>JAQJVK010000021.1:2531635-3847154 GCA_035578135.1 Flexamia atlantica
TGTATGTATTTATGTACGCAACTTGTTCTTTATAGCTCCGTAGCTATAAAAGTTTTATTGTTTGCATTTTAGCATTACGTGATATAACTTAAATGAAGACCGAATTAATTATTGTCCCGTAGCTGGTACGTAGGTCACAAAATTGACAAAGATCCCTAAGAGGCTGATGTATGAAAAACAAATTTCAAATATTACTTTTAATCACCTTTAACAATATTTCATTCATCAAATTTATTATATTTTTAATAATCATAAAATAACGCAAAAATAATACAGTATGTAGTAATTAAATCATTACGAATTGTTAAATGACTTTACCTCCTCGCTGTCGTTATACGTTGGGATAGCGCCTTCATTTCGCGAGATGCTACGCGCCAAGTCGCTCTGTACTGCAGTTGTATGTCTGGCAATCAGGCGCTATGAAAAGAACACTCCAGACATCCAAGCTCCTCTTGACTAATGATAAATGTTTTTCTTCATCAAGCAAAGACAATATAATGATATATTGTACATTTTCATCATATATGAATATTTTAATAAACAGTTAAAGCAAAACTGATGAGAACTGTATTTTAATTTTATTTATCAACAATACAGTACTTTAAATACATATATTTATAGTGCTGTATTTAATAACCCAATTGCCTTAAGAGCGAATATTATTTTATTTACCACTGAAAATAATGGCGATCCTAATCCGTGTAAAATTTTAACAAAACTTGTCTAAAAGAAGAAAAGCGTTGCCTTGTGGAGTGTGGCGCACTAATTTTGAAAATCATGCGTTAATGAAAACCCCATTTAACTAATTAATAACATAAAAACATCGTTTAGATCAAAATATTGATCAAATGTCCAAAAACCAACCTAATTAATCATAATAAAACATGCGGAAGGTTAAAAAATATATCATCTTCATTTAAATTGGTAATAATCTTTACTTAAAGAATAGGTAATAGCTAATTTGAAAGAGGAAAAATGCTTGGCAGTTTCATTGAGCGGATTTTTTAAATACTTGTTTATTTATCTGTTAAAGAATCGCGCAAAATGAGATGTTAGGGATTTAAATAAATTTTAGATCAAATTTTTGCTCTCAGAAATCGCATTATAATCAACGGGACTGTACCGAATTATAAAGTTACATTGGCTTAATGGGATGAGCAGCTTGGAACGCAATATTTATCGTGACTGTAACACCCTTTAACCACTTCATTGCAGAGCCAAATGAAACACTAAAAAATTAAGGTTTAAATTTACCTTTTTTCTTCATTTTGCCTCCATAAGTGGAACTAATATAAACCATAAATATCATGCGAAATAGGTAGAACCAATTGACTTGGCCCATGCGTCCAACCTCAATACTAAAATTAACATATGTCTTAGGGCGGACTTTGTCACGATATTTGATTCACTCAATAAACCTATCGATTGGCTGTGTATTGGTTAGACCTACTCGAAAAAGCTTAATTTCAGTTCTAACCCCAATGTAACAAGTTTATTGCAGAGAATAATAAAATAGCCTACAGTAATAATAATTAAAAGAATTTAATACTGTATATCTTTTTCTATTTTTAGTCAATATGTGTATATAATATTTACCATAATACCATGCAAAATAAACTTATTTATTGGCTACGTTTAGTTTCAACCCACTCGAAAAAGCAAAACTGCATTTCCAGCAACAATGACCGGCGATCGCTCCAACTGCCGGGTAATGAACGATTAAACCCCCGCCAAAATACAAAATAGTCTTCTAATCCGCGTTTAGGTTTTCAAAACGGATTAAAAACGTAATCCACATCGCCCGATAATCATGCTAATTATCGCCGAGAGAGAATGTGGGGGGAGTGTAAGTGGGGGAGGGGAGGGGACATTCCTGGACGACGCATGATGAATGCACCTGTTCCCCGTAGTTGAGGGCTCGGCCACTCGGGCGCGCTGAGGTCGCGGGGGAATGCCCTCCAATGCCCCTAGCGGGCGACGCGGCAACTCGCTCCCCCCCTCATGGGCGTGGCTGTGGAGGGGCGGGCTGCGCAGCGGCCCCGCGCAGCCGGAAATGCTTTGGGCGTCCTCCACTATGGAGTCGGCAGTTACTCTTTGCCCGTTCTCGACGGCGCGTGTGGCTGTGTGGTGCGGGGCGAAACCAGTTTTGGATTGAAGATTGTGAAGATCTTGGGTTCCCGGTTCCGTCGCTGTTTTGCATACTTGTCTTCTTTATAGTCCGTGTAAATCGACGTGATTCGGTATTTCGGCTTTTCCAGTTTCGATCCGCGGTTTGCGTACGTCACGTGTTTGTGTACGTGCGTGATATTTATTGTAGAGAAGTGAAAATATTCTCTAGACGTTGTAACAGGTTCGGGTTCTCAATTTAATCGCCTGGTGCATCTTAAAAATTAGTTTAATCTGCTAAAGTGACTACTAGATCGCCCAATTAGGTTCGGTTAAATTTTCCCCGTGCTAGTAATTTTTTTAACCCATCTTTCCTTGTATTCCTGACATCCTAGTCGAGTTTTAATCTAGGATCATCATATAATTCACGTAAGTGCTAAATATAACCAATCTTTGAAGAAACATTCTGGAACATACCCCCCGTAGTTTGACAAGTCATGACGACAGACGACAGCGTGGCGTGGATGGGTTGGTCTAGGCGCGGGACTAGCGCGCCAAGAAGTTGTGTTTCCGGTAGATAAGGCGCGCCGCGCTGCGGATAGACGACGTGGCGGTAGCGGCGAGCGCGGCCAGCGAGTGCCGCGGCGACTCCCCACGTTTCAGGTAAGGTTTCCCGTCAAAATTGTGCACAATTTGAGACGGTTTTAGTGCAAAATTAGGCAGTATACATGGGAAATTCAATGTTCAGGATAGGAGACGCTTAAAACCAAATTAGGTGCACATACATGCATCTCTACTGAAGTTCAATCTTTCGTGCTTAGCCTAAATTCTTAAAGTTAAAGAAAATTAACTTCTTAATAGTTTTAACTTAGGAATAGTTTCGTAGGTGTCTCAGGAAACGTAGTAATAAGTCCAGTACCGATTAATACTAATAGGGTCTACAGTAGTTTAAACCTTAACGTTTTAATCGCCGTTTTACGACGAAATTGCTCTCATTTTGTTACCTATGCAACTTATTTTGCCTCGATAACGGTGATAAGATGAATTATCAATTAAAGTGCATACTTAATTCTGGAAAAAACAGGCCAAATTCATAAGCATATGATTAATTATACAAATTCAGGCTTTCAAAAATATAGTCCTACAGTTTACAGTTTGTGTATACAAATACAGTTTATAATTTATCCCCCTGTACGGATTGATTATATTAATGGCTGTTTGACGATATTTAACCAAATCCGGAACGCCGAAACAAACCGTTTATTCTAAAGAACCGTCAAATCGTTTTATTCTAAAGAAAGGAATGACTCTTAGAATATTCTACATGTTAATTTCTAACTCATATGGTGCGTTAATTTAATTATTTTTTGTTTAGAATTCTTGAAATGCTACTAATTTCAAAATATTAAAATTATTGTCCACGCAAAACTGAATGTAAAAAATATAATTTAAAACTGTATTTTTAGTATACTAAATGCAATTTCGTAATTAACCTTAGTTCTGTATAGGCGAAGCCCATGTTAATAATCAGCCACACTCGGTTGAACACGTTATTTGCTCATATTATGCAATTTAAGCATCTGGAAAACTAAATCTTAACCAGCTTAATAATTTTAGCTAGATACATAGCTGTTTAACGTAAAAACGTCAGCCTTTAGGTCGATGATTGGAAACACGTTTTTAAAGTGTTGACACAAGCACTTACCGGTATGTGAAAAGCCTTGATTTAAAAAGAACGAGGAAAACATAAGTTTAGTTCGTCCTATTTTTTATTTCTGTTTTGAGACATGTTAGGGCCTATCTGTATTTTTTGTCTTAGTATTTAGAAACTAATACACGCCAATGTTCATTAATACCGTGTTGGATATTTATTAGGTAGGGCCTACCTAGGCCTACATTAACAATTTTATTTTTGGCGTAAGAAAAAATCAAGTTATAGAGTCTATTCGAAACGTTTTTCGCCCTTCAATAGACCCAACGTGTATTTTCGAGTCCCAATTCGTTGTACGTAATTTGAAAATAAGAATTTATTGATTCAAAGGCGGGAAAACATCATTTAATATGGCAAATGATTTTTCTCCTCAGAATTACGCTGAATTTTATTTTTAACGTCCCATTGGCTGTGCAAATCCCAGGACGGTTATGTAGGAAAATTAGCTGAGTCAAAGTTTACGGTAGTACTCCGTTTTTTTGTTTTTTTTTTTTTGCTTAAAATGGCATTCTGGTAGAAAAACAGGCCTGTTTGAATACAAACTACGTTAAATTCTAGCAATAGATTTCCATAAATAGTAATTATTAAAGTGAAAACTGCAAAGTTAATTATGTGATAACCTATCATGTTATCTCAAAATCGCTAAAGCGGCGTAAGCATAACTAAAATCTGTGTACTGGTACTTAATTTATTCACCCCCAAGTCTCAGCAGCAATTACGGTAGCCCTATCCAAGAATAGAAAAAGTAGGTCTTACGACAGAATCACAAAAATTAAGAATAGGACAGAAAAATATATCTGCAGTTTGCTTCAAAGCTAACTTTGTATGCGTTATTTTTTAGATGAGGCAATAATTAATTGTGCAAAGCTATGTAGAGGTTTTACGTTATTCTGTTTATCAATGCAGTTAATTTTACTCGTTCAAGTGTGCCACGTGGTTAAAAAGTTTTTATTTTTCTTGGGCTTCAGTACTCGAGGCCCAAGAATTTTTCTAAATTCCACACATGTAGAATTTAAAGTACTCGAGGAATTCATGTTATTTCCCGTCGGAAATAACTCTTATTCGTCTGTTGTAAAATTATTGATTTAAAAAGTCCTATTAGTCTTATCTTATTAAATGTTTAAAAACTGATTAGAGGTCACGAAACCATAGGTCCTATAATGGTTTTAAATTCGGATGCTGATCAATGCGCCTGCGGATTAATTATCGTCAAAAACATTTTCGTTTGATTAAAATTCAACCTCTTAGCAACAGAATAAATTAAGGGGAATACCGAATAGTTAAAAAAATAATAAAAAGGTACGGTATCATGTGCAAATTAGGAACACCTGTCTGGCCCCTATTAGTCTAAGTCAGCATTTCAAAATGTTAACAAGGTCGCAAATGCTATTTATTCCGTCATAAAACATTTTACAGGAGCCTAATTTAATCATTTTTGTCTCCCGTTAATTAGAAATGTGTGTGACCTTAGGTAAAAATTGATTTTGCAAACGTAATAAAATATATGTAGAACCAGTTCTGTAAAACGATTTTCACAAGGTACCGTAATTATTTATTTACTAGAAATGTTTTAACATTGACATATCAGAGGTGTTTTCCAGTCGAGTCATTACACAAGTATCTACACAAGCCTCCATCATTTACAGGTGCATATCATATCAGCCCGAAACGATCACGGCCGGAAATCAAGGCCGAAATAATTATGATAATTACAGAGCGCATCCAGACCCCATGCAACGCGCGGTTCCAAGAAGGAGAAGTGTAAAATATCAGTGATAAGTGCGAGTCCGCGTTTGCGCAGAACGTCGGGAGAAATGGGAAGAAAAGGAGGGAAAAAATCGCGCGCACTGGAAAAAGTCTGTGCGCGTCCCCCCCCCCTCCGTCTTAGACCCCTTAGGCGCTCCTTGTGCCCCCACCCGCCGCGTGGAGGGAGGGAGGGTTCAGTTTTTTCCCGCGGAGCATTCTTCTACACGCAGCGGTCGGAGACACAGCTACCGCCGAGGTATGTACGATCTTATATAACTCGTTGGACCCCTGCCCTGCCGAGCTATTTCTCATATATATCTCGATCTGTCGTGTTACTTTTTATTACTCTGTGCCACCGGTGTGATATCTCTGTGTAAATCACCGGTGGTCTTGAAGGGCACACCTGTTCGTGGCTCGAGGAGCCTTGCACCTGTGATCCGAGAGGCTGTAGATCGTGTTTTATAATGTGATTAATTCGAGTTTTCGTGGTGGGGGGTTGAAATTTTTTGTGGGAAATTGAATTTTTTCTAGGTAGTGGGTTGCCACGTGGTCAGGTAGAGGTAGGGAGGGGTCACAGGTTACTACGCCCATTTGAATAACTCGTTGATAAGAGTTTCATGCACGTTTCTGTTTGGCCCACCTTTAAATAATTGGTGCATTAAAACTTAACTTTAAAACACTGTGCAATAGTTATTATTTTTGTACGTATTCTAATGGAAAAGTATTTTGTAGTCTACTTAGGTTAAATTTAGGAAATTTAATTTTTTATTATTTATAGGCCTATGATCTTACATTTAGGTAATTTTATATTTGTCAGTCAATTGTATATGCTCTAGGCCTATGTCAAGTCTTAATTTTTACACTTTTATGGTAATATATGCTCAAATTATTATTCGATTATAAACGTAACCCTACTTACGCTAATAATTAATTCTAATTATATTAATTATTTTTCTACACTAACGGACTTGAAAAATATTTGCCAAGAAAAATTGTCACTTTGTCAAACATGTAGTGGGTAATTTTAGATTTATAACTATGTGAAAACTTACAATCAGTTAATGTACCGTGCGTATAAAATTGTTCATGAGTTCGAAATATAATTATTTCCATTCATATTCAAAGTAGAAAGGCATTTATATGACTATTTTGGGGGGGGAAATAATTATGGGCGTGGCTTGTGAATGATATGCCAAATGATATATTATCTCACCTTGAGTTTGTTAACCTTATTTCTTAGCTAATTTAACATTTTTTAAGTTCATGCAGACTGGCAAACTTGTTAGTTGAAATAAATCTTAAGAGTCATTATGTGACAGACGATAAAGGATATTTTTTACTTGGAATTGATAGTCTTTATCACATTATGTAGGCCTAACTAATATTTTATGACTTCTAAAATCTTCGTTCATTACTATCATTTGTGTTTCAATCGATGCTGTGTGTCATGTATAACATATAGGTACCTATACCCTGCTGAAAATGATAGTGTGGCCTTGAACTGATTTATTATATGTAGATTGTATGTAGGTACTAGCTACGTGCATTGTGTGTTAAATTGGTGGATAAGGCTTTTTAATAAACCGTACTCCTTGTTATTTTCAAATCATACTCCTATGTTTTTTTAAGGGAAGCCTATTACAAATCTTGTAATAGCCTATTGCATTTCATTTTAATATCCATTTTCTAGTGAAAAGCAAGTATTTCCTAGTATTTGCAACAAGTATAACAAAACCCTGATCAGATTACATTTTATAGTTATATACTGTTATAGCCTATTGTTAAACACCATTAATTTAATACAATAATAGGTAAAATTTCTATTTCCCTCACACGGTAGTCTACATAACAATCAATGCCTCGTTTTTCACAAATCGTGCTATTGAGCTAACTTCAACTACCGTTTTAAACCACAAGTAAAAATAATTCAACAGTAACGTCCTTTTTTGTCGCAACAATGCAGGCCGGCTAGCGGTCACTCGGGCCGCAACGCTCGTAAACCGCGTAACGACCGTCCGTTGCCGTTGCAGCCAAGGACGTGGCGAGGACGTGCGCGGGTCGACGGCCGTGCACGTGCACGTGCGACGTGCAAACTGACTCGGGAAGTTGAGGATTAGTTACAGGGCACGACAGGTGACGTGACCAGGTCCGCGTGTAAGCCTAATGTTAGTTTTAGCATTTGGACCTCGCCATTTGATCCGGACTATAACTTATAACTTGTGGTCAGCTGAGATGATTACCTTAATCATTAAGTAAGTATAGGCCGATTAAAATCATAAGGCCCAGTTCGTCTGTAAGACGAATGTTAATTTTAGCATTGGGCCTGTGGACGGTGTGGGCCTTGTGTTTTGATTCGAACTATATATGGACAGTTTTTTTCGGTTTTGGAAATTTGGAATAGAATTTTAACGCTTTAACAGGACTGACAAAGATTGCTTGAAACTGATCGTCAGAAAGAATGAATTTCATGAGTAGGCCCTAATAATTAGAATTTAGGGATTAGGCCCTTAATGTATTCTATATATGGATATGATAAGGCGATAGCACAGGGATGTTATAGGGATCGATTAGGCCAAACCCCAATCTAGAACCAACCCTCCGCCTATATAACCTGTATTTTCTCTATAGATATGCTGTACAGGGTATATTTAGGCATATCAGATACTTCAACCATCCATGGAAGTTATTAAGCATTCCACAATTCTTATCAAATCGAAGGTTGCGAAAAATAATAATATTTTAATGAGTTTCCTTGGGCCTGCTTTAAGGGCTTTCATATTGTTCAAGTCGATATTAAGGTCAATTGAATCACTTATTTTTTAGATACTTCATTATTTGAAAGTAGAATATAAATGCAATCGAGGATAAGCTGTGAATTTACTCGAACCGAGACTTAATCTGTTGAATACATTTTACTCAAACATAATATGACGGAAAGCCTAGGCGTAAATCATGTTAGATATACTTCCACCATGGCCATTATCGGACTAACTCTCACATAGACTACACTTACTCATCAATCTGCTCCTACAAAAAACTGTCTGTACTTTATTAGCGATAAAAAACTCTATTCAGGATACATTTTTACTGGGCTTTACAACACGATTTCCTGCGCCAAGAAATGCTCAAGCTCGCACGTGACTAACAAGCTTTGCCTCTATCTCGGTTTATTCAAACACTTCTTATCAGCAGCGATAGGCCTTGTCCTTATCACTGTTTGTGGTTTACAATTGCCCACACCGTTGAACACTCCAGGTTACACCGAAGATTAAGTTACTCGGCCTGAATCTCAGCTTGGAAGGGCCTAAGGATAATTTGAATTTTTAATAAAGATTGATCAGGAATTTGATATAACATGCTCCCCACAGTGCCTAACATTTTTCAGATTATTTACTCTGTTTAAAGGCTATGTTTTATATTTATGCCCAATAAATCGTAACGCACGCAAAAAATATATTATTGAACTCCAGCGATATGAATAGGCCTACGGTACAAGAATACAGGCTATGTTATTGAGCAACATAAATAATAGGACAACACTTCATTATTGTCTTTTAATTTTGTAACATATTAATTTAAACATGAATGTAGTTTCGAACGAATTGTAGCCTATATTATAAGCCATAACCATTCATCAGAAAAACACAACAATTAACCTTAAACTTTTTTTATATATAATCTTATTATTCATATTGAAAATATACCAAATACAGTACCGGTATACGTCAGTTATGGAAGGTTCAGAGATGTGGAGAACAAAGAATCTTAATTTTATGCCTATGCACTACTATAAATTAAATTAGTGTTTTCCAACTTTTCAGGTCTAAATTTATTAGAGTCTGTAGTTATTTATGAAATAGATCGGTGATGATTTGGACGTGAGCAAAAAGAAATCAAGTAAGTAGGCCTCTACGCGTACATGTGGGTTGATAACGGAAGTGAGTGGGCCTATTAGAGAGCAGCATCAGCCTAGCAATCAGCAGAACAAAAGTAATTACCTCCATCCACGTTTCCTTTGTATTCAGTCAATCTGGAAACTATAAACCACTCTAGATAATAACCCGATGTTACAACTATCATGTAAATAATCGAGGTAGACCGACATTTCTTGATGACAGTCCAAATTGAAATTTCCCTGTTCGTTTTATGGACCAAAACGGTGTAATTAGAGACCATAGAGGAATATAAAATTGCTCGGCAAACATCGTAAAACAAACGGAGTGATATTTACATAACGGCGCATGCTCAATTAAATAGTTGGCGATGCCTAATTAGGCGTCACTCGGATCGAGTGGCGTAATGCCTAGTAGTGACGTGAAGTAAAGGTTAGGTCGCGTTGTACAGAGCCGATTGGACATTGAAGAACCGGTTTGGTAATTAGTGGTCGGGTCTGTCATAAAGGCTATCTGATCCTTCGTGGCCGCGTAGACCTACACGCCTCAGGGGAGATGTTGAGGGAAAAAACCTAACCTAACCTCATCGTCGGACACGCCGACGTGTCTCTGGCTTGGCGAGCAGTGTTGCCAACAACCGGGTGATTACCCGGTTTTCGGGTATTTCGGAGGTCATGCGGGGATTAGGAAAAACCGGGTAAAACCGAGGATTTTAGACTTAGGCTGCGAGGATTCACCCGACAACCTGGACATTAAAAATACTGGTAAAACCGGGAATTTTGGAAGAGCTACTAAGATTTTTTTAACCCTAAATAACTTTTTAGTTGGTAATATGTACTCGGTTTGGGTTTTTAGGTTTCAGTGTTGCCTAAAACCGGGTATTTGCCCGGTTTTTGGATATTTTGAAGGCCGTTCGGGGATTTTGAGAGGATTAAAAAAATTGGGTAAAACCGGGGATTTTAGTCCTGAGCTTCGGGGATTTACCCGGTATTCTGAATACATAAGAAATGGGGTTAAGCCGGAGATTTTTTAATCATGATTCGCTTTGCAAATACCCAATGTTAATACTTGGATTTTTGCAAGTACTTTACTTTTTTTTAACAAAGTAATATAGGAATATAGGCCTAGCGAGCAGTTTATTGTTTTAAGATTTCCCTCATTACATAGTACTTTTAACAAACTACAGTACTCAGTTTTGGGTGTTTTGAAAGTCATAAGGCGGTTTTTCTATTAATTACCCGGTTTTTGGTACTTGTGGGGATTTTGCGGGGATTATTGCCGAAAACCCGGGTGAAAGCGGAGAGTTTTGATAGAGTTGGCGGGTAAAATGCCAAATCCTGTCTGGCAACACTGCTGGCAAGCACTGTTCTACGTTATCCAGGCAAAGAGTCTGGAATAAACACTTCGGAAAAAACTAAAATTATTTAAGGCTGTAACTATTGGAATATTTGTGTTCTGTTAAACCCTGTCTTTTTCGGTAACTTTTATCGAATCATTCAATAACACGGTTAGTTATATACAAGCTACTTTATAATTATTGAAATGGCTCATTAGGCTTTAAGTTTTTTTTTGTTTTGGCTTATTGGTATTGCTCTTCATTCGATATGTGGCTTTTCATCCTTGAAGGCGTAGGCCCCTACCATAAGGTGAAGATGACCAGTTGATCCTGAAACCTTTACAAGATAAAAATCACAACACAGCGCTTGCCAATTTCTGATAACACCTAAAAAGCAAAAAGCTTGTGAACCAATAATAACTCCATCCAGCCAAGCATTTATCGCGTCGCACCTTTTCAAAAGTGCCAAAAACCTTCCAGGTTCGCCCAGGTTAAATGAGGGGATTATGTCAAATTTTGGGGCCACTAGCTCCTGGGGTGACGGGTGAGGTGACAGGTAAACAAACGGCAGGCACGTGGACGCCACGCTTTGGGGTAAACCCCGAAAATCACAACCTCCCCCCGTCTATTACGCACCGATTAGGCCCCAATGGGGACGAGTGCCGCTACCTGACTGCAAAAACTGTTTGCCGAAATCTTTTGTGGGCCGCCGGCACCGGCACCGGCACCTGTGACGGTAGGCCTTTGGAGCGTCCGCGGTCGCTCGTAAATGTTTTTGTGGGCTGTTTGGGTCCGCGTTTTTGCCCGACTTTAAAGGAGACGTCTTTAGTCTGTGGTTTCTGGGTGTCAGCCGATAGCCTCTGTTTGGGTCGGTTGACAGAGTGGTGACGTTTGCGAATGACATCTGAATAACTTTATTGTGTGTTGTTCAAACGTGTTTATCTTATACGGATTGATTTTACTTTTGTGAAAATTCCGTTTGTTAAGTGTTTTGTAGTATGTTCGTGAATAATCCATGATAAGAAAGTTACTATAATTACATTCTTCACTATTTTAATTCCAATGTACGTATTGAAAGTGTGTTTATTTAATATAGGCTTTTGTATCTTTCCTATTTTCATCTTTAGACGTATAGGCTGCTACAAAAATAGAATTCTGAATTTTCATTAGTGTATCGGATATTTTCCATTTTCCCCTTTCATTTCAATAAAACACTCTTATCAGCATATTTACGGCGTGCTTCTTTTCAACGCGGTTAATGCCCCTGAACGCGAAGAGTTCCAACAAATCTCAATCCTCATGTGATGCGCCTTACCGCCTTATTTGCCTAACGCCCCTTTCGCCATCAATCGTGTGTGAAGAGACATTACGCAGGCCGGCTGGCAAATTGTTTCCAGAGCGATATTTCCCGGCTTTTTCCCAGGAGTGCTCTCTGACGACGGCTCCTCATAAAACACAATTATTTCACGCACAAAGGGTTCCCAGCCGCCACTGTGCACCGGTATGTAAGATTATACCCGTTATAAAAAGATAAGGGGCGCAGGAGTAATATGTTTTATCTCGATCTTTTCAATTTTCTTGTCGAGTTTCTCCCCATGGAGGCACGGGATTGTGACGAAGTATTAGGGGATTAAGTACCCTGCGTCCTGGGGATTTGCGTCTCGTCGTAATTTCCTGTAAACTGGGATTTTTAGAAGGTAGGTCTTTTGGGATTTAGATTTGTTGTTAGGCACCGATTTATGCTGTTAGTTAATTATTCCAGAAACTAAGTCCAAAAGAGAAACATTATGCTTATTACACTTTTTACTTAAAAAAACTTTGCTAAATTAAAGAAACCGAACCATCAAATTTACAAGTTAAGTTTTTAAATCTCAAATCTGAATAAATTGGTCAATTTTAAAAATATGCTTGGTTTAACGAAATAAAGTTTGATATTTTAATTTAATATCTATATTGTTTTAAAAGAAGCTCGTAAATATTAAATTTGTTAAAATAATTAACTAAAAAAAATATTAATCATATAATTTTTAATATCTTAATACCGGACATAAGGACGGTACAGTACACAGTAACCTGAGTTAACTTGACCCAAATTCCATATCAGCTGGAGCAATGGCCCCGACCTAATAATAATGGCAGTGTTAATGCAATCAGCTGATCCCCCTCCCCTCCCCCGACATGGCGGCAATCCACCCCTTAATTAATGCACCCCCACCCCCACCCCCATCCACCGCACGGAGCTTCATTTCCTTCCAAGCCCAGTTTTGTTGGACGTTCACCTCTGATTTGGACAAATTGTTTTATCTCCCGCTCCCTTACGCGTACTTTCTTTGGATTTTATTTACTCTGAGATAATTAATTGAGATTTAACCGAATGAGTTTTTCGGAGCTGTTGATTTAAGAAAGGCCAAGGGTTGTTTAACGTTGACGATTTGTTTTAGAGCGGTGAACATCGTTCCATCTTTAAAAATACTATACTAGACCTGATTAAGGTTTTTAGATCGTCTTACGTTTTCAAGGAATCATTCGGCATTTTAAATATTTTTTTATTAATTTAATTATTAAGCTGGCGAATATCTAACTTCATGTTTAGGCCTGTAGTAACTTATTAAAGTGAAAAGATAGCACTGAAAAGATTGTAGGCTATTTTTTAATGACGTATATTTACTGAATATTAGCAAAAAGCCCTTGGATATTGAGATGAACTTGAATTGAGACCTCAAATCGTGTAAAGGAATTACGTAATTCATCAAATATGTCCAGGGGCTAATGTCTTTAGCAATGATTTTGTCTAAACAAAATGACGTTAGTATGAATACGTTTTACAGGGAAATATCAGAAAAAGGTGGTAAATTAATCACAATATTATATTTTTCGTGTCTTCGCAAAAGCTTGCTCTGGCCTGAATAATTTTGTCAAAACAGGGCTTTGATGCCAATCAAATGTCCCAAATATATTATGAAATGTTATTCAAAATTTATTTACGCAATATTAACAAAGAAAATCTTGAATAGGCCTATTGAGATCAACTCTATTGAATAAAATGAGAGTGATTTTGTCTACACATAAAATGGCGCTTTCCCGCTTACGCCTTAGGAAATTGTCAGAAACTGTAAAACATAATCCCAACAATGTCATTTTCATATCTTTGTTAAGCCTAGCTTAGGCCTAAGTCTGCTAATAATTTTGTCAAAACAACGAACTCGCCTGTCATCCCAACTAGACATGCAATTACAGGGAATTTTCTGTTTCAGGGGTGACGACGGTTGGCAGCGCGCTCGAGCAGTGAGTATGTTTACCCCTACCCTTCTATTGTTAACCCTCTTTGCATACTGCCACTGCGGGGCGAATACTGATCAAGGAGCAGAGTGGGCGAGGGTTTTAGGCCTAATGTGTCACCATTGTCGTATAAGTTCTGACAGCGGGATTTGCTCCGCGTGTTGGATAGGCCTATGCTTTTCCAAAAGAGGTTGGGTTTCATCACTCGTTTTCTCATCTATGTGTTCCCTTCCTCGGAATTGGATGGCTTAGTGAGATTTCCTTGGGGGTATGTCGCACCCGTCGTGTTGTGTTTTACGCTATTTGCATAATTATTTTTGCTGATTTAGACTCAGGGTACTGTGTTACCAACTACTAGTAGTTTTAGTTTCTCAGCTACGATTTATTTGCATAATTAGTTTTGCTGATTTAGGGTACTGTGTGTTACCAACTAGTTTTAGTCTCTACTGTGTGTTACCAACTAGTTTTAGTCTCTCCATCAAATTTAAGTAGCTTCATACTGTATAAGGAAAATAGTTTTTATTTTTGTGGATTATAACATATAAGTAATGTAACATATGTAATGTAACAGAATGTAACATATAAGTTATTGAATTGTATAGGCCTACTAAAGTGCAAAATAGGCCTATATTAGGCCCATACATTATTATATGTTTTATGTTATGAAGTACCTGATTGCAAACGTCCATTCATTGATATGCTAATTAGGAATACATCTTATCTCGCCATGATATGATTAATATGCCCAAGGTGATAATTCGCCTGCATCGAGAATGCGAAATGATCGAACTTATCAATTTTTATAGCGCCCCTCCAAGTGTTATTTGACGTAAATTTCTAAATTGATGTATTACTTCGAAGATAAGAGAGGCGGTTGGCTCGTTAACATTTTTAAATTCGATGCATAAGATAATTCGTTCTAATATCTGCCATACTTTATCTGATAGATCGTTCATGTCAATATCCCAATTTCACGCCATCGGTATGAGCAGTTTTCGATTTGGCCGCGTCGAGATTCCGCCTGGGGGACGAAATTGACTGATGAATTGTTTCCTGTGTTTTGACGTGAGGTTCCCAGCGAATCCGCCTCTCCGTTCGACCTCAAAAGGAATATTATATTTGCTTCCATTACATTTAAATTTTATCCTATTTTCTGTTGTCCTATTTCTGTTTTCACCTTTTTTCCTCCAGTAGTGTTGTTTTTACTGGGTACGTATGGCTTCTTGGTGGAGTGGATTCTTGTACAGTAAATGTGTGCATTTTCACGTTGATTTTATTATATTGAAGTCATGTTATAACAATCTGAAAGATTGTAACATTTTATAAGATTATTATGGTCTTGTTAGATGATTTTCTTATTTTTTTAATCTTGTCTTTTATTTATTAATCTTCTTTCAAACATGATGACCCGTCAAATGACAGTTTCTAGAGTGGGCTATACTGTAGTGGTATATTTTTTAATAAGTTTCACAAAAGTAATGACATAAATAATTGGAATGTAACATACATGTATTTAAATTTAAGAATAAAATGAACAATGTTTTAAAAAATTCAAATAAACCCATCATTTAGTTGGTTGTGTGAGGTAGGATGATTTTATTTTAGACATTTTTTTTGCAAATGAAAACTCAGCCCCTCAGGTGACCGCAGACGGTGGGAATAATAGACTCACAATAGTCAATAGAAAACACAAAGGACCTGAGCAGCCGCCCCTAGACGATCGGTTACGTCGGGACAGAGGCTAGGCACCTGTGGCAAGGCTAGGCCTACTGGGCTGCAGGCTAGGCACCTGTGGCTAGGCTATACCGGACTGCGACACGGCTTAGTTACCGGTCACAAATTGATTTATGTTTGAGTCTGTTTGACCATAATTAAACGATAAATACAGTCGGCCTATCATATGTTTTTGTTTAACGATTAAATACAGTGTCGTATTTTTTTATTAAACGTTTAAAAGAATTGTCACAAAAGCTTAGGGCCTATTTGAATCTTGAACGTAAGGTATATTTTTTATCTGAGGTCATTAACAATTTTAGTTTAAACTATTGCATTACTGATTTCATTACAAATCATTACTTATTATTACAGTAAATTTTTATCTTTATTTTTATTTATGGTTGAATAAATACATAGCACAGTATGTAGTAATCTTCTCTCCTAGTACAGTAGTTTTAATTCGTAACTATATAATGTAAATGTAGCAATTCAGCACTTATAAATGTGACTGTTGAATTTATGTAGCCCTAGAAGCTTCTTAGCTTAGGTAAATACGTTTTTAAATCAATATGACTTGGCCGCCACCCTCTAAAAAAACTCTTAATTTAATATAATAAGTTTCCAAATCATTACAAATGTTACAAAAATGTGCTTTTAAAGATTCTCCAAACACTTGTCATTATATTCTCCGTCGCTTATTAGGTGATATCTTTATTTATTACTGAGTTTGTATTACTCACCAAATTGTCCCCCAATCATCGCAAGTCCATTGAACTAAAAACATTTTTCACTAAATACGTTTTACCACCGCATCATAATACTTACAAATATCACATTTTTCTAAATCTGAAAATACAAGTCGGAATGGAGTGCAGTGGAAGTCTCGTTCCTTGTTAGGCCCGGAGTCGTAATGATGTGTGGTGGCCCCACAAAGCCCACACGACATTGGGGCCACAAAGCCCGGATTGTCAGGTTTTTGAAATATTGTGCGCCCACAATGGCGGTCCTATCATTGTGCCGCTGTGCTTCGTGCTTCTCCAGCTCGCTGTGCCCTCGCCACTCCAGGCGGTCAATATCGTATTGACATCGCCCTGGCTGCTTTTTTCCATGTGAGGTTGATTTATTACGTAAAATTATGCAAGTGGAGGTTAAAAGTTAAAGCCTGAAGGGAATTTGATTTGAAGCACTGCTCTATCGAAAGTAATATAACGTGGTAGATTTATTACGTAAAATTATGCAAGTGGAGGTTAAAAGTTTAAGCCTGAAGAGAATTTGATTCGAAGCACTGCTGTTATCAAAAATATATAATGTTGTAGGCTCGACAATTACCTAATCGTAGGCTATTTAATTGGTTGTAGGCTTGAAGTTGAACTCGATAAATGCAAAAAAAAACAGATCGAAATACAGTATGTGTTGTTATTTTATTGATCATGCATGCATCACAGTAAATTACTAACCTAATAACCCAAGCGATGACTTTTAAAGTCAATAGTCAGCATTGCTGTCAGATTTGATCTTGCAGTTTAGAGGTTGATAATTAATTAAATTTGTTCTCGGATGGTTAATGTAATCCAACGTTTGCTGAGAAATTGTACTGGTGATGGTTGTATTATCAACATGGCGTGTTTTTTAGTTTATCAAACGGAGGAATTCGCTCAACGCCTAATCAATCTATGCTCATTCTACAACTTTTTATTACGTGATTCGTGACATGGCTTTATTGCAGTTAATCGGCAGACATACCAAACAGTATTTGAATCATTGGATTGTTGGTATGCTCTGTATGCTTGTGCTGTATTGGCCGCCCAACCCTCATCTTACCTTTGTTTGCTTTGTCGGTCTCTGTTCTACGTTTGTTTACCTTTCTGGCTCCTGTCCTATCGCTTATACGTTTGTCCTCTGTGCCACTTTAACTTTACTCTCTGCGCCAGCTACCGCTTGTACTGCTTACAGGGCTTGTAGCACGTTATTTTTTTGTTATTTTTTTTTGCTCTTAGTTAAGTTTTTTTTTGGAATTTGGTTATTTTTTACCTTTTGGAATTTTTATTTGTTATTTTCTTAACTTCAAGAACTGCCACAAGCCCTGTTCACACTATTCGTCTGTCAGACGATCTCGTAGCAGCATCGCGACAGATGAATCTCGTCAGCCTTCGTTGCGTGAAACCAAGTCTCGCCGTCAAATCTAGATTTGTGATTAGTCTGTCGAGATTTTCTTTTTTACCAAGGTTAAGAATGTATTATCTCCAATATAACGCCGGTTTTCTAATTTTAAGCAATTTTTGGTTCACTCAAGGTTATTTTTGGCTATTTTTTTCTTATTTTAGTTAATTTTTATTTTTGTTTAACCTCAAGAACTGCCACAAGCCCTGTGCTTACTCTGTGGCGTGCCACGTCGTCGTGTATACTCCTTGTCAGCTGTGAGCCAATCGTAGGCCGAGGACGCCGTCCAAGGCGAGGGAGCGGTTTAAAGGTCAAGTGACGTCATGTCTTGCGTAAGGAAAGAGACCGAAGCCATTATTATATTAATTTGCGCCATTTCATAAATTAGCCGTTTGTTGTTTGTTGGGTTTCGACGTGTGCAATTGTCGGATTTGTTATCATTCTGATTTATGGGAATAGTTGCATCATTGTTGGTTCGGATTCAACTATTGGTTTCGTCCTTGGCTCGTTTGGCTTCTTGGCGGAGTGGATTCTTGTAGTAAATGTGTTTTCAAGTTGATTTCATTATATTGAAGGCATGTTATAACAATCTGAATGATAAAACATTGAAATGGTTATTGTTGAACCGTATATCTGTACCATAATGCTAGAAAATCCATAAATCTGTAATTATAAATAAATACACATTACCGATCAATTTTATGTATCCAATTGCAAACTTTTATTGCTAACTTGTATCAATACTTACAATTTCATGATTTAATGGTGTCATGGCGTTAAATATAACTAATGCAAACAAATATTAATGCAAACAAATTGCACATGAAATTTAGTGCAAACAAATTGCACATTATTTAAATTAGTAAAACTTCGATTTGAAAAACCACATAACAGTCACGACCAATTGGCACACGTCAAACCCGTATTAAATATCGAACTCGATTCCACCAACTCGGGAAACACTTGGGCGTGAAAATGACGATATTTCAACGCCGAGCATTCCTTTCCTTCCATTCTCATTTAATCATAAGACGCCCTTCTGTTCACGTGGGGCTCGAGGATATTTCATGCGCACATTCTTCTTCGGTTATCGCCTACTTGACTGATTCCTACCTCTCCCCTCTATTTGCCTCCGACAAGGGGTTTGGTTAACAAATGCTTCAGCTCCGATTTGAACTCGGGTTTCAACGAGGGATATTGTGAGAAATGTTAAGGTATCGTGCTTTCCTCACCTCCGACATAATGCATTTTTTAACGTTAGTATGATTCAAAAATGCAGTGTTACACATCAAAGCTATCAACAGTATCTTTCTATGTTCCTATGAATTCTAATTGGATTTACTTTATAAAATTTTACCACCAAGGAAAATCATATCAAACTAAAGCCTCTATACTTTTCCATATCTGTTCAACAATTTCCTCCATTTTTAAGCCGCAATTTCAAGTTTGTTTCCCAAATCAACCATAAAACTATATTCCAATCCCGTTAGCAATTTACACCTTCGAACAACGTCGAAGACTTCCGCTCATAAACACTTCTAACTTTTCTTAAAGGAGAAAGGAAGGAGTAGAATTACCGCCCCATCGTGTTTCTACACCGTTTTCGATAATCGCCCCTCGTTACCCACCCATAGTTCGCCGTCGTACTCTCCACTATCCCCGCGGGTCCTCGAGGAGGCCAACGACGGATTTCCACGAGAAGAATACAGGGTGCGCTCGAAATGGGGTATTTCCTGACAATAGCGGTGGCGGGATGGCGGGATGCCGGGCGAGTCGGGGTAATAACATTGATTACGGATGATCTCGAACAATGAACTGACATTGGGAGCGATAATAACTGTACTTATCATTATGACGGGCATGTGAACACCCGTCCGAAGGTAATCATACCTCCGCGGCTTTTTCTGACTCGGCGCGCCATCGTTCTCCGTGGCGATGGGCGATGGTTTTGTGGTTCGGTTTGTTTTCTTGTACGCAAAACAGATCGCGATCGAGGTCGCGGTTGAGGATGTGTTATTTTCCAGTGTGATTGTGTGCTCGACTCGCAACAGTGGTGCGTGATCGAGGAGGTTATGTTGTTACTGGATGTAGCACTGCCTTCTCAAACTGCATGGAAAGCGTGCCGCAGTTGGTACTAACTGATGTACTGTTCTTTGAGTCGATTCAACTGATCCAAAAACTGATGTAATCATTTCGGAGAGTTGAATCATGTTGATCAGATCTGTTTCTTGTAATTAAACGTTACTTTGCCTCTGGAACTGTAAAGTTAAAGTCAAATGCGATACCATACTATATAATAGAATAGAAGATGCTATTTTTTTAGCTATTAATAAGAAATAGAGAATATTAATTTCAATATATAAGTAAGTTTTAATTTCCAATAAATGACAAACTCGCATTTTATGTTAGATTTTGTCATCTGCCATATTTTAAAAACGTTATTTTTGCTCAGCAATATCACTAACACAGGAATAAAAGTCCTACTATAATTAAGTTGCTTACCTCCAATTTTCTACCATCATTTTCGTAATTTGCATATATGATATAGTGACATATAGTGCATATATGATATAGTAAATAAAAATCCATTAATAAGCACTTGTTAGCAGTCTATTATGGGCGCTTATCTCGTTGTTTGAAATGTTATTGGTTTCCGGTTCCGGAATGAACTAACCTCAAAATTGAGTCGTGATTCGACTGAATCACTCGAGTGACTCGTTCTTCTTGGGAAGTCGGTGAAATAGAGTTTTTTTACGACGGTTGGTACTAACTGATGTACCATTTTTTTGATATTTCGTTCTAAACAGCCGGCATGCTGTGTTACTCCAGTATGACGATATAACCTGGTGCGTGATCACACGCCGCGGAGGTGCCGCAGTGTCACTACCGCTCGCTGTTCGCGTCGAGTAAACAACAATCATCGCAGCCACTCATTTACATAATTCCCTGTGGAGTTTCCTAATCCTCCCTGACATTAATCACCTATCCCAAAGCGGAGGCGACTCTACTGATATTTTCCATCCACCTTGTCTTTGTCTATCCATTGGGCCCTCATACTGAAGAATTACTTCTCTTGCCGCGATCTTGTAGTCTTGTTACTGACCCGAGGCCGACACGTTCCATAGACAGGACTGTTATTAATAACCCAACAGCCAGTGACAACTAAGGGGCCTACATTTTAACGTGGGATCTGAACCACAATTTTGTCTGGTTTACTAATTACGAACTGGTCTAATTATGAAGACGGTCTTATGAACGTAGTATTCAATAGTGCGGACGTTAATCTCCATAACGAAACACCGCGTTCGCACAAGCCATCGCTCACAACTATCCACAATTCGTGACCTCCAATTAGTTGGATTACTGGTCACGCCAGCGTCCCAGTCATTGAACGGTGTTAGAAATTCATCAACACCGACATCTGAGAAATACCATTCCCATATTCCCAGACCCTTGGACAGTTGTTTCAAATTCTCAACCAATACACCACCTTCAAGAGTCTTCCCTTCAATTATAATTCAATTTCTCTCAAAATTGATCTTGGTGCCGAAACATCCAGATCGTTTTCGTCGTTTTAGATACGATTAAATCCAGTCCTGAAGTTTGTCGGGCGGGGGGAGTCGCTGGTACAGTTTATCTTATCAGACGTGATAAGATACGGCTGTCCCGCTCTCACGCCCAGTTTTGCTCTGTTCCTCTATAAATATCGCCTGCTCTTGACCGGCCGGGTTGGCCGTTGGCTGTTGGCTGTTGGCTGTTGGACTCGGCGCCCGTCTATATTTAGCCGCTCTGCCGGACTCGGCCATACCGCTGTCGCTTCTCAAATTTTACTCATTTCTAAATCGAATACTGCTTTTGAACGGGATCTAAATATGAATTAAGACACCAGATCACCAGAAGAGGTTTTAGAATTTTTTATTGTTAAGTGAAGAGTTGGTGAGGCGGCCGGTTAGAGATCCACGCTCTGGTGATAGTGAAGTAAGAGACTATTCAGTTTTGTCGACTAAAAGCATTAAGCATTGCTAATTGTAATCAGGATCTTCAAGGTATCCCTTTATCCTTCAATAACATTTAACCGTAAAGGACAATTTCATGGGGCTTCATAAAACAATATTTTCCCGTCGTTAAAAACACAAATGAATTACAGTAGTCTTTTCTACTTCAGAAACTGTTCAAATGTTCTTATTCGAATCTAGTTATGTTTGGACAACGACATTTCTGATGATATATTCTTTAGCGTATATTCATTTCTGATATGTCCAATCTATTCGCATGCAGCAGAGTTTATTCTGTAACATTGATCAACCTCTGCATGGTCTACCCTGCACCCTCTCGGTCTCTCCAGACAAATAAAAGGCCTTGCACTCTCGGTGGTCACCGCCGAAGGCGTGGTCGAGGTCACTTTTACTGGACACTCAGTGGTCACCGCCGCAGGCGTGGTCTAGGTCACTTTACTGGACACTCTCGGTGGTCACCGCCGCAGGCGCGGTCTAGGTCACTTTTACTGGACACTCTCGGTGGTCACCTCCGCAGGCGTGGTCTAGGTCACTTTTACTGGACACTCTCGGTGGTCACCTCCGCAGGCGTGGTCTAGGTCACTTTTACTGGACACTCTCAGTGGTCACCTCCGCAGGCGTGGTCTAGGTCACTTTTACTGGACACTCTCGGTGGTCACCTCCGCAGGCGTGGTCTAGGTCACTTTTACCGGACACTCTCGGTGGTCACCTCCTCAGGCGTGGTCTAGGTCACTTTTACTGGACACTCTCGGTGGTCACCTCTGCAGGCGTGGTCTAGGTCACTTTTACTGGACACTCTCGGTGGTCACCTCTGCAGGCGTGGTCTAGGTCACTTTTACTGGACACTCTCGGTGGTCACCTCCGCAGGCGTGGTCTAGGTCACTTTTACTGGACACTCTCGGTGGTCACCTCCGCAGGCGTGGTCTAGGTCACTTTTACTGGACACTCTCGGTGGTCACCTCCGCAGGCGTGGTCTAGGTCACTTTTACTGGACACTCTCGGTGGTCACCTCCGCAGGCGTGGTCTAGGTCACTTTTACTGGACACTCTCGGTGGTCACCTCCGCAGGCGTGGTCTAGGTCACTTTTACTGGACACTCTCGGTGGTCACCTCCTCAGGCGTGGTCTAGGTCACTTTTACTGGACACTCTCGGTGGTCACCTCCGCAGGCGTGGTCTAGGTCACTTTTACTGGACACTCTCGGTGGTCACCTCCGCAGGCGTGGTCGAGGTCACTTTTACTGGACACTCTCGGTGGTCACCTCCGCAGCAGGCATTGTCTAGGTCACTTTTACTGGACACTCTCGATGGTCACCGCCGCAGGCGTGGTCTAGGTCACTTTTACTGGACACTCGGTGGTCACCGCCGCAGGCGCGGACTAGGTCACTTTTACTGGACACTCGGTGGTCACCTCTGCAGGCGCGGTCTAGGTCACTTTTACTGGACACTCTCGATGGTCACCTTCGCAGGCGCGGTCTAGGTCACTTTTACTGGACACTCTCGGTGGTCACCGCCGCAGGCGTGGTCTAGGTCACTTTTACTTTACTGGACACTCGGTGGTCACCTCTGCCGGCGTGGTCTAGGTCACTTTTACTGGACACTCTCGATGGTCACCTCAGCAGGCGAGGTCTAGGTCACTTTTACTGGACACTCTCGGTGGTCAGGTGTGGTCTAGGTCACTTTTACTGGACACTCGGTGGTCACCTCCGCAGGTGTGGTCTGTGTCACTTTTACTGGACACTTTCGGTGGTCTAGGTCACTTTTGCTGGCCGGATGTTTAGCCGCATTACCCAGTCGGTTGCTCATTGCCCCCGCATGTTAACAAAGGTCTCATGTTAATACGGTGTGAATGACTGCCTGCCGCTTGCTCATCGTCTAAGCATTTCCTGGGTCGGCGTTATCGTTCGTGCAGTTGCAATCAGAACTTCCTGTTGGTATGTGATTTAGTTTCTTTTCTTCTATTTCTTCTGAACTTCGTTTACTCAGATCTATTTTTACCCCCCGAGGTGTTTGCTTTGGAATGTCAGCCACTGTTGCTGTATTTAATAATGCTTACATTTTTTTAAACTGGAGGTCTAAGTAGTCAGATTTTATTTTTCTTTTAGTTTTACGTGATTTATTATTTTAAAGGAACTTTCTTGCACTAGCGCGCTGAACTAGACTAAGAATGTACTTGATTTTACCCTATGTAGATCACATTAGTAGCTCGTTTCAGCATTTTTGTCAGCTTATGATTCATTTCTTAGAGCTTTGTTGATTTTTCATGAACACAATATTACATTTCGAAAATGTTTTTCAGTTTAAATTTCACACGCACTCAAAATTTTATATAAGCTTTGGTGTCGACGTTTCAACCACTACACACAATTTAGCTGCACTTTTTTTCGCCCCTTCTTTCATCTTTGATCAAAACAAATATTTATTTCAACCAACAGCACAGTAGCAGTTTACTCGGTCGCCGCCTGCCATGTCTATGGCTGTGGCACCGGGGGCGGGGGGGGGGGGGGGGGGGTCGGATCGTTAAAATTCAAGTGTAACGAATCTAACGCCGTCTGTGTAATGTTCTGTGTTGCTAAAGCCCGAGTATTTATAGCCTCGGTGGGGGGGGGGGGGCGCCACCCGCCGCGACTCAGACATTTGTTTCACTTTCTTCAAGAAGGGTAATTGTGATGAAGGCCGCCCGGGGCAGCACATTAACACCCCATAGACGATAATAATACATTCGGGCCATGCGACCCGCCAGATGGTGTGTAGGTGGAGGCAAGGAGTTGTGTTGAGAGAGGATGGTGATGAGAGAGTGAGAGTGAGAGAGAGCTGCGTGTGATTTAGGGATGTGCCATATTTGATATTTTGAGATATATTAGTTACTTCCATATTGGTTACAAATAAATATTAGTTGAAAAAACCTAATATCTGTATTAGGTTTCATTTTAGGTTTTCAGTTTAAAGTTTTGAGAAGCTTTGGCTAAAAAATTAGCCTTAAACTGATAAAAACCTGTTAAAAATATATTTATGCCTGTTGAAAAAATATTAAAATTGAAAATTCACCAAGATTTTATAAATTTGATTAAATTATTTGATTAGTTGACGCTGTTGTTACAGCGATTATATTACATAAATTAATTTTATGCAAAACTATCATTACAAATTTCTTAAAACAATTACAACAGTATTAAATAAATGTAATATCAAAATAGATATGCAGAATATGATATTTCATGCCGGTGACCACCTTGCATTAGATAATATTTTATTATATGAGACACCTCTCACTTTAGTTTTAAAGGACAAGGAAAATTTATGACATTTATTTTGTTAACACAAGCAATGAAGAAACAGAAAGTCGAATTAGTTAAAGCTTTGTAGTGTGGAGTATCGAATAAGGCAAAGACGAATTAGTATTTGTCAGAATCACATATTAGTTACTTTAGAAATCGCTTACTTTTACATACCTAATACGGAAAACCTAATAATAATACATTCGGGCCATGCGACCCGCCAGATGGTATAGGTGGGGAAGGTGGAGGTGGAGGCAAGGAGTTGTGTTGAGGGAGGATGGTGATGAGAGAGTGAGAGTGAGAGAGAGCTACGTGTGATTTAGTTTAGGATGTGCCATATTTGATATTTTGAGATATATTAGTTACTTCCATATTGGTTACAAATAAATATTAGTTGAAAAACCTTAATATCTATATTAGGTTGTACATTAGGTTTCTAGTTTAAAGTTATGAGATGCTTTGGCTAAAAATCTACCCTTAAACTGATAAAAACCTGTTAAAAATATATTTATGCCTGTTGAAAAAATATTAAAATTGAAAATTCACCAAGATTTTATAAATTTGATTAAATTATTTGATTAGTTGACGCTGTTGTTACAGCGATTATATTACATAAATTAATTTTATGCAAAACTATCATTACAAATTTCTTAAAACAATTACAACAGTATTAAATAAATGTAATATCAAAATAGATATGCAGAATATGATATTTCATGCCGGTGACCACCTTGCATTAGCTGATATTTTATTATATGAGATACCTCTCTTGTAGTTTTAAACGACAAGGAAAATTTATTACATTTATTTTGTTATCATAAGCAATGAAGAAACAGAAAGTCGAATTAGCTAGTAAAAGCTGTGTAGTGTAGAGTATCGAATAAGGCAAAGACGACGTATTAGTATCAGTCAGAATCACATATTAGTTACTTTAGAAATCAGTTACTTTTACATACCTAATACGGGAAACCTAATAATAATACATTCGGGCCATGCGACCAGCCAGATGGTTAACATAGGTGGGGAAGGTGGAGGTGGAGGCAAGGAGTTGTGTTGAGAGAGGATGGTGATGAGAGAGTGAGAGTGGGAGAGAGCTACGTGTGATTTAGTTTAGGATGTGCCATATTTGATATTTTGAGATATATTAGTTACTTCCATATTGGTTACAAATAAATATTAGTTGAAAAACCTTAATATCTATATTAGGTTGTACATTAGGTTTCTAGTTTAAAGTTATGAGATGCTTTGGCTAAAAATGAGCCTTAAACTGATAAAAACCTGTTAAAAATAGATTTATGCCTGTTGAAAAAATATTAAAATTGAAAATTCACCAAGATTTAATAAATTTTATTAAATTATTTGTTTAGTTGAAGCTGTTACAGCTAATATATATTAAATAAGTTAATTTTATGCAAATTATCACTACTATTTTCTTAAAACAATTACAACAGTATTAAATAAATCTAATAGAATAGTTATACTATTTTTGTATCATGGAATAATATTTGTGTGTATAGCCAATAAAATTTGTATACTTTAAAATATTCGAAATAGATGCAGACTGAGATATTTCATGCCGGTGACCACCTTGTATTAGCTAATATTTTATTATCAGATACCTCTCTTGTAGATTTAAACGACAAGGAAAATTTACTACATTTATTTTGTTAACATAAGCAATGAAGAAACAGAAAGTCGAATTAGCTAGTAAAAGCTGTGTAGTGTGGAGTATCGAATAAGGCAAAGACGACGTATTAGTATCAGTCAGAATCACATATTAGTTACTTTAGAAATCAGTTACTTTTACATATCTAATACGGGAAACCTAATAATAATAATACATTCGGCTCATGCGACCAGCCAGATGGTTAACATAGGTGGGGAAGGTGGAAGGTGGAGGCAAGGAGTTGTGTTGAGAGAGGATGGTGATGAGAGAGTGAGAGTGAGAGAGAGCTACGTGTGATTTAGGGATGTGCCATATTTGATATTTTGAGATATATTAGTTACTTCCATATTGGTTACAAATAAATATTAGTTGAAAACCCCTAATATCTATATTAGGTTTTACATTAGGTTTCTAGTTTAAAGTTATGAGATGCTTTGGCTAAAAATCTACCCTTAAACTGATAAATACCTGTTAAAAATAGATTTATGCCTGTTGAAAAAATATTAAAATTGAAAATTCACCAAGATTTTATAAATTTTATTAAATTATTTGTTTAGTTGACGCTGTTACAGCTATTATTACATAAATTAATTTTATGCAAAACTATCATTACAAATTACTTAAAACAATTACAACTGTATTAAATAAATGTAATATCAAAATAGATATGCAGAATATGATACTTCATGCCGGTGACCACCTTGCATTAGCTGATATTTTATTATATGAGATACCTCTTTTGTAGTTTTAAACGACAAGGAAAATTTATTACATTTATTTTGTTATCATAAGCAATGAAGAAACAGAAAGTCGAATTAGTAATAGCTGTGTATTGTGGAGTATCGAATAAGGCAAAGGCGTATTAGTATTAGTCAGAATCACATATTAGTTACTTTAGAAATCAGTTACTTTTACATATCTAATTCGGAAAACCTAATAATAATACATTCGGTCCATGTGACCCGGCCAGATGGTATATAGGTGGGGAAGGTGGAAAGGTGGAGGCAAGGAGTTGTGTTGAGGGAGGATGGTTCGTGGCGAGTAAAGTGAGAGCTACGTGTGATTAGGAGTAATTGATTAATAGGGTTGCCACCCCTTTGATGCTTGGTCGATGTCGAGCTCTAACCACGGTAGACTTTGATCTAAGGGGTGTGGGCTAGGTTAGTTTAGGTGTTGGTTGTATATGCAAGCTGTTTGCAGGAGTTTATGTAGTTTTATGATTGCCTTCTTTATACGAGTTTTGTGATACATTGTCTTTAAATGAAAGTAGAACCTCGATAAGAAGTGCACTTTTCAAGTCCCCTTTAAACTAGAATTACACGTGATGTCTTTAAAAATGAACCTCAATAAGAAGAGTCCCTTGGTAATAAGACGGTTTCAATTTTCATTATCTCCTTGAGAGTCTTCTTATCAAGGTTCTACTGTATATTCATTGATTTGTATTGTTACAATTTATGTGTATATCGTCTACATATCCCAATTTTTCTAATTTATTCTTCGTGAAGGCCAAATTCGTGAAAAATGGTAATTCGTGCCGAAGTGTGTGTCAGAGAGAGCTACTTGTAATTCATTAATTAGTAGTAATTGATTAATGGGGTTACACCCCTTTGATGTTTGGTCGATGTAGAGTTCTAACCACGTTAAACTTTGATCCAAGGGACGTGGGTTAGGTTAGTTTAGGTGTTGGTTGCATATGCAAATTGATTGCTAGCTGCTTGTGGTAGTCTTAGGGTAATCTTGTGATGTTATTAAACGAGTTTGATGATCTTTACAAGTCAAAAACAAATTGATTCATTGATTTGTTTGAATTTATGTGCACGATTGTCTAAATAACCTTATTAGTTTTCTATTTTGCACTACAGTACTAACATTTCTTCGTGTACTAAAACCACCACTCGACTCACAATGTCGGGCAACGTCGGTCGTCGTATACTTTATCTCCATTAGCATCGGTTACCATTATGTCCTAAACCGGCAATTTATGGCGCCGTTTAAACCAATTAACGTGATTAACAATATAATCGGCGTTGTTAAAATACCGGAAGATCGCTGAGCATTAAGAGCATTGAGCAAGCCGCGTCGCATGTAGTCTTGATTTATGGGAAATAACGAGATATAAGGTTGTAGCTCCTTCAATATACCTATTTAAAAAGAACATGATAAACGTATTCCTGTTTCTTTTAATTTTAGGTCTACAGTTTGGATTTTCATTCACTCGCATCTACCGTAGGAAATACAGGGATTCTTTTCTAAACAATATCGCTTTCCTCCTTTTTTGTATAATGCAAACAAATTAAAATTGTTCAGGCTAGCGATAACTTGTCCTCAGTTTTTAAGTCAAACCTATTGCATTGTCCAAAACGTAGGCTAATTGAAAAGAGAAACAAATTAATTTAATATCTAAAGAAATTATGATATAAAAACCTATCGACTGATCTAACATCTATCTGATACAGGGTAGCGCACACAGAAAAAAAAATATTTCTTTGAACAATAAAAACATTTGCAGGTTGTCTATCTGCAAATGCTTTTTGCTCGGTGTACCAATGTTTTTGTTTGAAAAAAAAAATGAAATAGATTTGTTGGAACAACAAAAGCATTGGTAAACCGAGCAAAAACATGTACAGATATACAACCTGCAAATGTTTTTGCTGTTCCAACAAATCTACTTTTTTCTGTACAACCCAAAACTTTATTTATCAGTGAAAAATTATTACCTCCCAGATCCCCGTATTTTACACCACTAGGCCTATATTATTTTCTTTAAGGATATATAAAAAGTAAGGGCTTCGAAAACAATTCATAGGATATTCAGCACCTCAAAACAAACATAACACATTTAATGCAAGAAATTAAAAGAAGTACCTTGCAACACGTGTTCGGAAATTTGATGGAGAGAGCACAACTTTATACAACTTTCAATGGCAGATTGTTTGAACACATAATGTAAACTAAACTCGATCAAACTTAAATAATAGGTTGTATAAATTGAAAAGATTAATTAAACAATACTCATTTCATATTTATATCCTATAAGCTTATACGAGCAGTGTTATCTTGTATGCTTGTATGCTTGCTTGCTTGCACAACAATCTCGAAAACGGTTCCGAGGATTTCCTTCAAAGTCTGGAAATAAGTAATTTATGACTAAAAACCGTCTTATATGCACATTACTTGGCCAGAGAAAATCTAATAACGTAATAAATCGAATTTTAAAGTTGTAAAATTTTAACGTTGGCCTTATGGGTTGCCGTGATAGCAACGAAAATAAACAAGGAAAGTATAAACAAATGAAGTAATCATAACAGCTGTTTGGAATCTACAGCTATCAAGGGAAAATACAGCAGGTGGGATGAAGAGTCCATGAGCAATAAAAAAGGTTTATATTGATATATTTTATGACATTGAAATATTTTATAGTAACTGGATGAACTGGTAAACATGAAATAACACCGAGCAAGGCTCGGTCCACCAGGTACTGTGCATTATTCAACCTTATGTGGGTTGCGTTAAAAAATACACCCTGAACCAAAGCTTAACTTATACCAACCAAGGGTATGAGCATTAAGCATCATGAAGCCTTGCGTATGGGCCAGTTGAGTAATCGGTCATGTAATGCAGCCCCAAAACTGCGGACCTGCGGACCTGTTGTGCGGCCCACAAAATCGGCGCATCGACCCCCAGCACGTGGCGGCTATAAATAAGCCACATTGCCCCGGTGGCTAACAGGCTTTACCTAGTTTGCCTACTTTTGGGGACAAAGGCGGTAGAGGGAGTACTTGTGTAGACGTTCACGTACTTATTGTAGAGAGATAATGGGTTAAAAAAGAGAGTAATTGATAACAATTCTACTTTTCTTCCTTATTTTCATACTGTAGCCTATCATAATCATACTTCTTCATTGCTTTGATATTGATTCATTTATATTACATTTTACCTTTTGATGTAGGCTTTACTAAGTTTGCCTACTTTTGGGGGCAAAGGCGGTAGATGCAATACTTGTGTTGACGTTCACCCCCTTATTGTAGAGAGGGAGAGATAAGGGGATAAATAGAGAGTAAAGTTTGATAACAATTCTGTTAAGACTTTTCTTCCATATATTTTCATACTGAGGCCTATCATAATCATACTTCTTCATTGCTTCTTTGATATTGATTAATTTATAGTACGTTTTAACTCTTAAAATAGGCCTTACCTAGTTTGCCTTCTTTTGGAAGAGAAGGAGGTAGAGGGAATACTATTGTAGACGTTCACGCCCTTGTAATGGGATAGGGGGTTGAAACACAGAGTGTAGTTAGGTAGCAAACCTTTTATGAATAATTTTTCCAAATTTTCGTACTGTACCATATTTTTCATCGCTTCTTTGTTATTGATTCATTTGTTGTAAGTTTCTCCTTTTAAAACAGTTTGCCTATACTTTTGGGGTAAAAGCGGTAGAGGGAGTACTTGTGTAGACGTTCACGCCCTTATTGTAGGGTGAACATAAATAAAGGGTAAAGATTGGTAACAAATCTGTTATGCGTCATTTTTTGGTATTTTTATAATTTACCGTAGTTATATTTTTGAATGTTTAATCGTTTATAGTACATTTTACTTGTTGAAAATATGAGCTTTATACATTAATGGATAGGAGAAGTCAAATTAGTGGTCTAAATCGCTCGTGTATTTTTTATTTAATATTTATAGTAGGCCTAGTATAGTAGTTGTAAATTTCTTACAGAACCTACAGGAAATATCTAATTAAGCTAAAACTAAAATGTGAGATAATACAGTGTTTCTATTTACTAATTTTACCAAAAAAGATCAATTTTAATCTCACACCACGATATACGTAACACGTAATATAACTGTCCACAACAAAAATGTTCATTTTTTATTAGAAACCGGAACTTAATTTTGACTAAACTACTGTAAGAAAGCCATGAGTTTGAGAAAGAGAAAATAAATTAAATACGACTTGACTTAGCCTTCATAGCTGTGAGAAACTTCTTGGCTTGACCTTCAAAAAACCTAAATTAATTATTTTTTCCACCTCTCTTAGTACTCATTAATATTATATTACCGTAAATATGCGTCTGTCATCATTAGGGTAATTAATTATGAACCACAGGCAGAGTAATTAATGTCTAATTATAACCAGCCACTTTATTCAGTTATTGCACCACGTGCATAGTTAGTCAAAATTTATCTTTTTGTATTTAATTTCACAACATTTGCTCATGAATTTAACCCATCTGTAGAGCAGTTTTTGTGAATTTGTTGCATTGGTCTACTTGTTCTGTGATACGTTCAGGAAAATGAATACATGCAGTAATTATATGTGAAAATCCGAATGTAATGGTTTACTTCATGTTTCCAATCATGGGAGCTGTAAATCTAACACGACCTTGGAAAAGACGATTTAGTCTATGCAGTTAAAACGTAAGTGGTATTTTCGTGAATACAGTCAATGGTTCTCGCATCACTTAAACGAGGAAAAGCCATTACATTAGACATATTATGTAGTTGAGTTTCCATATACAATAAAAATTCAGTTTTGGCTCAACAAAGATTTAGCGTAAAGTTGACACTGGCGACAAACTCTTCCCATTTGGCATAATACGGCACTTTTATAAATACCTTGACGGTGTGGCATAGCTAGTGAATGTGGCAACCCCGCATGATGTAATGGAGAACTGGCAACGTCGCAGCGTATGGCCTGCCTGTTATTATCACCTATCCAACACACCACCAGCTAAACTATAATTACTCTGAGTCTTTTACCTATCTTCTTTTCGTTTGGCTCCTTGGAAATTTTCCACTAAATTTGGTGAGTTTTCGTTTGTTGATTATAGCATTTCTTCAGGTATTTACCTTCATTTTTGTTGACGTGTCCAACTTCTAAATTTAACTCACGGTAATGGTTTATAACTTATTGTACACGTCAAGTTATTTGATTTGAGGATTTGGTTGAATTGATTTTTATTATATTTATAAATCTTGAAATGACTCTCCTTACCGACTTGTTTTGTTTCCTATAAAAGTTACAGCTTTGATTAAAAATAATTAATAGATCTCATTCTTATGGCCCAGCTGTAGCTATTTTAGAGTGACCCAGATTTTAAAGTTGACACAGGTTGATTAAATTACTAATGAAGGGTGCTTCTGTCAACCCCTATTTTAAGGTTTGTTTATACTTTGTAAATTGTGTGTTCGACATTTTATAAATCCATAATTAATTGACTATTGCTTGGATTCTGTGTCACTAAATTATATATTACCTCCTTCTGATACCTAAATAATTAATAGGTTACATCAGCACGTTCTATTTGCGATTCACCGTAGAGCCTAACTAGGAGGCTCTTTTAATTTTTAATCCTGGTTTAAAATTTCAAAACCTGGTACACGTTTGATAATAATTCAATGGAAGGTCTGCTTTATTTTCAAAGTCAATGGTTACAGGAAAATTAATAAGTTAGTATAACATTTGTTTTAAAATTTCGAAGTATGTTAGAAATTTTAAGTCGAGGTCAAAGACCCTCTAATCATCCTTATTTCTTCCATACTGAATACCTTATTAAGTCTCTATTTCATCTCCCACTTCGCGGTTTTTCAAAACCATTCCGACCACTCCTTCAGGCACAAACCTCAAACCCATCAGTGGAGGAGCCGAGAATTTTTCCAGCCTTCATAAATATTAACTAAACCTACAAAATTACTTTTTAACTGTTGAAAACTGAATAAAGATGAAGGTCGGGGCCTAATATTAGTTGTAATTGACGAACTGGGAGTTGGGAGGCAATTATATTCGGAGTATTAGAGCATCCCTGCCTATTTACATGCTATTAGCCCACTTCCTGTTGTGGATGTAATTTGAGGGAATGTTCGGCCGATCTTGTCTCTGCTCCGTTGACTTCTAATTGTATGATTTTCTTTCCGTGCAGCTCGCCGCTTCCAGGGTAAGATGTACGATAATTATCGTATTTGTACGATAATTTCATTGGATTTACGATGTACGATAGTACTTCCTATCGTACGCGAGAATGAACGATAATTTTGAATAGGCGTCACTGTTTAAAAGAAAATAAGATTTATTTAGAATTAAAACAAGACATATTTTTAGACCAGCTATTTGCCATTGTGAACAAAAACATTCTTAGTACAGTTTCGTCTTTTCTGTTGTTTATTACTAATTGTCTTTTTTATGCAGCGACCGAGTGAATTTCTTCTGTTTACGTGTTATATGTATGTTTTATATGTTTATGGTATTTCGGTTTATAAGTACTTTTTCATTTATTCAATACAATAAAGCTCACTGAACTTAAACTTCATCTTGTGTTACCCACCTAAATGAAAAGGACATATTATTTGAGGATTAAATAATGCTGTGTTAAACCATAGATGACTATCATTATGGATAATCGTAAACTTCATGAACCAAATGTATAAGGCAGTAATACATTTACGTATTTATGAAAATCAGATATCTTAATTTTTGACTTGAATATTGTGTTTTACCTACGAATATAACTATTCAATTTAATTTTTGCTTTGTAATTAAACAAAGTTTTATTGTCATCATCACTAAGTATGCAATTTCTCTTTTGAATTCGTACATATGCATATAAAAACAGAAAATATGCTAATTTATTTCATTTTATCAAAAAGTATTCTACTTTTATATGACCAAATCGTATTGTACCTTTGTACGATAATTTTGCAAGAAATACGATAATTTTAGCAGCTGGCGTACGATAATGGGATTAAAAATCTGGGAACACTGCTTGTTACAGAGGGCCGCTTTAGTGTCCTGATGCTCGCCACGACCAAAGAAGTCACCTCTGGAACCCGTCCATGGAATTATCCTTGTTTTTACTTCCCGTCTTTCTTTCGTCATTCCACCTGTTCGAGGAATGGTTTATTAATAAGGGCGCCTTTTTGTCGGTGGGAATTTAAATTAGTGATTTCTCCTTGGCTGGGTTTGTGGATCTGGTTTTTAGTTTTTTGTCACGGTCAGGTTCAACGGCTTTTCGTTTATGTTACAGTGGTTGAGTGTTATTGGGCGATTTTATCGTTTAAATTAAGTTTGGGTGTTGTTGTAACGTTTCCTTTGCATGTTTTTTGTTACATATCAGTTCAGCTATGTAGATAATGTATTGTTTTAACAGTAGCTTAACAGCGCTCTATATTATTACTTAAGGGGTTTCTCGATTTTATCGTAAATGAACGGTTTTTATAGAAGTATGGAGTTAATGTGCCTTAGAAAGATGACCACCATGATAGCTTATGTGCCTTCAGTATATATATCATCATTTTGACCTATTCCTCTTAAAAATAAATAATGCTACCCGCGAATTTACGATCGAATAACATACATACGTAGGACAAAGCGAATGCTGAATTAATTTAACAAGTTATGTCTGTACGCTGTCTTTAATTTTCATCTATACCTCTTTAAAATAAATAACGCTACCCACGAATTTACGATCGAGTCATATATAATCCGGGAAAAGTTTCGAGTTTGACCAGATATCGATGATTTAGGCGGGCGCATCACGGAATGGGCTGTATATCGGTTGCATGCCGCGCACTCCGACATTCATGAATCGTTGTTAGTTCGAGGGTTTGATGCAATAACTCAGCCGATACAATCTCAGCTGTTGGGTCAGCTGATCCACTTTACACGGCTCCACATGTGGTTATACGGTTCACCAGTGTTGCCAATCTTGGCATTGCGAAAAATTAAATTTACCTATCTCTAGTTGCTAGGTAAGTATATTGTGATATTATTCGTTTTTATTGTAATGCATTGTTTATCATGCCTAGCTTATAGGAAATATATTTTTAATATTTTTAAGTAGCCTATAACGTTTTTGGTTACAATGAATACATGTGCAAATAATAATTAGTAAAAGGTATTGTGAGTTTAATATTGTTAACACATGTAGAGGTACTATTAGTTTTTATTTCATAATTATTTACATATACATATTAGTCCAGTTTTGAATATACGAGTGGGTTTAATTTGTGGAATATTGATTTACGTTTAGCCATTTTTTATTAAGGATCACTTTTAAGCTGTTATTTTAGTTAAAATATAGTATCAACAATTATAGAAAAAAAATTATAACATAGATCTAAGATATTTTTGATCAATGTACTAATTAGGAGCTAGTATTAGTATTTCGGGATGAAACATTTTGTGTCACTTGTTAATGTAATAATCAGTTTTAAATAGTTTGTTATGTTGTTATCTGTGTTATTTAAATTGCATTGTTTGTTAATTAATTAATTTTCTCCATTATTTTAGAATTCTCTTAGATTTGTAATGATTATTATTTTGTAATGATTGTATATTTGTCGTTCCTTTTATTTGGCTTTTTTGCAAGGCTGAATAACGAACTCCGAACGTACACGCTACTTCCAAGCCCTTTCCAATGTTCGGTAAGCAAAACAAAAGGCATTTAACGGTAAACAATCACTCCCCACGTCTTACATATTGAATTGAACCCTCATGTTCCTTGTCTTGGGCTGCACATTGACGTGTCACATCCAAGGCCCGCAGGATCCAACTAGACGGCAATGCCCCAGGGCAAAGTGAAAAGGGGAGAGGTGAAAAAGAAAGGGAAAGGAAACCGGAAGTCTTTTCCTGTTGTTAAAGTCGTGGTGTTTCCGTCGTCGGTGGCAGATTAAAGATGGCGCCTCGCGGCTTACTTACGTCTAATCAGCTGCCTTACAAGTTCAAAGACGCGCCCGACCCACATGAGCCGTCTTGTCTTTGATGAATTTAAACCGAGAGATTCGCTTTTAGTTCAGTTTTGGCTGTCAAGTTCCCTCGAGTTGCAAATGTAAGTGGAGATATTGCAAGACAGTAAAAATTATGTTCAGTCATAAACATAAATATTTATTCTATAACACTCCTTTTGTTATTAATTGTTTGTTACGTTTATTAGGGTGGTTCATGTATTTCCCGTCAAGGAATTTTATAGAGCGAGTACTATTGAATGTCTAAATTATAAGTACCCTTCGTACGATATATATACCTGTGTTATTTATGCTTTTGAGTTACTGTATTATTATGTTATTAATTTTGTTTTAGTTTGATACACGTATTTAGTTTTTGAGTACGAGTAATTTTTACGATATCCTTTTTTATATTTTATAGTAAAGTTTGTGTATTGACATTTAAGAATTCAGTTTTTGTAACATATAAGACCTATCCACAACAAATTTGAAACGTTTAAAATTAGTTGTTAAAATTAAATTCATAGTTTTAAAACCGTTATAGTTTATGCTGGATTCTGTTAAAATCTGAAGAGAAATTTTAGAAAGGAGTTCCACGAAGAAGTGACTGACACATCTAGAAACTAGAAGAAAGCGTCTTCGAATGAAGCTCACCGTCATCCTCGAGGTATAGTTCCAAAAGCGAGGTATAGAGTTCCTACGGGATTTTTGATTGTAGGAACTTCATACCGTGCTCTTGGGCTAACCAAACCATCTTGATCGTCAAACCATCTTGACTGTCAAACAAGAATTTTCGGCTATTACTACCTCCAAGGATTTAACATTATGTTATTATCTATCTTTTATCTTACCCATTTATTATTAATTTAATGTGTAATTTATAAACTGTTCACACCTTCCTTTGTTAAATGTGTATGTGATGGTATATTTATTTTTGTTAAAATGTTTATTAATTTTTACTTAATGTATATGTTGTTAGTTGACTTAGCTAACATAATAACGACACCCATTGCTACTTTGTATCCATTCTTAATGTATTAATGGAAAAATATTTGTATTTTTTATATGAAATACTTGATTTCTTGTACGATTTCGATCGTGTTTGTGTTTGTTTTGTTTATGCAATATAGTTATGTGCAAATTAAGAACATATTTTTGGATCCTTTTTTACATGAATTCTTATATTTCATCCCTTCCAATAATTGAGATGAAAAAAGTATTCGTACATCTGCATAGTACGTACTCTCTTAAAACATCTTGTAACTCTTTTAATTACTTATTTCTTATCACTTAAAAATAAAGTTATCTCGAGCGAAAGTTTTCCAACTACTTAAAAAGTAAAACAATAATTCCAAGTGTTTACTATTGTCGATATGCTTAGTATGCAGTTGTGTGGTTTCTGGGTTTCTTCCGCGTTGGCCTCCGAGGTTTCTGGCCAGTCGCCCTCGAAGGTCAACTGATAGCGTTATCAGAGCAAAGTCCACGAGGTCGAATGTTATCACGTGCAGAGCTCGCTTATACCGATGCTTATACCCATAGAACTATGGTTAAACCGCCGCGCCGTAGTGGCTTGTTTAACATAGGTTATGTAAACCATAAACCACCTCCACTATTATGGTGTCCCAGAAAATTTGGGGAACTAAACCCCATTATTCGTAAATAATCTCGAAATTGAAATTCAAGTAAATTAGATCAAATAATTTTATTGTTGTTATCTGTATTTTTTTAATAAATTCGTTATTTCCCAGATATAGTATAGTGCAGTACATGCAAAACAAGAAATACATTGAATTTACAAATTGCAATATTTTAGCCTTGCTAAAATTATCCAGAGACCTACCCTGAAATAACATGAAATTACTACAAATTCCACTTTTTAATTTGGAAAATAAATTTAGCCTCCAAGGCTATGCCTGATTGTAGGCTTCCACAGATTTATATTTTTTGATCAGTACACAGAAATATGTTCTATGTTTATTACACATATTTTGTACAATTCCGATCGTGTATGTATGTATGTATTGTATCTATGTAGTTATGTATTGTATGTATGTATTGTTCTGTTTATGCAATATAGTAATGTTAGTTTGATTCATTTTTTGAACTTTCTTGTATTAATTTAGTTTTATTTAGTGAAATTTCTATGTAATTGAGAACTTAATGGAGAACTTTGGAGTACTAACGTTATGGTGTAGCATTTATAGTAGTTGCTATTTCTTTTCGGTTTTCTTAATATTTGGAGAGATATCCGTTCCAATTCATTCTAAATGTATTAATGGAAGCATATTTTGATTTTTCATATGGTATCTAGGTCCAGAATCTAAGGCAAAAAGTCTGGGCACCGGACAGCGAACGTGTAGAGCTATAAGACCTATAAATATAGAGCTGAAATTTGTTTTGTACTCCCCCTTGGACTATAGATGTGTAGTTGTGTACTTAAAACTGTTTTAGAAAATTTATTAGAATTGTGCCCTAAAATACTCCAAAGTTGTAGTGTTGAATATTGGAGAAGCAATGAGGTATTCATGCAAACCTAACAATAGAATCAATTAATTGAATAAAGTCCAAGAAAGTTTTTCCATGGGTGACATCCAGTTGATTACCATTTCTGATACGTTCATTTAAGCCACAAATGTGATATTACTGTATTATAATTGATGGAAACAAAAATTAAAATTGTTACGCCCTCTCCTAAAGTTACAGCACTAAAGGTAAGCATATAACTAATTATATAAACTAAAATGTGAATTTCCCAAGCTCAGTAATGGGATTTCGTACTACACTGGCTTTAGTTAATTATCACCCAATTTCCTTTAATTTTGGTTGGGATATTATTTTCTGTAATCTTATCTCTCTTAGGAATGAACTGGAACGCCATTACTCCCACCTTCATGGGAAATTTTGTTTTTTTTACGTCTAAAATGGGCAGTTAAAAAGCCCTTTAAAATTAAAATTTGCTCCCTGGCGTCAACGTAATATATGTATAGTTTTATTTGAGAATGTTTCTCTGAGTAGTACTTTTTTGTACACCTATAATAATGTAAGTAAAATAATAGGTATAAATAAGATTGTTATTTAATTTTTAATAAATTTTTATATTTTTATTCCACTATTCTTTTGAGAATCAACAATTCCTCTTCAATGGCTGCATTGCCAATTGCTAAGCGGTCCTTCCAATTGTAAGCTTTATATTAAGCGTAATTTTCTATAACTTATTTTCAAAAATCCGAAATAACGTTTTTGCTTTTAGTTGTTGATTAAATATGTTCCAATCTTGTTTAATTGATAGGTAAAACGTGAAACTGTGTTTGTAATTACAGTTAAAGGATATTTAATTATGACTTTTAATTTTTGTTATCAATACTGTAGTAATATCAACTGCACATGAACTAGTTTGGGGCCTATCCTTGAGTTTATAAAAACCACAGATGAAAAGCTATTTTTCTTTATATTTCTTCGTCAGTGATCGAATGCAATAAATAGCAGGTCTCGTGAATGGCCAAGTTTAATTTTAGGGTCGAATCCTTTTCGGTACCTTTTAAGGACTTAAGCTCTGTGCTGCAGGCAAGTCGATCGATGCTGCTCCCGCCAAAACGGATTAACCTCAACTCTGACCTTTTATTGAGCTCTCCAACCAACCTGGGAGAACATCCTGAAGCGAGTACATGATCTGAATATTCTTTGAAAAATCGGATGGAATTTTTAGAAAAAGTCCAGTAGGTATAAATATTTTTATAATTAATTAGCTTCAAATTTAAAATGTCGATGTATTGTAATATTTATGAAAAATTCATTATTGTGTTTCGTAGGTGAAATACGGACATTTTGTATTACACGGTGTTTAAATTACAATAATTTGATCGATAACATTAATACAGGGATATGGGGACACTTAGATTGTTACAAAAAACAATAATTCTGAACCTTGATTATTCTGTAATAGTTTTTACTATGTAACTGTAAATACCACAAAAACTTTCTCAAATACTGTGTAACTTGTAATCACCTTTGCATTACTTAATGAAGAAAACATCAGAAGTCCTTTTTTTCGAAAAGTGCGGATGAAATATACACAATAAGCAGCATGAATGTAACCTCTGCGACTTGAGTGTTTGATCCCAAGGCTTTGGCATCAAAAGACAGTATAAATAAAAATTAACAGCTTTGTGAAACTGGGATTACGTGAAATCAATGTCAGTATGGATATTCTGTGCCCGCTGTTATGGATGTTGTCGGTAAAGTACTGAGAGTGTTGTATTATCCTGTCAATTGTTTTTAAGTTTATTTTATAATTTATTGCTTTTTCTTTTCTGGAAAATAACTTATTTATGTATGGCTCAAAAACGTGTTCTAAACCGGTCCCATTGCCAGTAAATATCTAATTACTTTGAAATTTGTAAAATGTTATAGTTTAATCGATGAGTGTGTAAAGTAAAGAGCCTCTCACCTTAATAACACCATCGATGTAAATAAATACAACTGGATAGCGCGCTCCCCGTAAGGCTCGCGTAGTGATTTCCGAGCCAACACAGCTGTGCGTTGGGGTTGCAGCCGGGCCGAATTGAAGGGGCGTTGGGGGAAAAAGCGAAAACTGTATTATTAACCGTATTTAAACCGCACGGATTTGGGAGCAGTTTTACGGGTAAAACTTTCTATAATAGATGTATTGCTATAAGAAATTACAATTAATATTTAGCTAGACGGTCAGTACAAGTTGGCCGGCAAAAGATGCGTTCCCCCATCGCCCCTGCAAAATCTTAAACGCAACCACTGCCGGTGGCTCGAGATGCAGGGCCTGAGTTACCAATCCAGCGTACTTATTTACATCCATGAATAACACTAGTATAGAAAAGAACCAATCAGGAAAGAGACAGACCGTATGTTCCCAGGGATGGTTCACAGCCATTACACTTAGTGATTTGAAATGAAAAATACAAACCATATATGATATGAACAATAAATATAGCATGTGCCAATGCATTTATTTGCCCTATAAATTATTTATTCACTTTTTGTATAGCTCACGTGCATTTTAGGTTCACTGCAAACTCACTATAACTAATCAGCTTAACAGATAACCAGTTCCAGCTCCAGATTATACATACTTAAGCTCTTTGGAGTTCTGTAGCAATAAGAACAAGTGCTCAAGTGACACTGCCTGCCAACATTACAGCTGTGCAGGAGGTGGGCTTTACTTTACACTCTCATTGAATTAAGTACAACATTCGCCTTATGAGTTGCCATGCAGCGACGAAATAAATAACGAAAATATAAATAAAGTAATGAACTTCTGCAAATTCAGCCATCTGTCAATAGCAATGATTTTCGGCTTGTTGACTGGAGACTGGATTTTAAGAGTATTAAGAAGAATGAGAGAGTATGAATTATGAAGATTTTTTATAGTAATATGATAAACTGGTAAAAATTAAATTTAATTATTGTCACACTTGGTTAGAAAGATATGGTTGACATTTAGTCCAGTGGCGTGCAAAATGTCGGGTGATTGTGATTTTTGGAAATAACATTGTCCCTACAGCTTAAATAGATTTTGCAGCTCTGTAGCCTGATGAATCCGGAGATAAAGTCAAGTAAAATTCATTTGAGTTACTGGTCCATTTGATTACTACAGGAAGTTCGAAAATTTCAGGGGCCACTAGGACAGAGCCCTAAAAAGAAAGGACAAATGGATAAACTCAAAAATGTTATTCGTGCAAACTTACTTTCAAGAGTATACCAACTAATTTGGGTTCTGTCCTAGTGGGGCCCTCCGAAATTTTCGAAAGTTCCAATACTAATCAAATGAAAGAGTATTGTCATCTTTGAAGGACTATATCTTCGGTCCCATCTAAGCTACAGAGCTGCAAACGCACTTACATTGTAGGGAATTCAATCTTCCTTAGGTTTGTAATTTTATTAATTCCTGTAGGATACTGTAGGATCCATAAATTTTAATATGTAGAAATTTGAAAAAAAAACCAGCAAGAGGCGCACGGTGTATCATAGAGGTCGAAAACTTTTGTATGTTATGTGCTCAACACTAACAACAAATCCACAAATCACAACTACTCGAACTTTCTACACCACAATTTAATATTTTACCGAACTAATTAGAAATAGTGTATATCATTTTTAGGACCTAAAGTGACGCTTTTCGTACGAGGTCGAAAAATGACTGGAGTAACGAAAAGCAGCTTTAGGCCCGTGTGATGAACTATACTTTTCGTTTGGCCGCTCAATACAACACGCTAACTACTTGATAAAACCAAAATGTTACAACTTGTTTAACTTTAAATATATCTCAAAAGAGGTTTCTGGCTTTCATCTCGTTCTTGCTATTTAAAACAATCTGCTGATCGTGTGTTTCATTTGTGTTAGGCTAGACTGACAACAATGAACAACTATCGATGTATCGAACGCATTGAACTATCGATTGGTGTAGTTAGCGAGTTTCACAAATCGATTAAACTGACAACAATGTAACAATGCGTTACAATTGATAATGATAACGGATAACCACTCTCGATGCAATTGATAGCTCACCATCGTCGCTGACGTATACATACACGCACGCTTACAGTTTTAGTACATCATAAACGAACAGCTTACGTCCTCGACATCAGCCGATTTTTTCTCTCCCTTGGGTGAAAAAGAGCTTCTTTAAGTCCGAAAAACACGAAATAAAAATTGCCGCTTGCTCAGCGGTAAAACAAAAAAATTTCAATGACGGTAAAAATTCACTCTCCATTTTATACTGGTTGATTGCTTGTACACTTACCTTGCAATATTGTAACACATCAATAACCATCATTATCATACAGAAGATTATGCTTTAAAATCTATCAATTGTTGTGATTTAATTGTATTGTATAAAACAGTTAGTGTGGTAAAATTGTGAAGTAAGTTATGTAAACAAGATTACTTGCCATGAAGCTGGTTCCCAGCTCTCATTTAGACCACAAGTAATAGTAATAGTAACACTAATTTTTCGAGTCAAATCATTAACAATAAATCGAGAGGAGTCTTTCCATTGCTACTGTAAAAAGTGTGACAACTTTAGTCGTAGTCAGGATTTAAAAAGATGACGTAGTTACAGTAGTCTCCAACAGAGTAAACTGCTGTTAACTACACATTACATTTCCAGTAGGGGATGTTTTGACGATTCGGTGTTTAGGACGCAAAAATAAACCAATGAACTCTTGTTTAGGGAATCCAATCCCGGACGATATTTTCAATCCCGGGATTTCGGGATTGAAAAACATTAATCCCGGGATCCCGGGATTGACCCAACATAGTATTTGCCAATACAAAAAAAATATTTAGTATTGATTGGCATGTATACATGGTATCGTAATATAATGCGCTATAGAAAGCAGTTTTACGTTTAGTTTTGAGTTGTTAACGTGATTTTATATATAAAAACCTAGAGCGTAAAAAATTGACGAAATTGTCAGCCTTATAATGAAACAATGAATACAGTATTAGACATCAGAGTGAAAACAGAACACGTCATCAGGATGGTCCTCTATAACCGTGAACTAACCATAAAATATTTATTCAGACATAATTTAAAGAAAGTCTTATAGAAAACATGAATATAGTTACTTGACCAAACAATATCAGGACAAAGATGTAATTAGAAAAACTAGAAGTACGATAAAAATGATCATTAGAGCATCGTAATGAAACTTAATTGCAATTACATTACATTGTATCAGAAACAAGTTAAAGCTTGAAAATATTAACTGGAAACTACTTATATACATACTTTAAGACGACAAATAAATCATCAAACCATGATTATTTGATCAAAAACAACATGTAACTGGTTTTTCTTGGTTATAACATTGTTTTAACTGATAAGATCCTAGTAAATATCGATTTTACACGTGATTTTATAATCCCGAAAATCCTGGGATTGAGCCAAAAAATCCCGGGATTGAATAAGCCCTAAAATCACACGGGATCCCGGGATTGGACTTCCTACTCTTGTTTCTATCATGTAAAGATTTGAAAACTCAAACAAATATTTAAAAAAAATAATTTTCAGCAGCACTATCTATAATAGGTGACATTAAGTCCACGTATATTTCAAATATAGCCTAATACAAAGATACAGAGCTAGGTTGCCAGCTTGTGAGGTCTTCTTCTGACAGCCTTCTAGGCTTCTGCACTCAAAAGTTTAAGCTTTATAAAATCGGGCATTGTACTAACATGTAACATAGAGGCTGAAACGTTAATTAAAACTGTGAGGACGCAGGGTTCCCAGTGTGTTTACTTTCCTCCCCCCCCCCAAAAAAAAAATATATATATATATATATGTATAAATATGTGTTTACTTTTATACACAAATCCTAAAGGTTTCTTGCAAAGATTTGACGCAGGGCGATATATTTTAAGGGAGAAAACTTACGTCATTCCCAGTAATATACTGGTGGCTTTTGGTTAAAAAAAACTACTATTTGGTATATACATACCTGAGTTACGATTTCTAATGCAATAGAATAAAAAACGTAGTTAATACATACCAGAGTTACGATTTCTAATGCAATAGAATCAAAAACGTAGTTTATTTTTATTTTTAAGCTTGAGAACAATGTTTTTTAGCCAATTCCGATTGTAATTAATTACGAATGAATGTCATCAACTGAATGACGCAGCTCGTTTTCCAATATAATTTTAGTTTGTACAAAGCAATATGCATCGCAATAAATCAAGTGCTACTTCAAATATGTTAACTGAAGCTGTCTATTATGAAGGTTTTTGATTACTGGACCAGAAGTTTCCTCTTCACAGGGGTATTTTATTTTCAGTTAAATGTTTTATTATGAAATAGTTTTACCAAAGTGAAAAATTATTAAAAGTAATGTATTTTTCCTACTTTTTCCTGATGCATCAGCACGTCTTTCTCTAGAACGAAAACAAATCTTACATTTACAGTTTCGATTATGGTTGAAAACCTCTTTCGAGTTCAATTCGAAACATTGATATAAAATTAATATTAGTCCTGTTGATTTTGGGTAAGTATGGAACCATACACATACAAATCATTGCTAAGTGATCACTGAGTTAATTTCAGTTCGAGCAGTTCTGTGAAATATACCAAAAATATGTATTGATATTCAGTGACCTACTGGGGTCTTTTTCATCACCTGAATATATTCATAAGTTTATTTTATCTACAAGCGAGATTCATCAAAAACAACAAACTTTGAGGTAGTGTGTAAATAGAAATGTAGTTGTGCTGTACGTCAGGCTACTCTTCGCCTATCATAATTTCTTCCTGTAACCTTTCGCTTCAGTCTGGAAACCACAACTGTCGTGGTTTTGTGTTCTCTATGTAAATTTCTTCCATGTACTCAAGCTCTCCAAATATTTGGCATTCACAAACAATTTTTTGATTTTCAAACAATACCTGAGAACTCCTCAGCTTGTAAAGTTGTGAAAAGTAAAAACTTAAACTTGTTACTTTTTATCAAACTTTATATTTTAATATATACATTGCCAACTTCTGGGTGACAGATCACATCTGAAAATAACGTGAAAAGTTAGGAATATTGCTATTTTACCGAGATAGAAAATAAATAAATTTAGTCGACATTTTTTTGGTAAACTCAATACAATGAAATCTTCATAAAAACGAAAAGACTTATATGTCCGATGTGGTGAATGCTTTGGAAATTAGGGTAGCAACAAATATTTTGTAGCATTTGAAGAAAATTCTTTGTAATACGACAACCCAACTACAAAATTGGTCCATAAATAAAAGAGTTTTGGAATATATAAATTCCTTAAGTGCAATGAATACAAAAAATCACACACCTTTAGAAGCAACATTAAAGAATGTTTAAAGTTAGAGCGAGGCAGTCGTCCTGCCTTTGTATGCCAAATCAAGAAAACCATCAATGTTCTTCATAGAATACATAACTTTATGACCAACTTATGGAGTTAAAGCAAGAGGCTTACAATCACTGACCAACATTAGTCGAAGTGTCAAGATGAGAGAACATTAGGAGTTTATAAAGTAAGTTAATGCACACGATATGTACAATGACTCGCTGCCAAACGTGTTCTAACAAGCACAAACTGGCATCCATAATCTTCAAGAAAAGCACCACACAATACAATTATAAACAATACAATAACGATTTATTGGTTTCTCAGATATTGGATTAAAATTTCTTCTTTAACACGACACTTGAATGGATCATTAATGTTCTTCAAATAATACATGTGACCTGCTTCAGGTGACACGAGGCTTGCAATCACAATTACAGTGGAAGGATCAAGATGAGTAGACTTGAGAACAAACGATTTAAGTTAAAGCCTATGATATGTACTAACGACTTGTTGCCAAATGTGTACTAACTAGTACAAACTGGCTGGCACCTATAATCTTATCACATTAAAAAAAGCACGATAATGACTAATAGTACCGAACAATTATGTTTTTGGAGATACTGAATTTGACTTTACTTCTTCAACGTTGTATGAATTGATCAACCTTTAGTTGTTCGGTTCATAATCAGTTTAGTAACAATTTCTTAATTATTTAAATAATTATTGAGCAAGTTAATTCATGCCTTACAAAAACCAAAGTGTTTCCTTCAACATTTGAAGTTATATTTTGGAGAATGTAAAAGAGTACATTATATGCTAGTTAAGACCTTAATTCCATTTGTTGGAACTTCAAATGTTTTCAGACTCTATATCTTCCATAAAAGGAGCTACACAGAAAAAAGCAATCTTCCTTTTTGAATGATCAATTAAATCACGCAATGACGAGATAGAAATTCATAAAGATGTAGTAGAGAGGGTAAAATGTATTAATTATTGGCGTATATGCGTATACTGTGCTGGTGTACCTTTTTTGTACCATGTTACAGTATAACCGTGACCTTGAATAAAAGTGCCACTGGTTACTGGTTGTAAATATTGCAGGGAAGATCTTTTGCAATAGATTCCTCAGAGGGGGTAAGAACTCCTGCCTTTAGGTAACCCATTGTAGATTCGATCGAAAGAATATTAATACAAGATTAATATTTTAGTACATAGTCAATTGTTTGGCAGTGCGTATTGCTAGGACTTCAGTTCAAGAGGTCGCAGGTTCAATTCCCGGCATGCCCCCTTAAATTTGAGGTATTTGGACCGGTTTTGCTGAAAAGCGTTTATGTATCTCTTCTATGAAATGCCATTTGCGTAGGTACCAAACACATGAAAAAGATCTTTAGTATTTCAAGATCAGCCCTTGACAGTTTAGTTTAAAGCGAAACAAGTTATCTGCCCAACTTCGAATAGTAGACTCCACATCTCGCTGTGGAGTTCCTTGGACCATACCCGAGAATGTTCCGTTCTCAAAAATCCCTCAGCGAACATGAAGGTAGAAAGATAGTGAGGGAATCCTGTCCATTCTGAAGCGTGCCCGGAAATAATCAATCCCACCCAGGATACTTGAGAATCGCCTTATTTCATCTTCTAAATAATGCATGTCCTGCAATTATCGGTTGTGCATTCTCGAGCTCGGAGTTCTTCCAGCCTTTTCCTTCAGATTGTGTTTTCTGGAACTTTGCCATTTTTCCAAGTGGTAAGCTTCATAACGCTAAAGGTTTTTTATGACCTCCGTTATATGCGTTGGCGTTGTGATTAGGTTATACCATTTCATCTACAGTTGGCACAGGGCACAGTTTCTCAGTGGCATCATCAAAGACCCCCCCCCCCTCTACCTGAGGATTTAGGTGTGTGATAGATTTTGGGAAGTTCCTCCTCTAGATCCTACTCCACTTGCATCAGAGGAGGTTTTGTCATAACAGTGTCTCCATCATGACATCTGTGGGTCTTGGTCTGGGGTCATGATCTGAGTTGCTGGATCCAGATTTGTTATCCGGTTACACAGTTATGGATCATTACTGTGGACGTCGTGGACGTAGGACGCAGATAGCTGGGCCTCCCTTGTGGTTGAATGCCACACCCTGGGTAACAATTACTACTTACGTCCTGGACGTCGTGGACGCAGGACGTAGATAGTTGGGCCTCCCGTGTGGTTGAACGTCACACCCTGGGTAACAATTACTGCTTACGTCGTGGACGCAGGACGTAGATAGTTGGGCCTCCCGTGTGGTTGAACTCCAAACTCTGGGTAACAATTACTGCTTACGTCGTGGACGCAGGACGCATATAGTTGGGCCTCCCGTGTAGTTGAACTCCACACCCTGGGTAACAATTACTGCTTACGTCGTGGACGCAGGACGCAGATAGTTGGGCCTCCCGTGTAGTTGAACTCCACACTCTGGGTAACAATTACTGCTTACGTCGAGGACGCAGGACGCAGATAGTTGGGCCTCCCGTGTAGTTGAACTCCACACCCTGGGTAACAATTACTGCTTACGTCCTGGACGTCGTGGACGCAGGACGTAGATAGTTGGGCCTCCCGTGTGGTTGAACTCCACACCCTGGGTAACAATTACTGCTTACGTCGTGGACGCAGGATGTAGATAGTTGGGCCTCCCGTGTAGTTGAACTCCACACCCTGGATAACAATTACTGCTTACGTCGTGGACGCAGGACGCAGATAGTTGGGCCTCCCGTGTGGTTGAACTCCACACCCTGGGTAACAATTACTGCTTACGTCGAGGACGCAGGACGCAGATAGTTGGGCCTCCCGTGTGGTTGAACTCCACACTCTGGGTAACAATTACTGCTTACGTCGAGGACGCAGGACGCAGATAGTTGGGCCTCCCGTGTAGTTGAACTCCACACCCTGGGTAACAATTACTGCGTACGTCCTGGACGTCGTGGACGCAGGACGGAGATAGTTGGGCCTCCCGTGTGGTTGAACTCCACACCCTGGGTAACAATTACTGCTTACGTCGTGGACGTCGAGGACGCAGGACGCAGATAGTTGGGCCTCCCGTGTGGTTGAACTCCACACCCTGGGTAACAATTACTGCTTACGTTCTGGACGTCGTGGACGCAGGACGTAGATAGTTGGGCCTCCCTTGTGGTTGAACTCCACACTCTGGGTAACAATTACTGCTTACGTCGAGGACGCAGGACGCAGATAGTTGGACCCCCCGTGTGGTTGAACTCCACACCCTGGGTAACAATTACTGCTTACGTTCTGGACGTCGTGGACGCAGGACGTAGATAGTTGGGCCTCCCTTGTGGTTGAACTCCACACTCTGGGTAACAATTACTGCTTACGTTCTGGACGTCGTGGACGCAGGACGGAGATAGTTGGGCCTCCCGTGTGGTTGAACTCCACACCCTGGGTAACAATTACTGCTTACGTCGTGGACGTCGAGGACGCAGGACGCAGATAGTTGGGCCTCCCGTGTGGTTGAACTCCACACCCTGGGTAACAATTACTACTTACGTTCTGGACGTCGTGGACGCAGGACGTAGATAGTTGGGCCTCCCTTGTGGTTGAACTCCACACTCTGGGTAACAATTACTGCTTACGTCGAGGACGCAGGACGCAGATAGTTGGACCCCCCGTGTGGTTGAACTCCACACCCTGGGTAACAATTACTGCTTACGTTCTGGACGTCGTGGACGCAGGACGTAGATAGTTGGGCCTCCCTTGTGGCTGAACACCACACTCTGGGTAACAATTACTGCTTACGTCGTGGACGCAGGACGCAGATAGTTGGGCCTCCCGTGTGGTTGAACGTCGTCACACCCTGGGTAACAATTACTGCTTACGTCGTGGACGCAGGACGTAGATAGTTGGGCCTCCCGTGTGGTTGAACTCCACACCCTGAGTAACAATTACTGCTTACGTTCTGGACGTCGTGGACGCAGGACGTAGATAGTTGGGACTCCCGTGTGGTTGAACTCCACACCCTGGGTAACAATTACTGCTTACGTCCTGGACGTCGTGGACGCAGGACGTAGATAGTTGGGCCTCCCGTGTGGTTGAACGCCACACCCTGGGTAACAATTACTGCTTACGTCGTGGACGCAGGACGCAGATAGTTTGGCCTCCCGTGTGGTTAAACGCCACACCCTGGGTAACAATTACTTCTTACGTCGTGGACGTCCTGGACGCAGAACGCAGATAGTTGGGCCTCCCGTGTGGTTGAACGCCACACCCTGGGTAACAATTACTTCTTACGTCGTGGACGTCATGGACGCAGGACGCAGATAGTTGGGCCTCCCGTGTGGTTGAACGCCACACCCTGGGTAACAATTACTGCTTACGTCGTGGACGCAGGACGCAGATAGTTGGGCCTCCCGTGTGGTTGAACGCAGGACGCAGATCTCGCAGGAATGTGGACGAGGAAGGGCCCCCAAGGTCGGGCCCGGTTCGACCGCTTACACCGACTGCCAAGGCTGATTTCGAAATAGCTCCACTCCGCTCTTTCTTAGGGGGAAAGGGTTTTTTATTACGCCGGCATAGACTGCTTTATAGGCCTCCTGCCTGGAAACCTAGCCCAATAAAACAGATTCCACTTAAAACCTTTTGGATATCGAGTTTTTTCGGTGACGCCTGTCCTTGATTCGGCCCGATCGGTCGTGGACGAAGGAAGTCTGTTCGCTCTGCATGGAACTTGTATTGTTGTAAAAAGAATTAGTCTCCTTTCTTAGCTTTCAATTACTTCGGGGTTGAGAGTATCTAATTTTATAATCTAGAAGTTTTTTGTGATTAATTATTATGTAAAGAATCATTATCCTGCAATAGAAATTAGTTTTAAGCCGTTCAAATTCTAGCATATTGGTTTATTGAATTATTTTTGAGTGGTAAATATTTTACATATAAAATAGGAAGCTGATTGATTCATTTTTAAAAATGCTGATCCAAACTACTTTGAAACTAGAAAATACTGTGGTTGATGATCAAATTATAAAGACAATGTATTTTTAAAGTACAGTACTCCTCGGATTATCCGGACCCCACATTATCCGGATTCCAGATTATCCGGACCAGTTATCAGATAAATTAAAATATTAAAATCACAGCAAAAACATTATTTCAGCGAGTTTACGGGTTAAATGCGCCTTATAAAAGTAAAATGCAAATTTAATACAAAAAGCATTTTACTTTACGCATTTGGAATTACAATAATTGTAGGAATTGCATTGCCTGAAAAGTAAATTACAGCATTTCCGTGAACGTACGATAAAAGTTAACATTATATTCGTATGATCAGTGGCGGCTGGTGGGTTAAATGAACAGGAGGACTCACTTAGTACTAACTACTAAAAGAGCATTAAGGATTTTGTGTATTACACTTACCTTTGATTGCTATTCACAATTTCATGGTCTACCAATATCCGCTGAATTCACTATTAAAATAATAACAATCAATTATCACCAACTCTGGTTACCGACTCATTGGAGTAAAAGAGACACTTGAAACACAGAATGTAAACAAATAACCTCACTTTAGCTCCCATCCCTCAACGTTTAGGTGACGAGGTTAGAGAGATTGGTAGGTTGCTATGGTACCTAAAACGAATAAACAACAGTTGCACCAACATGAATCGTGCAATCATAACGGCAGCAAAGGTTCAGCTTCTTAATGCCCTAAGCAGATTGTGGTGGCTGCACTGATTACTGATGTGCGCGCGCATCTTCGGACGCTGCCCCAGGCTGCGTATAACACAACACGGCAATGACGTCAGAGCACCCAATCCACTGTCTGCTAGATTTGCCATAAGATAGCATGCGTTAGGATTGGGACGCTCCGGGCAGCGTCCGCGAGATAAACGCGCAACAGCAGTTGACTCCTATATACTTTTGCAAAATATTTCGATGCTTATAGTTGAAATGAATTCATCATTAATGGTCAGTATAATGAAAATTAGTGGTTTTTCACTCTTTGTCGGATACATATGTAAATTAATTTAATTCAGTATATTTGAAAATCTTCTGGGGGGGCGGCGTCCGAGAGTCCTTATGGGCCGGCCGCCACTGCGTATGATTAATGATGAAGTTTAGTTCTTATATGTCTTTAAAAATTAAACCCCCGTAAAATTTGAAAGACTACTATGTTGCACAGTCTTGATACGCAGCATCAATTTAGCAGGGGCTAAGGTACGTGATCGCTATTTAGGCGATACTGTAATGACCTCGGATTATCCGGATTTTTTGCTATCCGGATCGGTGTTCCGCCACATTAATCCGGATAATCCGAGATGTACTGTAGATATAAATTCCATATTGAAAATATGTATGTATTTTTATTGAAAAATCAGCATTGACGTAATTATCACACTCTGTAAAAAATACATTTCAAATATCATCATGAGATTTTGAGATCCCTTGGATTTTGTTGCCTTGGATTGCTAAAAGGCTGAAAGTTACCACTGACCACAATATTAATTGCATTCGTAAATAATTTGCAAACCATTTTTTCCCTCGGTTTGTGAGCCGAGAATGATTAATATAAGTGCACCAATTAGGACAAAATCCAAAAAGGCTTGTTTGATGATGTGTAGAATTAAAAAATCGTGAATTTAGACCGAGTGGAGCCGAGCTAGAGCCACGTGCGAGTCTAGACACCGCGCCGAGACGTTGGACCCGCTGTATATTTACACCCCTATCTGGCGGGTATTGTCGACATATTTGAATAACAAAGGTCCTAAACTAAGGGCTTTGTTTTGTAGCACGCCCAACCTGGACTCTCAGCTGCCGATTCTCTTTCCCTCTCTCGCCCCCCCCTCTCTCTCTCTCTGGACCGCTCTTTTAAAGGTTAATGAATATTAAATACCCCCGTTGCAGCAGACCTGCATACTCAGCGAATTTCAAATGCTAAAGAACATATTTCAATCAAACATAGCGAGGTTTGACATGGTCTGGTAATCTCCATAAGAATAACATGGGGAATGAGTATGCAGGTTTGCTGCTACAGGTATGTTTAAACTGGTTAGGTTTAATTCATTATTTAGTATATCTTAACTAGAAGAAGCCATATACCAAGTTTAATTGTGATATGTTCAAAAATAAGGCAGATATAGAATTTTTTTATTTCCCATAAGGATAACATGGGGAATGATTAAGCAAGGTTTGCTGCCACAAAAATGGAAATTTTGGGGATTTTAGACTAAAATACATTAGATCTCATCTAGATGAAGCCACAAACCAAGTTTAATTAAGATATGTTGAGAAATGAGCGAGATATAGAATTTTACTTATTCCCCATAAGGTTAACATTGTGACAACGTACTGTGTTTACCATTTTCAATATCTCGGTAACCAATGGACATAGAGCAATGATTCAAAATACTAAATTGTTTGTTTTTTTGAGGCGACTCCAATGGTGCCAACACAAATTTGATTTATTTTATTTTTCTATGTAAAAACCCCAAAAAACCCATTTTTGGGGGGGTTTATCCCCCTTTACCCTCCCTTCCAAAGGTCCGATCGGACTGGTTTAAGAACTTGCCCAATCGATTACCACTTTACACGTCTGTACCAAATTTCATTAAGATCGGACCATATTTACGGCCGCTATCGTGCTCACAGACACACACATATATATAGATAGATAGATAGATAGATAGATACATATAAATAAGGTAATAGCTTCTCCCCTATAGGGGAAATTCGCTAAAATATCTGTTTATTTTTAAAATGGCAAGCTCTTGGTGATAACAGTAGTGCCATGGAATGATTGGAAAGCTTATTGTTTTTGTGAACCCTCTCTCTCTCTCTGAATCGCTCTTTTAAAGGTTAATGAATATTAAAAATATCTGTTTATTTTCAAAATGGTAAGCTCTTTCCAGTAATAACAGCAGTGCCATGGAATAATTCTTTTGTTATACAATGTTAATTTTTGTTATTGTTAATTTTATTTATATCCACTCGCCACTGTCTTTTGTTCAATTGGTACCCCAATACAGGATTTTCCTAAGGGGCTACCTAATTTCAGAGAAGTCAATTTTAATGTAATGTTTCTTTTTTTAATACAGTCAGTAACTTGTGTTGTGAATGTTTCTTAGTCAATTTTGCATTTTTTCAATTTAAGTTATGTAATAACTAAAGTTACCAGTTTGTTTGTACATATATATCAGTGAAGTAGAATAATTTAATTTTACGTTTTTATACTTATTAATGATTTTTTAATATTTATCTATATGCACAGTATGCATGTTTGTATGTATGTATGTATGTATGGATGAGTGTCATAATTTGAGACAATTAAATGTTACTCAAGTGAATATAGGTACCAAAGTACTGTATTGTATGCAATGCTGTATGCAACACAAGTGATCAATCTGTATTCTTGTATAAGATCTTGTACTTTTCTGAAATAAAAATATTTATTTATTTATTTATTTATGATTGGAAAGCATATTGTTTTTGTGAAACTCCTCTCTCTCTCTCTCTCTCTCTCTCTGGACCGCTCTTTCAAAGGTTAATGAATATTAAAAATATCTGTTTATTTTCAAAATGGTAAGCTCTTTTCAGTAATAACAGCAGTGCCATGGAATGATCGGAAAGGGTGTTATTTTTGTAAAATATTAGATAAGGAAAATTGAGAATTATTTTGGTTTTGTTGAGTGAAGCTATAGCTAAGCTATAGATTAAGGTGTCAAAATTTAATGAGCGGAGTGTAAAGGAAACCTCCAGAGCGTCCTTGAACCTTGAACCTTTATTGAAAATGTATTGATTTTATCTTTTTGAAACTTTAATTAACAAAAAGAATTTAAGGAACTATTTCAATGCGGTTATGGTCGGAGTCTTATAATCCGTGTCAACTCTGTAAGTTCCAAGGTGTCCTAGATTTTTTTTTTAACCGTAAGTTAGATGTCAGACTATAATTCTTACTGTATTACTGACCCAGCCATCTTGAGTTTGATGTAAATGTTAGAATTTCAAAGTTAAAAGAAGTATTTGTCTAAGTTTGTTGAAGTTTTTTTGTTGAATATTTGAAAATACATCCACTGTATAATTTAACAAAATGTATTTTTACATATTACCAACTCGTATAGTAATTTACATACAAACAACTCGTATAGTAATTTAGTCTACCTAGCCTACGTCTATTTAAGGAAAGTTAAGATCCATTTTGTAGATTTTTTTTATATAAAAAAGTGAATATAAGTAGGACATACAAAATAAAGTGAAGGTATTCAAGTAAAGTTGATAAATATCTACATGTTATTGGCTTACGATAAAAATCAGAAAACCAAAAAAAAGGAAAAATAAAAATAATAAATAAGATAAAAATAATATTAAAAATAAATTAAAAATAAATTAAAATAAAATAAAAATAAAAATAAAAAATAAAGATAAAATCTGGTCGTAAGCCAAAAACGATAGAGTAGAGAGCAGTATACACGCGTAACCTTTGAACCTCTCAGGATTTAGTTCATTTTTGCTTTTAAATATCTAGTTAAGAAGCTTACGTCGCGTCCGAGGCTAGCGATCAACTTTGTTAATCTTGTTAAATGGTTCTCAAGAAGGACTATCCTCTTTCACTCTACAGCCAGCTATCATAGTTTGATTTACAGATCGGATTTTTGGTAGCGTTTTACAGTTACGATTTCATATTACTTATTGTAATACAGGGATTTAGATTTATATGTTTTCTTCCAATGGTGAGTAGAACAAATGCGTATATTCATTAGTTTCGTTTCATGATATTTAAGCCTCATTTCAAGCCATTTTTTGTGGAAAATGAACAATTAAAGTTTGCCGGTATCTATACCTTTCCGAAGATTTGTCTCTCGTAGAAACCTTGTAGGCCATAAATTTACTGTCCCTGCCAGTAAACGTAAAAATATGGAGCCTTGCTTTCAGAATAACCTTTCACAGAACATTTCTAGTCTTCATTCTTTCTTCATTCATGGCCATCTCCTTTTTATTCATTTATTAGTTGTTCATAATTTGTGTACAAATTAACGTAGTCCAAACCAAAGAGGAATTGAAAAATAGGTGATTCCATGGGCAATTCACACGAGATTTATTTAGCGATTTATTTTGTGTCACCGAAAAGACGTTTTACCTCTACGTACCTACTTCAGCTATGATTTTTAGAGGAACACAAAATTGAATTTAATGATTTATCCACATCTACATCAGTCGAAATTGATGACGGGTTAAATGGAATCAACCATTTTTTCCTGTTCATCTCAGTCCAGCCGTAACCAATACATTGCAGAACTTTGCGTGGGCTTCACTGTTGTCGGTAACACAGAACGGACGTATGACTACACGACTGAATGCGACCTGACCCCACTGGGGGCCAATAAACAAATCTGCAGGGCTACGACAGCACGACGGTGCCGAATGTAATTAGCGGCTCAGTCGTATAGACGTAGTCTGCACCGAGGCCCCAGCCGCTAATCCCCCCGCGGCTACCTGCGAGGCTGTCTTGAAGAAAACGTTATCCATGCAATAACTGAGTTTCTAGTTAGAAAATATTTACTTCTTTAAAATCACTTCACATTATTGTTTAAGCCATCATAAGTGTAAATTGTCATTTTATGATTATTTTTACGTTACCACAACGGATATTTATACTAGCTAAGTAATTAGCCGTATATAATACTTTTCTCAACATTTTTACCTTCATTTTATTACACTGAAAACAAATAAATCACTGCACATTACTATAGTACGTAATTAAATACACCGTGATATCTACAGTATTTATATACTATCACACTATCTAACCTAAACTAGCCTAACCTAACCTAACCTAACCTAACCTAACCTACACGACTGCACGACGGTGCCCACTCTCAGCTGCACCACAGTCGTGTAGTCTTAGCCCTGCAAACCAAATAAACCGACAGCCCTTGTCAGTTTTATTGCACAGTCGTGTTGTCGCTTTACCACGCAGAACAACCTTGCAGGTGGGTGGGGGGGGGGGGGGGTTAACTGATACGTCGTACCGCAAGCTCTTGTAAGCCCAACTGTTAGGATAAGGGATACCATATCGCCGGATTTCTCCGGAGATTTCCGGATTTTAAGGGTAAATTATTAACTCCGAGGAATTTCAACGAAAAATGGGAAATCTCCACTTTTTTGGTTTTTACGCTGACACTCGTTAAATATGATGAATTTAAAGTGAAAATCGTATTTCAGAACAGATCAGTATCTTCATCCCAAACGTTACTGCTAAATAAAACATTGTATTTTACCTTTCAAAATCCTAAACATATTTTATTGCTGGGGAATTTCGTTTTCCGTACAGTACTCCCCGTTATAAAGAGCCTACAACTATGAAGATCGCCGAATCTGAATCATTCGAATTTAAGACGACATACAAAGTGGTTGATTTAAATTCCTGATCATTGTGTTTAATTAAGATATCTTAACACTGAGACTTCTTGAATAATATTCTTTAAAAAATGTTAAAGTGAAGTCGATTTTTTCTTATTAAGTTTTTTTGAGTTTTACATATTTTACATAAACTTCCTTTTCTAGAACAATAAATTGTCAAATAGTTTTTAATAAAAACTATTTGACAATTTATTGTTCTAGAAAAGGAAGTTTACTTACTGATCATTATTGTAGCAGTTATTACGAATAAACTCACTTAGTTTTATACAGAGCAATAAAATAAACGGATGTTTAAAATTAACTTTCATTTTTCCTCCTTTGTTTGAAAAATGTTCATATCTATTCTATTCTATTCTATGCTATTATAAAGAAGAGGTGGTTTCTGTATATATGCATGGGACAAGTGAACTGGAAAAATACTGAACCGACTGGGTTGAAATTTCATAGAGGTAGATCTTGAACCTGGGAAACAAATAGGCCTATTCACTTCCTTTAAATCCCCTCGGGCTACGCCCCGTGAACGTCCTTAGCTTCAATGTTTACATTTGTTAAGGATGTAAAAAATCAAATACCGAAATGTAAACAGCTGTGATACTACATTTTGACAGTTCAAAGAGCAGAAGTATGATCAGCTGTAATTTTTATCGTGAGCGAAGCCACGGGCAACTGCTAGTTAGTAATAAACTTAACGATTTTATTGCAGATTTTTTATCATTTGGATGCAATGAAAATAAGGTTTGCGTTGATGTGTCGTACCGCAGGTTCGTGCGAGCCAATCAACTGTCGGTATTCTTGTTTTAGAATGGTGATTCACATTTTGTCGGTGGCGTAGGCGTAGTCTAAATCAGCAGTAAAGGGTTTCACCGTTGTCGGCATAGGCGTCGCGTGAACCAAACTTTTGGGGGGGCACAACTGACCGGGGGGCCCGGGGGTCCTCCCCCGGAAAATGTTGGTTCTTTAAAAGTGGGGTTTTAAGCCTTAAAATCTGCGAAATATACAGCACTAAAAAGCTTAGTTTTTTACGATTTACAAAGTAAATTTTCGGGAAACGTTACACTACATAGACTACTATTTAGATTTTTACCACGTAATTGTTGAAGAATTTTTACCTTAAAAACCACTGCAGTTATTGTTTCTATGTTAAGAAAATAGGCGGTCGAAAAATAACTCTTATTCACAATTCCCCTACTTTCCTGGCCGTTTCATTGCCGTTAATGTCATTCTCGTAGCATTCTCGTCTGCAGCTTGCAGGTTAAACGCCACGTGAATGACAGAATGACAGGTATTATAACGGGCCTACTCAATGAATATATATATATCTTCATCCAGCCTCTTTGTTTAGTCAAATAATTATACTCATCAATCGAATGTAATAACGATTAAATATAAAAATACATGGGAATTTGAACAATTAATAAGGTAAAACTGAACATTTAACTTAAATACAACTGGTTTAAATTACTTATGAGTATAGAAAGGACTTTAGAGAATAGCAGACAATAATTTTTTTTTGGATTTTTAATGATCGGCGGCTACAAAGTAAACTTTTTTTATGTTGGGGGGGCACGTGCCCCCCCGTGCTCGGCGCGACGACTATGGTTGTCGGTAACGTAGGACAAGCCTGCAGGGACTGCGTTGATGTGTTACCGCAGGTTCGTGCAAGCCAATCAACTGTCGGAATTCTTGTTTTAGGGGTGGTGATTCACATTTTGTCGGTGGCGTAGGCGTAGTCTAAATCAGCAGGAAGGGTTTCACAGTTGTCGGTAACGTAGCACAAGCCTGCAGGGACTGCGTTGATACCGCAGGTTCGTGCAAGCCAATCAACTGTCGGGATTCATGTTTCAATTGTTGCAAGCGCCATAAACCAGCGGCAGTCGGCCGAACATGTTCCGTAACAACTTGCCCGACTCGCGGGCACGCGACGGGTCTTGGTCAATATTGAGGATGCGGAGATTATTTTTTTACCTTGCAGAGGAAATTTATTAGAATACATTTCTTTTTTGACGATACAAATTTATATTATTTTTTTTTAAGTGTGCATATTCATTTTGAAATGTATTTTGTCAATAGAGAAATTTTCGTAATTTACAATGATGTAATACGATTGTAGGATTTTTATTTTTAATTACAACACGATACTCTTTTTCAATTTCCACATTTTTTTGATAACTGGACGATGATACAAATACATAAAAACCAACACAGCCCAGAACGTAGTGAATTTTCTTTAAATTCACGTACAGACTAAAAACAAAAAAAATTATTAACAGACACAGAAGTAAAACTTGGGTCTGATTTCCTCTTAAATTGCAGAGAAAACAAAGCTTACAAGATGAAAACTAGTGAGGTTGTAATTGACTTTCTGTAAAGGTAGATTGAAAGCTAAATTACGTGTATCTATTTTTATAAAATTAACCTAAATAACTATCAATAGGATTTGAAAATCATCTCATAGTTTTGCAATGCGGTAGCATTTTTTGTTTCAGAATTGATAATTTCTTGTCAAATGAACAGGGAAAATGTTATGACAAATATGTTTGTTCATAAGAAATGTTACTAGAAGACACACCTTCCTTCTATTGACCGTTAGCCCTAATCGCAGATGTCACTTTGTGAATTAAACCTGTTGTATAATATATTATGCCATCACTGTGTTTAATTTCAAAATTAGCAAAATCGTCGTTTTTTAATAATAATTGGCAGCAAAATGTCCATTAAAAATCAAAATCAAAATATATACTCATCACAATCATCAAGGTAAACAATAGCTAATCTTTAGTTGAAGAAATGACATTTTTAAAGGAGGGTTTAGGCACAGAGAAGAAGCATATGCTTCTTCTCTGTGGTTTAGGTATAAATGCCTAGTTACAAATTATGCAATCCTTACTTCTGATGCTTACATTAGGTAGGTAGCCAATCTTAGGTTTGTCAACTTTAGAAGTAGGCGATCACTAGAGACATATTTTATTAAGGTGGTGCCACTAGATACTGACGCGCCATTTACAGTGATGCGTCACTTCAGATAGCTTCAGTGTAAACGTGCATGTGTAAACAAATCTGTAAGTTGTAGATCCAGCTGTTTAGCTCCAGAAAATTATGGGGGTAGTAAATTTGTGTATAAAAACGCCAACTGGAGCAGTCCAGTCTACAACTGTAAGTACAGTGGCAAGACATTACTTACTCAACTAGTGGCAACTATTGGCATAACTAAAACTTGCGTGTCCAAATGATGCCACTGCTACTTATACATGTTAGTGTAACGTAGGTAAGTGTGACTATAGTTATTGGCATGACACTAAAACTTGCGTGCACTATTGGCATGAATTTAATAGGGTCCAAATGATGTCCCTGCTATTTATAGATGCTAGTGTAACGTAGGTAAGTGTGAGTATAGTGGCAACTATTGGCATAACACTAAAACTTGCGTGTCCAAATGATGCCACTGCTATTTATACATGTTAGTGTAACGTAGGTAACTGTGACTATAGTAACTATTGGCATGACACTAAAACTTGCGTGCACTATTGGCATGAATTTAATAGGGTCCAAATGATGCCCCTGCTATTTATACATGCTAGTGTAACGTAGGTAAGTGTGAGTATAGTGGCAACTATTGGCATGACACTTAACTTGCGTGTCCAAATGATGCCACTGCTATTTATACATGCAAGTTTAAAGTAGGCTTAGCTATAGAAACCAAAGGTAAGTGTGAGTATAAGCAGGTGGCTCAGCTGTGGCATTGTTTAATCAGCTGTTCTTGCTCAAACAATTGCGTCACAAACACGTGATGGTCTCAGTTTTTTTTAACAACTACTATCATTATCCAGGTATTTTATAAATTTTAATGCAAATTAGGGTGGAAAACTATTAGTATTTCAAATGAGGATTTCCTGCAAAGCACCTATATAGAATATATCAATGATCTGTTTTAGTTAAAATTGTCCATAGGATACTTTGAAGGGGTGATACATGTCAGAAACCAGATTTTTCCCTGTCTTGTGACCAGCTCCAATCGATTCCTCGTGGCCGAAGACCCATGTAAAAAGAAAAAAATCCTTGGACGAAAAATAATTGTTGCCCGTGCAAATACTGTTTTAGAGTACATGATTTCACTAAAATGTTTATTTTTTTCATAAACTTTAAATTTGTACGACAGTTGGATACTTTGAAATGTTAAAGTTTGAATTAAGGAGGAGATGGGGTTGAAGGGGGGGGGGTATTATAAAACATATTCCTCATTGTTGATGCAATATTTTTGCAATAGTTCCCTGCAATATGAATCTAACATTTATATATTTGTCATAATTAAAGCTGCAACCTTAAAAACACCATATAACAAAATTCAATAGTAGGACAGAGGCTAATGGATTTATGTTACAGGATATGGGATTTAAATAACAAAGATGAATGAGGTCTGACAAATACGTCCTAATGTTAGTTTGTAGTATCCGGCAGATTAGGGCCTAATAGCTTTTGAATGGTGTAGGTATTTATGGACTGATACTAGATAGGTTATCGGTTATTTGTTTATACTTTTTCCTGAGGTCCTTGTCCTATTATCTTTCTAGAATCACATTATGATTATCTCAAGGATAAGGTTGAACATCCGTTAGTGACAAGAGGGCAAGGTCAGAGGGCTCAAGGGGCTCGACCCCCGCTCAGACATGTGACAAAACTTTCTGAAACTTTGGAAATACTCTGGTACTCGTAACCTAGTACTTTAGCCATTTAATTCCACTACATTGCCGTAAGATTTGTAATTTACTTTTAGAGACCGAAATAACCAAAGGATACGTTCCTGGTCCATTCTTCACAAACTTTTACCAAAATATGTGTGTTAGTGAGTTCTTTCCAAACGTTAATTATGCATGATAATGACTAAAGGTTGAAGATTGGGAAATATATTTCCATTTGGGTGTATATAAGCATCTCTACAAAACCTGGTGTATGGTCTTTTCTATTAGACGTCTAGTGTTGGTTTGAAAAATAAAATTAGGTACCGGTGGCAGCAAACTTATATCCTCATCTCTTATATTCTTTTGGAGAATACAAGAAATGCATATATCGCTCATTATGATAAGTTGAATTATGTTTTTAAGCAGATAAAATTCACAGAGTATGCAGGTCTGCTGAAACGGAGCCGGGTGTTTTTTATTAACGCACCTACATCATCCGATGGTGTCAAGGGCATTCAATTTTATGTTAATGGTTGATGCTTAGCTATACTTTAAAAGGAATTTTAATAATCACTATTTTAAAATCAAACCTCGAAAACGAAAGGTAAAACGCCGTGAGTGTTATTATTCATTAAATTTTATACGTTCAAATCTCTTTTTTTTGTGTGATGGTAATTTCTAGATTTGACTGACAGATGGTTAACAACTACGGTCAAAAACCTCTCAAAACGGTAGAAAGGGTGGCACTCCCCTACCACACTATCGTAAACAACATAAAAATCACACAGTAGTATTTTAACATGAGGTTTAAAATTGTCTCGTATTCCGTGTACCTCAGTGAACGTTTATTGAGATAAAATACTATTGAGATAAAATACCAACCCCGGTAATAGTTTCATGGTTTTATGTAAGGAGTTCCTGCATGACACCATAAAAGTCATCTGGTTAGTATTCACAAACATAAGGTGCAAAACTTTCTCGTATCCCACGCAATAATCCTTCTTAAGAGGAGGTTGGAGTTGGCGGCCATATTGGATTTATACTCCATAAGAACCAATGTTAATTGGTATGCGAGATTTCTCGTTTATTTTTGGACGGAAAATTAAAGTTTATATGTCAAATTAAAGCTCTTTTTAAACTCTACCGGACGTAGGAATTACATTTTCACATAAACTAGCCATTTTTTGTAAAATTGAAAAAATAACTTTTGATAGTGTTTTTACGTCATTTATCAAATTTATCGAAAATCGGCTTCCTACGTCCGGTAGATAATTTAATTAAGATTTCTAATATTCGGCTTTCGAAATTATCTAATTACTAACAACGACGAATTCTCGCATACCAAAAAGCATGTCAAGCGAAAATTCAAGGTAAATTTGAGCTTCTGTTCTCGCTGATTTGAAGGAATTGCTAGCGATCAGCTGACTTGATGAAAATTAGCCATTCAACACACGGCAAACGGCACTATTTCGTGCATTATATACGGCGGAGCAATATAGTTTCAAGCCTCGCCGCATCATTCTATTAGCAGCACCCGTCTATCCAACCTCCTCTTAACAATGAACTTTTATTATGATAAAGTACCGACCTTATGGTTCGAATGGTTATCATACTCTTGGATCAGAAAGCTTTAACTGTCTATATCTCCAGACATACGTTTGACGTTTTCAGTATTGCTAGGCTACAATGTCTGTCAAAAACTTTATAACTCTATATAGAATCATTATTTAAGCTGCAGTAATATTGTAATACTGTATAAACCAGCTTGTAACATAAATAAACCTCTTCTTCTTCCCATGCCCATAGAGGGAGCTGCAGCTATTCTCCTCTTTGACGGGTTTCACTTGGATGCGTTCATATATTCTTTATAAAGTTAAATTTTTATAGTTTTTTTTGTGTAAAATCTATTATTATTTGCTGACGATGAATTCTGATAGTAAGCTGAAATATTCAATAGTTTTAAAACAGATTATTGTTTTATTAATAGTGCAAGTGATGTGCAAAACAGTTTAGACATACAAGGTACCAGCATCATGAAAAAAATAATTAAAGCAGTTTGTCACCTTTCATGTTATTAAGTTATTCCTTGCGCATGAGAAAACATATAATGGCAAGTTTTTGTAAAAATTTCCTGCCTACGAAAATGTTAAATAGAAAGAAAATTTGATCTAAAACTTCAGTATCTCATCAGAAGGTCAATCTGCTTTGCAACTGATCAAACGTTTTCGAAACAAATAAGAAGACGATCAAAATTAAGGCTTCGCCCCGTTTTCGATTTTTAGTCCTTGTGTATTTCTGCGTGTATTTAGTACCTGAGTTGACACTTTGATGTATTAACTTTCCAACTTAATAACCTATATGTATGACAACTAATCAGACCTATTTTGTAATATAGTATCAATTTTATACTTCGTACCGTTTCTCAGTGCGGAAATTTTAGTTTCGAAAATAATTTATTAAAATGTTGTAAATTTTAAGGGAAAAACTATAAAAGGTACAATTTACATTTTTAAACTGCGATGCACTATTTTTGAAGTATTGTACAAATTACAGAGAAAATCCAAGACAGTCATGTAAACACGCACTCAAACTGGCTCAAAACTTGTAGTTATAGTTCTAACTTGCGAATATTTAAATTTTCTCTAATATTTATACTATGCTAACTTGTTTTCCAAAACCTCGTTCCATCATTGGATCAATTCACTTTTTTGCTTAATGATCAAACGAACGTAAAATACCTCTTAAACATTGTTTAGAGTATCATCAATTTACTGCTTTCCTCCATTCTTGGCAATCACATAGTCCACGCAACGAATGCTCAAAAAAAGGTAAAGAGGGAAATGCATAGAACACAATTGTTGTCTTTCCAGTTTTGTTTGGACTAGTTAGGAGATGAAAATATGAAAAGTCCCTTTCGTAGCCCTTGAGCGGGGTTAGGGAGGGCAAGGGGGGCCTGAAGGTACCATTTTTTTATTTTTCCTAAAATATCTTGAAAACCATCAACTTTTTATATTCCTTGTTTAGTTAGAAAATTAAATTTCCTGAAAGAAAAGTATATAATATTATGCTTATTTTGTTTCAACATTTACAAGATAATCATCAATTTTATTAATATTTAAACAAATATCCCTTCCATAAGAAATACAAGTAAATTTGTGTGTAACATAAATGCTGAATGGGGCAATGCATTTCCATCTAAAGGAAAATGAACAAAATTTAGGAAATATTGACAAAATTTCCAGTAAATTGACAAATAAAAATTGGTCTAAAATATTGGCGTGGCGAGCTCACAAAAAAGTTGTAGTAAGCACATATTTGTAATAATTCTTGAAAAATAATATTTTATAAGCTCACCAAGACCTTTAATTTTTGACCAATTTGTATGATTAAAATGTCAAATTACTGGGAATTTCGTCACTATTTATGAATGGTGTTCATTTTCTTTTAGGTGAAAAAGCATTGCCCCTATTGAGCTTGTAAATTACACACAACTTTATATGTATTTCTTATGGAAGGGATATTTGTTAAAATATTAATAAAATTGTGCCTATCTTGAAAATAGTTTGAACAAAATAAACATATTATGTTTTTTTTCTTACAGGAAATTTAATCTTCGTTCATTTTCCAATTTAATAGGGAATCATAAAAGTTGATATTTTTCAAGATATATACGAAAACCCTAAAAATTATACCTTCAGGCCCCTTCCCTCCCCCCGCTAAAGAACTACGGACGGGGACTTTAGATGTTCATCTCCTAACTAGTCCAAAAAAGCTGCAAAGTGAAAAATCACTATTTCATGCATTTCTCTCTATACCTTTTTTGAGCATTCGTTACTTAGACTAAGCCCGCACTCGGCGTTAGCTTCTCGTTAGAAAGAAACTAGAACAATAAACATTCTTCGGGGGCATTTCCGCACTACGCCTGGCTTCAAGTGGCTCTGAATGGCGACACGGTAAAAACCCGCCCTGTACGGAACGGGGACAATAGTGGAGGTTGAGCTTCCATATCGCGGCAGACGATTTTAAATTCCAAGTCACGGACGGTGTTTTTCTCGAATTTATGGGTCGACTTGAGGTGGAGCGGTGGAGCTCTCCTTGGCGGGCAGGTTGTTGTCATCTTCTTTCTTCTGACTTCTTCTGCGACGTCTCGCCATTCCTAATTACTGATTAGATGTCAGGGTCTTCGGCCTTCTGGTCTTCACCGGCCGTCGGAATCGGAGGGCCTGCAACAAATTGTAACCAGCTTTGTAACAGACTAGATGGAGGTGACCCTCTTCGCTGGGAAAATATAAAAAAAACGAATGTTTTCCATTAATGGTCATATGACACATTACACATTACACATTAATTCCGATGTATATTGGTAATACCTTAGTTGTTGCACTGAGAAAAATCTGGTTTGAAATACTAGCGAAACACTTTGGCTAAAAACTGTTTAGTCAATTCTGCCAGACTTCATCAAACCCTTGTGGTATTAAAGTCTGATGCAACAAAACCCTTTAGCGTTTGGGTAAAATAGCGAATTGTATTGCTGTCACAAATTTAGGGGTTCAGTTTTGCTAGATTTACACAATTTTTGTCTAGATCAGCCACTAATTTCTTTCAGTGTGTAAAAACCTTTTAGACGAAAATACTAATTTGGTAATAACGACAACCCCAACTCGATGAGCATTTGTTGTTTCAACGCGTCTCTCTATTAATCAACCAAACGGGTTTCCACAACGCCACAGAGCACGGGATCCAATCCCTTTCGGGCGCACCGATATTCCGCCGCAAAATCCAGGTAGACACCGATATTCCGCCGCAAAATCCAGGTAGACACCGATATTCCGCCGCAAAATCCAGGTAGACACCGATATTCCGCCGCAAAATCCAGGTAGACACCGATATTCCGCCGCAAAATCCAGGTAGACACCGATATTCCGCCGCAAAATCCAGGTAGACACCGATATTCCGCCGCAAAATCCAGGTAGACACCGATATTCCGCCGCAAAATCCAGGTAGACACCGATATTCCGCCGCAAAATCCAGGTAGACACCGATATTCCGCCGCAAAATCCAGGTAGACACCGATATTCCGCCGCAAAATCCAGGTAGACACCGATATTCCGCCGCAAAATCCAGGTAGACACCGATATTCCGCCGCAAAATCCAGGTAGACACCGATATTCCGCCGCAAAATCCAGGTAGACACCGATATTCCGCCGCAAAATCCAGGTAGACACCGATATTCCGCCACAAAATCCAGGTAGACACCGATATTCCGCCTCAAAATCCAAGTGGACACCGATATTCCGCAGCAAACTCCAGGTAGTCACCGATATTCCGCCGCAAAATCCAGGTAGACACCGATATTCCGCCGCAAAATCCAGGTAGACACCGATATTCCGCCGCAAAATCCAGGTAGACACCGATATTCCGCCGAATCTCTTCACAGTCACATGAGGGAGGCAAGCACTGACTCCTCGCCTTGCCTTCAGATTGGAAAGACAGGAATTCCTTTAAAACCCTTCATTATTGTGCGAGTGAGCAACAGAGTTAGGCTAAATCTGAAAATGTTTACAGTTTTTTTGCACTTTCTAAACCGCATGAGTGTGTCGAGTTATGCATAAAGTAGGTAGTACAATAGGACGATAATATTAGCAACCAACGTGGATCCACTTACAAAATCACCCACTCTTACGCACCACGCTATGTCCCACGTTTTTAATTTTCGCTTATCAAAATTCTTTTTAAAATGTGGCATATGATCACCAGCAAGTTTGAGATACTTTGATGTCCTTTTTATTTAGTAGCCATTTATACAGTATTTTCAAGAATGATCTGGACATTGTTCACTCGGCCTCGTTCACTCAACATTTGTTCATTTTTGAATAACAAATAACTGATGATAAGAAGCAACAAGCAAGTAATTCTAAACAATAATTCTAAGCAATAATTCTAAACAACTGCAATGGCTCAATTGCTCGTGGATGCGGCTACTTATTGCTGAGCCGTCTTATGCAAAACTGAAAAAAATCATTTTACTTTCTCCCCCCTATATACAATGTATATGGAGAAAGTATTGTTTTCGTAAAAAATTTAGAATTTGAGTTGTTAGTGGATATTTTCGTTTCATTACCTTCTCCCCCCCCTATACAATGTAATGGAGAAAGTATTGTTTTCGTAAAAATTTTAGAATTTGAGTTGTTAGTGGATATTTTTGGTTTATTACTTTCTCCCCCCCCCCTATACAACGTATATGGAGAAAGTATTGTTTTCGTAAAATTTTAGAATTTGAGTTGTTAGTGGATATATTCGTTTTAGTGCTCCCTGAATCCAAAATTGTGGTTTTCGGCGTGGTGTTTGTCTGCCTGTCTGTGTGTGAGTGTGTGGATGTATGTGTGTGTGTATGTAAACAAAGCTAGAGACGACACAAGTGGTCCGATTTTTATGAAATTTGGCATGTAGGTATAAAGCCGTGGTATCTCCAGGCGTCTTTTTATTTTTTATTTTTTATTTTTAAGGGTATTTACCCCATAAAAACCCATAAAAAATTACAAAAATCCGAAATTCTCCAAAACGGCTCTAACGATTTTGATAAAAATTTCGTGGTTTTAGCGAATTTCCCCTATAAGGAAGAAGCTATTACCGTAGGTCTCATGGTAAGACTTAAGCCCGAGACCATGATAACTTTTCGTTTTGGGGTCACCAGAAGCAAAAAACACTATACGTTCGAATTTATATAGATATATATCTATATATGTGTCACGATAGCGGCCGTAAAAATGGTCCAATCTTAATGAAAATTGGTACAGACGTGTAAAGTGGTAATCACTCGGACGAGTTCGTGAACCAGCCCGATCGGATCACCGGAAGGGGGGGTAAAAAAAAAATGGGTTTTTTGAGTTTTTTACATAGAAAAATAAAATTTAACGAATTTTAGTTGGCACCATTGAATTCAGTCAAACAAAACAAACAATTTAGTATTTTGAATCACTGCTCTATGCCCATTAGTTACCGAGATATTGAAAGTGATAAACACAGTACGTTGTCCCAATGTTAACCTTATGGGAAATATGTAAAATTCTATATCTCCGTTATTTTTCAACATATCTTGATAAAACTTGGTAAATAGCTTCTTCTAGTTCAGATCTATTAATATTGAGTTAAAACCACCCAGTTTTAATATACCTGTAGCAGCAAACCTGCATACTCATTCCCCATGTTATTCTTATGGAGCTTACCAAAACATGTCAAATCTCGCTATGTTGGATTGAAATATGTTGTTTTGCATTTGAAATTAGCTGAGTATGCAGGTCTGCTGCAACGGGGGTATTTAGTGCTTAGGATGACAAACAAAATGACATCACCCGCATGTCTGTAAAAAGTCAGGTTCAGAAGTTATGGGGTTTATTTGTAAAAAATTCATATTTTTCAAATTTCACAAAATCTGTAACTTTTAAAGAAAATATACTTGCAACCATTAAATTTGGCTTGAAAAACTAATTAATCTAGTATCTTGAATCATAAGTCTACGTCAACTGGTTGCAAAGATAATTGATATTTTAGTTTTGCGATAAACGCAGTACGTTTTCCAATATTATTCTTATGGAAAATATTCAAATACCGATATATCCGTTATTTACCAACCAATTTTGATAAAATTTGGTATGCATTTGTATGATAATTAATCGTTAATTTCCTTTATTTCACTATATATGTTTTCTGGTTTTAAATTACTTGAAGGGGAAAAGTATGTGTCAGTTTCCTGATATCGTTTATTTGAGGTACAAATGGTCAGGGGGGAGGGTGGAGAGTAACATACCTGAATCATTACGTGGTGTTGCAGAACTTAGGTACCTGCACAGAGAAGAATCTAACAGAGGTCGCTTTTAAATGGGTCTTCTGTTGCGCCCAAGTGCTTGCTAGTTGCAGTTAAATCCAGCTAAAGTTAAGTTACTAGTTACTAGCTAAATCCAGTTACTAGCTACAGTTAAGTTAAATTAGGAGAGGGTAGCGACGGTGCTGCTCTCTTGCGGCGTTAATGGTGAACTATATTTTTTATAAGTCCTCGACACCGGCGCTCGACACCAGCTCTCGATACCAGCGCTCGACACCAGCTGAGCGCAACATTAAAAGTTACCTCTGTTTGTTTCTCCTCTGTGGTACCTGCCACTCTCGCGGCGGAATATCGGTTAGGGTTAGGGGAATGTGAACCTTTTTCGTCAGTTCTGTATGCGGCGGAATATCGGTTCACGCCTTTCACTAGTCAGTGAGCTAGCACACTTTAACCAAACGAGCTCAATACCGCTCTGTTTACACTGCACCATTGAGCGGCGCGGAGCAGCCAAGGAGTGGCGGCGCTCTGCGGATAATCACGACACAATTCAATATGCAAATACGACTCTCCGCCCAAGAAGAAGTCATAAACGTCCCAGTGCACCCATAGCCTGCCATAAAAACCGGTAACAACGTCATACTGTTTCTATTAACATGGCGGAGCATCAATAATTCATGGTGTGTTGAAATTGGCACCATCTTGTATGATGTCATCTTCCGCACCGGGCATGCGCGGCTGGCTGCTTACTCGGTGGAGAGCGGCGTAGTAAACCGCCGAGTGATTTATTACTTGCTGGATTTGACGCTTTTAAAGAGTGTTTTCATCGAGGTTTATTAGTGAGTGTGCTGTAATGTACTTCCTTACATCCGAAAAAGCGTAACGAAACTTGTTCTAAATTCTGATCTCAGATCAAAACACGATCTTGCACTGGCGAAGAGCTTTTCGGAACGATACTTTTCGTCATACTACAAAAAAGACATGTAATTATAAACCAAGAAACAAATAATTACGAATAAAAAGTCAGCCGGTGCGTAGCGTTTGGAACTTCTAAAACTGTTTGGAAAAGTCATCACCACTCATTGGTTCCGTCAAACGCACTGTCCTTTTTGATGCAGGACCTTGGTTTCGGCGCTTCGCCATCTTCAGCTACTCTAGTAGCTCTAGTACTCTAGTAGCTGAAGATGGCGAAGCGCCGAAACCATGGTCCGCATCAAAAAGGACAGTGCGTTTGACGGAACCAGTGAGTGGTGATGAGTTTATACACGACGCACGGAATCAACCACAACTATCGACAGATTGTTTGGAAAAGAACAGCCCGGCAAAAATAAGCTTTCGCCATAAGATTAACATGTAGCTAATTTTATTTAGTGATCGGAAAAGACAACGAAGAAACGTATGTTATTTTAAATGAAAACAGCAAGTTTTCAGCCGTATTTCATTATTGAAAGTCATATGTTCCCGTGTATAGTACGGTATGACGAAATAGTATATTATGTCACCATGTCACCAGCCCAGTAAGTACCGTTACTAACTTTGACACTATTCAGCTGGGTACATACATCCAGCCTGGGCCAACGTTGTATAGGCCTAGGATTGTCTTTGATTAACGAAAAGTTAAATAGCAGAAAGCCAAAGGCTTGATTTAAAATACCAAATACAATAGCTAAATTTTAAGTCCTCTTACAATCGTTGTTTAGAATTGTTTGTACAAGGGAGAGGATTAAAAAGTATCAAATCTGGATCGCAAGCAACATTAACTGTGTCCTGTGAAGCAGCCGCGCTCTGCTTCTAACGCGGCGAGCCAAAGCCACTATGAGCACATTTATATGTTACACAAATTGTAATTAGAGCTATTACATTTCAATTATACGACAATAAATACGCATTAAGTTAATATATAGCCAACATTTTAACTTTTTTAAATTGGTAAGTTTAGTGAAGAAGCTATTGTGGGGTGTCAATGGGAGCTCCGAAACCATTCTATTAAGTGTGTTTTAAATTCATAATATTGGAAATTCGAAACGTAGTGAAGTTTAAACACTAGAAGCGAAAGGAAAATACCAAAAAATTGAATAATAATCATTCTTTTAACACCCACACTGTTAACAGATCATACTAACAGATTTATGAATTAATTAGTTAATTACACAATGCTTTCCTAATATTTAGTGATATACTCACCTTCCCCCCATGTTTGGATTTTTGGGGGTGCCCGGCACCCCTTGATTTTGCTAGTTTGGAAGAATAAGGGGAATCAATTTTCAACATAACTTGGAATAAGCTATTACATAAATTACAACAGGGTTGTTGTCAGGCAAAATAAACATAAATTTTTTGGAGTATGCATGCAAACTGACTATTTGATTAGGAGTTAGATGTTTGAATTTGAGCATACAATACTTCAAAAGTGAGGTGACCTGGCACCCCCAAAAATTAATACCTAAATTCACCCATGCTTCGCCTACAAAATGCTTGTCTAAAACACGATCTTTCTTCTCTAGGATATCTAGATGCGATAGAATCTGGAACGCAGCAGCTTGGCCGAGCAATAAAATCCCCAGCATAAAGCAGCAAATTTGTTGCGAATCTAGAGATAAACTCCGTAGCTTATGGTGTATTATGACCCTGGGAATCTAGCACGGCTAGCGATGCTTGCCCGGCATATGCACGGCTATATAATTTTGTGTTGCCTACAAACTCTAAAATGGGTACTGGATGAGGACGCCTCTCATAAAAGTCCCTTCCTGTTACTAAACTAAGGAACTATGGTTGGAACAATTGTGCTCGTGTATTGAAGGCACTAAACTGTATTTCGGCTTTAGCGTACATAAATGTTCCATAACTAAGTTTCGTTACAACCTAATAATATTTTATGAGAATTACTACTGTTTTTACTTTAAAATATGTATCTCATAGATTAATTGACCTCACTTGTCATTTAAATTTAAATCAATGTACTCTACTATAACAGAAGTACCTGGTGGATCAAACTTTGATCGGTGTTATTTTATATTTTACAGTTCATCAGTTCATCCAATTGTTACAGAACAGTTCTATATTATTTATAAATACCCTTCCATGCAATATATTCCAAAACGCTGTATTTTTCATATATGGCTGTTGTTTTCAAACGGCTGTTATGATTGATTGCTTTATTAGTTTACATTTTCGTTGTTTATTTCTGTTGTTTATGTCGTGTTAACTCATAAGGCCCAATAATATATTTTTCCACGTTAAAACTCATGTTATTAAGTTTTAGATATTCTCCTGCCAAATAACCTGCATAGAGCACGTTTTTGAGCGAAAAATAACTTGTTCCCAACATTTTTAGGAAAACCTCGAAGCCTTTTTTGAGACAATTGTGCAAAAATACAATCAAGCAAACATTACAACTATACTAGAATTAATACGATTATGAAGCGCGAGAGGGAGGGTAATTTATAAACTTTTCATTCGCCACCGACAGGCCAACCCCACAAAGCGGACGGAAACACACGAGGAATTCCGAAATCTCCAAACAAAAATTAATTACATTCAGTGACACTATTTAGCAGACAATCAGTAAACTTCTAGGACAAAATGACGATAAAACGCCAATTGATTCACCCAATGAGAAACGACTTCGACCAAAAACCAAAATGCTTCAGCCAATGAAATACTTTTGGCGGGACCTTGCAAATTACTCCATAATCCAGCGGTTCTCAAACTGGGGTTCGCGAACCCCTAGGGGTTCCTGGAGAGGTGTACGGGGGTTCGCGAGAGATAAATCAATAATGGCGGACCCAAAAATTGTAGCCTAATTTTATAAAATTACCTCGATAGAAACTATCATAATTTTACCATAACAGTCAAGATATTTCCAGCTGTTAACAGTTTAAAATATTTTAAAAGTCAAAGACGCGTACAAGATCAACGTTAGGCCTATTTCATAATAATCAGTCTAATTAGGAAATATTTTCTCAAACTCAATGGAAACATTCTTTGGGTCAAGGACCCTTTCTCTGAAACAAATTTTGATTCATCCAACCTAAATTTCAAAGAAAAGGAAAATTTGATCGAATTTTCCACGGACTCTTTTTTGAATGTAGAACTGAAGAGAAAACATTTGATCAATTTTTGGTTGGACTTGAGTGACGAGTATGTGAATTTGTTCAATTTAGCAATCAAAGTTCTGCTCCCTTTTTCAACTACAGAGCTCTTAGAGCGAACATTTTCCTCATATGCGTATATTAAAAGTAAATAGGATTAAAAAAATAAATAAATAAACAGGAACAAACTCGATGCAGCTCCAGACATGAGGATCTATTTATCTTCTTTTGAGCCCCAACTTTAAAAAACTAACTTCATTAAAGCAGGCTCATGGCTCACACTAAGACTTTAACTTTATTCCAGTTCTTTATTGTCAATAAAGTGTTTGGTTTTAAATATTATTTTAGAAAAACTAGTATTTTTCTGAGTCATAAACTTTTGAACCTTTTTGTAAAGATTTGCATTGCCATTTTTTAAATTTCATTACAAATGTATTCAAAATATAGTTATAAATTGCTAATAAACTAAATTGTTCACAAAGTACTTAAATATTAGTTCATTTACCCTGAGCTATAATAAACGCTATAGATAAGCTAATATTCAAGTATTAAGTATTGAATATATGACCTAGGGCCCTAGGGCATAGAGTAATAATGAACTTCGTAAAGAGATGGCACTCCCATGTTAACTCGGTGATAAGGGAACAGCAGCGCTATCTGAATAAAGTGCAACGAACTAAAAAGATCGATGCGATACATCGATGGTCGTCGATGCGATATATCGATGGTCATCGATGCGACATATCGATCGTCGTCGTCTGCTTTGTTTATATTTTCGTTTTCTTGTTTTGTTTGCTAGACTTTCAATTTTAATGACTTTACCGGTTTGTTTAGATTAAGTGCGTTTGCCGCTAGTGCAAGTTGTTTCGCGAAATACTGTACTGAGTGATTCTTATTGTGCTTAAAGCGATTGATAGAAAATAAATACGTAGATCTTTACATAAAAGCATTTAATAAAAATTAACTTAGTTAAATTTTATTAAGTGCTTTTATGTAAACATCTACGTATTTATTTTCCATCAATAGCTTTAAGCACAACATGAATCACTGAGTACAGTATTTCGCGAAACAATTTACACTAGAACAACTTTCTGCAAACGTACTTTAGGTATTTTCCCACACTCAAATTAATTCCAACTCGTTATGGTTGTGTACACGTTGCGTCGTGACAGAAAATAAGGGAAACGGAACGGGAAGTTAGCAGATCGTTATCGTCGTTCTGATTGGCTGAATCAGTGAAGAAGAAGAAAGTCATGTTTTTACAACGCTATCTGAATAAAGTGCATCGAACTAACCCGCTCCAATAAGCTTACCACTTGGCTCCATTTAAGTGTCAGACCGGTGCCTAGGGCGACCTAGGGGTACAATTCATGAAAATACATTGGCTTAGGGGTTCGCAAGGGGAAATAGTTTGAGAACCGCTGCCATAATCGATGGTTTTCGTTTGTTTACGTGAGGGTCATGCCTGTTGCTGGCGAAATTGAAGTGAAATTTCCATCCCTCTCGGGCTTCATAGTTGTATTAATTCTACTATAGGTGAATATCCCTGCCGATATTTTCCAATCGATGTCATTTGATCATGTAGGCTTCATTGACACTTGAACATAAGTACTGAAATATTGGTTGAATTTACAATCATAAGGCTAAACATCTCAGGATTAGTTATAAATTCTGCCACCAAGTCGCAGCATCAAAATGAAGTCATTTTGTAGTAATGTTTATTGGTGGAATTTTCGTCCGATGTTAATTTGAAAAAACTGATTTGTAAACAGAATAAGATTATAATTCACGCTACTGAGGCATAATTTTAATTAAGTTGCCGGTTAAAAAATAATGATAAGATATTCATGTTTCAAAAAGAAATATGCAAATCGCAGGTAGTCATTTTGCAATGCTTGCCCGGCATATGTACGGCTATGTAATTTGGTGTTGCCTACAACGACCAAGAAATGCGTTGTCCGTTGTCAAATTTCCAAGGAAGTTTTTCTTTCCTCTTAGGCCAAAGTATTTTAGAAAAAACCCAGTTTGTATTGATGATCAATGATCACGAACGATACAGCCTAAGCTCTATCAAGTCAGTTGGATCAAAGTAAGAAATAACAATAAAATTAATTAAACTTTAAACGCATCAGCCAGTCTCAGAGATTTAAATGTAAATTAAACGTAGGGCGACCGAGGTTTGAGCCGCTACTTTGCTTATCTCTTCGGCTTCCAAAGTGACCCGCATGGGAATAAAGTACCAACCTAACGACGCCGATGTCGCACGACTTTGTTGGCAACACTGACGCTGATACTTGCAACAATGTCTCCTACGACCGCCATCAAGTCGCCTTGTTATGTCCCACTTCTCTCACGGTCCCCGAGTGGAGTCTGCACTACCCGTCTCATTGGCATGCAGATAGCCCTGCAGCGCAGTGCAACAATGTTGCGAGTGTTGCGACCTCACCGATTTTCCTCTTTTTATACACATCGCAATGAAATTTTATTACCGCGTAGTCATTCGATGTAGTCCAAACACGTCGGCGTAACAACTCCGGAGAAAAACAGTGATTACTCCATTCTTTGTTCGGACGAGTTGCGAAACGAGTGGTATTCGTGGAGTTTCGACAATGATATTTTAATTGTTTTTAATAGTATGGCTTACGAATCATGTGAATTCTGGACTAATGTAATACAGGGTTTTCAAAAAATGTGGGGCAATAATTTACGTAGTGATTCCTTGGGTCAAAATAAGCAAAAAAAGTTTATATAAACATAGGTCTTAAAGTGATTCGTTTTCCGTCTGTGTGTCTGTTTATGATTTTTACATATTTAATCATATCTCACGAACCACTTAACTTATAAAAATCAAACTTGGTATATGGATTACCACTATTAAGAACTATTTTTGTAAGAAGTATCAAATTTCTACTTTGTACCATTTCAAAATGGCGGCTATTTTTCGTTTTCAAAGCTAAATATCTTAAAAACCATAGATTTGAGAAAAATTATACAAGAGACAAAAAAGTTGCAAAATTTAATCCAATTAATGCTGATATTAAGATTATGATAATCAAATTACTAATAATGGAGAAATTTTAACTTTTCTGCATAAAAACATGGTTCCTCAGAACATTCTGTCTGAAAATTGCATGTTTTTATTCGGAAAATTTAAAATTTCTCAATTATTAATCATCCGATTGTTATAATCTTAATATCATCGTTAATTAGATTAAATTTCTCAACTTTTTTGTCTCTTGTATAATATTTCTAAAATTTACGGTTTTTAAGATATTTAGCTTTGAAAACAAAAAATAGTCGCCATTTTGAAATGGTACAAAGTAGAAATTTGATACTTCTTACAAAAATAGTTCTTAATAGTGGTTATCCATATACCAAGTTTGATTTTTATATGTTAAGTGGTTCGTGAGATATGATTAAATATGTAAAAATAATAAACAGACAGAAAACGAAGCACTTTAGGACCAATGTTTACATAAACTTTTTTGCTTATTTTGACCCAAGGAATCACTATGTAAATTATTGCCCCACATTTTTTGAACACCCTGTATAAGCAATGTTTTTCAAGAGTAAAACCAAATGCATTCCTTAGTTTCTCCTACAAGACTCTAAATTTGAAACTCTTTGAGTTATTGATGTAAAACCAAAGAAAAGTAACAAATTATTTACAATTTTAATCATAAATCTGCAGAAAAATGATAATCATCCCCATGGAAAGTTGGTTTTTACTGTATATTTAGGACTGTTACAAATTTCTAACACTATTATTTATTGTAATTTCCTCCACTAGCCCATACTGCCTCCCCATTTTTTAATGACTTTCTGTCAATTTTGAAGAGAGTCATTATGATTCAATAAAATAATACAAATTAATATATTGGTTTGCTTGCTATACCAAAAAATTGTTCGGAATAGGAAAATGTTGGTCTAGTCACACAACAATTATTTTTTCGACACCGACACCCGTTAAAAAATAATATTAAGAATCTGAACTATGTAGTGAAAGGGTTTTGCAGAACTAAACAAATTGCAAAAGATCTGAGACAAGGAACCTTGACCTTAGATATCTTGTGATGGCCCTTACAGAAATGTCACAAAGTGGCCTAAAGGCCAAGGTCAAAAGTGTGTGGGGGGCTGACGCATACAAACTACAGTATTACAATCATGTTGGGTGTGACTAGATTTCAAACTGATAAAAAAATCCTTTAATGAGTGAAAACATGTTTCCTATTTTAATCGTGGAAATTTTCCCCTTACGGGTTTACTTTGCTCGCAATAACTAAAAGGAGAAATATATACCTACCTTTGTAAAGTAGGCTGACCAAAGTGAAAATATTCATGAATTGTCATTATGTTTGCCTACTTATATGTTTTGCTTGTCCGATTAGAATAATATTAATACTCGATGATTCATTGGAACAATATACGAAGTCATATCGATAATAACAGCGATTTTGCAGACTTGTTTTGTCTTACACTTCTTGAGTCTAAAGAGCCATCGACTCCACTTCCTGGGCTTGCTTCTGGCTTTGCGTTGCTTTCAAATTTGGAAGTCCGGCTGGGTTGTAAAAGCTCTTTTCGGGTGGGTGGGTGGGAGGGTGAATGGCTGGATGAATTTATGAATGAATGGGTGAATGGGTGGATGGATGCATGGGTGGATAGATGGAGGGATAAATGGATGGGTAGATGGATTGATGGGTGGTTGGTTGGTTGGTTGGTTGGTTGGTTGGTTGGTTGGTTGGTTGGTTGGTTGGTTGGTTGGTTGGTTGGTTGGTTGGATGGATGGTTGGGCGGATGGATGGATGGATAGATAAATGAATGGATGGATTGATAGATAGAAGGTTGGATGAATGGACGGTTGGATGGAGGAATGGAGAAATGAATGGATGGATTGATAGCTAGATGGATGGATGAATGGACGGTTGGATGGAGGGATAGAGAAATGGATGGATGAATAGATGCAATATATGGATAGATAGATCCATGAGAGGATAAATTTAATCTAGTAGCACACTCTGGTAGCATAGACGCTTAAATATACAAATTTTACAGTTGTACATAATGATTCAAATACCTAACATTGGCTAGTTATATTCGTGTGAGAAGTTTTACTGCCAGGGAAGTTATAATTTGGACTCAGAGCCGACTTTAATGGAAAGGTGCCCTGTACTCTATCCATGGCTATAGAGAAACCCTGAGTTCATCACACTTTTACCGATATCTTTTCTATTCGATAATCTTTTCCTGTTTTGAAAAAGCTAAGATATCTTAGTATAACCAGAGAACGGCTGTATTCGCATAGCTACAACATTGAAGTAACCCTCTGGATCGGCATTTTCCGGATGTCTTTAAACCATTAGATATGCTTTACGGCAATTTCCGCGGTCGGTGTATCAGCGCTGAGCTGTGTGCGCCAAGAGCCACTTGTCGGTCACGTGCCCTGATAGCTTATCAGGATGATAACAGCTGACACGCCGGGACAGCTTAACCAACCTGGCGGCTGCTACAATATCAACTGTGCAACTTTTTTTATTTTTTTCCTTTAATCTCTGCTTAATCCCGTACCCTTTTTACACCGGGACTTTGACTTCTGATTCTCGCTCTTATTCCTCCTCCTTTCTATTTCATTTCTATTTATCTCTGTCCCTTAACCTATTTTACTTATCATGTACTTTCCATTATCTACTTCTATGGTATATTCTCTAATTTCATTCCATTGCTTTTCTTCAATGACTTACTATTTCCCCTTTTACTGCTCACTTCGCTCACTTTCCTCAGCATGCTTATCTTCTACACACTAATCTCTCCTCAATTCTTTATATTTATTTTTATTATATCAATATTTTTTTATTACTTTTCAACTGTGTAACCACTCTTCGCTCAGCTCCGCCGACTACACTTGAATTGATGCAACTATCAAGCGCGAGAGGGTGGGGAATTTATACAATAATGATTCGCTAGTGACAGGTTCGCCAACCCCTCGAAGGCAGACGAAAACGCACGAGCAGTTTCGAAATATCCGAAAATTCCAAAGTCTTAGTGTTACTGTCTAGCGGATAATTAATTAACTTTTAGGGCAACAGAAAAGAAAATGATCATCCAATATGAAACAACGTCGTGACAAAAAAACCAAAATGCTCCATCCAATGATATACTAAGGTGGATCTTGCGAATAATACTCACTGATTTTCGTTTGTTTGCAGAGTTATATGCCTGGCCCTGGCGAACGATAAGTGAAATTTTCCTCCCTCTCGCGCTTCATAGTTTTATTAATTCTACTAGTTACCCAGCGAAGATTACATCTAAAACACTTGTTCGATTTCTTTTCTTATTTTTTCATCCTTTCGAATGAAGAAATTTTAATGTTTATTGTTAGTTACGAATAAAACAATTCAGGCTATCCCAACAACACGGAAATGTTTTTAAAAAAGAACCACACTTATTCGAAATTTAAGAGAGAGCCAATTTATTTCGAACAATGGGAAGTTTGAAATATCGAGGGTTTTAATAATTATTTAGGTAATTGTGAATGAAATTCGAATCATGGGTGCCACCATCGCCAAATATACTGATCTGTATCTACGATTGTTGCTTTATTGCGCCAATAATAATGATTTAAGTAACACAGTTTAGTAACATTTAATTTAAGTAATTAACTTAATTTAATTTAATTTTTACTTAAATGTAAACATCTAAGTAGTTAAGTAATTTATTTAGTAACATGTAGAATACTAAGAAAAAAAAACAGTTGCATATAGTAAACTTTATGATATATGATAGGTGTAGTTTAGTTCATGCTCCAGTAATAAAATTAGATGTAAGTAAAGCCCTTTGTTTGAAATTTAATGTTGGTGATGGTGAATTTATATTTTGATTTGGATTTTTGTGGGCATTTGCCATCACATGTCGTGAATCTTGTTTTTTTTTTTTTTACTAATCAGTGATGGCAAATGTCCGCAAAAATCCAAAATAAAAATATTAGTAAAGTTGTTACAATAAAGCTTGCATACCATGTAATATAAACCTTAATATTTGCCTTGAAAACAGGTTTTCTTCAAATAGTAGTTTATGCAACGATTGTATAATGAGTGCCTTTAAGCCACGAGTGAGATGTAAGTTAGAACACGAGCGAAGCAAGTGTTCTAAATATCTCACGAGTGGCTTAAAGGCATAATACAATCGTTGCATACACTATTTTATCTACGACCAACAATATACGACAAAATTTCCCCCGAAGTTAAACAAAACTCATGACTTTTACTAATGATGGAATAGGTCAACTAAAATTTGAGGTTAGGCAAATAAGCAGACTGAACCATGAATCGTTGTGGAACAATCAGCTGATGGGATAAGTAAACTCAAACATGAATCGTAATGCAACAATCAGCTGATGTGCGAATTGCGTAATTGTTATTATGACACTACTCCCGTCAAATGCCGAGCTCTCATTGGTCTAGAACCAGTACTCTAAAGTGACTCCAGTACTCTAAAGTCGTCATTAGAGTACTGCTTGGTTTTTGGTGTTTTAATGTATATCATTATAATGTTAATTGTAATACCATAATTGGTGCTTATTGCAATGGTCGTAGATAAATATACTTTTCCATTCATTTGACGAGAGTATTACATTATTTTGTTAGGAGATAAAAATGCTCTATTTTTCTGGTTATTTATAAATTACCTTTTAGCGAATTTCCCCTATAGGGAAGAAGCTATTACCGTAGGTCTCATGGTAAGACCTAAGCCCGAGACCATGATAACTTTTCGTTTTGGGGCCCCCAGAAGCAAAAAACACCATTCGTTCAAATTTGTAGATATATATATATATATATATATATATATATATATATATATATAGATATATATATATCTATGTGTCTGTAAGCACGATAGCGCTCGCAAAAATGGACCAATCGGAATGAAATTTGGCACAGGCGTGTAAAGTAATAATTATTCGGATGAGTTCGTGAACCAGCCTGATCGGGCCATCGGAAGGGGGGGTAAAGGGGGATAAACCCCTTCAAAAATAGGTTTTTTGAGTTTTTTACATAGAAAAATAAAATTTATCGAATTTTTGTTGGCGCTATCGAATTCAGCTCAAAAAAACAAACAATTTAGTATTTTGAATCACTGCTCTATGTCCATTGGTTACCGAGATATTGAAAGTGGTAAACACAGTACGTTGTCCCAATGTTAACCTTATGGGAAATAAGTAAAATTCTATATCTCGGTTATTTCACAACATATCTTGATAAAACTTGGTAAATAGCTTCTTCTAGTTGAGATCTACTAAATATTGAATCAAAACCATCCAGTTTTAATATACCTGTAGCAGCAGACCTGCATACTCATTCCCCATGTTATTCTTATGGAGCTAACCAAAACATGTCAAATCTCGCTATGTTGGATTGAAATACGTTGTTTTGCATTTGAAATTCGCTGAGTGTGCAGGTCTGCTGCAACGGGGGTATTCTTTAGTTATGGTGCCTACCGAAGAGTAGGCCTTTACCTTTGTTCTAAAAAAATAGCAACAAACTACTCTACAACTAAGGCAAGCCCATAGCCTGGAATAGGAAACATTTTTTGATGCCAAAGTATCAACCTCAGAGAGCTGGACGTTTCAATTTTGTTCATATCAATCAATTACGAATAAAACTTAAAATACCCCCGTCGCAGCAGACCTGCATACTCAGCGAATTTCAAATGCAAAACAACATTTTTCAATCCAACATAGCATGATTTCATGTTTTGTTAAGCTCCATAAGAATAACATGGGAAATGATTATGCAGGTTTGCTGCTACAGGTATATTAAAACTGGATGGTTTTAATTGAATATTTATTAGATCTGAACAAGAGGAAGCTATTTACCAAGTTTTATCAAGATATGTTGAGAAATAAGCGTGATATAAAATTTTACTTATTTCCCATAAGGTTAACATTGGGACAACGTACTGTGTTTACCACTTTCAATATCTCGGTAACCAATGGACATAGAGCAGTGATTTAAATTACTAAATTGTTTGTTTTTTTGAGCTGAATTCAATGGCGCCCACAACAATTTGATACATTTTATTTTTCTATGTAAAAAACTCAAAAAACCCATTTTTGGGGGGTTTATTCCCCTTTACCCCCCCTTCCGGTGGTCGATCGGGCTGGTTCACGAACTCGTCCAATTGATTACCACTTTACATGTCCGTACCAAATTTCATAAAGATCGGACCACTTTTGCGGCCACTATCGTGCTAACAGACACACACACACATATATATATATATATATATATAAATTCGAACGAATGGTGTTTTTTGCTTTTGGGGCCCCAAAACAAAAATTTATCATGGTCTCGGGCCTAGGTCTTACCATGAGACCAATAGCTTATTCTTTTAAGGAAATTCGATAAAGCAACTGTTCCGAACTGTGGCGAGCGCGCTGGCCGACCGGGCCACGCCCGCGCTGAGCCCGTGTCTGTGTGAGAGTTAGATTTATGATCAGCAGTAGCTGAGTTGGCCCAGTGACACGCATTCCGAGCTACTGTTGGCTACCTTCTGTTTTGTAATCCGCCACTTATAACTCGCTGAGAGATCTGGAATACCGCCTTCTTCTAGTGCTTTAAGTAGGCCTAATAGTCCAGTCAAAACAGGGGTTGAAACTGGAAAAGATTCCGCTAATTTTGAAACTTTACACATTTATAATAGACCGGGAGCTGGGAGGTAAAATATTACGTCATAAGGTGCACATGTAAAAGCTGTGCCATTTTGAATGGGCATCCTGGGGGGTTTCAAAAAAGGGTTTGTGAGCCCTCAATCTGGGGGCTTTCTCCAAGGTGGACAAATTTGAATGTGTCTTTTTTGTATTCTCCATAAGAATAACATGGGGATCAAGTTTGCAGGTTTGTTGCAACGGGTATATAAAATTGGGTGGTGTTCAGTCAATATCCAATAAACCTCAACTAGAAGAGGCCTTATGCCAAGTTTTATCATTATATGTTAAAAAATAAGGATGATATAGGCTTTTATTTTCTCCCCATAAGAATAACATGGGAAAAATGTGTGCAAGTTTACTGCCACGAAAATGCAAAAATTGGGGATTTCAGGCTAGTATACAATAGTTCTTACCTAAATGTAGCCACATATCAAGTTTCATCAACATATGTTGAGACATAAGCGAGTTATACGATTTTATTTATTTCCCATAAGGTTAACATAGGAGGACGTTTTGGGTTCATCACCCTCAGTATCTCGGTAAATAATGAACGTAAAGCAATGATTCAATATACCAAATTGTTTATTTTTTTAAGCTGAATCCAATGATGTGAAATAAAATTTGATCATTTTAATTGTTCTGCATGAAAAATGCAGAAAACCCATTTTTATGGGTTATTTTCAAGTTTGTCCACCTTGGAGAGACCCCCCAGATTGAGGGCTCAAAAACCCATTTTTGGCACCCCCCAAGATGCCTCTTCAAAACGGTATAGCTTTTACATGTGCACCTTATGGCGTAATTTTTGACCTCCCAGCTCCCGGTCTATAAGTACTTAAGGTTGAAAATACCAAAAGTCCTGGAAAATATGTGGCAAACTCTAGTAGCAATTGATGGAAACAGGGTACTTTCTTTAGGTTTTTGTACATATCAGCAAACCTGCGCATTCCATGCTTCGTATCATTCCGGATTATTCTTCATTAATAAACTGGAAGGCTTTATCCCCATTTGGGGGGGGGGGATTTGGGTTTTTCGGTCTAAACTATACAGTTTAAGCCCCACAATTTAAATTTACCCCGTCATGTCGAGATACCGCATGAGTAATCGTTTAAATTACGGTCAGCACTATTCTATAATGTCCCAGCACTAAGAGAAAGCAATTTCCACAAGGAATTTTTACAATGTTTATAACCAACATCCGATAATGTATATATAGGTTAGTTTACAGCCCATAATCATAAATGTAGCAATCCACGAAATTTATAACCATAAGTCATAATTTACAGCCCGATAAATATAAATGTTCAACTCAGAAAATAAAATAGTGTTGAAATGTTCAATACAGTTTCTGCAGTAAAGAGATATAGGAGAAAGGTTTAGTGTAAAAGGAAGTGGTACAAGGTTTTACTCAAGTATAAAAGCCAGTCACAAACACGATGGCGATATATGACACATATGGACAGTGAAAATTTGTGAAAACACAATTAAAATAACATATTTCACGAATCTGTAGCATATTTGACACATTTTGTGATCTTACGTCACCAAGAAAATCTTCGCCTTTTCCACCTACATGTAAAGCGGTGGTCTTTTTTTGTCAAAATGCAGAATATTATAAAAGTAATCTTCCCTTAACTTATCGAAGGCGAATGATCCATGTATTTAACCTAATATATTCTTGAAAAGCTCTAAATAATTTATAAAATCATGTTTGATCGACTGGAATAGGATAGTAAGAAAAGAAGATGTGATTAAAAGTGGGATTTTTCAGTTTGTTCAAATCATTTTTCACTCTCGTAAAATGTTTCAACCTAAGTTTCTAACTGCGATTGCATTATTTTAGTCTGCTGCAAAAATAATCTTGCCCACGCTTACATGCCAAGTGCCCGACTACAGGTAGGGACATCCCATCTCATGACTCATCATGGTGAGTCACTGACGTCTAATCTGGTTGAAGACATGGTGATTCAGTGGTAAAACATCAGACTATCTCCAGCGATGAGGGATACCTTCAGCCAAAAACGAGGAGTTATATTGGAGTGTGTAGTTTTTGTTTTTGTGCCTTTAAAAGCCAGTGGCAGTTTTTCTTGTTCTGACCGAGAACGGTCTGTACCCCGTTCTTAGTAATAGCAAAGGTTGACCTTACGTGTTACGTGTTATACCCAGTCATGGTTTTTGTCAGGATTAGAACCAGCTACCCTCGGATAATGCAGCGACCGGTTATATCGCAAGTTTTTTATCCTCTGGAATCCAATCTAGTAATGTTATCTTGCTTTCTTGTTTGCACAAGTGTCTCAAAAACGGTTCCGAGGATTTCCTCCCAAGTCTGGAAATAAGACATTTATGACTAAAAAATGTGTTCTATGCAGATTACTTGGCCAGGGAAAATCTAATAACATAATAAAATGAATTTTAAAGTTGTAAAATTTAAACATTAGCTTAATGAGTTGCAATGACAGCAACGAAACAAACAAGGAAAGTGAACACTAAATTTTATTCCGTGGCCAAAATATGATACTCCCAATGCAGCAGACCTGCACACTCAGCGAATTTCAAAAGAAAATAACTTGTTTCAATCGGTGTCCTGTAAATCGCGCCCAAGTGTAAATCGCGCCCAGCACAGTCTCTCCCTGGAGTAATTTTGGATAAAACGGGATTCCTACGACGGTAGATGAAGATTTACAAGGGAAATTTACATGCCATCACAAATATGTCTACTTTAATATGTTCAAAAAATTCCACTGAATCTAATTTGAAAAATATAAAAATCCTAAGTAAATTCAATTTTCTCATCAATATTTTTGAGTGTGCAGGTTCGCTACAACGGGATATTTATGTAGAAGTTAAACAAATAAAGTGATTTCCATGCAATAATTCAAATAATAATTTTAATAGTTTTTCGAGCTGAATTCGATGGTGCTGATAAAAATTGGAATGTTTTATTTATAGCCAGTGCTATTTAGGCTTTGAACTGGCTAAATGACCGAAGTAATGTTCCGACATTTAGGCTGTTTAAAATCAGCTTAAAAGCATCGTCAATTTCGTTTTGTATTTAATTCTTTTACCTTAAGATAAACACTTTATTCTAATTTTTGGAGGTGGGAGATCAACTTCAAACAAACCCTGACGTCACCATCTTCCTCGTACTTTACAGTTTTTCCTGTCTTTCGTCAAGTTTCATGTACTTCTTTTTTCTTCTTTTGCCTTCTATGTTCAATTCTGACCTCACGAACACCTGACCTAGTTTTCTGCTTCTTTCTTTAAACAATCGATCACATCTTTGATTTTAGGATATCATAAAACGACGCCCCACCTGGTGGAGGTGTGACTTATGGGTAAGGTGACCAGACGCCCCGTTTTGAACGGGACAGTCCCGTTTTTAGCGACGTGTCCCGTTGTCCCGACGAACTCTCTCGGGGCGCCCTTTGTCCCGATTTGGCGGTATTGGTAAAAAAAATACTTAAAAAATACATTTTAATATAAAATAAACTCTGAAATAAATTTTTCCGGTTCTTTTGTAGCTTCCTAGTAACTTAAAATGAATATAACAGATGAACTGGAGTCTAGCACATATTTAATAAAAACTATCAAAATGCTCTTAATTTTTCAAAATTTTCCGGGGGGGAACCCCGGGATCCCCTCTCTTTGTGGGGGGTATGATAATAATTTTAATGTAAAACCTCTTATGTAAATTTTTCGGTTCCTTTGCAGTTTCCTAACTTAAAATTAATGGTACAGATGAACTGCAGTCTAGCATATCTTTTCAATCTGAAAGAGTCTAAAAACGCACCAAAATGCTCCTAATTTTTCGACAATTTCCGGGGGAGAACCCCCGGACCCCCCTCTCTTTCTGTGGGGTATTCTATCCCCCCCCCCATCCCCCGGAGGTCGGTGTCCCTTTTTGGCTGTTCCAAAATCTGGTCACCTTACTCATGGGGCACGTATGTCTCGAAAGTTAGGCAATTTCTTGACCGGGTGCGATTTTCACTCAATCCTCAGTGGGCGCTATTTTCACTGGGCGCGATTTTCGATTTCAATCCAACACAGTGTTCCAACACAGGGGCGGCGCGCGGCGGCTAGATGTGTAGCGGTGGCTCGGCTACAGTGGCGGCTAGATGTGTAGCAGTGGCTCGGCTGCAGTGGCGGTTAGATGTGTAGCGGTGGCTCGGCTACAGTGGCGGCTAGATGTGTAGCAGTGGCTCGGCTACAGTGGCGGCTAGATGTGTAGCGGTGGCTCGGCTACAGTGGCGGCTAGATGTGTAGCGGTGGCTCGGCTGCAGTGGCGGCTAGATGTGTAGCGGTGGCTCGGCTACAGAGGCGGCTAGATGTGTAGCAGTGGCGCGGCTGCAGTGGCGGCTAGATGTGTAGCGGTGGCTCGGCTGCAGTGGCGGCTAGATGTGTAGCAGTGGCTCGGCTGCAGTGGCGGCTAGATGTGTAGCAGTGGCGCGGCTACAGTGGCGGCTAGATGTGTAGCAGTGGCTCGGCTACAGTGGCGGCTAGATGTGAAGCGGTGGCTCGCCTACAGTGGCGGCTAGATGTGTAGCGGTGGCTCGGCTGCAGTGGCGGCTAGATGTGTAGCAGTGGCTCGGCTGCAGTGGCGGCTAGATGTGTAGCGGTGGTGCGGCTGCAGTGGCGGCTGGATGTGTAGCAGTGGCTCGGCTGCAGTGGCGGCTAGATGTGTAGCGGTGGCTCGGCTACAGTGGCGGCTAGATGTGTAGCGGTGGCTCGGCTACAGTGGCGGCTAGATGTGTAGCGGTGGCTCGGCTACAGTGGCGGCTAGATGTGTAGCAGTGGCTCGGCTGCAGTGGCGGCTAGATGTGTAGCAGCGGCGCGGCTGCAGTGGCGGCTAGATGTGTAGCAGCGGCGCGGCTGCAGTGGCGGCTAGATGTGTAGCAGTGGCGCGGCTGCAGTGGCGGCTAGATGTGTAGCAGTGGCGCGGCTACAGTGGCGGCTAGATGTGTAGCAGTGGCGCGGCTACAGTGGCGGCTACAGTGGCGGCTAGATGTGTAGCAGTGGCTCGGCTGCAGTGGCGGCTAGATGTGTAGCAGTGGCGCGGCTGCAGTGGCGGCTAGATGTGTAGCAGTGGCGCGGCTGCAGTGGCGGCTAGATGTGTAGCAGTGGCTCGGCTGCAGTGGCGGCTAGATGTGTAGCAGTGGCGCGGCTGCAGTGGCGGCTAGATGTGTAGCAGTGGCGCGGCTACAGTGGCGGCTACAGTGGCGGCTAGATGAGTAGCAGTGGCTCGGCTGCAGTGGCGGCTAGATGTGTAACAGTGGCGCGGCTACAGTGGCGGCTAGATGTGTAACAGTGGCGCGGCTACAGTGGCGGCTAGATGTGTAGCAGTGGCTCGGCTGCGGTTGGCTATGATTGCTGCGGTTGCCGACGTGACCCCCCGGCAGCACACTGGAGTCGTGTTCATTCACTGACTCTCTCAGAATGTTTGAAAGGGAATTTTTACTGGTTTGGTTGCTAGATTATAATCACACGTGTTTACGTATTTGAAGGGAATATCCCGTAATTTTGTTCCTAGAGTTACCGAGATTTCTCAGCCTTTATAAAAGAAATTTCCATTGGTTCGATCAGAAACCCCTAGGGGGGACCGAGCTCACCCACTTGTAGGCTGATCATTCGGTGATACGTCAGTAACCCTTGCAAGGTTTGACGTAGATGTAAAACTGTTTGATTTACACAATTCAATCAAGTAGCTAATTAAATTAACCATTGTCTCTGTTTTTGAGAAAGGGATATTTCTTGAAGAAGGCTCATCATAATACGAATTTCTGTAGTTAATCATTATATCGTAATAGCTTTATGTCCAACTTAGTTTAATTTTCTTCTCTTGATTTTAGTGAAACACCTTTTGAAATTCAACATTATATTGCTTTAATCTTACTGTAACCAATTACCAGGGTTATTACTTACATCAATCTTTTATTAATGACTTACTTAATTTATATTCAGCGAGGGATTCTCCTAACACGGTGGAGCTCATCTTTTTGCTGAAAATCGGTACATCCGAACTCATCTCTTTGCAAGCATCGTATTTGAATCGATTTCTGATTTTACGATCCAAAAGTTTCTTTATTATAAAGAACACAATTCACTAACGACAGCGGTTGGATGTGCGGAGTGTGGATGTGGTGAGGGAACGTGCCTCTGCTCCTGGGCTGAGGCTGAGGCAACAATACGGGGTCTCCTCAGTGGCTGACCTTGCGGCGGCGAGGAGGCGGTAGTCGTAGTCAGGCCCAGGCCCTGCCGGAGCGACTCACACAGCAGTGTGCACATGGTTGAATTGGGATTCGGAAGCAAAGATGGTCTTAGAACGAGTACCTGGTAGTCCGAGCCTTGTTCGGTATTTTTTTTATGTTTACCAGTTAATCTAATTACTATGAAATATTTCAGTGTCGCAAAGTTTATAAGCAACAACCTTTGTAATACTCTATGCAACCTTTGCCCCCACACAGTATTTTTATTAGATGGCTGTATGAAAACAGTTGTTATGATTACTTTATTTGTTAACACTTTCCTTGTTTATTTCGTTGCTATCAGAGAAACTCATAAGGCCACTGTTAAAATTTCCCAACTTTAAAATTCATTTTATTAGGCCTACTTTATTAGATTTTTTTCTGGCCGAGTAGTCTGCATAGAACACATTTTCACGTCATACATGACTTATTTCAAGACTTTGAAGGAAATTATCGGAGCCGTTTTTGAGATAGTTGTGCAAACAACCAACCAACCAAGAAAGGACGCACGCACGCAAGATAACATTGCTCATATAAGAGTAAAGGATTCTTTGTGGAAAGAAAAGCTTGACAAAACAGTTACGATTAGAACGGATGCTCTGAGAGAATGTTTATGTCTTGTCTAAAACGCTGAAGCATTATAGTTGGGTTTTTTGATGCATATGAAATAATTATGAGTGCAAAATGAGTAACGTAAGAAGGATCGTTTCAGATATCGTATTCTGGTCGAAATTAATTAAGAAAATATTTGGGTGTAGTTTAGTTTAAACATTGCCCTAATAAAACGTGTGACTGTATTTGGTTACTTTTGTTCTTAATTCGTTAACAGCATGGCAACTCATAAAGCTCATGTTAGTTTGTTTATAGTTTCAAATTCATTTTTCTCAAAACCTATGCGAAATTATAATTGGATCGTACATGTCTACGGGAAAGTCAATTTCTTACGATGTGCTTAGATTTTTCATATATTGCTTACAAGCTGAGAAAAAAGGATTTAAAATAATGTTTGCCCATTAATAAATAAATTCCAAACCTTTGCAGTGTTTTATTTTATCTAAATAAAAGCTAAATCTGGTAACATCAATAAGCCACTATTAGACAATTAGTTTTAAAGGTGATGCCTTTCTGAACTTGATAAAAGTCCTTATTGTGTAACTTCACGACTGAGGTATGAGAGTTACCTATTAATTTATAAAATGGGTTTCATAACTTACTTATTTCAAGTATTATTAATTGATATGTTTATATATTGAGATTTTTATTATTTATATTTAAATTTTAATAATTACTATATACTGGAGAGCGAAAATGGCAATTATTGAAATAGAATAGCAGGTCCCGTGGGCAGGTCGAGTGGGATTTTTGGAATGTTTTGATACAGCATAACATTCTTTCAATTCAAGGGTAAGACCGTAGCAATTAGCTGACTTAAAATAGTATCAATTAATTCAGTGAGCACGCTGCGAAGAAATACCTACATTTGCTGCCCAATTAGAGTTTCTAGTTGGCGTTGATGCCAAGTTAAATAGAGAGCGAAGTCTACCCAACAGTATGCCAAAAATTCAAATTATTTGCATTTTATAATTTTGTTTAGGTTGTATAACGTTGTTCCATTTGGCAACGTATAAGATAAAATAGTTAGGCCCAGAACAAGGATATCCATTTAAAAACATGATGATTACATTGCGTCTTTCACAAGTGTTGGGTCTCTATACTTAGCAGAAGGGTGTGCATTTCCTTGAGACGTCAGTTGCTTTTATGGACCAAAATATTAGAGGAAAGTTTATTCCTATGTGATAATAATATTTATCTCACTGTAAAATCTAATCAAAATAAGACACGCATTTTTTAAACCTTAAACCTTAGGTAGTATAAAAATATTATCACTTGGAGTCTTGACTACATAACTTGACAAACTATCAAGTGATTATACAGGCCGAGGACAAAAATGACCAGTTCCGAATCTGAAAAGTGCTATTTAACTATTGCACTATTCCAACTGTGGAAATACTGGAGTCAGCAACATTTCAAAGTACGTCTAGTGAGCGATGAAACCAAAGAGGTTAGATAATGCATTACAGGAGGTAACGCGCAATGGTATCTCTTTGGCCTTCTGATTTTGTCAGGTTGGCAATATGACGGGGAGAAATGTCACAAACCGTATCCTCGGCCTGGCTGTTGCTGTTGTAAAAAAGTCACAAAGCGTATGTATCCTCGGCCTGGCTGTTGCTGTTGTAGAAATGTCACAAACCGTATCCTCGGCCTGGCTGTTGCTGTTGTAGAACTGTCACAAACCGTATCCTCGGCCTGGCTGTTGCTGTTGTAGAAATGTCACAAACCGTATCCTCGGCCTGGCTGTTGCTGTTATAGAAATGCCACAAACCGTATCCTCGGCCTGGCTGTTGCTGTTGTAGAACTGTCACAAACCGTATCCTCGGCCTGGCTGTTGCTGTTGTAGAAATGCCACAAACCGTATCCTCAGCCTGGCTGTTGCTGTTGTAGAACTGTCACAAACCGTATCCTCGGCCTGGCTGTTGCTGTTGTAGAAATGCCACAAACCGTATCCACGGCCTGGCTGTTGCTGTTGTAGAAATGCCACAAACCGTATCCTCGGCCTGGCTGTTGCTGTTGTAGAACTGTCACAAACCGTATCCTCGGCCTGGCTGTTGCTGTTGTAGAAATGTCACAAACCGTATCCTCGGCCTGGCTGTTGCTGTTGTAGAAATGCCACAAACCGTATCCTCGGCCTGGCTGTTGCTGTTGTAGAAATGTCACAAACCGTATCCTCGGCCTGGCTGTTGCTGTTGTAGAACTGTCACAAACCGTATCCTCGGCCTGGCTGTTGCTGTTGTAGAAATGTCACAAACCGTATCCTCGGCCTGGCTGTTGCTGTTGTAGAAATGCCACAAACCGTATCCTCGGCCTGGCTGTTGCTGTTGTAGAACTGTCACAAACCGTATCCTCGGCCTGGCTGTTGCTGTTGTAGAACTGTCACAAACCGTATCGTTGGCCTGGCTGTTGCTGTTGTAGAAATGTCACAAACCGTATCCTCGGCCTGGCAGTTGCTCTTGTAGAACTGTCACAAACCGTATCCTCGGCCTGGCTGTTGCTGTTGTAGAAATGTCACAAACCGTATCCTCGGCCTGGCTGTTGCTGTTGTAGAAATGTCACAAACCGTATCCTCGGCCTGGCTGTTGCTGTTGTAGAAATGTCACAGACCGTATCCTCGGCCTGGCTGTTGCTGTTGTAGAACTGTCACAAACCGTATCCTCGGCCTGGCTGTTGCTGTTGTAGAAATGTCACAAACCGTATCCTCGGCCTGGCTGTTGCTGTTGTAGAAATGCCACAAACCGTATCCTCGGCCAGGCTGTTGCTGTTGTAGAACTGTCACAAATCGTATCCTCGGCCAGGCTGTTTCTGTTGTAGAAATGCCACAAACCGTATCCTCGGCCTGGCTGTTGCTGTTGTAGAAATGTCACAGACCGTATCCTCGGCCTGGCTGTTGCTGTTGTAGAAATGTCACAGACCGTATCCTCGGCCTGGCTGTTGCTGTTGTAGAAATGTCACAGACCGTATCCTCGGCCTGGCTGTTGCTGTTGTAGAAATGTCACAGACCGTATCCTCGGCCTGGCTGTTGCTGTTGTAGAAATGTCACAGACCGTATCCTCGGCCTGGCTGTTGCTGTTGTAGAAATGCCACAAACCGTATCCTCGGCCTGGCTGTTGCTGTTGTAGAAATGCCACAAACCGTATCCTCGGCCTGGCTGTTGCTGTTGTAGAACTGTCACAAATCGTATCCTCAGCCTTGCTGTTGCTGTTGTAGAACTGTCACAAACCGTATGCTCGGCCTAGCTGTTGCTGTTGTAGAAATGTTACAAACCGTATCCTCGGCCTGGCTGTTGCTGTTGTAGAAATGTCACAACCCGTATCCTCGGCCTGGCTGTTGCTGTTGTAGAAATGTCACAACCCGTATCCTCGGCCTGGCTGTTGCTGTTGTAGAAATGTCTCAAACCGTATCCTCGGCCTGGCTGTTGCTGTTGTAGAAATGTCACAACCCGTATCCTCGGCCTGGCTGTTGCTGTTGCAGAAATGTCACCTCAAGCAGCAAGGCCAAGGCCGCGGGTGGGCGCGCTGGGTGAAAGCTCAGTCTTTCGCAACAAAGGGACAGCCGGGACATGCAATTAAATCGGATTGGGTTTGATGAATTTGCAGATTTACATGATGAAACCTTTATTGAAAGTCCCACGCAGTGTCGGGAAGAGGCGAGTAAATGATTTAGATTCTTTTATTTTTTCTTGGGATTAGCCCAAATACACTCATTATTTCTGAATTATATTTGTTGTCATTGAAGATATTTTTCCAAACAATCACGCCATCTTTTAGGAACGAACTCGTAAAGTGAAGTTTTAATGGTTGAAAGAGACATTTATATTCCCTGGTGCAATTTATTTTCCAAAAACTCCAGCAAAACCATAACCACTTGTGGGTATACGAAGTGAAATCAAGATTTGTGGTTAAATTAAGTTAAGATTACTAGACGAGGAATTGAGTCCACCCTAAGGTATGCATTTAATTTAAGAAGATCGTGGAGGTATACGAATAAAAGAAGTTAACCAATAAATAAGAGAGTCAGACAAATCAAAGAAATTAATGAGCCTTAGAACGCAATACCACATCACTCCTGTGACGTCAGTTGTCAAACATACTGGAATCTTGGACTTTATAGGCTACATAAGTCTAACGTACACACCCTTGTAGGCCACGTCAACCAGAACCATCTCTAGATGTCTAGGCAGCTAGAGGGAGAAAGTAATAAATGACCTCCCTATGAAAGGGTTATAGGTGTACCTCAAAAGGATAAGATAACCAGCATGTTAAGTCAAGTGGATTTAATAGGTCACAATAAAAAAAAATAAAATAAGGTAATAAGGTAATAAAAAAGAAGTAAAAAATACAGTAGCATACAACCAATTTGTTTACATTATTTGAAAAAAGAAACATATGTTTTCTGTGCCTTACTATTCGCTGGAAAGTTACTCTTTGCCGATAATAGCACAGTAAATTGACCGTGCAGTTCGACACGGAAATAATGAAAGTAATCAATCAGCTGATTGCAGCAAACTGACGTTTAATGCATTTTTATTGGTTTCTTCAGAGGAATGTATAGTGGCAGCACTGGTAGCAGTAGCTTATGTTTGTTTGTTTACTATAAGCTAGGTTTGAAGAATTGAGAAACGAAGTGGTTTATGCAAGGAATACTTTATAATAAAAAAATCATATTTTACCTGAGTAGTATGATGAAAAGTATCGTACGTCACGCGCCTGGTACGTCTTACTGTACTCGCATGAAAATCCCGCCCTCGCCCCTGGCTCGCACGGGAACTATTATGCTTGTCCGGTAAAACAGTACTTATCGGTCTAGTAGCATATTATACTATTTTAGACATATTACATAATATATGCAAGTTTTCCCGATGAACTTATATTGGTTGATTATAATATTTGAACAATATGTAAAAACTACCAACTTGAAAATGTTGTAACTGCTAATTCTAGTCCAACTCTAAAGCTAGGAAATGTCTCCAAATTGTTGTGGGAACTGTTGAACGAGTAATAATTTCATAACCGAAGACAATTAATTGCGTTAAATTATATCTGTCGCAATATTATTTTTCTTTTAATATTGTAAGGATTAAGACGCTGTCGAGGACCGATGCCAGGACAAGTGCCAGCTCCAAAATTACCTTCGATTATAGTCGTAGCTCTTTTAAGTTGGCTGCAATTTGGCGTCGAGCCCATTGGACACATTGTTGATATCTGTTGTGTCACTCCTGCTGTGAGATTCTTAACATTTCTAAACGTTTTGTTTTGTTCTCTTCCAAGTGTACAAATAACAAGTCTTATTGTTCGGTTTTAATAAGGTCCAAAAGAGGGGTAAATCACACAGTTTATTACATGTATATGCTCCTATTTATCAACCTCTGATACTCCCCAAAACTTTATATTATTTCTATAATCTGATTGATTTATTTTTATTTTTATTTACCTTGATTGTTACTCTTGTCGAATTTCATTCTATTCTTATGTGTATTTAAATTTTTTTATAACATCGCAATTTAAACCCATATTTAATTTAAATAATATTTTATGAACGAAGGATTTTTTTTCACATTTAATTATCATGGACATTCTTAAATAATATGAGTGCATGAAGAAATGAAAGTTTGATGAAAGTGAATGAAAAATGAAACTAAAATACGATGGAATGGAACAATTATGAACCCTAAAGAAATGTTATAGTGTTATGGTGTTTCAAAAATCATAATTACCTGCTTTTGTGAAAAAAACGTATTTAATTTTTTCATATTAGTCGTACATTACTTCTGGTCCTTCATACCTTTGTTTATAATCAATCTTAAGATTAAATCCTCCACTTACATTATGATGGGTCCGCTCTAAAAATCGCGTACGTTTTCCACCAACGATATAATGATTTTCTTGTGTTTTAAGTAATTACTTAATATGATTAACCAATGCAGACTGTTGACATCAAGCATTTCTTCTTTACGATATATTATCAAAACTTGCATGATGCATGATAACAGTACATACAACAGCATCGACAGATACTATAAACCGTCATTTTCTGAAGGTGACACAAGTATAGTCATCTTGTGACTGCACCCACTCTTTTAGTGGCAACCAGCTATGATGCACCGTTCTTTTAGTAACAAAGGGTTCTTTTAGTTACTTTTAATTTTAGTTTTGAATGAATACTCGACCTTAAACGTTCATATTAGTAAATCTAAAAAAGGGTAGAATATAAAGTAAATATAAGTTAATGTGTTAGGAATCAGGCCCGGCGACAGGATTTTCGGGCCCCTGTGCAATCTACAACCCCGGGCCCTGAGACCTGGCGACCTTTTTTTACCTGTTTTGTATGCTTTTGGGCCCTTTCTTAGCCGTTTCGGGCCCATTTTAGCGAATTTCCTTAGAAATAAGCTATTACCGTCGTTTTTACAGAATGGACAAAAATATCCGTTCTGGGTAACCTCAGTAATCAATCATATTTATTTTTATATTAATTGATAGCTTTTTATGTCTACTTTCTGGATATCAAGTGAGTTTATCGCGGAAATGCATTTTTACCTCCAAAAATCACAATTTGTTTCCAAATTTAACATGGGCTTATATGGGGAATAGAATTTTCATTTTTGAGTGTCTGTTAGCACGATAACTCTCGTAAAAATCGTCCGATGCGGTGACAAAATTTTGTACACACATGTATAACTAGGTTCTCTTGGATGAGTTCGTAAACCGGCTAGATCGACACATCCAAAGTGGGGTAAAGGCTACTTTTACCCAGCAAAAATTTTTTTTGGCTTTTTCAAATTGAAAAATTAAAGTAATCAAATTGTTGTTGTCACCATTGGATTCAGCTTGAAAAAAATTAACAATTTGGTATCATGAGTCGTTGCTTTAAGTCCACTGGTCTCCAAGTCCAACGTTATCAGGGCAGCAGAATGTTGTCCAACGAAACCTGCGTAGTTTTTCACGAGTTTATCAAAAGTACTTTTAATAGGATTTTGTATTTGTATGAAAAAATAACAATGTTGCCTATTTATTCAAAAGAAATATATATTTTTTAATTAAACTTATTTATTAGTATTTTTGACAATGACTATGTAAAACAAACTATTGTATTTTATATTAATACATGAATTTATCACTTTTTATATGTTTTTTTCTAATATTGATTAGTTATTGTTTTTTATTGGAAATTAGCTGAGTACGCAGGTTAGCTGCGACGGGGGTATTTGGTGTTTCCGGGCCCCCTGCGAGCCCGGGCCCCTATGCATTTGCCCCCCCTGCCCCCCCCTGTCACCGGCCCTGTTAGGAATTTGAAGTATACCCCTACAGCATCCTGAACACGATTTCCACAAGGTGAAAGATTTCGTTATCAAGCGGCAGAGATAAGGTGAGATAACCCCCGTTATCAGTATCAGCAGTCAGTGACCTCTCGCCCGCAGTCACGGCCGCCTGGAAATCTCATGTTTTGGCAATAAACTACTCTGGTATATAAATCAGGGGCGTGTGAGTATTGGTTTTTGAAGCTGAGCAGTCGAGTTTTGAAAAATATTTGCGAGTCTTGAGCATATGCTCGAGTCGAGTACTATGTCCAGTTAATAATTATCATACTTAAGCTTTCATATTTCTTTATAATCATCATATGTAAAAAATTGTAGTTATTAATCAAATATACAACAATATTTTAAACACAGAAAAAAATAGATTTATTGGAACAACAAAAACATTAGCAGACATACAACCTGCAAATGCTTTTTGCTCGGTTTACGAATGTTTTTGTAGGAAAAACAAAACAGATTTGTTGGATCAACAAAACAGTGGTAAACCGAGCAAAAAGCATTTGCAGATATACAACCTGAAAATATTTTTGTTGTTCCAACAAATCTATTTTTTTTTGTGAAGTTATTCAACTTATTAGAAATGTTCCTGATATAATAGCAAACCTGTTTTCAAATGAAGTACGATGATTTAAACCACCTTTAATGTGGTTTCATATATAGCCTAACTCAATTTTTAAATTAAAACCTCAGCCTGTCGATGTAACACCTAGCAACACTTGGCCTTGTACACTTAACAAATTGATTTAAGATAAAAAAAATCAGAATCATTAAGAAAAAAGTAGTGGAAATTTCAAATTCTAGAAAGAATTAAAATGATACGAGTAAATTTTTTGCTATTAATAACTCCAAAAACCTCAAATTCGAGTAAATCAGCAGAAGTATTGCGGTAGCGGTTAAAGATGGGGATTACTGTTTGAAAAGAAGCCGTAACACTCGATCATACGTACCGATTCCGGGTAAACGGAGGGGCTAACTACTCGACTTGAACTTACGGTATTTTGCATAACCTCCGAGTAAATTCGAGTAGTGAAAACTTGGGTCAGAAAAGGCTCGATGCTCGAGTACTCTCGCCCTCTGATTTCAATGATCAACGTTTTTTTGGCCTTCTTTAACATACCAACTGACCAACTTGATAACAAATACAAAAACTAGGAAGGATCTCAGACCGACTACATACAAATTAATCAAATATATGTCTGTTAATAGGTAGGAACCTCCTTCCCTCCCTCCATGGGACACTGGTGAGGATTTTCTCTTTAGCTCATTTCAAAAAGATCTACTCCGCTTAGACCTCCACTTTTGCACATGGATTCAAGTCTCTACCATTCAGGTCCAAACGGACGACACCTTTAAAAAACATTGTCAACGGTGGCCGGGGGAGGCGTTTGGCCCTACGTTGAGAAGCAATCCACATTATTTATTACGTGCTATAAACTGAAAGATGGAAAATTAAAAAAGAAAATCAATCAAAGGACAGTCAATTCAAGAAAATGAAAAGAAATCAATACCTTAACCTCAAATGGTATTACACCCCTTCAGAACTCCTTGAAATAGGTATATAACTAGAATATGCACAATGTGTGAACACAAAGCATAAAGCTTACCAGGAAATATATTACTCCCTTAAAAAGATATATAATATCAGAGTTGATTGACAGTACTACTTCGTATACCGAGCATGGTAACCTTGTCAGAAGCATATATTCAATAAATAATATAGACATGAAGAACTTATATTAGTTCTTCGTAAAATTTCATTAGGATTAGGGAACTAACAATTTCTTCATCTGTAATTTTGAACAATCCGTAATGAAATGGTCTCATGATTAGCACAAGATTTTCAGTTTTTGTTGTTGCACTCTGCTATGATATTAAACCAATTTTGCCAATTTTAGAAGGTTAAAAGCAACGTATCCATTAACTCTGCTATAATATTATTTTGTCCACTTCAGAATTTAAAAAGTGACAAAATAAAAATATATTTTTAACACACGCCTAACATTGTCCGATGGCCAGTCTCGTTGGGCCTCTCCCGTTACGCACCTCATCAATCCACCATCACAATTAATCCCTCTCTCTCTCTCTCTCTCTCTCTCTCTCTCTCTCTCTCTCTCTCTCTCTCTCTCTCTCTCTCTCTCTGTCCACTTGGTCGAAACCACCGGATCTCCATACCCGGGGGTCCGCTCGTAAACTAGCCGCGCCGTTAGCCCCTCGGGCGTCCCCCGACAAGGCTGCGGCAGTGGTCGCCCTTGATTCCGCTTTTTTTCTCCTGCAATCAAGTGTTTCGTGTCTATCTTTTACCGTAACAGAATTTTGCGGTAACGAGTTATGACGAACCGGGCTCTTGGGCTCGTGGCAGTTTCTGATTTGAATGAAATAGCAAGAAGATTGCTTCTAAATTGTGTAGTAAATATTCTTGCTTTTTAGAAAACCAAATTTGGTTGGACTTGCATCATATGTTAGGAGAGTATCGTATTGCTACCCACTCTTACTTGTTTGCATGATTGTGTAAATGTAAATGGGTTGGAATCCAGTCATGATGGTTCATACTTTTAATAGAAAAAAGGATTCCAATCCTTCCCTTGAATCCCAAAGATGCCAGTTAGCTGGAGACTGATTATCTTCATAACTTTTGTTTACTTCCTTCAGTTCCTTATATTCTCTCAAATCCAACTCTTCGTTGTCTACAGCACTTATCTCTACAACTCTCGCTAGCTGTTGCCTGCAAGTGTCCAAGTGCCTTCTTCCCTTGCACTTCTGTCTCTACAACTCCCGATAGCTATTACCTCCAAATGCCTCCCTCTACAGCACTTCTGTCTGTACAACTCCCGATAGCTATTACCTCCAAATGCCTCCCTCTACAGCACTTCTGTCTGTACAACTCCCGATAGCTATTACCTCCAAATGCCTCCCTCTACAGCACTTCTGTCTGTACAACTCCCGATAGCTATTACCTCCAAATGCTTTCTTCCTCTCCTGCACCTCTGTCTCTACAGCTACCGATAGCTATTACCTCCAAATGCCTCCTTCCTCTATAGCACTTCTGTCTCTACAACTACCGATAGCTATACCTCTAAATGCCTTCTTCCTCTACTGTACTTCTCTCTCCAACTCCTGATAGCTATTACCTCCAAGTGCCCCAGGCGTTCAAAGTTAAGCGCTGAGGTAATTGCAGCTGTAAGTACAGGATGCGGCGCGCTCGCCACCTGTCGTCCCCATGGACTATGGACCACGTGGTCGCCGAATTGTGGACTGGACGATGTCCATAAACCCGCTGTGTTACTGCGTCCACCGGTCGTTTGTTATTGCGGCATGCAAATGTTCTGGTTCGATCCCCGGCCGTTGTGTGGTTTGTGTTCGGCCCAACTGTGTTAGGTCGGTTTCCGTTGGACGTTTTTTTAAAAAATCGGATTATTTGGGTAAGCTAAATGGGTCTTAGGTCAAGCTGAGTGAAGAGAAATCTCAATAATTGAGCAGAATTTTGAGATTTTATTTATCTTTTACACCTTCAGCAGTTTCATCAAATAGCAAAAAATCTCGATATCTATACATTTCAAATCTTCTTCCTTTTAGTTACTAGATCGTCGTACTATAGTCTTCAAAATCAACCTACCCTCTCCAAACCTCTCTTTTTACCCGCAGTGATCATCTATAAGCGCAAACAGTTTGTATCGCTACAGACTCAATTGGATATGTTTTGCCATTAATTATCCAGGTTTGATTTTGAGATATAATAAAAGACTTTTATAAAGAGGCGTTGATGAAACAATAATGACTTTTTTATCTGCACTGCCCATAACCATGATAAAACACTTTTGAAGAACATTTTACTTTAAGATTTACTCATTGCAAGAACTGCAAAGTAGCTGAGAGTATAGTTAAAATAAACAGTCCTTCTTCGCATGTTGAAAAACTATAAGATACTGTATTTTTAATAAGCCTATTTATTATAAAAAATTGAAAATTGAAAGTAACAAATATAGTAATGCACTTTGCGCAGTAAACCTGGAGCACATACCGTGTCGAATACAACTTCTTCAAGATAGCTTGGGAAACTAATTTAAAACACAATTTATCCCCAACATTTTCATTACCTAGGTAACTGTCACAACCATAATTCCACCCAATTAGAAGCCTCCCAAGACTTCTTCCTTAATTACCCTTACGATCCTGCAACCACAACCAGAAGGGTCATATTCTTGAATGATATACAACGGGTTTCTCCGAGGGTGATAAACTTTGAAAAATACGCAAATGCAAATTTTCCCGTCCGCTTTTCAGGAATGCATATAATCAGGGACGACCGTGGCGCAGCTCCGGTAACAAGCGTAACGTACTCGTACGGAATTTATTTTCCGCGATCCGACGACTGCGAACGCAAATTCTAAGAGTTTGAGCAAATTACCCGTCCCCGATATAATTTGACCGAATGGTCCGGTTTAGGGCATGTTATCGTTATTTAAATTATTAATTCCTTTTAGTTGGTTTCCAACATCCAACATATTCGCCTGGTAAAACTGGTTTAATGTTATTTGGAATTAATATTTGGAAACAAAATTGAATTTTCATCACTCTGTATACGAAAATTGCCCGTTACCGTACAGCTGAGATCTACGAAAACTCTCGATTTCCTTACGTCGAAACAAGTAATTATCAGCTGCTTTTTCGGTACCCAAACATTTCATTCCCGTACCCAAACAAACCATTTCCGTACCAAAACAAAATTTTGCCGTACCCAAACAAACGAATTCCTTAATTTGACAGTTTAACCAGCTGACTTTATAAACTAAAATAGACAGTTCAGCCCTATTGTGTTTACTTGTAGAAAAATTACTAAATTATAAAATGTTGAATGATTTTTTATAAGTTTGGTCACTTATTTGCATCGTGATGAAAAGTACTTTTCACAACTCGTCACAAAAGTACCATTGCTGGGCTCGATAGTGATTTACTTGCTCGGCTTACGCCTCGCAAATAAAACACTATCTTGCCCCGAAATGGGCTACTTTCGTGACTAGTAGTGAAATATACTATTTCATGGATGCAGTTGCTTTTGGAAGTTGAAAAAGTAGGCGATCTTTGATAAAAAAAAAACAAACAAAAAACAATGCAACGCCTACGTGGCTGAACAGAAGGCATTAGAGCACACAGGGAGCATGTATAATATGGCTCTATAATAACTGATTCAACCATAAATCTAAAATTATTATCTTTCGGATACGAATTAATCTTTACTAATTTACTACCTAAATTAATCATAGTTTTATTTTAGGTTCTCAAAATTAAGAACAACAATTCAGACAGAATATTTTATAGTCCAGAGCTTCAGTACTTTTAACTTCCATCTTAATGCTGAGGTGAAATCTGAACGACATTACGTGGCCATGAAATGGAATCGTGCAGCTATATTCAAATATTGTTTTCTCTAACATCAATCTACTTTTCCCTGGTCCCAGGGACACAAACGTTTGTGAAGGTTGAAGTGTAGAGAATGCAGAAACTGGAACGCTAGTCATTAATCTACATGCTAAATTATGTTTTAATTAATATATTATACTATATCATAAATTATCTTGATTGTTAAGGCGAGTTCCGTGGTAAAAACCCTTTCTTAAATAACAAAATAATAGATCTTATCTATACTTTGTTTATACTTTATTTACAAAGGCTATAGGTTCTTTGATTTAACTGTGTTGTTTTCAGTTGTTGAGATATCACAGCAGATGTAATTGTGCTTTTGAGCAGAGGAACCATGATTTCTCGGTAATTAATCTTATAGCTGATCAAATTAGAATAAGAAGCTTCGACTACCACCACGTCTGTTTTTTAAAGTAATGAATTTCCTCCTTTCCTTCATAATTATTTTCTTACCTTAAACACAACCTCTTAAATCCCGCACGCCACGCTTTGGCTCTAAAACATTAAAATAAACGAGAATACATTACGTAAAATAAATGCATTGCCATTAAAAAGTTGACAACGCTTCGAAAGCCGTTAATTACTGCCAATTAAACGGCGAGAGGTCGGAGACGGAGGTGCAGCGAAGAAGGTCTGAAAAATCTCCAAGTCGATGGCTATCTTAATGGGTTTTGTTCGCTTGTCTTATTAGCATTCGAGCAATTAACTACTAAGCGTTGCTAATTACGATGCAGATGAGTAATTTATTGCCAAAACAAGAGGATTGCCGGCGGCCGTGACTGGGGGTCAGAGGTCACCGACTGATAACGATGATACCGCCGGGGTTATCTCGCCTTATCTCATCTTGTCTCTTTATGGTTCATGTTAGGATACTCCTTACAGCTGCATTATAACTTGTGCAAATGCTTTTTCCTGTGTTTGCCTGTCAAATTAATTAGGTTGTGTTTTATTTCCTGCGTAAGAGGCGTTTCATGCATATACAATCCTATACTTAATGTATATGATGGTCCGTGCGTGCGTGTTTTTTGTTTGTTTCCTTGCTTGCTTGTTTGCACAATTATCTCTAAAACGGCTCCGATGATTTCCTTCAAAGTCTGGAAATAAGTAATTTATGACTCAAAAACGTGTTTTATGCAGATTACTTGGCCAGAGAAAATCTAATAAAATAAAACGAATTTTAAAGTTGTAAAATTTTAACATTGGCCTTATGAGTTGCCATGATAGCAACGAAATAAACAAGGAAAGTGTAAACAAATGAGGTAATCATAACAGCTGTTTGGAATCTACAGCCATCAAAGAAAAATACAGCGAGTGGAATGATGAGTTCATGGAGCAATAAAAAGGGCAATGATGAGTTCTTGACTATTTATCAATTTTATGACATTGAAATATTTTATAGTAATTGGATGAACTGGTAAACATGAAATAACACCGAGCAAGGCTCGGTCCACCAGGTAATTTGTTTAAAGAAGGGGAAAAATTGAACCACAGTCATCTTTCAAGACTGTGTATTTCACATTTAGATGATTAGGTTGAAGCTATGTTTTTTACTAAAGCGCGTTTGATTTTTTTGGTTATTTTCATGTCTACTCAGCGCGTTGTAGGTTATTATTATTTTTCCTCCGCCTACTATCTATAGTTGTCTTTTAGTCCCTGGAATAGAATACTAAAGTACTAGTTTATACTCCATGGGATTTACTTACTTACTTTTAGTCCCACGGGACTAAAAGTAATCTACTTTTAGTCCCATGGGACTAAAAGTAATCTCATAAGAAATACATGGGAAGAAATCCGGCAACGCCGCGGTGGACAGTGAGAAAATATGGCAACACTGTCGATTTCAATTTATTTCTCTATGTTGAAGAGAGTGTCACAGCATCTGACCGTCCGTTTCCGTTGTTTACAGGACAGCGTATCCATTTTGAGTTTGCTGTAGTTTAGGCTATATTCCTGCATATTTGTGAATAAATAAGTTAGGCCTAGAGTATTTTTTAAGAAGAGTGTAAATAAAATGGTTAAAATTGAAGCCTAAATACCTTGCATTACTTATTTATATAGGCTATGTGATTTTAATGCAGTTTGTTGAAGCAAAGGATCAGCTGAAGGTAAAGTTACAGTGTTATACCTAGTTATTGTTAATGGTGTAGGTGGAGGAAAAATTTTGTGTGCATCACAGGACTAAAGTACTTTTTCTCCCTCGGGAAATTGTCGCCCTCGGCTCCGCCATCGGGCGACAACAGTTTCCCTCAAGGAGAAAAAGTTGCACTTTAGTCCCTAGATGCACAAATAACTATTGTGTGTTGGCTATATCGTTTTTCCAACCAGTAAAGTTATAAATGAGTATAAATTCAACTCAACTCGTAATACTGTAGGTATTTGCCAATTTTATATGTATCTTAAAACTTCAACTATCACTCTCTCGTTTGTAATGGTTAAACATCCTATAAAAGATAAATATAGCATAAAAGAGTAATTCAAAAGTTAATTTATTGTTCATTGAATGATTTTATGTTTTAGTTGAAGTTTAAATTAGTTTTATAGTACCTACTTGACATTTTACATCGTGACATAAAAGGGTAAGATTGCAAACAGGCTTTCATAGGTTTTTTAAGGCCCATCAAATGTCTTCTCCTTTTGTTATATAACTAGTTGGTGATCTAAAAATAGGCTATATATTACATGTTTTGACAAATTTTATTGTAGCTATTCTGCCGTAAAAGAAAATGGTTGTATATTCAAAACAGCATGACTTAGCATATATACAACTGGTTAGCCTTATCGACGTTCTATGGTGTGAACAACAAACACACATCACATCTATAACTGATTATTAAGAAGGGCCACCATAAAAATCTTTTTGATCAGACCTGATAAAAAGTAATCAGTTTTGATCCAGTTGGATCAGATTGGGCCAGATTTGATGAATCTTGTTCAAAAAGCCTGATCAGGTCTGAATTCGATCTTCAGATATGTTCAGGAGACTTGATCATGCCTGATCAAGATCTTCAAAACTGATCAAATTTAAAGTCCTTGATCAGATTTGATGGTCAAATAAATGTCCCATATTCATACAGATTTGATCATGTTCTAATATATATTTTTGATCAAATCCGATATAATTTTTTCAAGGGGGGCCCGTGCCACTATGCTCTTCTACCCATAAAGCACACTCTACCGCCATTCTGAAACCTCAAAAACTTATTGTTTCAACTGAAACCAAAATGACGTTGCTGCGATGTCACTTTGGCGCCTACCTTGGCTACCTTACAATAACAACCACAATAACGTTGCTGGGATGCCTCTTTGAAGCGTGCCTCATGGCGGCCAATGACGCGGTCAAAATTATTCCTAACCTCCTTGATCACGGCGGACACCATGTGATGGCAGCTTTTGTTACCTTTGATTTTGTTTCCCTTCCGACGATTATAAAGGTAAATAGATTTATTTTTTGATTTGTTTCTTTCGTTAAGCTAAAATCAAAAAATAAGTTTAGTAAGTTTGGTTGGGCTATGCAGTTAGATTTAATTTAAATTAAATTTAGGTGTAGGGTTAGAAGTTGGGGCTAGTTAGGTTAACCGTCCTAGAAATTGGCGGTAGTTGATATTTTTTCTCGTTTGCAAAGGAAAATGCATTCAGTATAAGTGCCAGTAGTTCAAAACATAAGTTAATGATAAATGAAAGAATTAATGAAAAATCATTTATTTACACAGATAAAGCTAGGGCCGCATGACCCTTTCTTGCACTCAACATAAGTGTTAGAACTAAATATACATTAGGCCTACGTCAACTAATTGATTAAACTATATGTTATTAAATTATTAACTATAAATGTATTATACGATTAACTGAAACCTCTTTCCGTTGAGGACATTTTCATAGTTTCTGACTTTGAAATGTCAATAGTTTCATTAACATTTCAGAGTAATTTCAGTAATGTTGCAGAAACATTACATCTCACATTGTTGCCTGCCAGTTATATCACTTTTTTATGTTTAACTTACAAAATAATGTTTCAGTCGAGGACATAACGTAGATTCAGACAGGTCAAAATAACGTGACTTTTAATGTTTCAAAATTGCGGTGTCATATTTCTGCAATGTTTCTGAAACTATTGTGTGCTGTATGGGTGAGGGCCGTGTTAACTTTCAAATCCTGTACAGCCTCAACCTCTCAACCAAAATCGTTGAAAAAAAAATTATCTAGCAATTCCAGTAAACAGAATGTTGATATTGCGTTTGCATTTAAGATCGCCAAAATTGAGAATTTTTGAGTTTTATAAACTTATTGAATTTAGTATCGACTTCCTACCCACTGGATTCGCCAGATAATTTTTGTTCTATAAAAATCCATAAAATATAAGGGGTTTTCTAATTTGTCACACTAGGATACAGGTTTTCATATATCCTTTAGGGCTAGGCCCTGCAATACTCTAAACTTACCTTAATCAATAATTGTTCAATGTTGAACTAAATAAAATAAAATAAAAATGCAATAGTAAACAATAAATTTATATCATTAAATTAATTTCAAATCAGTTCATTTCAATAATTTATTCAACCCGTAAAGAAAATCCATCCTTAACAAAAGCATGAGACCATCCGAAACCCGTTAATTAGACGAAAAGCACACAGGTGACGCGTGGGGCGATGTTTGCAGCTAGGGTAGTAACGGGGGCGATGTCAGCAGAACGGCGCGTAGCGTCAACACGTGGCTCGACCTTGGAGCATGATGATCACACGTCACCCGCGCCCAAGCCAATCCAAGATGGCGGCCGCCGTGCGCGCCAAACGAAATACAACTTGGGTGACACTTGAAAAACATACTTGACTGTGCTTGCAAAGATTACAGGAATGTTCTGTGTTTAGAATATAAGTAAGAAAGTTTCTTCGGAAAAAAATTTATAATCGATTATGATTTGTAGGGAGAAGTATAGATATACATAGTATAGTTAAGAGCACAGGGGTGGTAGTAAAGTATGATTGTCATTGTCATGGTTCATGGGTAAGGTGACCAGACGTCCCGTTTTTCAGCGACGTGTCCCGTTATCCCGACAAACTTGCTCGGGACGCCCATTTGTCCCGTTTTGGCGTAATTTGAATAAAAAATACACTTTTAAATATTGTTTTATTTCAACAACTCTTAAATTAAGTTTACTTCAATTCATTCGTAACCCGTTATTTAAATTTATATCAATTGATCGTTCAGGTTGATTCTTTTTCAAATTAGGTAGCCTATAATAGAATGAATTTTATAATTATCATACGTTAGGATTTTCATGATAACTTTTTTATAGTTTTATAAATAATCGATATGTTTATGGACAATTATACAAATATGCAGGACAATAAGTACAAACTTACTTACTTCAAGTTTTAAAACAGTCAAGAAAAAAAACGGAATGGTAAAGATTAACAGAAATATTGTATACTGACCCTCTGTGGGTCTAAGAACCCACCAAAATGCTTCTTTTTGTCCATAAATTTCCCTTTTTGGATATGAAGGGGCTACTCATATCCAAGGATAACCCGGAGGACAGCGTCGCGTTTTGGCTTTACAAAAATATTTGGTCGCAGGCTTCGGCTATATAGTGTGAGCGAGTTTTCCAAGTGGACGAAAACGCCAAAAAACGTTTCATTTCTCTTTTGAATTTTGGTAAAATCACAAATCCAATGGAGTTCCTTAATCCATATGACAAGAAAACTGCAAGATCAGGAGTCCCACCAAATAGTGAAACAGCCTAAATATACTATATATTTACCTATATATACATTCATTTAATTTCAAAATGTCCAGTCTAGTAAAATAGTGTTTATATGTAACCAAAGTGCCATATACATCCAGTAAGTTAGGTGATCAGCGATGGATGTAGACAGGTAGGGAATATGAAGGTAGGTGTCATGACGAGTCTTCAACAACTAATGAAATTATTTATTAAAAATCGCTGGATTAATTTTCCATGGTTAGGCCTATGGAGATTAAAATTCCCGGGTATTAAACTCAGGAGTTAAAGTTAATAAATGGACTGGTTGACAAATTTTGGTTATTTATATCGTGTAAGATAAACTGATATTCACCCTTGATAATGATATTCATTAAATGTATAAATTATACAAAGATGCTCAGATAATACAAATTTATCTGGACACATAGATTTATCTCACATAAATTTATGTGTTAGTCTTACATTTTTTCCAATTACCCTTGGTAATTTAATCATATTATTATATTAAATTTTTCATTGTAAAACATTTCAGCTTAACTTATCCGTATAATGTTTTACCAATATTTAAATCGAATATAATTTTTTTGTCAATTCCAATTAATTAAAACTTTTATAACTCAGCAGGAATTTCTGGTATTCGTGGAAACCCGCAATGTTGTTTGCGATGCATTTCATATAGGGAGTGTCTAATTTAGATTAATTTCATCAGAAAGTTTCTTTTGGTTATCTAAAATCTGGAAATTCATATGTATCAAGTTGCTGCATATATTTAAAACAGAGCAATGATTGAAAAAAGAAAAATTCTCGTTCGCAGAAACTAGTGGACTCGCGCTGCTCAGCAGCTGTTACGTAAACAAATAAATTGTTATAGGACAATTATAACACTTGGTTTTAATGATTTAACCTCAATGGTGCTGATGATGCCCCTAGGACAAGGGGGCGAAACAGCTGTCCACAAATAAAAACAATTGCATTGCTTATGACGGGGAGTCTACAAATTTGATACAGCAATTCCTTGATAGCCATTTCACCATTATAAATAAATTGTAAATAAAAAACTGCATCACCTGTTCTGCCCTTTTTCTTTATTTTTGTGCCCTTGGGGAAACTGTTATAACAAACTAACATTTTTCCTCTAATTTTCCCACAGAGACCCTTTATTCAAGTATGGAATTGATCGTTTTCTTATGGGTGATCAATGGGTGACGTGTGTTTTTCTAATAATTTTTGGGTAATTTAGTGTATAATGTGCCCAGCTGTCCACAATTGAAGCTTATTAGTTGTTTCTAGTATGACATAGGGTAGTATAAATCTCGGTACCTCCTCTGCTCCTCTTTAGATATGTTTTAGTGGTTGTTTACAGACTATATATTTTTTTCCTCTTCAGGTATCAATTACTAAAATTGCGTTGACTTTTGTCACATTAAATAAGATTAAATTCAATATTCAGGTCTCATCATGTCTGTTTTCTATATAATAATACAAAGGAAGGGTTTGGTCATAATAATCACCAAAATGTGAGGTCAGCCTCGTAAGGGGAACGTTGTGTTCGATTGCCGCATTTTTTACCTGGTTTGCTACAACGTTTGGCAAGCTTCGTTTCGGTGCCAGCCATTAAGTATAGATGTATATAGTATATAGACATATAGTATATGTATATAATATGTATATGTATATAGATATATATATATAGGGATGTATGTAGTCTTTCGTAATATTATAATGTTTTAGTTATATATTTTATTGCTTCTATACAAAATATATTTTTTACATATTATACCAAATTTTAGAAAAAAATTTATGAAATTTCCGAACACTAAAATATTTTATATTACGGCGGTGGGAGGGGTTGTAAATATATTTTTCATACAAATATTGATTTAATAAATTATTTTATAACTATTATTATACTTGATCGAAATTAAAAATGACAATTTTTGGGCAGGGCGAATGCTATAGGCCTAATTATAACTATTGAATATTAAAAAAAACTATTTACTGAGTGACTGTGGACGTGTGGGGCTGAAAAATAGTAAGGGGTTGGCCAGGACCAGCAACAGTACCCAAGGACGGGAATTCCCGCCCCGGAAGTGACGTCACCAATTTCAGCCAAAATCGACTCTGAGACATCTAGATTCATCATTTTGGATATCCTGACATCATTTTTGATTAAGTAATCATAAAGTAAGTAATCAAGTAATCATAATTTTTTCGCAATTTAGGGTCGCAATACTCATAACTAATTATCTCCTATACGAGTAATATTATCGTGCTTGTATGCTTGCTTGCTTGTTTGCACGATTATCTCAAAAACGGCTCCGAGGATTTCCTTCAAAATCTGGAAATAAGTAATTTATGATTCAAAAACGTCTTTTATGCAGATTACTTGGTTAGAGAAAAATCTAATAACGTAATAAATCGAATTTTAAAGTTGTAAAATTTTAACATTGGCCTTATGGGTTGCCGTGAAAACAACGAAAATAAACAAGGAAAGTGAAAGTAAATGAAGTAATCATAACAGCTGTTTGGAAACTACAGCCATCAAGGGAAAATACAGCAAGAGGGATGAAGAGTCTACGGAGCAATAAATGACTGTGCTAAATTGACACTCCACAGTTTTAACACAAATACGAACTGGTTACTCAAGACGCTATTGAACCAATTTTTGTGTCAGTTTTAACGCAATCTGTTTAACTAAAATATCTGTGTTAAAAAATACCAGCGATTTTTTACTGTGCACCAGGTACTTACCACTTAACGTGTTAAGTAATCGTATTTTACCATAGTGATTACCAAAAAATTTCCTCAAACTCTTGATCACATTGTTTTATTCCACCTCTAGAGCGCTGCTGCCATGCCGCTCGCCTCTTAGTCGACTAGTGGTTTTACCGAATAGTTGGTCATCTAGTCGACTAGTACATTATTTTGTCTAGACGAAATTTCTAATCCATTATTTTAAATAGTCGATATTTTGTTACACTTAACCGATTAGATTTTGTGGTTCTCTTCCGGTTTTTGCTCGTTCGACTACTTACATCGACTAGACTAGTCGATGTTTGATACGGTGACTAGCAGTGTGAACGGCTAGACTAGTCGATGTTTGATACGGTGACTAGCAGTGTGAACGGCTAGACTAGTCGATGTTTGATACGGTGACTAGCAGTGTGAACGGCTAGACTAGTCGATTGATACGGTGACTAGCAGTGTGAACGGCTAGACTGGTCGATGTTTGATACGGTGACTAGCAGTGTGAACGGCTAGACTAGTCGATTGATACGGTGACTAGCAGTGTGAACGGCTAGACTGGTCGATGTTTGATACGGTGACTAGCAGTGTGAACGGCTAGACTAGTCGATTGATACGGTGACTAGCAGTGTGAACGGCTAGACTGGTCGATGTTTGATACGGTGACTAGCAGTGTGAACGGCTAGACTGGTCGATGTTGGATACGGTGACTAGCAGTGTGAACGGCTAGACTGGTCGATGTTTGATACGGTGACTAGCAGTGTGAACGGCTAGACTGGTCGATGTTTGATACGGTGACTAGCAGTGTGAACGGCTAGACTGGTCGATGTTTGATTCGGTGTCTAGCAGTGTGAACGGCTAGACTAGTCGATGTTTGATTCGGTGACTGGCAGTGTGAACGGCTAGACTAGTCGATGTTTGATACGGTGACTGGCAGTGTGAACGGCTAGACTAGTCGATGTTTGATACGGTGACTGGCAGTGTGAACGGCTAGACTAGTCGATGTTTGATTCGGTGACTGGCAGTGTGAACGGCTAGACTAGGCGATGTTTGATACGGTGACTGGCAGTGTGAACGGCTAGACTAGTCGATGTTTGATTCGGTGACTGGCAGTGTGAACGGCTAGACTAGTCGATGTTTGATTCGGTGACTGGCAGTGTGAACGGCTAGACTAGTCGATGTTTGATACGGTGACTGGCAGTGTGAACGGCTAGACTAGTCGATGTTTGATACGGTGACTGGCAGTGTGAACGGCTAGACTAGTCGATGTTTGATACGGTGACTGGCAGTGTGAACGGCTAGACTAGTCGATGTTTGATACGGTGACTGGCAGTGTGAACGGCTAGACTAGTCGATGTTTGATACGGTGACTGGCAGTGTGAACGGCTAGACTAGTCGATGTTTGATACGGTGACTGGCAGTGTGAACGGTTAGACTAGTCGATGTTTGATACGGTGACTGGCAGTGTGAACGGCTAGACTAGTCGATGTTTGATACGGTGACTGGCAGTGTGAACGGCTAGACTAGTCGATGTTTGATACGGTGACTGGCAGTGTGGACGGCTAGACTAGTCGATGTTTGATACGGTGACTGGCAGTGTGAACGGCTAGACTAGTCGATGTTTGATACGGTGACTAGCAGTGTGAACGGCTAGACTAGTCGATGTTTGATACGGTGACTAGCAGTGTGAACGGCTAGACTAGTCGATTGATACGGTGACTAGCAGTGTGAACGGCTAGACTGGTCGATGTTTGATACGGTGACTAGCAGTGTGAACGGCTAGACTAGTCGATTGATACGGTGACTAGCAGTGTGAACGGCTAGACTGGTCGATGTTTGATACGGTGACTAGCAGTGTGAACGGCTAGACTAGTCGATTGATACGGTGACTAGCAGTGTGAACGGCTAGACTGGTCGATGTTTGATACGGTGACTAGCAGTGTGAACGGCTAGACTGGTCGATGTTGGATACGGTGACTAGCAGTGTGAACGGCTAGACTGGTCGATGTTTGATACGGTGACTAGCAGTGTGAACGGCTAGACTGGTCGATGTTTGATACGGTGACTAGCAGTGTGAACGGCTAGACTGGTCGATGTTTGATTCGGTGTCTAGCAGTGTGAACGGCTAGACTAGTCGATGTTTGATTCGGTGACTGGCAGTGTGAACGGCTAGACTAGTCGATGTTTGATACGGTGACTGGCAGTGTGAACGGCTAGACTAGTCGATGTTTGATACGGTGACTGGCAGTGTGAACGGCTAGACTAGTCGATGTTTGATTCGGTGACTGGCAGTGTGAACGGCTAGACTAGGCGATGTTTGATACGGTGACTGGCAGTGTGAACGGCTAGACTAGTCGATGTTTGATTCGGTGACTGGCAGTGTGAACGGCTAGACTAGTCGATGTTTGATTCGGTGACTGGCAGTGTGAACGGCTAGACTAGTCGATGTTTGATACGGTGACTGGCAGTGTGAACGGCTAGACTAGTCGATGTTTGATACGGTGACTGGCAGTGTGAACGGCTAGACTAGTCGATGTTTGATACGGTGACTGGCAGTGTGAACGGCTAGACTAGTCGATGTTTGATACGGTGACTGGCAGTGTGAACGGCTAGACTAGTCGATGTTTGATACGGTGACTGGCAGTGTGAACGGCTAGACTAGTCGATGTTTGATACGGTGACTGGCAGTGTGAACGGTTAGACTAGTCGATGTTTGATACGGTGACTGGCAGTGTGAACGGCTAGACTAGTCGATGTTTGATACGGTGACTGGCAGTGTGAACGGCTAGACTAGTCGATGTTTGATACGGTGACTGGCAGTGTGGACGGCTAGACTAGTCGATGTTTGATACGGTGACTGGCAGTGTGAACGGCTAGACTAGTCGATGTTTGATACGGTGACTGGCAGTGTGAACGGCTAGACTAGTCGATGTTTGATTCGGTGACTGGCAGTGTGGACGGCTAGACTAGTCGATGTTTGATACGGTGACTGGCAGTGTGAACGGCTAGACTAGTCTATGTTGGAAAGTAATCGACTAGTCACTTGTCGATAATGAAAGGTTGTCGATGTTCCCATCACTGCACTGCCCGCGCCGTAGTGTTGAATTACTATCAATAGTCCAACCATCGATATTTTTAGATATTTTTTAAAAACTATCGATAGTTTTTTTATCATTAATTTGCGTTTTTTTAGTTTAAGATGATTAAAAAACTGCAATCTCAATTTCGAATTATACCAAATATATTTTAATAACATAAAATATTTTATTCGTTAGATAAAAATAAAATCTTTAGCTTAAAAATGTATGAAAAAATTACCTACAATATTAATGTGTAAATACTAAGGTATGGCTGAACTATAACATTTAAACGTACCTCAACGTTAAAATAAAAAGAAATAATTGAATAATAAAAAGAAAGAATAATAATACGATAATGTGGTATCGTCCGCAGCGTTCCAACGTGACCGGTTAAACCTAAGGTAGGTTATGGGAGTGTATTGAAACTGAGATAATAAATAAATTATCACTTTCAAAAGAATTTTATAATCATCGTAGTGTTGTATTATGGACATATTTCTTTTATTAATTTATGTCATTGTAATGGATAAAATTGTATTATTTTGAATTTTGAACAATAATTCAGCTTGCTAAACTATCGATAGTTTAATACCGATAGTCTCACTATCGGAAAACTATCGATAGCAACAAAGTATCGATACTATCGATAGTACTATCGGTAGTATTTCACCACACTGCCAGCGCCGCGCTGCCGGCGACACACGTGGCTTGCCCACATGCTGAGCTTGTTTTTTGGCCCGGCTTTTTTGTCCCGGCTACTTCTGTATTAATGAAGGCTTCTACAGAACCGAGCAATTAGCCGATCGCTTCTTACACATCACGCCCAAACCGGCGATTAGATCTTATTTATTGAACACATTACGTCGCGGTTGATGAAACTTCTGGACCGTTGGAGATTCGAATCTACCGAGTGACGGTATATCCGTACCATTGAAAATCGGACCCACTAAGGTACTTGTGAAAATCCTTCCCACTCTATTGTTCGCCGTAACAATGAATGGCTACTTGCTACCTGCCCCATGAGTGACATCACAACCGGCGATGCGCATTAAGTTTTTTACTTTGTATTAGATGTTTATAATATAATAAACTAATAAAGCGATTCCCATCACACTTAATCCAGGCTTTGGACTGGCGCTGAATGTCAAAAGTTGTCTTTTGTCATTTAGGCCTAACCTAACCTAACCTAACCTAACCTAACTTAACCTAACCTAACCTAACCTAACCTAACCTAACCTAACATAACCTAACCTAACATAACCCGGCTCGATGAGGTGGAACCAGGTACTAGAAGGTATTCCCAAAAGAACTCGCCCTGGCTGCTCTCAGAAATTCCGCAGTGGGACCGATTTTCAGTGGTACGGATTTACAGGACACCGAAACGACCAGCTTTTCGAAGACGAATGGAATTTACACACGTTAGCACTCTCATAGTAAACACGAAGGCTGTTCTACATGCTCCTTTGTTTTCTGTTTCCACAGCTGTGTTTGTGTATTTCACACTGCTGCTGTTAGCACCTCTCTGAACTCTGAAACCATTGTTTTCACGGTGTAGTCATTCCATCGAGAAATTCTCAGGTGTGAATTTTTTTGTGATATCGTTGTGGTATTAAATGCTGTGTTAGTAAGGTAGATAATTCGACGGAAGTAATGAACACAAACAGAGTAGGGTGTAGGACGTTTTGACCATTCTTGTTAAATCCTTATTATGATAGGTTAAAAAGAACCCATCCACTTCAACTTAAAATTTGACTTAAAACCGATATTTTTGATAAGAAAGGAGACAGCGATTAAAACGTTTTTTTACTGTTAACTCTATAGCAAAACATTACTATTCCTATATTATTCTGCAATATTTTTTTTCTTTGAGTAATAAACTAAAACTAATATTGTTCAAACCATCAGCCTAGATCAAGATCGTAAATAACTTTTCCATAAGAATCACCTCCAAATTCGTAAAAGGTCTGGTAAAACATGAAACAGTACTATTCAATCTTATATTTTTAGTAATAGGACTACCTTTGACTATAATTCATAATAGACTATAATTAATAATAGACTATAATAATAATTAATAGACCTCCCATTCTTATGGCCCAGCTGTGGCTAGTTTTGGGTTACCCAAAATTTAAAGTTGACCTAGTTTCATTGATTACCAACAGAGGGTGCATTTATTAACCCCTTATTTTAGCTATTTATTTAGACAATTTTATTCTATCCTGCATAAACCAACAATTAATTGACTGTTGCTTGTTGATTGCTCCTGATACTTAAATTAAAAGGTGACATCAGTACACTATGTTGCTTGTTGACTGCTCTTGATACTTAAATTAAAAGGTGACATCAGTACACTATGTTGCTTGTTGACTGCTCTTGATACTTAAATTAAAAGGTGACATCAGTACACTATGTTGCTTGTTGACTGCTCTTGATACTTAAATTAAAAGGTGACATTAGTACACTATGTTGCTTGTTGACTGCTCTTGATACTTAAAATAAAAGGTGACATCAGTACACTATGTTGCTTGTTGACTGCTCTTGATACTTAAATTAAAAGGTGACATCAGTACACTATGTTGCTTGTTGACTGCTCTTGATACTTAAATTAAAAGGTGACATCAGTACACTATGTTGCTTGTTGACTGCTCTTGATATTTAAATTAAAAGGTGATATCAGTAACTATGTTGGGGACTCACTTTAACTAGGAGCACTTTCAATCCTGGGTCACTCAAAACCTTTACACATTTGATAATGCGATGAAAGGTCTGCTTCAGATTCAATGTAAATGGTGCTACTCAGTAGTACAGTTCTTTGCCCTACACAACCGAGCAGAGTCGGAGCGGATGGTCAGTCTGATTATCTGGCGGTAACACTGTAATCGCCAGCAGCTGCAGTGGCTCGGAGGCTCGGGTCGCCGACAATTTACCCAATCACGGCCCGATCATCGCCGATCCCGGTGTACAGTCCGAGTCAAACCACTTGTCCAAGTCTGCCCGTAAGACTAATGTTAATTGAAGGGGTCCCCCGTAAAACGTTCTAAGCGACAACATTTCAAAATCGGAGATATTTAGGGAAAAAGGTTCTCTAGCACACGAGCTACCTGAGTGGGCAGCCCTGATGTAGTCTGTCAAAGTTGGCGTGCTTCACGGGACTGCACAGACTTTTTGGGGAATAACGTTCTACTCGCCGAAAGATGGAATCCCCGCCGGTCGTTGCACTGTCGCCCAGCGACCAAAATGGCGTAAAAAAAATAAAACACGTGAAATAAAGATTTGAAAGTGGGAGGGTAAGACTAGGAAGGAATATGAAAAAGCTAGATTACCCTGTATTTAAAAAACTATAGTTCTTATTAGAATGCCTGGAAAATTAGCCCCAAAGAAGTGAGGAGAATAAAGTTTTTAGCTCCACATTTGGACAACTTTTAGCCGAATAGCATATCACGTCATATAACAACATTACGCCGTTTTTGTATCGTTATCTTAATAAAATTGTTTTATATTCAAATTTATTTCCATTTATGTTGTTATTCCTAGACTTCCTAATATTTTCGTGCAAAGCAGGAGAGCTTTCAATTAGAGAACGTTTCAAACGCCAGTCATTTAAAACTTTATAACCCCCAAAAACACGTAAAATGTTTTTCACCACGCTACGACGAAATCACCTGCTTTACAAACGTCAAACGCGGACCGAAACACACTGTTTGCCGCCACAGGACCGAAAACGTTGGGGGCCCTAGGGCCGGAAGTCAGCTGATCGTTTATTTGCTTGAAACAACATCAGAACATCACATAATTATACGGCATTCAATAGGTTCCAAAGACAGGATAGTTACGGTCATATGATTTTCATAGCTGTGTTTGTTTGAATCATGATAAAGACGTATCAACGCTCATAACCTTAAAGTTTTGTTATTGAGTCAAGTAATAATTATTTTTTAAATTATTTGGGGTATATTTAACTGCGTAGGGTGGTGAAAAATAGTGTTCGCACCTCGGCCGAAAGGGTTTTGCAGCTCTCGACTTCGTCTCGAATTTGAAACACGATCTCGAGCCTGCAAAACCTAATTTTCGGCCCTTGTTGCGAAATATACTATTAAAATACTTAATGGCAAGTAAAAATTTAATATAATGCTAAATTATGATGTTATAATTAGGGTACAGTATTACAAATTATACATGATCATACGTTCTAACCTTGAAAACCGTAAATTTTAAAATTAAACCTTCAACGCTTGATTACTCGACTAGGTTTTTGTCGCTTAGAACGTTTTACGGGGGACCCCTTCAATTAATTGCAGTACTATACCTACGGACGGCCTGGATCACGCTGGTTGACGCGGACTATACCTCCGTCCCTGACCGCTGAGTTCGATGCACCGATGCACCTCGTCTTTTTGTATCTTTGTGACAGCATGTATGTAATAGAAATACCGGGTGTCCACAAAGTATTGGCCTGATTTCATAGGTTTGCTGTACGAAAACCATTTAGAGTCACACTTAACTTCTAAGCCTTGTTTTGAAGGGTATTTAATCAAGTTTTTATTTCAATAAGTCGGTAACACCTAAACACAGCTGATTGACAACAATACAGTTATGATTCGATCCATTAAAAAATCAGGAATGGTGAGTTTACTAGAATAATCACTGTGTGTTATGTGGTATCACGAAACCCAATCCCCTGTTGCAATTTGACGACATTTCATCTCTACATTTGGAAGACCTGCTCCTGATAGAAGAAGCATCAACAGATGGTATTCGCATTTTGGGGAAGGAGGCATTGTATGTGACAAAAAACGCACTCTTATAAACTCATCATTTCTGATTTGTTAATGTATTGAATCATAACTGAATTGTTGTCAATTAGCTGTGTTTAGGTGTTACCAGCCTAATGAAAAAAATGTTTTGAATTCCCTTCAATTCAAGGCAGAGGAGTTAAGTGTGGCTCTAATGATTTTCCAACAAAGGTATTAAATCAGGCCTAAACGATGTGGACACCCGTTAGTTTTGATAAAACGTTATTGATTTTTATAGGAATATTTGGCACAATAGCTGTTGTATGCAGTGTGAGGAGAAAATTATCTGCTCCAATAATGAAGTTTGTTTTCCATAAGTTTTCCTTTTAATTAGTTTTTACTTTACTAAGTAATTATTAATTAGAGAAAATACAGGTGTCCATTGAAAACGTCACAAACTTTAAGAAATAAATACCTCTATCAAAGCTAAGAAAAAGTTCTGGCAGTTCTGGTATGCCCTAAAATGTTTTGTTTTACAGCCACTCTCTAGAAAAACTAAGCAATTAATTAGAATACATTTTCCTTAAAATATTTTTCTCTGATATAATTGTTTATTTCCTAATGTTTGGCAACGTTATTAATGCACATTAATGGAAGAAATTCAGGTAAAGTTCCAACTCAAACACAATTACAAAATAATTCATGTTGATTCTTTATAATTTGTTCAAAGATTTCTTCAATCGAGCCGGAGATTGTAGACCTATGTATAGTTTTCAAACTAATCTACTTTCTTAAAGCGTTAATCTAAAATCCAAATAACTATTCTCGCCAAGTTTATTTTTAAAAATTGAAGGGGTCCCCCGTAAAACATTCTAAGCGACATAATTTCAAAATCGGAGATATTCAGTGAAAAAGGTTCTCCAGGACATGAGCTACACCGTGGTATATTTTGTTTGGAAGATATTTGAGTTGGTAGCCCTGATTTCACCTGTCAAAGTTTGCGTGCTTCGCGAGACTGCACGGACTTTCTGGGGAATAACGTTCTATTCGCCGAAAGATGGAATGCCCGCCGGTCGTTGCGCTGTCACCCAAGGACAAAAATCGCAAAAATAAAAATAAAAGACGTGAAGTAAATATTGGAAAGTGGAAGGATAAGACCAGGATTGAATATAGAAAAGTTGGATTACCCTATATTTAAAAAAAATAAGAAGCCAAGGCTTGGAAATTGCCCCCAAAAGAGGTGGGTAGAATAACGTTTTAAGCACCACATGTGGATAACGTTTAGCAAAATGACGTATCACGTTTTATTAACAACATTACATTTTTGTACTTTTACATCAATAAAATTGTTTTATATTCAGTTTTATTTTTGATTCTGTTGTTATTCCTACTCTCCCTCATGATTTCTTCCAAAGTAGAAGAGCAGTCCGTCAGAAAACGTTCCAAGCGCCAGTCATTTAGAACGTTTTAACCCCTAAAAAAACGTAAAATGTTTTAAAATGCTTGATGGCAAGTATAAATTCAATATAATTCTACATCATGATGTTATAAATAGGGTTTTAAAAGATTATACATGATTATAAGTTCTAACCTTAAAAAACCGTAAATTTTAGAATTCAACTTTCAACCCTTGATTACTCAAAAATAGGTTTTTGTCGTTTAGAACGTTTTACGGGGGACCCCTTCAACCGTTAAGTTTTAAAACGAATGAAGAGCATTTTCTTACACTTCCTCTTACGTAAGTACGAGGCACATCGTTATCGCTGACAAAAGCAAACTATCGCTTATCCTTATTTAACATAGAGATAACGATTGGATATCAAATACAAGTTTGTGGAAGAAATTGATAGGTACATGTTTAGCTTGATCGAGTAAACAAATATGTGTAAACACATGGTGTTTTTATTAAACGCAACCCAAAACTTTATTTTATCAGTGAAGTATTATTTCCCCCAAAATCCCCGGATTTGACCCTACTATATTATTTTCTATGGGGATCAATAAAAAGTAAAGCCTAAGAAAACGATTCACAGGATATTCAGCTCCTCAAAACAAACATAACAAATTTAATGCAAGAAATTCAAAGAGGTACCTTGCAACACGTGCGTTAGGGAATTTGATGGAGAGAGCACAACTTTATACCAATGCAAATGGCAGATTGTTTGAGCACATGATGGAAACTAAATATAATAAATTAAATAATAGATTGTATAAAATGTAAAGGTCAATAAAACAATACTCATTTCATATTTATATGTGTATTATTCAGTCTTAAAAATGGGTTACGTTAAAAAAAACACGCTGTATTTCAATGTCAAGAGAGTCGTCATTAGAACCAACTTAGGGTCTATACTTGGATTTCTGTGTGGTTTAACTTTGGTAAAGTAGGCCCTTGCAGCCTAAAAAATCGCTATAAACGCCAAAACTGATACTTGTCTGATCTTGATATTTGGTGATGTTTTAAGGTAAAAATAATCCCAAACAAGAATTACTTAAATAAAATCATCGATTATCATTTAAATTCATAATGAACTCTTTCATTTCTAACCACAGACAAGCATGATTAGTTCAAACACAGCCAATTCTTAGACGTCTTTTAAATATTTTAACCTCACCCCACAACCGACGTATTCAGAGTAGAACAAGTTTAATCCAACCAAAATCTTAAATTTTGATTCCAAATTTTATTTTAAACCCATCACAATTTTCATTGCCAACGCGAACACACCCACACGTTGCCGCGTTGGAGGGAAATTTCGAAACGAGTTGACAACAAGAAAGTTCCGTCGGCAACATTGTGTGCATAGAAAGGCTGGAGATTAGATCACGTATAGGGGCGTGGCTAGCAGTGACTGTGCTAATATCACTATCACTATCACACGGAACGTGCCTCCGTCACTATCACTAGCCCAGATATCACCGACACGTGACTCTTAGGTATCTACAACTCGCCACCTTCAATCAACAGCCGTGTTTCCCCCGTTGATGGAAGGTCGTAGTTTTATTCTTCATTATGTTCTCAAAGAGAGTGCAAAGGTAGGTGTATGATGCGTTTTTTTGGGGAATTTTATTATATGAATAACCTTACTTGTGACTAATTGTATAATGTATTTATATAAGTTTGGTCGTAACGTGTTATGTGTTGTAAAAAATTGTGAACATTTAGAATGCATACATTTAAATTTCATTGCGATTCACATTTTACTTATTCACAACTCATTTCCATTTTTCATCACTAAAGTGAGATATGGATTTCTTCATTGCTTTTGAGTTCATACTAAGCAAATTTCACTGTAATTCACAAAAACCTCCACTATTTGCCATTATTTTATAAAACATTAACAATAGGAGACACTAACTTGCATTACACGTCATATTACACGCTTGCATAAAAAAACTGAGAAAGCTGAGAACTCCTCTGCAATAATTCTTTCTAATAACATTTCAAATTAATAAACGTTTTTGAAGAAACTTTTAATTAGAATGATAAGGGTTGTACTATAAGAGTTCTATAAAGGTTTGTTACAAAAGATTCTCAATTTCACATTTCCATGGCAGCAAACCTGCATACTCATTTCCCATGTTATTCTTATGGAGAAAATAGTTCTGTGCTCAATTTAGGATTTTAAGTTAATTTAACTTGATTTAAGGCTCCGTCTAAATGATTAATTCAAGCATTTGAAATTCGTTGAGTATGCAGGTCTGCTGCAACGGCTACTGGTTTTTTACAGATATTTCAAATAAGGTTCCATCTTGAAACAGCAAAGCCTCTCAATGAAGCTTTGAAAAAAATAAATTAAAATGGAAAATCCTCAGTCCATGGTTTCTTAGTGTTTATGGGAATCTGTACACTTACTTCAATTCTTATGGATATTTCAAGTGTAATTCAATCACAAATAAATTGAATTGAGGAGAAGTAAACTATTATTAAAGGAACGTAAAATAATAAGCGATGACATGAATCTAGATTTCATTGTGATCAATGGTATATTCAGGAATATTATACTGTTTTGTGAGTAAAGAAATACAGTAGAAGGTTTCAGCTAGAGTAGTGTGTTATTTCGCTAATTATAGACATAATTTAATATAAAATGCACACGTAGTATTCGTTTTCAGCGTGATGCTTGCCCTCTATAAGTTAATTTGAAGAATGATTCTCAACTTTAGTTAAAAATATTCAGCGATTTGTGATACGTGCTGTTTTTAGTGCCTTTATACAAATGCTTTTTTTATGATTATGAAGTATAATGAAAAGCTTCTCCTACCATGAAAGATGCACACTTCACACAATAAGCTCTTTTACCTAAATCAAACAGCCACTTTACAATGTGAGAATGGAAGAGACAGTTTTATTTGTTTTAACAGTCGCTCGCCCGTTAAGCTCCGTTAGCATCAAAATTTAAAACCTTCAAAACAAAATCTCCCGTAATACGTATTGCTGTTGGAAGGGGATTAAGCATTTAATGTATTTTAAACGTAAGCCTTGAATGTTTTGTTATTTTTTTTAGATATAGTCTTTAAGTGGTTCAGCGGATAAGTACAGTAATGCACTTGGTGTGACTCCCTCCAAAAGAGATTTGTTTTATAGTAAAATAAACGGATTTTTATTCATACTCCACGAGCACATGATACATAACAGTAAGAATTTAAATTAAAAGACCATCATACTCTATAATTAACAAAGAGCTTAAATAATACTAACCAATGCAAAAAATATCATTTTTTTAATCAAATACATTTTGTTGACTAAGAATCTGCTTAGTCGATAGATTGCAACCAGCATTAAGTATATTATGATGTTGGCAGAGGACATGGCGATTCGAATATGCTTAAAATCAGTATAGAAAACGTAAAAAATGAAACTCCTCTTTACTGAAATATACATCCCGCCCAAATAAATCAAATTATTATTACTAGGAGTACGCTCCTATGTCGCATTTAGGTCGAACGAAGTGCGGTAAAATTAAAGGAAGGCTATTAACTAAAAAAATAAATATTTAAACGTATAATTAACTACTCATTTATAGATTAAAACAATATTCGAGGTATAAATCTGATGTAGTTCAAATTTCACGAATTTTCATAAAATAATAATAGAGGAGTTAGTTCACAAAGAGTGATTTTCAAGTCGAGTATAACTCACTTAGTTCGAATTCGTTCGAATTATTATTATTATTATTATTATTATTATTATTATTATTATTATTATTATTATTATTCCAAAGTTATTCTTGTTGTTTCCTCTTCAAGAGAGCACACTGTAAGTCATTTATAAATACCTATTAACTAACCATAAAAAACACTTGCCCAGTTAATATAAAAAATACAGTCTTCAGACTATTTTACATTAAGGGTCTTTTGGTTAAACGATTCGAAGAATGTGAAGGCAAATATCTGGTGCTGGGAGAAGGTAATTTAAGAGCTACTTTCCTGCAGCTTTGCATGGAAATGATGTACATCAACTCCCCTCTTCTGGTTGGCTGGGCGGCCCAGGCGCTCAGGATATTCCATCCGATGGGGCAGAGAGGCAGAGATCATTTGGGCCCCATACGTATCCCGTCGCATTATACGGAGCATCCAGTTATTCCGAGCCGGGGACTAAATTCTTTTTGAGAGTCTTGAGTTTTGCACATTGCTGATGCATGTGATTCTTGCTCACATGTTTGGTTTCACTGGCAAGTAATTTTGATTGCTTAATGGTGATTGACTGAATGCTCGGTTAAATTTTAGGGCATAAAGATGCAAAACTAGAAAGACAGTTTTCTTGGTTTGATGTTGTTTTGAACAAGTCAAAGAATTTGACATAATTAATAAATAGTTTTTCCTGATTTAGACGTGTTTTTTTTGGAGAAGAATGGAAAACCATCTTATTACTTTTGTCAGTAAAACCATCCGTTACCAATCATCTCAGCTAACAAAAATCAGCTAGCGGTAGCTAATTTAATCTAGACTTATGAGCTTTAAATTTCTCGTATTATGATTGTATAATTGTGTTGTATTGTATTGTATTGAATTGTATTGTATTGTATTGTATTGTATTGTATTGTATTGTATTGTAGTGTATTGTATTGTATTGTATTGAATTGCATTTTTTCGTATCGAATCGTATCCATCATTTCGTATCTAACGCATATTATATCGTTTCATATTGTGTAGTATAGTATAGTATAGTATAGTATAGTATAGTATAGTATAGTATAGTGTAGTGTAGTATAGTATAGTATAGTATAGTATAGTATAGTATAGTATAGTATAGTATAGTATAGTATAGTATAGTATAGTATAGTATAGTATAGTATAGTGTAGTGTAGTATAGTATAGTATAGTATAATATAGTATAGTATTGCATTGCATTGAATTGCATTGTATTGTATTGTATTGTATTTTATTGCATTGCAATCTCACACCTCTACGACGAAATTGTTAAGTCTAGTGTCGTAAAATATATAATAATGGTTAGTTAATAAACCTCAAACTCGGGAGTTTTAGACAATTTGAATGAGCATTCAAAAATAGAAACATATTAATTTTGCTGAGTCTTGTAATTAATCATACTTTGAGCATGTTGCTACAGATTTGTACAGTAAATCTTTTAATTATTAAAGAAGAATCACAATCAAATGAGTAAAATCACCGAACAAATAGTCCTGAAAAATTCTAAAACTCAGTTATTTACATACTTTATCCCACTCAAAATAAAATTTTAGTATAGACTTCCTTCCCCATAGTCTTACCGATGTCCCACGATCGTCGTAGTCGCTTTCCCGAATACATTACAGTAACACCTGTGATTTCCTCCAAGGGACGCTGCGCCGGGCGACAATGGGACCGAGGGCTCCACCTGTATGTAGATAAGCCCATGGGACATTGTTGCTGGATTTGCATACACATCTGGCCCCGCTTATGTAAGTGTTCTTTATTGGTACTCTACTCCCAACATCTTACTGCTTCCTTGCTCGAGATATGAACCGGCTGTGGGTTTGTAATAAGACTAGTGTTTGGGGCAGTAAATATGCTTCGTCAAAAAAGTGGGTTTTAAGAGTGTTTGAGAATAATCATGAAGGGTTTGAACATGTTTATGGTGCAAATCGTTGATAAATTATGAAGATGGTTGATTAATAGTAACTTGTTAAATTCTTAATACTCTGTTTGATGAAATAGCTACTATGGGTGTTGTAGCACGGGCGATTTAGATGTACAACGGATGATACTTTACATTCTGTTTTATGAATGGAATAAAAATAGTGTTTGCTTTAATAATTCAGTAATTTAGCAAATCACAATAATCGTTTTGGATATCCTACTAATATTATAAATGTGAAAGTATGGATGTTTGTGTAAATATCTGTCTTTCAACCACGTGAAAAATACTGAACCAACTGAGCTGAAATTTTGCAGGAATAGAGAGCCATTGTATCAGAAAAGGTCATAGGCCTATTCACTTCCTTAAAATCCCCTCGGGCTACGCCCCGTGAACGTCCTTTCCTTCAATGTTTACATTTTATAAGGATGTAATCATTCAAATACTGAATTGTAAACAGCTGTGAATACTAAAATTTGACAGTTCAAAGAGCAGAAGTAAGATCAGCTGTAATATTTATCGTGAGCGAAGTCGCGGGCAACTGCTGGTTTTCTATAATTGTATTTACGAACGAATTTTCCAATGCGAAGTTAAATTAAAAAATGTAATTATGAAAGTTTTACTAAATATTAATCTGAAATGATAATTTCACTATGTTATAACAATAATGACATAATAAAACAACCAATGTTGAAACTCTACTACTTTTGTTCTATAGAAAAACAAAAAGTTTAAAAGTATTAACAAGTAGTAACCTGAAAAAATCTCAAAAAATGTTACTGTTATTATATTATTAAAATAATTATATAATAAAGCAACCGATGTTAAACCACTAATTTTGTACTATAAGAAAGCGAACAGGTTTACATGTTGACACTTGTTTTGTTTTGAACGATTCGAATAGAATAATATTAATTAAATGGGTGTACATGTAAATAACCACAAAGTGGTTGTGATTTCAGCTCGTGTTTACAGAGTTCGCCCGAGGCTCGGGGAAGCCACGAACGTACGTGTTTTATTATTCCTCCTCTCATGTTGCATGTTGCATGTTGCGCTTGTGAGACTAATGTTTCAGTTGTTTCTCTCGCCGCAAGCCAGCAGAAGTCTCTTTGCAAAAACCTTGAATTTGTACCATGTACTTATTACTGAAAACCGGGTTCCATATCTTATCCGTCTAAAGGTTTGTGTTGTGTCAATATAACTACGTGATTCGTAATAATTACTTACATTTTTTAGTGTTTTGTACAGGTCCTCCTGGGTGTGTGTTACTAATCTTGGTATGTTTTTGGTTAATTTTCACCTGGAGACGGGATCAGATTACAGATCCTGAAACGTCGTGAGATATTTATACTAATCAGTGATGGCAAATGTAAAAAATAAATAAAAACATAATTACTATAATTACATATATAATTATTACTCGTACTATGGAGATGTTCATTGCACTGAGGGTACTGTGTGGTATAGATCAAGCCGAAATTTGTTATGGATTTTTTTCTTTTCTTATCTTCCTATTATTTTGGAAATCTTTGTGGACTTTGGCCATATCTGATTAGTGAAAACAAGATTCTAGTTCTGGGATCTGTCCCATCCTGTGATTTACTAATCCTGTTATATTCAAGGATCTTTTCTACCCGAGGTTTAGGATATAGATCCCGAGATGTCTGGTTATAGAACTTGTTATTAATCAGTCATGGAAAGTAGCCGCTAAAGTCATAATCATGACTTGACCAATTACCCAAGACAATTGCAGGAATATGTTTTTTAAATTCATAGGAAATTAATTTCTCAACGAAAAAATTCTTTTTTATTGTAAAAGATAAAAGGATATTGAATTGTTTATGCTCGTCTCCGTCTTTGGTAAAATTGTTCATTACGAAGATATTTTGTAAAAAGGCCTAATAGAATTAAAAAATTTCATTTCCCGCCACTCATGTTTGGCTTTTTGTAGTTCTGATACATTGAAATTTAGTATTTAATTTTTATTTGCCTGATTACTAGGTAGCTTACTTATTTTTATTAACTTTTCTCCATTTCAGTTTTGTTATTGATAGGGCTTAAGGCAGGTGGACTTTTACTAAATTTGATTACCCCTTTAAAATATAGAAAATGTACAAAAAAATACCAAAAACAACTTTAATTAATTTAATAATGGAATTTAATAAGTTTCTCTCCCTATCCTTTACTCTGAATCTGATTCAGCCCCTAGCACGCTAACCAAACACCCTAGATTCGCAACCTGTCCTCCTCCTCCACCAGCCAAGGGCCTTCACCGGAACTATGTACCTGTAACTCTAAACGGAATCAACATTACCTTCTTTAATTTCGCCCCGACGGGTTCGATGTCCCCGACTCCCGAAGCCCCACTTCCTGTGGCCGCGGTGGCCTTTACACAATTATTGTCATCAGCTGTCAGAGTTGGTTTTTTTGGTTTTTTTTTACCCCGGGGACACCCACCAGTGTTGGGTTACTGGACGGCGCCTCGCACTAAAACAAGGCAGGATGCTCCGATGGTTCGGAAGGTTCAGGGATATTTTATACATATCCTTTTATGTTGTACGCCCAGCAGCCAGCGAGCGGCGTGGTGGCTACCCCTCCTTCAGCGGCCTTCTTTGGCTGCTGGTAGTAGCCTACAAAAACAAATTATCTTCATATAAAACGAAAAAATGTAGTTTTTTTTCACTAAACATTTATAACTAGCGCCAATTCTTGGGGCCCAGTCCGGGCATGGGGGGGGAGTGGGTAGGCTGGGAGGAGAGGGGAGTAGTAGCGGCAGCGGCGGCCGACAGTGTACTAGCCTGGCTGCGTACATTCGGCAGCTCGCACATAGTTATTGCTTCTCTGTTAATCGTCGTTCAGAGTAACAAGAAGATTCAATAAATAATAATGAAATATTTTATATTACTGAATAGAATTAAAACAGATCATTAATCGTCAGTAAGAGTCAATGTTTCGTCGGTCTATGTTTTGACGACATGTAGTGACACGCGATTGTTGACGGCTGAGAGCAGAATGACAGTGCTGCGCTCTAGCGACGCGTTGTCGCGCATGCGCACTAGCCGTTTTTGCTTCCGCGCATCCACCGCACTGGGCCCCAAGAATTGGCGTCAGTTATACTATAGACAGATAACATTTACATGACTGGGATGGTGGCATGTCTTGTAGTTCAGCTATTTTGTCCACGAATTGTGGATATTTACAAGCGATGACTTGTGGATGCGGTATTCACTGGTGAGGATTGACGCCTTAACGTCCGCTCTAATGCATACTATACGTTCAACTATAAGATCATAGTTCGTAATTGATCGGTATGATTGTGGTTCGAATCCCACGTTAAACTGTAGATACCTTAGTTGCTATTGGCTGTTGGGTTATCATATACCAGCCCTGTCTTAAGAACATGTCAGCCTTGGTCAGTAACAAGACTTCAAGGTCGCCACAATCATCCTACATTAAAATCTTACTCATACTTGGCTTAAAATACCTAACTGGTTTGGTTGCCATTCCCAAGAAGTGAGTAAGAAAAAGTTTCCTGTGGTTTATGATACACCGGAAGTACAAATCCTCACCATAAGAAAAAATACAATATTCAGGCTGTTTTACATTCTGTAGGGTTGGTGGGGTATGTTTCCCAAATTTAAACTCCTAACTTGTTCTAAAACCAAAATTTGGATTCACCTGTGATGCTTGTATTTTTAGCAAATGTTTAAACAATTCCTAGTCAGACAGTTTGGCTGAGATAATGCTTTGCTGCATGTAAAAGCTTTAATGCAAACATTTCTGCGTTTTATAGCAGCAATTGTTATTACGTTTAAAAGTTTAAACGATTCATCAACCATTTACCTGAATGTGTATTGAATTAATTTCTAATTATATTAGTAAATAAGAACCTAAGAGTCTTTGCACTTCAAAATGTTGTGGGTGTACAAATGTAAACTTTGAAAACAATTTTTTCCTACTTTATCAGTTTATAATATTGTATTTAGAGGTATACTTCTCATAATTGCATTAATCAATAAAGCACATCATTGACTTACTGACACAAACGGTAACTAAGTTATACCTGATATTATTTTTTCATAATTGGATTTTTCTCTGAAATTACAATAATAAAGATTCAAGGTACCTGCTGCGTCTAATGATCCTTAGTAACATTATTTCAACTTTAAATTCATAATAAAATTGTTAAACAAATATATGGTACACTTTTTTTGCATTTCTTATCTTCCCATTTATTATTGATTAGCATTTCTTAATGCTACTTACTTATTCTTTAGCATTTCTTTTTTTATTATTGATTCCCATTGTTAATGATGTATTAAAAATCCAACGCGAACAACAATTTATTTCAAAACTGTATTTTCCCATAGGCAGATATATGTTATCCAGCCGTAAGTAGGAAATGTAAGGGAATGCGGCAGAGGAGTATAAGGCAATGGAATTATACTACCAAATAAATACACGAGTAGCTTCATCCTGGGAAAGAACGGTGCTTGCTACTTTGCATTATTGGGACTTATTGTCAGGGTGGGAAAAGGTTTATTGTAATGTCGCCTTACCTGTCAACAGATGTTTCCCAGAGCGAGTCTTAGGGTGAATCTAGTTTGAATTTAAATGAAAAATTGGTCAACATCAGATAAATAACTGATACATATATTACTATATTTATTAATATAAATAGTAAATAAATTAATTAAATAACAATATTTATTTCACTAAATAGTAAGATAGATTTTATTTAATAAAGTTTTACTATTAGGCCTAACCTTACAATAAATATTGACCTTATGATACCAGTACTTATTTCGTAAACTATTGACTGATAAAGCTTATGTTGATTAAGAGTTCCTAAAACAACTGTAGTAAAGTACAAGAATGTAAAATATAAAAATAAAATAAAATAAAATCGACATAAATATATGCATTACAATGAAATAAATATTCCAGAATTTTTATAACAGTTGAAGAAATTGTGTACTATCTCAGACTATTTCAGAGGATTGTGGATGTATAAAAAACCCTTGATTATAATAGTCAAACTGTGATGCATTGCACGGTTGGTTACTTGATTGATTATTCACACTGTTGGAAAAACAAAACTTGGTTAGTAATGTTTTGCGAATTTCATCGCAATGAATGAAAAAAAAAAACACTATAAAAGTAGTATAGTGTATTTCACTACTAGGGCCTAAAGTGACTGATTTTGTTCGAGTTAGGTTCTACAACATAATTACTAAGTAACAAAAAACAGCTTTAAGCCCATATAATTTAGCTTTAGGCTAAATACATCAGGCTAACTACTTTAAGACAACCAAAATATTACCTTTAAACCTTTCTTTCAAAGAGGCTTGCAACTTGTTCTTGCTATGTAAAACAATCACCTGATTGTCTGTTTCATTCGTGTTAGGTTAGACTGACAACAATGAACAACTATCGATGTATCAAACGCATTGAACTATTGACTGGTGAAATGAGCGAGTTTCAAAAATCGATTAATCCGACAACAATGTAACAATGAATTCCAATTGATAATAAAAACCGATAACCACTCTCGATGCAATCGATAGCTCACCATAGACGCTGACGTAAACACGTTTGCAGTTTTAGTACGTTATAAACAAAATAACAGCTGACGTCCTCGTCATCAGCAGATTCTTTTTCTTCCTAGGGCGAAAAAGCTTCTTTATGCCCACAATACATGTAATGCAAACTGCCGTTTTCGCAGTGGTATAACGAAAACTATTTTTTCTACAAATACAATCATACATCTGACAGCTTCAATAAGTCAAACATATATTATTAAATAATTCGGCAAATCCAGCGAACCTTCCATTTCTCTTGATATTAGAGATCAAATGAAATTTCCTGTTACATGTATGTAAGGTAATATTTTTTATCTATTACATTCTCCATTCCATACTGCCACCATCTAGTTGAGGCAGAATCTGGGTGATTAGCACAAACAAAATCAAACAAATTAAAAGCATTCCTTCAAACGCCATCACTTATCTCACTCGTGAGCAGCTTGAATTCAAGCGTTTACTGACCTGACCTCACACCCAACACCGAGCCAAGCCGAGAAGCTCTCTCGGCATTCCAGGAAACATGGAATCTGATTCCAGATATGCAAGACGCGGCTAGACTCCAGACAAGCCTCGGTTCTAGAGGTATCCCGAGCCTTTCCCAGGGCGGAGATAACATCTGGTATCTCCACAGCCGACAAATCACGTGGACATATCCTTCCTATCTCCCTTATCTCCCTTTCTCTCTACATACGCTCTGTTCACTCGGAGAGCCTTTCATTTACATACAGTCGTTTTCTGTGGTTTCACCGCAGACTGCGGCTGGGCTGGGGCTGCGCGGAAGGCGTCTAGTGAAGGGTAGGTCTGGATGGCTATGAGAGTGGAGGTTATCGTTGTTTCCATCTGTTGTTCGGATTTATGGCTGTGGGTTTTAAGGTTGTAACGGGATTGTGATGCATGTGTGGATGTTTTATTGCATGAAGTAAAAGTTTTATTTCCCCATTGTTTATGGTTTATCACGAAAGAAATCAGAAATTGTTGAAACTGCAGACTGCACGAGTTGTGTCTCTGAACTGAACAAACTTGTGGTCAAAATAAGCCCAAATATATATGAAGCGACTTAGCTTTACCTGTAATTGCTTGAAAGTGAAATATATTATTTAAAGTACTATGTAGGAAGTTTTTTATCTAAATTTTATTTCATCAGTAGAGGATTATACACCCCAAGATCCTCAGATTTGACTTGATATATATTTGATAAATAATTATTCTTCTTTGGGGTAGGGTGACCAGACGTCCCGTAAAAACGGAAAAGTCCCGTTTTTTAACGTTGCGTTTCGTTGTCCCGAAAAACTTTGTCGGGACGTCAAAATGTCCCGTTTTTTCAAAAAAGTAGGCTATATATAAAAAACATACTTGTTCGCGATTCCCGCTCACAATGAAAATACAGATAGAATATTTTCACTTGTGAACATTCAGTGGACTGAAGAAAAAAACAGAATGGAAGTAGAGACACTTTGAAACTCTTCTTCAAGTATCATGTAACTTCAAAATGGATTGTTGCCAGTTCTACAACTATATAATAGAGAAAAGGACATTCTTAAAGTTAGCTGGAGCGTGTAAAGCTGTTTTCCCAGCGTAACAATTAACGATAAGAATTTAAAGTTTAAAATAATCATGGTATTTTTGATCCTACTATTTTATATATATTACCACCTACATAAGTAATTGTTAGAAAACCTTTTTTCTTTTATAATAAAATGTTAAGATCTTAAAATGTGACTTGATTATTTTTAATTCTCAGTATGTGGCGATTCAAAAAATTACCTTTCATGCACTGAGAAAAATATCCTAGCGGAAAAGCAGAGTTTTTGCCCCAAATCTAGAATCTGTACTCGCAATACGTAAATAAGGACTTGGCTCACGTACAGGAGTGTTGTGTCTGGACCCAGCTCAATGACTCGGCAGAGTTTTGGGCATTAGTACAGACGCAGGACTCGCAGTCCTTCTTTAAGAACTATTTCTCTGCAATTACGCTCGAACTGCCGTATTTGCAAATAATCAGGGAATTTACCGTGATTTTAAGGAAAAAACATTAGAGTGACGTCATGGATGGTTTGTATACGTCACAAAACACGTCATAAGTTTATCCATGATTACTTTCTGCATGCAGCCCACTGCATTTACGGTAGGTGTATGGATGAGAACTTCAAATTATTTCCATGTGATTTGGTAAAAGCAGTTAGTCTTTACCTTGTTTTAGTTCGCACTCTCATCAAATATTTTATTTGAATCGAATTAATATTTTTACCAAATCTGGATCGATTTTAGGTCCGTTATTGTGTTGTTAGTTTTATATTTGGGATTGAAAATTTACTAATGTGATACAAGTTTGAATAATAACATTTGGTTTCAATAATACATATTTTATCAATGTTTTTTTGTAGATTTACTTACTGTAGTACCATTGATAGTAAATACATATAAAGTTAATGGTAGTGAAACGACAAAAAAGAATATCAAATTTCCAATTTTTCAGAGAAAAAGCTTAGATTATTGAAGAAAATCAAATCGTTTTATTTGTCAGCAGTTACTTTTGTTAGATACATTAGATACATTAGTTGAAATGGCGACCTACCCAGGTAGGTATTTTAAGCCAAGTATGAATGACAGATGAGTGAAGGATGATTGTGGCGCGATCTTGTAGTCTTGTTACTGACTAAGGCCGACATATTCCTTAGACAGGACTGTTAATTAATAGCCCAACAGCCAATGGCAACTAAGGGACCTACATGTTAAATATTGTTTTATTTTTAAATAGTTGCAAGGACACATTGATCAGTTTTAGACCTAAGATTAATTTTATCTGACCATAGTTTACACGAAAAAAAATTACCAAAAAAGTAATTGCACTGTTTAAAATTTTAATAACTCAGGTATTTTTTAGCAAAGTCTTAAATAATATGAATTGTAAGAAATAGAATGCAGGTCGAGTATAACCTTGCATTGATTTGCTGCCACTTTTAAATGTATCAAATAAATATGTCAGGGTAATAAATTGTAACTATTAATGGTGTAAATACCTTGTACTGTCAAAGTGATCCTTTGTAGTCTCATATTATGGGCTACGACAGTTTCAATCTCAGAGAGATCTTCCTCAGGCGATGGAAATCAAATTTCATTCCAGTGGAAGTCGTCAAGAAGTATTAAAAACCATCATGGCACATACCCACGTAACACAAACGGACAGATGCACACAACGAACAAACATTACTTTTTATAAAAATTCCGAATCCGGGAAACACGTACGATACCGGGTACTCTAGACTCTATCACGCAATAAATTGTCACTGTAGAGAAGTACCATTAGGCGTAAAACTACACTTATCAATTCTTCAGATGCTAATCAACAACTACACTCGTCAACAGGCAGCCGTAACGCAGTGGATATAGCAGTCTTCACCTGAACATACGAGTCAAGAAACATCGGGCGTGGTTAGAACTTGGATGGGTGACCGCTAGAAGAACCCAGACATCTTTTACTGATTTTAAATAAAAAATATCGGTAAATGCAGAGACTAGGCAAGTCAGTGCATAGAAATCGGTTGTATTTTACGAGAATAGGAATGTACATTCTGTGATAAACTGTGGTAAAGGCAAAGTGAATCGCAGGATATTCTGAGAAAAGTCTCTGCAATTACGAGAGGCAACTCTGATCGGCAGGACTTACAACCGACAGTAATGACGTCATAGCCAGTGACGTCATAACTATGTAGACAAACTAAGTCCTGATTTTCCGTGTGGCGGCCTCACTGCCGGAGCATTGAGCCGGGTCCAGATTGCAGTGGGTAACCCGCACACCCTTATTTACGTGTATTTTCCACGTATTTCAGGACAAAATTTTTCTCAGTGTGGCTGCATGCCATTTATTGTATTCTTAAGGAAAAACTGTATCTATCATCGTGCGCTGCTGTAAGAAGTTCAATAAATGGAGAATAAAATTCATGGTCTAAAAGCTTCAAAACAGTTTGATACTTATAGTAAATTACAGAGAACCCGATATAATTAAACACCTTGGTGTGTGGTGTGTTGTATCGTTTTTTTTTTTGGGGGGGGGGGGGTTTTGTTTAAGTGTCCCGTTTTTATTCGGAGACAATCTGGCCACCCTACTTTGGGGATACATAAAAGAAAGGGATACAAAAACAATTCACAGGATATTCAGCAGCTCAAAAGAAACATAACAAAGTTAATACAAGAAATTAAAAACGGTACTTTGCAAAACGTGTTCAGTAGTAATTTGATGGTGATAATACATCTTTGTATAAATGCCAATTGCGGATTGTTTAAACACACTATGTAAGTTGGAAGTGATCAAACTCAAATAATATATTGTATTACATATAAAAATGTGCAAAGCAATACTCATTTCATCTATGTATGTGCATTATTCAATCTTAAACTTTGGTCGCCTTAAAAGGAAACACCCTGTATAATTTTTTTTATTACGTTTCACAAAGTTTCAAGTAACGGTAATCTCGAGATAAAATGTCTTAGACCTCCCTTTCAGGTCAAAATAGCTTTTTTGAAGGCCACCACTATTAAACAAATTAAATTTATCAATAAAAATTGGGTGGATGAACAAGTATAAAACACATTTTTTTCTAAATGTAGTTAATGCTTTGTTCATCCTCGTTAACTATTTTAATAATTTAATTAAATAAGTCCCTATAATCATATTCTATTCGTATTTAATGTTGGAAAAAATCGATTTACATAACGTTTGTTGAAAATTCATCGGAAACACGTGGATGAATATATAAAAGAAAGAAATAATTCTTAAAAGAAATGGATATACATCCCCTCTCAATCAATTTAATCGCACTGAGACGATATATGAACAACTTAATGTGAGGTAAAACAAACATTTTAAACAAAAGCATCACAATATTTTTTAAAAATATTTCATTCCGTTATAAATATGAGGACAAATATGAGGACCATAATTGCAGTTTGAAAAGAGAGGTTTGACAGGCCGAGACCATCAAATTTGACGGAACGCTCTACTCCATGAATTATTAAATATTTACAAATAATATGTTGGTTTTATAATAATATGTTGTATACAGTTGTATGACCTTTAAAAATTGAAGCAGTTTTACTATCCCTTTAATAATGAATATTAGTAATCTAATGTGAAATTATTGTTATGTTTATACCCAGGGGTGTCATAGTGTTAAAAAATGTATTTTATATCAAAAAGAGAAAATATCAATGTAAATAAAATATTTTAATAATTGTCAATAACGGTATCTTTATCAATTTAGGACATTTCATGATTACGGAAAAATATTGAGTTTATTCCATGTAATAAGGAATGCATGGTTCCATAGAATAGAAACACATAAGAAAACTACTTGATTGAAAAAAACATTTAAAGTAGTTCTCTGCTCGTGTAAAGTGGAGAAACTAGTTAACACGTTAGAATAAATAGATAAAATACTGATTCAGAATAATATGGTATTCATATAAGACATTATGCATTATAATGAAAAATGACGTATTATGATTAGATATTTTTTTGTAATTAGTCATCAAACTTTTATGGTTTTAATAAGTAGTATTGAGATATTAATCTCAGGATTTTAAACATGTAATTAATTAACTCATGTACTATGGGATTAAAATTTTCTAAAATTACATGTAGCTTTCTTTCAACATATATAATTAGAATGGACCTATTTCTTAGACTAAATCTCGTTAATAACAGTGTTTCTAAAAAAACATATAAAATTCAGTTATATTTTCAGATAGTACTTTCTCGCACTTACATTATGTTGTACATATAGTTTAGGCAGTAAACAAGACTCCAAATTGCTGAACAATTACTGATGCATTACTTTGAAATGGCGATCTACCCAGGTAGGAATTTTAAGCCAAGTATGAATGACTAAGGCCGACATGTTCCTTAGACAGGACTGTTAATTAATAGCCCAACAGCCAATGGCAACTATGGGACCTACCTTGGTCAAGTCAAAATCCTATGTCCAATTCGTCTCGTATAATCAAATCACAGAATAACACAGCCTATTAACTCCCTGCGGGGCAACATTCCCTGCAGTGTCCAGTTAAGGGTTGCAACAATAAATTTGTAACAATCAAACGAATCAAAGCCGAACACCCTTATGGCGCGGGGAGGGAGGGGCAGCGAAAACCAAGGACGTTACCCGAATTTGTTTAACAATAACGTCACCTGCGGGACCAGTCCTTGGTCCTCGGTGGTGGGAATCTTGTGTTATTTGCATGTAAAGTTATGCCCAGACATTTCACCGACCCTTAGCCGTAGCCCAGTGCAGGTTTTGATGGAGATCAGTTCACCTAGAGTTAGTGGTGTGCGGGGATGGAAGTGCGGGTTAGTTGTGGTGATTTTGTTTGTGGCCACTGTTACATGTTTTTGTTTCATGGGAACAGGATTATTTTGGAATTATGTAAATAAAATTAAGAAGTGTTTTTTTGTTTTAAATTGAGAGATATGTGCAAGTTTTTTTATTCGAAGTATGGTTATATGATAGAAAATTAGCAAAGTTTTTACCTGTAGCGTTGTTAGCTTTAAAATGTTACCCTTTAAGCAATGTCTTCGCATTATTGTTTCTTAGTACTTAGTTAAATTTCAAATTATCTAAAATTCATGAATAAAACGAAGAACACATTCTTTTGGTAGTAAAACTAGGAGTACGCTCCTATGTCGTGTATGGGTCGAACGAAGCGCGGTAAAATGAAATGAAGGTTATTAATTAAAAAATAAATATTTAAACATATAATTAACTACTCATTTATAGATTAAAACAATCTTCGGGGTATGTATATGATGTAGTTCAAATTTCACGACTTTTCATCAAATAATAAAAGAGGAGTTAGTTCACAAAGAGTGATTTTCAAGTCGAGTATAACTCACTTCGTTCGAATTAAACTTTTTTACATAAGAAAAATAGTTGATTCTCTGAGGTAAGATCTCAGTTAATTCTCAAATCTTATAATAACAATAATAGACCTAATAATAATAATTTAACTGTCGTATTCGTATTAAGATATATATACAAATTTGTAAGGAATAGGTTTAAAGTTATTCATTCTACAAATTTATAATAATCCTCTTATTTTCTTCAACTCTTATTTGATTTCCAAAATCCATCGTTGTGAGCATAAACCCTTCAACTTTATATGATACTAAATTTGTTACGTCACGAGCAATATCCTTTTAAATTTTTCTTCTGATGGTTCTTGAATTTTATTCCATAATTTAATTTTATATGATTCACGATTTTCAGACTATTTGGGTCTATTGTAATAATCCTATTTTAATCTATTGTTTGTACGAGTAGATATACAACTATCTTTCCAATTTAATTATTTTATTCAAACTAGTATGTTCTTGAAAGTAATATTTTTTTATTTTCTAACATAATTATAATATTTATAATGAAACTATTTTTTTTTAAAGATAGTGAGTGGGATGAGCAATGGAAGCGTGCGACAGCGACAGGGGTGGATCCCCACATGAGCACGTGAGAGGGTGGGTTATTGACAATGGGCGCTTGGAATGGCGCCGATAGAATAAACCTATTGATTTTTTAGGGCAAAGCTGCTATCAGGGTGATAGGGCACAGCTTCCATCTTGTTTTTATTAAATCTCAGCACGACTTTGACTTACGGCCGTTTCCCGGAAAGTGAAGACGCAGTATGTTTCGTCGCTGGGGGGAGAAACTTGCGACGGATATTGGGGATGTGAGTGGAGACGTTTTAATATTTATATCGGAGGAAAAATATGGTCCTGAATATTCCTAATTAAAATCGACGATACAAAAGTTCCTACAAACTCTGTACTTATAATTGAAAAAATAAAACTGGGATTAGGTAGATTTTGTAAGTGATAGAGCGTACAATGTTAAATTACAGGGTACTTCAGATCTGAAGGCAAACGCGAGTCAAATGAAAACTGAATCCGTTCGAAGAAAGAGAACCTTTTTTTATTTATGTAGGATTTAAAAACGAATATTTAGTTTTTAAGGTTGAATAAAAATTACTAACTCTAAAAGTGTTAATGACCCATAAGGGGTACGGTTCTAAAAGGGTTTGTATAGTAATAGCCTGTAATCTCTTTTGTACACCCAAATATTAAACTTAATAATGTAATATAAACATGCATTTTTAGCTGTTTAATTGTGGGATACAGAAATTTTCAATATAACTTTAGTAATAATAATATAATTAGGAATCCCAAAAAACAAAGACCATATTCCCTTTGCTAACATGAAAACAATAAATGAAAGGTTTAAATAATAAATATACATTGTTTTGGCCGCTAGAATTGAAAACTGTATAATTAGTTGTGGGTTTATTGTTTTCTTAACAAATGATTACAAAAAGTTTAAAAGTAGCTTTTTAAATAAATATATTATTTATATTGCACAATATTTTCCTAAATATCTTTAAAAAATAACCACAAAATACGATTTTTTAAATCAAAACCACCATTCACATATATATTCTTAATCTTATATAATATTTACTTTTAATTTATATTATTGAGGAGGCAGAGTAGATATAAATTTATCAATATTTTTGTTTACTTTCTTCCAGCTCAAATTGGAATAATTTATTTACACACATGAGATCATAAAATGAAACTGTTACTCTTAGAAGCATCATTATTTTTTTCCACTTGATTTTTCAGCTTGAAAACTAGTTAGGTCTCTGTTTCCATACAAATGACTTACTCTTTTACTTTTCAAGTTAGGATGTCAAAATTACCATTCATTCTAAACCTTAATCTTACATCGACAAGAAACAAGACCCTGCCCCATCGAGTTGGAAGGAACTTTCTCATTGCAATTACAGAATACAACATTTAATTGGAGCGTGGTTGGCAAACTTCTCCTTTGTAAGTTACATCACTGAAAGTATGCCAACAAAAACATAAACTGCTTGGACTTTATTCCCTTTCTAACAGTACATTTTCGGCTCTGTTATCATTGAAAGCTGAACTCCTCTCTGACAGAAAAAAATAGTTTGGATTTATGGTATTCATTATTCATTATTTACACTGTAAAATAATTAACTTGATATACTGCACGAACTAGTCGACATCTATTAACTACGAAATTAACGATTCCTCTAAAATATGGAATTTCACATTTTTCAGCTTAATAAGTCTCAAATTCAACAGCATTTTTACACATTTTTAAGGTCAAGCTTAAAATGTTATTGGTTTATCCTTTTACGATTATAAAATGACACTAATAGTATTTTTTTCCAAATAACTTTTGTCTATCTTGACTACGCCTTACAAATCAATTCAAACCCACACTATAAACCCTTGACACGTATACATTTTTATTTGCCCTCTTCTTCTGTATATCAAAATTCCAACATCAACTAGGTTGGATCCGAGGTGTTCGGAATGTCACGAATTAATGTTCTTAAGCATAATTCTTAAGCATCCGTATTGAATATTTAAATATTCGCCTTCGAATGTACTTTTCGTGCGATTTGAAAACATTTATAATAACAATGGACTATTATCGTATTTGTTTAGTCGGGTACTCATCACACAAGAATAAAATAATATTATAATTGTGAAAATGGTATATTTCGGGCTTAGGTCAAAAGCCATCGTCAGCCAAGTTATAATATTAGTTTGGACAAGAATGTCTAAACAATAACAAATTTGTTTTAATTAAGATTTCCTTTGAAAATAGGTTAATAGAACTTCTCTTCACATTATAATTATATATTATAATTAACTTGTTATGCGTTTGCCAAACGCTTAACTGAGGCTTTTTGAGGCGCTAGATTTGGAAATGAGTGTGTAGTCAATAGCTATTCACGCAACTTAATATTTCTTCATTCCCAATATTTTTCTTTATAAATTAAGGTTGCCTCATCCCAGTCGATAGGATGATATTATGACAAAAGATATTGTGATCTTCCGATTTAGAATGCTTTGTTATTTTTGAGTAACTTTCCGTAGTTAATATTCTTTTTATGTTTCTAGCGCCTCTTTTTAACTGGTCGTGAAGTTTGCCCATAATAAAATTAACTACATTCACACAGTATTTTATAAACGACGAATACTCCTAATGTTGGAATACTCCTAATAGTGTACGTCCTTAAAATAATAATAGGGAGTTTTAGTAAACTACGGTAAAAAAACACGACAAACGTTAAACGGTATAATTAGAAAATTTTTCTACATTTAGCATAATGTAACAAATACAGTTTAACGTTTATGGTATTGTTTTACCGTCGATGGCAAAAACTCCCTAATGTAAAATAATACAACACTCTCTCCATATTGAACTTCTTGATAATGCCTCTAATTTTCTCTGATTTCCCTCTTGTGTATAGAAAAATGTGGCAAAGACGTCTTTCTTCTGATTCATTCCTTTCTTTAGCTTTCCCCAATTTTTTTTGGTTTGCTTATGACTCTGTTTATCAGGTATGTGTGATTATTAAATTTCAATTCGTTCTTTATTTTTGCTATTTTTTATCTATTGATTGTATTGACGATATTTAATGTGCTCTGTGGGATAATCCACAAACAATTCACAAAAACGCTCTTGCAAAATTTTGGCTACAAGAGCATAATATATTAAAAAATTACCCTGAATTTGTGGGCTTTCAGTACTCTGAGGTCTTAAAGCTATTTCCTTTTTCTTTGATTAATAAATCTAAAAATGGTAGTTGATTGTTTTGTTCTGCTTCCAATGTGAATTTAAATTAATTTATGTAGGATAGAAAATTTGTGTGATTAGAGTTTGATTCCCATAAGACAATAATTTCGTCTAGGTACCTCAGCCAAATTTTCAATTCATTATTCTTCCAAGTACTGTGGGAGAGACTTTCAAAGAAGTTCATACAGGTACAGCATTGCTTAATATGTTCGAGAAAAGTCCGAAATATACAATTTTTTCAATTATAATATTCGGTTATTCTTGTGTTATGAGTAGTCGAACAAACAGTACCATAATGATAAAACCATCATAAGGAATACCGGACATACCCGAATGAATTAATGTTCTACTTTAAATGGTCTTCATTGCTGCTTAGTAGGCTATATGCGATAATTTACATAAACGCGTCTAGCGCGAAGAAAGTCATAATATCAACACCTGAGTAATAGGTGTCAAATTAGTGGAAATTTTTTCAATATTTCATAAATTTTGTTTAGTTTTCTTTAGGTGAAAAAGCGTTGCCTCATTAGGCATATGTTATATACAAATTTACATGCATTTCTTATATTGTAGGGGATATTTTTGAATATATCAATAAAATTAGTGTTTCCCTTGTGAATGGTTGAACCAAAATAGACATATTATATACTTTTCGTATAAGAAATTTAATTTTCTAATTTAATAGGGAATTCTAAAAGTTGAAAGTTTTCAAGATATTTAGGAAAATCCTAAAAATTGTACCTTCAGACCCCCCCCCCCCCCTTCCCTCCGCTTAAAGGACTACGGATGGGGACTTGTGATATGTTCGCACCTCCTAACAAGTCCAAACAAAGCTGTAAAGTCAAAAATTGTGTTCCAAAAAATTCTCTCTGTACCTTTTTTCATCATTCGTTGAATGGACTATAAATTGATTATAAAAAATAAAATCACTTACAGTAGACCTCGGATTACCCGGATTAATGTGGCAGAACAACGATCCGGATAACAAAAAATCCGGATAATCCGAGGTCATTACAATATTGCCTAAATAGTTGAACCTTAGCCCCTGCTAAATTGATGCTGTAAACGGCATGTCAAGATTGTACATGTTAGTATATTTTACGGGGGTTCAGTTTTGAAACAAATTTAAGAACTAAACTGTTTTTTTAATCATACGAATATAATGTTAAATTTTACCGTACTTACGGTTTAGGTTTGGAATATAACGCCAGATTAAAATATTTAATTTTGTTAAAATAAACAATCATAACTCAAAATAACTCAAACTTGAAATAATCATGGCGAAACCAACCCAAATCTCAAAACTTATTACATTAACTCTTTTTATGAACTAACGCAACACATCAAATGACAGTAATAAACAAACTCGCAAAATTGCTAAAGGCTACGCCTTTTGTTGATGACTGCTAGCGCCCCAAGTATCAATTCAGAAAACTACGTTCACGAAAATGCTGTAATGTACTGTTTAGGCAATGTGATTCCTTAAATTATGTTGATTCTCAATTCATACATTAATGTATTATATTTGAATTTGTCTTTTAGAAGGCACATTTCACCCGTCGTCGCTAAAATCATGTTATTGCCGTGATTTGAATTTTTTAATATCTCGGATGGACCGATCCGGATAATCCGGGATCCGGATAATCCGGGATCCGGATAATGTGGGGTCCGGATAATCCGAGGTGTACTGTAATTTGTTTTTGTGTTTTAAATTTAAAAAAAATTCCCTCTCTCTCGTACGTTAGACCTTAACAATATCACACCTCCAGAGACGCCGACCCCTCTATACTTTTTTTTGAGCATTCGTTGCATGGACTAAATAATCGATTAAAAAAATAACAACACTTTATTTGTGTCTGTGTTTTAAATATAAAAAAAAATTCTCTTAATCGTGCGATAGACCTTTACGATATCACATAAGTGGATATCGCATAATAAGATATCATAATATCACATAACAGGAGTCTTAATCAGGCATTCGGCTCGGTTGCGGGTATCCACTTCAAGGACTCCCTTAGAAAACGGGAAACGTTTTTTATGGTTTCCCGAAACGTCGGGTGTACTTTTTTGCGTTTTATGTTTCGTAACGTGTGTTTGTGTTATGTTTAGTGTTTTTTTAATGTTTTGACAAGATGATGTTTTAAAAAAAACAGCGCTGAACAGACAGACGGGCTTATCGCCATAAACCTGGAGGTGGGTAGAAGCTTTTATGAGTAATGTTATCGTGCTTGTATGCCTGTATGCTTGCATACTTGCTTGCATACTTGCACAATTATCTCAAAAACGGCTCCGAGGATTTCCTTCAAAGTCTGGAAATTAATAATTTATGACTAAAAAACGTCTTTTATGCAGATTACTTGACCAGAGAAAATCTATTAACGTAATAAATCGAATTTAAAAGTTGTGAAATTTTAACATTGGCCTTATGGGTTGCCGTGATGGCAACGAAAATAAACATGGAAAGTGTAAACAAATGAAGTAATCATAACAGCTGTTTGGAATCTACAGCCATCAAGGAAAAATACAGCAAGTGGGATGAAGAGTCCATGGAGCAATAAAAAATTATTAATTTTATGACATTGAAATATTTTATAGTAACTGGATGAACTCGTAAACATGAAATAACACCGAGCAAGGCTCGGTCCACCAGGCACTAGTTAGTAAATATAACAAAAACCCCACCAAAAAATCATGTAATTTAAAGAAAAAATATCACATAACCGATATCTCCAGAGTCGCCGACCACCCGACCCGGGACTCCGGCGCGACGCCCCCGACCGATGTTCCGCGGGCCACGGGCGAGTCTATTTGTAGCTCTTTAACGACGTGGCTGGAGGTCGTAAACGATAGGACCGTGTGGGTCCGTAGCGGGACTCGGAGTTATGTGACGGCCGGACCATCAATCGGTCCTAGCCGGTGTCCCGGTGTCCTGGTGTCCTCGGGGGTCACCGCGGCGACACAGGACGGCAGGACACTAGGACAGGGTACCGTTACTGTCCGCTGGAATGTCAACGGCGCCCGGGTCGTGTTCTAGGAATACCGTGGATCTAGGAGGTGAACGCGAGTAACGTGGGATAAAGTCCAGGCAACGAATGCTCAAAAAAGGTAGTGGGAAATACATGGAACACAGTTTTTGACAGCAGTTTTTTTTGGACTAGTTAGGAGGTGAATATATCAAAAGTCCCCGTCCGTAGCCCTTGAGGGGGGGGGGGGTCTGAAGCTACCATTTTTTTTGTTTTCCTGAATATCTTGAAAACTCTCAACTTTAAGTATTCCCTGTTATATTGGAAAATTAAAGAATAAATTTCCTGTAAGAAAGGTTTTGGTCCAACCATTTACAAGGAAAGCACTAATTTTATTAATATTTTAGCAAATACTCTTTTCACAAGAAGTACATATAATTTTGAGTGTAAGATACATGCCCAATAAGACTACCCCATCTAATGAAAATGAACAAAATTCAGGAAATATTGACGAAATTTCCCGTAATTTGACACCTCAGTCGTAAAAATTGGTCTAAAATCAAGGTGTGGGCGAGCTCACAAAAAAGTTATTGTAACCAAATTTGTAATTCCTTGGAAAATAAATTTTTACGAGCTCACCAAGACCTTAACTTTAGATATGCGTTTACCTCCTAACTAGTCCAAACAAAGCTTCAAAGTCTAAAATTGTGTTCCAAAAATTTCCCTCGTACCTTTTTGTTGCCTGGACTAATAGTGTGGGTTTTCCGGTGTAAAAAAGTGTTGTTTTTTGATAGACATCCTCAAGGTAAGGGATTAAAAAGTTTTGTTGTTGTAGGAAAATACCCTACGTGACATGGAAATGACTATTCACTCATACTCCCAGCTGCGAATTCTGAACTGAAACACAATTAATTGAAGAGAAAGCAATTTGATGTCGTATCTACGTCAACTTCAGTATTCAGTGATGACGGGTGAAATGGAACCACCTTTTTTATTCATCTCAGGAAGAAAGTAGAGGTCCCAAATATGCGGGGTATTAATGTATTGTGGGTTTCGTGTAGAAAACTGTTCTATTAATCCATGCCCAGCAAGGAAATCGTATGTCATATAAATGATTGAAAGTTCAAGAATTATCGACCATACTAAGAATATCAGACATTCTTATCATACATAACACCATATCATACAAATCATCGTTAATATCATACATTGTGAAAAAGTTAATACACATTATTTATTATATATACCCTAAATCACGCAATGCTTTTGTTTCAACCATAATGATTTGTATTCTTCTTATAACTTGGGGTTCTTGGCCACTGGGAATCGGTTGGAGCTGGTCGCAAAACTAGGAAAATCTGGTTCCGACCTAAAGCTCTTCAAAGAGCCCATTTATGGTTATGAAAAATGTTAACCCAAAACTGCCGATAGATTTATGCAGGTTTTTTTTAATTTTATCCGAGCATAGCTCGGTTTAGTCGGTTTCCTGGTACTAAACCATAAACCTAACAATCAACACTTTTTTGCACCGAAGTTAATAAAAGTAATGGAACTAAGTTTATATGTCCAAAGAAGTCACTGGTCTGGCTTGAACCCTTGAAAAATATGAATTCAGACCAATTTGCACCGAATTATAATGTGTGCAGAAAAAATAAAGGACCAAAAATAAATTGCCATTTGACTTGTTCACTCTAAAAAAAATCGTCTTGTAAACAAGCCAGTAAATTTCCTTGAATACAATACAAACCTGGCGCACGCCGCGGCCACGTCGGACGTTCACGGACTATAAATTTAAAAAAGCCCAGAGTAATCGCTACCGGAACCATATTGGCATGAACCGGCTTTATTGCGATGCCATGCTTTCCCCATAAAATGTCCACAGCCGGGGCAACCGGCAGTAAACCGGGTGATTTAAGGGCGGCCGATTCCTCATAGTTGGGAGACCGGGGTGGAAAAGAAAGTTGAAGTTAAGAAATGCTGCATGCTATGTTCCGAAACCAAATTTTAACATTTTTCACACAGACATACTATTTTATTGCACCCAGGATATACAATAAACTACCAAACAGTATTAAATCCATTGTAGAAAATAGACAATTTGTTAAGAAAATAGAAAGTGGATAAAGACAATCGTAAATGTTGAAGAGTTTTTAAATGTAGTTGCATTTAATAGGAGGAATCCCAGTAATGTTTAAGTTAGGTAGAGGATTGCTAATGTCATTGGTGTCATTATTGTATTATTGTTCTAGAGGTGTTTGGAATGTATGTGATTTATTGTATTTTGGCTTGTATATATATTTTTTCTTGTGTATTAATGTTTGTTTATATTTTTTAACGCATCTTACATATTATTTTAAGCACAGAGCATAGGATTGCATTTATTTGTTTAGATGATTTTTACAGGAGATAAGATAAAAAATGTTTTGGTGCAGCTCCTGAACTCATATAATTATTGAATTTTTGTAAAGGAACCCCTAAACGGACACTATGTCTTAGGGGCCCTGTTTTTATGCATACTATTATTTGCAGAAAAAGATAATTATTTTTTTTGTAAAGATCAGCCTGTTTTGTAGACTTTCTTATTTTTAATGTAAATTGGAATGTAAAATACCAAAATATTGTGCAGAAAATAAAGATTTATCTATTTATTTATTCATAGAAAAGGTGGCGCTGCTAAGTCTGACCCTGATTTTCCGTGATTCAAATAAACAAAGATCGGATAAATAATATGGGGCGTTTTCAAAGAGGAATGCGTTTATTAATGAATGCATAGCGAGTAACGAATTATTTTAAGCATTATAAACAATATAAAATTATAAAAATATTCGCTTATTGGAAATAGAAATGCCAATTTATGTATTTAACCTTGAAAAAATGATATTATTTTGCCTATAAACCAGCTATAGGTTAAGGGTGTAGATTTTAATTTAATCGTAAATTAGTAGTTTAGTCGTATTAGTCGTAAATTAATATAAAATTATGAAAGAATTCGCTTATTGGAATTGGAAATGCCAATTTATGTATTTAACCTTGTGAACATGATTTTATTTTTCCCATAAACCAGTTATAGGCTAAGAAATTAGATTTGCATTTAGATTAAAAATCGTAAATGCCTCTTTAACGTTGTATTAATTAGAGATCACTACGTTTACGAAACAACATTACCACATTAGTCGGAGAATAAGGCACAAATAAAGTGACTAACAGTGTGGTGTGATAAAAATTTGAACCAGGAGACTTTTTATAAATTTTTTACCAGGCCGAAGCTTATTCTGAAACATGGTCATAAAATTAAGTACTGAACACTTATTTTTTTAAATATAATCTTAGATTGACATATTTTAAACTCATACACGAGAATTTAACCGGACTATATTTCCCGATAAAAATGTAATACAGATAGGTACGTCTTATTTACTGCGTGAAGTTACAGAGATCTCAATTACATAATTGATGAAATTCACCAAAATTGAAAAGTATCAAACGTTATAATTAAATCATTGGGTGTTTTAGTGGTGTTATTGATTAGTGGTTACAACAATGGATACATGTGGTAAAAAGACTGGTCGATAGATTGGCTATTTACTGATAAAAAAGAGTCTTCACAATAGTTCCAAATTTATTAGGGATTATCTTAAAGTCACAACAAACTAGGGTTACCAGATTTGTTTGACCAACTCAGGACAGCCTGAGGTTGGTGAATAAACTCATCCCCATTCCATAAATAACACAGCAGAAGATAGTAAAATAAGATTGTTAAAGTATTATGAAGATTTTAACTAATTACTTTTCTTAAATCTGTATCAAATAAGCCAGCTCCATCCTACATCGCAACACTGCTCTCACTGTCCTATACAATGACAGAGACAGAGGCAGTGTTTGGTATCGATATCCGATACATCGGAAATATCGATATTTTTGTTCCGATATATCGTTATTTTTATATCAATATTAGACTTCCGATATTATCGGCATATCTATATTTTACCTCGATATTATCTTTAGCATTGATACTAGCACATTTTTAAGAATAATACATGAATAAAATTCAGTTTAACCCTTTCTGCACTTCTCTTTAAGAGTAATTAAATATTATTTGATCGGCAAATATTAAAGATATCAATTTGAAAATAACTTATTAGCTACAAGAAAGGGTTTTTAATTTTTTTTTATTATTTTCTGTTTTGCTGTAAGGATATGGTTATCCACAATTTCAAAAAATTATATTGGCTATGTAGGCTACTTGAAACAAGAGTCTTTTGCAGTAAAATAATTTATTTTATAGTTATTGATCTAATATTATATTTAAAAGTATAAATTGTAAACAATTTTAAGTCGAATGGACGTCACAGGTGTGCTGCTAACTGTTATACCGTATGCATCGATTAATAAAAAACAAAATATTTCTGAAATATCGATATTTTCCGATATATGGATATTTTTGATCCGATATTATCGTAATATCGATATTGAGGGTCCGATATTATCGTCGATATACATATCGATATTTTCTTTCGATATCCAAACACTAGAGAGGTCAGTGTCCTTGTTGTTGACACTCTCCCGCAGGGTTGCCAACTTTAGTTGTTATGCTAGATTTACCTCGCCAGTCTCATGATAACTCTAAAACCTGTAAATTAGACACGACTACCGTTGAAATTTTGCATTATTTCACGTAGATCTTGAGAAAAAGTTTATTTTGCAAAAAAATATGAAAACCCCGGACAGTAAGCATTCCCGGACCGGAGACCAGACAAAGCCCTCAAAACCTGTTAGGGGAAAACCTTGACTTCTGGGTAACCATAAACAAACCCATTAAGATTTATATTGCTCATAGAGCAGTTCCCATTGCATATTTAGCAATGCAGTCTTGCCAATTTGATTGGCACTTTTGAGAAGCAAGTCCAACCAAATAAGTTTTATTTTGAACCAAAAAGCTTTGCTCACCACAACGTCTGTATCATCACCTCATTCCAATAATTGCTAGTACCTGGTGGACCGAGCCTTGCTCGGTGTTATTTCATGTTTACCAGTTCATCCAGTTACTATAAAATATTTCAATGTCATAAAATTTATAAATAAATATAAACCTTTTTTATTGCTCCATGGACTCTTCATTCCACCTGCTGTATTTTCCCTTGACAGCTGTAGATTCCAAACAGCTGTTATGATTACTTCATTTGTTTACACTTTCCTTGATTATTTTCGTTGCTATCACGGCAACCCATAAGGCCAATTTTAAAATTTTACAGCTTTAAAATTCGATTTATTACGTTATTAGATTTTCTCTGGCCAAGTTATCTACATAAAAGACGTTTTTGAGTCATAAATTACTTATTTCCAGACTTTGAAGGAAATCCTCGGAGCCGTTTTAGAGATAATTGTGCAAGCAAGCAAGCAAGCACACAAGCAAGCAAGCACGATAACATTACTCATATAAGGGTATAGGATTCAATAAAAAAAAGTTTGCATAAGTAAAATTTCCTTTAAGGCCAAAGATTAAAAAATTACACTGGCCTTTAAACACTAATTTATTTTCGTAGATTAATTCCTACAAGTATTATTACTCTGGTGGCCAGAACAACTTAATATCTTTGATGAGTTGGTTAGGTTAGTTTAGATCCTAACATCGACTGATAACCAATACTACAAAAGCCGGCGCTCAATGAGAAAACGATAACACAAGTGACGCATGCAGAGGCCTGTTTGCAATAACCCTTATATGATCTCAAAAAAACCGGAAACTTCTTATCTTATATGTTATGGGGAAGTCATAAATAGTTATTTGGGAATTCCCGATTAATCCACAATCTATAAAAAATAGCCCATGAATGCGGGGATGTAACAGAAAAGACCCGAATTAATTTTGGGGAAACAATTTAATAAGTTTCCCTAACCAGGAAGGGAAGAAAGAAGTTCCGCGGCGAAGTTGGGGAGGCTTCGCGTGAGGCCCTGGGACCCCCCCAGGACCCAGGCCCAGTCCCGAACATGGCTGCCGACGTCGCGCCGCATCGCGTTGGCCAAAGCTATTTTATTACTTGTTAAATGAACTTGAAAAGGACTCTTTGCCACGCGAACCCTACCAAGTTCGGCAGCCTAATAGAAGCGGCGTTTATACTGTTGTTTGTTGTAGGAAATGGGTACTTTCGAAATTGTTCTTAATGTACTTGACTTCATACGACTACTTAACCAGTTTTTAGGATTTTTTCTTTTTTATTCTATTTATACTCAAATATCTATGTTATCAACCTACACCTATCTTACAGCCATTATAGAGTAAACAATCCTGATGAGCCACAGAGAAGAATCACACTATTCTGTTCTCATCTTCTCTTTGGATGAACGCAGAATGAGCTTGAGGTTCGCTGAGGGGCGATGATTAGAAGAGGTGTGGTATTAGAGTTTATCGAGACATTTTGGGGATAATTTTAGGTTTTGGCAGGTAGCTTAGTTTTTTGTCTCATTTTGTTACGTTAATCGAATTTGTCGCGTGTTGTGAAAACTATAAGAATAGGAAGTATTTTTAACTTATTAATATGTTACAATATTTTAGAAACTCCCTTAAAACACTTTGATGATCTTTGATAATTTAGTAATATTGCTATAGAGGCCAAAAGAGGTAAAATATGTTTAAAATTACGTGGTTAAAAATATTTCGCAAACCTTTTGAGATTAATCATTTTGCAAATAGAGAATCATACAGCAAATAAGTCTTTAAAAACGAAGTTAATTAATGCAATAGCAATTTATTCGTAAATATGATTTATATTATACCTATATGATTTTATAATTCAGAAATTCCTTTAATTGACTTTTAAAAGTTTTGAAAAATATAATAGTTCTCTAAAGTTGAACGCGACTATTGAGCGTGTTCAAAAATTTAAATATTCCTCACACCTCCAGTAATACAAATAAAAATTAAAATTGATAACCTATACATAGTATTAAATATATAGCTAGAGACCAAGAGGAGTAAGGAATATTACAATTTTAGAACAGAGGGACTGAGAAGAAATATTTTGCAAACCTTTTATAATTTGATATTAACATTTTGAATAAAAAATTCATTTATTTAGATAAATTTTCTTACTAATTACTACTCTATCTATTAAAACCTTTGATAATAATTGTAATAAAACGTCTAAGACAGTTGAAGCTGTAAAACACTTCGATTTGAATTATTTAAACAACGGAGATAGAGAGGGAGGTTTTCCTTAGATACGAAATTTTAAGTTATATTTGATTAAGTATTTCATATCGTGAAAATATTTAAATACTGTAGCAATATTACTAGTTTTGAGATATTTTCATCGATAATTTAATAAACTATCATAGTTAGATGTAATTTTTTATAATGAAATAAAAAATAAAATGAACGTCAAGCCTACGCTGAGACTATCAAACGTATACTAATATCACGTAATCTGGATCGTTTTTATCATATATTTCTCTTGTACAACATACAAAACTTGTGTAAAAGTTTGGTTAAACAACTACACAATATAATACTACAAATCTAACAGTTATCCATTGAAGATGGCAAATCTGTTGGTGAAACGAGTCCCATGTTGTGATTACTCTTTTAATAAAAATAACTCATCAATTTATAGCAACATAAATTTATTGATGTATGTAAAGTAAACAATATAAAAAATTAAATGTATAATAAATTTATAAAAATAAATAAACGTAATTTAAATAATAACCAAATGAAATAAAATAAATAAAACACAACACAATTAACACAAAATAATGAACTATTACAAAAAAATTAGTTCCTAACTATTATTAAAAATAATTAACTATTACTAAAAGTAATTTAGTATGCACGTATATTTAATAACGTGCAAAAATATAACTAACAATATAAAACTATCTGAAAAAACACATTAAAACACTGTATAAACATGGACAGATTTTTATAAAAGATTACATTTATCACACATTTGTAAAACGTACGTCTACCCGATAAAATAATGATATTCTCCAACACAGAACCTTCACAGTTAAGTACGTTTGTTTTCTACTAAAATATAACCCCGAGTAAGGTTAAACTTTAATCATACTACATTAAGAAAAAAACTCGGACCTTTCCTGTGCACACCATCACTACATCACACACTTCATATCTAAATAAAAAACAAAAAGCACTTCCACAAAAATTTTACAAAATCACTCAATAAAAATTTACACTTATAAAATAAAACCACCATGCGGGTGCGCGGTGCCCTCGGAACGGCGGGGGTCCAAGACGCTACCTTGCCCGCGGCCGGGGTGTTAATGAAGGGGCTGATCGAAGACACGAAGGCGGGGGAGGGGGTGTTAATTTGTGTCAGTGTGTCTGTAATTGTGTAACCGGGGTAATAGGGCTAAGAAAGTGAAATGAGTTAAAGCGGAAAGACCGCTCGGGGTAAGGCGAAGGCGCGCATAATTGTGAGCTAATAACCCCTCCCCTTTAACATCCCTCTCCTTATTAATAAGACGAGGAGGGAGTCGGAAAATCCATACCGTGACGTAGCCGCTAATTGTAGACACTGCCCTGACTTAACCCGTTTCCGGTTTGTCGTCGTGACGTCACCGGCGACGCCGCCATGTTGTGACGTCAGGAGGGGGCGGAACCCGCGCCCCCCGATCCCACCGCTGACACCACTCCTCGACTCTAATATGTTTAATTTGCAGTTCTCTATTAAATTGCACCCCCTGCTGTCGATGCGGGAGGTCATAAACATAAATGTATCGAGACGTATGTTTAGTTGTGAGTTTAGCAGAACAGGGTAAAACTCGATATTGATCTAGTTTTTCCCGCGGAGATTGCGCTTTTCGCGCGCCTCTCCCGCTCTATCTGTGTTTGTGCGTTTACACCCCACTTCAGCCCTTTTATTGATTGATTGTTTTTATGTTTGTTCGTCCCGTGTACAGCTCCCGGTGTTACATTTTGGTAAAGAACTCTCTTTTTTGTTTCGGCCTGGCTATTGTGGGGCGTCCGTGTATAAAATGCATGCAATAAGGATTGTAGTTCGAAAACACGTTTAATGTTTGATTGCTCGAACATTTGTGGTTTTGTAAAAACTCTCTTTTACAAAGGATATTTTTGGCTTCTTTTAACCTAGTGTTGAATTTATTTCGAACACTTTTCAATTATTGGACCCGCAAGAAACAGTATATTATGATTGCAAAGTCAAAAGTTCTGTTCTTTGAAATTTCAATTAAAATTTAAAATATTATACGGTATTCGAGGTGTCCCCGAACTCTCTACCAATACTTTTGTTTATTGCTCCTGGACCCTAGACAAGTCAAAATATCTTATTTAAAATTTTGAAATCTCAAAATATTCTCGGACAGCCGCCATTTTGTATTTTACATAAAATGATTTTTAATTTTTGAAATAGTTTGTCGTAACATAATGAAACTTGGTATACAGGTTCATTTCTGTAAAAGATCTAATAACAACAAACATTTTAATGTTTTCGATTTTTATTTTCAAAATAATAGCTGCTTAAAATTTTCAAACGTAAATGTCTCAAGAATTCCATGAGGTAAATAAATTTTGGTTTTGTTTTTGGAGGAAATTCAATTGCAAATCCAATGAAACCAAAATTGTAAAAAATCTATTCATAAATAAGAAAGTAAAATAAATTTTAAGATACGACTTTATGATAATATCAGCTGTAACAATGTGAAACGACTTCTGGCGAACGATATCAATCAGCTGTGTTAAGTTTATTGGCACTGATCAGCTGACTGAATCATTAGTGAAGGGTTTTAAGTTTATTTTTACTAATCAGCTGACTGTTTCAGTCAACAATAACCCTTGTTATTTCAGGGATTAAGTAAGGGTTTTTGTAAAACATGAACACCCTGAAAAAGTACCAACTTTACAAGAGCAACAAATTTATTTATTTACAAGAGGTATGAGTGAAGAGTCTTCTCTAAGTGATCAAAGCCAACCACAAAGAAAATTTGTAATGTCGTGAATAATTTAATTTACAAATTATTTTATTGTTCGATGTAAATGCAATTAATTGTTCAGTAGACAATAACACATTTCCTTTTCACTTGGTTTACATTACTTTGACTTTCTCTCATACCTCATATAAATAATTAAATTTCTTGTTTTTGTGATTTTTTTGGATTTTATGTTTTACAAAAGTCCCCAGAAATAACAAGAAATAAAAAAAAATCCCAGAAATAACAAGGGGACTTTCACTGAACCAGTCAGCTGATTCGTTTAAATTAACTTATAACAGCTGGTCGATCTTTCAGTCAGATGAAAGGGCAAACAAACTTAACACAGCTGATTGGTGTGGCACACCAGCAGTGATTTCACATAATAATAACAGACATGACTTTAATATTGGCACAGACTAATTTCTTAAAAATAAGTTTTCTCCCTTATTTATAAACAGATTTTCTTAATTTTGGTATCATTGGATTTGTAACTAAATTTCATGAAAATACAAGGTAACTAAAAGTTATTTAACCTTTGGAGATTAGAGACATATAGGTTTGACATTTTTAAGCAGCCGCCATGTTAAAAATAATCATGGAAAATTATTAAAAATTTGTCGGCAATTATGGGTTTAGGTCATGAACCTTTTTTACAAACTTTTGTTATGTTAAAAAAACTTTCTTAAACTAAAATTATTTTAAGTAAAAAAAAAACGCCGGCTGTACGAGTAAAATTTTGAGATTTAAACATTATGAATGCGATATTTTAACTTGTCTATGGTCCAGGAACAACACCCGAAAGTATTGGCAGAGAGTTCCGAGACACCCGGTATGTTTTTAAATTAAATTAATTATGTTATCATGCCGTCTATGAGGAAATGTATTGTAACTCAGTTTGTTCTTACTGCTGTTAAATACATTGTTGAAATAAAACACGATACAAATCACCATACAGAAAACTAATGTCGAAGGAGTAAGAAATAATGTTGTAAATTGGTTTATGTTATTTGGATAGGGTATTTAGGCATGATCAAATGGGTAATTTGTAATGTAATCGTAACATACATTTGGAGAATATGTGTTCTATGTGGTATTTTACTGCAACACCTTTTCTTGAATATGGTTGTTTTATAATACTTGCAATATTGCAGACGAAAGCAATATTGCATCCACAGTGTTTGAACGGCTAAAAGGTTTTTAAATGTGCACAGAGAATAACCCAAAACCAAACCAAAAATTCTGTTTTGTTTGTTTTTTAATTTGTATTATTATATACATACACTCTATGAATTACCTCCAATCAATAGCTGTGAGACATAATTTAGTTATTTATTTATTTACATGCATTATAACAGGTTTAAACCCAATTACAATAATGCAGTTCATATATATATTACATAAATAAATACGATGAAAATGTCCACATCTTGAATAAATAGATTAATGTCCATTAGATGTACTGGAGGTAACTGAATCACAAAACATATAGGCTACAGTAAATTATAAGTAGAATAGCATTCATAAATATAAATATACATAAACATGAATTTTACTGAGTCAAGCAGAGTAGGCCTATACGGAGAGAAATTATAACACAGCAGAAACGCTCGCAAGAGTTAACATATGAGTCAATACAATTTACTGAGAGGCTACCTCAGCCATCACGACAGGTATGCGCAAGACAAGGATATTGTTTGTTATTTGTAAAATGATTGGAAATAAAATAAAGATTTATTTTTGAAAGAGTCAAGACTATCACTAAAGATATCCGCAGAATCTAGTAATTCATTACATTGTCTCACTATTTCTAACAATGGCGAGAAATGGTGAATATTTGTGCGGGAGAACGGAATATGAAAAAGATTATGGTGTCTCTAATACGATTGGCGCATTAAAGATTTCGCCTGATATATTTCAAGCTGCGTAAAATCACCCTTATAAACATAAAAATCAGTCGACAATCAGACCTCCCTCGCCGCAGCCGCCAAGACAGCCTCAAGGCAGTCTAAGGACTGGAAGGGCCCAACCCTTCCTTTGGCCCCTATTCATTATTTCATTTACTCCTTTGATCTGTAGACCACAAATCGATTATTTCGTCACTCGGTCGGCACTCGCCTCTGCCACCGGTCTGACACTTAAATGGAGCCAAGAGGTAAGCTTATTGGAGCGGGTTAGTTCGAAGCACTTTAGTTAGATGTCGTTGTAAAAACATGTTTTTCTTCTTTTTCACTGAATCAGCCAATCAAAACCACGATAACGATCTGCTCACTGCTAACTTTCTATTCCGTTTCCCCTGATTTTCTGTCACGACGTGAACACAACCCAAACGAGTTGGAATTAATTTGAGTGTGGGAAAATACCTAAAGTACGTTTGCCACAAGTGCAAGTTGTTTCGCGAAATATGAATCATCATATTGTGCTTAAAGCGACTGATAGAAAATAAATACGTAGATGTTTACATAAAAGCACCTAATAAAAATTAACTAAATTAATTTTTATTGAGTGCTTTTATATAAACATTTACGTATTTATTTTCTATCAATCGCTTTAAGCACAATATGAATCACTCAGCACAGTATTTCGCGAAAAGACTTGCACTAGAGGCGAACGTACTTAATCAATTTAATCTTAACAAATAGGTAAAACCATTAAATTTGAAAGTCTAGCAAAAAAACAAGAAAACGAAAATATAAACAAAGCAGACGACGACGATCGATATATCGCATCGACGACGATCGATATATCGCAACGATCTTTTTGTTTCGTAGCACTTTTATCAGATAGCGCTGCTGTTCCCTTACCACCGAGTTAACATGGAAGTGACAACTCTTTACGAGGTTCATTATTACTCTATGCCTCTGTTGAGCTCGATCTGCTGAGAAGTTCATCGATCGTGGTATTCGGTCTTGACATAGACATGTATTCTCTATTTTAATGTGAATAAGAAAACTCTCCAAAAATTCAGCAAATTAACAGATCCATTATTTCCCGAGAGTGTCAATTATTAAATAATTGAATGTTCTTATATTTAAACTAAGAAATGTATTTTTTTTGCATGTTAGGTGCTTTGAAGGCAATAAATAAATAAATAAATTTATTTATTTATTCGATTATATTAAAAATTTCCACTTCATGGATTCGGTAAGACGTGTGGTTCAATAAAAAAAATCATCAAATAAGATCAAACCAGTTTGATAACCTTGCAAAAAATAAGCACGTCTTTCTTGCATTTCATTTCCTCCGCAACTACAATTTCTCTCTGCATTTCATTTTTTTGCAATTTCATTTCCTCCTAATTGTTATAATTAATCTTCTATCATTGTATAAAATAAATATATTTCATAGCCAATCTAAATATGACATATTTTTAAAATAGTATTCCTAATGAGCAAAAGGCGTAATTTTGAAAATATTTTCTGATTTTAGTAAAGTGATTATGTGAAGCTGAGTTTTAGCCTCAAAAACTTGACCTTTATGCTTCAAAGTAAACTTTAGGTGAATTGTTAGGCCTATGTATATACATAAAACTAATCTTCTATCTGTTTCAGTGCCTTCTAGTCTATTCCAATCTCTTTGAAACTTCAGAAAGTTGTTGGACAAACCCCAGGAGGGGTTCCTGTCATTCCCGTGCCCTAAATCCCTTAGAGCTTCGACCCGACCTCACTGTATATAAATCAACAATCTGAACTGAGAACAGAATACTGTAACTTAGAGGAAAAACATGATCAGCTGTTTCCAGCTACAGTTCAAAATCAAATTACCATTAGTTCAAAATAAAATTACCATTGTCTGTATAACTATAGTGCCCTCTAGCCCGACCACTAAGTGCCGATAAGTGTAACCCCTAGTTCAAATATGTAAGATTTTTTGACGTTTTTGAAATAGACATCATCATACGACAGCAATTTCGCCGTCTTCCTTGTTAATTAACATGTAATTAGAAAAAATACTTAAACTGTACTAGTTAAACTACTAACAGAAATACCCCCGTTGCAGCAGACCTGCATACTCAGCGAATTTCAAATGCAAAACAACATATTTCAATCCAACATAGCGAGATTTGACATGTTTTGGTAAGCTCCATAAGAATAACATGGGGAATGAGTATGCAGGTTTGCTGCTACAGGTATATTAAAACTGAGTGGTTTTAATTTAATAATTAGTAGATCTGAACTAGAAGAAGCTATTTACCAAGTTTTATTAAGATATGTTGAGAAATAAGAGAGATATAGAATTTTACTTATTCCCCATAAGGTTAACATTGGGACAACGTACTGTGTTTACCACTTTCAATATCTCGGTAACCAATGGACATAGAGGGGTGATTCAAAATACTAAATTGTTTGTTTTTATGAGCTGAATTCAATGGTGCCAATAATATAATGATAATGATAAATTTTATTTTTTTATGTAAAAAACTCAAAAAACCCATTTTTGGGGGGGTTTATCCCCCTTTACCCCCCTTTCCGGTGGTCCGATCGGGCTGGTTCACGAACTCGTCCGAGTGATTACCACTTTACACATCTGTACCAAATTTCATTAAGATCGGACCATATTTACGGCCGCTATCGTGCTGACAGACACATATATAGATAGATAGATAGATATATAGATATATATTTAAAAATTCGAACGAATGGTGTTTTTTGCTTCTGGTGGCCCCAAAACATAAAGTTATCATGGTCTTGGGCTTAGGTCTTACCATGAGACCTACGGTAATAGCTTCTTCCCTATATGGGAAATTCGCTAAAAGTATTTAAGGCAATAATTGCTGTAATGAAGTTATCACTTCCACCGTAAAACACATGACTTATATAACTTTTTATAACGTTGTTAAGCGGTCACATAAAATAACTGTTATAAATAAACACTGGATATGCTGACTAGAAAAAAAGGTACTCATTAACTATGGAAAACTTCAAAATAAAAAATTCTATCTGGAGAATCGTTTTATAAGATAAGTCCTCACGCTTACCATAACGAACCTTTCATTTGTATAGTAATGTTAAAAAGCACAATCATCTATGCCCTATATTTACATATAATGATTATTGAAAGTTGTACCAAATATGAAGTTTTATTTAATAATTTACTGTGTTCACGTTTCATCAATTAATTTACTAGGGTTTGTATAACACAATATAGAAACTCTCCACAAACGAATGGTGATAAAGTACTACTTTAATTTTTGACCAGTGCTATTATATGTACAAGGTTTGTTTGTTTAAGTGCTTCAGTACTTTGTTTTGTATAATGTATATTAAAATATCGATATAAAAACCTGCTCAGTGCCTATTTATTTTAACGGATGATCAAATACATTTTCCTATAATTTGTCCCCAAGACTTCACGTTTATGTTTCAAACCACAATAATTCATAGCAACCCTAAATTGCGACATCCAAAAATGGCGCAATGGCGCAACCACCCTCGATCATTTCGGTTACAAACGACAAAACTCGCAGCGGAGCGAAAAATCAAGTAAGAAAATTAAAAGAACCCTCCAAAGAAAACACATTGCCCTTAAAGAAGGCGTTTCCTAGCCCATACGTTGCGACGGGAGCAAGGAACATTCGCTGCTGCACTACACCCAACAATTACTAAACTCAATTTTCTCCCCCGCCAGTGGGGGGGGGGGGGGGGGCAAAAATGAATTCGGGGCCTGTGAGACGCGATACGACGCCTCGCATTGTAGACCTTATTGAATCTCTTTACAAGAAGGGAATATATCTTCAGAAAAACTCCATATTTACTTCCAAGGCTTCTTGTGAAGTATGCCTCCTTTATTGTCTGCACGTTTATGCGACTGAAATGAAAAATGCTTGATATATTGCTGTTTGCCGATTGCTTTTTGTCAGTAATTTTCATAATGTGTTCTAGGGACATTTTCAAAATTGTTTTTAATATGCTTTTTGAAATGCGAACAGAGCTAATTAATTTTTAATGAACTAATAAATATGACGACGTGCGCCATCGCAAAGCTTTCTTCAAACCACATTCTCCCGTTTAAACGATGAAAATTTTGTCGAGTAACATTATACTAACCTCACATTTACTACCTTTCACCATCCCTAGGGGGGATTAACGTCCGAACTAATGAATATTACGTTTGTAAGACCGTCCTCATAATTAGACCGGTTCGTAAATTGTAAACCAGGCAGAATTGTGGTTCGGATTCCACGTTAAAAAGTAGCCAAGTAGCCTTAGTTGTCATTGGTTGTTGGGCTATTAATTAACAGTCCTGTCTAAGGACATGTCGGCCTTAGTCAGTAACAAGCCTTCAAGATCGCGCCACAATCATTCTTCACTCATCTGCCATTCATACTTGGCTTAAAATATTTTCTTGGGTAGGTCGCCATTCCAAAGCAATGTATAATGTATAATACATTCCTTCAATTTTAGCGAATTTCCCTATAGGGAAGAAGCTATTACCGTAGGTCTCAAGGTAAGACCTAAGCCCGAGACCATGATAACTTTTCGTTTTGGGGCCCCCAGAAGCAGAAAACACCATTCGTTCGAATTTATATATATATATATATGTGTGTGTGTGTGTGTGTGTGTGTGTGTGTGTGTGTGTGTGTGTGTGTGTGTGTGTGTGTGTGTGTGTGTGTGTGTGTGTGTCTGTCAGCACGATAGCGGCCGCAAAAATGGTCCGATCTTAATGAAATTTGGTAAAGACATGTAAAGTGGTAATCCCTCGGATGAGTTCGTAAACCAGCCCGATCGGACGACCGGCAGGGGGGGAAAGGGGGATAAACTCCCCCAAAAATGGGTTTTTTGAGTTTTTTACATAGGAAAATAAAATTTATCGAATTTTTGTTGGCACCATTGAATTCAGCTAAAAAAAAAACAAACAATTTAGTATTTTGAATCATAGCTCTATGTCCACTGGTTACCGAGATATTGAAAGTGGTAAACACAGTACGTTGTCTCAATGTTAACCTTATGGGAAATAAGTAAAATTCTATGTCTCGCTTGTTTCTCAACAGATCTTGATAAAACTTGGTAAATAGCTTCTTCTAGTTCAGATCTACTAAATATTGAATTAAAACCACCCAGTTTTAATAAACCTGTAGCAGCAAACCTGCATATTCATTCCCCATGTTATTCTTATGGAGCTTACAAAAACATGTCAAATCTCGTTATGTTGGATTGAAATATGTTGTTTTGAATTTGAAATTCTCTGAGTATGCAGGTCTGCTGCAACGGGGGTATTTTTCATTACGACTGGAACTGCATCATTCCTCACATAACCAATTATTTTCAGCGACTTTCCCACTAATTTCCGACCTTTCGTTAAGCTGATAAACGTTTCATCGACACGTTTCGTTCCTATAAACAACGCACAGCTATAAACCTCTCATGGTGCACTGAGTAATTTGTATTTCCACCCGGTATTTCCTCCCAGGCGGATGATTGGAGACGCGGCGCGGCGCGGCGGGGGGCCGTTTTGGGCAGTCCGTAAACATAAGGACCCCAGGTGAGAATTAAATACGGGCCGGTCTTATTTACAGCTGGTTATCTTGTAAAATAGGGTCTAGAGGTACAATTTCACGGTGTTAATTAAAGTGTAAACTTCGGTGTGAATATTGGCTGCGAGAGGGTTCGATTCCTTTCCTGTATAACTTCTTTATGATTCTGTTACAAATACTGGGAAGAGTGTAAATTTTGCAAAAAAAGTTTACAAAAATGATCAATGTTTTCTTACACTCACATTTTAAATTACATTGAACAACTGTGTAGGACTAATTAAGCTTGTAGGTTTGAGGAAACCTGCAACTTATTTATTTTTCACGATATTTTTTAAAGAAACGATTTAATTTATCACAGAATTATTTTACAATATCTAATTGACTCAATTCTCCTTGGTTTCTGGTACTTTTGTTGTTGTTTCACTGTTGTTTATTTGTTTCAGAGACTATGTTTATTGTTCCTGTTTTCAAATTTAAATTTAAATTTGTTAAATATCTATAATTGTTAATATTAATAATCATTAATTTTATATTTAAGTTGTTGGTTTCTTATTTAATAAGCTTAAAAAGAGAGATTAGTAAAAAAAAACGTTATTACGATTGAATATTTACTTAAAAAAGGCTACCAACCAACATGAGACTTTATAACATTGTTAATTTATACAGTTATGCATTATTTTTGATATACCCCTTATGGGAAAAATAAATAAATAAATTGAATTGACATTATTGAATTGAATTTACAATATTGGAAGCAAAAAAATGATTTTTATATAGTAAGGAAGTTTTTATTATGTAGGGAGGCTGCCATCACCCACCTTGATGTGAAGGAATAGTTTTCAATAAGTACTGTAATAATTTATCCTTCCCAAGCCCACCAATAGTAAAGTTCTCACGTTCCCGACTTCCACTGTGCGTATAAATTTGTTAAAAGGGTACCCTTAGTTTGCATTTGCAACAATTCCCAGGCTAAACCCAGCCCGACCAGATTCATCCCAAACGGCACAAGACTAAAACACCAAAATCAGAACGGGACCCAATAAAAGCAGCGTGAATGCGCATAAGTGATTGTAATCGAATTAATTATTCATACGCGGTAAATATAGAGCAAAGGTTCGGGTCGGGGTCGGTCGCCGTGAGAAAAAATCTCCGAGAAAATTATTTAAATCGGATTCAAAGTGTTACAAAGTAACAAACAAGCCTGCGGATTCAAATGAGGACCTTATTTTTGAATTTGCATACATCTCGGCCTGGCCGGAAGTATTGAAGGGCAGGTTCGTCCCTTCCTTCCCACGACTGAAAGGCGGATCAAGTGCCCTGTGCCCTATGCGCGGCCACGCTCACGCTCACTGGGCCCTTTGCATATCACTGGAGTTGTGAGCATGTGCAGTCGCTTGAATGCCTCCACCCTGGGCGCTGGGATTGGGGCGGTCCAGGAACGTCTGGGTGCTATGGAATTATTTGAAAATCTTGGGAAATATTTCTCGACATTTTCAAATATGATAAAGTTCCTATAGGTGACTAAAAATGTCACTTAAAGTTCCTATATGACTTTCCTATAGGTTGATAAAGTTGGCTGTAACATCTATAAAAATTACTAAATTAAATTACTAAGCTGTCAACTGTAGTCGGGGGGCTCGTGCTAACTCGAACCTATTAAATTTTAAATCTTCGGTACCTATTTATTATTATTTTCAACCTATATGAACCTGTCTCTTAAGTGCTGGAAACAATAACAAAACAAGAAATAAAGTGAAAGTTGTATTTTACCTCTTTAAGTCAAAGAGACTTAAACTTACCTCTGTGTTTAGATTTTTATGGAGATGAATGAATTGAATTTGCAATCTACCACCACAAGTCGAAATTTACCTCTACATATCTCAGTTTTCTTACTGGATGGATCTTTGAAAGTTGAAACCCCAGCGTACAGGTCGATAATAAATCAAATCCGATAAAGTGACGCTTCATTTGATTTACCTCTATATCTGAAATTCTCGAGTTCGAACTACAGTACACTCTCGATTATCCGAGCCCCGGTTATCCGAGACTCCGGGTTATCCGAGGCAGCTGTAAGTTTAAATATACGTTTCGATTATCTTATCAAGCGTTATAATAATGCATGAAACGATTGTCTTTATTTAAAATTCTATCGTTTGCAACTCGAAAGGACTTTCATTGTCGTATTTATTGGTAAATAATATAATAAGGCATTTTAATAAAGCATTTCGAAGTGGTCTTATTACAGCCCAACCTCAAAACACACATAAACTCCGTATTATCCGAGGTTCGTGTTATCCGAGGTAGCGTCGGTCCCGAAAATCTCGGATAATCGGGAGTGTTCTGTACCCGTATAAATGCAATTGGAAGTAGGGAAATCCTTAGCAATGCAGAAAATTGGTTTTGAGGTAGGTGCTTGACTCAACAGGCATTGCCACCGGGTCACTAATTAAAATGGTTCGCAGGGCAAACCTTAACCTATTTAACTCTATCGAGGACCTATTTAAATTGAAACAACTCATTGTTTAAACAATTTAAACTGTTTCCTTACGCAACTTTAAGTGTGATTAAATACCCAGTGTGCAATCATAAAACCTCTTTAAGCGCTTTATAATTATGCACTTAATTCTTTTTCCATTCTATTCGTAAAGATTTTGAGAATATCGAGTAAAATGATTTCCTATGAGTTATAAGCAATCATATATTACAGAAATTAAGCAAGAACTACAAAACTGTATACGACTTTTCCTTGGGTAGTTTAACAAACTGTGTAACTTTGTCATGGCAAATTAAAATAGCAATACTTCATCTTTACTGGAATTTGAGTATAAGTGGAACACTGGAACCTTTATGGGGATGGATAAAAACAGCCTTCCACATTTGGTCTTTGCAAAAATACAGTAGGCCTTCAAGAAACTGGTCGCCTTTTATCTTAACATGTTTATGAAGCTAACATAGGATTAAAGAGTCGTACAAGCAACACTCTAATGAAAATATAATTATGATTCGTTACGTGGCGTCCCTTATGAATTTCTTGTCAAATATTTGCGTTTAATACTAATAGGGGCTGCCATAAACACTAATCAGTCAAATTACGGTAGAGTCATAAAAGAATACATGCGTATGAAGGAGTTTCACAAAAAACAATCTAATAAATATATTCTCATGATTCATTACGCTGTGTCCTTCATGTATTGATTGTTGACATACACGCGTTTCATTTCCAAGAAACAAATAGTTGCAAAAAGCTTAACCAGTATTTATTTTTTACACTCTTCAAGAAAGAACAAAAAAACATCCAAACGCAACAGATGTTCAAATCGCGGCGTTTTATGATAATTTACAATTTAGATTTCACACAGCGTCCCACGGAGAGGAAGACAACACTTTGAAATGATAGAGATGAATCTAATAAATATTGTATTTATTCATGGGCAGAAATAATTAAGAGGCGGTACGGCGGCGTTCGCCTACGATTCGTGAACAATGGGTTACCTCGGAGCGTTATCTCGCCCCCTGGTGACCTCGGGCTTATCACGGCTACCTCACACCCCTGGACTGGCGGACGGAGTGTAGACCACAGACTGTTGATGGGGGTTACCTTGGAGCGTTATCTCGCCCCCTGGTGACCTCGGGCTTATCACGGCTACCTCACAGCCCCTGGTCTGGCGGACGGAGTGTAGACCACAGACTGTTGATGGGGGTTACCTTGGAGCGTTATCTCGCCCCCTGGTGACCTCGGGCTTATCACGGCTACCTCATAGCCCCTGGTCTGGCGGACGGAGTGTAGACCACAGACTGTTGATGGGGGTTACCTCGGAGCGTTATCTCGCCCCCTGGTGACCTCGGGCTTATCACGGCTACCTCACAGCCCCTGGTCTGGCGGACGGAGTGTAGACCACAGACTGTTGATGGGGGTTACCTTGGAGCGTTATCTCGCCCCCTGGTGACCTCGGGCTTATCACGGCTACCTCACAGCCCCTGGTCTGGCGGACGGAGTGTAGACCACAGACTGTTGATAGGGTGTTACCTTGGAGCGTTATCTCGCCCCCTGGTGACCTCGGGCTTATCACGGCTACCTCACAGACCCTGGACTGGCGGACGGAGTGTAGACCACAGACTGTTGAAGGGAGGTTACCTCGGAACGTTATCTCACCCCCTGGTGACCTCGGGCTTATCACGGCTACCTCACAGCCCCTGGACTGGTGGACGGAGTGTAGACCATAGACTGTTGATGGGGGGTTACCTTGGAGCGTTATCTCGCCCCCTGGTGACCTCGGGCTTATCACAGCTACCTCACATCCCCTGGACTGGTGGACGGAGTGTAGACCACAGACTGTTGATAGGGTGTTACCTTGGAGCGTTATCTCGCCCCCTGGTGACCTCGGGCTTATCACGGCTACCTCACACCCCCTGGCCTGGTGGACGGAGTGTAGACCACAGACTGTTGATAGGGGGTTACCTTGGAGCGGTATCTCGCCCCCTGGTGACCTCGGGCTTATCACGACTACCTCACACCCCCTGGACTGGTGGACGAGTGTAGACCACAGACTGTTGATAGGGTGTTACCTTGGAGCGTTATCTCACCCCCTGGTGACCTCGGGCTTATCACGGCTACCTCACACCCCCTGGACTGGCGGATGGAGTGTAGACCACAGCCTGTTGATAGGGGGTTACCTTGGAGCGTTATCTCGCCCCCGGTGACCTCGGGCTTATCACGGCTACCTCACAGCCCCTGGACTGGCGGACGGAGTGTAGACCACAGCCTGTTGATAGGGGGTTACCTGGGAGCGTTATCTCGCCCCCGGTGACCTCGGGCTTGTTACGGCTACCTCACAGCCCCTGGACTGGCGGACGGAGTGTAGACCACAGCCTGTTGATAGGGGGTTACCTGGGAGCGTTATCTCGCCCCCGGTGACCTCGGGCTTGTTACGGCTACCTCACAGCCCCTGGACTGGCGGACGGAGTGTAGTCCACAGACTGTTGACAGGGGTTACCTCGGAGCGTTATCTCGCCCCCTGGTGACCTCGGGCTTGTCACGGCTACCTCACAGCCCCTGGACTGGCGGACGGAGTGTAGACCACAGCCTGTTGATAGGGGGTTACCTCGGAGCGTTATCTCGCCCCCTGGTGACCTCGGGCTTGTCACGGCTACCTCACAGCCCCTGGACTGGCGGACGGAGTGTAGACCACAGACTGTTGACAGGGGTTACCTCGGAGCGTTATCTCGCCCCCGGTGACCTCGGGCTTGTCACGGCTACCTCACAGCCCCTGGACTGGCGGACGGAGTGTAGACCACAGCCTGTTGATAGGGGGTTACCTCGGAGCGTTATCTCGCCCCCGGTGACCTCGGGCTTATCACGGCTATCTCACATCCGTGGTCCCTGGACTGGTAGGCAGAATATAAGTAAGAGATTGTTGATACGAAGCGCCACCTTATCCATTCTATTTGTAACTGAGTTGCCCTCATCTCGTTTTTTCAATTAAATTACAGTATAATGTGAATTCAGACATAAAGTTACATTACTCTAATGCGGGTTATATTTTTTTACAAATTTAATTTTCAAAGTTGTTTGTAGTTATACAACATTAAAACACATTTTAAATATTTCTAACCAACACACGTTTATTAAACAGTAAAATCATACCAATGGATTTATATTGTTATTTCTGCAGCACAGATCGCGCCAGGTTGGAAATCGAACCGGGTTTTCAGCTCAGTGAAGTAGCGCTGGACGACTCAGCGGTAACCCGAGACAAGCGCCGCTGACGCAGCGTGAACCGTGGGAAGCAGCACGGCTGCCTCAGCAGCGGCGGTGGTCAGCACGGAGCTGCAGCTGGGGATGCTGACGCCGGCGCTGACGCAGCTGGCGAGGTGAGACGGCTGCTGCGGCGTCCCTTGGTTACGTGGGTACATCGACGTTTCTTATCGTTAGAGGCTGGGGTCACTTACGACACGACATTGTTCTGTTAAAATCAATGAACGTTCTGATTTAGGATTTCTTGTACATTGACCTGAGTGTATTTAAATTTGTAGACTTCTTTGTATCCCAAGGAAATATACTTAATAAGGATTTTCGACTGATAACTTCAACGCCATGCATTTTAAAAATCAAATTACTGTATATAACAAATTACAAAAAAATCTAATTTTAAAATATTCTCTTCCTGAAATTTATTTTTTGGTTTAGGTTAGGGATCCCATTACTGATTGATACTTTATTAACACCGGTTTTGTATTAGAAAAAAAGTCTTAACTTTGATGATTTTACTACTACTTGTTTAATGGTAAGTGGCTGATTTTTAAATGGTTTTAGTAATATTTAAACTAAAGTGTGTCTCAAAAAAATTGTTGCTGGTGTTACTTATGCCAGCTGAACCCCTACCCTTACTTAACACAACTGCTTTTCCTTGTTGAAGCAGCTTCACAACATCACAACACCACAGGTAATTTTCAAATATCCTTCTAAGTTTGGGGAGGTAACCCCAAAGTATTAGAACCACATTTTAAACCTTTTACCCACCGAGGCCCACAAGCCAGGGTCCGCCCAGGCTCTAATTGCAACCCTTCCTTCGAGCCGATCACTTTGCATATACTAACCTTTCCCAACCCCCAACCCCCAACCCCCAACCCCCGGCCCCCAACCCCCGGCGGTCCGCGGCCGCTTCCCACGACATCCGCAGCCGAGGACGTCCCATCGCCGATCTGCATACGGCCACCACCGCCAGGTACCGCGGTCGTGAGAATCACCGGTGTTTGAGAAAAGGGTTTCTAAAGAATCGGTAAGTAGTAATTTACCTGCGGGAATTGGTAATATTCGGTCCCTTTTGTAAAGGTTCTCTTTATGTAAAAATTATTCAAAGTTTCTAATTTAAATAGATCTGGGGCTGGTTCTCGTTTGGTTGTTTGTAAATGAAAATCTTGGCTTACATACAGGCATACAGGATTCGGCAAAAGTCTGAAATATATAAATTAACTTCTATATTATTTTGCTCGATGTAATGAAACTTTTAAGTTGGGTATCAGTCATAAATAGAAATATTTTTACGTCTTTATTTTTTCGCATGACCAAGGGAAGTCCCACGCTGGAAGTCTTGAAATTGTTTAAAGTAGGCGTACCTCGAGTTGTACCTTATTTTAAAGGTATTAATTAGTAGATCATAACAGCGCAAACCGCGTCTCAAAAGGTTAAGCCGTTCAGAAGTTACAACTCCTCAAAGATTTCAATGTTGGCCATTACACTCTAAGCTGAAAGTTAAGGAGAATAGTCTAATTACTAATAAAGCACTCGAAACAATGTAATTTAATTTTAGATTTCTAATACGACAAATTATCCTTATTATTGAGAACTAATTGTATCTAAAACTCAACTAAGTTGTTCCGAGTGCTTTATTATAAGTAATTAGACTTTTTTTCTTAATTTTAGCTTAGAGTTTAATAGCAAACATTAAAATCTTTGAGGAGCTGTAACTTCTGATTGGATTAAACTTTTGAGGCGCAGTTTGCGCTGTTATGATCTACTAATTATAACCTTTAAAATTAGGTAACACTCGAGGTATACTTACAGTAAACAATTTCAAGACTTCCAGCGTGGGCCGTCCCCCCATCGTGCGAAAAGCTAAGAAAATACGCCAAAATATTTCTATTTGTAATTGATTCACAACTGTAAAGTTGTATCCCTTTGCAAAATAATATAAAAGTTATTTAATATATTCTAGACTTTTGCCGAACCCTGGTACAGTATATAACTTCTATTGCTGAAGTAGATATACGTAAAGAAGTAGGAGAAGTGTGTGTAAAGGCACAAGTGTATTATAGGGATACGATACCTTTTTTAAACTGAATAATTTTGCTAAGCTTTAAATGCAACATTGTAATATGTAGCTGTTATAACGAAAAATAATGCAGAAAACTTTTCTAAGACCGAAAATAATAAATTACTAAAAACTGAGTTTTGTTGTATGTAAGCAATCATCCACAGTTGCATCCTGAGGCAGATTCAGTGCATATCTCTAATATTAAATTTAAAGAAACAATGCTCTACTCATTTTTCCTAAGTGTTTAAAAAAATAAAATATTGTTTTAAGGTAAGTAACTCATAAAACTAACGTTCCCCACAAAACGGACACATTTATTGCTTATGATGAAAATGTAACAAGATTGAAAAGAAAATATTATCACTCACACATATTCTAAAACAATATAGATCTTTAGACCTACCTTTTGCCGAACTTCTCTTCCAGAAAAATAGATAATTACTACTTAGTTACTCGATTTATCAACAAAACAACCTCATGGAAGTCTGGGACGTAGTGCGACCTTGTTATCGTGCTGATTATTTTATCAGAAGGTCGTTTTTTATCGCAGCTACCTCGATCAGTGTAAACACACTTCTATAATGACTTTAATCGCTGTTATTTTCTTATGAACAAATGGCAGCCGTGATTGACAAGTAAATAGCCCGTTATTAGTTTTCCAAAGAAGTCCGGATCGCAAACAACGCAACGTTGCGCCGGTGAAATTCGCAGCAAGAAAGAGGCGGCGTTTTTATAATATTTCAGTGTGACACTTTTGAGTTACTAATGTTGAAATGTTCCCCCGTTAAAAATTATTAGCTTTTTCTTTGGATAGGTCAGTAAAATTGTGGTTTATTATTGAATCAACTGAGCAATATTGTTAATACGGCGTATTTCTATTATTTTCTTATGTTTTATAGGTCGTAACAATTAACTATTCAGAGATTGTTGTCAATGTATTATTAAAATAGGTTAAAACACACACATTGTTTAAAAGTGTTTACTATAAGTACGAATTGCCTTCAATCGTCAGATCTACTCAGTAAATTATTTTATTAGCCATGCAACAATTTCAGAATTTTTTGTTGGATTTACATCGCTTAAAAATTTAAATGTTATAAAATCAAATATAAAAGCCTACGCAGAAGGTAGTTTCAATATAAAAAACGAGTAAAATTCTTTTTGCTTGAAAAACGTTAGTAATTAAGGTATCTGAATTTATTGATAAAACCTCTTCCGTAAAATGAAAAATATGACAAAAGAAAATAAATTCGTGAAAGCAACACTCCACAATCTACAGTGCGAGATCTTCACTTGATTCTCGACATCAGAAAGCGTTCCGAGGGTGTAAATAAGAAATGCCATTACCTCGCCATATCTCCGTTCGGTAGTTGGGGGGGGATGCTGAGAGACCAAGAGAGGGGGAGGACATCAGGGCGACATTAGGGATAACACATCAGCGAGGACATTTTTATATTCTACAGACGCTGACAGCGACGTCTTCAATAAAGAAATTTATGACGGAGGGCGGAGCGCCGTCGCGGACAGCTCGTCGCGGGAAACGAGCTGCGTCGATAACGACTATCGGAGATCGATTAGCGACACCGATAACACGGTCGTATCGACTGCGAGGTAATTGATCGTCGTAGTCGTTTGTATATCGAACACCAGACTTGATTTAGGTGAATTATTTAACTCGTTTCTTGTTTCTGTTGTTGATATAATACTGCCTACTTTAATACTTTTGATCAAAAACAATAACCCAAATCCCAATAATAATGATATGCTAATTAAGTAAGATTTTAGGAACTTTTGCTACGATTAAAATAAATATCGCATAACATGCGCACTCATTCAGGATATTAAATATTATTATTAACATGTTAATATGTCAATGTTAAACATGTTAATATGTTAATGTTAGTATGTTATTATGTTAAACATATTATTAATATGTTTGACGTGAAGGTAAATTCAGACAAACGTAGCTATCAAGTTTGGTAATGAAGAAAAATGACGATCAAGTCTGTTACTGAAATCAATAACGAGTATCGGAGATCGATTAGCGATACCGATAACACGCTCGTACCTATCGATTGCGAGGTAATTGATAGCTAGTCAGTAGCTAGTGTCATTCTTGATGTATTGTTTTTATATTTTATATTAAGAAATCCCGGTTAAAAGTTCAGTGATCAAAGGTAATTAAAATGTTTACAGTGTATTTGATTAGTTAGGATAACACAAATCATGAAGAAAGTAATGGTAGCCTAAAGTATGCCCATTTTTGCTCAGGTAGTGCGGTTAGCTGCTTTTAAGCGTATGTGCCTCAGCTGAAGAGGTTTACTACCTAGCTTTGTCAGCTTCTCCTAAAAGATGATAGGTAACCTCACAGTAAGACATGTTAAATATGCAAGATTACATTTTCTGGTGATGTTCGAATACAATCTTGTGGACCACTGACATCACAGAATTAAACTTGCCTTTCCCATCGCGTTCATTATGTGACAGGGCAGTCTTATGTGCATGTCATTTATATAATTTTAGATGAATTAGACAATTCAATACCATTATGTAGGTATGTTTCGACGTTCCAAACATCATATACCCTAAGATTTTTATTTTGAAAACAATGATTATACAGGGTATTTTTTAACACAACCCATTTTTAATACTGAGTTATGCACATAACATAAAGATGGAATGCGTGTTGTTTTGTTAATCTTTACATTTTATACAACCTATTATTTAAGTTTGATGACATTTAGCTTACATTATGGGTTCAAACAGTCCACCACTGTCATTTATACAAAGTTGTGCTCCCTCCCCATCAAATTCCTGTACACGCTTTGCAAAGTACCTCTTTGAATTTCTTATATTAAATTTGTTATGTTTGTTTTGAGGTGCTAAATATTTTGTGAATTGTTTTCTTAGGCATTACTTTTTTTGTATCCCCAAAGAAAAAGTGGTGTCAAATCCGGGGATCTTGAGGGGGAATAATACGTCCCTTATAAAATAAAGTTTTGGGTTGCGTTAAAAAAACTCCCTATATTAAGATATCCTTCGTTCATATTACGGAAAGAGTTATTTGTAGGGGAAGTGTTATCCAACTCCCAAGAAAAATTAGGTAATAGGAAATACTATTGAGAAATAGTTCTGAAACAATATACCTTTCACTGCACGCCAACTACAGATTACTCTGGCCAGATAAAGGTCTCTGTTACTTGAAATTGGCTATAACATTTATTAGGCTATAAAATATATCTGCTCGAATTTATTCGGAATTTCGACCTCACTTAAATTACCCCTACAATACGGAAAAACATTCTATTTATTTTTAGATTCTTCAGGGAGCAAATGAAAATGCTTATCGACTTTCATTAACACATGAATTATAATTTACGTATATTTAACTAAGTGTAATATGACAAATTAGTTCAGTATCTACTATGCTCGTCCGCTTACAGACACAGACGAGCCATAATTCTGAGTCGATCCAAACTCACATTTAATTTCATTTATGTTCTATTAAAACATACACTAGCACGAATGCAATATTTATTAAAGCTTATTTCTGCCAGTCAGATATCTCCAACGCTAGACCTGGAGACTTGAAATAGGCTTGTACACAACCTTTTAATTTTAGGTGCTTAACCACAAAACAAGAAAGCCTTTCATGATCGGAAAATTGATCTACAAATTTTCCCCAGGGTTCAGAACATCCCATTGAGAAGTCGTGCTATTGGGGAAGCTTTTTTGAGTTGTTGACCAACACCATAAACAATTTACAGGCTTGTGTGAAATAAATTTAGTATAGAAAATAAATAAATAAATAATGTTTCGCACTAAAAGTACCAATGGAAGGAATCCCCTGATACATTAATTTTAATTGATCTGTTTATTTTATGATGTAATTCGTTATTAAAATTCCACAATAGAATTTGATAAATCGTGTCTTATTACTTATCGATTCCTCTAGATAAGGTGGATAAGACTCCCCTTAAAAGTTCTGTAACATTTTTATGATTAAGGTTGTTGTTCGAAATTGTTCGGCGTCAAGTTTTGCAGCAAGGACACCAAATTATGAAGGTCAGCCCTATTATAGTCGCAGGGGAGGGGGGGGCAAGAGAAGGGCTTCAGAAACCCTTAGAATTTTGTATGGCATTCCTCCATAAGATCTAACATTAAAATAGAAGCTTCAAGTAAGAAAGCTTATGAGATTAAACTGTTCTATCAGCAAAACCATGTGAGTACACATATTTGCAAGCTAAGCTGTACCAGTAATAGTTTCGTTTTATGCCACTATACTATTAGTATAATTGTTTTGAGGTATTACTATGTTTTCATGGTGTAACATGTTCAGCTTTAAATTGTATTCCTTTTGAACAATCTAATAAAAACAACACTAACATTTGGCACGGAGCCGAAATGGGTAAACAAGTTGACATAGTACAATGTACATGTACATTGACATGTACAATGTACATTAATAAATTTGTAGATCAAGTTGAGTATGAGTGAAATTACATAATTCGATCGTCGCATAGTTTTTCATATGAGAATTTTAAATATACTTTACAAAAAACCTCAAGAAAGTTAAGAGAAAGAAGTAAGCGTTGTATGACTTCTTCAACTAACTTATAAATTCATACTTATAACGTGCCAATGAGACAGATGATAAGCCAATTCCTTAGCATAACAAGTAATACAATTATGATTGCTAATATAAAACACTCTCCCACCTAATGGGGGCCTGTAAATCCAAACACACAATAACAAAACCAATTACATCCCTCAAATAAACAACCGTGTTCAAAGCAACCACTTTATTTTAATAAGCTCTCACCGGACAATGCTTGGTTGCAATGGAACAGTTATCATAATTTGCAATAATCGAAGCCAACAACAATAGACCGACTACGAGCAGTCGGAGTACAATTTGCAGTAAATAACAATAACAAGACAGCAATAAAGGAAACAGGGTCTTCAGTATGAGAAAAGGCAAGTGCAGGCCGACGTAACTTTGAGATATTACAGTCTAGTTCAACCGACAATTAAACAAAAACAAAGCGATTACACTAACTTAATGTTGGAAGTATTTGTTGGGATAATTGGAGTTGTAAGGTCGGCAACGAGTTATCGTCTGCCCAAAAGTTGTACACGCGAGCAGTCCGGCTATTTTATGGTCTCGACCCTGTATAAATAATCTGGGTATTTTAGAGCTGAATAAGTCATCTTCTCGGCCCACCAGATGTTGGGGAATTCGCATTCTTCATTTTGTCCCGTTGATAACAAGATTGATTTGTAGTGAAGCTTTATTTGAAGCGGGTTCCCGTGGAATTTCCCGCCTTTGAGTGTGGTTTTTAAGTCTTATCAAGATTGTAGATGACATTAGCAGCAAATCCTTAACTAGCTATGCGGGAGCTTTTCTTAGTCCTGCCTCATTAATAGGTTTTCTTTCTTTCCGTGATCCTATAAAAGTTGCAATACACTTAAGTTTTTTCACTGCTTGAGTTCATTACATGTAAAATAATATGCAGATTACATAAATTTCCACTAAATAAAGCAGTAGTTTGCTAAGTATGTTTAGCAATAAGAAATAAAACTTGGTTTGGTACCAAAGTGGTTATGGTGCTTCCGCCTTAGTCATCTGATCGATTGCGAGTATTATTTAAAAAAAAAGAATTTTTAGACTCAATTAAGCGCCATTCATAATTTGGCTTTGAAATAGTTCATGACTTATTAACTCATGACTTGTAGTATTAACTTACAATAGTTCATGATGATTAAGTTAAAAGTTGGCATGAGAGAGATTACCATGTCAGGTAACAAATGAAGAAAAATCGAAAAGTCAAAAGGAAGTTGGTTACCTGCATGGTTGAAATCAACCATATCCCAGGCAATCCCTTTTTATAATTTTACCACCTACAGTGGAAAACATTTAATTTTTTAGCCGTAATTTTTATCCGTTCATGAGAATTATTTAACTGTTATTAGTCAGCAAGTACAGCTGAATAACCGGAAATCCTTATGACTAACAGATCCGAATAAGTGAGCGTATAATATTCATATCATGATAGACACTTGCCCCATGCATATTTGATTCAATAACTAATCATAAACTTATCCAATTTGACGATTTCAGTAACAGACTTCATTGTCAAGCTTAATTCTACGTTTGTTTTTATTTACTTTCACATCAAATATGTTAATAAATATCCTGAATGAGCGCTTATGCAATGCGATATTTATTTTGATAATAACAGTAGATCCTATATAAAATCTTACGTAGCAATCGTTATTATTGGGATATGGGCTATTGTTTTTGACAAAAGTATTAAAATAAACAGTATTATATCAACAACAGAAACAAGAAACGAGTTAAATAATTCACCTAAATCAAGTCTGGTGTTCGATATACAAACGACTACGACGATCAATTACCTCGCAGTCGATACGGCCGTGTTATCGGTGTCGCTAATCGATCTCCGATAGTCGTTATCGACGCAGCTCGTTTCCCGCGACGAGCTGTCCACGACGGCGCTCCGCCCTCCGTCATAAATTTCTTTATTGAAGACGTCGCTGTCAGCGTCTTTAGAATATAAAATAAAGTGTCCTCGCTGATGTGTTATCCCTAATGTCGCTCCTACTCTCTGTAGATATGGCTGCGTAATGGCATTTCTTATCTGACAAACCATCCCATCAGCCCGAAGGAGAAACATAGTTTTTTTTTGTTTTATTTGAAAATTATTATATAATTTAATAATTTTAAAATGTTTGAGTTATAGGAAAATCTGATAATGTTTTTTAAGTGAACTGTATTTAAATAACTGTGGCTGGCATTACATAAAAATATAAATATGTTAAAAATCAACAAATAGTACTCTTACTTGTAGGTGCTCATTGTTTTAATTCTTTATACAGCTAAATTTGTAGTTTGTATGAATTTCAATGAAAAGTGTTTGAAACAATATTTCAAATAATGTAATGTATAACAACAATTAATTGTTGACTTAGGAGAATTGTTCACTATTCCGGCAGATAATATAAATTAATATTTTTTCGCAGTGTATTCTTTTTAAATTATTTTCTTACTACTGGATATTGATGATTAATATGAAATGAAGACTAGGCCTACCATCCAATATCCTGAATATGAGGTTTTCGGCTTAAAACACGTGTAGCAAATAACCACTAAGAAGGTAGGCATACTCTTCATTTCATATAATTCTTTTTAATCAGCCTTGTCAATTCACGTCAAATTTACAAACCTTAAAAACAAAAAAAAATCATTTAAATTGATCAAACAGGAATACTCTATGAACCAATCATTAAAATTTTCGCCTAAGATTAATAGGCACCGATTCCTTTTGGCAAAACAGTAATTTGCTGATGTGCTCATTAGGTCCAGACCGAACTAATAACGGGTTATTTAGTTGTCAATCTCCAGTCAATGATTTGAAAGATAGTAGGGTTATTAAAGTCATTATAATAGCATGTTTAGTTATTAAAATTAGCTTGTAATGGATTGAAGTGATGACAAATTCATTATACTCTCAAAATGTTCCCTTTGTGTAAGTTACCAGGCATATTACATTAAAAAATGAAGCAATATGTAATTTATATGTATTATTTTCATGGATATATGGAGCTGGTACAGAGTATACACCATAGTTTACCTCATGTTTTGTTACTCAACTAAGTTCAGGGGTTCAATCAGGTAAAAATAATCAAAGAAAGGTCACAAGACCTTAAATATATCCATAAACGTAAAGGCTTTAAGATTCTTAAGATATGTACGAAATAAGTTTTGCAAAATTTCTTTAAAAAGGTGAACAAATTATTAAATGGAAGAATCTTTTTATAGACAATTTTTCATAAACGTTTTTATATTTTCCATTTATTTTGCAATAAAGATATAATTAAGGAAATATAAAATATATCCAATATCGAACTGTTGCCGTAAGACAAATTCATACCACTGCAATTTCTATTCACGTAAATTCCCTTATTTACTAAGGCTACGCGGTATAGTACATAAGAGAATGCCAAGAAGCAAACGCAATGTATATACCCAGCCTTCAAAGGGATCCTGATTTATTTTTATGTTTTATTAAACATTTTCTATCACCGTATTATTTGATATTATCACCCTCACAATAAATATTTAAAAGGAATTCACCTAATCGTCCACTTTATTAACCAGTTAAGTATAAATAATTTGAAATGAATAAATTATATCCAGATCCATACCTATCTCTAAACAATCTATTTTTTGTCTTTTCGTTTTTTCGGAATCATTTTCCTCAGATACTGTATAACGAACTTAATACCTCCAGATCCCTCCATTAGGTAGGGCTTATTACTGAAAATCTGGTTTTCGTTTTTGTGATCGTTGTTTCCAGCTTGCATATTTAAATCCCAATTACTTCAGGAGCCAATCACTGATTGAAGCCTCGCTCTGATTTTTGATATTAGGCTGCTTATTATAAGTGGATGACGCAGACGCAATTGGTCTAATCACCTCTCTGTTGAAATGTTTCCGGAAATTGTATATCCGTCCAAAATGTTGGAATAAAACGAATGTAGCCTGATAATCTATATTAAAGTGTTTTATAAAAATTTAATTTCACTTTTTGCAAGCGGAATAGTACGAAAAACTCCTTATCTGAAAACGTGCACAACTTTCACAATATTCTAATATTCTAATAGACTTCCATTAATTTTCATGAAAAAATTTTAGTTTACATTTTATAAAAATAAGAAAATATTATGAGTATATGCAAACATATAGCAAGCAATATTTCGGTAAACACTAATAAAGTGGCACTATTCTATATTTTACATACACTATCAGAAAAAAGAGAATTTATCAACTAAGCATATTAACTAATTAGATATTTGTACAAAGGTGATTAGACATAACTGAAAGCACTAATAAGTTAACATATCAAAAATAAATTAACTGAACATAGTTATGTTAACAGTTATCTCAAAAGAGAGGCAGCCAGATATACAGACTGGCCCCTTTGCTCCACAATCCGCCTAGACTAGAAGCAACATATTCGGTAGGATTAGCATTTGTAATCTCTTGGTTATTTTAAAATACCTCCGCAGAAAGATTTCAGATAACCGTGTATTAGGTGAACAGATAAAATTAATTATTTATATCGTGGGACAAGCATAAATTGGGCACGATATAAACGTATTCAACAACCCACTCTATCTACGTATAGTTCAGCCGAATGATAATGTTTTATCACATATTTATGCAACTAGATGTATAATAATGAGTAAAATTCCATGAAAATAGGCAGAAGTTCCTAATAATTGTTTACGTTCAGCTTTTAATTTTATTTAAATTCAACTACAGTTTATCTAAAGCCACAAAAGTGATGCATTTAACTTTTTTTTACCAATAACATTATTTCTATGATAAACCTTATTTAAAATTGGTTCATAATTCGTCGGCCAAGATATTTATTTTGTAAAAAATGTAGAAGATCTAATTTATACATTTAGTAGATGCAAGAAAGAAGTGTGCGGCGGTTTGTATCTTTGAAGTCCTTGTATAGACCTACTCTCCACAAAAGCCCACAGGTGGCCAAAATCCCACCTCGCGGCCATTCCCTAGTTTTTCAGACGTTTTTGAATTTACATTTAGAAAACCATTCTTCCAACAAAATTACACGACAAAGTTACAGTATATATTTATAGGGGTTAAAACCCCCTCAGTGTGAGCACTGTGACAGCTCTGCGTTGTTATTCTGGAACCAAGTTAAGTAATAACCACTGTCAACATAGTTAATGAACTACCAAAAAATATGGAAACCTCAAAAGTGGAAAAAATATTACATCAAATATTTGAATGTAATTTTGACTTGTATATGGACATGTTTTTTCCATGTACATTTTTACTTGAAAGACTATTTACAAAACCAATATTAATAGTATATTTCATTACAAGTACCTAAAGTGACGCTTTTCGTACAAGGTCAAGTTTTACAACCGAGGCTGTAAGCCAAGGTTGAAAAATGACCGAGTAATGAAAAGCAGCTTTAGGTCCGTGTGATGAACTATATTTTTCGTTATATTGCTCAGTACAATACGTAAACTACTTAAGAAAACCAAAATGTTACAGCTTGTTTACCTTTAAAGATGCCTTCAAAAGATGCCACCGTCTTGTTCTTGCTATTTGAAGCAATCAGCTGATTGTCTGTGTCATTTGTGTTCGGGTAGACTGACAACAATGAACAACTATCGACGTATCGAACGCATGTAATAATCGATTGGTGAAATGAGCGAGTTTCACAAATTGATTGAACTGACAACAATGAATGTTTCGATAATAACGATGAATGTTTCGATTATTTGTAATCGAATGAATATTGTTCGATTATTACGACGTACTCGGTACTTTTTGACTTTTATAGTCCTAGGACTATAAAGAGTCAGCTGGTATCGCGTACATCAGCTTTTAATTCCTAGGATTAAAAAGAGTGTATTTAGGTCCGGAAAACATGCTTAAAAAACATCTGTTTTTGAAGCAGTATAACGAAAAAAGTAATATTCCCCAAAATTGCCATTTGTTCTTTTCGAACCAGAGCGGTTTCTAATGTTTAAGTGCGATTCATGTGAACCAGAAAAAAATAAATCCAAACAAAACCAAATCTTTAACCCCGTCCTATGCCGCACTCATCGCCGCCCCTGCAGGCGCGGCAGGTACCGAGAACAGAGGGGGGCCGGGGACGTGCCCCTGAAAGCCTCCGTCTACTTACAGATGTTTGTCGACATGTTCCCCGTGTAATGAGTGTCTGACTCCAATTACAGCTGATCCACCCCCGCTCCTTGAACTGGGCGGGGGGAGAAAAGGGGTAGGGGGTAAGGAAAAAGGATTTACGTTTGTCAAAATATATAGTTGAAAATAATATTGGTACAGTTGTTTTCTTGCTAGGTAAAACAAATATTTAAAATATATAGGTTCGTATTTTGATTAATACTATTTACTCCATTACTTTTAACAACCTTTTAGTGACATGGAAGTGCTAATGTGAGTGCATGTTGGGTAAAAGAGTTTTAGTATACAACAGTCTTAAACCACTATGGATAATATAGTGTAGATGAATGGTAAGCAAAGTAAACTCATAGTTAAAGCAATATACAACCCAAAAATAAGTGTACATTTGAATCCGAAAAACTAATTAATACAAAAATTACATCGTCAACTGATGTAGAATGTATGTTTTGATTTCAATAAATTTAAATAATACAAACTATATATATATATATATATATATATATATATGTCAAACAACACAGGTGTGCTTATAGACCTTTTTGTTATGTGGGATGAAAGATCAATAATATTCAATATTATAAATAGTTTGTCCTATATTATTTACAATTAGGATTTGATTCTGTATTAATTCTTAACAATGTTGATTAACTAGCCTTGACTCCAGTTTAATAGGCAATTAATATGAGAAAAAGAACCTCGATATGTATTTTACAAGTTGATATCGCATCCGAGCAACCTGTTTCATTTAACAAGACTAGATAATTCCCCAGTCATTTTAGACGGCCTCATCGGAAAGATCCTAGATTACCAGGTTGGAGTGAATAGATAGAACTAATTATAGATACCGCCAGACAAGCGCGTTTACCGGCGAGTGTATCAAACCCACTCATCGCCTACGTTACTTCGTGTTATTAAAAAGTTGTTGTCCTACAAAATGTTTTGACGATTTTAGATATTCATGTGATATGAAGTGACAGGTAAATAATCAGTGACTGAACATTGCAGGAAGAAATAGGAAAGTTTCGCTTGATCGATTGTGAGCAGAATATTAACATCTTTCTCCTGCTAAACTCATTAAATCCGTCTTGTACTAATCTCTGGGCACGATACTGTTATATACCTGGCCTCAAACTCTGGAAATAAAGAGCTACTGGAACGAAATAAGGGAACAACTTATTGTTTAAAATTACATACATGACCAGAGTGGTTTCGATCCACAAGCAAAATAAGAGAGAATCTCACCTAGTCTCAAACACTTAAAAATAAAGAGCAGCCTTTTGATATAAAATATTATGTTAATTACGTACGTCAGTGTTTGTTGTCCATGAGTAAAAATCGAGATACACACTGAGGGCGTTCAAATATCTATCGCATTGATTCTCCAAAAACGATACGTCTCCATTTACAATATGATACTGCATTGGGATGGCGAGAATTGTAAGAAAAAGGAAGGCAACTTGTAGAATTAGCCATTATTTAATTTGTGAGTTTTGCTCATATATAAACACATGGATTAAGACTATAATTAAGGATAAAATAATAATATCTCCCAAACTCTGTTAATTGATCTTTTTGAAAAAGTTATTGTTACCTAAGTAATCAGAAGTATATTACATTCCCACATTTTTTAAGTTCGCATGAAAAAAAAATAAAAAAACATGAACAGCGATCAGCAAATCTTCACTAAATTAAATAACGGTTTCACATTCAAACGTTACTACAAACCTCCAAACCGGACCTGGAATTGACGGCAGCCCTATTTTAATCAACGAGTGATATAATTCACGGGTCAGATAAGGCAGCATCTGGCGTTCAGACGCCCGCCAAGACGAGAGAAACAATGCGTCGCGCCTAATCGAAAAACTGACGAAAAAGGAGCTAAAAAACTGGTTTGCATAGAGCAGGGACAAAAGGTACATTATCAATGCCGGGAATAATTGCGCCGGGAGGTGTCGCCTTTACAAAAACCCCTTTATACCGGTGTTTTTTTCTTATTTTTTTCGCCCTCCACATTTTCTACCCTTTGCGCCCCTGAATGGTCTAGCATTGTAGCACGCTTCTTTTGTTTTCAACTCTTTGTTTCCAGATGGGTATTAAACGCTCCCCGCCCCGCGCCACTCTCTGTATGAGTTTTCATCGAGGCGCGTTTTTCAGCCGCTTTTTCCGTAGTTTTTTCGTCGACGTGTTACAGTAACGTGGCCCGGGGCAGCCTGGGGGCGACAGGACCTCCCCCATGATCGGGTTACTGGGGGTGAAATTGATAATCGGAAAAGACAGGAAACTGGAGTGTGTCCTGTTTTATGTAGAAACGGTTTGTTATATCATCTGGCTATGTAATAACGTAGTTATTAAATCATTTAATTGAGTGTCTCGAGATACGTTTCATATTAAAGATTACATGAATATTTAATATAATCCTTTTTTGAAATTTATTGTTGTGACGATAAGCTTGCGTTATTATGGCTATTTATGAACATTTACCAATACTGATTAGAAGAGAGAGATCAAAACAACTTTTTCTTGCTATTGAGTGATAGAAAATGTCCGCAAAAATCCAATTAATAGCCATTTGAGTTATTAATTACCATTTAATTACCATTAGAGTTACCTGTAATGGTAACTCTAATGGTAATTATATCAAAGCGGTCAAACGTTTGGATTTGATTGCTTGCATCCAAACTAAGAAAAATGTTAATATGAAGGTATGTTTTAAAATGTTTATTTACCCAGTTATTATAATTTTTTTAGTTAAACATTTTATTTCCGAAGTTTTTTTAGCGACTTTCTCTAAACACAGTATGTGTCTTTAAATCATATACAGGGTGTCTCACCTAAGGTGTCTCAAATGGATTGCGGACGAACTAGTAGTCCTACATATATGAAACAAAATCATACTCCACTAAATCGACCGCAAGGAACAAAATAAAAATATTTTTAAGCTTTTTAAAATACAGGGTGTTCCAAAAACCGGGGGTCATGGGTTCAAATCTCAGAATTTTTAAATGTAAACATATGTAATGTTATGCATCGTTTTAAAGCAAGACGAACAATTTGGTGAAAACAGAATTCACTTATCATTATTCACTTCAAAATGGCGGCCATTTTCGTGAAAAATATTGGTATTTACGGAATACCCTGTATCTCGAGAACTACAAAACGTATTTTTGGTTTGGTTAAAAATTATTAATCCTCGTTAACTCAGCTTTAATTTGATATACGACATGCCAACATTAAAAAAATAAAAGTTTTTGACTGTACATTTTATTTTGTTTTAATGTTGGTAGCCCTGAAAGTCAAAAAATTTAAATGGCAGCATATGTCAAATAGCACATCATATTACAGGTTTTTCAAAGACCAACAAATTTTCAATTTACACCTAGCTGCTATCTTTGGTGGTTTTGTAGTTATATGCAAAAAACTCCATTTTACCATATAAAGCCCATGTTAAATGTGCAGTACTGAAGTTTAACTGATGCAGATTTAAATGCCCTGAAGACTACATTTTTAACATGGGCTTTATACAGGGGCCCATGGGCTTTGTTGCCCATATATAACAAGAAACTTAAATTTCAAAATGAAAGTTATTTACAATTTTTTTATACTAAAATACTGGGTTATTGGCGAGTTGAAAAATAGCAAAGGATGGGTATTTATAAAATATACCTACCACAATACAACACTAAGATTATGAAATTAGTTTCATAATAGCGGAGATATAATTGAATTTAGAAGCAGCAAAATGGGCCATGTCAATGCAGGGGAATTTTGCTGCCTCCATGGATAGATGAATTCATAACTCAGTTATTTATCAACCAGTTTTGTTGCAAGAAATAATATTCCAAAGGTAAATTTTGTTTTGAATTGAAACAAATAATTAGTAGTTTAGATTTATTGAACATTCCGCACTTTAAACATACCAATGATTATTTTGCGGATATACTAAACATTTAGAGAAAGTTTATTTAGTAATGTTTGCAATCAGAATTATTGAAAAATTACGACCAATAAAAAAGGATGATAATAGTCTAGGCAACGAATGCTCAAAAAAGGTATAGAGGGAAATTCATGGAACACAATTATTGACTTTTTCAGCTTTGTTTGGTCTAGTTAGGAGTTGAACATATCCAAAGTCCACGTCCGTAGCCCTTGAGCGGGGGGGGGGGGGGGGGGAGGAGTGTCTGAAGGTAGCATTTTTATGATTTTCCTAAATATTTCTAAAACTTCTCTTAGTATTCCCTATTAAATTGGAAAATCAAAGAAACTTAAATTGACTGTAAGAAAATTATATAATATGTCTATTTTGGTCCAACCGTTTACCAGGTAAGCACTAATTTTATTAATATTTTAGCAAATATCCCTTTCATAAGAAATACATATAAATGTGTGTGTATACATGCCAAATGGAGCAACGCTTTTTCACCTAAAGCTAAATAAATAACATTCATGAAATATTGACAAAATTTCCAGTAATTTGACACCTCAGAAATAAACATTTGTCCAAAGTAAAGGTCTTAATGAGCTCATTAAAAAGTTATTTCTTAAGAAATAACTACAAATATTCGGTTACCACAATTTTTTTGTGAGCTCGCCTAAACCTTTATTTTAGACCTATTTTTTATGATTGAGGTGTAAAATTACTATAAATATTCCCAATATTTCATAAATGTTGTTTATTTTCCTTTAGGTGAAGAAGCCTTGCCCCATTGGGCTTATATGTTACTCTCAAATTTACATGTATTTCTTATGGAAGGGATATTTGTTGAAATATTAATAAAATTAATGCTTATCTTGTAAACGGTTGGACCAAAATAGACATATTATATATTATTCTTACAGGAAATTTTAATTTCTTTAATTTTCAGTTTAGTTGGGAATTTTAAATGTTGATAGTTTTCTAGATATTTAGGAAAAACCTAAAATGGTACCTTCAGACCCCCCTCCATCCCCCCGCTCAAGGGCTACAAACGAGGACTTTTGACATGTTCAGCATCTCCTAACAAGTCCAAACAAATCTGTAAAATCAAAAACTTGCATTCAAAAAATTTCCCTCTATACTTCTTCGTTGCCTGGACTATAAGAGCAATTCAAATTTAATTACGACACCAATTTGGAATTCAATAACCTAATAATATATACAATTTTTTATATTTATTTAGAGGAAACTCAGCACAGCGACAAAGTCGGTGGTGTTGTGTTGCCGCAGAGCGATTGACCGGTTGACATCAATTGATGGGTCAGACTTGTGACTATTTGTTGCCATTAGCGTCCGATACGACTGATCAAGTTATCTGGGAGGGTTCAAGGATTTATATTCAACATTTCTGATTGTTTTTCAGTGGTCTTCTATATGAAAATCGTTCAGCAAAGTATGCATTTTAAGTGAGCATCAGCATTTCGTTTAACATTATCAATTCAATTCAAATTCAAATTGGCAGACACAACTAATTTAAATTCATATTTATTTAAATCTTTCTAGTTGTAGTAAAACTTTGCCCTTTTTAGGAAAGGACGTGAAGCTCGGACTCAAAAAAGTCAACTGAATGACAAATTGATACCTTTTTCATAGGAGAACGTTAATAATTGAATAAGTTCCAGTAAGGCATAATGTTATGTTAAGTTCACGACTGATTTTGAATAAACAATTGTATACTATAGAAAGAAAGAAATATATTTTTTATTAAGAGATGATGGGGATAAATTTGTTTACTTAAATTTCTTCTTATCTTTTTAGTTATTTGTTTTAGCGGTGAATTTTGCTATTAATGATCAAAGTTCAGTTTAAATGTCAAGCGAAGAAATGGAAAACTATTGATACTACATACTTTTTCTTGACACCTTACGTCTTAAAATGTATAACCTTGTTCATTGACAATACATCTTGTTATTCCTGTTATATCCTGGCCCATTATAATCAATTATTTTCCATCATGTAATTTAAAACTTAAAAGTAATATATTGGTTTCTGTTTAATATAGGTAGTTGTAACTTGTTATTTAAAAACATCCTGTTGTATAGTAAGAATAATTGTTGTTTAAGACCCCTCAAAGAGTGGCATGTTTTTTTTGTTTAGTTTCTCAATGGACTGGACTCGAATTCACCAATGGATTAGTGTTTTTATTTTTATAATTCGGACGTTATCACAATTACTTGAGGCAGTGACATCGTACTTCCTAGGTAATTTTGAAATGTGATTGTATGTATAATTTACTGGGGGAATAAAATCATTATTTCAGTTCATGATTTCATGATTTTATTATTTATTCCTAGCTTTCCTTTGGATTTAAATTCGCTATTAGAGTATTTCTTGTATGAAAATCATTAACTTTATTTCTACTTTCGGTCACTTTTATTCCATCTAAGATAATTATACAATTTTTGTTTAACAAAACAATAACAATTCTTAACACATGATTAAATATACAACACATTTAAATAATTCTAATAGACATATAACATCTTCCCCTCAACGAAGGTAGCTGTTCAGCTTATTCGGTGTTTTAATCAATCGTCCAGATTTGTTCGATAACCAGCTTCTAGGGTGTTACATTGTTGTGGACTTCGAGGCCTGTCTCTTGCACTAGCAGCAGGTGGAGACGCCACAGGTCTATGAGATATTGCAGGTCTAGACGAAACGTGTATCTCATTTCGCCGATATCTGCCTCCTTCTTCCCCTTCAACAAAATAAGACCTTGGGGTGTTGCTATTTGATAGTGAACTGTTTCCCCATAACACCGTTATCATTGGCTTATCACCTAAACTAAGTTTTTTTGTAACGTGTATAATGAACAGTACAAACAAATAATGTTCTATACGACTTTTCTTTTTAAAGACTCTTTTTCTTTTTAAAGACTCTAATATATATATGTCAATGGGAAATAGGTTTACGACAAACATTTTAGTAAAGAATACGGGCTAACTTAAACCCAGTAACACAAAAAAGTCATGGTCTCAAGGAATTATAAAAGGATAAAAAGTATAATCAATACGAATAATTTTGTAGGAGTAAATAGTCGTAGTAGTATAACCTTTCTGCTACCTCCAAATGTTTAATCCAATTTTCTCCAGCAGACTAAGCTACGTACAACATTAAATAGCTCAAATGCTCAAAACTTAATTTTCAATCGAGAAATGTTTGCCCCGTCCAAAATCAACATTTCTTTTGTAATCTAGCATTTTCTTCCTTGACTACGCACCTTACAAAAAGGGTTGATGGAGCGAGTCGTGGTTGAATAAGGCCGAAACAAGAGGATTGGTATCAGATAATTAATGGCCGGGGTGGGGGGGGTCAGGGACCGCCGCTTGCAACTCATCCACAGTTATTAATTACAACAGCTGAGTCTCGCATGTGCGCTAAGCCGCGGCGGTGCGGGGGGGGGGATGCGGCCGTTAGAAATCAAAAATACTCTTAAAACTGTTTGAATTTTTTGTACAATTACAGCATTTTAATGGTTGCATTTATTTCTCGTAGCTACGAGTTGACAGTATTTTTGGAACTGTGACTTGTAAACTTCTGAAGATAAGGTGTTGATAAAGAATGGTTGCGATTCTTTATAAGAACAAGGTCTTTTTGTTGAAGGGGAAGAAGGAGGTAGATATCGGGGAAGCTACATTCGTTGAGGGGAAGATGTTATATGTCTTTGAGATTTATTTAAATATGTTGTATATTTAATCCTGTGTTAAGAATTGTTAATGTTTTTGTTTTTAGAAAAAAAATTATATAATTATTTTAGATGAAACAAAAATGATACTTCTTCGAATTAATTTAATTTGTGCCTCATACATCAGAAGGTTAAAATATAAAGTAAGAACTGGATTTAAAATGTATATTTTAAGTCGTAAACCTAACTTCAACACATACATTTTTACCTTAAGAAAATATTCATCACACAGTTGTGTAGTGTTGTCCTTGGCTTCTGAGATGAAAAATAAATTATTTTCTTTAGTCACTCCTTATCTCAAAGGACACGAACAGCTGCATAGGTTAAACCATATAACTTCTATGAAATTTTTGAGTCAGATATGCACACAAAAAGGGCGAGTTATTATTTTTATTCCTCCCGTTTCCCCCTGTGCGCCGACCTGACGATATTCCTTATCCTTCTACAGGACCCCCCGAAGGCGCGTCTTCTTCTTACATAATGTATTCCCAATACATCAGGGGCGGCGCGTGCAGATATAAATGCGATTTTAACGACGCTCTCTGATGGATGACAATCGCAGACGCAATTTGCTGCCCTGCATCCTCGCCGCCCCCCCCCCCCCCCCCCGGAGTCTGATATGCGTTTCTTCAGAGGTGAAAGAAATATTGTTTTCTCCAGTGTTGCAGTGAGTAACTATATGGAAGGTAGTTTCCTTCAAGTCATAATGTATTACATAAATTAAAATGTTGGAAAATGGCACAAAGTTCGGTCATATTCATATATTTGTCAATGAAAAATAGGTTTCCAGCAAACATTTTAGTAAAGAATACGGGCTAACTTAAACCCAGCAACCTAAAAAAGTAATTGTCTCAAGGAAATAATATAAAAGGTTAAAAAAAAGTATAATCAATACGAATAGTTTTGTAGGAGTAAGTAGTCTAATGCAGTTAAGTTTATACTGAAAGAAATCACTACGGAATTTTTAGCTGAACAGTATGGATAGAAAAATGGTTTCGTTGAAGTGCATTTACTATAAGAACATTAGCTTGATTTTATGATAGCCATAACCCATGACTGTGATATAGGTAAACTATTTTGGCAAAGTATAATAGTATATTTCGCAACAAGGGCCGAAAATGAGGTTTTGCAGGCTCGAGATCGCGTTTCAAATTCTCGACTTCGTCTCGAATTTGAAACGATCGACAGCTGCAAAACCATTTCGGCCGCGTTGCGAACACTATTTTTCACCATACTACACAATGTAATATACCCTAAATAATAATAAAAAACTGATTATTATTTGACTCACTTGAAAACAAAACACAGCTATGAAAATAATATGATCACAACTATCCTGACTTTGGAACCTATTGAATACCGTATAATTATTTGATGTTCTGACGTTGTTTCAAGCAAATAAACGTTGTTTCAGCTGACTTTCGGCCCTAGGGCCCCAAACGTTTTCGGTCCTGTGGCGGCAAACGGTGTGTTTCGGTCCGCGTTTGACGTTTGTAAAACAGGTGATTTCGTCGTGGTGTGGTCAAAAAGTAATTGCCAGATGATTTAGGAAAATAAATAAATTAAAAGTTACAGGTTTTGAGGAAATCTCCTAATGAAAGTTGAAGTTGTGATACTTAAAATAGCAAGAGAAATACAACAGCCTAACAAGTACTGCCAGATGGTTAGGTGATTTAGCTAGATTGTCTGGCTGAAAGGGCTAAAAGCATGATAACTTTCCCGGCAGAATCTGGCTTGGACAGCCTGACTACATTGGCTCATCAAGTTTTTTCAGCTAAACATATAGCTCGAAATTATTCAATTTTGAACTGAAACAGCTGAATTTTGGTGACTAAAACATACTGAAGTTTCTGCCAGATTCTGGCTGGGAAAGCCTTGCTCATTTAATATTTATTTTTGGTTAAACTTGTAGCTGGAAAAGCTACAATTTACAACAAATTCAGCCGAACCAATCCATCATTCTAGCTAGGTACATCTGACAAAATTATTAAAAAAACTTCAGAGAGAGAAGCTGTATTCAGTTAGATAAACACAAGTAGCTATAGCCTTACAGTTTAACTGTCCTAAATTTAGACATTGAGTCTAGCTAAAATCATTCCATTTTAAGCCGAAACTACTATAACATTCCTTCAGTGTAGTAATGTCGACAGTCACATTAAAGGTTTTTTATGATTATACATCTGACCAGCTCATTAATAAGATCAAAAGACTTCTTTGGGAATTTCCGCGTGCCATGAATATGAGTTTGAATGCAGGCACAGTATAATGTATATTGAATGATTAATGGCAGTGGTATGAGTGTCTGAGTTGTATTCTCCGAACGGTGGCAGTTTTATCTGGAGTCATGAGTTGCGTTAACTGCGGTTGTTACCCTCGGGTCTATTGTTAGTGCCACCAAAGCATATGGCTAACTGAATGGAATATTTCCATTCACGTAAGACTAGATATATATATATATATATATATTAAAAAGAGCAAAAAATACATAATGAGCGTAAAATAACAAAAGTGAAATGTCTTTTTATTTACGAAATGAACTATACAGCCATATTTTTATTTATTTGTGAAATTATAAAAAAATTGTGTAGGGGATTGATTCAAGGTAATAGGACATTTAATGAATGTCATTAAAAACTCGAATTCCGTCGTAAATTATTATAATAATATTTAAGAAGATTTTTAATGAAATAATATTTTATAAAGGTAAATATTGTTTACTTCATACTACACAGAAACATCTGTTTTCTGTGCCTTACTCATGGCTGGAAAGTTATTCTTTACCGATCACTGCACGGTAAATTTACCGTCCAGTGTACAGTAAATTTACCGTTCACTAGGAAACGGAAATAACCGATGTCAACAATCAAAATAATCAGCTGATTGCAGTAAACCGATATTTAATGCATGTTCATTGGTTACTTCAGAGGAATGTAGTGGCAGCACTGGTGACAGCAAATGTTTGTTTATAGGCAAGGTTTGAAGAATCGAGAAAAGTAATAGTTCATACAATAAATACGTAATGTTTAAAAAAATATGTTTTATTCTGAGTAGTATGATGTAAAATATCGTACGTTACGCCTGGTACTTACCAGGCGTAACGTACGATATTTTACATCATACTACTCATACGGTAAAACTTTTTACCGTATTCGCACGAAAATCTTACCAAATCTTACGAAAATCTAACTGTCATGCTTGCAAGAAAAATGGTACTTACCGGGCTAGTAACGTAATATACTAATTAAATACCTTGTGTGGTTGTGATAACAAAGGTCATATCTCACCACAAATGGTGTTGAATTATCAAATTCGCTCCTGTGCTCTCCTCACAAACAACAAAGATCAAACGCCCCACGTTATTAAAATATAGGTGACCACAACAAGGGCATCGGCAAACACAGTGAAATATGCTCAACCACTAACATAAAAAATGTAAAACATTTGGAGTCATTCACGGGAACTTCTTTCTTAAATGATGAACTTTAATAAAAATCTTAATAATTAAAAGAATACAGGAATATAACTATTTAGCTATAAAATATGTTATAACTAATACATTGAAAATAAATTGACATCTAGGGTTAAAAAATCATAAAAATAATAAATCGATGATAAATTAATCGAACAAGCTTGATTAAACAAAATAATAAATTAATTAAATAAGCTAGGTTGAAATTGGATAGCTAGGATAGAATACAAGCCATCTAGCTTTCTCTTACCTTTCACACACAGTAATTAGTAATCCAATACTTCACATGCTAGTTGAATACATTGAACACTTACACAACAATTAACACATAAATTAATAGACAACAGAAATAACACTTAATTCATATGTTAGACACTAAGTGAATCACTGACCTAGGCTAGACAAGTAGGCATACACAATATTAGTCTTTCATATTCTAAATAAACAGAAATCAACGGATAACAGAGGCATATTATCATTAAAGGTAATGGACTTAATGTTGGAAATCGAAGGAATGAATTTGTTTTATTGTGAATAAAATCATTATTTAAAATCATATCTGGGTCTGCTAATGTTCAAGCAGCTTACACTTTTTCTATCAGGTTAAGAATTATTGTCGTTTAGGTTATTCTTCCTCGCAGTGATGTAAATAGTCACATTGCGAACTAAAATTTTCCTCCTTGCATAATTGTTTTCACTGTTACATTAGTTTTCATAAGTTAATTTGTTATAAACATATCATTTACGGAGCGCTTGTTATAACTTATGTGATTGTCTGATCTCTTAATTAGCTTTTAAGCTAGAGAGATTAATATTTATAACTGCTTTGTAATCGAATATTGTATTTAAATGAAATAAATAAATGAAATTAAAAAATGAAAAATTACAATGAGCAGCCAAGAGTGGTGGCCGCTGCAGCGACACTCCCGCCAGATCTGATACTGCAGGGTTATTAATCAGCTGGGATCTGCGGCGCAATTACTTTCAATTAACCTTTCCCTTTACTGCAACTGCAGCTGACCCGCGCTGGATCTGTCACTGATAACCCTCCAGCTGATGTTATCATTGTCTACTATTGCTCTTCAAGGTCATGTATAAAGCGTAAATTGCCGGTGCAATTATTGGTGGAGGTAATTAAGTAAGTTAATTCAAACGCTATGAACTAAATGTTATCGAAAATATTGTGAAAATGTTTTCCACTCTATTTATGAAATATATATATACTTTTTTTAAGAGGGTGGCGGCATCTTTTTATTTTGTATTTGCCCCCCCCCCCCACATGGGCCTCAGGCCTGTGCGTGGAAGTTATCAAGCTAACCCAAGGAGTGAGCCGGTACAGTACGGATGGTACTGCTAAAAGTGTTCGGCATCATCGGGACTCGATCCTGCGACGCTGCCGCCACAGAACCGGGGCCGAGTGCGCTACTAACTGCGCCACCGACTCAGTAAAAACTAGGAAATACTTCTATTAGGATACTTCTTGGCACTAGGAAATCATTAAAAAGTTAGACATTCCTAAATAATATTACAAAAAATTTTTCTCTAATATTTGAATTTCAATATTATCTGTGACTTAGAATATAATTTCTTTATTCAGTTGAAAATTTACACAATAAATAATTAAAATCAATTTAATCCCTTGTAAACGCATACTCTTGCTACTTTAAGAACGCGCTCTAGAGTAAAATATTTCCCTTTTTGAAACAGATAGCTTTAACACTGGAGAGTAAATACAAAATTAATTTTCGAATCCGAATGAGAAAACTCAACGTTGAAAAAAATCTCTTTGAAACATTGACCATCCATTAAACTAGTCTCTCAGCAATGAGCGGAAACAAGAATAAAGCAACATCAAGTGGTGTTGGTGGAATACGATTCATTAAGCAACAAATTGAATGCCTTTGTGATACAATCTGTGCAAATTTAACTGAAGCTTTTGTGTACAGTTTTTATAATTAAAATAAAGTTTAACGTTTTTATTTTGAAACCTTTTTGTTTTCAACTTCTTATTAGATTATTAACATATATGTTGGTTGATTTTTTTTATTTGAGAAAAATTACAGCCTAAAGTTTTGGAGTGGAAATATTTAGGCAACCGGACAATTAACGAAATGAATACATGATTTTTATGTACGTACAGTTAAGTACATAAAAATATACATTTTATGGGATAAAATATTGACCATCGAGAATCAGCGTTAGAACAAATATTAAAAAAAACAGAGATACATAAACAGAAAACTATTCAAGTTCAAAATTTAAAAATAAAACATAATTTAATACTCAATCAACAGTGAAGATAATTATGGACTCTTTATGCGTAAAAATATAATTTTTATTTTTGTCCTATTCCTACAGAATAAATTGCCATAACACTTCCAAACAAAAAAATTGTTTTTTAAGTGAATGATAAGTAAATACAGAGAAATAAGGATTGATAAATAAAAATAATGTAGTTTAATAATCGTAGCAAAAAATCATGGTTTTTCATAGAGAAACTCTATGGGGTTTAAAACTTATCGAAAAATATTCTAGAAAACATATGGAAAATTTTATACAAACTTAAGACAACTATTATTTTTTTTCACTTGTTGAAACACCTGGAACACCTCTTAATACAAGCCTATGTGGCAGAAGTTTGACAAAGTGTTCACAACAATAGTCCACTCTTACTTTGGAAGGGGGATTTTGAACTATTGATCTTTTAGGAATTGGAACGAGGATCTGCAAAATAATGAGGGACCTTTAAGAAGCTCTTTAACAAGAAGTGATCTCAATCAGGTCGTTACGAGGATATTGAATCGTTGGCAACAAGTGCTCCAGCTAACTCCTTTGTAAACCGGCACCAGTTAGGTCATTGCCACTGTGACTTCGACTTCGCTTTATTGACATTATGAGATGATAATTCGTCTTTCACTGTCGTGTTTGGTAACAAGATATGTCTCTTGGGCGGAAAAGATTTCTTTGCGTTGTCTTACAAGATTTGAATTTTACATTAACTATCTTTCCTTTTTAGTTTCAGAGGAAAGCGTGTTGTTTCTAGTTTAAAAGTTATCGAGAATGTGTGATGATGAACATATATTTTACTGTCGTTTTGGTAACAAGACAGGTCTCTTAGGCGGAAAAGATTTTTTGTTTTGTCTTGGAAGATTAGCATTTTACATTACGCTATCTTTCAACACACGGGCGAGACTTTATTAATGAATGTCTCAGAATTAATCTAGAAACACGATTAAAAAAATTCTACTTATAATGTTTTCTAATATCATTAATTACCTATATCTTGAAAAAAATTGCTCCAGGTCATATCATAGTCGTATAAATATTAATCGAAAAGTTGAAATAAGCTCATACGATGTTGTTTCCTTCCGTTTATTAACTATTAGTTCTTTATGGTTGTATCCTATAGTATAACCTCGATATAAGAAACCTCAATACAGCAAATCACTTTATGTAACACATGTTTAAATCCCCTTAAGTCAGCCATAAAACATAAACAGACCTTGCTATTACATATTTTTTGATGCAACACATTTCTTATTCAGTTTCTCAGACTCATTTTAACAGGACTATTTTGTATCACAATGTCGTGAGTTGTGGAGTATGAGCAAGTATCACAATAGGCCTACACACAGTAACTTGAACATCTATACGGTAAGTATCATAAACAATATGCGCAGTAGACCACCCAATCAGAAAGCGTTCTGCTGGTCGGTGGGGCGCACCAGAGCGACAGGACTTTTACACTAATTATTGCGCCAAGTTCTTTTGCAAGTCGACGCACCAGCAAGTCTCGCTGCAAGCAAAATTAGCACTAACCACAGACAGCTGATTTATTATTGTAACATGTTTCTTAAACTTCTAACTCACCTTTTATTTCAAGGCTAAGTATTTATTTTTCAACAAATGAAGACTATGTTTCATTCTAGCAATGAAAAATCTCACGAGATTTGGCGTAGTTTCACGAGATTTGCACGTGAACCTTCTTTCAAGTGTTAGACTACCATGACGTCACATCTTTTTCTTACTCTCACCTGCGCAAGATATCTACCGTACAAAGATATTCTAGGTACTGTGGGCCTACATATAACTCGTGATTTTATAATGTCAAATTGAAAACATTATTCTGATAACACAAATCCTAAAGTTTCTTGAATACTTTTTGAACTTTAAAGCAAAGTGATATGATTTCATATGTAACCTCACCACCGACCTAACCTGCACATCGCCTTCCCCCTCCCCCGGCCTCGGCAGAGCCGTATACATTTCAGTTCCAGGATGACGGGCTCGATAGCTGTCAGATGTTGCGGGATCAGAGATGCCGCGCAGGTAATTATGGAGCTTTCCTGCCTCCTGCTCTCGTCGACCCTGCAGTCCTTCGGAAAAGGTCATAAGTTACGAGAAAGCAGGGAAAACTGACCTTACAATCATCTTTACTGGCTCAGTATACTGACATAGCTGCGCTGCAATCCCAAGGTCAGTTAGATGCCTGATCCTCTTCAGTGAATATTCAGTTCTAAAGGGTAGGATCACATAAAAGAATAATAGTAGGGTCACATAATTTATTTATTTATTTACGGCATACACCATTACAAACATATTTCATATACATGGAAAAAAAGAATGTGAAAATAATACTCAAGCCAACCATCCTATCTAAGTGAATTACATGCAAAAAACCATGAAAAGAAAAATTAACTACATGCCAATCAAGTAAAACAGACAAATTACAGAAAGCAATGTGCTGGTATTGAATATGATTTATAGAATATTAATAAAAACAAAAATTGAAAACAATAATCGAAACAACAGGCAACAAACAATACTATGCAAATCATAACAAGACAATATAGAATACAATACATGCCAAACAGTGATAAGAAAGGCAAAGCAAACTAAAAAGTAATAATATTTCAGTGGCTACAATACATGCACTCAAGTAAAACCAGTGCTCATTAAAAAAAATATTTAAACAATAGACTATGCAAATCATAACAAGACAATATACTAGAATACATGTCAAACAGTGATAAGAAAGGCAAAGCAAACTACAATGCAATAAATATATCAGTGGTTACAAAACATGCACTTATGTAAAATCAATGCTCATTTAAACAAAATATTTAAACAATAGACTATGCATATCATAACAAGACAATATAGAATACAGTACATCCCAAGCAGTGATAAGAAAGGCAAAGCAAACTACAATGCAATAAATATTTCAGAGGTTACAATACATGCACTTTACAAATGCTCATTTGTACAAAATATTCGCTAACACAAAGAAGAAAAACCAGCCTAAACAGGAAAGAAAAATCAAATACAGAACTAAACTTCCATGCCCCGTTCCACTAGAGAGAAAGCTCTTCTGAAGCTAGCGAGTCCATCCCCGAAGAACTCCAGCTGTGCAGCGTTCTCCTCTCTCAGCAACATCGGAATGGTACTGTTGTACTGGTATGCAGTTGAGTAGTGGTGCTTAGCAAACAGATAATAGGTCTTATAAAAGGAATTACGGTTTACATATTGGTTAAGATTGTATAAGTGTAAAAATAAATTAAATCTTAAATCTTTGAAGTGATTTCAGAAGGTCAACCGCTTGGAAATCCACTTTGTATGAACACATTTATTAGCAAACAGGAACCGTTTAAGTAATTTCATATTGTTTTATTAGTGTTATCTGATAAGCCTCTAAAGTATAATATTACAGATTGTTACCAATTAAGCAGATCGGTCTTAAGCTTTAGACATTAAATATACATTAATTGCATTATTAACAGTCTTTCGTTCAAGATATTACAAACTTTTTTTAAGGTGACAGTGATTATCAGCCTGTAGCCACGTGCAGTGGATAGGTTTAGGATGACTGGCTCTTTACAAAACATTTGAAACTGTTATGGTATAACCAACATAGAATTGCTACTTGCGATTTACTTTTTAGGATATGCATTGAGATTAAAACTACTGTTTGAAATTACAACTGCTGTATTATTAACTCCAAGACAAATTTGGCAGACACCACTCTAACAGAAACTATACAGGGTGTCCGGAAATTATGGTAAAATATTTTAGTACATGATAGTACAGGTAAAAATAAGAGAAAATGTTTATATAAATATAGGTCCAAAAGTGCTTCGTTTTCCGTCTGTGTGTCTGTTTGTGATTTTTACATAATTAATCATATTTCACGAACCTCTAAACGTATAAACTTCAAACTTGGTATATGGATGACCACTATTAAGACCTATTTTTGTATGTAGTATCAAATGTCTACTTTGTACCATTTCAAAATGGCGACTGTTTTTTGTTTTCAAAGCTAAATATCTTAAAAACTGTAAATTTTAGAAAAATTATACAAGAGACAAAAAAGTTGTGAAATTTAACCCAATTAACGCTGATATTAAGATTATTACGATCAAACTACTAATAACGGAGAAAATTTAACTTTTCTGAATAGAAATATGGTTTTTTTAGAACATACTGTCAGACATTTGCATGTTTTTATTCGGAAAAATTAAAATTTCTCCATTGTTTGTAGTCCGATCATCATAATCTTCATATAAGCGTTAAGTGGATTAAATTTTACAGCTTTTTGTTACTTGTATAATTTTTCTAAAATTTATCGTTTATGAGATATTTAGCTTTGAAAACAAAAAACAGTCGCCATTTTGAAATGGTAGAAAGTAGACATTTGATACTTCGTACAAAAATAGATCTTAATAGTGGTCATCCATATACTAAGTTTAAAGTTTATATACGTTTAGAGGTTCGTGAGATATGATTAAATATGTAAAAATCACAGACACACAGACGGAAAATCAAGCACTTTTGGACCTATGTTTATATGAACTTCTTCTCTTATTTTTACCTGTACTGTCGTATGCTAAAATATTTTACCATAATTTCCGGACACCCTGTATAAAAATGTCTGAAAACGGGTGATAAGCGAAAGAAGTACTATCCTAATAAGAGGATATACTTGAATTGAGGAGTGGAATCGATGATTAAAAATCCCTCGACTTAAAAAAATTAACGTACATATATCATTGAATGTGTTTTCATCAACCACACTGCCATCAAAATACGTACTGCTCTGTGACTGAACAAACCACGAAAGTGTGTAGACCGACGTCCTTTTCCAAACCTTAAAAGCTTTGTGGAGCCTCAATCAATTCGACGCAGTTGCAGTACAAAGGTACATGTATTTGTTATCAAGTGGTGTAGGTAAACTGGGCTCGTTTTACATTCGCTGAGAACTGAGAGCGTTTGAAGCAAGCACACTGCACTACAGTCTACAGTCCACAGTCTACTGTCTACAGTCACTGTGTGACACTGTAGTCACTCCAAACACAGCTCAGCACAAAGGTCGCTCTTGGCGACAGGTTAATTCTTAATAACCTTGTTACATATGCCCTTACACTAGTTGAATGCACCCCGGGCTTGGATATATCCGTGCTTTAATTCATTTGAGTTGTAGTGAATATTTAGGAATAATTGCGTGAAGGTTTAAAAGAATAATGGTCTATTTGGCTTACGCGTTTGGATTTTTTATATAAAATGGGAAGGATGAATAGGGGATGTATTATATTATGAATGTGTGAATTTTCATTTCTTATATTTCAGAGTCAAGTTCCCTTTTCTATATTAAGCTGCATTCCCTATTATGCAAACGACTTGCTAAAAAAAAATCCTCCTGCAGTAACTTTTTTGAGGTCGCATAAAGAAATTATTTTTACATATTCAAACCATTGATTAAAATTATACCTATAATATAAGATATGAAAGTATTCTTGGGCATAATAGTATATTTCGCAACTAGGGCCGGAAATGAGGTTTTGCAGGCTCGAGATCGTGTTTCAAATTCGAGACGAAGTCGAGAGCTGCAAAACCCTTTCGGCCGAAGTGCATATGCTATTTTTCACCACACTGCATAATGAAATTCACCCTATATATAATTAAAAATGTGATTATTTATTTGGAACTCATGAAATAAAACTTTGAGGTTGTGAACGATGAGACAGTTTCTTTGTCATGGTTTAAACAAAGGCAGCTATGAAAATCATATGATCGCAACTGTCCTGTCTTTGGATCCTATTGAATGTTCTCACGTTGTTTCAAGCAAATAAATGATCAGCTGAATTTCGGTCCTCTGACAGAAAAGTGCTGGTTTCGGCCACCAAATGGCGTTTGGAAAACAGGTGATTGCGTTGTAGTGTGGTGAAAAGGTTTGCTCGGAGTTCAGATGTAGACCGATTTTAAAAAAAAAAAAAAAAACTTTGGAAGTCGAGAAACTACCAAGATCTACAGTTAAACCAGACTTAAGAGCTAAATCTGACCTTACTCCCTTCACAACGCAATGTATCTTCATTATAATTTGTATTCATATTCGCTACCGGGCAAAAACACATAAGTAACCCTAAGAGCGTATCAAACGATAATATCGTACTAGATAACACGTAGCTCGAAATCGAGCAAAAACCATAGAGTAAAAAAATGAAAAATAACCAGCTTACTTATATACTTTTAAAGTTTAATCAAAGGGCTAAATTCATTACCAAAATTATGGCTTAACTACTGAAACGTTTAAAGTTGATTTGATCCAGCGCAGGAGTTTCCGGTAAACGTAAACGCCTTTATGGGGAACACCTTCATTTCCCCATGTCCTCTTGTTTCTGTAATGTATATTTTAATAATGGCAAAAGATCAAGCTCTGCTTACAGCAACATGTAGCTGACCGAGAGCAAACACCGGCGCCGTGAGCAATGACCTCCTTTGTTTAGGGATTGCCGCTGTACCTTATTGATAGTTATCGCCAAAACAGATAGGAAACGGCTGTCTTAATAGGGAACCTTTCCTTTGTGGCATAACCGCGTAAATGACGCATTAAGAATGAAATGCAACCCACCGCAATGATAACACTTTTAGTTCATTGGTCTGAAGTTGGAAGGAGCATAAAGTGATAGATCGGGAGGGTGATGCCAGCGGTTGCGATCGTGTTCTTTCTGACTCCTCCGATCGGTCAATGTTTGTCTTCTTATTGGTAGCATTATAAATGCACCAAATCCAAAAATAGATTGGTTCAAGTTAATATAACTTCAGAAAACACTATGCGATATCGTAAAACTGGTAACTGTAATGTTTAAGACCTTTAAAAACTTCAGAACATAACCTAAATTACATATAAACCTTTTAAAAAAGAAAACTGTTGAGAACAAAGCCAAAGCAGCTGTAAATATAAAACTGCTCTTTTTGAAAAAATAATTATAAGCTTAAGTGCTGCAATCTATGATTTATCTATAGAACTATTTTAGAGCATAACCATATGCTCAATTTTTAAACAAAGTGAACTGAGCTTGCTCAAATGTCGATGAATAGCGCCACTGTTCCGAAACTTCAGCCCTTTACTGTACTTTAATGACGCCCTTTTTAAAAATTCTGAGACTTGTTGACAAATCTTCATAAAAATCCCTATAATTTGACACCTCAAACGTTAAAACCCATCCAGCCGTTATTGCGGTTGGACTGTGAAAAGAAAACCGCCTGCGTATTAATATATAGATACAATCCGACTGAGCATCAGAGGTAAATAATCAGACGGAGGTTTATCTGTGACTAAGGATATTCCGATACTTCCGCTACAAGTACGTATCGATACTTTTCTTCCGATATCCACGGTATCGGTATTGTATCGAAACATTCGATACTATCGTAGTATCGAAAGAAAAGTTTGGAGTATCGGATTAAAAGTATCGAATCGAATATAAAATATTAAACGCGTCAGGGCAGGGGAGGAAAAATTAACAAGGTAATCTGCCAAAAAAATTAAGAAATTTAAGTTATCTTCCACGTTGAATTTTTTGTCCCCGCACTTAATTGTTTACTTAATACTTTATTTTTTATACTTTATAACAATTATGTTTTTTACTGTATGATTGAACTGTTTAGTTTATTAATTAATCAGTATATAATTATCTATCACCCTACCTATTTCTTTATAAACTAATAGACAATACGCAATCTTCAATAATCCAGAAGAAGTTATGAGATCGTAATTGACGTAAAAGAGCAAAAGATTGTAACTTAAAATGAGCAAATTGGGTTTAAATTAATTAAAATGTTTAGTGTATTATTGTATCTTCTGATCCGATACCGATACCAATACCCACGGTATCGATACTTTGAATCCGATATTAACGAGGTTTCGATACTTGTCTTTCGATACTGATTCGATACCAAATATCGGATCAAAGTACTTTGAATCGATACTTTGAATCCGATAATAACGAGATATCGATACTTTTCTTTCAATACTGACTCGATACCAAATATCGGATCGAAGTACTTTGAATCGATACTTTGAATCCGATAATAACGAGGTATCGATACTTTTCTTTCAATACTGATTCGATACCAAATATCGGATCGAAGTACTTTGAATCGATACTTTGAATCCGATAATAACGAGGTATCAATACTTTTCTTTCAATACTGATTCGATACCAAATATCGGATCGAAGTCGGTATCGGAACGTCTTTATCAGTGGCAGATCCAGCGCGAGTCAGTTGCAGTTGCAGTAAAGGGAAAGGTTAATTGAAAGTGATTGCGCCGCAGATGCACAGCTGATTAACAACCCTGCAGTATCAGATCTGGCGGGCGTGGCGCTGGTGTCGCTGCACCCACTCTCTCGGCTGAGAGTCATTGTTGCAGTGTGTAAGAGTGATTACGAAGGCTCTTAATTAGTAATTGTAGCTAATAGTTTATCGATGACGATAAAAAAAGTAGGAATGTTGATTTTTAATAAAATTTTCATGTATTAGGCCTATTGGAAAAGTACGTTAAAATATTCGCGTTGCGAGATAAGACCGAAAATCAGCTAATAACGACATAATTAAAAGTAAGAAATGATGTTAAAAAATATACTTTATAGACAGTGAGGTTCTTCTTTTTATTAACTGATTATGCCAAACCTTCTCACGATTACAAACTCAGGCTTAAGAAAGTAAATGTTGTTAGACGTTTAAACCTAAGCAACTCTGAACATCTGTACAAAGTAAATTCAAACCGTTAATAGTATATCTTAAAACTTCACTTTGGATTGTCTAGATAGCATGAAAGTTGTAACTTTGCACTGAAAACTTAAATCCTTTTACGCTCTTTTTATGGATATTATATACAACTATTTAAGAGAGAATATTGAAGGTAAAGGGATATATATATATATATATATTTTTAATAATTGTATAATAGTATATATTTTTATTTTTATTAAAATGGCGACCTACCCAGGTAGGATTTTTCATCCAAGAATGAATGAGAGATGAGTGTTGGATTATTGTGTCGCCATCATGTAGTCTTGTCTCTGACGAAGGCCATGTTCCATCTACAAGTCTTAACTATGTATCAAGTTTGCTGATTCTTAAAAAAGCTTTTAGCACTTTTGCTCGTGTCGGGCTCTTTCAAACTATAAGTATATTTAAAGGAAATTACCGATGAATTAATTTTGTTTATGACGAACTAAATCTCGGGTGGAACAAGTAATGAGACAAGTATTAAATACCTTCCAAGTAGTAAATTCCTACTCGTAGAATATTTACAACTATGTACAACTTTCTAACAATTTCAATCCTGTGATATTAGTAGACAGCTAATTATAATTCTCTGATAAGCTCTCTTAATCAATGTTGGTATTGTATAAATCACTTATTTTTCATCATAATCAAATTAGAAAAACACAACTTAGAATACTCCTCAAAACTCATGAATCAAAACTTAATTATACTCTCTCTACCGGTTACCGATGCAATACTCTAGATCACATTAAATCAGTGCAGATTAGCGACCTACGACGTTTCCTAGATACTGCATCAAACAATTATACAGTTCTCAAGGCAGTATAATTAATTAGATCCAGTTATCGTAGATCTGGCTCGGTGGCATGACAGTGTCATATACAGGACGTCGGGCGTGGCCTGGCTCATGCATTGTGCAACTTGTGTGCATATGTAGTAGAGGTTGCAATCTGTGCAACAATGTGTGCTGTACTCGACACGGCACGCCTACAATGCAAGGTGCAGGGGCGTAAAGAAAGTCTCATAACCAGAAATACGGCATTGTATGGTAACTGACCAAATACAAATAGGGAATTGAGTAAAAATCCCAACTAAGTTTAGCTTATTTTCTAGTTGAATAACAACTAAGTCAAACGAATTTTGCAAATAGATATTGGAACGAATTTAAAGTCAGGTATGAAACCACCTGATCACATGAAAGTAATGTTTTGGAAACTGCAGGTAAAGTTAAACGTGAAATATTGCTTGTGGGAATGTTCACGTTTTCTTCATGTTCACATGTGTGTTCTTCTGGGAATTCCCGGGGCATTTACTGACAATAACAAACAAAATTTAATTATTTTTGGACCAACAAGTACTCAGTGATACTGAATTACATTGTTTTTACCCCTTACAAAATGAAGTTCTATAATAATAAATCTCATAGTTTTAAAAGTGAGTTTAAAAAATCATCAACGTTAATGCTGTACTGTACTTATACGTGCACTACGTCCTTTTGCACCTTACCTAATAGGTTTCTAAGGATATATTCGTAGATTAAAAATGTTCTGACGTAAAATGTGTAACTTTTGTTAGCATTAAACAGGTATACACCTCAAATATTTCCTGCATTGTAAGATTCATTTCCCTGCCTTTCATAACACTCAAATCAACAAACATCGACTTTTACACATGCAATATCAAGCACATTTTCAGATTCAAAAACTGAGTTGCCGCGGTTCTAAATATAAACTGATAAGAGGTAATCAGTGAGGTCGGAGGTCAGCCGCGAGATAAGAGGGGCCGTGCTGATAACCTTATCAGTACAGCCGTGTGGACATCGTTAAACCATGCTAATACGCCGCCTGAGCTTGTGTGGGAGTATCTGACCATCCATAAGGCCATATAAGAATGGCGATATAGGTTGTTAATGATACCGCACAGTGATCTTACAAGTAGGCTGTTAATTATGTAGTAATTAAAACACGAAAGGTTCGTGGGTGATTAGAGCATGTCGAGTGACCCTTAATTTCCATTTGATTTCAGATTATGATAATCTGGATTGGATGTCTTTACATATTAAATCATGTAAAGCATAAACAGTTTTGAAGAGTAGTTATTTGAAAATTATCACCGGTGACAGATGTATTTTTAAGGTAATTTTCATGTTGTGGTTGAATAGTGAAAAGGCGTGTCTGTATCCAGCATTCCGTCGTTAGGAGCTGAAGTTATACCGGTTTAAAATCGTTCTCAAAAATCTGGAATCCTTTCAAAAGGTGATCCATTCCCTTGTTGTTGCTGTATGGGATACTTTTATGGGCCAAAGTTCATAAAGTCACCATGTTTAGAGCTCAGGTATATCAATCATTTCAAAAAATTTATTTCAATGAACATAATTGGAAATTTTAGGAAGCATAGTTTAGATGTCAAACAAACAAGCCTCAAATTATAATCAATGGATTAGTATAGCGTATTGAATTGATTAATGACTGATCTCTGAAATCATGCAAAACAAGTCACTAGTTCAGTGTTTCCCAACCTTTTAGTGCTCGCGTACCACCTACACATTCTCAATATTTGGGCGTACCATCGCAAGGACCCCCCCCCCCCCTCCTCCCATCATTGAGGGGATTCTTCGAACGATGCTTATAGTTACCCTTTGGCGGTTCCTTTGCAAACCAAATTTATTTTATTTTATTAGTCTATATATAATTTTTTAGATTGTATTTTGATTATAAGGACATTCTGACAAAATATATATGTTCACCTTGGCTCTGATCAATAATGTTATAGTTAATTTTGCGAAAAACCATATGAATTTAAATATGAATTCCGCTTATGTGAAAACCAGGAATTTCTTTTCGGGTCTAGGTACACAGGAAAAATAATCTCTGTTGTTTGGAACTTGATATATTTATCATATTTTATATTGGAAAATTAACATTATTAACAATTCAGAGTCATTCAAAGTATACTATATTTTCACCAATGATCTTATATTTCAGTATATTGCAAACATTTATACAACAGTGCGACATAACTATACTGTGCGTTAAAAATAGAAAATAGTATGTTTGGTTAGTAGATCGTACAACTAACAACTATAGTAATACCACCGAGTTAACACTGTGAAACGGGTAGTATTTTCAATGGAAAGAACATTTTTTATGCCAAAATACTTTGTAAAAAGAATTAATACCTCTTAGGACTGGAACGCAGCACTGGCTGCGTATTTTAACCGGAATTTGAGTGAAGGATATATTAAAATTACTCTTACAATGAAAGAGTATAACAATATTTCCTGAAATATGGTACGAAATTGACATTGTGGTATGACCAAAACAGATACTGAAATAGTTAAGGCACTAGGTGCGAGTTTACTGTTCGACGGGACATCCTTCTTTCGTAACAACCTAGTATTTTATTTTGTACTACTTCATCAATCTCTTGCGTACCACCTGAAAGACCTTCGCGCACCACCAGTGATACGCGTACCACCGGTTGAGAAACACTGCACTAGTTAAACATTTTTAATTACATGTGTTTAATTCAAATGACCCGACTTCATACCTGACTGGAGTGCCCTTTCTGACTAACGTTCGGAAATGTTAAATGCCACAAAGCCTTGTAACCAAGTAAAACATTAGTCAAACGTTTTCCTCAAACTCTGCACAAAGTGTTCGAGGAAGAAGTCTCGCCTCCATGGACGTGGACAGCTAATCATTTTCCACAAAGACTTGTTCACCACCCTGACTGTTCACCGCTTCCTGTCGAGCCCGCGGTCGCTTATCACGGGGCCGGGGGCGACGCCCGACGCCCGCGGACGGAGGAAGCTGACTCAGGGCTGACGGCGGTTCCGGGGTTCAGGATTGTCAGCGGTCAGTCCAGGTGTCCAGAGACGGAACGTGGACATGGAAAAACTAAATGGAAGAAGGTTATTGAAGAGGTTCATTGTTCACCGGTGTCAGAAAATTATGGTAAAATATTTTAGTATATGGCAGTAGAGGTAAAAATGAGAAATAGTACATTTCGTTACTAGTCCGAAAAGTACGAGTAGGCCTACGAGATAGTGTTTCAACTACGAGGTGAAGCCGAGGAATTGAATTCTATCGAGTACCGGTATAGCACTTTCGGACGATTCACGAACGGTACTTTTCATCATACCACCTTTTTTATTTAATATTTTAAAAATTGTTAGTACGTTCAAAATTTTGGAGGTTATATTAGTGTTATCAATGGTTACATTTATGTTGCTCACTAACAAAGCATATGATAATTCATTTTCTCTTTTTAATATAGATTCAGGCATATTTGAGTCAACCATGTTTATATTTGTACGTTTGTAAACACTCCTTAACATCACTAGTGCTTTTTCCAGTTTTTACATTACAGTTTACAACCCACCTGGTAACGGTTAGATTCTATCACAGCTGAGAGTATTTGAAAGAGCAGTTTATCGCGATGGTATGGTGAAAAAAATGTATACTAAAAACATAGGCTCTAGAAGTCTAGAGTGTTTCGTTTTCCGTCTGTGTGTCTGTTAGTGGTTTTTACATATTTAATCATATCGCACGAACCTCTTCACGTATAAACTTCTAACTTGGTATATGGATGACCACTGTTAACAACTGTTTTTGTAAGAAGTATCAAATATATACTGTGTATTATTTCAAAATGGCGAATTTTTTTGTTTTGAAAGCTAAATATTTTAACAACCATAAATTTTGGAAGAATTATATACAGGGGTTAAAAAAGCTGAAACATTTAATCCAATTAACGCTGATATTAAGATTATAATGATCGGACAGCTATTAATGGAGAAATTTTGAATTTTCCAAACAAAAACATGCAAATTTCGGACAGTATGTTCTAAAGAACCATGTTTTTAATAAGAAATTTCAAAATTTCTCCGTTATTAGTAGTTCGATCATTATAATCTTAATATCAGCATTAATTGGATTAAGTTTTACAACTGTTTTGTCTTTTGTAAAATTTTTCAATTTACGGTTTTTAAGATATTTAGCTTAACAAAAAACAGTCGCCATTTTGAAATAGTACAAAGTAGAAATTTGATCCTTACAAAAATATTTTTTAAGAGTGGTCAACCATATACCAAGATTGAAGTTTATGCGTTCAGAGGTTCGTGAGATATGATTAAATATGTAAAAATCACAAACAGACACACTCATGGAAAACGAAGCACTTTCGGTCCTATATTTACATCAACTTTTTTTCTCATTTTTACCTCTAATATCATATACTAAAATATTTTACCATAATTTCCGGACACACTGACGGTTTGGTTATAAACGATGACATTTACTTTACAATCTTTTATCGTATTTTGTTTTACTTTAATCTTAAAAGACATCCCGAGATTTCGATTTATCACGGATTTATCACTGATCGTTAGTAAAGAGCATTACTTGCATTCTCCCACAGAGAAGAAATAAGCAGAGGTCGCATTCATATGGCAGTAGAATGCTCTACAGTGTGAGAAAACTCTATTTTCTCACAAGAAACTCAGTTTCAAACTGGCTTACCGGTAGAGTCAAAGGTGAGAGGTTTTATGGTAAAGAATCGAGGTGCAGAAGGTAGAGTTTCCAAATCCAAAAAGTAGGGTGACAAGCTGCAGATGATGAGTCAAGATACAGAAGGTAAGGTGTAAACAAATAGTGGATAAGTTGTCAAGGGGGAGGGTAATGTGTCATGAAGCAGGAGGTAGGTTGTCACGGTACAGATGACACAAGATGCAAGTACAGAAGGTAAGGTGTCAAAGAGTATTGGGTAAGTTGACGAGGAGCAGAGGGTAAGGTGTCAAGGAGAAGATGATAATGATCAAGGTAGAGGAGGCAAGGTGTCAAGAACACAGGATAAGGTGTGAAGGTACAGAATATTAGGTGGTAAGGTAAGGTGTCAAGGTGCAGATTATATAGAGTCAAGATACAGAAGGTAAGGTATCCAGGAGTGGAGCGTAAGGTGTCAAGGTGCAGAGGGTAAGTTGTCAAGTTGCGGAAGATTAGGTATCAAAGTACGGAAGGTAAGGTGTCAAGGTATGGAAGGTAAGGTGTCTTTGTGTGGTCCAGGAATGTGTTAGATGTCAGAGGATCGGCCAAACCGCACAATTCCAGGGGCAACCGCACAGCCGGCGCTTCCACGTAGATGATCAAAATTAATGGTCCGTGGTGCTTTCTAAGATTGCAGCTTCTTCCGTCTCTACATTCTTTTTCAAGATAAAAGTTCTCACTGGCATTGATCGGTGCTGTATGAATAAAGTTAAAATCTGAAGATTGTTCATTTCATTATGTTTTATGAAATTATCCCCTGATTATTGGTTAGCTATTTTAATTATTTTCAAAAGACACCAATTTTAAAAGCTTAATGTATTGACATTGAAATAAACATTTTTTGGTAGAATATTTAAAGGTTTTGTGAATTTCCATTTTACGTTTGTTCAACTTATCTAATCGATTAAAATAAACATTAATCATGTTCGTAAAGTATTGTTAGCCTGGCAGAGAAACCTAATAATAAACTTTTCTACTGTGATGTGACAGTTTATTACAAAAGACTGTATGAATTGTTAATTTAACTTTAATAAATAGTATTTTTACAACAGGAGGGGAATTTATTTTGATACTATTCTCTGTTTCTATAAAACCTCCAATTTATTCATCTAAAGAAACTTTTGGTTGAATAAAGAAAAGGTACATTTCACTGATTTCGTGTCGCTATGAAAGAAAAGACACCGCCCTCCTTTGTCTCTATTCACAAAAATTAAAACTCTTTTTGTAACCATTGTACACATCTTTGTCAAAGAATTCTTTCTTCGCGAGAAAGAAGGGTCTTCCTTCAGAGGATTCCCGAATCGAAAATTTCCAAGGATTCATCACGGATTCTGGATGACACTCGAGGAGGCGGTGTCAATGGGGACAAAGGGCGTCTTGTTAACGAGGACACTTGATGACGGGAGCGAGAGAGAATCGAAGCGACGGCGACGAAAGGCGACGAGGACCGCCTGTAAGCAAGAAGACTTATCCTGTTTGGGTGTAGCTTTATCACGCCCGATGTGTCCTGGAGTCTGTAATTACTGGTCCACACCAGCCCTTCATCTGCCTTTTAATGAACCCATTGTTCCACAGCTTCCCGTCGTTCCAACTATTACCTGGATCGATCTGATTGGTTTGGGAGATAATTGTTGATGAGGCCGGCCCCGGGAGCGTGTTCGTGATTGATAATGACGCGGTGCCACCCGTGCCCGACGCGAAGCCACCCGTGCCCGACGCGGTGCCACCCGTGCCCGACGCGGTGCCACCCGTGCCCGACGCGGTGCCACCCGTGCCCGACGCAGTGCCACCCGTGCCCGACGCGGTGCCACCCGTGCCCGACGCGGTGCCACCCGTGCCCGACGCGGTGCCACCCGTGCACGACGCGGTGCTACCCGTGCTCGACGCGGTGCCACCCGTGCCCGACGCGGTGCCACCCGTAACCGACGCGGTGCCACCCGTGCCCGACGCGGTGCCACCCGTGCCCGACGCGGTGGACCGTTTTTATTGAAGGTATAAATATAAATGTGTTTATTATAAATCGAAAGTAAAACTAAACTACCGGTTACTAGCCTACTTTTATTCTGGGTTTCAGTACGAATCACTGTACAAAACACTCTACCATAACAAATTGCTTTTAATTAAAAATTACAGCTACAATATAAACCATTTCATGCCTCTACAATTTAATAAGAGATATTCTAAATAAGAACTAGGAGTTCCATTACTGATGTTACGATATTACCACAGCGAAGAATATACTTAATTCTTCGAGAAGGAATATAGTGTAAGTGTGATGATCACACACTCGTGTAACGCTTTACGGGAGTCTGATGTTACATTGTATATTTAAACAAAATTTGAAATAGTTGCAGACAGGTCAAAGTGGGAACTGGTGTTCTTTTCTCCTTTAAGGTTTGACTACAAATACCTAAACAAAGAATAACTTTTCATATCCACGTCGAATTATAAAACCTAATTTATTTAACAAATTAAATTTTTTTCCTATAAAGCTACACATGAACAGCCTCAGGTGAGTAATAGAGCAAGGTTAAGATTTCAAAGTAAAAGTAAAATATTTGTACCTTAGGATAGTTGTTTTATTGTTAAGATCTAAAATTTGACTCAAAACAAAAAGATATATTTTTGTTAGTCAAAATTATCAAGAATATCTTAATTTTTACACAGGCCTGACAAATAATTTTAAAACCGGTCGGTATCGCAGCTATGATGGATCATGGAGGCAGCGATTTCTTCACCGGTGGTCTGTGGGAGACAATGGCAGGAATTTTGAGTCCGAGCCAAAGCCGGCGAGAGTGACTGAACAAATACAAAGCCTTATTGTCTCGGGATAAGAAGATTACAGCTGTCTTCTCGCGAGCCGTCTGTGTATGTCGTTGTCGACCCTCGGTCATATCGTGCCCAGGAAAATAGGTTAGGTAAAAAAGTATATGCCATATTAAATTAGTTTTAGCGAATTTCCCCTATAGGAAAGAAGCTATTACCGTAGGTCTCATGGTAAGACCTAAGCCCGAGACCATGATAACTTTTTGTTTTGGGGCCACCAGAAGCAAAAAACACCATTCGTTCGAATATATATATGTGTGTGTCTGTTAGCACGATAGTGGCCGTAAAAATTGTCCAATCTTAATGAAAATTGGTACAGACGTGTAAAGTGGTAATCACTCGGCGAGTTCGTGAACCAGCCCGATCGGACCACCGGAAGGGGGGGTAAAGAGGGGGATAAACCCCCCAAAAAAATTTTTTTAGTTTTTTACATAGAAAAATAATGTATCGAATTTTGTTGGCACCGTCGAATTTAGCTCGAAAAAACAAACAATTTAGTATTTTGAATCATTGCTCTATGTCTATTGGTTACCGAGATATTGAAAGTGGTAAACACAGTACGTTGTTCCTATGTTAATCTTATGGGAAATAAGTAAAATTCAAAGTAATATTCAAAAAAATATATTATTATATTCATCAATACTTAAAATATTTCTATATTTGAGTAATGTACAGTAATTACAAATTTGAAAGAGGGATCCCAAGGACTAAATTCAACACATCTTGTAAATTTGATATGGGAAGTTCTCAACTTTATGACAAAACTAAGACTAGATATGTTAAAATATGTGGCGATTTTTCTTTAAACTGTAGGATGAGTTCACCATTCATCTCCCAGACAGGAACAATGGGCTGTGAGAGGGAGCCAAGGCGGCCGGGGACAAAGCTGCATTGTCTGCGGGAGAAGGCTGAGTCTGTCGTGGGCGCGGACTGTATAGCAGACGGAGACGGCACACGACAACCGGCGAGGGCTGTATAGAAGACGAAGACGGCACACGACGACCGGCGAGGGCTGTATAGAAGACGAAGACGGCACACGGCGACCGGCGCGGACTGTATAGAAGACGAAGACGGCACACGGCGACCGGCGAGGACTGTATAGAAGACGAAGACGGCACACGGCGACCGGCGAGGACTGTATAGAAGACGAAGACGGCACACGGCGACCGGCGTGGACTGTATAGAAGACGAAGACGGCACACGGCGACCGGCGCGGGCTGTATAGAAGACGAAGACGGCACACGGCGACCGGCGTGGACTGCATAGAAGACGAAGACGGTACACGGCGACCGGCGCGGGCTGTATAGAAGACGTGGACGGCACACGGCGACCGGCGAGGACTGTATAGAAGACATGGATTCAGCATGTAATCAAATCAAATCAGATCAAATCAAGTTTATTTCGCAAATATCCATTACAATATTTACATAGCACATAACCGAAATTAGTCCCCACATAAGCCACATTGGCTTGTGCGTGGGTGACGAGTTCTTTATGAGAAAATGAGTGCATTCTTAAAGTTACGTTAGAGAGAAATTACATTAAATATGGATAATAATTGATAAGTTATAAATATTATGAAAAAAGGGACAGTAACAGACAAACGTTAATTTGTTTTGTAACAAGAGGTGAAGGTAGAAATATAAATAGAAAGAAATAAAGTAATAAGTAATAAGTAATGTTCCTTTCTAAAAACATGGATCCTGAAAATAATTTTAACAGACCGCTTAAATTAATAGTTTTAAAATATTGATTAGGTACGATCACGGCTGTCTAAACATTATTGAATAACGAAATGTACCGTACATGAATTAAAATTATGAATATCAAATCATTCTAAAAATGAAAAATCAAAACTTTCTAAACGGAACCATACCAAATATCTAAAGCCTAACAATTAATTGAAAACAGAAAACTTAAATCTTAAATTACTTTCAACTGGTTGTTTCCACCAGGCATTGTAAAAAATCACACGACATAAATCGATTTAAAGAAATACAAGAAATGTATTTATAAACGATTATGCATGTTTGAAAATATTTAAGGTTCAAATTAATAATAGGAATTTATAATAACGACCTTCATAATTTTTGAGGTCCCGCCCTTTTGGCACGTATTACGGTGTACGTATTGGGAAAACGCAACGGTAACTACAGCTTTCATCACGTTACAATAGAACAATGGGCAATCTGTATAAGGACTTGTGACAGTGACAAATGTAAATCACTTAGACCGCTCGTTGAAGCACATTGAGAATATGTTTCACTCACTCTTCGGCATCAGATAATGTTCAAGGTCCGTGAGTCGATTACAGAAAAGGAAAGGCACGAGGAAATAAGTCTTGAGGTCGTGAGCGGAGAGACCTGGATCTGTGATATCGGCTGCTCAGCTACTTGGCTGCTGACAGGGGAATGGAGCTGTGATATCGGCTGCTCAACTACTTGCCTACTGACAGGGGAATGGAGCTGTGATATCGGCTGCTCAACTACTTGGCTGCTGACAGGGGAATGGAGCTGTGATATCGGCTGCTCAACTACTTGGCTGCTGACAGGGGAATGGATCTGTGATATCGGCTGCTCAACTACTTGGCTGCTGACAGGGGAATGGAGCTGTGATATCGACTGCTCAACTACTTGCCTACTGACAGGGGAATGGAGCTGTGATATCGACTGCTCAACTACTTGCCTACTGACAGGGGAATGGAGCTGTGATATCGGCTGCTCCACTACCTGCCTACTGACAGGGGAATGGAGCTGTGATATCGACTGCTCAACTACTTGCCTGCTGACAGGGGAATGTAGCTGTGATATCGGCTGCTCAACTACTTGCCTGCTGACAGGGGAATGGAGCAGTGATATCGGCTGCTCCACTACCTGACTACTGACAGGGGAATGGAGCTGTGATATCGACTGCTCAACTACTTGCCTACTGACAGGGGAATGGAGCTGTGATATCGGCTGCTCCACTACCTGCCTACTGACAGGGGAATGGAGCTGTGATATCGACTGCTCAACTACTTGCCTGCTGACAGGGGAATGTAGCTGTGATATCGGCTGCTCAACTACTTGCCTGCTGACAGGGGAATGGAGCAGTGATATCGGCTGCTCCACTACCTGCCTACTGACAGGGGAATGGAGCAGTGATATCGACTGCTCAACTACTTGCCTGCTGACAGGGGAATGGAGCTGTGATATCGGCTGCTCAACTACTTGGCTGCTGACAGGGGAATGGATCTGTGATATCGGCTGCTCAACTACTTGGCTGCTGACAGGGGAATGGATCTGTGATATCGGCTGCTCAACTACTTGGCTGCTGACAGGGGAATGGAGCTGTGATATCGACTGCTCAACTACTTGCCTACTGACAGGGGAATGGAGCTGTGATATCGACTGCTCAACTACTTGCCTACTGACAGGGGAATGGAGCAGTGATATCGGCTGCTCATCTACTTGCCTGCTGACAGGGGAATGGAGCTGTGATATCGGCTGCTCCACTACCTGACTACTGACAGGGGAATGGAGCTGTGATATCGACTGCTCAACTACTTGCCTACTGACAGGGGAATGGAGCAGTGATATCGGCTGCTCATCTACTTGCCTGCTGACAGGGGAATGGAGCTGTGATATCGACTGCTCAACTACTTGCCTACTGACAGGGGAATGGAGCTGTGATATCGACTGCTCAACTACTTGCCTACTGACAGGGGAATGGAGCTGTGATATCGGCTGCTCCACTACCTGCCTACTGACAGGGGAATGGAGCAGTGATATCGACTGCTCAACTACTTGCCTGCTGACAGGGGAATGGAGCTGTGATATCGGCTGCTCAATTGCTTAAAGGGGAATTAAGCTGTGGCTGCGATATTAGATATTAGTTGCTCAATGATTTCGCTGCTGACAAAGGAATATAGCTGTGACATCAGTTATACTTTTTACTTTGCCTTGAAATGGCGCGACTTTGCTTGGCTGCTAATAGGGAATAGAGCTGTAATATCTGTTGTTCAACTGCTTGTCTGCTTAAAGTGGAATGAACTTGTGAACACCCGCTACACCTCTATCAGCAAAAATCCAGTTAAACCTGCATTTATAAATCTATAGCCGCCCACTTATAGTCAGAATCACACAGATTTTATTTCAGATCTAAAGGCCGTACACCTTAAATTGAAAATTGTTTGAACAAAGATTTTACCAAACGTTTTACATTGAACTTATTTAAAATTATTTTTAACCTATAAGGTGGAGAAACCGCCTCTCAAAGGAAAAGCAATAAATATACATTTTGACTCATTAGTAAAGTTTTTCATGATTGCAGTGTCAGCTGAAATATAGTTATCGCATTCCCATTTCTATAGCATTGGTTATTCCATGACAAACTCCAGGAAATCAATCGAAATGCAACCGGTGGCATTGCAGCCGTGCGTCGCATTGCGTCTGCGAACATGCAGCATGCAGCCAACCCTCTTATTGTATGATAATACAGAGCTGTGAATATTCCAGCTGACAGAGCCGGTACTGCCAACCTGATGATGATGAATGTTAATGCAACAGTTGGCAGCCATGCAGCGCGCTGCCTTGTGCCGGCCGGCAGGACTACCACGGGCTTTGGGATGCTAGACAATGAAATTGACCGAATGCCAACTGCAGAAATTATGTTACCTGTCATGGGGTTAATCTTGCGTTGAGATTTGCGTAATGGTGGTTTAAGTAATGAATAATTAGGGGGATAAATACCTTTCCGTGGCCAGTTGGCTGAGCAAAATCGGAAATAACGAGAAATAAATCATACTAATGTCTCTGTTTGACTTGCTCATTTAGATGTAATTTGAAGAGGATATTAATTTAAAGCTTCGATGAGACTAATTCAAAAGACGAAGATGATGAGATGGCAAGTAAGACAATGGAAGGTGACTGAATACTATTTTTCTTAGAGGTATTTTTTTAATACTGCTGCGTACAGTATCGATTTCGATTTAACAAAATCAGAGTATTAATTTAACAATTTTGGTCTTAGCTATGAATAATTTCTAAGAGTTAACTAAAGAAACAGCCTTACATGTTTATGTCCTTGTTATATATATTAGGCATATTAAAAATTAAATGACACGCATACATTTTAAATGTCCTTGCAGCATCGTTCTGTAAAATATTTGGTTTTAATAACTAAGATTTTATTCAGGGTACAATAAAAGAGTCTAGAATAGCCTTTTTCTCATTTTTGGGATGCTAATGTTACTTATCCAAAAAGAGATTTTAAATATATAAAAACTATAACATCCAAATCTTTCTTTGGTGTCACTAGTAACATATTTTTAAAATTTTATAAATATAGGTGATTGAATTTCTTTTAATAGTCAACCTTAATAACGTGCTATGTAGAGTATATCCACAGTATCTACGCTATATATAAAGTAGATATCATGGATTGTGAAAGCAATCACCAATACTCTCTCCGAAACCAAATAAAATCCTACAAACAAATACTCTCTCCGATTGCAACCAAAGTCCCAACCAATTCAGAGGCGGGTAAGTCATTCACAGGTAGCAGTAATATGATAATGCGCACGTTGAAACAAATAGTTAGGTCAATAGAGGCCATGTCCATGCATATTCAGCGAGGTTGACTTAGCTAAGCTCAGCTCTCGATCCCCTCAAACTGTCATGATCTGGTCATAATCTGGTCGATGGGTGTGTAATAGGGTCGGAAATACACAACACTTGTAGTGTTTCTAATTTCCGTATCGTAGTAAATTTGTGATTCGTAATCTTGGATTAGTTCTGCATTTTTTGAATATTGAAAATGCAATAAATGTAGGTGTGTAGGTTTTGGATTAAAAAATAAAAGTTATACCGATGAGCGGATTTAAATGGTTCGAAATAAGTCGATTCATTTTCAAGTTATATTTTGCGAGAAAAAAGTTCTTCACGAGAAATAAAACACCAAGGTTTTTAGCAGATCGAAAAGTTTACCAGGTCACTTAAAAGGGAGAATCCCGTATAGCCAACAGTCTAATTATTTCTACATATTTTTGCAAGTCTTAACCAATTTTATTTTTGACTCCTCGATATTTTAGAGACAACTGTAGAATGATTTTGTGACTCACCTTACATCAATGGAAACTAGATTTAGAATCATAATCAGAATCAGAAACATCTTTATTTACGAACAAGATTACAAATAGTGAAGCATGAACTTAATTGAAATACGACTCAGTATTTTTTCTTCTTTTTTCCAAGGGGCGTTGTTCCCTCCAGTGGAAGAATTCATCTTCTGTGTAGAATGGCTGGTATTGAAGCCAGGTTTTTGGTTACATAAGTACATCCGAGTATCATACAACTGCCTGAAACTATAGTTTAATATCTTAGCTTTATTAAAAATTGCCAGTGCACGATTTGCTATAAAATGTTATAGCTTTTGCAAGGTACTGAACTGTCAATTAACCTTTCACCGTACTGTATGAAAACCTTTATAGACCGAAGACGATATTATACAGCTTTTGCCCTATTGTCCATAAAGTTCTGAAGTACACCTATATTACTATTCGTAATAAGAACTTGACAGGGTTCAGGTTTATTACTCTCAACCGTTTTGTAGTACTAAACGGATATGCTCAACAACAATATTATTCATAGTAATTTTGCACTCAGTGCTACAAAACAGAATAATGAAACACCAATTGAAGGGGTCCCCCGTAAAACGTTCTAAGCGACAAAAACCTAGTTTCGAGTAATCAAGCGTTGAAAATTGAATTCTGAAATTTTACGAGTTTTTCAAGGTTAGAACTTGAAATCATGTATAATTTTTTAATACCCAATTTATAACATCATAATGTAGCCTTATACTAAATTTTTACTTGCCATTACGCTTTTTAAAACGTTTTTAGTGTTTTTTTTGGAGGCTATAACGTTCTAAATGACTGGCGTTTGGAACGTTTTCTGACGGACTGCCTCTTCTGCTTTAGTAGAAAACATCAGGGAGTGTAGGAATACCAACATAAACGAAAATAAAACTGAATATAAACAATTTTATTGGTCTAAAAGTACAAAAACGTAACTTTGGTACATAACGTAATACGTCATTTTACTAAAATGTTATCCAAACGTGGCACGTAAAACGTTATTCTACTCACCTCTTTTGTGCTAATTTGCCAGGCCTTGGTTAATTAGTTTTTGAAATATAGGATAATCCAGCTTTTCTATATTCCTTCCTGGTTTTATCCTTCCACTTTCTAATATTTATTTCACCTGTTTTATTTTTATTGACACGATTTTGGTCGCTGGGCGACAACGCAACGATTGGCGGGGAGTTTATCTTTCGGCGAATAAAACGTTATTTCCCAAAAAATGTGTGCAGTCCCGCAAAGAAAACCAACTTTGACAGACGAAATCAGGGCTGCCAACTCAAATATCTTCAAAAAATATACCACGATGTAGCTCGTGTCCTAGAGAACCTTTTTCACTGAATATCTCCGATTTTGAAATTTTGTCAGATCGTTTTACGGGGGACCCCTTCAATTATAAAATACATTAGAGCAAGGACTCTTCCCTATGGAACTCTTGTTGACCTTGGTAAATAAACTCGACTTCCTAGAATTGTAAAAACAAATCTAAAATTAAGTTATAAATTTGGAACATGTGATGATTTACAAAATACAACTTTGTGTATAATTCAAAGCCGACAATAAACTGCATCTCAAGTTATTTTTGGAGTTGTAAATTACATCAGTCGCATTAAACAGCGTGCACGTGCAACCCGCTTGGGAACTTGCCAAATCTGTTCCTCATCAAAGAACGAAGTGATCTATTCTACTTCTCCAAAATTTTGGAGAGAATTTACAATATACTGATTCAGCTCAGCAACAAAATTGCACTAAATATTGATGGTAGTGGCTATTCGCACTCTAAATGACGTAACAATATTTTCCTGGTTCCAGTGACTTTTATGACCGATAAGGAACAGATTGCAAACGAAGAAAACCTAGTATTAGGAAGCCTCAAACATGTCCAAAATTTAGGAATGCATAGTAGCATATTCGCAGGAATTAACTCTATTTTTATAAATGTAAAATAAAAATAAAATATGAATATATTACAAAAACAACCCGACTAATTGTGCAGAGCGCTGTCTATATAATGAAATCACTCTCGTATAATGTGCTAATGAAGAATTGTGCTCTCGTATAATGTGTGTATAATTAATTTGTTTTAGAACGTCTTGAATGTCTTTGCTCAAACCTAATTCTTATGAAAAACAGCAAAACAATATATAAACACTAAAACCAATTCATAAACTGTTCTAGCGAATTTCCCCTATAGGGAAGAAGCTATTACCGTAGGTCTCATGGTAAGACCTAAGCCCAAGACCATGATAACTTTTCTTTTTAGGGCCCCCAGAAGCAAAAAACACTATTCGTTCAAATTTGTATATATATATATATAGATCACTTAATCACTTAATCACTTAATAAGACAGGTACCTCATTGAGGACGTTACCCTGAATGTGAGTGAAGGATGAATGTGATGATCATGATGATTGTGGCGCGATCTTGTAGCCTTGTTACTGACTAAGGTTGGCATGTTCCTTAGACAGGATTGTTAATTAATAGCCCAACAACCAATGGCAGCTGGCTCCAGAAACAACCCTTCAAAAAGCTACTAACTTTTCTCGGGATCGATCCGACTACCTACAAGTTTGTAGGCGGGCACTATAACCACTACACCAACCAGCCTTTTATATATGTGTGTATATATATGTGTCTGTAAGCACGATAGCGCTCGCAAAAATGGTCCGATCGGAATGAAATTTGGCACAGGGGTGTAAAGTAGTAATTATTCGGATGAGTTCGAAAACCAGCCCGATCGGACCACTGGAAAGGGGGGTAAAGGGGGATAAACCCCCACAAAAATGGGTTTTTTTGGAGTTTTCACATAGAAAAATAAAAATACCCCCGTTGCAGCATACCTGCATACTCAGCGAATTTCAAGTGCAAAACAACATATTTCAATCCAATATAGTCAGATTTGACATGTTTTAGTAAGCTCCATAAGAATAACATGGGGAATGAGTATGCAGGTTTGCTGCTACAGGTATATTAAAACTGAGTGGTTTTAATTCATTATTTGGTAGATCTGAACTAGAAGAAGCTATTTACCAAGTTTTATCATGATATGTTGAGAAATATGCGAGATATAGAATTTTACTTATTTCCCATAAGGTTAACATTGGGACAACGTACTGTGTTTACCACTTACAATATCTCGGTAACCAATGGTCATAGAGCAATGATTCAAATTACTAAATTGTTTGTTTTTTTGAGCTGAATTCAATGGTGCTAACTAAAAGTGGATTATTTTTATTTTTATAAGTGAAAGCCCCAAAAAACCCATTTTTGGGGGGGTTTATCCCCCTTTACCCCCCCTTCCAGCAGTCCGATTGAGCTGGTTTTCGAACTCATCCGAATAATTACTACTTTACACATTTATGCCAAATTTCATTCCGATCGGACCATTTTTGCGAGCGCTATCGTGCTTACAGACACATATATATATATATATATATATATATATATATATATAAATCCCACTATCATTGTGGCGACTTTACACAACACCTACAGTGTGGCAACCACCTCAAGGAGTTAGGTATATTTAGATTTTTATATAGAAATACACTAACTTGCACTCAAGAAATAACATTACCAACTCACATTACAAGTTTTTTTGTTGCTAGTAAGGAAACCACAGAGACATCATTGTGGCGACTTTACATGCAACAAACAAAATGGCATCCACTAATATACATTACATTAAACTATCGTTGTGAACCCCATTCAAAATATATACCATCATTGTGGCAACATACAGTGTTGCCAGTTTTCACTCTAGCCTTTAAACATCAATAAATTGTTCACTGAGTCAAAATGACGACCTTCCATTCCACTATCAATAAGGCACTATCTATTCTGCTTTTGTTTTTGCTTTTTTAATCCAGTAAAAGGGAATAGGATTCTTTTGCTTAGTCTTCACAAATTCCTATTAGACGTTAGCCTTGAAATTTTTAGTACTAAATTGTTTATTTCTACACGCGTCATGAAAGTGAACTATTATGGGGCAAAATGACGGAGTTTAACATGGAAACAGTAAATCTGAAGGCCCAAAATGGGACTTTGGTGACGAATAGCGACCAAAAAGCCAAACCGGAATAGCTGATGCTTTGCGACGATTAAAGGTTTTGAGGTTATGTGAAGCAATCTTATTAAGGAGTAAGAACCCAAATAAAATTCCGAACTGTTGACTGCAAATTTTACGAGATAAGCTCATTCTTCTAGGAGAAAAATAAAAAAAAATTAAATTTGAAAATAAAATTTAAAAGTGATCTTTGAAACTTTTATTCTGCATTAAGTTCTAGAGATTAAATTTCCCTTACTTTCTTGTAAGTTCGTACCATTTCTGTGGTCGCTACCCCACAGTATGGAGCCCAAAGTGCGCAGCCCAGCTAAAGTCAGGCATGCAGAGCTTTATGGTGTTTTAACGATTAGGCTATATGAGATATTCTACGATTACATTTCAATTACAAACTGATTAAAAGTATGAATAAATTTTAATTTAACAATAAATCACATTTAAGATTTCTCATTGCCTGGCTCCCTCGCAATATTTTTCACCCGTCACAATAGTGTACCCAGGTATATGCAATTAATTAGAGAGACCTCGAATGTCAGGCTTGAGTAATTTTATGAAAGCTGAGTTTCTCGGCACATGATCCCAACACAGAAAAAATAGATTTGTTGGAACAATAAAAACATTTGCAGATATACTTCTTGCAAATGCTTTTTGCTCAGTTTACCAATGTTTTTGTTGAAAAAACCAAAATAGATTTGTTGGAACAACAAAACATTGGTAAACCGAGCAAAAAGCATTTGCAGATCGTAAATATACAAATGTTATTGTTGTTCCAACAAATCTATTTTTTTCTGTGAACACGGTTAAGATGGATGAGAAACTAACTATGAAATTTGGTTTATAATTAAACATAGTTGTAGGTTTAGGAGGGGCTGCAGCCCAGAGCAACAAATTTTCAGAGGTGGCAGATAAAAAAAATTAACAGCGGGGATTATTTCATAATGCATTGCTACAAGGAAATAAAAATTAATCACTTGGAAAACAAACTTGTGGTACAGGAGGATTGCCTTAAAAAAATGCTATAGAAACGGAATTCTTAGGTTAAAGGGAAGGGGCTGTTAAAATGGTGTTTATGCCTGAAGTGGAACGGCAGCAACGGAAATCACTGATCGCACCGCGCCGTCGTCCGTCCTGTCCCGAGGACGACGCGACTCGATCCGGCCGAGGCGGCAGGCACGAATTAAACAAGTCCAATTATAAAAATAAAAATTCTCTACAAGAAACGTTTTATTAGAATTTCAGCATACACTATTTTTAGTAAATTTTAATCGTAATACAGTAATTCTTCATATTATGTAGCCTACAAATTGTTTTTGAATTTATACGATCGGTATTATTTTACATCATATTCCATATTTCTATGACAGAATGGAGTTTATATTCAAGAGCTAGGCTTAATTCAAGATACAACAAAGAAATAATATATGGTATTCCGTTTTGGCAATTAAGGCGACGATGACGATCTGTGATCGCGTTACAAAACTGAAATGTGTTGAGGAAGGGTTTACTATTTCTCTTTATTTCAATTCTACATATTACGCAGCTACTTTTTAACATATTAATCGAATTTTCGTTTGTCTTTGGGAACACACGATCTCGATCTTGCCGGAAGTCCGTGTGGAAGTCCGGGTGACAAATGTCCAAATCCGCCCCTGGTTACACAAATGTATCATTGCAAGCCTCGATACTACTTAAACATCTGGCCACTTCCATTTAAAAAAGTGAAAAGTCTTTTAAGTAACGTTGAAGCTTGCAACGGTATGGATTGACACAGAATGGATGAAAAATGTACCAGAAGTACGTTCAAGTATAAATCTAAGGTTTTATTCATAATCTCCTACAAAATTCTGGCCATCTTACTCTCGATGGTAATTATGAGAATAATAATAGATGATACACGGCATATTTCCAGTGTATCTGGCAAAATTTAAAGAGTGTCGGAACTGTCTGGTTACTGGGGGAACACTCTTGACAGCCCCCAAAGAAACTTGTGTAAATTTAGGTTTTCTACAGGAAGGTAAGTCGAATTATAATTTACTAAAGTTTAAACACGCATTGTCAATGGGCTTAAAAGTGTACCAAGTGTCTGACAATGGATGAAGTAATTCATTGCGAACATTATTCTGAAGATAAGAAGAAATGTAGCAATTTTTTATTATTTTAGTTGCCATCATACCATTGCAAGCTTCAATTACTTAGATAGCAGTTCACTTTCCTGTATTTTCAAAAAAAAAACACCAGCTCCCTATGTTGAAGTTTGCAATTATACGAATTTCTATATATCAGCCAAATTAAAGAAGATTCGAATATCAAAATCACTAATTCTCTTACCTTAGAAGGGAACATTGTCCAAAGAAACTGTCAGCTTTTAACGAAGGTCTAGCAGTCATGGCTGTTGGATTAAAATATTCATCGCTACAATTATAATTAATATGGTCCTTCCCTCAAAATTAAATCATCTATACGTGATCTGGGCATTGTATTCAATTTGAAATGTAAGATGAAGGAAATTATAGATTCCATCTGTAAGAGTACCGTGCTTATCATGTTCTGGTTTTTTATTAGGCAATCAGGAAATTTTGTAAAAAATGGAAAATTTTCATTAATTCAATATAGGCTAGAGGTTGCTTCGGTGATGGTATCCCCATCGTAAGTAACAAATTAAAAATAGTGAAACAGTTCAAAAACTCAGGTCCCGGTCCCACAAGCTGTTCATCCCCCAATTTTCTCGCACTGACGTTGGTGTCAAAACATCTCTCAATACGTAAACTTTCAACACAGATGACTGTGTTGAAATTGTATAATATACTTCCATTAATTGATAATTTAGATATGTTTATTTCATCTGTTAAGACTTTCCGTTCAGTTGCAAAAGATTAAGTAAACTCTGTAATGTAATAACTAATATTCTGTTTGGAAAAGATATCAAAGTAAAAAGCATTATTTATGTTTTTGTTAAATTTATATACTTATTGTAAATTATATTTGATTCACCTTGACATAAATTATTGTTAGCATTTCTTAGGTAGTGTTTTCTTGGATTATTTCGGCATTTTCAGGCCTGCAAGAAACGTTGTAACACTAAAACTCCGTTGGGTTAGTCTCGTTTAAGTCAAACCCATCCCCCTCTCACCTCATTTAGCCACACTTAGAAAAAAAACTGTAATATCTAAAACCTTATTAAATGACTGTAAATTAACCAGCATATTATCAAAGTTACTAATTTATATACTACTATAACATATTAAGTTATCGGTGGAAATAGTATTTTCCAAACCAAAAAAGTTGAATATTGTTCAAAAGCAATTAGTTTAATTTATTGACACTAAGAATGACATTGACGTCGCAGTTTCTAAAACAATCACTGTCCTCCATGTACGTAGTGAATACTGCCCGGCAAAAAACAACTCAAAATTACAATAACTTCTACTGAAACCAATTTATTTTTCAACTTATTTTATAACTTTGTGTTATATATTTATTAAATTTGTGTTGTTAAAATTACGCTTTAACCAAATCATTTACAACTTTTAAAAGTTCTGCATTTTAACGCATAACACTCCCCCTTCGTTGTCGACCACCCGGAAAATACCTTCTTTATTATCACCACAGTCCACTTTACAATAATCAGCAAAAATACCGCTAATGCTCTCATGCATGCTCAAAACCCTCAGCTCCTAGACCCGAGGGATATACGCATCCGGGAGAACCAGTGTTGCCAAGTCGCCCGGTCGCAGTATTACGCCAAATGCCGTATATTGAAATATACACTCAGCGACACTAGCGCACCCACGGTCATTACATGAACTATTAATATTCGTTTCAGGTGCAATATGACGACCAAAATAAAATTTTTAAGTCACCACTATATGTATCTATAGGTCAAAAGGAGATAAAATAACCCAAGTGTGCATATGACGACCATATACGGTCGTCATAAGCACCGGTCGCCACTTTGCATACACTTTTCCTTATGTACGGTCGCCACAATGATAGTTGGGTGAACATATATATATATATATATATATATATATATATATATATATATATATATATATCTAGAAATTTGAACGAATGGTGTTTTTTGCTTCTGGGGGCCCCAAAATGAAAAGTTATCATGGTCTTGGGCTTAAGTCTTACCATGAGACCTACGGTAATAGCTTCTTCCCTATAGGGGAAATTCGCTAATAATCCAATTTTGGTTAGCACCATTGAATTCGGCTAAAAAAACAAACAATTTGATATTTTCAACCATTGCTCTATGCCCATTGGTTACCGAGATACTGAAAGTGGTAAACACAGTACGTTGTCCCAATGTTAACCTTATGGAGAATAAGTAAAATTCTATATCTCGCTTATTTCTCAACATATCTTAATAAAACTTGGTTTATGGCTTCATCTAGATGAGATTTAATGTATTTTAGTCTAAAATCACCGCAATTTCCATTTTTGTGGCGGCAAACCTGCATACTCAATCCCCATGTTATCCTTATGGGCAATAAAAAAAACCATATCTTCATTATTTCTGAACATATCTTGATAAAAATTGGTATATGGCTTCTTCTAGATAAGATCTAATAAATATTGAAATTAAACTATCTATCACGCCTGTAGCAGCAAACCTGCATACTCATTCCCCATGTTATTCCTATAGAGATTATGAAAACATGTCATTATCTCACTACATTGGATGGAAGTATTTTTTGGCAGTTGAAATTCGCTGAGTATGCAGGTCTGCTGCAACGGGGGTATTTTTAAATTTAACAGAATTATAGAGTAAATTAACTTTCAATGAATAGGTAGAATGGCATGTAATAAAATGAAAAATCAAAATCTTTTTATTTAGGGAATTGAACCCGTGATTTGAACCAGATCAGAACCTCAGGACCACTCTGCTGTATTAATATTTTTTTAATACCATACAGCTGTTCCATTCATCAGCTGTTTTAATACATTAATTGTGATGAAAGTGGGAACTGGAGCTCGAACGGGGACGTGTTGTGACTTCATAAAGTGCGAATAGTCATTTGAGCACTACGTATACGTATTTTTAATGTGGATTTTTCAAAAGATTTTACCCATTAAAACGTGGTACTTTTTGAATCTTTGCTAACAAGATGTGATCTGATAGTAAAGATCAAAAATAATAAAAGAAAACAATAAAAGAAAATAATGAAAGAAAGATCAGAGTAAAAGAAATCGGACTGTTATTTTTGAATTGAATTCGTTAAATCGATATAAATACAGTATATGATTTATAACTCCTCACTGGTGGTTATAAAGGGATGTCTAATACATGATCTTTGAGTACAAATTTTGGAACGTTTAATTAACCCTTGATAAGTATCTTACAAAATTTCTATTAAAATCATTAAAACCTACTCATTTGAAAGGCGAATTAAGGTCCTTGGGCACCGTAGCCGCAAGGGTTTGTAGCGCACAAGAAGCAAAACCTAATGATTTGATGTATTATTTATTCCCGTAAGACGAATGTTGTTGATTGCATTGGTTTATCGATCGAGGAATAATAAATCACACCAGTATTTAAAATATTGCATTGATAATGGTATTTGTTGAAAACACGTTTTAATTTAAGTTTATATATTTTTTGAAGAAACCATCTGTGATTGTTTTGAGTAATAACATTGAATTTATAACTAAAAGGAAACTGCTCATTGTTATGAATGATTTGAAGCCAGAAATTGAGTACTCGTGAAATTAGCTCGGCACTCGTCACTAGAGATTGCGCCGGGAGTGTGATTTCACGCTAAAGATTTTTATGCCTGAAATAGAATATTTTTGCTTCTCCTGGGCTAAAGAAATCAGGGTTAAAGGTGATTTTATTTAAATAACAACGAAACTACGAGTGCAAAATAGAGGATTAAAATAGTAGTTTATGTAACGATTGTATTATGAATGTCTTTAAGCCACGAGTGGTTCTAAATATTCCACAATTGGCTTAAAGGCATAATACAATCGTTGCATACACTACTTTATCTACGACCAACAATATACGACGACATTTTCCCCGAAGTTAAACAAAACTCATGTCTTTTACTAATGATGGAATAGGTCAACTCAAATTTGAGGTTAGGCACAGAAGCATACTTAACCATGAATCAATCGTTGTGGAACAATCAGCTGATGGGATAAGTCAACTCAAACATGAATCGTAATGCAACAATCAGCTGATGTGCGAATTGCATAATTGTCATTATGACACTACTTTCGTCAAATGCCGCGCTCCCATTGGTCTAGAACCTGTATCATAAAGTGACACCAGTTGCATAATGTTAACATTATGCAACTGGTATGTATTTGGTTTAATAATGGACCTCATTATGACATTAGTTGTAATAGCGTTATTGGTGATTATTGCAATGGTCGTAGATAAAAGTAACGAAGGTTATCTAGCAGACTGTGCTAATTTTTGTAACATATGATCAAATGTTTGACGTTTGACTATGGCCAAACGTAGTCTCATAAGCTCCATTCCTCCAGCGACGCACCTGTGCTCTGCTCACTGCAGTCGCGTCGGTCTTGCACCACGTGGTCGCCAGATGTCGCTGCATCTGCGGTCGGTGCAACTGCAGCAACTGCACTCTGTCTGGAACGACCGTGTTCAAATAATATTTACGACCGCATTAAAGGTTGGTTTACGGACGGGTCCAAGTGTATACAACGGAGATAGTACTGGGAGAAAAAATGTTATGACAACCTTTTTTAGTAATTGTAGTATTAAGACTTTAATATTTACAAAACTGTTTTTCTTTCTAATCCTAATTATCTCTTGACCATACAGATGTGTAAGTTGAATGATATAAAGCAAAAACATCGATTGTACAAATGTAATAGACAAGTGGTATATGAATGAAATCTGCTTTTAAGTTCTAATAAATCATTTTTCTACGATAAATCTCTTCAGAAGCCCGATTCCCATACAAACACCAAGAAAGCCTTTGCTATGGTATTATAAATGTACCTTAGCTTATACTGATTACAAAGTTCTCAATAAGTTATAAGAACTGAAATATCAGATGTCAGGAAACGTAATAATTTACGTCACGATCAAATCACGCTGTGGTTTGGTGTCTTCTCAGTTTGATACCCTCACAATCGAACAAAACAGACAATATTATCTAAAACTGATGATTGTAGGCTTAATTCGTAAACAAATTGAATATGTAGAAAGTTTGAATATGTGGGAAAAAAACAACATTTTCAAACCTTTATCCAGGTAATTATGAACTAAGGGTACCCGAGTTTATCTAGTGTCGAGGTCACCGCCCTGGAGGCTCCAGGTTGGGCCTGGAGTCGCTGGAGCCCGAGGCTGGAGCCTGGAGGCTCGTCCTCCGGAGTTTCCGAGGAACGCGAAGTTACCTAGTGGCGAGGCCAACGCCCTGGAGGCTCCACGCTGGAGCTGGAGCGGCTGGAGCCCGAGGCTAGACCCTGGGGCCTGGAGCCTCGTCCTCCGGAGTTTCCGAGAAACGCGAGGTTACCTAGTGTCGAGGTCAACTCCCTGGAGGCTCCAGGTTGGGGCTGGAGTCGCTGGAGCCCGAGGCTGGAGCCTGAAGCCGGGCTGGAGCCTGCCCTCCGGAGTTTCCGAGGAACGCGAGGTTACCTAGTGGCGTGGCCAACGCCCTGGAGGCTCCACGCTGGAGCTGGAGCGGCTGGAGCCCGAGGCTGGAGCCTGGAGCCTGCCCTCCGGAGTTTCCGAGGAACGCGAGGTTACCTAGTGCGAGGCCAACGCCCTGGAGGCTCCACGCTGGAGCTGGAGCGGCTGGAGCCCGAGGCTAGACCCTGGAGCCTGGAGCCGGGCTGGAGCCTGCCCTCCGGAGTTTCCGAGGAACGCGAGGTTACCTAGTGGCGAGGCCAACGCCCTGGAGGCTCCACGCTGGAGCTGGAGCGGCTGGAGCCCGAGGCTAGACCCTGGAGCCTGGAACCTCGTCCTCCGGAGTTTCCGAGGAACGCGAGGTTACCTAGTGTCGAGGTCAACGCCCTGGAGGCTCCACGCTGGAGCTGGAGCGGCTGGAGCCCGAGGCTAGACCCTGGGGCCTGGAGCCTCGTCCTCCGGAGTTTCCGAGGAACGCGAGGTTACCTAGTGTCGAGGTCAACGCCCTGGAGGCTCCACGCTGGAGCTGGAGCGGCTGGAGCCCGAGGCTAGACCCTGGGGCCTGGAGCCTCGTCCTCCGGAGTTTCCGAGGAACGCGAGGTTACCTAGTGTCGGGGTCAACGCCCTGGAGGCTCCACGCTGGAGCTGGAGCGGCTGGAGCCCAAGCCTAGACCCTGGGGCCTGGAGCCTCGTCCTCCGGAGCTTCCGAGGAACGCGAGGTTACCTAGTGGCGAGGCCAACGCCCTGGAGGCTCCACGCTGGAGCTGGAGCGGCTGGAGCCCGAGGCTAGACCCTGGGGCCTGGAGCCTCGTCCTCCGGAGTTTCCGAGGAACGCGAGGTTACCTAGTGTCGAGGTCAACTCCCTGGAGGCTCCAGGTTGGGGCTGGAGTCTCTGGAGCCCGAGGCTGGAGCCTGGAGCCGGGCTGGAGCCTGCCCTCCGGAGTTTCCGAGGAACGCGAGGTTACCTAGTGGCGAGGCCAACGCCCTGGAGGCTCCAGGTTGGGCCTGGAGTCGCTGGAGCCCGAGGCTGGAGCCTGGAGCCTGCCCTCCGGAGTTTCCGAGGAACGCGAGGTTACCTAGTGTCGAGGTCAACGCCCTGGAGGCTCCACGCTGGAGCTGGAGCGGCTGGAGCCCGAGGCTAGACCCTGGGGCCGGGAGCCTCGTCCTCCGGAGTTTCCGAGGAACGCGAGGTTACCTAGTGTCGAGGTCAACGCCCTGGAGGCTCCACGCTGGAGCTGGAGCGGCTGGAGCCCGAGGCTAGACTCTGGGGCCTGGAGCCTCGTCCTCCGGAGTTTCCGTGGAACGCGAGGTTACCTAGTGTCGAGGTCAACGCCCTGGAGGCTCCAGGCTGGAGCTGGAGCGGCTGGAGCCTGAGGCTGGAGCCTGGAGCCGCGCTGGAGCCTGCCCTCCGGAGTTTCCGTGGAACGCGAGGTCTCGTCTCGGATTAAACGTTTATGATCGGCGGCCCCGAGATAAGACGGGAACCGGTTGAAGACTGACGGACGGTTGTCAGAAATAAAAGCCAGAAACTGGTTCTCTGATGCGATGTTGCCATATCTCTTCACCGCCCGCCGCAATTGTGACAAGTGAAAAATAAGCGGCCGTTTCGGCCCTGCCACGCCGTTTTGCGCCGCGGAAATTCTTCGCTAACCGGTTCCCGAGGAATCAAGAGGTCTCCTTTTTATATAGAAGTTTTTACCCGTCTGGGCCGAGCCCTAATCAACCGCGATTTGAAACCCTTTTCAGATAGAAATTGGGAATAAATTCCCCGTCTAAGGTTATACAGTATAGGGGTCATCTATCAGTATATTATGTGAGGGGTTATTTATTTTTTGCTTAGGACAAGAAGGTCATGTAAGGTCACGTACCGGGTGAACATAATCTTTAACTAATAAGAGCCGGTTAAAAGGTGTTACAATATTGAATGAGACATTTATTGTTTAATTAAACATTGCATTTTTCGCTGTTTGAACAAAGTTGACGATATTATAGGCACAGATGAAGGACTTTACAGATTAGCAACCTAATGAATTTTTCGTGCCCGTTTTTTCTAGCGGCGTCAAGTTTGTTGGGCCGTTATGCCACCCAAATTGCACTAATATCAAAGTAACTAGAGTTATATCTGTTCTTTGGGACCTAAAGATTTCAAATTGGCGAAATTATCCTTGATACAAATTTAATATGAGTGACAAAACAACCTAGCAATCTTGACGCTGCCTGAAAAAACGGGTGCGAAAAAGTGCATTGGGTTGCCAATTTGTGTAGTTCTTTATATGTGTTATAAGTAATGTTTGTCCTTAAATTATACATATATATATATATATACTAGTCTACGGATTTGTTTGTTAACATAGACTTGTGATTAAGTTACTATTTACTAATGACTACGATTTACAAAGTAAATCTTACATTATTAAACTCTCCATGTACAAAGTGTACTTACTCACCGCCGCTACCTGTTCCTTCAAACACCTCTACCCATCACGTATCAGAATAAGCTAAACCCAACACCAAGGAAGAGTAGCACAGCTCCACCTCTGGTTACATTGTTCTGAGTGTCCCAGAGTAAACCTACCATCATTATGTACAGCCCTCTCTACCTAAGCAGTGGGCCTATTATTAAACCCATCACTACAGAAAAATTTATCTAACTCCAAATCTCTAGTACGTATACCTAATACTCCAAGTATATATTTTCCTATCTACAGAAGGAATAAAAAAAGAATTCCAGTTTCTTTAAAGCTCTTTATGGAAGTTCACAAATACACCCAATCAATAATATACCAATAATAGTAAACACACTTCTTTACTACCCATTTCGCACACGACACCCAAGTCACGACGCCCAGGATCTGTAGATTACAAGAGAATAATAATATTACTATACTCAGGTAGCCTGACTCCCATAAGGCCTGTATGGCCAAATCTTTTGACGTCAATCTTAGACCCATTTCCGGTTTGAAACCGAACTCTGATAGCCTGATGATAACTCTGATGAAATGTAGCCTTAATTGAGGTGTCAGTAATATGCTTCAGCTGACTGGTCAATATTAGTTTTCATCTCAGGTGGAGTTTATAGGTTTCCGGTCTATTGAAGCTGTCATGATTTTTTTTAATGTTTTTACCGAGATAAACTGACTTATTTTTTGATTAGGATTTTTGCGGACATTTGCCATCACTGATTAGTAAAAAACAAGTTTCACGACGTTTCGGGATCTGGAATCTGATCCCGTCTTCAGGTGGAAGAAAACCTAGAACAAAACAAGATTAGTAACACATAGCCAGGAAAACCTGGAAAAAAACACAGCTAAAACAGAGAACTGTAAAAGCAGTCACGAAAACAATAAGCTGAAAAGAAAAACAATACACAAAATAACACAGGAATCACAAGTATCAAGAATCACCAGGCAGGAGAGAGCACGTCCACACCCAATCAGAGCTGAGCTGAGACTGCTGGGAGGAAGTTCTGGGAGGAGTTCTCTGTTTTAGCTGTGTTTTTCTCCAGGTTTTCCTGGCTATGTGTTACTAATCTTGTTTTGTTCTAGGTTTTCTTCCACCTGAAGACGGGATCAGATTCCAGATCCCGAAACGTCGTGAAACTTGTTTTTTACTAATCAGTGATGGCAAATGTCCGCAAAAATCCTAATCAAAATATAAAATCACCATCACCAACAATGAATTTCAAACAAATAATCTGACTTATTTATTCCTCTTCTCTTCTTATCTACATACCTACTTTACGTACATGATTCCTACATAACCCCACAAACCCCACAAACCCCCAGAACACACGGTTTCCCCAACATCCAGCAGCTTCTCTACATACATAGTTCCTACATAACCCCACAAACCCACAATCCCCCAGAACACACGGTTTCCCCAACATCCAGCAGCTTCTCTACATACATAGTTCCTACATAACCCCACAAACCCACAATCCCCCAGAACACACGGTTTCCCCAACATCCAGCAGCTTCTCTACATACATAGTTCCTACATAACCCCACAATTCCTACAATCCCCCAGAACACACGGTTTCCCCAACATCCAGCAGCTTCTCTACATACATACTTCCTACATAACCCCACAAACCCCACAATCCCCCAGAACACACGGTTTCCCCAACATCCAGCAGCTTCTCTACATACATAGTTCCTACATAACCCCACAAACCCACAATCCCCCAGAACACACGGTTTCCCCAACAACCAGCAGCTTCTCTACATACATAGTTCCTACATAACCCCACAAACCCACAATCTCCCAGAACACACGGTTTCCCCAACAACCAGCAGCTTCTCTACATACATAGTTCCTACATAACCCCACAAACCCACAATCCCCCAGAACACACGGTTTCCCCAACATCCAGCAGCTTCTCTACATACATAGTTCCTACATAACCCCACAAACCCACAATCTCCCAGAACACACGGTTTCCTCAACATCCAGCAGCTCCTCTACATACATAGTTCCTACATAACCCCACAAACCCACAATCACCCAGAACACACGGTTTCCCCAACATCCAGCAGCTTCTCTACATACATAGTTCCTACATAACCCCACAATCCCCCAGAACACACGGTTTCCCCAACATCCAGCAGCTCCTCTACATACATAGTTCCTACATAACCCCACAAACCCACAATCACCCAGAACACACGGTTTCCCCAACATCCAGCAGCTCCTCTACATACATAGTTCCTACATAACCCCACAAACCCACAATCACCCAGAACACACGGTTTCCCCAACATCCAGCAGCTTCTCTACATACATAGTTCCTACATAACCCCACAAACCCACAATCCCCCAGAACACACGGTTTCCCCAACAACCAGCAGCTTCTCTACATACATAGTTCCTACATAACCCCACAAACCCACAATCACCCAGAACACACGGTTTCCCCAACATCCAGCAGCTTCTCTACATACATAGTTCCTACATAACCCCACAAACCCACAATCCCCCAGAACACACGGTTTCCCCAACATCCAGCAGCTTCTCTACATACATAGTTCCTACATAACCCCACAAACCCACAATCACCCAGAACACACGGTTTCCCCAACATCCAGCAGCTTCTCTACATACATAGTTCCTACATAACCCCACAAACCCACAATCACCCAGAACACACGGTTTCCCCAACATCCAGCAGCTTCTCTACATACATAGTTCCTACATAACCCCACAAACCCCACAATCCCCCAGAACACACGGTTTCCCCAACATCCAGCAGCTTCTCTACATACATAGTTCCTACATAACCCCACAAACCCCACAATCCCCCAGAACACACGGTTTCCCCAACATCCAGCAGCTTCTCTACATACATAGTTCCTACATAACCCCACAAACCCACAATCCCCCAGAACACACGGTTTCCCCAACATCCAGCAGCTTCTCTACATACATAGTTCCTACATAACCCCACAAACCCACAATCACCCAGAACACACGGTTTCCCTTACATCCAGCAGCTTCTCTACATACATAGTTCCTACATAACCCCACAAACCCCACAATCCCCCAGAACACACGGTTTCCCCAACATCCAGCAGCTTCTCTACATACATAGTTCCTACATAACCCCACAAACCCCACAATCCCCCATAACACACGGTTTCCCCAACATCCAGCAGCTTCTCTACATACATAGTTCCTACATAACCCCACAAACCCCACAATCCCCCAGAACACACGGTTTCTCCAACATTCAGCAGCTTCTCTACATACATAGTTCCTACATAACCCCACAAACCCACAATCCCCCAGAACACACGGTTTTCCCAACATCCAGCAGCTTCTCTACATACATAGTTCCTACATAACCCCACAAACCCACAATCCCCCAGAACACACGGTTTCCCCAACATCCAGCAGCTTCTCTACATACATAGTTCCTACATAACCCCACAAACCCACAATCCCCCAGAACACACGGTTTCCTCAACATCCAGCAGCTCCTCTACATACATAGTTCCTACATAACCCCACAAACCCACAATCACCCAGAACACACGGTTTCCCCAACATCCAGCAGCTTCTCTACATACATAGTTCCTACATAACCCCACAAACCCACAATCCCCCAGAACACACGGTTTCCCCAACAACCAGCAGCTTCTCTACATACATAGTTCCTACATAACCCCACAAACCCACAATCACCCAGAACACACGGTTTCCTCAACATCCAGCAGCTCCTCTACATACATAGTTCCTACATAACCCCACAAACCCACAATCACCCAGAACACACGGTTTCCCCAACATCCAGCAGCTTCTCTACATACATAGTTCCTACATAACCCCACAAACCCACAATCCCCCAGAACACACGGTTTCCCCAACATCCAGCAGCTTCTCTACATACATAGTTCCTACATAACCCCACAAACCCACAATCCCCCAGAACACACGGTTTCCTCAACATCCAGCAGCTCCTCTACATACATAGTTCCTACATAACCCCACAAACCCACAATCACCCAGAACACACGGTTTCCCCAACATCCAGCAGCTCCTCTACATACATAGTTCCTACATAACCCCACAAACCCACAATCACCCAGAACACACGGTTTCCCCAACATCCAGCAGCTTCTCTACATACATAGTTCCTACATAACCCCACAAACCCACAATCCCCCAGAACACACGGTTTCCCCAACAACCAGCAGCTTCTCTACATACATAGTTCCTACATAACCCCACAAACCCACAATCACCCAGAACACACGGTTTCCCCAACATCCAGCAGCTTCTCTACATACATAGTTCCTACATAACCCCACAAACCCACAATCCCCCAGAACACACGGTTTCCCCAACATCCAGCAGCTTCTCTACATACATAGTTCCTACATAACCCCACAAACCCACAATCACCCAGAACACACGGTTTCCCCAACATCCAGCAGCTTCTCTACATACATAGTTCCTACATAACCCCACAAACCCACAATCACCCAGAACACACGGTTTCCCCAACATCCAGCAGCTTCTCTACATACATAGTTCCTACATAACCCCACAAACCCCACAATCCCCCAGAACACACGGTTTCCCCAACATCCAGCAGCTTCTCTACATACATAGTTCCTACATAACCCCACAAACCCCACAATCCCCCAGAACACACGGTTTCCCCAACATCCAGCAGCTTCTCTACATACATAGTTCCTACATAACCCCACAAACCCACAATCCCCCAGAACACACGGTTTCCCCAACATCCAGCAGCTTCTCTACATACATAGTTCCTACATAACCCCACAAACCCACAATCACCCAGAACACACGGTTTCCCTTACATCCAGCAGCTTCTCTACATACATAGTTCCTACATAACCCCACAAACCCCACAATCCCCCAGAACACACGGTTTCCCCAACATCCAGCAGCTTCTCTACATACATAGTTCCTACATAACCCCACAAACCCCACAATCCCCCATAACACACGGTTTCCCCAACATCCAGCAGCTTCTCTACATACATAGTTCCTACATAACCCCACAAACCCCACAATCCCCCAGAACACACGGTTTCTCCAACATTCAGCAGCTTCTCTACATACATAGTTCCTACATAACCCCACAAACCCACAATCCCCCAGAACACACGGTTTTCCCAACATCCAGCAGCTTCTCTACATACATAGTTCCTACATAACCCCACAAACCCACAATCCCCCAGAACACACGGTTTCCCCAACATCCAGCAGCTTCTCTACATCTCATTCCCGCCAGGTTCGTGACCAGTGGGACCGGCCTCTCCTCTCACATTATTGATGATCCTCGTCTCTCTTACATCTCGCATTTGTCCTCCGCGTTCTTCCTCATTTGTCTTTCTTTATGTCCAATTTATCTTTTCACCAACATAACATTTTCTTTCTTTGCATCGCCCTCCGACTAAATTAGGAGTTGTATTTGTCAAGTGCCCGATTTGCCGAGGTGTTGGCGTTTGTAATATTTTTTGCTCTCGGATTTATTTTGGTTGCGACTGTGAATATTGTTTAGAATAAGGGCAAGGGGGTTTGTAATTTGTCGTTTCTCCTAAGTTTTATTTGTTTGTTTTATAATGTATTTATTTGTATTTTAATTGTGATTTATTTAATTGCATTTTTATATTTAATCTGTTTATTCATATATGTTGATTTTACCAAAGGGGAAGTAGGAAGTGTTTGAAATTGGTAGTGCTAGAATCAAAATTACAGTAATACTATCGGTCCTCAGCATATTACTTAACATTTTGAGACCCATGTGATCCAAATTACAACTGCATAGATACTTCCTACTTCCTAGATTACTTCCTATAGCATCTGATACTAACTTTAATCAATAGGTAATTTAAATCAGCTTTCAATTTATTCCATCACTGTTTAGCTAAAAGTATTATTTTTTACTCAGCGCCGGGGAGAGCAGCTAGTACTACCTAGCCAACCTAGCTGCTCTCCCCGGCTCTGTTTTCAATTTATATCTGATTAACAGTACAATTAATCAGATCTTGTAGATTATTATAGAGAGCCACATAAAAAACCGCTTCTGTTTAATATAGTAATTACTTTTTACAATTAATCGATGATAAACTACTCGTTACAGTAGCTTGTTTTTGTTGGACTGAAAACAAAACTATACGTAACAATAAACTCTATTTCTTTTCCTTGGAGATAAATTATAAAAATGAGATGTGAAAGTAAAGGTAACATTTTGATATAATATCAAAAAGGCTTAAAAGTGTCACAGTTGACAGAATCTCAAAGATGTGGAGTCAAAGACCGACTCTACTTGTTACAAGATCAAAGGCCACGCTAAGAAACGTCTTTAGAAATTCGAAGAAAGCAATTTACTATGCTTTCATAAACACAAGCTCCAGGGGAAAGCACAGGACTTTTCGGGAGTAAAATTTTCAGAAAAAATACAAGTATTGTTATGGTAAAGTGATTACTTTACGCCTCTGTGGGCACGTATGAAAACAAAGTTAAGGTTAAATTTTCAATACAAAAACCTCTGGCCCGGTCGTTCAATATTTCTTGAATCTTTAACATAAAATATATGAACAGGCTTGCTACTGTTGTTACATACTTAATAATCAAGTTCATATAAGTAAGACAGTGTAAAGGTTAAACTTACATGAACATTCAAATATTTAGCTCAAAAACAAAACAAAAAAAACAGTAACACCAAAATGATTAATTCAAAAGTAATGGTCCAAAAATAAAAATATGTATAGCTTCTTCATGCAATTTAATAGATTGATGAATGCAGCTATGAAAGTAGAATGGTTTAAAGTATCATTATCATTTAGTATGTTTTGTCTTAGCTAGCGTCACAGACATATATTTAATTAGATATACGAAAAGCAAAATGAGTTTTTTTATGTACACTGACTGTAGTCCTGCAATCCTCCTTGCACCAGTGCGGCATTCCATCCTGAACCTTAACCCTGCCATTCACCTATAGGACTATATTCCTGCCATCAACCCTGAACTTAAGTCCTCCTATCCACCCAGGACTAAATAGTCCTGCCATCCACCACCAACACCACAAATTTCAATCACCCAGGATTTTGAATGCTCTCAGGTATTTACAAACGCAAAAAAGCTATTTTCCTCATTTAAATATGTTTAGACATTTCAGTTCTTTGAAGCACCGGTGTCCAATGCAGGCTGTCAAATGACTCACAGAAGACAAGGCCGCAATTGACTTCAACTGGCCGACTGGCGTCACCACTTGGCTCATGACTCACTGACTCACTGACTGATGCACCGAGAGGCAAGCAGACAAGACGTTTGGCATGTTTTACTATTATTTATTCTTACCCTGACATCATAGGTAGTGCCATCGTCACCGTATATTATTTACTCATTATTTACTACCACTGGTATTAGCTGCATAAGTAAGTACTGTAAATCTGCAGGCTAAGATGTCGTTTTGTTTAATACTTGTCGTGTGAAAGCAAAAGTTTATTAATACTATTTTGAAAACTTTTAATTTAACGTACATAAATGAATCGACTTAATGAGTTGCAGAGTTTCATGATTTGAGGGTCTCCAAGTTATAGCCTTGAATAAAATTAATACATTTTGATAAAAGGATGTTTCTTTAAACATTAGGGCTTATAATAATCGTTAATCCATTAAGCATGGTAACAAATCTGAAAATTAACCCCACCTAAGTAATAATTTCGAAAAATTAGAAATGTCTCAACAAACATTAAAATAATTAACGTTGCTAAAATAGTAGTTTATGCAACGATTGTATTATGAATGTCTTCAAGCCACGAGTGAGATGTAAGTTAGAACACGAGCGAAGCGAGCGTAGCGCTTTATCTACGACCAACAATATACGACAAAAGTGTCCCCGAAGTTAAACAAAACTCATGACTTTGACTAATGATGGAATAGGTCAACTCAAATTTAAGGTTAGGCACAGAAGCAGACTTAACCATGAATCGTTGTGGAACGATCAGCTGATGGGATAGGTCAACTCAAACATGAATCGTAATGCAACAATCAGCTGATGTGCGAATTGCGTAATAATTGTCATTATGACACTACTTTCGTTGAATGCCGCGCTCCTATTGGACTAGAACCTGTACCATAAAGTGACACCAGTTGCAAAATGTTAACTTTATGCAACTGATTCGTATTTGGTTTAATAATGGACCTCATTATCATGATAAGGAAAAAAGAAAGGTGTGTGCAGGGTCAGCTGATATGACGTAGCTGGGCTCAAGCAACAAGCAACTAACGCTTACGACGACTACACAATACAAACCAGTTATACGACTCAATCAAAATATTTTGTGTACCATCTTAGTTCTGCAGTCAACCCGCCAGGTCCGCTAGTTTGTTGAGCCCAATTACCCCATACCAGCTGGCTGTGCACACACCTTTCCTTTTTTATTCCCACCATGCTCATTATGACATTAGTTGTAATATCGTTATTGGTGATTATTGCAATGGTCGTAGATAAAATATTTGTAACAACCCACTAAACAAACTCGACGTTGGATTTACGGAAAATACGAGCAAAACATCATCCCATAATTATTGTCTCGGTCTCGACCGTAGCGTGTTCTCGGTTGGGGTAATTACTAACCCATTATCACTTCCCTACAGTAAAAACAACACGTTTCCCTAATAACACACCGTTCTCCTAATTATTTCACTAACAACTCAATCTCGTTTTATTTTTTCGTCAGGTTGTCCTTTATCTGAAACCAATCGCCATCTTTTTGCGTGCGATTCTAAATTCCCATTAGAAACATAATCCAAAAATGGATACTGAATAGCAGTCTCATAAATGTTCACAAATGTCCTCCATTAGGAGGAATTCAAATACTGATCAGTAGATGCATTTTTCACTTTTTTCGTGTTTTTACGTGGTAGGGTTTCATTGCTTTTTTCGATTGTTTTGATTTGGATGGACAATGCTTGCTTTAATATCATCATAGAATCATGAAGTCAAATGTAAATAGCCCTAAAGCAATAACTTTGCATGTAACTTATTAGTAATGAATGGGTTTTTGGCTTCAGCTTTTGGATAAAAAAAACAATCAATGCAATAATTTTGAATGATAACAAACACGTAATTTTTACGTCTGACAAAACATTTCAATAAAATTCCATTTTACAGCTCTTAGTAAAACTCACTATGTATGCAATTTAGAGGGTCAGAAAGTTTGAACATGCCATAGTATATTTTATAAAAACAGTATATTTCATAACAAGAGTGGAAAATAGGTCATTGCATATTCGAGACCATATGTCCGAGATTTATCTAGAATATGCAAACCACCTTTACTCGTGTTTTGAATGTTACTTTTTGTTCACTACAAGACTAATTATGATCAGTTGATGAAACATAACAAATGTTTGTTTGTTTATATCGGAAAAAAGATTGTAATCATTATATTTCTCTTATATAGTCGACATTGTGTTTTCGTAGAAATATAATAATGATTTTTTGAAGGCGATAAACACATAACGAAACCAAGTGATTTCATAGTACTGTTACCTAAAGAACAGTTATTTTAATTATGGTTAAAATAATGAAACTCGGTATTATAGTAAGTCTACTTGTCGCAGTAGTTTTTCAGTCTGCCACCGTTGACGATTAAGTTGCAATCTCACTAAAGCGTGTTACTTCTAAACCATTTTTAAATCACCAGTTACTTAAAAAAATAATCTTCCATAGACACATGTTTATATACAATCTATTTAAAGAAGGTTTCATACATCAAGGCTCGATGCACCAAGTCTCCTCCTACAGTTCTCGACCAATTTCATAACTTCAGTGCGTCAAAAAAAGCTCCGAGTAGATTTGTTCTAGACACAAAACTAAGAAGGTTGCTCCTAAGGGTAGAGCCACAGTTGCCCTTAAAGTTTGGCGTTTCTCCATAAAATTTAACATCTGAATAAAAAGTCCTATCACAACATCTGCTTGGAGTAATGCAATTTTTGGCAAAAGTGCAGACCCTCAGAACAAACCTCGCTGGGACAAACATTTTTATCGTCTCTCTTCCTGTACATTATCATATATATACTTGTAAGTACACATAGTGTAACTAAACTTTTTACTTCATCACATATCTGTCTCTTTTTGATTTAAAATCGTAATAAATTGTTGCGGTTGAACTTTCCCACACAATATCCATACTTTTCTCTTAAATAATCTAGGATTAGTATACTCTAATATATTACAAAAATCCATGGATTTCAACCAAGGATAATTTCTACCATACTATGGTCCTGACCTTTTTGCCCTTCCCATTTTTATCCCCAGTGCATGTTAATAATTACATAAAAGTACTGTATTTTAAGAGTAGAAAGTAGTCTTTTTTAATTTTAATACTTGTTTTAAGTATTTCAATCCAAATCTAGGATTTTTAATACCAGAAATATTTTTCATAAGCATTAGCATTTTTAGTAAACGGTAATCTAGTTAATACGAGTACAACTACTCTATATGATTTAATTTTCATATTATGACGTCAACATTAATTTCGAAAACTACAAATCTTTTAATTTATAATTAAGAGCTTCATAACTCGATTAGCACCAGGAGATTTCACTAATCAACCAGAGGAACCGCACGGCAAGTCATTGACCTTCCCGTACGTTAGAATACCAGCCGGACGGGTTAGTTATTGGCTGCATTAATAGTTTGAGCGAACGCAGCGCTCAATCATACACTGGCGGCAGATCCATCAACCAATACAACAGGAAGCCATGCCAATCGGTTCTACTTGCTGTGGCATGCCGATGATCTGTCATTGATATTGGCTTTATTGAATTATATTCCGCCTGTTGCTTTGTGGCTGAGATTCGCCAGTCATCGGCGATATCAAGTTGATTTGGAGATGTTAGATTGTTTTGTGAATATTGTGACTGGTTTTAATCTACTTAAATCATTTCTTCTTTGTCAATGACGTATGTCTCCATTTACTCAGCTTGGGAAGAATATGAAGATTTTCTTTTATGTCTTAAAGTGTTTGAAATGAATCTGATAAGTGTATAGGTTCAGTGAAATACAAGTCTTTGTAACTCCGTAAATATCATAATCTTTTTTTCCTACACCGAAGGTATAAAGTAAGTTGGGCGATTTTTTGTGTAAACTACCAAATAATGAATGAGGCTTTCAATAAGTGTTTTATAGGCTGATCGAGGTTAGTTTTCACCTATTTTACTGTTAGGTAAAGTAAATGAAAATTTTACGCAATTTCGCAGTTTTAAAATGTTTATTAACTATTTATTTGCAAATTAATCTTGATAACCTCTTTGATTGTGAGATTACATTGGGTACGACGATAAAACGACCTTGTAAACTAACGACGACTTTATACCCATCAGGTGAGTGGTATGTAACAATTGGTAAGTGGTGGTAGTGGGGTATAAGGTGAGTGGTGTATAGCAATTCTTTGAGCTTTGCGTTAAAAAACACCCTGTAGCTTCTTTAGCTATTATACTATTTTTACTAAATCGTTTAAGGTCAAGCCCGAACTGACAAACGAGAGTTTTTTCTCCTTAATTAAAAATATAAACTCTATATTATAGCTTCAGTAAATAATTTTGTTGTTGAATTTAATCTTTTCTTTTTAACATTTTTATATTGCCATACAGTCCTCTTCTATCTTCTATTTCCCTGTCTGTCCTGTTAATGTGATAAGATATTACTTCGTTTATTAATATAAATAAGTGTACAGTAGTTTACTTTTTTTGTGAAAGTGGGTGCAACGCCAGTTTTATAGACTCAGTCTTACGCACATGTCGAAGGAACTTTGTAGGACTTTTTTCGTGAACATAACTTTTTAGTGTACAAAGATTGTAAAAAAAGGAAATAAACAGATTTTTGATTTTATTTGATTACTATTGTCAACTTTTCAACTTTTTTAACTCAACAACTCCATAAAACTTACGTTTCTTCTAATAAAAAAACGCATTGCCATTCTTTAGCCTTGCAACTCCATGCAGTTCATTAATCGAAAGAGTATTTCTAAGTACTTATAAGAAAGTACAGGGTGTTTTTTTTAACGCAACCCAAAACTTTATTTTATCAGTGTTAGATTATTTTCCCCAAGATCCCCGGATTTAATCCCACTATATTATATTCATTGGGTTGACATAAAAATTAAGGCCTACGAAAACAATTCACAGGATATTCAGCACCTCAAAACAAACATCACAAATTTAATGCAATAAGTTCAAAGAGGTACTTAGCAAAACGTGTTCAGAAATTTGATGGAGAGAGCACAACTTTGTATAAATGTTAATGGCGGATTGTTTGAACTTATGATCTAAGCTAAATGTGATCAAACTTAAATAATAGGTTGCATAAAACGTAAAGATAAACAAAACAATACTGATTTCATCTTTATATGTGCATTATTCAATCTTAAAAATGGGTTACGTAAAAGAACACTCTATAGATGACAACCCAGTTTCACCCGTGGAAAAATAGAAAACCCTCCTTGGATCCATGATTTAATGTTTAGATTGTCATGGCAACTTCTTAGCTTCCCTTTAGTTTAACCTGAAATTTGAGGTACCTTCGGACGTAGCCCTGAGGGAATTAAAAATAAATCCGTTCTTACTGGGTGCCTATGCACTGAGAGGAACGTTCATGCAAAGTTTCAAGGTGATAGGTCAAGTAGTTTGGGCTGTGCAATGATAGGTGAGTGGTATTTGACAAATATATAGTAGAAAAGAATATTAAAGTTATAGTTGGAAATGCGGCAGTCTGTATTCAGCGGCCGCGCGACATTTCACATTCTCCGGCCGTCCCGCCGAGGACGGGCTCATTTCTTCAATTGCAGCAGAGTCTGGAGTAGGCGGGGAAGTGTTTGACTCTAAATTCGTTAAAGTAATGACAGAGCTGGACGTTGACGGCGCCGACGTGGTCTACTGTGTGTTCCGAGTTTGGTTGTGTGCTTTACTGTGTGTTCCGTGTTTATTTGTGTGCTTTACTGTGTGTTCCGTGTTTGGTTGTGTGCTTTACTGTGTGTTCCGTGTTTGGTTGTGTGCTTTACCGTGTGTGCCGTGTTTGGTTGTGTGCTTTACTGTGTGTTCCATGTGTGGTTGTGTGCTTTACCGTGTGTTCCGTGTTTGGTTGTGTGCTTTACCGTGTGTTCCGAGTTTGGTTGTGCGCTTTACTGTGTGTTCCGTGTTTGGTTGTGTGCTTTACCGTGTGTTCCGAGTTTGGTTGTGTGCTTTACTGTGTGTTTCGTACTTGATTGGAGCTCCATCATGCAATAAAACATAAACGTCGTTATGTTTGGTTTGACCCCCATATTGATACCACACTCATTTTTCACTCATATTTCCCTTGTAATATCCTTCATATCTTAAATACATAAGAGCATATTGGTGGACTGTTTGCAATGAAACTTGGTACATACAGTGCGTAAAAAAGTCGTCCCCCCTGTTTAATTTTTTTATTTGTTAATACAAACAATTAACCTTTGGGGAATGATACTAATACCTAATGGAGGTTAGAGACCTTCAACCTCCACCATTCGCCTATTTTCCAAAAGAAAAGCTCTTTAAAATGAGAGAGGCCACTCAAAAATGGTTTACACTTGAAAATTTTGAGTTGCCCCCACAATCTCCCAATTTTGGGGGAAACTCAAAATTTGTCGTAACGACAAAAAATAATTCGGGTTTAGTATAATTCCCCAAAGGTGAACTGTTTGTCTTAACTAACAAAAAAAATTAAAGAGGGGAACGGACATTTTTACACACTGTATGTATATATGACGGGTATTAACCCATACATTTCATTCTTACTCAATTGGGTTCCTCTCCAGAGGCCCAAAAAAGTACCCATAACAACCTCATACAAATATTGTTTACATAAAAGTTAATGGCACGTTTACTTGAACAGGTCATCTTTGGTAAATAGTGACAGGCACGACAACGACTGCCGAGTTGAGCTAGTTCTCCTTAATATACCTCCAGGTGGTCGGAGATTTAATTAATGAATTCAATGGATTAAAGTAAGTAATCCACATGCAAACGGTTTCTTTGTTGGTATGGCAAGCGGTTTTAGAGGTGGTAAACTAATCTTTCATAGTCCAAATCATACAGTCTCTTAAATATGAAAATTCATTGGTGCAATAAGAGCTTTGGGTAGATAAAACATCGAATCCAACCTAATTGGGGTGCATTTTAATATTTTGTTTTCTTCTTTATTGACATGAAAGGGTCACTTGAAATATGTGGTCCCGGAAACAGTTTTTTAGCTGTATTAAGGACTGCTATTAGGTTTTGACTAATATCAACGCGGATCGACTTATTCAGTAGTGAAAACCCCAAGATAATTCAGTATCATCTTTATTGGCCATTACTTTCCCGATTTCAGAATATAAGATCAAAAGCTACTCTATAACCCAGTTGAAGGTTTAGCACTGGTTTTAGGGTCTAAAACGTTTTTACTGCCTAATTGAGGATCGTTTTATATACACAATCTTTGACTGAATAATACCATCCATAGGAAGTGATAAAATTTGCAGTTTACAACAAAACCAACAAACAAATCATAAACTAACTGTTAAGAATTCACAGTCGTTTTGTCCACTTGGTGCACAGGTGGGGATAGGACAAAATTAAACCGTAGAAAATGTTACGGTGGTATTAAACGTCAACGTGAACTATAATTCTCTTTTAAAACTAGTTGGAAGATTGATGTGAAGTCGTTATATGAGGGCCATATTTCAAATTCAGTGACAGCGAAGGCCTACATCTGATTATCCTGTTTAGAACTACAACTAACGTGAACATTCCACCTAAAATCCCTTTTAAAATATACACGGTAAAAGTAGTATTATACATTATTTCTAAAGTGATTAAGAATATTAAGATTGTTTGGACGTTTCCAGTTCTCACACATTCATTGGGAATGGCGATTATTCAAACAGTTTGACTTGAACTTTTGATCCTCCACTTCATTTCATGTTCACCTTGTAATGCAATGCAGAAATGCAGTAAATTAATGCGCGTAAGCTACACTCGTTAAGTTCCTTGAGTCGTTCAACTACATTTTTGCTGTGTACATATCACAAGTTTATGAACTAAATATGCGATTGATTATAAAATCATATGGGTGGTACATCTTGAACTGCTATTTAAGATACTTGGTTCATAGGAATTCCATTCCGTACAATAAAGATATAATAGAATCGATAATAGGTAACTCAAGGTAATTTGCGAGGCACCAACGAAATAAAAAAAATCACTTATGAATTCGTGATTGCTAGTTCATGATAAACCAGTTAATAGATGTACTTAGCAAAAGGCACGAAATTAAAATTTCCCCTTACAGCTTTTGCTCTTCTGTAACATGAAATCGAGAGCAACTACTTTTTTTCAAACCAGATATAAACAGCTTTTACTCTTCTGTAACATGAAATCGAGAGCAACTACTTTATTTCAAACCAGATATAAACAGCTTTTACTCTTCTGTAACATGAAATCGAGAGCAGCTACTTTATTTCAAACCAGATATAAACAGCTTTTACTCTTCTGTAACATGAAATCGAGAGCAGTTACTTTATTTCAAACCAGATATAACGCAAACTTACGTCACAGTTCATTTCTTACTGCAGTAATGATACCTGCTTTAACAAAGTTGACACACCTAACGTGTTTTAATGACAATAATCCCCTAGATGCGGTTTAATGACAGCCAATCACGCCATATGAACAGCGTCCTTGATACGCCCATGCAGCAGTGAGGCAATAACTCACCCGCCACATTCGTCACTCCTTCGCATAGAGCCGCATTAATGACCGCCTTTACACATATGGGACAGCGTCCTGCTGACTCGAGGGTAAAAGGTAGTGATTGATTATACCGGTTTTGACTTGAAACGATTTTGGGAACGTTTTCTATCATGTACAGTCATATACGTGCTGTACGTTAACTAGTTTTAGTTTTTAGTTTCGTTTTAGTTTGGAATTTTTGATGGGAATTATTTGTCTTCCAAACGTTCTTATGATTTTCATCCAATACCTTCAATCAACAATACAAAGAACTATGGGGCGTGAAGGTTGAATACAATAGATCTTTGTTAGTTTCAGAAAGGTTTCTCTCATTTAGTTAAGATTACAAAGAAACTTTGGTTATATTAAACCGTCATGTTCTACTAAAGGGCTATAAAGTATCATCAGATCCAAGGGATCCACTTAGGTGAGAAATTGCCCACTGGTAAGTGAAATTCTACCAAGAAGATTCTTTCTAACCAAAAAGCCGTGAGCCTCTTTTAGAACTACGATGCAGATCTACCTCTCCTATAAATTAGGTTTTTTTCTTTTTGCAATAGAAACAAGCTTCGCTATCTTTAGGTAATCTACCTTTAAGGTTTCTTTCTATCTTACTGTGGAAAACTCAATTTTCACAAAACTGTAGAAAAAAGAGTCTTACTACGACAGGTCCGTGTCATGTACTACAAAGTACCTTCCTATCTTACAATTCAGGAGGTGTTCGACAACATTGAGTGTGAGATCCTGCAGTGCTGTATCCGTAAACCACCCAGCAATGGACCAACATGTCAAAGAAGGAGAACTCAAATGCGGATATGGATTAAACGGATCAGGGGGCTACGGAATACTTGGCTGCTACAATTTTATTTCGATAAATTTAACTGCCATAGGAGGAAAGTGATTTGGAGACGTGCGAAAGAAGGGAATTAGGGCAGACAGTCCATTGAGAAAACGTTTTCATTCCCAACCCATTTAGCTTGAACCAAGAGATTATATTCCCAAGGGTGACTGAAAAAGCATGGAGGAACCAGAATCTCGCTTATAGTAGCCCCTGTACTCTTCAGACTAAGTGTTCAAATATCAGAGATTGACATGCCCCAAAGAAACAAAAAGAAACCAGAGTGTAAGAAACATAAAGGGTAGCCGAAGACTACTAACTATAGTTGCCACTTATAGTTTTCATGATTTGCACTATGGTGTTTTGGTTTTGATATCTTTAAGGGCTTAGGCCCAGGACCGTCCTAAAGAGCCCTATGTCAAGGATTTTGAGAGTTCTTTGAATTGTTGCTATGGTTACCATTAGAAAAAGCTACTATGCTTACTAACACAATGCAGCACAAAGTAACAACAAGATTACGACAAGAAAATAATCTCTCGGGTAAAGCCGGGAATATCAACTAGTAAGTATTATAAACAGTCTGTAATTCTAGTTCTAATCAGTCCCCATTCTGCCTCCTACTATCCCTGATCCCTGATGTCCTTGATGTCCTTCAGACGGAAAATGAGAGTTATCATCGTGTAACGAACTTATTAGTCGCTATTGTTTTTTCTCATGTTATTATCTAGTATGTTACCACTCCACTTGTCTTGTTTCTCATTATATTATTCTAAATAATGTTCTTGTTGTTAGATTCTTTATTGTTTTGTTACTGTTATCTTGTTGAATCCATTTATTGGTCTTTTTGTTAGATTATTTATTGTTTTGTACTGTTATCTTGTTGATTCCCATTTATAGTTATTGCATTAACACTATCAATTTATTGCTTTCACTTCATGTTTACATGTTCAGTTTTTTTACTCATTCTTTGCAGTCTCTAGTTAGCTCAGTTTCCAGTTTAGTTACACCTTATGTATGTTATTGTTTTCTCGTTTTTAATTGTTTTTTTTTCTTGTCACTGCCAACTTGAAAATGTATTACTATTGTTAACTCAGATGTGTATTGTAGAATGGTGTGATTCCGTTTGTCAAGTAAATAAATGAATAAATAAATAAATAAAGAAGGACGTGTTATCTCGCTCGCCACGCTGTGCCGGATCCCGTCCGTGACTCAGCCTGCATACATCACGGTTGCATAACCGCTGCAGCTTGTTGCATCCAAGGTCGCCCCTCTCACTTCCGCCTCTCCCTCTCTCTGCACTTATCTACGACCTAATTATATCCGTTTGGTCACCGATGCTTTCCGCCGAGTTGTGTAAAAGGTACTCGCGAGTGGGTGTAGTGTTTGATGTATTTACCAAAATTGTTTTTCTACACCTGCTATGTTTAGACATTTTTTACTCTTCGCAGTGCATGAGTAAAGTAATTATTTGTCTTCCAGCGGGAGAAAAGAGATAACTTTGACTCCTGGTGGAAGATAAATCAAACCCATAAGTACAAGGAATAAATCAATAGTTTAAAACATATAACGACTTCACATATCCACACACAATGCTAATATGTTGCGACTCATTTAATGCAGGCGCTAACAGCTGATTTATTGGTAGGAATTATCTAATAAGAAAACATTAACAACAATCAGCTGTGAGAACGTCCAAGAATAAAGCTAGCATCTAAAAGTTGCGTCACTTGGACACTCTAATTAACATTGTTGCTATGTTGTCACTCTAGACTGCATCCCTCTAATGATAAATAAGGTGTTGTAGCAATTGAAGTGTTAACACAGCTGTTTTTGGTAAACCTGTATCGGCATAACAACAATGTTATTAGAGTGTTCAAGTGACGCAACTTTTAGATGCTTGTGTAAACTAGGCTTTAAGCACATAAGAACGTTGCAACAATTAGCTAATCGCTGGTGCGTGAATGGTTGCGGCTACCCGGATGCACGCCACTAATAGTAGAACGAAACAAAATTAATATTTTATTTTACTACTAAGTTAATAAAATAAATGTTAATGGTCAGGATATTTGTTATTGCAGCTGGGGGGAATATATTGTATGCATTTCGAGAGTAAAGCACATTGTATTTTTCGCAAGCTCGGGTGCCAACATTTTCACTCATGAGACAATGTTGTACCTTACTCACTTAACCCATCGATAACTATTGTAGTGCATCACGCTTAGTAGCTTAGTTTAGTAAGTTGCCTAAAGTGTATTTTTAGGTCGAATATCGAAGTCACGGTAGGTCTACTTTGGTTGAAAACGTCGTGGCAGACTGAAACGGTGCAGTGCGATCGATATGCGGTACCAACGCCGTATGCTTCTTGCAACCATAAATCAATTCTGAAGCCTACTTTGGAAAAAGTATTTTTCCATGAAATATAACATATTTGTTGATACTGGTTGGACCCAATACAGAGCGATGTAGGAACAGAATATTGATGCATTGTTTATTTTCTTAGCCTCAAGTATTATATTAATTATGAATTAATTAAGATGAGAGGGTTATTGCTTATAAAGAGGTTTTTCATATTTGAAAGTAGAGCTTTCGTCTTACTTTGCTTTCAAAGACTTCTTGGAAACGATGAAAAGACAAGACAAAAATTGGATCAAGATTTTTTTTATTGTTTGCAAGGAACTTTGGTCATGATGGTAAAGCGTTTAAGCTACAAATTTTTAAACTTTCTTCCTTATAACATCTTTGACATCTTTGATGAGGGAGAACGATCAGGCAATCATTAGCTTTTCTTTTTAAGCCCATTTTAACGAATGTCCCTTATAGGGAAGAAGCTGTTACTGTAGTACTCATGCTAAGACCTAAGCCCGAGACCATAATAACACGATAGCGGCCGTAAATACGGTCCGATCTTAATGAAATTTGGTAGAGACGAGTGGTAATCACTCGGACGAGTTCGTAAACCAGCCCAATCGGGCAACCGGAAGGAGGGGGGTAAAGGGGGATAAACCCCCCAAAATGGTTTTTTGAGTTTTTACATGGAAAAATAAAAATAATACAATTTTGGTTAACACTTTTAAATTCAGGTCGAATAAACAAACAATTTAGTATCTTGAATCTCTGCTCTATGTCCATTGGTTACCGAAACATTGAAAGTGGTAAACACAGTATTAAATTAAATAATTTTTTTTCTATTTAGGAAAAAATTAAATAGACTTTTAATTGAAAACCCTTTATACTCCCTGGAAGAGTGTTTTGAGATTGTCAAGTAAAAAATATAAGTAAAAATCTAATTTTGTCATTTTTAGGCTAGGCCTATTTTTAGTTACTGTATATTTAGTATTATTTTATTTTGAAATGTTTTCCTGACGCCATTCTTGTACATCTTGTCATGTATGTCTGAATAAAGAAATTTTGACTTTGACTTTTTGACTTTGACAGTACGTTGTCCCAATGTTAACCTTATGGGAAATAAGTAAAATTCTATATCTCGGTTATTTCTCAACATATCTTCATAAACTTGGTAAATAACTTCTTCTACTTAAGATCTACCAAATATTGAATTAAAACCACCCAGTTTATATATACCTGTAGCAGCAAACCTGCATACTCATTCCCCATGTAATTCTTATGAAGCTGTAAAACTTATGAAATCTCGCTATGTTGGATTGGAATAAGTTCTTTTGCATTTGAAATTCGCCGAGTATGCAGGTCTGCTGCAGCGGGGGCTATTTGAACATATCTCAATAGATGATTTATTTCCATGTGTGGCGCCTGGATCCCTGGCTCAGACCGGCGGCCCCCCGCCGCGGCCAGCCATCCGTCCCGCTATGTGTTAATATGACAGCTGCTTACCATAACAACATCCTTCATCCACAGACATTTTGGGCCGAAAATCGCACATCGGAATTGCAAATACTCGCCGATACAATCCGAGTAATTGTTTTTTTCTCCGGAGGTCATATGTTTGTGTCAAAATCCCGCGAGGCTTTGTGCTTTTTGGAAGGAGGAAAGGTGCGGTTTTGATGAGGGTCGGTGTAATTGAGGGTCGTAAATTAATCTTTAAATATCCACCCTTGCTTTTGTTCTCTTGCTACTTAAAATCGTATTATTTTGAAAATTATAAAGTTAAAATCCAGTGTCACCAGGTGCAAGAGATTAATACTACAATTTTATATTAAAAATTAATGATCAAGGTTTAGTATGAATGTAATCACAGAAGTCGTTATTTTGTCTTTATGTGAATATAAAAAACTGAAGAATGAAAAAATGAAGTTGCCTACTTTGTTAAATTAAATTAAACAATTAAATTAAAATGCATTCCAAATACTAATTAATTTTAATGATCCTCGAAGGCTGGGAACAAAGATTTACTTCTTTTAGCGAATTTCCCCTATAGGGAAGAAGCTATTACCGTAGGTCTCATGGTAAGACCTAAGCCCGAGACTATGATAACTTTTCGTTTTGGGGCCACCAGAAGCAAAAAACACTATTCGTTTGAATTTATATATATATATATATATATATATATATATATATATATATCTATGTATATATTTGTCTGTTAGCACGATAGCGGCCGTAAAAATGGTCCAGTCTTAATGAAAATTGGTACATACGTGTAAAGTGGTAATCACTATGACGAGTTCGTGAACCAGCCTGATCGGACCACCGGAAGGGAGGGTAAAAGGGGGATAAACCCCCCAAAAATGGGTTTTTTGAGTTTTTTACATAGAAAAAGAAAATTTATCGAATTTTTGTTGGCACCATTGAATTCAGCTCAAAAAAACAAATAATTTAGTAATTTGAATCACTGCTCTATGTCTATTGGTTACTGAGATATTGAAAGTGGTACACACAGTATGTTGTCCTAATGTTAACCTTATGGGAAATAAGTAAAATTCTATATCTCCGTTATTTCTCAACATATCTTGATAAAATTTGGTAAATAGCTTCTTCTAGTTCAGATCTACTAAATAATTAATTAAAACCACCCAGTTTTAATATACCTGTAGCAGCAAACCTGCACACTCATTCCCCATGTTATTCTTATGGAGCTTACCAAAACATGTCAAATCTCGCTATTTTGGATTTGAAATATGTTGTTTTGCATTTGAAATTCGCTGTGTATGCAGGTCTGCTGCAACGGGGGTATTTTCTTTCTGGTTCCCTGCAAAAAATAGGCGTTATGTTACAACTCAGTTTATAATACAAACTTTTTACCTCATTATTCATAATGTAAGGTTTTGGTTTTCATTTTAGGCATCATGACATTTAGTCCTGCCTGCGAAATCAAATAAGAAAGAAAGAAAGAAAGAAAGAAGAAGGGTTTTCATTTTAAAACGGTCCTATAACCAAATATTTTTAGCGAGATAAAAATTAAAACATTACTTATTTATCAATCATTGTTCTTTAAAGAAACTGACCATAATAAAATGGGCAGTTTGAATGTTTGTAGGATGGAACAGGATTTTCCAGTATTGCGAACAGACACCATTAATAAATATATTTAAAAAATATAAGATAATTTGTTACATGCAAGCAAATAGTGTAATCCATGTAATTAAATTGCAATAAACTGTTATAATGTCAGATCGAACCAAATCCCTTATAGACAAACAGCGACCACCATTACAGACCAACCACAGATACAAGGCCCTCCCATTCTCCAAAACCGTCGACTATTCCACTTACGGCCGAAACGTCAAGCATTCCTGCTCCAGATAAAAAAGCACTTCTGGGACAAAAAGGTGAAAATTCCAGTAGATTAGAAGTGTGAGGATGACGACCCCGCCGACATGCAACGCGGGAACGCCAAGGACAATTATTTGGAAACGACAAGCTTTGGCCATTACCCGGGGGGCCGGCGACTCTAATTGTCCTTATTTGTATTTGTCACCCGGGCGGCGGGAAAGGCGACAGCGACAGCGACAGCCACAGTGGCAGGACACGGCGGTGGCTAGACCGCGGTAGTGGTAGGCAAAAGACTCGTCCCATAGTGGCACGGATCTTCGGCAGGGGCAGCCACAGTGGCAGGACACGGCAGTGGCAGTCACAGTGGCAGGACACGGCGGTGGCAGTCACAGTGGCAGGACACGGCGGTGGCAGTCACAGTGGCAGGACACGGCGGTGGCAGCCACAGTGGCAGGACATGGCGGTGGCAGCCACAGTGGCAGGACACGGCGGTGGCTAGACCGCGGTAGTGGTAGGCAAAAGACTCGTCCCATAGTGGCACGGATCTTCGGCAGGGGCAGCCACAGTGGCAGGACACGGCAGTGGCAGTCACAGTGGCAGGACACGGCAGTGGCAGCCACAGTGGCAGAACACGGCAGTGGCAGCCACAGTGGCAGGACACGGCAGTGGCAGCTACAGTGGCAGGACACGGCAGTGGCAGCTACAGTGGCAGGACACGGCAGTGGCAGCCACAGTGGCAGAACACGGCAGTGGCAGCCACAGTGGCAGGACACGGCAGTGGCAGCTACAGTGGCAGGACACGGCAGTGGCAGCTACAGTGGCAGGACACGGCAGTGACAGAACACGGCAGTGGCAGCTACAGTGGCAGGACACGGTAGTGGCAGCCACAGTGGCAGGACACGGCAGTGGCAGCCACAGTGGCAGGACACGGCCGTGGTAACCACAGTGGCAGGACACGGTAGTGACAGCCACAGCGGCAGGACACGGCAGTGGCAGCCACAGTGGCAGGACACGGTAGTGACAGCCACAGTGGCAGGACACGGCAGTGGCAGCCACAGTGGCAGGACACGGCAGTGGCAGCCACAGCGGCAGGACACGGCAGTGGCAGCCACAGCGGCAGGACACGGCAGTGGCAGCCACAGTGGCAGGACACGGCCGTGGTAACCACAGTGGCAGGACACGGCAGTGGCAGCCGCAGTGGCTGGACACGACAGTTGTAGCCACAGTGGCAGGACACGGCAGTGGTTGCTACAGTCGCAGGACACAGCAGTGGTAGCCACAGTGGCAGGACACGGCAGTGGCAGCCGCAGTGGCGGGACACGACAGTTATAGCCACAGTGGCAGGACACGGCAGTGGTTGCTACAGTCGCAGGACACGGCAGTGGTAGCCACAGTGGCAGGACACGGCAGTGGCAGCCGCAGTGGCGGGACACGACAGTTGTAGCCACAGTGGCAGGACACGGCAGTGGTTGCTACAGTCGCAGGACACGGCAGTGGTAGCCACAGTGGCAGGACACGGCAGTGGCAGCCGCAGTGGCGGGACACGACAGTTGTAGCCACAGTGGCAGGACACGGCAGTGGTTGCTACAGTCGCAGGACACGGCAGTGGTAGCCACAGTGGCAGGACACGGCAGGGGCAGCCACAGCGGCAGGACACGGCAGGGGCAGCCACAGTGGCAGGACATGGCAGTGGCAGCCACAGTGGCAGGACACGGTAGTGGCAGCCACAGTGGCAGAACACGGCAGTGGCAGCCACAGTGGCAGGACACGGCAGTGGTAGCCACAGTGGCAGGACACGGCAGTGGCAGCCGCAGTGGCGGGACACGGCAGTGGTAGCCACAGTGGCAGGACACGGCAGTGGCAGCCGCAGTGGCGGGACACGGCAGTGGTAGCCACAGTGGCAGGACACGGCAGTGGCAGCCGCAGTGGCGGGACACGACAGTTGTAGCCACAGTGGCAGGACACGGCAGTGGTTGCTACAGTCGCAGGACACGGCAGTGGTAGCCACAGTGGCAGGACACGGCAGTGGCGGGACACGACAGTTTTAGCCACAGTGGCAGGACACGGCAGTGGTTGCTACAGTCGCAGGACACGGCAGTGGTAGCCACAGTGGCAGGACACGGCAGTGGCAGCCGCAGTGGCGGGACACGACAGTTGTAGCCACAGTGGCAGGACACGGCAGTGGCTGCTACAGTCGCAGGACACGTTAGTGGTAGCCACAGTGGCAGGACACGGCAGTGGGAGCCGCAGTGGCGGGACACGACAGTTGTAGCCACAGTGGCAGGACACGGCAGTGGTTGCTACAGTCGCAGGACACGGCAGTGGTAGCCACAGTGGCAGGACACGGCAGGGGCAGCCACAGCGGCAGGACACGGCAGGGGCAGCCACAGTGGCAGGACATGGCAGTGGCAGCCACAGTGGCAGCACACGGCAGTGGCAGCCACAGTGGCAGGACACGGCAGTGGCAGCCACAGCGGCAGGACACGGCAGTGGCAGCCACAGTGGCAGGACACGGCAGTGGCAGCCACAGTGGCAGGACACGGCAGTGGCAGCCGCAGTGGCGGGCCACGGCAGTGGTAGCCACAGTGGCAGGACACGGCAGGGGCAGCCACAGCGGCAGGACACGGCAGGGGCAGCCACAGTGGCAGGACATGGCAGTGACAGCCACAGTGGCAGGACGCGGCAGTGGCAGCCACAGTGGCAGGACACGGCAGTGGCAGCCACAGTGGCAGGACACGGCAGTGGTAGCCACAGTGGCAGGACACGGCAGTGGCAGCTACAGTGGCAGGACACGGCAGTCGCAGCCACAGTTGCAGGACACGGCAGTGGCAGCCACAGCGGCAGGACACGGCAGTGGCAGCAACAGTGGCAGGACACGGCAGTGGCAGCTACAGTCGCAGGACACGGCAGTGGCAGCCACAGTGGCAGGACACGGCAGTTGTAGCCACAGTGGCAGGACACGGCAGTGGCAGCTACAGTGGCAGGACACGGCAGTGGCAGCTACAGTGGCAGGACACGGCAGTGGCAGTCACAGCGGCAGGACACGGCAGTGGCAGCAACAGTGGCAGGACACGGCAGTGGCAGCTACAGTCGCAGGACACGGCAGTGGCAGCCACAGTGGCAGGACACGGCAGTTGTAGCCACAGTGGCAGGACACGGCAGTGGCAGCCACAGTGGCAGGACACGGCAGTGGCAGCCACAGTGGCAGGACACGGCAGTGGCATCCACAGAGGCAGGACACGGCAGTGGTTGCCACAGTGGCAGGGCACGGCAGTGGCAGCCACAGTGGCAGGACACGGCAGTGGCAGCCACAGTGGCAGGACACGGCAGTTGTAGCCACAGTGGCAGGACACGGCAGTGGCAGCCACAGTGGCAGTAGAAGGTCATATTTTCAAATGAGGGTGATAAGAAAAGAAGCTTATTGAACTGATCAGTTCACGATTGAAAAAATATATTGATATATTTTTGAAAGTTGGTTAAATTGCCGTTGAAATATCTCGAAACAGATGGAGGAAATCCTTCTAGAAATGTGCAGACGTACAGGTTTTTAATGACTACAATCTGAGTGTAGTGGACTTACATACAAAACTAATAAAGGCATTTGTAGATGACACCATATATAAGCCCGGTTATAACTGGGTTCATTGAATGAAAATGCATTAAAACATTGATCTATGCAATCACTGTTTATAATATGTTACACTACTACATCTATTGATTGCATGCTTCTATGGTGAAGAGAGTATTATACACTCACTAATATCTAACATTAGGGTTTACCCTAAAGCAGCTCTTAAAATTAAAATGAGCTATTTCACATTGATTGACTTAACTATCTTTAAGTTTATTTTAAGACGTGGGAGTTAATAATTTCAAGGCATTCGCCGTCATTGACTACCCAGGAAAATTATCTAGAGCTTTAAAATTACTTTAATCCTCCTCAATGACACGCTGATGCCGCGACAATCCCTAATCACCTGGCCACAAAGTTATGGAACAATTCCAGAATTATGTCTCTCTTTTTTATTCGGGCCGTCACATAAATATGAGGTTTGGGCTATTGAATTATGCATATTCTATTTGAATAGTATTCGCGTTTCTTCTCACTGGGCCCGGAACAGGTTTCTTTTCGTGGGTCGTAACTCCCCACAGGTTTATCGTTCGTCGGATATTTATAGTTGTTGGAAATGAGCTAATTAACTCTTATAATTAAACCACATTGTTTCCCTATCGCGTGCCCCCGCTGCACCCCGACGTTTCGGACTGCATTATTTATCTCGTCTTGAATTTTCCACGCTGAATTATGTTTCCGCTTTCTTTTTACACTATTTACATACACGTTTTTCGTCTACATTGTATTTAAATGCGTGTTATCTTTTAGAATCGAGGGAAGAATTGTTAAACATTGTCTTAACTGATGACAAAAAAACGACTAGACAGATAAAAAATTCAACATTTACCACATTTTTACCAACGATAATGCTAATTAGCTGTTTGTAACTGAAGAAAAAACAGATGAGAAAGAATGCAATTTACTACCTCCACATGATGGTTGGTATTTTTTGTCTATAAAGACGGGCGAGCTTCAAGAATTAAATTTTCACCTTCTAGGAGACCTTGAAAAACACATATTAGGGTGCGCAATCATTTATAAAAGTGTATCATCATTATGGTGCATTAGATACATTACTTGAAATGGCGACCTACCCAGGAAGGTATTTTAAGCCAAGAATAAATGACTGATGAGTGAAGGATGATCGTGGTGCGATCTTGGAGTCTTGTTACTGACTAAGCCCGATATTTTCCTCGGATAGGACTGTTAAATAATAGCCCAACAGCCAATGGTAACAAAGGAACTTACATTTTAACGTGAAATCCGAACCTCAATTTCCTCAGTTAACAATTTTACGAATTGGTCTAATTATGAGGACGGTCCTATGAATGTAGTATTCAATAGTGCGCACGTTAATCCTCACTAAGGTACACCGCGTCCACAAGCTATCGCTCATAACAGTCCACAATTCGTGACCTCCAAGTAGTTGGAATACATGGTATGGCGTAAAGGTAAACGAAAATCATTCGACAATAAACATCATACCAGAATAGACCTATGTCGATTTTAATCGAACCTTTGGTTTTACGACTTTTTACTATAGTAAATAACTAAAAAGGGAAACTTCATAGAAGTTAATAAAAAAAGTAAGTTAATTAAAAAAAATTAGTCCTCCTGTCAAGTTATTACACCTTGCACACGGTTTTGCCGAGGGCGCGGCGCAAACCACAACTGTCGCTCGCGCATTCACACTACAACGATTGCAGCCAGCGGACATGACGGAATGCAGTGTTGCAGTGTTTGAACGTGCTGTACACAGCGCATTCACACTATACCAAGCCATGCTCAGTGCCGCAGCCAGCGGACATGACGGAATGCAGTGTTGCAATGTTTGAACGTGCTGTACACAGCGCATTCACACTACACCAAGCCATGCTCAGAGCCGCAGCCAGCGGACATGACGGAATGCAGTGTTGCAGTGTTTGAACGTGCTGTACACAGCGCATTCACACTACACCAAGCAATGCTCAGTGCCGCAGCCAGCGGACATGACAGAATGCAGTGTTGCAGTGTTTGAACGTGCTGTGCACAGCGCATTCACACTACACCAAGTCATGCTCAGTGCCGCAACCAGCGGACATGACGGAATGCAGTGTTGCAGTGTTTGAACGTGTCGTGCCCAGCGCATTCACACTACACCAAGCCATGCTCAGTGCCGCAGCCAGCGGACATGACGGAATGCAGTGTTGCAGTGTTTGAACGTGCTGTACACAGCGCATTCACACTACACCAAGCCATGCTCAGTGCCGCAGCCAGCGGACATGACGGAATGCAGTGTTGCAATGTTTGAACATGCAGGACACAACGCATTCACACTACACCGAGTCATGCTCAGAGCCGCAGCCAGTGGACATGACGGAATGCAGTGTTGCAATGTTTGAACGTGCTACACACAGCGCATTTACACTACACCAAGCCATGCTCAGTGCCGCAGCCAGCAGACATGACGGAATGCAGTGTTGCAATGTTTGAACGTGCTGTGCACAGCGCATTCACACTACACCAAGCCATGCTCAGTGCCACAGCCAGCGGACATGACGGAATGCAGTGTTGCAATGTTTCAACGTGCTGTGCACAGCGCATTCACACTACACCAAGCCATGCTCAGTGCCGCAGCCAGCGGACATGACGGAATGCAGTGCTGCAATGTTTGAACGTGCTTTGCCCAGCGCATTCACACTACACCAAGCCATGCTCAGTGCCGCAGCCAGCGGACATGACGGAATGCAGTGTTGCAGTGTTTGAACGTGCTGTGCACAGCGCATTCACACTACACCAAGCAATGCTCAGTGCCGCAGCCAGCGGACATGACGGAATGCAGTGCTGCAATGTTTGAACGTGCTGTGCACAGCGCATTCACACTACACCAAGCCATGCTCAGTGCCGCAGCCAGCGGACATGACGGAATGTAGTGTTGCAATGTTTGAACGTGCTATGCACAGCGCATTCACACTACACCAAGCCATGCTCAGAGCCGCAGCCAGCGGACATGACGGAACGCAGTGTTGCAGTGTTTGAACGTGCTGTGCACAGCGCATTCACACTACACCAAGCCATGCTCAGAGCCGCAAACAGCGGACATGACGGAATGCAGTGTTGCAATGTTTGAACGTGCTGTACAAAGCGCATTCACACTACACCAAGCCATGCTCAGAGCCGCAGCCAGCGGACATGACGGAACGCAGGGTTGCAGTGTTTGAACGTGTCGTGCCCAGCGCATTCACACTACACCAAGCCATGGTCAGTGCCGCAGCCAGCGGACATGACGGAATGCTGTGTTGCAGTGTTTGTACGTGCCGTGCACAGCGCATTCACACTACACCAAGCCACGCTCAGTGTCGCAGCCAGCGGACATGACGGAATGCTGTGTTGCAGTGTTTGTACGTGCCGTGCACAGCGCATTCACACTACACCAAGCAATGCTCAGTGCCGCAGCCAGCGGACATGACGGAATGCAGTGTTGCAGTGTTTGTACGTGCCGTGCACAGCGCATTCACACTACACCAAGCAATGCTCAGTGTCGCAGCCAGCGGACATGACGGAATGCAGTGTTGCAGTGTTTGTACGTGCCGTGCACAGCGCATTCACACTACACCAAGCCACGCTCAGTGTCGCAGCCAGCGGACATGACGGAATGCAGTGTTGCAGTGTTTGTACGTGCCGTGCACAGCGCATTCACACTACACTAAGCAATGCTCAGTGCCGCAGCCAGCGGACATGACGGAACGCAGTGTTGCAGTGTTTGTACGTGCTGTGCACAGCGCATTCACACTACACCAAGCCATGCTCAGTGTCGCAGCCAGCGGACATGACGGAATGCAGTGTTACAGTGTTTGAACGTGCTGTGCACAGCGCATTCACACTACACCAAGCAATGCTCAGTGCCGCAGCCAGCGGACATGACGGAATGCAGTGCTGCAATGTTTGAACGTGCTGTGCACAGCGCATTCACACTACACCAAGCCATGCTCAGTGCCGCAGCCAGCGGACATGACGGAATGCAGTGTTGCAATGTTTGAACGTGCTATGCACAGCGCATTCACACTACACCAAGCCATGCTCAGAGCCGCAGCCAGCGGACATGACGGAACGCAGTGTTGCAGTGTTTGAACGTGCTGTGCACAGCGCATTCACACTACACCAAGCCATGCTCAGAGCCGCAAACAGCGGACATGACGGAATGCAGTGTTGCAATGTTTGAACGTGCTGTACAAAGCGCATTCACACTACACCAAGCCATGCTCAGAGCCGCAGCCAGCGGACATGACGGAATGCAGTGTTGCAATGTTTGAACGTGCTATGCACAGCGCATTCACACTACACCAAGCCATGCTCAGAGCCGCAGCCAGCGGACATGACGGAACGCAGTGTTGCAGTGTTTGAACGTGCTGTGCACAGCGCATTGACACTACACCAAGCCATGCTCAGAGCCGCAAACAGCGGACATGACGGAATGCAGTGTTGCAATGTTTGAACGTGCTGTGCACAGCGCATTCACACTACACCAAGCAATGCTCAGTGCCGCAGCCAGCGGACATGACGGAATGCAGTGCTGCAATGTTTGAACGTGCTTTGCACAGCGCATTCAAACTACACCAAGACATGCTCAGTGCCGCAGCCAGCGGACATGACGGAATGCAGTGTTGCAATGTTTGAACGTGCTATGCACAGCGCATTCACACTACACCAAGCCATGCTCAGAGCCGCAGCCAGCGGACATGACGGAACGCAGTGTTGCAGTGTTTGAACGTGCTGTGCACAGCGCATTCACACTACACCAAGCCATGCTCAGAGCCGCAAACAGCGGACATGACGGAATGCAGTGTTGCAATGTTTGAACGTGCTGTACAAAGCGCATTCACACTACACCAAGCCATGCTCAGTGCCGCAGCCAGCGGACATGACGGAATGCAGTGTTGCAGTGTTTGAACGTGCCGTGCACAGCGCATTCACACAACACCAAGCCATGGTCAGTGCCGCAGCCAGCGGACATGACGGAATGCTGTGTTGCAGTGTTTGTACGTGCCGTGCACAGCGCATTCACACTACACCAAGCCACGCTCAGTGTCGCAGCCAGCGGACATGACGGAATGCTGTGTTGCAGTGTTTGTACGTGCCGTGCACAGCGCATTCACACTACACCAAGCAATGCTCAGTGCCGCAGCCAGCGGACATGACGGAATGCAGTGTTGCAGTGTTTGTACGTGCCGTGCACAGCGCATTCACACTACACCAAGCAATGCTCAGTGTCGCAGCCAGCGGACATGACGGAATGCAGTGTTGCAGTTTTTGTACGTGCCGTGCACAGCGCATTCACACTACACCAAGCCACGCTCAGTGTCGCAGCCAGCGGACATGACGGAATGCAGTGTTGCAGTGTTTGTACGTGCCGTGCACAGCGCATTCACACTACACCAAGCCACGCTCAGTGCCGCAGCCAGCGGACATGACGGAACGCAGTGTTGCAGTGTTTGTACGTGCTGTGCACAGCGCATTCACACTACACCAAGCCATGCTCAGAGCCGCAAACAGCGGACATGACGGAATGCAGTGTTGCAATGTTTGAACGTGCTGTACAAAGCGCATTCACACTACACCAAGCCATGCTCAGAGCCGCAGCCAGCGGACATGACGGAATGCAGTGTTGCAATGTTTGAACGTGCTATGCACAGCGCATTCACACTACACCAAGCCATGCTCAGAGCCGCAGCCAGCGGACATGACGGAACGCAGTGTTGCAGTGTTTGAACGTGCTGTGCACAGCGCATTGACACTACACCAAGCCATGCTCAGAGCCGCAAACAGCGGACATGACGGAATGCAGTGTTGCAATGTTTGAACGTGCTGTGCACAGCGCATTCACACTACACCAAGCAATGCTCAGTGCCGCAGCCAGCGGACATGACGGAATGCAGTGCTGCAATGTTTGAACGTGCTTTGCACAGCGCATTCACACTACACCAAGACATGCTCAGTGCCGCAGCCAGCGGACATGACGGAATGCAGTGTTGCAATGTTTGAACGTGCTATGCACAGCGCATTCACACTACACCAAGCCATGCTCAGAGCCGCAGCCAGCGGACATGACGGAACGCAGTGTTGCAGTGTTTGAACGTGCTGTGCACAGCGCATTCACACTACACCAAGCCATGCTCAGAGCCGCAAACAGCGGACATGACGGAATGCAGTGTTGCAATGTTTGAACGTGCTGTACAAAGCGCATTCACACTACACCAAGCCATGCTCAGTGCCGCAGCCAGCGGACATGACGGAATGCAGTGTTGCAGTGTTTGAACGTGCTGTACAAAGCGCATTCACACTACACCAAGCCATGCTCAGTGCCGCAGCCAGCGGACATGACGGAATGCAGTGTTGCAGTGTTTGAACGTGCTGTACACAGCGCATTCACACTACACCAAGCCATGCTCAGTGCCGCAGCCAGCGGACATGACGGAATGCTGTGTTGCAGTGTTTGTACGTGCCGTGCACAGCGCATTCACACTACACCAAGCCACGCTCAGTGTCGCAGCCAGCGGACATGACGGAATGCTGTGTTGCAGTGTTTGTACGTGCCGTGCACAGCGCATTCACACTACACCAAGCAATGCTCAGTGCCGCAGCCAGCGGACATGACGGAATGCAGTGTTGCAGTGTTTGTACGTGCCGTGCACAGCGCATTCACACTACACCAAGCAATGCTCAGTGTCGCAGCCAGCGGACATGACGGAATGCAGTGTTGCAGTGTTTGTACGTGCCGTGCACAGCGCATTCACACTACACCAAGCCACGCTCAGTGTCGCAGCCAGCGGACATGACGGAATGCAGTGTTGCAGTGTTTGTACGTGCCGTGCACAGCGCATTCACACTACACCAAGCCACGCTCAGTGCCGCAGCCAGCGGACATGACGGAACGCAGTGTTGCAGTGTTTGTACGTGCTGTGCACAGCGCATTCACACTACACCAAGCCATGCTCAGTGTCGCAGCCAGCGGACATGACGGAATGCAGTGTTGCAGTGTTTGAACGTGCTGTGCACAGCGCATTCACACTACACCAAGCCATGGTCAGTGCCGCAGCCAGCGGACATGACGGAATGCAGTGTTGCAGTGTTTGAACGTGCTGTGCACAGCGCATTCACACTTCACCAAGCCATGGTCAGTGCCGCAGCCAGCGGACATGACGGAATGCAGTGTTGCAGTGTTTGTATGTGCTGTGCACAGCGCATTCACACTACACCAAGCCAAGCTCAGTGCCGCAGCCAGCGGACATGACGGAATGCAGTGTTGCAATGTTTGAACGTGCTGTGCCCAGCGCATTCACACTACACCAAGCCATGCTCAGTGCCGCAGCCAGCGGACATGACGGAACGCAGTGTTGCAATGTTTAAACGTGCTGTGCACAGCGCATTCACACTACACCAAGCCAAGCTCAGTGCCGCAGCCAGCGGACATGACGGAATGCAGTTTTGCAGTGTTTGAACGTGCTGTGCACAGCGCATTCACACTACACCAAGCCGTGCTCAGTGCCGCAGCCAGCGGACATGACGGAATGCAGTGTTGCAATGTTTGAACGTGCTGTGCACAGCGCATTCTCACTACACTAAGCCATGCTAATGTGCCGCAGCCAGCGGACATGACGGAATGCAGTGTTGCAATGTTTGAACGTGCTGTGCACAGCGCATTCACACTACACCAAGCCATGCCCAGTGCCGCAGCCAGCGGACATGACGGAATGCAGTGTTGCAATGTTTGAACGTGCTGTGCACAGCGCATTCACACTACACCAAGCCATGCTCAGTGCCGCAGCCAGCGGACATGACGGAATGCAGTGTTGCAATGTTTGGTCGTGCTGTGCACAGCGCATTCACACTACACCAAGCCATGCTCAGTGACGCAGCCAGCGGACATGACGGAATGCAGTGTTGCAATGTTTGAACGTGTCGTGCCCAGCGCATTCACACTACACCAAGCCATGCTCAGTGTCGCAGCCAGCGGACATGACGGAATGCAGTGTTGCAATGTTTGAACGTGCTGTACACAGCGCATTCACACTACACCAAGCCATGCTCAGAGCCGCAGCCAGCGGACATGACGGAATGCAGAGTTGCAATGTTTGAACGTGCTGTGCCCAGCGCATTCACACTACACCAAGCCATGCTCAGTGCCGCAGCCAGCGGACATGACGGAATGCAGTGTTGCAGTGTTTGAACGTGCTGTACACAGCGCATTCACACTACACCAAGCCAAGCTCAGTGCCGCAGCCAGCGGACATGACGGAATGCAGTGTTGCAATGTTTGAACGTGCTGTACACAGCGCATTCACACTACACCAAGCCATGCTCAGTGCCACAGCCAGCAGACATGACGGAATGCAGTGTTGCAGTGTTTGAACGTGTCGTGCACAGCGCATTCACACTACACCAAGCCATGGTCAGTGCCGCAGCCAGCGGACATGACAGAATGCTGTGTTGCAGTGTTTGTACGTGCCGTGCACAGCGCGTTCACACTTCACCAAGCCACGCTCAGTGTCGCAGCCAGCGGACATGACGGAATGCTGTGTTGCAGTGTTGTTACGTGCCGTGCACAGCGCATTCACACTACACCAAGCAATGCTCAGTGCCGCAGCCAGCGGACATGACGGAATGCAGTGCTGCAATGTTTGAACGTGCTGTGCACAGCGCATTCACACTACACCAAGCCATGCTCAGTGCCGCAGCCAGCGGACATGACGGAATGCAGTGTTGCATTGTTTGAACGTGCTATGCACAGCGCATTCACACTACACCAAGTCATGCTCAGAGCCGCAGCCAGCGGACATGACGGAATGCAGTGTTGCAATGTTTGAACGTGCTGTACAAAGCGCATTCACACTACACCAAGCCATGCTCAGAGCCGCAGCCAGCGGACATGACGGAACGCAGTGTTGCAGTGTTTGAACGTGCTGTGCACAGCGCATTCACACTACACCAAGCCATGCTCAGTGCCGCAGCCAGCGGACATGACGGAATGCAGTGCTGCAATGTTTGAACGTGCTGTGCCCAGCACATTCACACTACACCAAGCCATGCTCAGTGCCGCAGCCAGCGGACATGACGAAATGCAGTGTTGTAGTGTTTGAACGTGTCGTGCCCAGCGCATTCACACTACACCAAGCCATGCTCAGAGCCGCAGCCAGCGGACATGACGGAATGCAGTGTTGCAGTGTTTGAACGTGCCGTGCACAGCGCATTCACACTACACCAAGCCATGGTCAGTGCCGCAGCCAGCGGACATGACGGAATGCTGTGTTGCAGTGTTTGTACGTGCCGTGCACAGCGCATTCACACTACACCAAGCCACGCTCAGTGTCGCAGCCAGCGGACATGACGGAATGCTGTGTTGCAGTGTTTGTACGTGCCGTGCACAGCGCATTCACACTACACCAAGCAATGCTCAGTGCCGCAGCCAGCGGACATGACGGAATGCAGTGTTGCAGTGTTTGTACGTGCCGTGCACAGCGCATTAACACAACACCAAGCAATGCTCAGTGTCGCAGCCAGCGGGCAAGACGGAATGCAGTGTTGCAGTGTTTGTACGTGCCGTGCACAGCGCATTCACACTACACCAAGCCACGCTCAGTGTCGCAGCCAGCGGACATGACGGAATGCAGTGTTGCAGTGTTTGTACGTGCCGTGCACAGCGCATTCACACTACACCAAGCAATGCTCAGTGCCGCAGCCAGCGGACATGACGGAACGCAGTGTTGCAGTGTTTGTACGTGCTGTGCACAGCGCATTCACACTACACCAAGCCATGCTCAGTGTCGCAGCCAGCGGACATGACGGAATGCAGTGTTGCAGTGTTTGAACGTGCTGTGCACAGCGCATTCACACTACACCAAGCCATGGTCAGTGCCGCAGCCAGCGGACATGACGGAATGCAGTGTTGCAGTGTTTGAACGTGCTGTGCACAGCGCATTCACACTACACCAAGCCATGGTCAGTGCCGCAGCCAGCGGACATGACGGAATGCAGTGTTGCAGTGTTTGTATGTGCTGTGCACAGCGCATTCACACTACACCAAGCCAAGCTCAGTGCCGCAGCCAGCGGACATGACGGAATGCAGTGTTGCAATGTTTGAACGTGCTGTGCCCAGCGCATTCACACTACACCAAGCCATGCTCAGTGCCGCAGCCAGCGGACATGACGGAACGCAGTGTTGCAATGTTTAAACGTGCTGTGCACAGCGCATTCACACTACACCAAGCCAAGCTCAGTGCCGCAGCCAGCGGACATGACGGAATGCAGTTTTGCAGTGTTTGAACGTGCTGTGCACAGCGCATTCACACTACACCAAGCCATGCTCAGTGCCGCAGCCAGCGGACATGACGGAATGCAGTGTTGCAATGTTTGAACGTGCTGTGCACAGCGCATTCTCACTACACTAAGCCATGCTAATGTGCCGCAGCCAGCGGACATGACGGAATGCAGTGTTGCAATGTTTGAACGTGCTGTGCACAGCGCATTCACACTACACCAAGCCATGCTCAGTGCCGCAGCCAGCGGACATGACGGAATGCAGTGTTGCAATGTTTGATCGTGCTGTGCACAGCGCATTCACACTCCACCAAGCCATGCTCAGTGACGCAGCCAGCGGACATGACGGAATGCAGTGTTGCAATGTTTGAACGTGTCGTGCCCAGCGCATTCACACTACACCAAGCCATGCTCAGTGTCGCAGCCAGCGGACATGACGGAATGCAGTGTTGCAATGTTTGAACGTGCTGTACACAGCGCATTCACACTACACCAAGCCATGCTCAGTGCCGCAGCCAGCGGACATGACGGAATGCAGTGTTGCAATGTTTGAACGTGCTGTGCCCAGCGCATTCACACTACACCAAGCCATGCTCAGTGCCGCAGCCAGCGGACATGACGGAATGCAGTGTTGCAATGTTTGAACGTGCCGTGCACAGATCATTCACACTACACCAAGCCATGCTCAGTGTCGCAGCCAGCGGACATGACGGAACGCAGTGTTGCAATGTTTGAACGTGCCGTGCACAGCGCATTCACACTACACCAAGCCACGCTCAGTGTCGCAGCCAGCGGACATGACGGAATGCGGTGTTGCAATGTTTGAACGTGCCGTGCACAGCGCATTCACACTACACCAAGCCACGCTCAGTGTCGCAGCCAGCGGACATGACGGAATGCAGTGTTGCAATGTTTGAACGTGCAGTGCACAGCGCATTCACACTACACCAAGCAATGCTCAGTGCCGCAGCCAGCGGACATGACGGAACGCAGTGGTTCGGTGTTTGAACGTGCCGTGCACAGCGCATTCACACTACACCAAGCAATGCTCAGTGTCGCAGCCAGCGGACATGACGGAATGCAGTGTTGCAGTGTTTGAACGTGCTGTACACACCGCATTGACACTACACCGAGCCATGCTCAGTGCCGCAGCCAGCGGACATGACGGAATGCAGTGTTGCAGTGTTTGAACGTGCTGTACACAGGGCATTTACACTACACCAAGCAATGCTCAGTGTCGCAGCCAGCGGACATGACGGAATGCAGTGTTGCAATGTTTGAACGTGCAGTGCACAGCGCATTGAACGTGCTGTACACACCGCATTCACACTACACCAAGCAATGCTCAGTGTCGCAGCCAGCGGACATGACGGAACGCAGTGTCGCGGTGTTTGAACGTGCTGTACACAGCGCATTCACAGTACACCAAGCCATGCTCAGTTCCGCAGCCAGCGGACATGACGGAACGCAGTGTTGCGGTGTTTGAACGTGCTGTACACAGCGCATTCACACTACACCAAGCCATGCTCAGTGCCGCAGCCAGCGGACATGACGGAACGCAGTGTTGCAGTGTTTGAACGTGCTGTACACAGCGCATTCACACTACACCAAGCCATGCTCAGTGCCGCAGCCAGCGGTCATGACGGAACGCAGTGTTGCAGTGTTTGAACATGCTGTACACCGCGCATTCACACTACACCAAGCCATGCTCAGTGTCGCAGCCAGCGGACATGACGGAACGCAGTGTTGCAGTGTTTGAACGTGCTGTGCACAGCGCATTCACACTTCAGCAAGCCATGCTCAGTGCCGCAGCCAGCAGACATGACGGAATGCAGTGTTGCAATGTTTGAACGTGCCGTGCCCAGCGCATTCACACTACACCAAGCCATGCTCAGTGCCGCAGCCAGCGGACATGACTGAATTCAGTGTTGCAGTGTTTGAACGTGCTGTACACAGCGCATTCACACTACACCAAGCCATGCTCAGTGCCGCAGCCAGCGGACATGACGGAACGCAGTGTTGCAATGTTTGAACGTGCCGTGCCCAGCGCATTCACACTACACCAAGCCATGCTTAGTGCCGCAGCCAGCGGACATGACGGAACGCAGTGTTGCAATGTTTGAACGTGCCGTGCCTAGCGCATTCACACTACACCAAGCCATGCTCAGTGCCGCAGCCAGCGGACATGACGGAACGCAGTGTTGCAATGTTTGAACGTGCCGTGCCCAGCGCATTCACACTACACCAAGCCATGCTCAGTGCCGCAGCCAGCGGACATGACGGAACGCAGTGTTTTAATGTTTGAACGTGCCGTGCCCAGCGCATTCACACTACACCAAGCCATGCTCAGTGCCGCAGCCAGCGGTCATGACGGAACGCAGTGTTGCAGTGTTTGAACGTGCTGTGCACAGCGCATTCACACTACAGCAAGCCATGCTCAGTGCCGCAGCCAGCAGACATGACGGAATGTAGTGTTGCAATGTTTGAACGTGCCGTGCCCAGCGCATTCACACTACACCAAGCCATGCTCAGTGCCGCAGCCAGCGGACATTACTGAATGCAGTGTTGCAGTGTTTGAACGTGCTGTACACAGCGCATTCACACTACACCAAGCCATGCTCAGTGTCGCAGCCAGCGGACATGACGGAACGCAGTGTTGCAATGTTTGAACGTGCCGTGCACAGCGCATTCACACTACACCAAGCCATGCTCAGTGTCGCAGCCAGCGGACATGACGGAACGCAGTGTTGCAATGTTTGAACGTGCCGTGCACAGCGCATTCACACTACACCAAGCAATGCTCAGTGCCGCAGCCAGCGGACATGACGGAATGCAGTGTTGCAGTGTTTAAACGTGCTGTGCAAAGCGCATTCCGCAAGTCCGCTTATTGCACAGGTCTGCTTCCCGAGTTTCCCGACTGTCACGTGCAACTGCACGTAGGGAAGTGTCAATAAATCGCGGTCACGTTAACGAGAGACTCCCGATTCCTGGAATACTTGCAACTGGGCAACAGATGTGGTAAATGACGTTGGATGTCAAGTCAGACGAGGTTGGGATGTGAGAGTATGAAAATCTCTTTTGGAACTAGAAAGGGTCACAAGAGATAAAACTAATTTATGCCAGATTTTTTTAATGAATAAATACATATTGCGACGAATTACTCGATAGTTATTACTTGCACAATATTTTACTCGACCTACGGTTTGAGATATGGTCCAGTTTAAAATGTTATTCACCATTCCTTTCACTTTGTGGTAGATTGCTTCTATTAGCTGTAGTTGTTTAAGTGTTAAACACCACATCATACGTTACCGCACACTACAGCATCCTTATTACTACTCCTATTGAATTGTTTGACCTACAGATCTGTGAGTGATAGAACGTAAAATAAAGCAAGGGGTCAGTCATTTATGCCTTACGATTTTTAGTCCATGAAACGTGAAAAGCTAAGTTCACATTCTTTAAACAAAGAACCTTGTTTTCTGTGTACTGTATGACAATAACTTAAAACCCTTGCCAACTAATTTTTGGTTTAAACTTTTTCTAACAATGACCTAAGACAGGTAGTAGATACATTATACAGTATATTCATACTTAAGGTAATTATTGAATGATAGTTATTGAGTAATGCTAGTCATAATATATTTCGATGGATAAGCTTTAACCTCACGTATCTCAATTTTTCTGTTTTCAGATAAGTATAAGGTCAATAGAGTAAATATTCGGAAAAAACAAAACTATATCAACCGATATTTTAAAAAACTTTTTGAAAGTTGGTAAAGTAGAGGAAATATTGAACCACGTATCTCGCGTATGGTGAAACTGTAATTTAAAATTCTAACACTATGTAAACTTATCTCAACAATCTTTTAATACATTTATGGAATAAAACGGTAATATTTTACCATGTATCTCGTATTTGGCAGAACTGCCTTATAATCTTCTAACAACAAATATTTCATCTTGAATTTATTGAAAAAAAAGTCAAATATAGTATATACATGTTGTTGGAATTATGTGAAGCTTGTGGATTCAATTGAGATAAATAATGTTATAATTTGCTGTTTTTTCACTCTACTGAAAAGTAGCTCATTTTGAGATACGTGGGGTTGGAACTTATTAATCTATTTCGGAAACGTGCTAAAACCAGGTAAGAGGATTTGGAAGGACAAATTAGATTAATCATACATTTCTTTTAAGCCCAAACAAATTCTTCTCGACTGTTTACGTTCACAGACGTAAAAAATCAACACAATCCCCGCAACCGGAAAATTCCCCAGTCTCGTAATTGACAAAGCTAAACGTATAATTTTGTTTGTCGACACACAAAGGTATGACATTAAACAAGAGCCGGATTAAACGAAGCCGACTGCGGCATAATTGAATCGCAAAACAAGCAAATCGATAGATTCCAATTAAATGGGTCCAACGCGAGTACAATGGGACACAAAAATGGGCTCTAATGAAATTATTATTCATTACCAACAGGCGCCGTTGCCGATGAGGCTGTAATTCCGGGCGGGAGCGAATTGCAGTCCAGTAATTATTGCAGGTGGCTAGTACTTGGATTTGTGGTAGAAAGATTGTGATTGTAATCCCCAATGTTTAAGTAGTCTGATGGTCTCTTTGACTAAAATAAGAAAAGCTAGTAATTCCAGTAAAGAAACCTTTTTGAGTATCATTAAGTTGTTTATACAGGGTGTTTTTTTAACGCAACCCAACATTGTGTGTTATCAGTAAAAGGATTAAACCCCCAAGATCCCCGGATTTGACCCCACGAGATTATTTTCTTTGGGGTAAATAAAAATTAAGGCCTACGAAAATAACCCATAGGATATTCAGCAGCTGAAAATAAACATAACAAATTTAATACAAGAAATTGAAAAGGTACTTTGCATCACGTGTTCAGGTATTTGATGAAGAGAGCACAACTTTGTATAAATATCCATGGCGGATCGTTTGGATACTTAATGTAAGCCAACTGTGATCAAACTGAAACAATAGGTTCTATATAACATGTACAAATTAACAAAATAATATTTATTTCATCTGTATATATGCATTATTTAATCTTAAAGGTGGGTTGCGTTTAAAAAACACCCTGTACTTGAGTCTTGAACAAACATATGATAGGCAATATTTGATTAAAACAATATGGAGTTTTATTTCAATTTAAAAATGTATTGTTACATATAATTCCCAAGCTGTCATTCTTCAAAAGGCCTCTCTCAAGGCCACACTACACTACAGGCCGGAGTCCTTTTTTGGTGACGTCACATTATCAGACGGAATCGCAGACGCTTTTATAATGTACTCTTATGGCGATTCACTGTCGCACTCTTAAAACTATCGTGCCCTAAGTAATTCGTTTCAGTTTTCGTTTAGAAACCATTATTTTTTCGAATCTGCATTAATTAATGAATAACCAAATACGGTCGAAAACATTTTTAAAGAAAACATGACTTTATTTCATAATCTTAAAAACTAGTAAACATTACACGCAAGTAATTTGTTTACTTTTCATCAGATGATTTATTGGAAATTTGACAGTTTTGTTTCTTATGGTTTACATTTCAATGTTCTAATGTCATAATTTTTTGGTAAATGTTTACGTTTTTCGTATGATTTTAGTTGTTATTTCCAACACAGCGCTAGTAGTTCGGCCGGTGTAGTGACGTGGCATCAGGGAGGAGGGGGGGAGACTCCGGCCTGTAGTGTAGTGTGGCCTTGCCTCTCTCGTACGTTGCCCGTCATGACTGAGGCACTGTAGCGACCTGAAAATCAACAAACAGAATGCAACAATAACTTTTAAATGTAATAAGATGTTGATATTGATTTTATTTACATCGGTTTATAATGTATTATAGATGGACTGATGAACTTAAATAAACTAATGTAAATGAAATATAGCAAGGATATTTAACACTCAGGCTTTTTGTCCTTACGGAAAAAGAATAATGCAGGCCATACTCCCTCCTAGATTCCCCAACGTTTATGTAAACTGGAATGTGTTTTAAGTATTGGATTTCTGACATATCAAGGGGGTATTGTTATATGAATTAAAGCTTCTCATCACAAAATTATTTATCAAACCCCAATATTGCAATTACAAGATCGTAATGAAAGTTTCGATCCTGCATGAAGGATCATCTTCAATCTCAGTGATAAGGTTAAGATTATCATTCAGACTGAAGATCATCCTCGATTGAAATATATCCTATCCTATACTCTTATATGAGCAATGTTATCGTGCGTGCGTGCTTGCTTGTTTGCCCAATCATCTCAAAAACGGCTCCGAGGATTTCCTTCAAAGTCGGGAAATAAGAAACTTATGACAAAAACATGTTCTATGCAGACTACTTGGCCAGAGAAAATCTAGTAAAGTAATAAAATGAATTTTATAAAGTTGTAACATTTTAACATTGAGTTGCCATGATAGCAACGAAATAAGCAAGGAAAGTGTAAACAAATAAAGTAATCATAACAGCTGTTTGCAAATTGCAGTCATTTAGGAAAAATACAGCGTGTGGGACAAAAATTGCATGGAGTAATAAACAAGTTTTTTTTATTATTTTACGACCTGAAATATTTGTTAGTATCTGGGTGAACTGGTGAACATGAAAATATTCCAGGCAAGGCTCAGTCCACCAGGTACTCTCATCATTAAATTGAAACATTGTGTTTTGATTAGCAATGTAGTAATGATTGGCTACTGAAAGTCTAATGAATGCATCTTGCCTAATTAAAGTCTGAAATGTAAATGATTCTTATTAGCCCTGATATAACCATTACGAGAGTGAATGAGCCATTTACCCACATCTAGTTTTATTGAATGACAGATAATTGCAGATAGTTCAAAACGATGAGGTATAGGGAAGAATAATAAAATTTGACATAGAACAGTTGATCATGAAAATAGGTGAATAAACACTTAAAAATTACATCATCAGCGATATATGGTTTCGAAGTCCAGTGGTCACGTCTATGAAGTACTGAATTGCAGGATCGGGTTCAATTCTTAATGGCGACATGTATTTTTTCATTTTTATTACATGACTTGTTTTATTTGGGTGGAAGTTATATTTTTTTGTTAGGTAAACTTGAGAAAATATATTCAGTTAAGTTTTTTTTACAACTTTTTGTTACAAAACTCAACTTGTTTGAATAAATTAATTTCATATAGTATAGAGTGTTAGCCTTACGGAGCCTTAAGGACAGAGTTTTCTTAAACAGCGCTCTGCGGAGTTAGGCTAGGTTAGTATAATTTGTTATAATTTTAAGTTTTCATCAATCAGGTATAAATATTACTACCTAATATTGAATTTGCAACCATGCATACATTGATTTGTAGCCAGATGAATGTCCTAATATCTGTTGATAATGGTAAGAGTTATTTGTGTATTAAGAGCGGCAATAACTATTTGTGCTCGTAATACACACAATATTTTTCCTACCACCATTATTTAAACAGATTAACTTATTAACCAACCTGTACACAAAAGATCATTAAAGTTATGTTTGCCTGATCTATTGGAACGAACCGGAAGTTGAGATAGAGACGGTGACAATGAAATCAGCTGATTTAGAACAAGGCAACTAGAATTTAGAATACGGTGAGTGTCACGGGATTTCTGGCCAATAGAAATTCCTTTTAGTCTGTGGTGGTCAATGGTATGTGGTGTTTGACGTCATTGTTATCTCTCTTGTGTGCCACCTTAAGCTATTCTAATTTCAAGTAACCTTGATATAGCGAGCGGGAATGAAATGAAAGCGGAAATGAACCGTTTTGCGTACTTTTTACAGGTGTGGCAATGTGATTATTTCCATGCAGTGTTAGGAAAGAAATTTGTAACTAACTCCAATATGTCAGTAATATCAAATTTTCTTCTCCTTCTATATACCTGATCGTTTTGAACAACCTGCAATTATCTGTCAGTATATTATTGTAGCAAATGTTCAGTTCGTAGCGTCCACTCAGCCACACAGACAGAAGCGCTGGACTCTCGGCTCCCATGTGGCGCGTCATGGACGGTTTACGGAAGACAAGGCAGTGTTGACGTTGAGTTAACACGCTGAAAGGTTTGCACTCGGTCCAGCCTCGCGCAGATGCGCAAACACACATGTAGGTAGCCGAACCTCACACGATCTTCCTTGTGGAGTGTTCTGTGTTGTTACTTCCATTGTAAGGTGAAAAGTCTAAGTTGAAAACCTAGACAAATAGATGGTGACAGGGAATAGAACACAAGTCTAGAACGGTTCTACTACTCGTTTGATTTGATTTAGGTTTTTACGCCGCTTTATATTTATATCGTAGCACTTTCCCGTGGCTTCGATCACGATAGATAGCTTGAAACAGCTGATCTTGCCTCTGCTTTTAGAACTGTCAATTAGTACCCACAACTGTTTATATTTCTGTGTTTGAATGTTTACATCCTTATAAAATTAAACATTGAAGCTGAGGACGTTCACGGGGCGTAGCCCGAGGGGATTTTAAGGTAGTGAATAGGCCTATGTGTTTCCCAGGTCCAAGATCTACCTCTGTGTGAAATTTCAACCCAGTCAGTATTATTCAGTATATTCGGTATTTTTCGCGTTCACTTGCCACATCTAAACATACATACAGAAACCACCTCTTCTTTATAGTATACCATCTCTCTCTTTAAGAGTATATAGATAGATATAATTATAAATGTATATAAAAATTTTTTATTGACCTAGATAGGTTTTAAAATTGTAAAACTCAGCATGACCCCATGTAAGAAAAACTTAAATAAACCTCATAATCTTCATCGTTTTTTTTAATTAACAAATTATTTATAAGCAAATACTTTGAAAAATGTTTTTATGATTTAACGGTTTAACGGGTTTACGATTTAATGGTTTTATTAGGAAAATATGAAAATTTAAGGTTTTGTTCAAATTTAATGATTTAAAACACAATGATTATACTATCAATAAATGTCATAAGCTACACGATTCCTACGTTGTATAAATATACCATAAACAATACTTGAAAACCTGGAGCCCTTGAATGCTTGAACAAAAAAAACCAAACAAAAGTTTTGATCTGACAAATCCACACAACGTTTTAAAAAAACAGCGAAAGCTTCAAAATAAAATGTTTATCGGCTACAACCCTTCAAAGGGAAAGACATTTATTACACTAACTCAAACAATTTCACTAGGCACAACGAATCCTTAGACATATAAAGTCGACCTTGAACCTCTAAAGATGTCCCCGTGGTCGCTACGTCCCCGTGGCGGCGCGGCGCGGCGCGGCCAAGCGCCTTCAGTCTCAGATTTTATCACCAGCCCGCGAACACTCACCTCGCATACTAATGCAACCATCTGATTGAATTTTCCTGATTTAGACAAATTTATTCTCGTGGAATAAATTTATTGCTGTCACGAGAAACGTTGTCAATTTATGTTTCCATTTGTATCGGCGACTTTATTTGGCTTAGCGATTGGGTATTTTATCGTTCGTTATATCTTTCGGTTCCACGGTCTTAATAATGTGGGGAGGGATGTTCGTTATTGAAATATTTTCTAATTTTACAGCTTTTTTACGGTCGTCATAAATGTTTACATGAATAGCTGCCAATAAAGATACATTTTAACGAGACATTCTTATGCAATGTCCAGATAACCCTTACTAGTCATTCTAGTTAGTTTAAAATAAAATTATACGGGTATCATGAATCTCTCTTCCACCTCCGAAGGTAAGACTGCTCTAAAAAATAAATCAATGTTTCTAGTGAACTACAGGCCCACTATTGCACAGCTTTAATATTTAAACCATTTATCTGCATATAACTTTCGATTTTTACCGGTGCCTTTCCAATTTTTTCAATTATTAAAAGATCTATGTCAACAAATCGTATTATTGCATCAGCAACGCGAGAAATGCCGGTGGCAGCGAATTTATCAATAGCATCAGTAGACCGTGCGTTTACACGAACACATTTCTGTCTAGAATATACCATATCTCAATCCTTACATTAAAAACCACATCTATAACACAAATCTGGTATTTTTCATACAGCGTTGTTTTTACATATTATAATCAACAAAACATGGGCATATTTGCAACATTATTTACATCTGCCAACCCAATAATCCCATAGCAGTTAATCGATCTAGCTTGTAAATGAATTTGATGGTAGGAAGAGAACATAAATGTTAGAAATGTAAATGTCGGTCTATCAGTACATACACTTAAGAGGAGGTTGGATAGACGGGTGCTGCTAATAGAATGATGCGGCGAAGCTTGAAACTATATTGCTCCGCCGTATATAATGCACGAAACAACCGTGCCGTTTGCCGTGTGTTGAATGGCTAATTTTCATCACAAGTCAGCTGATCGCTAGCAATTCCTTCAAACCAGCGAGAATAGAAGCTCAAATTTACCTTAAATTTCGCTTGACATGCTTTTTGGTATGCGAGAATTTGTCGTTATTATTAATTAGATAATTTCGAAAGCCGGATATTAGAAATCTTAATTAAATTATCTACAGGACGTTGGAAACCGATTTTCGATAAATTTGATAAATGACGTAAAAAACGCAATCAAAAGTTATTTTTTCAATTTTACAAAAAATGGCTAGTTTATGTGAAAATGTAACTTCTACGTCCGGTAGAGTTTAAAAAGAGCTTTAATTTGACATATAAACTTTAGTTTTCCGACCAAAAATAAACGAGAAATCCCGCATACCAATTAACATTGGTTCTTATGGAGTATAAATCCAATATGGCCGCCAACTCAAACCTCCTCTTAAGTAACAAATGATGATTCAATTACACTACTGTAGGCATACAATAACAGAACAGTCAACTGTCCTGCATACCGCGATCTCGTATCTCGACTCATGTTAGATACCGATCGAATATCATCAATCCTATTGCTATTCAACAATCCCATCGACAACGCCTTGAGTATAGAATTTCTCTGTGCCAGATCGTGTATACCATTCTCTGCGGTAACGTCAACGCTCGAGTGTAGTGATGGGCAGTTCGATTCTTCTCAGGAATCGATTCATTTGAATCACTCAATTATAAGGAATCAAAATTTGAATCGATTCATTGATTCATCTGATACTCTCCGCGGGTAAACGTAATATTAATACAATCAATCGATTGTTCTTGAATGAAAAGTGTTTTTATGTATTTGGACCTCAGAGTATAATTTTTAATTCTGAGTCTAATTGTGTATGCTATTTCAAAACCCAAAAAAAACATGATTTAAATTTGATTCAAGAAATAAAAGCGACTTGATCGACCGTAAGCTATATAGAAGATTCAAATCACTGAATTACAAACAGATGAACCAATATATTAAAATAATTGGGTGTGGACTGTTTTCCTGATTATCAAGCTACTCCTTTAGTTAAATAAGTCATTGGCCTTGGTGAAACAAAAAAATCAGAAAAAAACAAGACACAGCCCAGAACAAGATTACATATTCCAACACAGAAGACTCAAGGTCAATTAGAAAAATTGTTTGAATACTTTTTATTTATATCTAATCTGCTAGCAAAACTGCCGATTAATTCTAGTTTTGTTTTGCAACTTAAATGAATAAAATTCCAGATTTATGCGCTTGATTCGCGCGAAGAATCGATTCTTAAAAAAGAATCATGATTCATTTGATTCACTCGATGAGTCGTTCAACTGAACGATCCGTTCGCGAATCGCCCATCACTTCTCGAGTGTCTAAGGGAGTTCTCCAGCCTCGGGCCCACAGGGGTAGGTTTCCAGTCAATCTGCGTGTGTCCCCGTGACGCGGGTTTTGTTTCCACCGCTTCAGGCTTTAGATATCTGATAGCGCTCACAGTGAACATGTGTCACATCCGTCAGTCAATAAGCCACCGAATATCAGATTTACTTTGGTGTATCTGACGATAATCATGAATGACATATACGTTTACTTCTTTAGCTCAAAAGTTGTGTGAGGTGACATTTTTGCTGAACAATGAATAAACTTATTATTTTTGCCCAAGACTTATCAATACAGTAATAATAATCTGTTTTCATTTCTCATAATACACTTTTATGTCCCGGGCTCTGTGAGTAATTTCGATTAAAATAAGAATATTATAAGGTATATTGTACGGGAGCTATTTGGGGTCATAGCTTGGCTTATCCAATGATATTCGCAATTTACAAGTACACGCTATTTTCCCAGAGTGACTGAAAATAATTTGCTTATTCACTTGAAAACATATGAATTACAACAACTAAGCATTTTATATCATCAGTCTGAAGAAAATTATTGATATGAATGAATCGAATACGGCTGAATCGGTCGAAATCTATGGGATTTACAAGTATTTATGAAGTTCAAAACCTAAGTGTTGATGGAATTGTTTAATTATTATTTTAAGACGGCATTAGCTAATCTTTTCAGCAGTATAAGTTAGACTTGAAGAAGTCATGAAATTATTATAAAATATATAAATAGTGTTTGTATAATATTAATTTTATAATTTGTTACTCTTAATGTTTTAGAGGCCATTAGGAATCTTACAGTAAATCTGGTTATATATTTATAAGGTATTTGAATTAACTTATCCTTAGTAATTTAACGGTTCAGTACTAGAGAGAATAGAGAGAAAACGCAAAAGAAATAAAACGTTAATAACTAAACTTATTAGCTCATTAAGCGTTAATAACCGTATTCATTAGGCATTACATTTAAGATGTTAATTTATAATGTATGTTTTCATCTCAAGTGGTAATGTGTTATTAGTTTTAATGATTATTTAGCTTATACGTTCTTTACAAACATTAAATAATTATTGCTTGATAACCAACGATTATCTCTTGTATTATGATTGGATTCTCTGGAATTATATATCTTAATGTTTCGAGAGAAAAATAAATCAAACAGTAGAATGTAAGTGGACGATAATGTGTTATTACTTCCCGTATTTTACATTGTTCAACACAGTTATGCAAAGAAAGAAGGAAAGAACCTTGAATTATTCTTCTAACTGATAGGTACACTTTTGTTTTGTATTGTTTTTATGAACGTAATTAAGTTAAGCGACTTCCAAAGGTATTTATGGTTGAAGTTAATGTTTTAGGATGAGGAACTTTGACTGTACGAATGGATTTGATCAGTTTGCTAAATTCTGCAGAGCATTAACACTCGTACAAGGCCAAGGCCAAAGCTTCCGTACATAGCGCTACGTGTCGAGCATATACAACTCGCAGACTGGGTGATGAATATACACACAGGGTCTGTCTAGCCAGGGGTATGAGTGAGTGGCCGTGGTGAATCAAAAGAGGAAAAATATAATTATTTTCTCTGTAATGTAAAAATATTTCGTGTTAGTTAATCAGTGTGGTAAAAAAGAATTAGCTTGGAGGACGTATATGGCATGATAAATCGAAGAGCTGACACAGTTATACAATGGACTAGTAATACAGTAAAAAACAAAAAAAACATACGGTATGATGCTGATCGATCTTAAAACAAATTTTGTTGTACCCCTTTTCAAAACAACCTTCAATATTTTAAGTCAGCATAACCTGTACGTTTACGAGTATTTGTTCATGCATGTATATTCCATATAACCACAGAGAAGAATCTAACAGAGGTCGCTTTTAAATGGGTCTTCTGTTGCGCCCAAGTGCTTGCTAGTTACAGTTAAATCCAGCCACAGTTAAGTTACTAGTTACTAGTTACATCCAGTTACTAGCTACAGTTAAGTTAAATTAGGAGAGGGCAGCGACGGTGCTGCTCTCTCGCGGTACTAATGAAGAACTATTTTTTATAAGTCCTCGACACCAGCTGAGCGCAACATTAGAAAATACCTCTGTTTGATTCTCCTCTCTGATGCAACTTACTATGATAGCTTGAACACATTTTAGAAATTAAGAGATTTCAGGCATAAAACAAACTGTAGACCTTATCGTCTAAAATGCTAGTTATAAAAGTGTTCGTTTTATAGTACAAGCGGTGTTAATTCCTTTGCATATTCAATCAGGCAAATTAAACCTTATCGAGAAGCACTTCATACGGAAACCCGTCACCCAAATGTCCCCATAAGCTGTGAAAAGCATGCATAAATAAACGATACAATTTTAATCAAAGAGAAATATCAGGAGGAATACGTAATAATGAGAGCGCAGACACCCTGGGCGTCATAAAAGACGATTAAACTATGTCAAATTTGAATAAATGACTCGTTTACTGCGGTAGGCCTCCTGAAATGGTGTCCAGGATTTAGTACAAAATTACCGCCACTGTCTAGCGGCTCGGCGGTGGCGCCGGTGTTAATGAATATTAATTTCATTAGAACCCAGTTTTGTGTCCTATTGTGCGTCCGTTTTAGCCCTTTAATTGGAAACGATTGATCTGCTGTTTTGCGATTCGGTTATGTTACGTTTAACTTCATTAGGATTCCTATACCCATTCCACGGCTGATTGGATGGAAATGGGGCTGTTGGAGCTATATGACATGTCGGTTGGATTTTAAATAACAGATTGGAGCTTTTGGAGACGGGAAAGGACGGTTGTAGTCATAGTTTTGTATGGTATTGCTTAAAATTTTTTCAAGTGTTTTGTTCCTAATTTAGAATTTTTGTTCATTTTAGATGTTTACCAATTTTATGCTTTTCTCGCCAAAGTGTGAGGACAAAATGGGTTTTAGTCTAGGTTGTGTTTTGATTCTTGTATTCACTTTTTCCATTGTCATCTTTTCCGCTCAACTTACCCAGCACTCATTTATTTCCCTTCAGCAAATAGCTCTTGTGAGGGGGTTTTGCAACCTTCAAGGTTTCTTTAGCCTCATCTAAACTTTGAATATGCATAAACTTAGAGTAATATTAGTATTTTTTGGATGCTTTTAAGTAATCAAAACTAAAAATAACACCCCTCTCCAGAAAAATATATCTCTAACATTGATCTTTCCAAGATCTGACAGCCTCTACAAATCCTATACTCTTATATGATAAATGTTATCTTGCGTGTTTGATTGCTTGTTTGCAAAATTATCTCAAAATCGGCTCCACGGATTTCCTTCAAAGTCTGGAAATAAGTGATTTGTGACTACAAAACGTGTTTTATTCAGATTACTTGGCCAGGGAAAATTTTAAAGTTGTAAAATTTTAACATCGGCCTTATGAATTTCCACGATAGCAACGAAATAAATAAGGAAAGTATAAACAAACAAAGTAATCATAACAGCTATTTGAAATCTACAGCCATCAAGGAAGAAGTCAGCGAATGGAATGAAAAGTTCATGAAGCAATAAAAAGGGTTTCTACTTATCAATTTTGTGACATTCAAATATTTTATAGTAACTGGATGAACTGGTAAACATGAAGTAACACCGAGCAAGGCTCGGCTCGGTCTACCAGGTAGCCAAAGTTGGCCAAAACTAAAGTAAACAAATTATTCGCTTTTTACGAGTTTAAGCATAAAATCCAGCTGAGCATAAAACATTGTCAACGAACATCTGTTTTAGTCTAGCACTTGTAGTATAAAGGGAAAGTTCTGATGCAATATTGCAGCCAGAAGTTTTCTTGTGCAACTTAAAATGTTACTCACGGGCTTTTTCAAATTTAACACGTATTAACACGGAGAGGGTGTGTCATGGATTAATAGTCTTAAAGTTTCCTAATAAATAATATATGTAAAGGAAAATAGGCGAGTTGATGAATAGCCACTATATACCTATTGCTGCAAGTTAACGCCTGACCAGAAATATTGTTTCATATTGCGTTCAAAACTTTGTAAAAATTGGCCCAAAAAACATAAACAAAGCAGCTAAATCAACTAAAATTAATGTAAATCAAGAAATTGATTTAAATGAAACTTTAGAATATGTAAGAAGGTTGAATGAAATAGAAAATTCGAAAACCAGGCAAAATTGTAAACATTCCAACTATCAATTGTAAACCTATACGGTTTTTACGAAAGTCAACAAAACAATATTGTAAACAAACACAACGTGGCGATTTGACAGTTCGAAGAAAATGTAAACAAATATCATGTGTAGCCATCAATGTTTTCAATGCGACTTGTATAAAATTTTCAATGAGATGGTTAGTACACTTGGCACATTATATCTTGAACCATGGCCTAGTCCGCTGCTGGAGCTGTCAGATGTTTATTTTCAATGATTTTGGACAACAAACAATATGAAAACAAATTTCTACAAACATCAACTGTATTTTGTTTACAATTGACGATTAAGATATTTATTGACATCTGTTGGAAAATGCGTATACCTCAGGCTAGTACAACTTGTCGTATCAGCTGTGGTGTCCTGATGACTTTCACTCCACTCCAACTGCTCCAGGTGTAAAGGGTTCCCAAGTGTCAATGCTTTGGTCAACTTAGGTGACTCCTACTCTACTTAATTTAAAATCCTTAATTTTTCTTTCAACTTTTCAACAAACACAGTCCGAGCCCGCAGCCCGCAGCCCGGTGGCAGTGGTAGAGGTATCGAGTCCGAGTCCTGCCAATCCCCGTCATTACCTGGCCGTGACGTGCAGCCAGGCGCCTCTGTGATTACCAAGCGGCTGATTCGCCCGTGAATATCAACCGATCCGCCCGTGAATATCAACCAGGTTTATGCGCGGGGAGCGGAGGAATGCCGGTATCATCGCGGCTTTGGGCGTTGGTCCAGGGGCTTGGATGCATTGAACTTCGGATTCTTGAAGGTCGATTACAATCAAGGTCTGTAGACAGACGAGTAGAGAATAATAACAACTTATTATTCTCAGGTTTCCTAAATCCCGTAAGGTCTGTGGTTATAAGTTTCCGGTCTATAAAAGACGTCACGATCCCATCTGTAGGTTATCCTATACTCTTATATGAGTAATGTTATCGTGCTTGTATGCTTGCTTGCTTGCGTGCTTGCACAATTATCTCTAAAACGGCTCCGAGGATTTCCTTCAAATTTTGAAAATAAGTTATTTTTGGCTCAAAAAACGTCTTTTATGCACATTACTTGGCCACAGAAAATCTACAGTATTAACGTAATAAATCGAATTTAAAAGTTGTAAAATTTTAACATTGGCCTTATGGGTTGCCGTAATGGCAACGAAAATAAACAAGGAAAGTGTAAACAAACAAAGTAATCATTACAGCTGTTTGGAATCTATAGCCATCAAGGAAAAATACAGCAAGTGGGATGAAGAGAACATAGAGCAATAAAAAATTATCAATTATATGACATTGAAATATTTTATAGTAACTGGATGAACTGGTAAACATGAAATAACACCGAGCAAGGCTCGGTCCACCAGGTACTATGTTTCTGGTCTGTACAAGACGTCACGATTAGTTTACACTTTTGATTTAGACAACCCGAGTACAATGTTATTCTTCTCTTCTATTGTTTTCTACAGACCTTGGACGGGTCCTCTCTTCTCCATCCTCAAGACGGGTCAGGACTGTGGCTCATGAAATAGGCTCTACGCTTCTGATAGGTTACTTTTAATAACCATTGGCTGATAAATAATTCGGGGAAATGACTCATATTGAAGCCTAGACAATAACTCTTCATGGGAGATTTTTATTGGTCGAGTCCAGAGATATTTCATTAACAGAAATTTACGTTGATTCTGATCGGCACTACGATTATTACAGAGGTAAGGAAAATTTAGCCTCCCTGCGGAGGTGTCTACTCTCCTTTACAAGTTACTCCTTGGGGATTTCGCTACGCAGTTCCAAATTTTTCTAGCGCACTCAAAGACATCAAAGCGAATATACAACTCTTCAGAGGATTCCCGCTCAGTTTCAGTTTGAAAAATTTCCTCTCCGCTTGACGCGATGAATATATAATTATTAAATATGACATTAATTTACCTGCAAATTTAAAATCACCCGCTACTTTTTATTACTCAGTTGACAGATCCGATAAAAGTACACCTGCCTACTTGATCTTGCACCAATAAATTAACCGATCGTAATGATACCCACATATCCTGTGAATTTTGCATCTGCAGGAAAAGGAAAAGTCCTCGGAGTTAAGGAGTTATTAATATTGTAAGAAGTAGGCTTTGTTTCCGCCAGAGATGGTGGTGGGTTTAATTATAGATTTATGGGGGAATGTGCCAGAGGATGCGGGCTCGTTCCCTCATGTCTGCCCCGCGTTCGTCATCATCAGGTTCCAATAAAATCGAGTAGACCAGAATTTGAGCGAGGTCATGCTTGGGATTGGAAGGAGTAGTTTTGGGTTATATACGAGTACATGTTGAAGGTCGAATGCTCTAGATTCTGTTTTTCAGTGATCTGGAAAAGTATTTTGCCGGTAAAATCAATTCACATTACTTAAAATAAAATATGTTGTTTGAGCATGTTCAAAACTTGATCTTGCCTCTAATGGTTATAATTAATGGCCCTGGTAAAGAAACATTCTGTCTCAATGCTATAAAAACATAAACATACCATTCATCCCATACTATAATTATTTCATATTCGCCTTATCAGTTTGAGTACTAGTACTGAGTGAAGACCGCACTATGACGCGAGATAGCCTAGGGTTCAACCTTTTAAATACCGACAAAACATATACAGGGTGTTTCGAAAGTCTCTCCCGAAACTCCGTGGGCACGTTCCTTAGGTCAAAACACACAAAAAATGTTATATAAGTATAGGGTATATCTCGCTCCGTTTTCCGTCTGTGAGTCTGTTTGTGTTTTTCAATTAAAACTTTATAACTTTGAAACAGCTTGAGTTAAATTATTGAAACTTGGTACGTAAACTATAGTTAGTATGGCCAAAAGTTTTACCAATTTTCAATTTTTCATCTTTTGGAATTTCAAAATGGCGGCCTTTTAAAAAATTAATTCATTAATATCTAAAAAAGGTGACAAGTTAACACTAACCTTTTGACTATACATTTTATTTTCCATTTCATTACAAATAAAACGACACTTCATTTATTAAAATCGGACAATAAACAAGCGAGATACAGCGATTTAAGTAAAGCATGTCATAGCATATTCCACGCGACTAGCGCGAGACTCATTGTTGCTGCAGCGCGGCGCGAGGCGCCACGGTCTCGCGGGCCGGCCTCTGGATGGAATATGCCATGACATGCTTTACTTAAATCGCTGTATCTCGCTTGTTTATTGTCCGATTTTAATAAATGAAGTGTCGTTATGTTTGTAATGAATTGGAAAATAAAATGTATAATCGAAGGGATAATGTTAAATTTGTCAACTTTTTTAGATATTAATGAATTAACTTTTTAAAAGGCCGCCATTTTGAAATTCCAAAAGATGAAAAATTGAAAATTGGTAAACCTTTTGGCCATACTAACTATAGTTTACGTACCAAGTTTCAATAATTTAACTCAAGCCGTTTCAAAGTTATACAGTTTTAATTGAAAAACACAAACAGACTCACAGACGGAAAACGGAGCGAGATATACCCTATACTTATATAACATTTTTTGTGTGTTTTGACCTAAGAAACGTGCCCACCGAGTTTCGGGAGAGACTTTCGAAACACCCTGTATATAGAGCTCGATGAAAACCTTTATAAAAGACACATGACACAAAATCATCAGTAGACTCCCCATATGAGACCAGTTCTTAAAGTGGACTGTGACTCTAGTCGTTCATGAAAACGGAGATGACAAATTTTAAATATTGTAATGACAATTGCTACTTTATTGTTAGCAAATATTGACCGCATTTTTGTCGAGGGACGAGTCTTCCTGAGGCAGTCAGTCATTGACCGCCTGTCTTCGGCTCCAAACTAAAACACCATAAACATGTCGCGGACTCCTGGCAAGCCTTCCATAGCGAATTTTATAGAGGTTGTAAAAGGGAAGTCGTAAACTCTGTGATGAAAGAGTGAAATATAATTTGGCTCTGGCTAATAAGGCCTTTTCAGGGTTGTCACATATTTTCCCTTTATCTTTTACCACTCTTAATCTTTATATGGTCTCGAGTCGAAGGAGCTACCAGTCAATTAACTAAAGGTCAGTGAAATAAGGGTGCTCCTGGAAACATTAAGCCCTGAAATGAGAAACATGGTTGAAGAAACTGGAGTATGTAGGACATTAAAAAACATTAGTGTGAAACATAACAACAATATTAAAATTATACATTTGAGTGGTTTGTTCAAACGTCGATGTTATGTGTAAGACTGCATTGGATCTAGATGAAACACGGGTTTTCTGGTTAGGTATTATACTGAAAGTCACACGCTGGAAAAAGATTCTTCCAAAAGTAAGTAATTCATTATTCCTATATTATCTGAGAATTTATATTAACTGAATTATCGATAAATAAATTGTAAAATGGATTTTTTACTAAGTCCTCACCACACAGAGATTTTCTTCTATTCTTTTTATTCTCATTTTACCCGTTAACTGTGCAACATAAGTCAAGGAATTCCACGCTCTTGCAATCAAAGTATGAAAAAAATCGTTAACTGCGGAAACAGATCAACCAATCCTCACGTAAAAGAGGTTTTCTATCCTGCCTTTTCAAATTAAAGTAAGTTAAACATTTCGTGTCCACAAACTCGTAACAATTCTTAACAAGAATAATGACCTACATTGAAAACTGTCTACATTCCTAAACAAATTATTCAACCGTCCGATACAGCAGGTGTTACTTCTCTCCGTGATAGTCAGGAAGACAAATGGACCGAAGCCGAAGCCTCGGGACAGTCCTGCACGGGCCGTTGGCGGCGGCGCCCCGAGCTTCGGTGTTTGTCCCCAGTTACACGGCTCGTTGGTCAGGCTCGCTCCGTGGCGACCTAAAGGCTATTTCACACTGGTGTCCTGGACGTCTGGGACTTCTGGGACGTCTGGGACTTCTGGGACGTCTCGGACTTCTGGGACTTCTGGGACGTCTGGGACTTCGGGGACGTCTGGGACTTCTGGGACGTCTGGGACTTCTAGGACGTCTGGGACTTCTGGGTCGTCCGGGACGCGCCCCTTTTTACACTGCTGCAACGAACCGAACGTCCACTTTCTCTAACGAGGACAGTCAAGTGTCACCTCTCACGCAGTGTTGTTACTCCAGCATGACTTAAAAAAATCATTTGATAACTAGTTGAATTAAAGTTCCTCAAGCCTAATTCATTGTTAAGAGTGGGTTAAATATACAATCTAGCAATCGCTATAATGGTACCATTCCATATAGACCATAACAAGGATTTTTTTAATAGACAACTGTCAATGTTCGAAATATATTGGAAGGTACACGTTTCCATAAGATACCATAATGCTAATATGTAAATGAAAACAGCAATTTAATTTTATGTAAATTAAAAAGTATGACAGTTTTTTTAAGTTTTAGGCCCTCCACATACCAGAGTGGCGTAGCGTAGTACGGCGTGGCACCTATATAAGAAGACAAATGGACCGAACAAGGGAGACGCATCAAGTGGCAGGAAGCTGCCAAATCAGCTGATTACCGTATACATATAACACGATACTATTTTACTAATTTTCTGCCATGCAGTGCTACGCCTCTCTGGTGTGTGGAGGACCTTAAATTAAGTAATAAGAATTTATTTACACTAACTCATTTTTCTCATTTACTCAACTTCTCAGGGTCTGAAGTGACAGATGCCGCGGGGATTCGCAGACAAGGGCTGGAGCACGTGCTTATGACGTGTTCATTGATCATGCGCTAGGTCATGGACGTCCTGGTCGTTTGTGAAAAATTGTTCGCCGAGCAATCTTTTGAAAACCGTCGCAAACGTCCTGAACGCGCATTGTGAACGGTGTCATTTTATAGTATAGGCAGCGATTTATTTTTTCAAAAACGTCATCGGACGTTCGCGACGTCCAGATCGCCAGTGTGAAAAGGCCTATAGTCAGAAAGATAAATGGACCGGAGCCGAAGCCTTGGGACAGTCCTGCACGGGCCGTTGGCGGCGGCGCCCCGAGCTTCGGTGTTTGTCCCCAGTTACACGGCTCGTTGGTCAGGCTCGCTCCGTGGCGACCTAAAGGCTATTTCACACTGGCGTCCTGGACGTGTGGGACTTCTGGGACGTCTGGGACTTCTAGGACGACTGGGACTTCTCGGACTTCTCGGACTTCTGGGACTTCTGGGACGTCTGGGACTTCTGGGCCGTCTGGGACTTCTGGGACCTCTGGGACGACTGGGTCGTCCGGGACGCGCCCCTTTCACACTGCAGCAACGAACCAAATGTCAACTTTCTCTAACGAGGACAGTCAAGTGTCACCTCTCACTCAGTGTTGTTGTTACTCAAGTATGACTTAAAAAATCATTTGATAACTAGTTGAATCAAAGTTTTTCAAGCCTAATTCATTGTTAAGAGTGGGTTAAAATATATAATCTAGCAATCACCATAATGGTACCATTCTATATAGACCATAACAAGGATTTTTAAAAAAGAAAATTGTCAATTTTAGAAATATATTGGAAGATACACGTTTCCCATGAGATACCATAATGCTAATATGTAAATGAAAACAGAAATTGAATTTTATGTAAATTAAAAAATATGACAGTTTTTTAACAGTTTTAGGCCCTCCACATACCAGAGTGGCGTGGCGTGGTACTGCGTGGCACCTATATAATTAACAAGGGAGACGCATCAAGTGGCAGGAAGCTGCCAAATCAGTTGATTACCGTATACATATAACACGATACTATTTTACTAATTTTCTGCCATGCAGTGCTACGCCTCTCTGGTGTGTGGAGGACCTTAAATAAAGCAATAAGAATTTATTTACATCAACTCATTTTTTCTCATTTACTCAGCTTCTATCGTTCTGAAGTGACAGATGCCACGGTTTCGCAGACAAGGGCTGGAGCACGTGCTTATGACGTGTTCATTGCGCATGCGCTAGGTCGTGGACGTCCTGGTCGTTTGTGAAAAATCGCTCGCCGAGCGATCTTTTGAAAATCTTTGCAAACGTCCTGGACGTGCAGTGTGAACAGTGTCATTTTATCGTATAGGCAGCGATTTATTTTTTCAAAAACGTCATCGGATGTTCGCGACGTCCAGATCGCCAGTGTGAAAAGGCCTATAGTCAGAAAGATAAATGGACCGGAGCCGCTGCCTTGGGACGTCCAGCACGGGCCGAGCTGCAGTGTTTGTCCCCGCTTACACGGCTCGTTGGCCAGCTCGCTCCGTGGCGACCTGGCCGTGGTGATGGGAAAATCGAGATAAATAAAGAATCGATCCCTTCCGATTCGATTATTTTAAGAATCGACATAATAATTGTTTAAATTCACAACAAACAAACAGTTCTTTAGTACTCGCGTCTTTCCTCGATTCTAGCGATTCTTTAGAATTTAGCTTTAATTACACTGGTTACTTCATTTTACGGATAACCAAGTTATGTCAGCCGCATACGCATTAGTTTTTGGTATTTATAAACTTATTTACAGTATTAAAAAATAACTTTTTTACAAATAAATAGCTTAAATCCGTAATAGTTTATAGAAGGGACTTTAAATTTATTACTTTGGACAAATGTAATTTAATAAAAGCTTAATTATCTTATTCAAATTTATGAAAGAAAATAAAGTCATCGATTTCATCTCACAATTCTCTTATTTGACAACGCTGACCAAACTCACAATCATTTGCGTTCGAATGTTCAATAAGCAGATAGAGTATGCATAAGATAATGAGTACCTGGTGGACCGAGCCTTGCTCGGTGTTATTTCATGTTTACTAGTTCATCCAGTTACTATAAAATATTTCAATGTCATAAAATTGATAAATAGAAACCTTTTTTATTGCTCCATGGACTCTTCATCCCATTTGCTGTCTTTCCCTTGATGACTGTAAATTCCAAACAGCTGTTATGGTTACTTCATTTGTTTACACTTTCCTTGTTTATTTTCGTTGCTATCACGGCAACCCATAAGGCCAATCTTAAAATTTTACAACTTTAAAATTTGATTTATTACGCGATTAGATTTTCTCTGGCCAAGTAATCTGCATAAAAGACGTTTTTTAGTCATAAATTACTTATTTCCAGACTTTGAAGGAAATCCTCGGAGCCGTTTTTGAGATAAATGTGCAAGCATACAAGCAAGCATACAAGCAAGCTCAATAACATTACTCATATAAGAGTATAGGATGTAGGTTATGCAATCAATTCATCGGTCGTTATTTTTTTAATCGATTATATCCCGTTTCAACGTTGAATGAGTTGGATTTATTATAATGATAATAAATTTAAAGATTATGAAATAAACCAAACACAAATGTTATAGAACAACAATTTATTGTAAAAAAATACTATAGGATTCGATATATCAAGCAATTCTTAAAAGATCGAGGGAGCGAAAGGGGAAAAAGCAGACGGTATAAAAAAATCTATTCTCAGCTAAAAGAATCGATTCTAGCACAAGAATCGAATCATCGATTCTATTGATCTGATTATCACATCCCAGACGGTATCGGCCGTCTTCACGAATTTATGATTTATAGATTGATAGAAAAGAGGATAAATACAGTAGAGCCTCACAAACTCGACGCAACGTGTATCGCGACCCAGTCAGGTTTGGGAGTGTAGAGGTTTCCAGATTACATTGTTGAGATTGAAAAAAATCCAAGAAAATCTTTAAATAATGGTTTATGTACTTAAGGACAAATACATAAGAACTGTGTACCCTTTGTTAGATTTTATTTCCCACCGAAAAGGGGTACACAGTTCTTTTCATTTACTGCATATTAAATATAGTATTCCTTAACACTGAATCAAAAAATTATACTTAAGGACATATATGGACTGAATAAAGGTGTACTGAAACATAAAATAAGTACAAAACATAATTAACTAGCAGATATACCCGCAGCTTCGCCAGCTGAAAGGATAACTAATTTTAATTAAATCATACTATCCCATGATTCTCATGTCCAAACTTTAGGAATAATGAATAAATGCACTGATTTTTCTGGGCCATGGGCTTGCATACAACCTTAAAGTGCAGCTGTTAATTCAACCCTAGATGCAAATGAGAAGGTGCAACGTTTCCTTCAAAATGTTTCCCTCATGATTAAAAAATGGTATTACTCAGCTTCCCCCTGTTTCCCAATACACAGAGAACGTGGATAACCCAAAACGTAAAAGAAAAAAGACGCTAAGGATGGATTTTCGACTCAATATCAATCTGAATTTAGCACGTTTTTAAAGATAAACCGAAAACTGTAAGAAAAAGTAGACGGAAAATATCTTGGCCAAAAACCTACTTTCCCAATAAAATTCATTTAATAAATGTTTACATTTTATTCTTAGTAGTTTTTTTATTATTGTGTCGACGTAGATCTGTGATCCACACCATGTTTCCAACTTATAATTCACTCAAGCCACTTGTTCTATGTCGTTTATCAAATTGTTTCTTATACTTCAGCTGGTACTTTTCCTCCCTTTCAAAAAAGTCCTTTTTATCCACAGGATTTCCAACCAAAGTAGAGGGAGGAGTGTCTCTCAATTTCCTTCCAAACATGAGTTCGGCTGGAGTGAAGCCAGTTTCAAGTGGAGATGTACGGTAGGAAAGCAGGGAAAGTGCTTATGTCTCAGAAACTTTGTGCTCTCATAAATGACATTCCGTCTAGGAACAAAGTACTCATCGAATCTCTGATGAACTTCATCATATTTTTTAGGTTTTGGTGAAAACGAGTCAAAAATATCCTCGCTTCTACAACCCATTCTAAAAGAACGTCAGTTTGACGAGCATAAGAGGCGCCGTCCAAACCGCATCCTCTTCTGTACCTTTGGAATCGGTTCTTCCAAGAAACCCATTCGTTTGGAGTAAAAGAAAATGCTTCTGGCGTTGGCAATGTCAAATTGATCGTTTGAACCGGATTTTACGTCACTCCATTACCAAGTACCCCATCATTCTGGGTGCATTCCTTTTCTGTTATTTGTTCTGGTTCGGTTTGATTGTCGTCTTCCCAGTCATTCTCATGTGTTCTCAGAGAGTTACGGTTTTTACGTCCCTTACTCGCCATCATACCCGTGATCGACTTTCAGATAAAAATCCCCTAAGCTGCTACCATGTTTTGATGATAATTATGAAATAAGAATATCAAAAACTATTTAAATCTAACTCTATTTAAATCCAAAACAATTTCTTTTGCCTCTACCCCTCCTACCACGGTGTCGTTTCCCACAACCGCCATGGAAAGTCCAACAAGCCAGACATTGTTGCAACAATCGGCATTATTATGCAGTTAATTTGGATGCAACAACATGCAATTGCCGCTATGATACCAGGCCCTGAAGGCTCATCAGATAGCATTGTGTCCTGCTGAACAATCGCCGATCACATCTGCCATGACGATCCTCCTTCAGGGCCGGCCGCGTCACGCGACGCCTGCGTTGTTAGTTGCAGTTTATCTAGTGTGAAATTGTGACTATAGTTCTGGACAGCCTTACTGGCGGGTGGCGAAAATTGTAATCTTCCAAAATGTCTGCTAAATAAACACTTGTTTTGGTAGAACTGTCAAAACTTTGTTTACGTTTCACCTCATTTACACTACAAAAGAATTCCCTGTAATATTTCATCGAGAGATTTCTTACGCAATTAAAATTTCTGGAAATTATTTGCGCAATGCATCAGCTGGTCTTTTTGTTTTGACAACCTTTGATCTTAAATGATTTGTTTACATTTAAGAACGTGTTTCCACACTTTTGTCGTTGTACTTCATGAATTGTGTTGAGCTTGTTGTTGAGCATTTAATATTAGTTGCACTTGCGGTTGCAGCAAAATATTTTCTTGTGTAAAGTACCTTTTCATAAACAAATGACCATGTGATTTATGACCAAAACATTGCAGACATTAAACACCAATTACGACAACAGCGCACTCACTCACCCGCCAGTAAGGCTGTCCAGAGCTATAGTGTGAAATTGTGACTAGGAAGGGTTATGTGGAGTTTGAAACAATTGGGTATGGCGGTAATGTTCCCTTGTGATGTAAGGGGGTTTATGTATTTTTCTTATGGGAAGAGTATAATTCAAGAAATGTTGAAGATGACATTGGGTCAAAATTAAAGTGAAGACGTTTATAAGAGAAAAAGAATTGAAGGAAACAAAAGTAATCACTCATTTTCATTCGGTTACTGTGTTGAAAGAAGGTCTTAAAAATATTTATTTTTTACTGAGTTGAAAATTTCGGTGGCAAATCATTATTTTTGAAACTGTGGTAAATCGGTAGACGTAGATTGAAAAGAGAAAAAGGAAAAAAAGGTCGCATTAAAGGTTGGAATTCGAAGGCTGCAAAATGGTTGCATTAAAGGTTGCATTGAGATTGGAAAAAGGTTGCATTAAAATTATCATCGATTGCATAGTAAGTATTTGGTTGTCTTGGAACAGAATTATTGGCGTTTAAATATCGGTATACCATTCTTGACCCATGGTAAAATATATCTACCATATAAGGCACAACAACTAGAGACTTTCCTGAGTACAACTATGCCAAGGAAAATTCATTAAGACGAAGTAAAAGCTACAGTAGAGTACACGAAATAGGGCGGGCGGCAAAAACTGTAAACTCATCAAATTGTCTGCTAAACCTGAGCCAAAATGACTAAATCAAATATTTTAGTTTACTTATGAAAACTTTGTTTACATTTTTCAGGGCCTTTTCCATGTAAATTTGTATAAACTAAAATATTACCATATAAACTGATTAACCACCTAAACAAATAATAAACAATAATATCGCCAGCAGCGCACTCACTCACCCACCCTATTTGGTGGCCGCGATTATAAGTTAACTTTGACACTGTACTCAGTAACATAATATGCCTATAGGGTGACAGAACAATCAGGCAACTTCACGACCGTTCTTTAGTAAATCTGAGTAGGACCTTAGTTACCTCTCTCTCAGACCAGAAGAACAATAAGGCAACTTCACGACCGTTCTTTAGTAAATCTGAGTAGGACCTTAGTTACCTCTCTCTCAGACCAGAAGAACAATAAGGCAACTTCACGACCGTTCTTTAGTAAATCTGAGTAGAACCTTAGTTACCTCTCTCTCAGACCAGAAGAACAATAAGGCAACTTCACGACCGTTCTTTAGTAAATCTGAGTAGGACCTTAGTTACCTCTCTCTCAGACCAGAAGAACAATAAGGCAACTTCACGACCGTTCTTTGGTAAATCTGAGTAGGACCTTAGTTCCCTCTCTCTCAGGCCCCAATCAAGATCAAGCCACACAGTTCAACGCCCCTGAAACTCGAGAGACTAATATTTTGCAAAAACTTTTACAACAAGGTTCCCAACAAGGAAGCCTATTTTTCGGCCATAATTGATTATTCGGGCGGCCTACAGCTGAATTGATTACGGGGGCAACTATTAAATTCGGGCCCCAATTTACACGAGTCGCTGCGATGGGAGATACAAGGTACAAGCCAGCCTCTCTAATCACCCGGGCCGGCCTCGAGTCCGATAAAACAACGACCATCCCAAAAAATAAACATCCTTTCTTTTATTTATCACATCCCCCTTTTCAAGCCCTGCACGTCCAAGTTGATTGCAGGAATATGTGTTTTTCAAAGGGACGATTTTTGGACAAAATCCATTTGGATTTCCCTTCCCTATCAGAAAAGAAGTGTTTTAAATCCTCAGACAGCCAAAGAGGTCAAGTTGTGATACTCACGTCGGCTAGGGAAGAGGTTTTGCCCCTGTCTTTTTTTCTACTTTAAAGTAGAATTTGAGGCAAAATCATAAACAGGAAATTACGTATCTTGGTCTAATGCTCTATATCTTTCGATCGAATGTGTTTAGGGCAGTAGGAGAACAGTATGCAAAAGAACAGTATGCAGTAGGCAAAATAAGTTAAAACCTTTAGTAATAAATTACTTTTCTATCAAACTATAAGTCATAAACCGGTAATTGTTTACATCACCGGAATATAATAGAATAGAATCACTTTGAATAGAATAGAATTCGATTCACAATCAGAAGACTGATCAAGAGAAAGACTGTGACTTATAAAAAAAGTAAAACTCTATTTCTACTAACGACTCGGTTATTTTCTTAAAATCGTGCAACATAACAAGCTGGGTAGTAACACAGCTCATCTCACTCAAGAGATGTGAGTTCATAAATATGTGTTTGCTAGCACATCTTTAAATGTTTAAAATCTAGAGCATCATAATGTTGAAAGTTTTATTTAATTAATCAAGAAAGTGTGGTATGTATTTCTCCGTGACCCAACTCATAAATACTAGCAAATTTAACACCATGAATTTACCTCAACAGAACCTAAGAGATTTACCTCCAAGCTCGGAGTGGAAAAGCAGAAAAGTCCCACAATTCCCAGCCAAATAGGAGATACAACGGCTGCCGCGTTTTCAATTAACCTCTGCACTTATTTCTGCCGAGGCCGACCTTTATTAAAGCACTTGACACCGCAATTAAAACAGGATTCTGCTTTCAAGAGAGTATTAAAAGTCCTGCCACTAAATTACAGCTTAATGGAAGTCGACAGCACGATCAAAGCCGGTTGCTGTTTGTTTTTTCTTTTTACTCGCGCGTGTTCTCTCTACTAAGTTGCTGGAATAGGCGAGCCAGGAAATTGCTTGTGGATATCTTTATAGTATAAACTATCTTTATTAAATTTATAAATCAAAAGTTGACTTTTCCCACCACCTTTATCTACTCTGTTGGTTTCAATTTAGACATAAAACATGGTTTCGTGATTCTCATTCATACTCTTGATACATCTATTCGGTGATCATGAGAAATTTCTAGAGTTAACTAGAATAATATTGACTAGGATGATGTCATTTTGCAATTATGTTGTGACTATATCATATAACGTAGATATCGTTACTAAATTTTACTCGGGATCAGCTGAAGCCAACCCAGAAATTTTGAGAAAACCAAGTCTGACACCCTCAAACTCACAAATATAACGTAAAGAGCTAAAGAGCTGATGAATTAATTTTCATTTACAATTCTTTGTGGACACAAATAAAAGACGTCTCACATCTCTTATAATATTTTTACACTTTTTTTTATTTTTTTTATTTTTACACTTTTAAAACACTTGTATACAAGTCGGTAAATACACATTAAAGATGAAAAATGGTGATAGATTTCGATTAGAGTAACCATTATTTCCATCTTTATTGTTTAATTACAGTCTTGTATGTGAGTCCATTGTAAGTTACAATATATTTTAAGTGTTGCAGGACGTATTTAATTTATATCCAATACACAGAACAACCCGAATACTAATCATGAAGTTATTAAATTATTTGTTCACAAAACATCTGCTGAGCAGCGCGTGTGTAAGAGTTTGTAGTATCAAAAAGATAAACATGAACTATTCCGTAAATATTTTGAAACAATATTAATTTATAATCTACGTTCCTTAAAATATGTTTGGCTATTATTGATAAAACTACGAAAACATTAGATTTCATAGTTCAAGTTCAAGTTCAAAATATCTTTATTGAATCAAAATACATATATGAAATATACATTTCATATGCCAAATGTGGCACGAGCGACATTAAATTTTAACATTTATTTATTTAATCGTACAGTAAGCCATTCTTTTGTCGGCGTGCTTAACCACTTACTTAACACAAAACATTTTCCTTCTGGGCCCATATATAATAAAAATATCACTTATACAATAAATAACTTTAATACAAATAACAAAACATAAAATTATCAGAATTAACTTATAGAATATGTAATGAATATCAAATTATCATGTCAAATTATAACCTTATAGAAACTTATTTCAAGCATGTTATGGGTATTGTTACCATGGAGTATTTGTGGGAAGTTGACCCCTGATATTGCATTGTCCCCAGAGCGGGCGGAGTGGGGTGTATAATGACAGCAATTGCATCTTATTGCATCTTTTAGCAAGGAGAAGATCGCATGCTGTCACAATGTCATTATACGGTTATTAAACTCTTCAGGACACAATACTATCAGATTGTACTTAAACATCCTGCACGCAGTATAAACATTCATAGAGTTATTAATATTTTCTAAAATATAACTGTCTCTTGTGATTTTTATTATGTGAATTATTATAAACACCTTCATTCGGGGGGCACCAAATTTATGCCGGAGAAACCTGCGTTTAACTTTATTTAAACGTTCGTTTCGATATGAATCATGTCTAAGAACAGACGTGTTTACAATGTTTACTTAAAGCGAATTTCCATTGTTTTATATTTGGGCTTGATCTAAGGTTCATTTGTGAATTTATCTAAATCCTTCGACGAAGAAAATCGTCTAAAGTCATAACCACACTTAAAAAGGTCTCATAGACGCGGTTTTAATTCGCAGTACAACTTTCAAGAACATATTGCAGTACAAACGAGTGTAGTCTAAATGATCCTGAAAAATGCAAATACAGTTCGGGCAATAAAAAAAAACCATTTTATTCCATTTCAGCCCCAAGGCTTCTTTTACCCAGATTTCATCTGAGTTGTGTCAGATGATTTGGAGCGTTTAGAGTTTTTCATGCCCGCGTTATTTCGTATTGCTACGATTTAAACTTTCATGAAAATAAAATTTCATAATAGAATCACCTTTTCCTTCACCTATAGAAAAATACAATCAACCCCATTAAAACTTAAACTTTTGGCTCTGGCTTAAAGCTTTGTCCCTTAGATAACACTTAACCAAGCTAGCGAGAAACTATCATTTGTTTAAGAACACAATAAATAATCAGATTTCAACAACATGAGCTGCTTTTGATACTATTTACCTTAGATAAATCAACGTTAGTTTTTCGATCAATAATTTTTTTCGTACTCTGCATTCGTTAGGAGGTCCTATCTAAATTTTTCATCTACAACATTTAAATTAAAAATTTAAGACAAGTTAAGGATGAACGTTCATACTAATTACATGCAGCATTTGACATGTATAGTACAATACGTTACTGGCCCGTTAAGTACAATTCTACCGGACAAGCATAATAGTTTTCATGCGTTGACGGTAAAACCTTCCGGGTGATTTGCTGTACTTTACTTCATACAACAAAGAAAAAAATAAAGTATTAGTTTTATAAATAAATTACGTTTCTATTGATATTATTAGATATTATTGCTACCTGTATTGCCATTGACTTTAAATCATAAGGAGACTTTCCATTGCCATTATAAAAAGTGTACCAACTTTTATGTGAGCCAGGATTTGAAAGAGGACTTAGTTACACCATCCTCCAATAGAGTATACTAAAGTAAACTATTAATGACACAATTTAGGAGCGACTATTTTGACAATATGGTGTTCAGAGAGCAATGATAAGATTAAGAACTCTTTCTAGCATACAGTATTAAGTTAAAGAAACTGAAATAAATAGCTGAAATAAATCATTTATATCATTACAATGTGTCGGTGATTTAGTCTAACTATATACACTTCAAATCCTGGCTCACACAAAAACAGACACAGCTGGCCCATAAGGATGGTTAGTCTCCTCCTGATTTAAAGTCATTGGTACTGCCAATAAATTGTTCTATTCCTCTAAAGTTGCCTATAAATATACATTAAATGCGGTTGTCTTGCAATCCGCTGATTGTTTACTCCCATTTCCTAGTGCACGAAAAATTATCCGTGCACTTTACTGACACGGACAAATGTCCGTGCTGTTACCAGCAAAAAGAAACTTACCTGCCAACAACAAGGCAAAGAAACCACTTGTTGCTCGGGGCATCTAGTTTCGATCCTTATAGAACCATCTTCAGGCCGTACAAGATGTCACCAAGTTGTTATCTTCACTGTAGTATACGCTCATTGACAAAACGACAATGTGCGTGTTTGTGTTTATGTTTCAATGTGAATTTTTTATCTTCAATGACGACCTTCACTCCAGTGAAGATAACTTGATGACATCTTGTACGGCATAAAGATGGTTCTGTAAGGACCGAAACTATAGTTCTGGACAGCCTTACTGGCGGGTGGCGAAAATTGTAATCTCCCAAAATGTCTGCTAAATAAACACATGTTTTGGTAGAACTGTCACAACTTTTTTTACGTTTCAACTCATTTACACTACAAAAGAATGCCCTGTAATATTTCACCGAGAGATTTCTTACGCAATTAAAACTTCTGGAAATATTTGTGCAATGCATCAGCTGGTCTTTTTGTTTTGGCAACCTTTCATCTCAAATGATTTTTTTACATTTAAGAATGTGTTTACACACTTTTGGCGTCGTACTTCATGAATTGTGTTGAGCTTGCAAGCATTGAACATTAGTTGCACTTGCGGTTGCAGCGAAACATTTTCTTGTGTAAAGTACCTTTACATAAACAAATGACCATAAGATTTATTACCACAACATTGCAGATATTAAACACTAATTACGACAACAGCGCTCTCACTCACCCGCCAGTAAGGCTGTCCAGAGCTATAGTTGCCCCCAGCAACAAGCGGATTAATGAATTGCAGTTATGTAGACCATTACAAGTATTCAAATGTGATCCTGGGGCTAAAAAATTTGGAAAATTAACGAAGAAACCAGCTGTTTCTTTGCGGTATGATGTAAAGAACACAACAGACGATGGTTTGCAGCAGGACATCTGTGTCTCCGGCGACCACCGAGATCCTGGCTGTGTCCTGAGTCATCCCGGAGGTTCTGCAACTTTGTGCGGTATTTACGACCTCCATTAGTACCCTGAGTTGTAGTCGATTGTGCCTAATCCTGTCCCCATTGTGCTGGGCCCGGCCAGCCCGTGTAGTTTGTCTGGATTATTGAGGATGAATTGTTGGGTAATCTTTTCGTTTATTTACGACACCTCCTCCTTTCATAAAATCCCTCGAACAAGTCTCCTTGATAGAAAACTGTGTTTCCGTAGCTATAACTTTGGTATCGTTGGTGGTTTTGGGCTATAAGTGTCTGAAGAGTCTACAAATGTTATGTATGATAGACGATTCTTTTAAATCAAATTTTAATTTGTTGTTTAGGATATTTTGAGCGAGTGAAAAAAAAAACAGAAAAAAAGTTTCATGGCCTACATTTTCTTTTGGGTTTATTTTTTATTTTGAGTAAATGTTTGACGTATTATATTACAGTTGCGACAACGGACTACTGTGATTTAAAGAGTATTTGAAAAGTAACTACAACATATTTAAAAGCCTAGTTTTAAATGAACAATTGTAAAAGTTAGTTTTCAATAAAGGCTGCTAAACAGTATGCTCTAATATTTGCAAATGTTTACAAAACTCCCAACTTGAAAGTTGAAACATGATGGAGATGTATTATTAAAATTATTGTTTGTTTTTAAAGTAATACATGACGATAATTTTGTTGATAATCTGAAATTTGGCATATATCATATTTTGAAAAAAATGTAAGCAATAGGTCAAGATGAGTAGCTTAAAGAAAATAGCTCACCTCAGAGTGAGCTAAATACCTCTCAGAGTGAATTGTTGACTGTACACAAGACTTAAAGAGCACTGAACTTAAAACATTTTAAGTCGGACATTTTTATTGCTATCAAAATCGAAAGATGTATTAGCGACGTCCCCATACATCAAAACTTCGGGGCTTAAAACAAAACGTAATATACGGTAGCAACAAGTTGCCAGAAAAGGGCAGCCAGTAAATACTTGTCCTGTTATTAACCATAAATAACAAACCGGGCCGCTCGCGGCAGGGACCAGCCTCGGACATGGCCGGCGATGCGCTGGGAGTGATGTAGAGTGTCGACACAAGATATGTCGGGTGGGGTTGTTGAGATGACCACTCCGAAGTGTGGGCTGATGGTATTTGCCAAACATCACCAGTCAGAGAGTATCTGAAATAAAATAACGAAAAATACATAACATCAAGAATTGGTCAGAGATGTCTATTTTTTATATTTTATCTTATTTGTTATAAAATTGTGTCCTGAATAGATAATTTGATGGCAATTTCATGTCTGACTTTCATTGCCTTTAAACAATTGCAGGTTTTCAAACTGGAACAAATACAGTTTTAAAGGAATCATTTTAAATGTGTTATCAAGTCAGTATGTTGGTTGTATTAAGATCATTGCCGAGTTTCAAGTCTGCAGACTTTGACATCCAGAAAGTTTAAAAGAACATCATTTTTGGAAAATGTGTGTAGCCGATTTTACAATTGTTTTAAAACCATACTGTGCATCTAAAGTCAATTCATCCCACAAATGGAAATAAAACTGTAAATGAGAATATCACAACCAAAAATCTCCAAAAATGCCCCTGGCATTGATCCGTATATTAGCAAGCGAGGTGTCAAGAAAATACCCTGATCGGCCTCCAACAGGATGTGGTGAGTTAAGTGGGGGTTGCTGGGGTGATTTTTTAGCTGATATGTTTGCAAAAAGATCTATCAGTCAGGGGGATGCAAAAGATGTTTTGTGGAAGCTATAATTTTCTCTTTGAACACCATGGGTAGCGATTGTGAAAATAATAAATTCCTTTGAATTGTATTATGTTAACTGACACACATTTTTATCCTTAATAGAGATTTTGTGAGCAATCTAGAATTCTCTCTTTTCTGTGCTCCTCGCGTTGAGAGGCATGTCGGTAGTATTCTGCCCTTAACCTATATTAATATATCAGCCAACAAATATATATTGTCATAGAAAGAAGTAATCTGCTTCATTTTGAAGGAGTATTTGAGGTTATCTAATTGGTTGTCACAGCCTCAATTCAAATAACATTTCTGTATATCTGGAGTCGATTCCTCTGTTAATTTCTTATCCATTCATCCCAAATATAATTAATTCAAACTATTCATGTAGCCTTTATTCAGTTAATGATTTATTTACGGATACACTATTTTTATAAGAAACATTACAGATACTATGATAATATAACGAAAAGATACATGCATTAACTAGAACTAACATACTTAGTAATAAAAAACAGGACAGTTGAGGACGTAGAAATAGTGTAAAATTAGTACAATGCAATTCAAAAAGTTATGATCAATCGATGCAACACAACAACCAATAATAACAATATCCGCATAAACAAATGCTTAACCAAAATAGTGAATCATGCTACGGATTATTTGAAATTTATCATAAAGACCAATAAGCATAACCATTTAACATGAAGGTAACTTATAAAAAGTGTAAACGGTAACTAAATAGAAAATGAAGACCAACAAACGCACAGCAAGCGAAAAAATTTTCCAATAAAGATCTAGCATACAGTAAAATAATATACAATAATATACTTTCAGAAAATATCACAATACAGTAATTTGAGAGCTGAGCAGAACGAACATGCCGGATTAAGCATTGAGTGTTGAAAAAGAAAAAATATTAGCTCAATGCAAGATGCCATGATACCATAGAAATAATTAAAATGCCTATGGTTTTCATGTAGATGTCGTCTATACGTAAAAACTAATCATTTTAACATGCAACAATCAACCTATTTAACAAGCCATAAAAGGAGTAGCGCAATCAGTTTGGATTTCATCATATAAATCCTATTTGAAGAAACATTTTAATCTCGAAAAAGTAATACTAATTGACAACCAATCACTTTACCCAGATATATCCAAGGGGCCCTAACCATAAACTATACAGAAAAACTCAGCTCTAGCCAACGTAGTTATTGATATGGCGGGTAAATCCTTATCAAACCAGTTGCATTCAATTACCGCCAGGTTGAGCAGAAGATAGTGATCAGTATTGCTGGCGAGCAGCCAACGTGGCCTTGGCGAAGTGACGTGACGCGAACCGAGAAAATGCATCCTGAGTCATCTATCGGTTGGGAAATCTACGGCTTTTAGCCAAATGCACTCGCTTCTCAGGTTACAGATTGATCTTCACGTGCTCTGAGAAGACTAGTCACTTCAAAAAAGTGTATGTGTGACACGGAGGAAATGCATCATGAATCATGAGTCATCTATCGTTTGCGAAATCTAGAGCATTTAATTTGGTCAAATAATTTCCTCCTCAGGCTACAGAATAATGTTCACGTACTTTGGAAAAATCTAGACGCTTATATGTACGTCAGTTTAACAGGGCGGAGGGAATGGACTGCCATTAAACGATGTGGAATATACAGCTTGTCAGCTTGTAGAGAAATACACTCACCTCTCGGATACTATAAGACGTTTTCATGTTTTATGCAACAATGCATGACACATTAACAAGTTCCTTACATCTCCTCGGATGACAGCTCATCAGTTTCAAACAAAAGGAGGAAACCAATCAAGGGAATCCTCGAGAAAAATTAATCTTGCACGATTCAGAACTATAAATCTTGCAAGCACCGCAGGCTGATGCAATGTAGCAAATATTGCAGATGCAAATGGATGAATGTGTTTCGCAAAGTAAATGCGAAATGATAAATATAGATGAAATATGAGCCGACCGCAGACAAAGTCCATTAATATAGCGACAAGTGGTTGCTCATAGGCGGAAATTAATTGTCAGTGTTGCCAACGCTTGCAGTTGCACCTCGCTGTGGTAGGTTGGCATATGTAATGCCGACTCAGGCGTACCAACTGTTTCTTTTGTCTGTGAGAGACGTTTGTGGATCTGGCTATCTTATGAGTATTAAAGTGTTTGTTTATTAATTTGTAGTGATGTAGTAGTTGGGATTGAAAAAAGCTTCCTTCATGGATCTATCAATACCAATGATAGATTTGAACTTACCCTAGTCGATGGGCTAAGAATACATTGAATAAGTACAAAATAATGAATACTCCGGAGTGGTAAACAAAACAGTACTATAATGTATTTGTTTAAAAAATAAAATATGGAAGTTCGTAGAACAGTTAAAAAATTAGCTCATATCTGCAATCAACTTTAATGTAACTCTTTTTTTTATTAATAATTAAACTCATACCAAATTTTATAAAATAATTGGATGGATAGTTCAAGATAATTTAAAGGACACCTGGGGAAGCAAAACCTAATCGACATCAGTTTGTGACATCTACGTTCATGAAGACAGACTCGATTGCCTATTTTGTTTGAAAAATCCATATCTGAGGTAAATTAGATTAAGGTTATCTCAAGAAAAAGTGATTTCAAATATTCCCAAACCTCCAAACTCGTGACCTGTGATCCTCGATAATTCACCAGATCTCCATTGAATTTGGAACCACGCCTCCATCAGGTCACCATAAACAGTATCTGTATGCGTGAATCCATCTCGAAACCGTCGAGTCGCAGATAAGTCTGTAACAATGGAATTGGTCCCGGAACGATCTATTATTGGGATATTCGTTTATCGAGGATATTTATAAGTTCCTGAGGGGACAGGTGATAAATCAAACCTCACGTGGCTGCCGAGCCGGGCTCTGAGGTCTGAACAGCAGAAGTGGAACAGTGTTGGAGCCGGGCCGAACACACGCACCACACGTGTTGGCGAACGGAGATTTATAGAGGAGAGTGTCTACCTCGCCACAATTTCGCCATTGTGTTACAAAGACTTAACTCGTTTAATTTTGAATTGTATTTTCGATTGATGAAATGAAAATAGACTTTCCACCACTATGATGTAATCACCTGCTTTATAAACTTCATATGGTGGTCGAAGACTGGTCTTTTCCGCCAGAGGGCCGAAAACTTTCCGCCCTAGGGCTGAAAGTCAGCGCATCATTCATTTGCTTGAAATAACGTGTGCAAATTACATAATTGTATTGCATTCAATGTGTTCCAACGCCAGGATATTTGCGATCGTATGAATTTCATAGCTGTGTTTTCTTAAACCATGACAAATAAGTTGAATCATCGTTTATAGCCTAAGAGATTAGTTTTCAAGTATGACAAATAAATAATCAGATATTTAATGTTATATAGGGCAAATTTTATCGTGTAATGTGGTGAAAAATCGCGTTCGCGCCTCGGCCGAAAGGGTTTTGCTGCTCTCGATCGTTCCAAATTCTCGACTTCGTCTCGAATTTTAAACACGATCTCAAGCCTGCAAAACCTCATTTTGGCCCTAGTTGCGAAGTATACTGTTACAAACATTGAATAATGGTAATTATTGAAATGTAACAAGCAAACAACAAAGGTATATCCCTACAGACTTCATTTTTTCTGTCTTGGCCTTTCTACGTTGAAAATATGCTTAGTAGACCGATGCCATACCCAAATCCCCCAAAATTAAACACTCTCATAGTTTCAAAGTTTATTCTAGTTTTAAATTCCAAATTCTAATCCGCAGATTGCACTATAAAAATGTTTGGTTTTGGCCAGCCGCCAACAATATAAATGTTCCTAAAACATACAACTAATATGAAATAGATCACGTTTCTAAGTTTTTAGATTGAAAATTGAAAAGAAGGATATTTGTTGTTTTGTGTCACGATGAGCTATTATTTAGAATTAATGCTGAAACTGCATCTGTTCCAAGGGATATAACATTTACATAATGAAAGGTAGAGATAAAAACATATTGGTATTCAACAATGACCGATCTTCGGAATTTAGACTGCCCTAATAATTTAATTGCTCAGACATTTTTGATGAATTAGCTTTTGAATATTTTATAACAAATAAGGCTGACAGACTATTATTAATAGCGCTACTTGTTTTCTTAATCAGGACCTTCGGGTTTTAAAAATTAGAGCAATCTAAAAGGCCCTCTAGCGCAGTTTTAAATTACAGGCGCAGACTTTCTGACTAGATTGGTGGCCAAAGAGATGATGTATGATCAATTTTGGCAATTTGTAACAGATACGCGTTCGCGTTCAGTTGTAAATGAATAAATGAATAAAAATGACTTTTTCAGTGTTTCGACGTTACACTGAACAACTAAGTCAATAACTAAACTCAACTAAGTGTTGAGGTTCACATTGAAAAATAAAATAAACGTTATTTGAAGGCATTTTAAAGTGTATAAAGAAATCTAGATTGACACTTTGACTCTCACCTGAGTATAAAGACTGTTGGTTTATTTCCCCTTTGATGCCATGCGGGATCGTTCGATGGTCGTTTCTTCATCCTACTGCCATAAACTCCGTTTATAGAATAGATATCAAAACCAGTTCAGGAAGGGAATAAAACCTGGCATTCATCAGTTGCCTTAGAACAGAATCGCCCATCTGTGGAACCTTGGGGCTCCCTTAAAGGAAGTTGGCGAAATAGCAAACGTGACTGCTGTTCCACCTCATGCCATCTGGCCATTTATCCATTGTGCATTCTTAATTTTTATTTTTTTGTAAATAAATTCGTTGATATAATCATAGTCTTCTACTATCATCCTTTTGATGGAAAAGTTGGAGTTAAAAATAAAATAGTTATTTTGAATTGTCGAACTTGGAACGAAAGTGAGTTTTTTTCATGATTTGCATCAAATATATATTTATAAGGTTTTATCAAAACTTTAGGATTTTCGATTCGCATTTTATCATAACAAATGAGCCTATAGAGTGACTCGGCTATTCATAGTTTTTTTTTAATAAGCTTTTTAAGAATTTTTTCCATTCGCATATTACAAAGAATGGCCAAATAGTTTTTTAACTGTGGTATGACTGCTGAATAATAGGCTCCATTACTACATACCATGTTAATGTTATTGGGCTGTATAACAATGTTCTTAAAGAAATGTCCATCTGATAATCAAACACCTGTCTATTATGGTTGCATTGATAATTAAACAGCCTACTTGAAGAGGAATCAAATATATTTTCCTTCAAATAATTTCTCCTTCTGTATATTTTGATCAGTTCATACAACCCAATACCCTCTTTTGCTGATCATTAAGTCCACAGATAACATATGGTACTCTCCAGTTACAAAGCAACATACACACCACAAACTTCCTAGATTCCGTGCGGAGTTAGGTAACCCCAGCGTCTGGTGGGTGCTCGCAACGTTCCCCGCAGAGTTATTACCGAGTAGACGGCAAACAGTCGCTTCAGCCGGCGGAACGCAGAATGTTCCATGTTGCATCGCCCAGCCGGTTGCCGGTTGCCGGTTGCAGTCGCTACAGGAAGTGCATATAATTGCACCAATTACTTCACGCACCAACTGCTGCAGAGTGAAGGCTCATCAGGGGAATTATCTTTTACGGCCGCCACTTCAAAACTGACAGCCGCTCGCTTGCCTCCTGAGGTAATCTATTTGTTTCTGAAACTGCTGTAAAATTAATCGTTTGAGGTGGCAGAAAGTTTATGGCTGGAGTCAGCGGACCGGGTTGTTCCGGGCTCAGGTTGGCGTTAGGTCATTCTTCTCTGTGTTCTCATGGTCTGTTTAGAGTATAAACATGAAAAAAATTATTAATAAATTAGTTTGTTGAAATCAACGAATGAGACATATTTCAAATCAATTTTATATTAAAATAACATTAGATTCTCAGGAAAAGACATGAGACAGGCCTTATCTTAATGAGATATCTTTATGACGGACACTGAACTGTAATCTAGTGGATTTTAAGAGATTATAGAAAACAATTATTCAAAACGAATTAGGAAACCATAAATTAAGATAATTTTCAAATGAAATACCTAAGTTATCTCACTTTTATTTCTGGGACTTCCTTGCTTCAAGGTAACCAGTAGAGTCCTCGTAATTCAATACTGTGGTCTTTCATGAAAATTTAAGAAATAGGTCTATAATCCTAATATTAATTATGAGTAGGCCATTGGAGTATACACTAAAGGTTGTGTGTATGCTGAATAGGGATAATTTTGATAATTTACTTCTTATCTCTTCCAAGCATGGGTATTAACTCTGATAACAAATGAAATGTCATATTTAAAATGTTTTTAGTTTAGTGATTCTCTTTCCATAGTGTAAGGCCAAGGGCCGGGAAGAGCAGCTATTTTTTGTAGAAGCTACTAGCAGTTGACTAGCAGCTCTCCCGGCCCTGGTGAGGCTGTTATGTAAAGTTTTGTTATATTGCCTCAATTAAAGCCAATATTGACACAGACTTTGAGAGGCAAAAATCCTTCGCTCCTTAGAACTTGAAAGATCTTAAAGTGATACTTTTGGTCAAAGGCATCAACTGTTGAGGGATATTTACTTGAGTAAATAGTCATCCAAATCATTAGCTGATTCATTGTTCAACGCTCTTTGGCCGATTTATTCAATTGTAAATTATCAAAGAAAACATTTAGCACAAAGCTATCTTAATATATTTGCAGTGTGATGATAACAGTTCGTCACGCGATTCAAAAGTGGCGTTGGTTCTTGTGAAACTTTTTACCCTAGAGGTGAAATATTAATTTTGCAACCACGAAATTCAAAGTGTGAAAAAAAGGTAATTCGAAATAAAACCACCCACTAACGTAGTTATTATGTGACGATGGAATAAGTGGACGGAGGAATAATATTAATCGGTGCCAGTAATATGCTCTCAGTAACTCTCAGTAACCTCTCGAGGGGTATTTATAAGCTTTGTCTGCAACAACACATATTTCATTCTTATTTATTGTTTAAATTACTCAGTGATTCTATTGCACACATTTCCAGCTGCAAAGACTTGTTTGATGCACTTGTGAACAGTGATTCAAGCAGACCTGCTACATCAGAAAGTGGGAATAGCTTTTGAGTATGTAATAAATTTTACGCACTGTATTTTTTTGTATTTTTTACATAATTTTTTGTGATATTGTTTTAGATACTCTCTAACTAGTAATATTTGGCAAATACCATCAGCCCACACTTCGGAGTGGTCATCTCAACAACCCCACCCGACATATCTTGTGTCGACCTCTACATCACTCCCAGCGCATCGCCGGCCATGTCCGAGGCGGCCCCAGCCTCGAGCGGCCCGGTTTGTTATTTATGGTTAATAACAGGACAAGTATTTAGTGGCTGCCCTTTTCTGGCAACTTGTTGCTACCGTTTATAATGTTCCAAGCGCCGCGAGTCTGATACACAGAGGCGTCGTAGATATTTCATTCGGATTTAAACACGTTCATGTAACAAGAACAAGTCCGCTTCCGTATTTGACAGGTGAATAAATGTGCAGCGGATTCTTGCGGGCAGCGAATATATAGATTTTAATTTCGTAGTGATATTGAAGTATTGAAAGGATATATTATGATTCACATATATGTTATAGCTATTAACAATTTATTTCTCGTTTTATGACAGGCCATCATGGCTTGACGGTATGACGGTAGTTTTTGCCGACATGGGTTAGTTAGTTGTAAATACTCTTAATAGAAGACAATTATTGAGAACCATTCATAATTTTTTAGGGTTTAAAAGTAAAAACATGGTCAGCTATGTTATTTAAATAATTCTTAATGAATCCGTGTAAACATATTCAGACAAAAGACAGACGAAACTTGCGAAAAACAAAATATTGTTTTGATTGCTTTTAAAAAAAATCAAACACGCTGACTTCCTTCAAGGTTAAGAGCAGTTTCATAGGCAGTAAGTACTGTGCAAAAAATTATACTAAAAACAACGGTAATATTTTTATTTTAACCCAGAAACAACATTTAAAAAATCGACTCGCTCCTTCTTCTTCAGTGCGCTTCACAATCCGTGTTCCGTCAGAAAAGTAGCAAATATTGTAACTCTTGTACAATTCTAATAAACAGAAATTGAAGTACTCTTGTAAATTATAATTCTATTACTCCTACTCTCATTCTTCACGTTCTATTTTCATAGCCTCTCTCCTCCTGGGAACTTCAAGGCCACAAGCAGGACGAATCGGATCGCGCGTTTATCAAGATCACGTTGACGGCAATCTCATAACCTTAAAACTCGGCCCATTAGGTATTCTAAGAGATGCAAATCGCCAAATCCCCGTGACCGGGTCAGTCGCCCGACCGGTAGCTGCTTTTTACAAAATCCAATTTTCAGAGGCGATGAATTTTGAACGTCGTAAAACAAGGTGTTTTGTTAATTTGATTAACGTTATGATGCCTTTTGTTTGTCTTAGTTTGTTCTTGGGGTAGCTGAATCACCTCAAGGAGTACACGGTTAGATGTATTTTGTTTACCTTTGGTTTTAAACCTTGAAAATTTGTACGTACTAGTACGAACACATTTTGGTTGTTCAAGTTATTAAATAGTCTAAAATTTCAGTTTATATTATAAAATACCTAACAAAATAAATGAATGAAGCGTGAGAAGGAGGGAAATTTAAATTATAGTTTGCCAGCGCCAGGCATGTCCCTCAGAAAACAAATGAAAACCAACTAGTATTATTCACAAGATCCCGTTAAGTATATGATTGTCCGGAGGGGTGTAGGTAAACTGCTCCCCCTTGCTTGGCGCGCCAGCGAGGCCGTGGTGCGAAATGTTTGCCTTGACTGTACTCTTTATTAACTGACCTAATCTCCTAGTCCCTCACGCGCGGGTGTAGGTAAACTGCTCCCCCTTGGCTGCTGCATACATTTGATTTAGATTCACTAAACAATTGAGATTCAATTGATATAAAGTAAATCTCACGAAAAATTAAACACTGCTTAACGTTGTACCACTACGGAAATAACATATAGTGCGTTATCAAATTTGGTTTGCTTCTGAGTTCAAAGCTGAAGATCCAATACACACATTGGTACTGTATTCCACTTAAAATACTTACGTTTAAAAGAAAGAGAACGACGTGCTTTGTGAAACTAAAATATGGATCACCGAATCACAACCAAAGTATGAATCACTACCGTAGCGTGCTTTCTTTTTTGATGAATGTATAGGATATTAATGAATAGAAAAGACAATACAATATTTTACTATTAAAACACGTTTTCAATTGTTTAATATCTCCCTAAAACTTGTAAAGTTTTAAATTAAGTATTGTAAGTGATTACCAATGTGTGCATTGGATCTTCAGCTTTGAACTCAAAAGCAAACCAAATTTGATAATGCACTTTATGTTATTTCCGAAGTGGTACAACGTTAAACAGTGTTTAATTTTTCGTGAGATTTCTAAAGATAATCATTGTGGCAAATTGTTTGGATAACAAATGGGTTGCTGTAATTTATTTGTTACCTCAAATTATTACTTAACATTATATTACACAATTGAACTCTAACTAGTCTGATTCTCAAGGGGGAGCAATTTACCTACACCCGTGCGTGAGGGACTAGGATATTAGGTCAGTTAATAAAGAGTACAGTCAAGGCAAACATTTCGCATCACGGCCTCGCTGGCGCGCCAGGCAAGGGGGAGCAGTTTACCTATTCCCGTCCGGAGCATTTTGTTTGTTGTTGTTGTTTATTTTTTCTCACGAAGTCGTTTCCTATTGGATGAGTCATTTGGTTTGTTGCTGTTATATTTTACCCAGAATGTTTATTGATTGTCCGCTAGATAGTAACATTTAGAATTTGGAATTTCGGATATTTTGAAACTCCTCGTATGTTTTCGTCTCCTTCGTGGGGTGTGCCTGTCGCTGGCGAATGATGAGTATTATAATTTCCCTTCCTGTCGCGCTTCATAGTTGTATTAATTCAAGTACGTATAACTGAATGGCAGATCCCAAAACTATGTCAAAAGTATATCAGTTTAAAACAACTATAACTTCTAGTTATGTTCTTGGCAAAAGAAAAAATTCACGAATGGCACCGCTGGATTGTTTTCCATTGAGTGTGGCCTCTTTTGCCCTCCAATATCCAACTTTCACCAATTTCGTTAATTTGAAAGACGACAGCAAATTGTTTTCAAATAGTGTCGTTATAACGTCTCACTAAAATTAGGGTGTATCTGTCATAACTCAGTTTAAAATCCCTCATACTTTAATCCCCCAGATTCAACTTCTTACTTTCTTTGGCATGTAAAAACTAACTGACCGAGTTTGCAATGACCAAGCCCAAACTGATAGAAAAGACCAGATCAAACTCGTCATGCTTTAAAAGTTTGCGAATCCTACACAACACAGGGAACAATGAGAGCATAGATTAGTTCCAGCGAGCGTCCGCCTATAGCTATAATTTATGAGCTCAGCCTCTAGTTAAATCTTCCGGTTTGACCAATTTGAGGTGTTTGTGTCAGTTCCGGTATCGATATGTAAATGGCACCGAACTCACTTCCGGTGACATGTTCGCTTCCGCTGTCGTGACCGTGTGTCATGTCGGGAAAAATGTTTGTCCGCTGATATATCTCTGTGCATCGGTCGACACATGCATCATGTGCTGTTACTGCGATCAGTTAATCATCTTCCTATAATGGCGGTTATTATCAGTTAGGTTTGTTTGTTCGTAACCAAGCACTATCTTAATAGGTGTTTAATTCACATCAGTTTTGCTAGTTCTAAAATATCTAGCATTGAACTGAAAGCAACTAAATTGAAATAAATGTTACTTGCGTAAACACCTGTAGATATCAAAAATATTTTTGTATAAATTGCCGGACTAGTTTCAAGAGTTTAACCTCTCATCCTCAGCGGCATTTCACACCTTATAAACTAAGCCCATATTTCTGCAGTTGTCGATAAACAATAAAAAGAGGTTTATGAGTTTATGAGGTGTGAAATGCCGCTGAGGATGAGAGGTTAAACTCTTGAAACTAGTCCGGCAATTTATACAAATATATTTTTGATATCTACAGGTGTTTACGTAAGTAACATTTATTTCAATTTAATTAAAAGATAAAAAGGCTGTTAGACAAGTGAAAGCAACTGCATTTTGTTCAATTGCTGTGATCGTTAATCAATGCACATTACTCAGGAAAATCAATGTTAACGAAGGAATTACTTTTCATTTTTTTATTTTTTTGGATCATTTCACTACGATTTAACAAGTCGGATGCGCGAACTAACTGTTTAAGTTGTAAATCATTAAAAAGGAGAAAAAGATGGACTTAAAACTGCCTCACAGCACTTTGTACATGTTACAATAGGTTTAAAGTAAGAAAAACGCATTCTTTTTCAAGCACTTTAACCACCCGTAGTAAATATATTTAATCGAATCTCCCAAATCAATCACAAATAAATCCAAACCTCTCGAACGAGAAATCAAAAACACCGGGGGATAGAGCCATCAATACGTGACAACTGGAGGCTGAAAACGTCAACATGGTACAATGGGCACTCAAAGCGGTGTCGGAGGTCGGACACAAAAGCTACCTGGGCTAAACACTCGGAGGGTAGTCGCGAAACCTCCCCTTCCAATCGGATATTGACTCGGAGACCTGTGGTCGGAATGAAAAGATTGAAAAGCCACAAATAAATCATACTAGGCGAGCTTTGTCGGGAGAGTGATGGGAACTATCCGATAGAAACAAACGATTCATCCGATTGTTGCGCGCCAACCGATTCATCCGATGGTTACTTTAATTTTCATCCGGTTGAATCATCCATTCATTCGCATGTGAAACAACTGAATGGCACTATCGATGAGTTCTGAAAACCATCCATTTCATATATTCATTCAAAAGTAAAACAATTCGTCCCGTATTTTCATTCTTTTTCAAACTACGAGTTATTTATTTAATTACTGAAACTAAAACTGTTCTGGATGGTGAAAAATCCGGGTATTTACGCAAATAGGTTAATCAGTACCTGGTGGACCGAGCCTTGCCCGGTGTTATTTCATGTTTACCAGTTCATCCAGTTACTATAAAATATTTAAATGTCATAAAATTTATAATTATAAACCTTTTTTATTCCTCCATGGACTCTTCATCCCACCTGCTGTATTTTCCCTTGATAGCTGTAGATTCCAAACAGCTGTTATTATTACTTCATTTGTTTACATAATTTGTTTCCTTGTTTATTTTCGTTGCCATCACGGCAACCCATAAGGCCAATGTTAAAATTTTACAACTTTTAAATTCGATTTACTACGTTATTAGACTTTTTCTGGCCAAGTTATCTGCATAAAAGAAGTTTTTGAGTCATAAATTACTTATTTCCAGACTTTGAAGGAAATCCTCGGAGCCGTTTTTGAGATAATTGTGCAAGCATACAAGCAAGCAAGCACGATAACATTACTCATATAAGAGTATAGGATTTGCCTTATTTAATTTACCTAAATACAAAATGTTTAGGGTCTTAAAAAAGGTTATTTTGATTCATCCACTTGCAGGTGAATTATCTGCTCGCAGCGGCCCGATAGAATCTACTTTTATCAAAACAGATAAGCAATGTTGCCAATTAAAACTATCCATCTAAATCAGGCTCGCGCAACAGATGGTTTATCTATCCATCCACTAGTCGGATAGTTGATACTGTAGTTCCTCCAGTCTCAGCACGCAGTGCGGGCCAATGCCCTCCCCAAACCCACCCAGGGTAAACATCGGATGAATCATCCATCCGAAAACTATCGGATGAATGAAAACCATCGGATGAACCATCGGATGATTGAAATCAGTCGTTTGTCCCATCACTAACCCACGGTCGGAATGAAAAGCCACAAATAAATCATACAAGGCTCTGGTTGCCGGAGCGAGATGGATGTCGCTGTCTTTGCCAACCTGCGACCGCGCCATCCGTCAAACCCGCAGGTGTCGCGGAAGACAAAGGGCAGAAGGGCGTGAGCGGCAATGTCGATGTGGAGGTCGATCGCAACATCGAGGAGCAGCTGACGCTGGCTGCGAGTCTAGAGTGTGGGCAATGCTCTGGGATTGTGTGAGAAGAAAATGTGAAGTGGAAAATGATTTTTGTTTGTAACACTTGATAATACAGGGTGTTTTTTAAGGCAACCCAAAACTTTATTTGATCAGTGAAGGATTATTTCCCCCCCAAGATCCCCAGCTTTGACCCGACTATATTATTTTCTTTAGGGATACATAAAAAGTAAGGCCTACGAAAACAATTCACAGGTTATTCAGCACCTCAAAACATACATAAATAAACCGTATCAGGAAACTGACACATACTTTCTCCCTTCAAGTCATTTAAAACCAGAAAACATATTTATTGAAATAAAACAAATTAACAATTAATTATCACACAAATATATACCAAATGTTATCAAAATCGGTAAGTAAATAACGGAGATATCGCTTTTTAAATATTTGCCATAAGAATAACATTGGACAACGTACTGCGTTTACCGCCGAACTTAAATATCAATTATCTCCCCAACCAGATGACGTAAACTAATGATTCAAAATACTACATTATTTAGTTTTTCAAGTCAAATTTAATGGTTGCAAGTATATTTTCTTTAGAGGTCACAGATTTAGTGAAATTTGAAAAATGTGATTTTTTTAACACTTAACCCCCATAACTTCTGAACCTGAATTTTTACAGACATGCGGGTGGTGTCATTTTTTTTGTCATCTTAAGCATTAAAAACCATGAAATTTTCATCAAAATCGTTAGAGCCGTTTTTGAGAAATTTGCATTTTGTCATTTTTTATGGGGTAAATACCCTTAAAAATCAAAAATTCAAAAAATTGAAAAATGCGCCTGGAGATACTACGGCTTTATACCTACATGCCAAAGTTCATGAAAATCGGACCACTGGTGTCGTCTCTAGCTTTGTTTACATCCACACACACATCCACACACACACACACACACACACACACACACACACACACACACACACACACACACACACACACACACACACACACACACACACACACACACACACACACACACACACACACACACACACGCCAAAAATCACTTTTTTGGATTCAGGGAGCACTAAAACGAATATATCCACTAATAAATCAATTTCGAAAATTTTGACGAAAATAATACTTTCTCCATATACTATGTATAGGGGGGAGAAAGTAAAAATTTAATGCAAGAAATTCAAAGAAGTGCCTTGCAACGCGTGTTCGGGAATTTGATGGAATGAGTATAACTTTATACAAATGTCAATGGCGGACTGTTTGAGCACATATTGTAAACTAAATGTGATCAAACTTAAATAATAGGTAGTATAAAATGTAAAGATCTTAAAAAAAATACTCATTTCATTCTTATAACATGTGCATTATTCAATCTTAAAAATGGGTTGCGTTAAAAAAAACACCCTGTATTATGAAAATCAATTCACAGAGATAGGTTTGATTCTTCATAGTTGATGAGTTTTCAAAAACAAATTCATAGCGCGAAATCATCGGAGTGTGGTCTTTGAACGGATTGAGTTTCTCATGAAACTTGCAATTGGGCCACATAACTGCAATGAAGAAATCACGACAGAGTATGATCCTATTCAGTTATTTAGTTTCAATGACCATTATGAGGTATTAAAATCTGATTGCTATTTGGCTCGTTCGATAAAACTGAACGAGTTATGATAACTTCTGCGATTTCACAAGTTCAAGTATTATATGTTGTTTCCGATTATTTATGGCAAATATTGGATGGATCGTATGATATCTTATTAGTTCATTCCAAGGATTCGATCAGGACTAAATAATTAATCAAGAATGTTACCTTTGCTCTATCTAATAAGTTGAGGCTCTTGAGTCTTGAGCTGACGTTAGGATTATTTCCGTTTGTCTGTCTTATTATTAAAACTTTGATAGAGTATGATAGTATTAATAATCTATTGCAAGTCAAGATTTACTTTAAAACTGTAACTAAAATAGAAATGCCTTTATTTAATCCTTATATTAATCTATTCCTAGTCAATATTTACATTAAAACTGTAGCCAAATTAGGATTTCCTTTATTTTATCCTTAAAGTATCTGTATATAACTGGCATGTGTTAACAAGAAATTCCAGCAAACTAAATTCAACCTCGATTGTTAACCTCACTTTTATATTTCAAGTTTTGTTTAGAAATGTGCAATAAGCCTAAATCAAATGATTACACGCCTATATAAGATGTATTCTTCTAGTTTTAAATGATTATTAATCTATGCTAAACCTCTGAAATAACATGAGCTTTGACATAATAAGAAGAAAGACTTAATCAGAGGAATCTACCCTATGCCTCAGTACAGTGATTTACCCACTTCACCTTACAGACAAGTAGGCTCATATCCAGTTGACAATAACACTCTGAATTGATTGCCTCGGCATGTACACAATCACAAGCAACTCGTGGGTGAGACATTCGCCTTGTTCAGACGTTGTTTATGACCTGATAACAAGAACCTCTGATCCAACTGCGCCGTGGTTCGATCCATACTGGGCATAGTTTACTTCTCACATTTATGTAAATACCGCTAAACGTCCCGAACATTGCCTTTCTTCTCAATAACGACTATTACCTCGGAACATGTCAGCGTGTAGGCTGGAAATTGGCTGAGATTGTGAATGGAGATCATTCCTCACGAGTGATAGGACGTCGTGTTCAAGGTGGGTTTGTTGTGTTTCATTACAGTAGAACCCCTGTAACGATTTGGGGGCCAAATCCGGATAACGATTTGGCCGGATAATCCAACCGATTAATACCCCCGTTGCAGCAGACCTGCATACTCAGCGAATTTCAATTGCAAAACAACATATTTCAATCTAACATAGCGAGATTTGACATATTTTAGTAAGCTCCATAAGAATAACATGGGGAATGAGTATGCAGGTTTGCTGCTACAGGTTTATTAGAACTGGGTGGTTTTAATTCAATATTTAGTATATATGAACTAGAAAAAGCCATTTACCAAGTTTTATCAAGATATGTTGAGAAATAACCGAGAGGTAGAATTTTACTTATTTCCCATAAGGTTAATATTGGGACAACGTACTGTGTTTACCACTTTCAATATCTCGGTAACCAATGGACATAGAGCAGTGATTCAAAATACTCAATTGTTTGTTTTTTGAGCTGAATTCAGTAGTGCCAACAACAATTCGATAATTTTATTTTCCTATGTAAAAAACTCAAAAAAACATTTTTGGGGGGTTTATCCCCCTTTACCCCCCCTTCCGGTGGTCCGATCGGGCTGGTTTACGAACTCGTCCGAGGGATTACCACTTTACATGTCTACACCAAATTTTATTAGAACCGGACCATTTTTGCGGCCGCTATCGTGCTCACAGACATATATATAAATTCCAACTTATATTGTTTTCTGCTTCTGGTGGCCCCAAGACGAAAAGTTATCATGGTCTCGGGCTTAGGTCTTACCATGAGACCTACGGTAATAGCTTCTTCCCTATAGGGGAAATTCGCTAAAACGATAATGTATTCCTAAGTAACAATACGTAGCTATTGAATTAAGCCCAAAGAAGAGCTTTAAATATTTTTTGGGTTATTTCGAAATACATTATGTTGTTATAACCAACACATCACTTACCCACTAATTGAGCCTACATATGCAATAGGGATCCAACCCACAAATATTAAAATGTTGTGTTTTGGTAACTTCCAAATAAAAGAAACATTGATTTATTTTATACAAAAAATATCTGACCAAAATTAGCTTATTTAAGCAGTAAAATCTTGCTTGGAACCAACCCACATATCTGTAAAGGTACTTTCAGGTTTAGCAATAAGGATCCAATGGCTTGTTCTATGAGAGATTACCTAGTTATTACTTACAATTTCAAGTACAAGAGTAAATTACAAATAACTAGTGAATGACATAAGAAGATTATTGAGTTTGTTTGTAACTTATTTTTTGTATTTGTAGCTTGTTTCTTGTTTTTTGGTTTCAGTTGACTGGATCTTGTTTGCAAAATCACCTGTAAAATGACACAACACAACACCTGTGGCTTGGACCCTCTAAACAATGTATACATTGCCCTAAACGTCTTTATTCAAAAAGGATCCAAGCCACAAAACAATTAATAACAAAGGGAATATATGGACTATGACATTAAACCTATCATTTATAAATAGAGGATAGTCACTTTTATACATACAGTGCAAATTTATAACGTTAAAATTAGACAGGAATTAATAATGAAGTAGAAAATTTAACCTTGTTTTTCTCAGTTTGACTATGCAGTGGTTTGGATCCCTATTGCATATGTAGGCTCAATTGTTCTCGTTTCACACATGGATTTGAATTAATTTTGAACTAAATCATTTCCCTAATCAGTAGTATTCGCTAACACCACCGCTTCATCGTTGTTTGTATGCATGTCATACTTTGGAACTTGACGAAACAAAACAATTAATAACCGCTCTGGGTATTAAACAACAGTTATAAGAGGTTACTAGCTGAAATGAGTATTGTACAAATGGCAGAATACGTTAATGGCTCAAGTTCACTTTTTCCGAATCAGGGCGGATGCAAACTGCCAAAACGTTCGACGAGCAATTTGCCGCGTGAGGCCTTATGAGAGTGATGTAGTACGAGTCACACCAAACGTACTAGTTCACGCTCGCATTCACCAGTATCATTCTGTTTGTTGGTAGCAAACTGGAGTCATACGCAGATAGATATATTACAGCGTAAACAAACAGAGAGGTATTCGGGAGTATCAGAGGGAAATGCGTCTGTAAGCATAAGAAATATGTTTTGACGTAGGCTTTTGAGAACCGACCGGATAAACCGAGGCTCCACTGTAGATCGCTCATGGCCACCGATCTGACACTTAAATGGAGCCAAGTGGTAAGCTTATTGGAGCGGGTTAGTTCGAAGCACTTTAGTTAGATGTCGTTGTAAAAACATGGTTTTCTTCTTCTTCACTGAATCAGCCAATCAAAACCACGATAACGATCTGCTAACTTCCTATTCCGTTTCCCCTGATTTCTGTCACGACGCGACGTGCACACAACCATAACGAGTTGGAATTAATTTGAATGTGGGTACCTAAAGTACGTTTGCAGAAAGTTGTTCTAGTGTAAGTTGTTTCGCGAAATACTGTACAGCGTGATTCATATTGGGCTTAAAGCTATTGATGGAAAATAAACACGTAGATGTTTACATAAAAGCGCTTATTACAAATTATCTAAGTTAATTTTTATTAAGTGCTTTTATGTAAACATCTACGTATTTATTTTCTATCAATCGCTTTAAGCACAATAAGAATCACTCAGTACAGTATTTCGCGAAACAACTTGCACTAGCGGCAAACGTACTTAATCCAAACAAATCGGTAAAGTAATTAAAATTGAAAGTCTAGCAAACAAAACAGGAAAACGAAAATATAAACAAAGCAGACGACGACGATCGATATGTCGCATCGACGACCATCGATACATCGCATCGATCTTTTTAGTTCGTAGCACTTTTTTCAGATAGCGCTGCTGTTCCCTTACCACCGAGTTAACATGGAAGTGCCAACTCTTTACGAAGTTCATTATTACTCTATGCCATGGCTACGAGGCCGCCTCGCTCTCTCAGTTTCGCAGTGACGTTTTGAAATCCTTTCTTCAAACCCCACACGTGGGCGTCTCATTGCTAATTCTGGGAAAACCGCGGAATGATAGTAATCATCTAGGAATGTGTAATAAACATCTAAACACACCTGAGCATCTGTGTCAAAACTTCCGGCGGACGTAACGAGGGAACCACACGAGTCGGCGGGAACAATGGCTGGAAAAAGAGTGTTCAGAACAAAAGTAGCCTAAAGGACAGCAATTATTTAAATAAAACCGCCTACGGTAGTTTTCCCACCGCCAATTTCACCTACGGGAGCCGCACAATTAATCGTGAAGGGATATAATTACCGAACACCCTGTAAATAAGAATAACAGGTCCGACCGACCGGCCGGCCGACATTAACAATTCGGTGTAATTGTAATTGTCTAGAGTTACACGCGAAAGGCGGGCATCGGGATCCACCTGCCCAAAATCTACAGGACCAAGATTACGCTCAATTACCTTCCTCGGACCGAATTAAATTAAAGACGAGGTCGAGAACGTCCGAACCCCGTGACGTTGAACACGACGATTTATCGGCCTTTACAAAAGTGAATTTATTAACCCGACGGAGCGGAGCGGAGCCGTGTGAATCTATAATGTGAGCCCGAAATTACAGTTATTAAGAGCCCAGGCTTAAGTCGCTTTTTAATTGGTTCCAACCGATTTATGAAGTGGTAGTCTTATCGAGGCTTCCAACCGAAAGATAAGAAGCCCGCTTATCGCGGCTAATGAGGGACGCTAGCCTCAGGTCAGCCGTTATCAGCCTTCTTATCGCGTTAATCGTTTTTAAATTATACCACGCCCGACGGATATACTCGCTGTTGTTTATGACATGTTTTTTATTGGGCTTCTGAAGGGGAACTCCGGTTTCTGAGCGATCCTGGAGGTAAGAGTTGAGAACCGATAAAAACTCTTCAACTGGTAGTCGTTGGCGAAGTCTTTATGGTATTTTTTCTGACTTATCTACATGTGATTGCAAGCAGAGAATCATAAATGTTAAATTTTAAGGTCGCTTTTAATTTTTTCGTGATTTTCTCGTTTAAAATATAAATTAATCCCTAGGCCTACTGTAGAAACCCGTATTGCTCCGGACCTTCTTTGTCTCCCATCTTATGAATAACCAACAAAAGATACCAATATAGCAGGCACCAACTATTTTGTCTAAGCTTTTAAGTTGAACAGCGGCAACACCCCAGAAAATATAAAAAATCTGTAAAGTTCAAATGTTGTTTTACGTATTTTACACGACGCACCTTATGTCAAGATTTGTGTTTTTGTAACTTTTATTGCATTTATCAAAATCGAACCAAATGGAATGAAAACAATCAGATTATTATGCTTTTGTAAGAATTGTTGAATGTTTCCCAAGCTTGATGATGCCATAATTCAAAATCGTTCTGATATAAGTATTTATGTAAAAGGTAATAATTAATACCTTTGATTGATATGTATTTATGAAAAAGGTTACAAAAACATTATGACGGTCAACAGATTTTAATTTAGGAAATAAATTTCCCCATGTAGAACCTTGGTTTTATTGCCTCAGTACCAGTGTATATAAAACAGCATATATTTTCGACATTAACACGAGGCATGTGCACACCCTTTCATATGTTATTACATATGAAAGGGTGTGCACATGCCTGTGCTTAGCTGGGAATGTGAAATAGAATGTCAATTTTTACGAAAAAATTATATCAGTCTTTAGTACAAGCTTACACCTACTGATTCTGTAAATGTTCAAAGCCGTTGTGGGAATTTAAGCTAAATATAGATAAAAAATTAATATTTTTTTGTTGCTAATTCACTGTTGTTAATGGTGAATTTATGTTGTGACTTAGATTTTTGGGAACATTTGCTATCACTTATTAGTAAAAATACGTTTCGCGACGTTTTAGTCTCTGGAATCCGATCACGTCTTAAGGTGGAAAGGTTAAGGCCACATCGTTCAGATGTGTCTACATAACCGAAAATACGAATATACCGAATATATAGAATAATAATATAAAATAAATATAGACTTTTTATATAGAACATATTAGGATTAGTAACTCACAGTATGGAGGACCTGGATGAAAACATAGCCGAAACAGAGAACTGTAAAAGCAGTAAAACACTAATGTTGAAAACAAAACATGAACACAATCTGTCTTAGCTCAGCTCTGGACCAGAGCTAAGAGCCTCTGGTTAGGTGTGGACGTGTTGTCTTCTGATTGTTGAAATTTCTGATATCTGTGTTTTATTGTGTTCTTGTTTTGTTATCAGCACATGTGTTTTTGACTGTTTTACAGTTCTATGTTTTGGCTACCTATATTTTTGTCCAGAACCTCTTGGCTGAGTGTTGCTAATCTTGTTATGTTCTTGATTCATTTCCACCTGAAGACGGGATTCTATCATAGAAACGTCGGGATACGTGGTTGTGGCAAATGTCCGCAATTCTCAAAATAAAAAATATCTTCTTATACAAATTAAATACACGATAAACACCAACTAACTTCAATGTACCTACTACATAAGGCCCCTCTAGCGAAGGCTTCAAATTCTGCTTAACATTTCAAGGCCATGTGGACGTACGAATACCTTAATCATACCTACATCAGAGCATATATTAATAACGAACGAGCTACACCTACTGAGGCAGTTGCCCCGACTCTTGGTTAATGACTGGTCAAATTTAGAAGTACTAGTTACGTTTCCACGATCCAATTTATCGCTGGCCGAGGCCGGCTCAGCCCACCTTAATACGGCATCATAACTCTCTACGGGCATTAGTACCTCATTTCCTTCTCCCTTATCTGCTCGCCTTGTCTTATCTCTAACTGCTAGGTCTACAAAGAGAGAAATTAACTGTCATCTAGATAAGGCTGGAATGAAGACTTCTCACTAATTGAGTGCGACCCTTGCTGTTACTAATGTTTGACCTTTTTTCTGCCCTGTCCATTATTTGGTTTGTCTTTCTCTTGCTCTATACTATGAGGTTTTTACGATTGCAAGATAAGATAATTAACCTGGTAAATTGAGATTTTCTAAACTTATCCACGCGGGAGTCTTCCCTTCCTTTTCTTATATTTAGGTGATCAGAATATTATGATAACATTGACAGGTAATTTAAGAAACTTATATTAACACGATAGCCAAGCATTAAATAAAAATAAGCTAAATTTTTTAGGTATAATTTGCAATATTTACCTTACTTTTCTTATTGGTTATACTCTACTCTATCAACTTTAACTCCCCCCCCCCCCAAAACTAAAACAGGTTATAAAACTGATGAACAATTACAGACCTATATTAATTATCCCTTAATTCTCAAAACCTTAAAGTATTTTTGTTTTGCCTTTTCCGTTCACAGAAACAAACAATTAAATGTTCACCCCCAAAAGTCTAAAGGGCGAAAAACTTATGAACAATTACAGACCTATATCAATCATCCCTTATTCTGAAACATTCCAAAATTCAATTTCTTCTTTTCCGTTCACAGAAATCATCAAAACCAACCCATCCGGAACATTCGAAGTGAAAGGCGGACGGCCACGGAAGACCCACAGGGCGAGGAAGAGGCATTACAGTCCGGCGGGGGGTGGAAGTGGAAGTGTAGATCCTGCGCCAGCTGTGCGAGGGGTTGTTTTGGTTCGTTCTATGATTACAACCACCAGACGGGCGGACAAGTGCAGGACCTGTCTGCGGGGCCGTCTAGACGTGGGGGTGAACCGACAAAAAACTTCAACCCTTCCACATGTGGGTCCGAGAGACCCTCTTTAAATAATCTTCCCCCAAGGTCGTCAGGTTCTTCACCAGCCGGCCGCGACCTCGCCTCACCTCTCGCTCTCGGCCGGGGGTTGATTGCGTTTTTTGTGGATTCCAGGCTCTAATGAAAAAGTTTCAGGTGGTCCCGATGAATGTAGTGTTTGTAGACTATGTGTTAGTTAATAGGGTTTTGGTAAAACATTCAGGTAATGTAAAATTAACTTTGAGACTAAATATAACCGTCCTCATAATTAGACCAGTTCGTAAAACTGTTAACCGAGGAAATTGTGGTTCGGATTCCACGTTAAAATGTAGATCCCTTAGTTGCCATTGGCTGTTGGGCTATTAATTATCAATCTTGTCTAAGGAACATGTCGGCCTTAGTAACAAGACTACAAGATCGCGCCACAATCATTCTTCACTCATCTGTCATTCATACTTGGCTTAAAATACCTACCTGGGTAGGTCGCCATTTCAAGAAAAAGTATAAAGTATAAAGTATGTGCTTCAATAGAGGTTTGTTTCTCACAAAAGGAAGTGCAGGGTTACAGAGAATATGTGTATGTTTAAGACGATTTCGTAAATAAAACTACTCCGTTAATTAATTGCAAATATATATGTACGATTTTAATTCATTATTACCATTTTTGAATCAGGAAAATTTATTATATATAAATTCTGAAAGGCGCGTGATTTCCATGTTTTTATCAAAGGCATGAGTTAATTTGAATAAAAGAGTAAACTTAAGTTGGGAAAATTTGTTAAAATACAGTTCAAATAACTTGTATTGTAGTGTTCTTATATTTTTGAACCTACTACCGTTAGAATGTAATGTAGAACATAAAGTGGTAAATGTCTAGCTTCATATGTTTTAAGGTCGCAATTTCTTAGTGCCAATAATATACAAAAAATTGTTTGAGTGGAGCGAGCGGAGGTGTGACCGCAAGTAATCCATTTTATTTGGCTCGCACAAGCAGAGCGAGTACTTGCTGCATGCGTTATTTGAACATTATTAATCCTTACACATAAATTGTTCCAACCTAAGTGGAAATTCCCAATAACACCCTACCTTTTATTCGTTCACTCCTACATTCTAACTCAACTCAATAACTTTGTTGCACATTTGCAACCTACGCACACCCAACAGGAACTTACCATGCTGTGAAGGAAGTGCTAAAAGGCGTTTAGCGACATTTACATAAAAGCTCGGTTCAAGCGTGTCTCAGTATGGAGATACAGTGTTGTACTGCAATCAGAGAGCCTTGTAGACTTTGTAGCCTCGCGACGGGCCGCCTCTAGCCTCGGACGGGCCGCCGCCTTCGTCCGACAACCGCTCGCTGTCTGGTTTGACCCTGACCCTCCAGCAACAATCAAAACGTACGAATGAAGAATGTTCCCTAAGTTTTTCCCAATCATTCAGATTTGGTCCTTACTAGCTGCAGATTCGTCGAGGGTAAAATTTATCAGTACCCAATCGAGCAAAATGACAAGAACTTTTATTAATCCAATCGGGAAAGCGAACTTCTTTAGCATGTCAGTCTGTCATCTCATCTGGAAAATTAAGATGCTACCTTGGAGTTCAAAGGGTTTTAGTTTGTTAGTCCGAGGTTTCGTGGATAAAGGCCTCACTTGTAGTATAGTGTGGTCTTGCGTGGATATTAGAGGTTATAGTAAAAAAATAATAGGAAAATGTGGTGGGAATATTTTGTTTTTGTTGCGGTGTGATGTTTAGCTTAATTTCAAACATCAAACAATAGTATGTTTCTGTTTTGTTTATGGTTTGAGTAAAGTGAATATGAATTTTTATCCCATGGAGATTAATTTATCAACGAGAATAATTAGGATATATATTATTTCAAACTTATTGTTTGATCTGCTAGTTAAAGGGTGAACTGTATATGCAATGTATAACCTACTTTTTTTATTCTGATGTATTGAAACGTTTTTCTCATGATCTACAATTTGCAGATAGTTGACCATGCTTTAGCAACCTATAAACGCTACTATAAAGAGACTATTTTATGGCTAATAATAGTTAAGGTTGATAGAAGTTGGTTTTCACCACGGGAAACTCATATAAATAATAATAAAAACCGTGGGTAGTGCAACTTGCAGATTATATCTACTAAATGCAGATTCATTAGCAGCACTAGCCATTAAATAGTATATTGTAAAAATATCATAAAGATTTGAAATATCCATAAATTTGATACGTTGGATTTAATGTTTGAAATCACATGGAACCATTAAAATAACAACCTATAAAATGGATCGTAATTGCATTGGCGGGAAATGTCTTTGCCCGCGTTGCCAACCCAACTTGTGCATTGGCGGGAAATGTCTTTGCCCGCGTTGCCAACCCAACCTGTGCATTGGCGGGAAATGTCTTTGCCCGCGTTGCCAACCCAACTTGTGCATTGGCGGGAAATGTCTTTGCCCGCGTTGCCAACACAACTTGTGCATTGGCGGGAAATGTCTTTGCCCGCGTTGCCAACACAACTTGTGCATTGGCGGGAAATGTCTTTGCCCGCGTTGCCAACCCAACCTGTGCATTGGCGGGAAATGTCTTTGCCCGCGTTGCCAACCCAACCTGTGCATTGGCGGGAAATGTCTTTGCCCGCGTTGCCAACCCAACCTGTGCATTGGCGGGAAATGGACTGAGGGTGGGTTGATCAGTTTACTAAAAACAAATACGTTACTGTTGATAGAATAATCGAAGATCAGAACCGGCGTTCCCTCTTTTGCAGTTCAACGCAATGGCCTTACTATCTTACATCTTTCGGCGCATGGTTGATTTGTGGCATACTGGTGGTAGTTCCTTTTTGGAAAAAAAACAGTCACACATAATCCAATATCTGGCTAATTTGTCTAATATTTTGGTTACGATTGTACAGCCCTCATTAAAATTGCCTCTGAGTGTTTTGTATGTCTCTCGTGTGCATAGAGTCATAACAAAACCCCTTTTCAAGAATTGTTCTTTAAATAAAAGCTGGTCAATTTCTGACTGTACGAGTTTTTTAAATAAAAATATACCTGAATATTTAAAACCAGCTAGGAACCAGTACACAGTTGCCACTGAGATCCCCCCGCCCACCAGCGTCGCCGCGCTAGGCAGGGCTCGGGTCTTGTATTTGCATACAAATAGCACCGCGGTACAAAGACAAAACTGACCTAAGAATAACAAGATGATTGAGTCGACGGGACAGCTGAGAAAGTAACATCACGTATTTTGACATACGCTACTGTCGGGTGCTTATAGCGACAACAACTAAAAGAAGAATAATTAATGTAAAGTACAGTACTGTACATCCACTTGGTTAAAATTGAACAGATGTTTACTTAGATACGTAATCCAGCACTATTGTTATTTGATAATGTAATGCAATTCCATGAGTTGAAAGTCCATACATGCTGTGCTACAGTCCTGGGTTATGTGTGGATCAGACTCTGTAACGTGTTGCATTAATTGATTTTACTTTGAAAATCGTGCTAAAAAAATAGCGTGTTAGATGACGATTTTTTTATACTTAGTTAAGACATGGACGCACTTCCTGCATATTTAACACGGAATGAGAGGCAATGACGGTATGGAATGGACGAGATGGCATGGAATGGAAGGATGGCATGGAATGGACGAGATGGCATGGATTGGAAGGATGGCATGGAATGGAAGGGTGGCATGGAATGGTCGAGATGGCATGGAATGGAAGGATGGAATGTAATGGAAGGGTGGCATGGAATGGATGAGATGGCATGGAATGGACGAGATGGAATGGAATAGAAGGATGGCATGGAATGGACGAGATGGCATGGAATGGAAGGGTGGCATGGAATGGACGAGATGGCATGGAATGGAAGGATGGAATGGGATGGAAGGATGGCTTGAAATGGATGAGATGAAAGCCTTCTTGCTGACGAAACCCCATTGATTCATTTTGTAATAGTTGAAAACCATTGAAACCATTGAAACCATTTATTATCAAAGAATTTTCCATACAATAGCTCAGCCAAGTGACACAGCACTTGTCGGCAGAGCCCGTAGCCACAGAAAAAAAAAACAAACAATAAGAAATTAATTATAAAGGTTGCTCTTATGTGGTGGCAGGTGATCCAATCAATGACTTTATTATTTCTGCTAAAAACACTAGTGCAGGTACGTACACAAACATAATAAACACATACCGTACATAATATATATCTATCTATACTAAAGTACTCAGAAATTACTCTTTGGGCTGTCAGGAAAACATGTACTCTATGCTTTAAATTGGAATTCAATCCATTTACGTCATTTAATTAATAATTACTTTCTGGAATAGACATGAAAATGAAATGGAAAAAATTTTTCCTCAAAAATTAAGAATTAGGGTGATAAGGTGATTTTAAAAGGAGGAACTTTATAATATTTTATATTTAGGATTGAAAAATAATATTGAAAAAATATTGAGTGGCGCAAGAATATGTACTAGTGGATCTGCAGGTTAATGGGTGCCGGCATAGTGCTATTACTGAGTTGTGGGATAGTGAGGACTGAAGTGTTAAACTTTATTGAAAGTGTAAAAGTGAGAAGATTTCAGGTGTTCCAGATGAAGTGAAATTGTGACATGCTTGAAGAGTCAAATGAGTGGGAATGTTGTGCTTGGATTGTCAAACAAAAGGGAACCTGGGTCACAGACAAAGCCTAAGTTAAGATACAACACACTACTTTCCTTAATTGCACAACCAGCTGGAGATAGCTTCTTTAAATAGTCTGTTACTCTTATGATAGTCAGTTAGGTGGTCAGGCAGCTGATTATATAGATAAGGAACAGTATACTCTGGTAGCCTTTCACCATACCTAGTATTCATTATTGGTACCAAATATCTAGGCCTACTTTGCCCTCCATTTCTCCTATGCCTTTGCCTACTAATTATGCTGTCGACTGCCACTCTCAGCCCTCTTGCATCCCTATAAGTCGTAATAACCTTCAGAGCATACATTCCAACAGGTGTTAAAAGTCTAGTGTTTATAAAGCAATACCCAATTTTCCCATCTGCTCCCCACTCAGCCTCTCCTTCAGATCCTATTGGTCCTAATCCAAGAATCTTAATACACTTCCTCTGCAACCTTACTATCCTCTCCATATAACAATGAGCAGCATTACCCCATACTCCAACTCCATACCTGATCAGAGACTCTATCAATGAGCTGTAAATTAACTGTTTGATCTTTCTTGGGAAGCTTGAAATACTATAACACAGACTTACCAAGGGATAAAGTCTTCGCTGCAACTGGAAGATGTGTTCACACCATGTAAGCCTACTATCTACTGTGATCCCTAGATACTTTGATTTTTCTACCAACTTAATCTCAACACAGTTGCAATCGTTCTGACCTGCGGTGTGTAGACATAAACAGTCATGCATCTTAATAAGGATGTCACTCCTGTCTGTTTTTTCGAGTTTTTAGGAGTGATATGCATTAATACAGTTTTTTGTGCATTTAACACAAGTCCTTTATCATGAGCAAACTTACAAAGCTCTGTAAAATCATGTTGCAGTCTACTGTTCGCTTGTCTGAGATTAATATGACCTACTGTTAAAAGAATATCATCTGCATAGGCATATATATTACTGAAACGGAACCTTTGAAATACCTCATTAATATATATATTAAACAGAGAGGGTCCCAACTGCGACCCTTGCGGTACTCCAACATCAGTAAATTTCTCATCACTTGTAGTATTATGGACCCTCACTAGTTGTTAGTTAATAGCCCAATAATCAATGAAAGCTGCATCCAGATTTGAACCTTCGTAACAATTCATTTTATTGACAGTGAAATGAACTCCGCAGGTTAGAAATTTGTGAGGAACTTCAATGGTTGCAGTTAGCGTTTAAAACATGCCTAACCCCGTTTACTTGATAAAAAATTTGAATGCATCAATTCATATTCATAAGCGATAAGTTTACTACGCATCTATCAATTAGATGGCAAAAACTATTACTCCCAATAATTTGGAAAAAACTTGAAACTCATCGGAAATTATTTTTCAATACATAGTAATCTGGATTCAATCTGAACACATTACCTCTGAATACATTACATCTAGACTCCCTAGTTTGTTGAATATTTTTAATAAAAAATCCAATTATACATTTAAAACGTATAAAAAAACCTTCCGCGAAATATTCTCAACGCAACAATGCAACCCAGGTAGTAATGAGATGTAAAACAAAGCTGGATATCAATGAGGGCCCGTGCTCTATCTCGCCGTCAATGGAATTAATATCACGATATTGTGTCTGCAATATCGTCCTTATGGATATTGAAATACCTGCGCGCCGGTGCTGCCGCCGCTGCTCCCGTGGCCTTATTGAAAACTACTGCCTCCATTACTGCCGGCAACACGGCTCTTTGGAATCGTTGAATATAGATTTTCTCTTTATATTTTGTTAACAGAATTGGGTAAATACAAACAAGGCTGTGTTGAAATTCCCGATACAATGTTTTATTATATAGACCCGATAAAATGTACTTAATCTTTGTACTTAATCTTCTTAATCTTTCTAGTTTTATTAAAAATTAGATAACTTTATATCCTCTCCTCAGCGATTAGTTTTGCCTTGTTTTATTTAAAGGGACATCTTGTTAATTTTGTTCAATTTATGTTATTACGACTAATGCAAAGGAAACTTACATGAATTTTCCTTGGTGAAGAATGCAAAATCCGTGAATTCAATGACAATCGTTTACTGATTATATTATGCACTAAGGACGAACATCAAACTTAAACAAAATTGTCTTTATAATTCCACAAATTATTCTACATTCTGATTGAGATCGAAATTAATTAAGTAGAGACACTTTAATTTGCAAAACTTCGAACAATTTTATATACTTTATTTACATTTAAAAAAAATTATACATTTTAAATTTAAAAGAAGACCTTTTTATAACTGTTACCTACTCACTTACTTACTCCCGTGGCAAGTCGAACCCTAGAAGGGTTTTAGCCTCGCCAACCAGCCAAGGAATCGCACAATTCTTTTCTATCATTAGCCATCTCCAAATCCGCCCCTATCTTCCCCAGGTCAATTTTAACTGAATACTTTTAATTGGCAATATGGGTCTTCCCAATAGTCTTATTCCTCCTGGTGTTCCTGCCCATATTTTCTTTAGCATTTTGTCTTCATCTCTCCTTATGATGTGGCCCAGCAAACTTGTTCTCCTAGCTCTTGCTAAAGCTACAATATCCTCGGAATCCTCGGTGCTAAAGCTCCTTGTATAACTCTCTCGGTTCCTTTGTTTTTCCTAACTCTCCAGACGTCTTCTTATTTTATTTGTCCGGAAATTGTCCTCAGGACCTTATTTTCAAAAGTTGACAATTTCTTCCTGAACTTTTTTGTCAGGGCCCATATTTCTAACCCAAACAGCACCACTGGTTAGGTCCCTGCTTTTGAAAAGCTTGGTTGAACTCCAGTAACTTGTATCAGCAGCTACAATCCTGTACTGGATTTATATTTCTTCTTTATTGGAGTTACTTTCAGATATTTAAATTCTTCGGTCTGTTTGAAATTATAATTAAGGATCGTAAAGGGAGCTAAGTTTTCAACTTTTCTGTTTATTTCCATATATACTTTGTTTTGTGTTAATTTACTAATAACCCTACTGTTTTTGTTTGTGTTAAAAAGTGCCCTGTCAATTTAAAAAAATCTTTTTCCCTCAGAAATTATTGCTCCATTAACCGCTTAGCAATAATAACATATTAAATATAATAATTATAATAATTAACTGTCACATTGATACTAAAACTAATCCGCTAATTACATTTATTCCCGTATCAAATTAAATCGATTAATTCACCCGGCAAAAGGCACATATTAGATACAGTATTATCCTACTGCCGTATTTCCACAAGTTTTTTTGTACAATTATAAAACAAGTTTTCTTCCGGTGGACGGCCTCTTCAGAAAGTCATCAATAAATATCGGACTGGAGGTAACCAATAATCAGCTGGCTCCCGTGTCGGGTGCTGGGAACCAGTTCCAGTTCCAGAGGCCTACTTGGGTGACGAACCGGTTCCTTAACATACTGTGTACGACGAGCAAAATGTGTCTGTCATACGTTTGCAGCCATGTTAAGGATACGCTTAACCTCTCCATGCATGCTATATAAAAAACTATATTTTTTTCAATTTTCAACAAAAGTTTTGCATTTAGGAGGTTTAATTTAGAGGGTGTACACGTTCTGGTTACGACATATAATTTTTTTAAATAAATAGCTGGCCACAAATGTGTTCCGTATGCAAATATAGAGGTATTACAGTTAGTATATGGTGTTACCTTATTTTCATGTTAGCCACATATGTTGCCACTTGTAGGTAACATCAGTACTTCCGCAAATTCACACTGTCCACATATGTTACCAGCTAATAATGTGGATCAGTAATTTTTTGATCCACATTTATTTTATTAGTGGTCACAAATGAGTCCAGCTATACGTGTCCACGCATGTGGCTTCCATGCAAAATCGGTAAAATGGGGGCAAAATTAATTTTCCCTGACTGCATGGAAGCCACGCATGTGTACGGATGTATTTTAACTCAGTTAACCATAAATATAAAAGTAATCTCTCTATGTTATATATCAAACTGTAGCTTAGACGTTGCACAATAACAACATTTTTCTTAGCTTCATAACTAACACGCAATCGTCTGTAGATAAACCACAATCTACTGATTTTGGCACAGCTGATGTTCACTGACCTGTGACTAGAAAATGTAGAATAAGAAAAAAAGAATGAACTGCAATCTAGTGGCAACTACTTGAACTAGTATACCCGGTCTCAGGCGAGGCCTTCATGCATATCATAGCCCAAGTTTATTCGTCCTTTAGTATTTATATGGCTTTAAATAGCCTTCCACAAATGATGTCGTCATGCATGAAGAGGTTAAGATACATGACCAAATTAACATTACCAATGTGGGCACAGTTAAGTTGGATATTATTTTTTCTCAGATGGAAAATGTTTTTTTAGTACAACTATGGATACCAAAAACTTCAATTAAAATTATAAAAGATAATAGCCTACGGTAAGTATAATAGTTTCTAGTCTCTGGGTGGCAGAAGAGCAAGAACAATCATGAGTATTTAATGTGATTTTGGTACCCTAGAACATTGAACATTTTGATTTTTAAACGTCCCGATGATTAATGTTTGTGGTAAACGGTTTGGTTCCGATTACATTTTCGATAAATTGTACTTAAAACAAAGTACTCAAACGTGTTGTTTTCCTGAGTCACTGAATCTTTTTGTTCTTTACATATCTTCAAATCATTGTTTTGTTTTGTATCCAATTTAAACTACTGCAGTATTAATGTTATAGGTAATAATGCTTAACGTGGCATGATTTGTACCTTTTTTATAGGCTACTTCTTAATGTATCAAATATATAACTTTTAATCAGATTGAAGTTCCATTGCAAACCTTTAATTTGGTGTAATAAATATAGCCAATCTCACCATAATGTTAAAATTAGTCTCCACGAGCTTTTTATATAAAAGATCATTATCTCTTTTCCAAATCAAATTTATCACGGTTGCTGCTACTTAACTAAAATGCTGCGCATACATGTATGAAACCAAGAGACATCCCGTCCTTATGGCTCAGCTGTACATATTTTTATTTGTTAGCCAGAATTTGAAGTAGACGTAGTTTGACTAAATCGTCAACATATAGTGCAGCTTTGCATAATTTATTCAAGCTATTTATTTAAGTTTTCGAAACTTTGTACGCTAGAAAACACGAGTTATTTAGCTTATTTTGTCTCCCTAAATATTAAATCGACTAAATAGCCACTATTAAATCCAGTTGCTTGGAGGTCACGAATTGTGGATAGTTATGAGCGATAGCTTGTGGACGCGGTGTTCCTTAGTGGGGATTAACGTCCATACTATTGAATAGGACCGTCCTCATAATTAGAACAGTTCGTAAAAGTGTTAACCGAGGAAATTTTAGTTCGGATTCCAAGTTAAAATGTAGGGCCCTTAGTTGCCATTGGCTGTTGAGCTGTTAATTAACAATCCTGTCTAAGGAACATATCGGCCTTAGTAACAAGACAACAAGATCGCGCCACAATCATCCTTCTCTCATCTTTCATTCATACTTGGCTTAAAATACCTTCCTGGGAAGGTCGTCTTTTTAAGTAATCTATCTAATGTATACAAAACATAATTACCAGTTGACAGCAGTATAACTTGTTGGGGAATACTATAACTACGTCCTCTTTCAATTCCTGGCTGACATAAAAGTTGGTTTACTATGATGATGGAAAGTCTCTTTCTGTATTTATAGTCGGTGATGAAATTTACATTACCACAGTATATATTAATTTAGAGACATTGGCAACCACTCGAAGTCTTTCGTCATCACAAACGCCAGTCAGCCCGAGCCCCCTCGCGCCGGAGGCTCCACACTATTCAATTAATGCAGGGCCCGCGCGCTGTCATTTTCTAATGCTGGAGGCGACCGGGTGTCTAGACTACAGGAGATGTGAGCAGCCTCAAAACCAGGGTCGGCGACCTCTAGACCTCTGCCCGCGGTCCTCGACCTGTGCTAGACCTCTGCTAAGCCTGAGCTAGACCTCTGCTAGTCCTCTACTAGACCTCCGCTAGACCTATGATAGGCCTCTGCTAGTCCTCTGTTACATCTATGCTAGTCCTCTGCTAGACCTCTGCTAGACCTTTGATAGGCCTCTGCTAGTCCTCTGTTACATCTATGCTAGACCTCTGCTAAGCCTCTGCTAGACGTCTGCTAAATCTCTGCTAGACCTATGCTAGACCCCTGCTAGTCCTATGCTAGACGTCTGCTAGACAGCCTGCGGTCCTTGACCTTATGCTAGCTAGACCTCTACTAGACTTCTAGTCCTCTAGACATCAGATCTCCAGCACCTGGGTCCGGCCACAGCGACCCAGGTTCAGATAGATGAGAGGCGATCTAAGAGGGTTCAGATAGATGGATAGAAAGTAAGTAAAATCTAATAATTGATTCGTTATTTATGTAGCTTAAAGGTAACTTATTACCTGGGTCTGGAAATAGGGAGGTATTATCTGTAAGGTGGGAGACTCTTCCCAGGCTGTAAGCCAAGGAACTACAATGTAACTTCAACCATAGAAGATCAGAGTCTGTGATCGGACTCATCGACTCAGGGATCCTGATAAAATTCCTCACTGATTAGGCTTGGGGAAAGTGACAGTAGGATCTACCAAGGCAATCAGGAAACCCCAATATATATTGGTGGACTGTGGTGCAGTTGGACGCTAAAGAGCCAAGAGTTCCAGAAAGTACCAGATACGTTGGGGATACGCCCCTCCTTAATCACCTGATTCGCTTTATCAAGGAGCTTGAATTTGATCTGGTTGTGTAAAGAAGCTAGAAGCGAAGGTGCAATAGATCATTTAGGTCGCTGTGCTACTTTCCCCCCACATATTTAGTATCAGTGTCAGTATTATCTGGGTCGGGATAGAGTTAAAGGGTTCGAGCCCCCCTCCAACTATAAACAATTACAGGAAACATTTCATGTTGACATATTAGGTAATCTAAACTCTCCAGCACCTGCATTGCCATAAAATTGATACTTTGATTATTAAACCGTGATAATTCAACAGAAGGTGCATTGAAATAAGCTGAAAATGAAAAAGCGAAGATGAAATACATTATTCAATAACTAAAATATATTGGTATTTTTATACGAATTTGAGTTCATCGATGTATAAGCGATGCTCCTTTAAGGCTGTGTCACACTAGGCTACTTTACTAGCCGCTAGCGAAATAGCTGCTACTAAGTAGCCAATCTGACATAGGCAGTAGCGGCTAGTAGGAGTAGCGCGCTAGTCACATTTCACTAGCGTCGAGAATTGAACATGTCCAATTTTCCGAGCTACTAACTAGCGGCTAGAGAGTCACGTGATCGACTAGCGGCTACCGAGTAGCCAGTATGACATATGTATATTAGCGTAGTAGCGGCTAGTGGCTGTGCATGTTTGTGGTTGGTTTGTTGTGGAAAGGTGGGTTTCAATTGTGAAAAATGAGTGAAGTGAAGTGGTCCGGTGGAGTGGAATGGTGGAGACATAATTAACTTTTTAAACATTTATCGGAAATATCAATGTCTTTGGGATATTACGTGCCCTGATTATTTAAAGCGGGACGTAAAAAGACAGACGTTTGCACAACTTATGCAGGATTTAGAATCTTCCGGTTTGCCCGTGCATGAAGATGGGCTCAAAGAGAAGATTAAAGTAATAAGGGACAGTTATTGTAACGAATTAAATAAAATTAAGAAGTCCCAAAAAAGTGGTGCAAGTTCTTTAGTAACAAGAAAGCTAAAGGATTGAAGCTGCAACTCCTCTAGAAATTATTTTAAGGTTTTTCTATTGAGTGCAACAGAAATGACAATTCGAAACAAAACCGCTTCAAACTGATCAAAATTGAGGGGCAAGGTAACTTTGATAATAATTAATTTATTGTTGTTTATCCTCCTCCTAAGAGCTTACAATTCAGGAGTAAGATAGGCAATTTGAGTACCGAGTTGATTTTGCATACCCTTTTCTACAAGGCCACAAGGCGCTCAAGCCTATAATTGTAATGGCTTACTTAAAAAACTTATTTCCACCGATTATTTTGTTAAACCCCCAAATACCCTAGGCAATTTGTTTTCGTTAATTTTTTCACCTGCCCAATACAACATCACAAAGGAAATAGCCTAAACCCACATACAAACCGGCATAAACTAATTACTTTACAGCACCCACAAACCGACACTCCGACACCCTTAACTAAATTACCCACATTCTAGGGCAGAATTACTCAATTACCTCTCGTGTAGGGAAGGAAAAGACAAGGAGGCCCGCATCCGTTGACAATTAAACAATAACCCAGTCCATTACTGCCATTACTGCGAGCTACCGGCGCTGATGTCGCTGCGACAAGAAAGTGCACTAGGGAAGTGGCTGAGTACTTAGCGCTGTACAAGAGTGCCGAGTAGCGAGTGGGGTACTCGAAGGTTGCAACTTTGTTCTCCAGTAGACCGTTACCGTTACGTTGTTCTTTGTTGCGAGTCGCGAGTCGCTCTTAACCGGGGGTTTTAATGTTGCACTCTGGGAATTGGGAATGGTTTGTAGGTTTTGTTCAGGCTCCTGTGTTCCTGTGTGGAACATTTTCTCTAAGTGAACTAGAACTGAAATAGTTGTTGTGCAAGGTCTTGGAGTAGAGGCTTAATGTTGCAGTGGTTATGATCTTTAAAAGCATGGTTAATTAAATGTTGCTTAAGCTTGTGTTGGATGAAATAAAAAAGTTTTATTTTTATTCTGAAACTGACTGATATGAGTAGTGTATACATTTAGTATAATGTTTCTCTTTCTAGATGATACAGTTTCTATATACCTTTTGGTAAAAGGTTAAGCAGTATTTTTATAAATCAGCATCCATTATAAAAATCCTCGTGAGAATGGTTACTCAGAACTTTTTGTAAAAAGTTGATAATAGGCTAATAAAAAAAAATCTAAGTACACACGAAGTATTAAGTAAGACTTGACAAATTTCGTTCGTTTCGTTTGAGCATTGCATGCCTCAAATTTCATTCCAATAACTATAAGGGCATATCACGTTACGAAACTTAATGAGAAACTACTAATTTTGCTCTTGCAAATTATTAATTTATTCTTTTTTTTATTCAACATGTTCCATCTAATTATGAGAATTCAAGGTCTTGGTTAAAAAGTGGAAACAAATCCCAGGGGAATGGAATTTTCGAAGCGAATTTCTGTCATGAATTTAGGAGCAATGCATTTTGGAGTTATGACTTTCGGTCTCACATAGAAATGCCATTAAAAGTAATAAATTTCGGAACACTGCATTTTTGAGTTGACTGTCGGAGTTGTGCCGTTCGACATTGCACGTCTCTCAAGACAGAAATTCGCTTCGAAAATTGTTATAATAATCACAATTTACAAGAAGAAATAACGATATAACTTCGAAAGGCACTGCTCGGAAAGCCATAACTTCGAATGGCACTGCTGCGCGACAGGCATAACTCCGAAATGCGCTGTTGTTCCGAAAAAAGGGTCGGAGCAATGCCATCCGACGTTATGACTTTCGGATAGGGTGACCAGATTGTTCTCAAATAAAAACGGGACACTTAAACAAAACTCACTCTCCCCAATACAACACACCACACATCAAGGTATTTACTTATACGGGGGTCTCTGAAATTTACAAATTTTATAATGGAAGAAATTAAGTATCAGAATGGTTTTGAAGCTTTTAGACCATGACCTTTATTTTCCATTTCTTGGACTTATTACAGCGCACTATTGTTACAGTTTTTCTTTGAATACAATAAGTGGCATGCAGCCATGAAACATAATTATTTTTGAGTCGTCACATACTGAGGATGAAAAATAATCAAGTCACATTTTTAAGACTTTAACTTTTTATTATAAAAGGAAAAAAGATTTTCTAACAATAAATTATGTAGGTAGTAGGCTAATATATATAAAATTGTAGGATCAAAAAAGCGCAGCAGTACATCCAACCGGATTATAGTAGTTGGCGTAGAACTAAAATCTTGTTTAGCATTTGGTAAAACGGTAAAAGTTCGTAATTTTCTTTTTTTTGGAATGAATGACAGATGCCTCTAAATTTTAAGATAACGTTAGGTTTGTTTTTATACAGCCTACTTTTAAAAAACGAGACATTTCGACGTCCCGACAAAGTTTTTTGGGACAACGAAACGCAACGTGAAAAAACGGGACTTTTTCGTTTTTACGGGATGTCTGGTCACCCTACTTTCGGAGCAATGCCGATGCCCGAATTTACTGGAACGACGTGATCACGTATCCGCGACAAGCAAGTAGCCAGTAGCAAGTAGCAAGTATGTGCCTCCACAGATGCAGGTTGTAGCGGTGACCTCTCGACCTGCCGGTGCCCTCGGCGTGTGTCGCTCCCCGCGGATTCCCACGGTCCCCTGGCCAGGACGCAGGACGCAGGACGCAGGATGGAGGCGGGCTCATCAACTCCCCCCGGCCAGAATTATACCCGACTCCCGCGTGGAGCGGTTGTAGGTTGTACGCGCTGTAGCGGCACTGCTTGCTGCTGTCACGGCTACGATTGTTTGATGGAATAAGAACAGGTGGCGAGTAAAAAAATAAACTTTTTGAATGAAAAATAAATATGATGATTTTAAGTAGTATATTTCACAACAAGGGCCGAAAATGAGGTTTTGCAGGCTCGAGATCGTGTTTCAAATTCGAGACGAAGTCGAGAATTTGAATCGATCGAGAGCTGCAAAACTTTTTCGGCCGAGGTGTGAACGCTATTTTTCACCAAACTTCACAACGAAATATGCCCTACATAACATAAGAAATCTGATTATTTATTTGACAAACTTTAAAATAAAACTTTGAGGTTATGAGCGGGATACAACTTCTTGGTCATGGTTTAAACAAAATAACAAAGACAGCTATGGAAAATCAAATGATCGCAACTATCCTGTCTTTGAAACCTATAGAATGCCGTATAATTATGTGATGTTCTCACGTTGTTTCAAGCAAATAACCGATTGGCTGACTTTCGGCTCTAGGGCCGATAGTTTTCGTCCCTCTAGCGGAAAAGAGCTGGTTTCGACCACCAAATGACGTTAGTAAAACAGGTGATTACGTATTAGTTCGGTGAAAATATTGTTTACTTCCGAGATAATATAGAAACTATGCAAAATACATCCACCAGAGTTTTCTTGTTAAGTTTTTTTTTGTGGAAATATGATGTTGTACAGATTTAACACTGTCATGACTGTCATTAATTTCTTGAGGTCACCCTTTTTAACTGGTTCTGAGTTATAGGTTTTCGTTTAATAGTTTACTCAGTTAAAAATGGTTAACTCTTGTTGATTCCCTCCTATCACGAAAACAGACAAAGGCACTGACCACATATACAGAAGACTACATTTACCTATAGTATATAAAAATTCAGATAAGGGGTTTTGCCTATGTAAGCCATGCCAGCGTTGAATAAGTACTCATGGCAAATTTAATAATCAAAACATTACTTATATTTTTTGTTTTTCCACTTTGAAGGAGTACAATTTACATTGTCTTCTGCTATTGCTTCTATCACTCATATGAGACCTCCGTATGAGAAGTTGAAACGTAACTCAGATAATTTACAAAATATTATTAGTTAAGATCTCAAAATCAATTAATTTTCTCTTCAATTTACTGACGAGAAAGAGTTTTTTTGGGATGAGTTAAGGAAACGCCCATTAATATCAAAGGCCATAAGAATTTTGTGTTCCCTGAGTTGTTCGAAAATATCGAAATGCAATTAGTTATTTTGTATAGACTACTTGTTCCCACATTTTCACTAACGAAAGGAAATCATAACCCTCCTACCTCCCTCATAAGATACAAATCTCATGCTAAAAACCATTTCACTGTTGAATAAAGTTTTGTTTAAGACATATTGTCAGTATAAAATAATAATCTCTGACAAGCACAGTCATAACGAAGAATTTACAGAAATTGAATAACACCACCAAATATTGCAAAAACATTACCAAACACCTTTTTCACCCAACATCAAAGACTGTCACCCAACATACCTTTCCGTCATTATTTTTGGCTCGGAGAAGTCCACGTTAACATAACATGAATAATCGAGGAGTTTGAGTTGGAACGGCGCGGTCGACGAGACCGAGGCCCGAGAGGCGCGGGCCAAGCCTAACCCTTCCTCTAAATATGCAAGACAACCGACAAAAAATTCAAATTGATGAAGGAGAGAGACAGCGGCCGCGGAGAGAGAGAGAGAGAGAGAGAGAGAGAGAGAGAGAGAGAGAGATCGCCGTGAGGACGCGTCGTTGGGTCCGACCTCACCGCCTCTCTGGGTCTCTGTGGTATCTAGGGAGAGGATATGAATTTGAATAAAATGTACCAGGATATAAAACATAATTGGTTTGGACTGAAAAATCTTAAAGGAAGTGCGTACCACTGACTTTAAATCAGGAGGAGACTGACCATCCTTATGGGCCGACTGTGCCTGTTTTTGTTTGAGCCAGGGTTTGAAGTAAGTGAAAATTTGGGAACAAATATTCAAAATAATGAATTACATTTCAATACTTCCGAAAATTTTAGAGAACACAAAATTCTGGTGACCTTTGATAATGGAGGGTATTTTCTTAACTCTTCACAAAAAGACTCTTTCTCGTCAGTAAATTGAAGATTAAGTTAAGGGATTTTAAGATCTTAACAAATAATCTGAGTTACGTTTCAACTTCTCACACGGAGGTCTCATATGGGTATAGTTTGACTTAGTCACCGACAGAAAGTGCTGATGTAAATTATTTATTTCAGGTACTTATTTCAGTTTTAAAAACTTAATATGCTAGAAAAGAAGAATTCTTAATCTTATGATTGCTCTCTGAACACCATATTGTCAAAATATTCCCTCCTGATGGCGTAATTAATAGTTGACTGTAGACAAATAATATTCTAAATTAATACTGGAGAATGCTGTAACTATGCCCTCTTTCAAATCCTGGCTCACAAAAAAGCTGGCACACTTTTTATAATGGCAATGGAAAGCCTCCTCCTGATTTAATGTCAATGGTGCGTACCCAGCATAAAAATATTGTACTGTATTTTTAAAATTCATAATAGCGAAGGGATTGTAATTATTATTACATTTTTTGCGGACTTCACAATTCGCTTCTAGTGTTTAAACCACACTACGTTTCGTGATGTATTGAGACTCCTCTCGTTTTCAAGTGACCCTACTTAACGTTTCATTAACCGATTTAACCTAAATTTGTTTTGTTTTTTTCACAAAAATTTATATTCATCAAACATTCAACAGCACAGAAATCTCACCCACAAAAAGATCATTCAAAACACATTGAACACCTTACATAATATACAAATAAGACATTTAAAACAAAAATATATACCTCACTGACGGTAATGCCTCCAAGCTGGCAGCGGTACGACACGCACACACAACCACTCGCACTCACACTCGCCACTCGAACGTAGTGTAGTTTAAACACTAGAAGTGAATGGAAAAGTCCAAAAAATTAAATACAGTAATAAAAATGCTGTGTTGGGTGGGCGGTCACTAAAATAAAAGATAAAGGCATATGACTCCTAAGGGAAGATCGTTCCATATTCTGATCTGATTAACCTAGAAAATGCACTTGCAGAGCTTCTTGTATAGTATCTAAACGTCTTGAGAGGCGTTTTGTGTCTTGGGAAGGCCAATACTTTAAAATTTTATTTCCTATATTAATATAATCTCTGACTTCAAAATTTGACTACTGTACTGGGATTTTATATAGATTCTCTGTTCTGTAGGCGAACAATCAAATAGCCTTTATACCTTGTCCATCATTATCGATCTTCTATGCATGATGAATAACGCCAATTAAAGATTATGCATAGTTATATTCATGCTTTATTTAAGCATTGTATTATACAAAGAATTATAAGATTTTATATTGATAGTAAAGGTACAAAAATCCTGTTTTCAAGCAATGTCAAAGAATGTCAACCTATGTACCTTTTCCTCATAATTTTTGCCCTGAGTTAACATGAGAAGAGTTTCCCATTTACACTTCATAATTTTAAAGATTGTGGAAAAGATGCACGAAAAAGTTAACTCTTTTTACATTCTTAATTCAATATTATATTGAAACCCTTGATTCAGTGTTCAGATCCATGAAATGTGTTTTTGCTTAAATTTATAACTATTTATAACTATGTATTTACACTTTTTTGTATTTGCCAAAGAATCAATTAAAGAAGTGAGTCAACACCAAATTGGTCTGGCAGTGAAGCGGAGCTCAGTATACAAAACTAAAGACATTATTACGTATGACAGTTTATTTGGAATGTTGTAAAGCCTTAATTCAAATCCTAGAACATTATTTTATTCAATCCCCCATATCTAAAAACCAACTTCTCAACCCCGAAATTACAATAGTTAAAAGTCCACCCGTCATGTGCCGCGCCGCAGCCGTTTTTCTTTTTTTTAAAACGGCTGTTGACAACCTTTTTCAGACGAGGGTCTCGTTTGGCCGCGCCAGCGGGTGGCTGCGGCTGGGGGCAGCTAAAACAAGGGCATTTACGGCTAAAACACGTTGGGACGATAGAAATAGCGCGGCAGGCAGTGGCAGCGATGGAAATAGGCAGGCGCGGCGTGTGCGTGTGTGCGTGTGTGCGCGTGCGTGTGCGTGTGAGTTTACGCAACTCGACCGCGGGGTCACCAACGCTTGCCGCGCGCGGGAAAAGTTTCCGGCCGCAGCCGCTAGAGCGCAGCAACGTCCACGCGAGCAGTGCGGGAGAGAATGTACCAAGTTGTATTCGAATCACTAGAGCGGTCGCCTCTTATTTTTTTCTTTTGGAATTTCGCCCAATGAGAGAGCAGTCAAAGAAAACGGACAACATCTGCCACTTTACGAATCACCGTTTTAGTACAAAATATAAATGGAATAATTAACGAGACAACATATCACCGTTAAGAGCATTTTTAACAAAAAAGGCTTAAGATAATACGAATTATCTCTTAATACAGCTATCTATTAATATTTTAATTCGATATATCAATATTGAACTCGTGAATCAACATTTTAAATTAATAAAATTGAATTCAACAGAATTGTGACCGTACCATTACTACCAACCTAACATGCATTAACTAGGCCTACATGTATTAACTACCAATGCATTCGGTGGTATTTTATACTACAGTACACAAATTTGATAGAAATTCATTGAACCTAACACATTGATTCCTGTTTTTGAGCTTTTTTGAAATTGTTTACTTTTTTATATCTTACGTAGACTGCAGTACCTACACGTTAAATTTATCCATGTTGAGGTCTAGTATAAAACCAAACACCACTAGACCATGCCAAATGGCAAATGGCAATACCATATTTTGACCATGCCAAATGGCAAATGGCTGTGCCATTTTTGTTGCCATTTTTGGTGGTGCATTTGATTTTTTCATCAGTTTGTGCACTGATAAAAACTGCCTGATTCGACTTTCGCTCCCGTATTAGCTATCTATTAACAAGAGTTGAATAGTTATGAATGTCCCATCGACTGATGTCACCGTGTTCTCGAAGTAGGCGTATAAAACTCGACGTTCTTTAGGTATTGTAGTACATGTTAACGGTAATCTCATTCTGTTAACATCTGACATTGAACAGATATTTAATCTTTTACTACTTCGATACGTTTGAAAAGTTAAAATGAATTCAAGGATTGACCGTTATTTCAATAACAATGAAGCTGACAAGAAGTGCCATTTTCAATCTACAACCAGTCCACCATCTGTTCACAAGATATAACAAGCACAATTTACCCATCACGTTACGATATCAACCGTACAATCCAAGAATATCGGTCCATATGGTCAAAAGCGTTATGACCAAACTATTTTGGTCCCTGGAACCGAACCAAACCTAGACAAATTTCGGGGCTAGAGCGGCTGGCCTTGGTGGACCGGTCCTCCCACAGCAATTTGGGTTCGCGGGGTTCGGGGTTCGGGGCCTGGCTGTCATGGCGAGATTAATACGGCATTAGCATTCACGGCACTGCGAGCACTTCCAGCATGCCTCATTAGTCCACGCATGCTGCATGCTCGCCCTCGCGAGGAAACTCTGAGATTTCGACTCAAGTTTGGTTATTAAGAATCAAGAATCAATGATCTTGATTCTTGAGAGTTTGAATTATTTTGTTCATCATACCATCGCGTTAAACCACTGTTTCAAATACTCTCAGCTGATATAGAAACTAACCGTTACCAGGAGGTCATGTAAACTGTAATAAAAAAAAACTATAGCTCTGGACAGCCCTACTGGCGGGTGAGTGAGTGCGCTGTTGTCGTATTTAGTGTTTAATATCTGCAATGTTTTGGTATTAAATCAAATGGTCATTTGTTTATGTAAAGGTACTTCACACAAGAAAATATTTTGCTGCAGCCGCAAGTGCAACTAATGTTAAATGCTTGCAAGCTCAACACAATTCATGAAGTACGACGATGAAAGTGTGGAAACACATTCTTAAATAACAAGAACAAAACAAATCATTCAAGATGAAAGGTTGCCAAAATAAAAAGACCAGCTGATGCACGGTGGAAATATTTTCCAGAAATTTTAATTGTGTAAGAAATATCTCGGTGAAATATTACACGGCATTCTTTTGTAGTGTAAATGAGGTGAAACGTAAACAAAGTTTTGACAGTTCTACCAAAACATGTGTTCATTTAGCAGACATTTTGGGAGATTACAATTTTCACCACCCTCCAGTAAGGCTGACCAGAACTATAGAAAATAGTAATGTTAAGGAGTGTTTACAAACATACAAATATATTCGCTGTATTTTTGCGAATGTTGGTTGATTCAAATATGCCTGAATCTATATTAAAAAGAGAAATGAATTATCATATGTTTGTTAGTAAACAACAGAAATGTAACCATTGATAACACAAAACCTCACCATTTTATAACGTTCTAACAAGTTTTTAACTATTAAATAAAAGGTGATATAATGAAAAGTACCGTTCGTGACTCGTCCAAAAGTGCTATACCGGTGCTCGATAGAATTTAATTACTCGGCTTCGCCTCGTAATTGAAACACTATCTCGTACTGATAACAGTCACTTTCCGGACTAGTAACGAAATGAACTATATTAAGAACTTCCAGAACACTCAACTAACGCATGCTCGCCCTAGCGAGAAATCGAAAAAGATTTTGACTCAAGCCTGTGTAGTGGAGAAGAATTATTCTGATCATCTAGAATCCAGAATCAATATTCTTGATTCTTAAGAATCAGAGTCATGTTGATTGAGCACTTTCAGCAAGTTCAATTAATCAAAGCATGCTCGCCCTCACGAGAAACCGAGAGATACTTGACTCAACTCTGTGAAGTTGGGAAGAATAATTTTGATTCTAGTTAAAGAGACTTGACTATACAAGGTTGGTTGCAGCGTATGCAAAAGCGTCTCAGCCATCGCCAAGAACTGTGAAAGATTTTATTCAAGTGTGTATAATCGAGAAGATTCGTTTCCAGAACAAATTGTGAAAATCCTTCCCAAATAGTGATGAGATTCTCTGTTCTGCGTATAGGTTAGGATGGAATTCAAATACATATTATGCTCAAACCACTCTACACTATCAACTATGCTAACATGTACTTAACTACTATCTCTCTTTTTAATGTTGTGTGTAATTTTAAATCTGTGAAAAGTTTTGTTTTGCGTTCTCAGCATTGGTTCCACTCCATAGCATTGATATAAGTTCAGCGAATGATGGGTTTTGACGATTGGAACTCCAGTATGTCAAGTGACATTGAATTTATATGCCTCTCTTTCTATACTTGAGAGGTTTATAAAGAATCGATTGAATTTATCTTTATCATTATCATTTACCAAAAGAAAGACCAGACCGTTGGCCCATGAATCCAACAACAATGTTGCAGCCAAGATCTATAACCAGCCGATTTTAGTTTCGGTCAAACAAAAGAGGAACTCAACGTGTATCAATCACGCCTCAAATTACCATGGACAATTTAAACTAATCTGTTCTAAATTTCTGTAATTTGTGCTTTTAGCAGCGCTAATATCGTTATTAATAGACCGTTCAGTATGGTTGTTGATAGCGCTTAAATAGTCCCATCCTTCGTGTTCGGACAACGATTATTAAACATGATTTACACCACATGATTGTAGGAGCGCCAGGGAGACGACTTTATATGGCAGCAGTAACTGAGGAATTTATGGAACAAGCATTCATCTTCAGGTAATGATCTAATCGGTCATTTCCAGCAATGTGTCATCCGCTGACTGGGTAATGACTGGGTACAGGCCTTCACTGTTGGGAATATTGCAGCGAAATTGCAGCCGCCAGAGATGCAGACAGTTTAGAAGGTGTTAAAATCGAATACCGCTTCATCTTCGGCGAGGGCTGCCTCAGTAAAGCAAAGTGGTTTGTTCTGACGGTGAAACATCTTAACATGGTAAATAAATAAATAATACCTTTATATGAGTTATTTTCAGTTTATACTGTTTTTCAAGGTAACTTGGTATATAAAGTGGTAAATAGAAGTATTTGTCTGAAATATTGACTTTAATCTACCTTTAACGTTCAGCAAATTATTTATTTGATATTTGCTGGAAGGATGTTGTATGCCTGGGGCCCAAAGTATGAAAACTATTTTTCCTTATTGAAGCCAAACTTTGGGCACGTTGAGCAAAATAACTTGTCTTGTACAACGCTCCTTCAACACCCTAGATAAGTCATCGTTCATAATAAAGCTTTAATGCTTCAAGAAAATTAGAAGGGTCAAATGATAAAATTAGTTGACAATATCATCATACAAGTGAAGTCTGGATGATTCCAATAATCTTCCAAGGTCATGTATATAATATGAATAAAATTGGTCCCAGACAAGTTCCCTGGGGAACTTCAACATTTGTTTGAAAAAACTTGGAGCACCTATCATTCACTTTGGGTATTTGTGATCTATCACTTAGGTATGAAGAAAATCATTTAAGTGAATTATTGTCAAACTTAAGAAGATTTAGTTTTTTAGAAGCAAATGAGATTTACAGAATCTAAAGCCTGAGAATAATCAAGTGATGCCAGAATGCTGTGCTTTCCCTGGTCTTTCGCATTTAATAGCTCATATTACGGAGTGCAGTACAATAAGTACTGTAACTCCTGCGAAACCCCAACTGTGATTCTGGAAGCACATTTGCTACCGCCAGGTAATCTACCCAACAATTGTCTCTAAGATTTTGAAACAAGCAGGAAAAATTGACATCGTTCGAAAATTTTGATCCAAAATTTCCTTCAAACATTTCGGATTATAATGCTTTGTTTTCAACTATTAGGGAAATTACCAGTCGTTAGTGACATGTCAATTAGATGCGTTATTGCTTCTAGACAAAATGGACTAACATTCTTTATCATGTTAATTGATAGGCCATCAATACCAGATGCTTTGGATGTTAATCTCCCCATACTATTCCAAAATGGTTACTTTCATAAAAGGCTAATTTTTCTTTTTCGGTTTCATTGCCTGCTCCCATGCTTGCAAAATATTGGATTAATTCGTTGGGAGAAAGTGGGCAAGTAGAGTCACTATTATTTGTTACTAAAATCTCACTTGTTGATAGAGTGTTGGCCTTTTTTGGAAATCTGTGTTTTGGTTAAGATTAACTTCGTGTTGTAGGAAGAAAAGCATAACATTTTTCTTTCTTGTTTTGTATGCGATGCTCTACCTTTACGAGTGGTGTTCGTATGTTGGTTGATCTTAAGAACGATTTCTAATAGTGGGCAGTTGATGGCACTAGTTAAGATAAAATAATACAAAATAGTAGTATCTTATATGTTATATTTCGTACATCCAGCGTCTTTAGCATAGTTCTTACCTTAAAATAAAAAAAGATTAGATGGAATGTTTTATCAAGGTTTCAATGGAGGATCGGCTTCTTAGCTCTGAAAAACGTCTTACGAAATACGATGTGCTTTGACGTGGAATGACCCAAGCGAAGAAACCCATAATTTTATTTTTATTATTTTTTTAGTAAAGTAAAGGGTTTATTCATCAAATTACTTAGTGAGATAAAATCTCTCATAAAGGATGAAGTTATCAAGGCCTTTTTGGGTAATGTACTGAAGAAAGTAGAATATGCTAAAAGACACTAGTAAAAAAGCTAAATTTCAACGCATCCGTCGCCGCACGTCCCGCACACATACAATCTCATGTTTTGTGCTTCTTTCAAATTATTTCCACCTCTATCTCTTTAGTTTTCTATTCCACTTTGTGTCTCACCTAGTTCTCTCCAGGGTTTTTTGCTTGGAGGGTAGTAGGTTGAAGGCATTCCGTAGGAACGAGGTCACAGGGTGTTGGAACAGATGTAGATGGGATCACCTGATGTCAGATAACAAAACACAACCGGATTTTCATGACGCAGATGAAATCTGATTCCTATTGTATATACATTTGAGATTGTTGGGGCAAACCAGGATTCCCGCATAATCAATTAAAAATATCGTACATATATGTTACTCGAATTAATTATTTTTCCTTTTTTTAATTTCTACATTCTTGCCCGTATGTGCAAGAACTTACGTCTCGTGATATTAATAATTTTAGAGAAAAATAAAATTCATTAAAAAAAATACACCTAACATCAGGGTAGCTAGTCATTTGAAAGTTTTGAATTGTTTCTTTAGTGTCTGAGAGCCTATTGCTTACTTCTTGTCCTATACAATATTTTGTTCACTTTTATAAACTCGTTGTGAGGAATAGTTCTCAAGTTTGGTGATTCTTACAAATTTTAAATGTCCCTTCTAAATACCTTTAATTAATGCTCGGAGCGGATCCCCACTGTGAAGTATTCCCTTAGTAGGAGGTTAAAAAGTATGCCGAAACGAAATATAAGTTTCTTTAATATGAAGTAGGCCTAGCTTATTTGTTTATAGAAAAATTAGTTTTGATTGCAACAGGAAGTTTTAAAAATACATACAAAAACGACAGATCAATAGTAGAGCTTCATGTATAAGTGAATGCCCGCGGCGGCGGCGGGTATTTTAGCAGGTGCTAGCGGTCACACCTCCCCTCCCAGTTCACATTTCAAATTAGAAATATGATATTCCATCTTTTTCATTAGCTGCCGATTATTTTTCTCAACAGCCATACAAAAGGCTCATTCATCGCATTTGTTTTAACGTTTGACAAACAAATACTTCCAATACCACCACACATTAATCCCACAAATGCTCCCCATACTATCCAAGAGATGCATTCCTCAATATGCATAGCTTTTTTCGTTTTTAGAGGGTTAGGACTTTTTTTGTGTTTCCATATTTGTCCCTTGTCCTGAATTGAACCAGCAACTAATTATGTTTCAAACTCTTGAACACATACTTCACTTAAGCAAAGGTAATAGTTCTGAGATTGAAAAGTCCTCCTTTATTTATGGAACTCATCAATTCTGCTGACAGTCAATTTTTTTAACTTAAGAAGGAAAATATTTGTTTCACATCTGCCGTCAATTTATAAATAAAAACGCGTTCAAGACGAAATTTCTCTCTTCAAACCTGTGAGTGACAATACTCCTTCTCAGACCACGTGATTCTCGACTTCGCTCTCTCTCGCACTTATTGTCGTCTCTCGTCTCTCATATTTCCCCTTCTGACAATAAGCGTACGGCCGGATGATTTAAAAGCTTCATATTTCTTCATATTTCCTTCGACAAGCAATACCTCTCTCTGGCGAGTGTAATTCCAGTAAGTGGAAAGATGTAAAACCGCATTGCATATTTTCCTAGGGTTTCACCACTTCTTAGAGAGAAGAGGGTTTGATACTTTCTCTTTGTGTATGCAGCCGTAAGTAGCATTTCTTGTCATCTTTTGATGTTGATTAAAAAATAAAAACAGTCAACTAAAACGAGAGATGAAGATTGGCTATCTTAGTAAAGTGTTTATTATCCATAAGGTTTATAGTGGAAGAGTTTTCAGGGTATTATCATTGAAACGAAAACTTTTTGTTTACTTTGAATATAATATGGCCTAGAATATCTGTAATGCTTTTACACAGTAATTAAAAAAAGGCTGTAAACGTAGATACAAAAACAAAGTTAATCCTTAAAAGATCCAAGGAAGAGATCTTAAGAGTCGTTAAGTGAAATAAGTTTCAAAATATACTCATTTTAACATAATCCTTTTTTGTGATTTTCTACGCCAGTGGCATTTTTTAACGTTTTGATCGGGAACGGTCCAAACCCGGGTCTTGTTACTATCTTACGGCGACCTTTTGTTAGATAGCATCATTAATTCATAGCCCAATGACAAGTAAATGGCAACTGGACCCAATACAATCTTGAATCACTTCTTTGGAATCAGCTATACGAAATAGCTTAACTATTTGCAAACATTTTCATATGTATTTTTTCCTGGTGAGATTTAATTCTTGCAGGATAATACGTCACAATCAAGACGAACATCAGCTCCAGGCTAGGTGGTCAGTGGCTTGATCATTATTGCTAGAAGGCACCATAAAGTCCCTTGTTATCTGTCAACCTGTACATAAATATGGGCCAATTAGCGGACTAGCGAATCTGACACAGCTGTCTATTAGTGGTGTTTGACGACAGTTTATTAGTGGCCCGTGACCTCTGCCGCGCTATATCTGTGGTCTTTGACGTTTTCACCTGTCATATTCTTCACAACAATCAGCTGTTCTCAAGGCCAAACCCGTTCTTGAATGTAATATATGTATAGGGGTATTAAATATTCAGTTTTTTGAGGAATGCATATCGAGGCAAGGACATGATGCAACTTACTTGGGCGGTATTTTACTGCTTTTCACAAGACGTGTGTGAAGGAAATCGTTTCTAGTACAGTAACAACTCCAATATAATAGGAATCTCTTGATCATAACTCAACAGAGCATTCACTTTGAATAGAATTTGAATTTAATTGAACTGTGTTATATGGAATAACAAACAAAGTAGGCCTATATATTGCAAAACTTACGTTCATTTCGAAAAGGTCAGAATCAGAGTGGCCTAAGTTACTTGCTGTGGTAACTGCTGTAGTATGTAATTGACTAAATCACATTTTCAGGTACACCTCGACGTACTTTGTTCAGAAACAGCTCGAAATAAGCCATGGTTCAATTTGTTTCCGATAGATAGCAGTATCTCTTTCTTCTACTTGTCAAAATACGACAAACTTTGAGGTAAGAGTGGTCTTATACCATTGAATTCACAGCTAATACCGGTATAACCTCAACGGAAAGTTGTGTAAGTCAAGACTTAGACCACTCTTACCTCTATATTCCACATCTGCTTAAAGATCATTCGCAGTTCACAGGAAGTAGAAAAAACTGACTGTACATCCTATAGTTTATAGTGTACAACTGTATTAATTTATATCTTGTAGTTTTTTTAATAATAAAACATTCTTGAACCACTTGCCCATTGACTTACGCTTATGTGTAGACTAAACTACCCCAAAGATTATGTAAGAATCAACGTGGTCTAAGTCTTCGACCCCGAAGAAACATCCCTTATTTTTAAAAACCTTCAAAGCTATCATAGGAAGTTACGGTATATACTTAATTTATGTTTTAAGAAGATGTATAAAAAGTCCTAATAACCTGATTTTTCAGAATCGAATTAACAAACCCTTTCACAATGAAAATTAATTTTGCATAACTCTGATTCTGGCCTTTTCTTAGTCCTAGCATTCATAGTTTTAATATGTAAAGTCCATATAACTAAAAATAATTAGGAAAAAGAGTAAAATTTTAAGGAAAAAGTTATTTGTTATATCTCAAACAAACCCCTACAAAAAATCAGGGCCTTAGACACATCTGTATACGCTGTGTTGATCCAAGGATTTAATCTCAACACCTCTAGACACTTTGAACCATAATGTATAAACTGTAGTAGTACAGGGCGTTTGGTATGTAAGTATAGAATTGAAAATTTAACCTGCGGTTTAAGATACAGGTGTTTAAAGCAATTTATTGAACTAAAACAAAACAAAATTAAAAAAGTTTTTAATGGTATAAGGGAATACATCTTAGCTCAATGAGTACGTTAAGGGTGAGTTTCATAAGTTATAACAAATTTAACCCCTGCAAGTCTTAGTTTACAATAGATTTCAATGAGCATAGTAATTCGATACAAGGTTTTGCACACAATTGTCGATTGGGGGGGGGGGGGGTTCAAAAGGGTAATTTTTCTTTGGAGGAATCCCAGTTTCCTCCAGAAATATTAAGGATTTGTTTGGCCGCTGCTAAATGATTCTTTCAATTTTGTAGTGTTATTTCAGGGAAAATTAATATGATCAACTGAATATTCATAAGATATTCACACTGACCTATTCAGTGTGTTTTCGTAGTTTTTAAGTTAGGAGAGAGTGAACTGATACATTAAAAAAATGTACAGTAAAATATTTTACTGGAAACGCAAATATAAAACTTATACATTTGGTAGCTGTATGCATTTAACATTGTTTCAGTAGAAAGAATACAATCACTACACCTAGGCAAATTCAGCTGAAAATTAAGTTTTCAGAAACTACCTCATCATTGACCATATAACTACACAATGTTCTTTCTGTTTCAATGAAATCCTGTTTAATTTCTGCTCTTTCGTTCAACTCATCTGTCATTCATACTTGGCTTAAAATACCTACGCAATTTCAAGCAATGTAATAATATGTAGTACGTAGCTAGTCCAAAGTCTGTCAGCTATATTAAATTAAAATTGCGTATTTGAATATCAAACCCCCTGTAACTGTCGTCAGCTCACAAGATGTGTTACACATAAGTTTTACAGAAATATGAAAAAATACAATGATTTAAATGAAAGCTTGCATTCCTATACACAATCCACCATTTTGAATTTTTAAAACAAACAGAGTATTGCAGTATTGCGATTTGTTTAAAAGCTCGCTTCAGGTTTCGTCAAAACTTGGAAATGGAATTTTTACAAAGATGCTGGCACAATGCTACGCCGCCTCCTCACTTACTGAAATTGAACGCACCTTAAAAGGAAATGTCGCCGTCGAAATGAAAAATATGAAACTGCAAATAATTCCTCTCTTTCTCTGCATACTCGCTTTGTAATACCTTGGAAAACTTCACACTGTATATCTATTGCACCTAAGGGGAATTAAGGAAATCCTACATTTTCATTCACCAACAAAAATTCATTTACTTATACATGACATTACTTGCGTAGGTCGGGTAATAATATCTAACCTACTATATTTTGGATATCGCTCACCTTGTAATATTTTAGTTTGAGGAGCTGTCTGTTCAATTAAGTTGGAAAGGTGGAATTCCAACTTCGAAACTAAAATAATACAAAAGTTGATTTAAGAATAGACAATGGAACAACTTTAACGAATTAAGGTAATTTTCTGTACGGTAGTAAGTTTTTATTTTAAGACTGAAAGAAAGAGAATTTAAGTGAAGTAGCCACTCCAAATACCGCCCTCATCTTTTGGCGAGAGCAGGTTTTGTCTTTCTTCAAGAGGATAATTAGTTTTAACTTTTAGGAATCCATTGTTTAAGCGAGTGATAAAAGCGGTTATACCATTGTTATGAAGTAAGTGGTACTTCATAGTGGACGCTCTGTTTAGTATTCACCGAATAAAGTTTTTAAGCTATTATTATCTGGGCGTTTACCTTTTTGTTCGGGAGGTTTTATGAATAAAAAATTATTTTTTAAATTATAATTTAATTCCAGAAAAAGCAGTTGTTGATATGGTTCTTTACATATTCTTAAAAATATATGGAATAATTAAACTTTTTAAGTTATTGAAGTAAAAAGAATATCCCACCCTTCAATGGTGTGTGCCGGGTTTGTAGAAATGATTGGTATCACTCTAGTATTTCCTAAAAAAAGATATATTCTATTAAAATATTTAATTCAATTTATTATTTTCTTAGCATCACCCTAAGAACCTTATCAATTCAATATATTTATTAAATATTGCATTGCTTAATTATAATCATAACAGGAGATATATTTTCAGACATTTTTGAGTTAGTTTTCTTGTTAGATCAATCGTCAACAAAGTGATTTTTAACCTTTAATTCGAAGACATATAATCTTTAGATCTTTCAAATTGGAGCCAGTTTTTAAAAACCACCCATAGAAATCAGTTTATTTTCGATACGTAAAGGCAATTCAAAATGGACACTGTCTTCTTAGTTACCTTAAGGAAGAAAATGTTTAATGGTGTTGTAAATTCACGGGAGGACGAAGGGAATGCAAAGTTTAAACGCCTAAAACGTTTAGAATTGATCACCACATACGGTTTTACATTCGTTTTTAACTGCATCATAAAATGCAACATTGTTGGAGGTCTGCTACTCAAGATCCCAAAAACGACCTAAAGGATTTGTGGAGGTGAAGTTTTAAGTATTTGTAACCTGATGCAATGCGCGACATAAACCAAGCTTTTCGTTTCTTTGCATTCAGGAAGGAAACTTTGTACGAGATTTCTATAGTCCTTAAAGAGGCCTTTTGTGACCATGGCGTTTGATGCGGTAATGTTCATAGCTAACAAACCTATCAAACTAAAGTTATAGATATAGTCTTGTAAGAGAAAAGCTTGTAAAAACACTTCTCGAAGGTTAACCCTTAATGAGACAATCTCTATTCAATCTTTTTTGATTAATCGTACTACAGGGGCACTCGACAGTTAAAAATCTTTAATTGTTGGAATTGGGAGTGAGATGTGGGTATTTAATGTTTATATAGAGAAAGAAGTCCCATATCGGTGATAAAACATCTAGCAGACTGAATACTAAATTATTGTAATTAAAACTTTATAAAACACCATGTGTATACAAGTTAATTCAAAGTAAAATTTAGAAGTAATTATATACGAAAAAATCATTTACTTTTACCTTTAGCAGGATAATGCTATTTTTTGGTTCAATTGTAAAGTACTATCTGTTGATAAACAAATAACAAATGCAAAATACTCAGACATAGTTAGTATATGTAATGTAAATATTTTTTTAGTTAGCAATAACACATTTTACTTTCTTACACATAATGAAAATGTTATATATTTCACTAAATTGAGTAGATATACTCAAGTGGCTTGATTCGATGTGATTCAAATCTAGCCAGTAATGAAATTATATAATAGACACTAATACTTTAGAGAAGTTCATTGGAAAAAGTCAAAGTTCTTCGTTTGGTTAGACTGTCCTGTTCTTACATTATAAGCAATTTTCTTCTGATATAAGGAGTAGAAGAAGTCTGAGAAGAAAAAAAACAGACAATAAAAGAAGGTGTAAAATAAGTAGTAAAGATGGAGCTGATAATAAAGAGGAATTTCTCTACGACATAAAAGAAATCACCGAGGTATTTTAAACAAATTTAATTGCTCCAGTAATCTAAAACTGTACTTTTAAATCTTAAAGCATTCTTTGATGTCTTCATCAAAGTACCGTTTTATTTTTCGTAATTTCATTTTACTTATCATAATGTTTATTAATATTCGCTTTAGTTTATGCATTATCTAAGGTTTTATTTCCTTGTGATTACATCCAAACAATCATTTGCTTTGTAAGGATAAAAGGCAAAAAGAAAGAGTCGGAAAGTAGTAGGAATGGGAAAAGACAAAGAATTCTTTTGGGATTGAGAGAAATTGAAACTGACGACGGCCGTTCTGGAACTCCTTCACTATAGTTTTCTCCATGAGAGGTTTGTATGACAAGTCTTGTTTCTCAAAATAAAAATTTATATATTGACCGTGATAAAAACCTTTGAACAATCAAATCAAACAACCTCTACATTTATGCTATACAAGTTATGTTAATTACCTAACATCCTATGCTACACCTACACTTCATTTTAATTATTGTTGCTGATACGTTTTCAATTAATTCTTGGCGGTATGTTTTATTTAAGGCGGAGTTTTCTAAGAGTATACATTATTATTGTGGCAACTCATCACTATTGTAATAAAACAATTTAAAAAACAATTTTTTGTTTTTTATTACAGTAGTGATGAGTTGCCACAATAATAATGCATACTTACGTTTTTAATTTAATTTAAAAATTTATTAGTATAGAGTTAAATTCATCATACCTATTTATTTTCTCAAAATAAATTAGTGTTTTGTCCCAATACAATGTTAGGTGTATTTGTCTTTATTCACAGTGTCTTCATGATTGGCAATTGACTTGCTTAGGTAAATGTTATTCAGTAAAGTGAAATATGTCCAGTGTGTAGAAGCGATTTTCTTTCCGCTACAGGTTTGTCGACTTGAAGGCGCCAAAGGTAGTCAACAAGTCGTCATGTTCTAGAAGCCTGGGCCCAGAACTTGGCTACCGTAGCGTTTGAGATGTCTTTGTGCTTGGCCAGACTATTGTTAGGGAGAGAGAAGATTAGAAGAGGTAGTTAGTATTATGATTAGAAGAACTTGTCCTGAACTTGTCTTCATATGACTCATGAAATTTGTGCTTGTAATTTGCTAACATAATTGCTTCACAATCTTTACAAATACAGTTTTAACTTACATCAAAGATGTCCTCCTGACTCCTGGTTTGCTCAAGGAGTCTCCAGTCACATCCCTCGGCCATGTCTAGAAGGAAACAATAAAAAACAAACCGACAAGTCTGTCATAAAAAGAAACATATTTGCAGAGCCTGGCTCAACGCCAACATCTGTGTAGCAGAAGTAAGAAAAACAATAAATCCACTTGGGTAACATATCTCCGACCCTACAATGGCAGGAACGCCGCAATAAAAGGATCGGATATAAAATCCGCCCAGTCCGAAGTTAATGGCTACAAAAGGGTTTAATGCAGTTTTTAATGCCTCAATAAAAGCTCAACAAAGTAAGAGTCTACATCTGACACTAAACGGCAAAGGATGCAGGTAAAAAACAACACTGCAAATTCTTAGCCTTGAAGGCTGCTAGGAATATCTATTAAAACATGGAATTTCACCTCAACACTTAAAGAAACAATATAATAATCAACTTTGTGCAAAATAAAGGTTGCATTAATTATGAATCGTCCAGAAAATTTTATAAACTACATATTTTATTTTGTTCTCTTTAAAAAAATCTTTTTATTTTTCAGGGTATTATCTTCATAACGCCACAAAAATTTTATTATTTTGCTTTTTGGGTCAACATAAGGAAAATTGGTTCTACATCGTTTCGTTTACGGACTGTCGACATTTTTACATGATTTGACATAAGTTTCCAACCATTTAAGGTTGAAAGAAACTTAAGGTAACTAAAGGATGAGATGACTTCAAAATTGGTTTGTCTGTTTGGACCATTAGTAATTATTTGTTAGAGAGTATTAAATTTCAAGTTCGACTCAATTTAAATTGGGGTAAAAAGTGTATCCATTTTTAGTTTTCAACACCTTCAATCACAATCACTTTAAAGTATTACAGGTGCTAATCATATAATTAGTACAGATCGTTGTTGAGATGCAAAATTGATTTTCATTGCAAAAACTGGATTGCTTTATTAGGTTTACAACACTAATAATTGAGATGTATCAATATGTCTGTAGCTGCTGAATGCAAAACCACAAAAAGTGCCCCAACCAAATTCACTGTACAGTATTGACCAAAGAAATGTTAGTCATTTGAAAGATAAACCAACTAGAACTATAGTTTTGGAAAGTAACTTAAATTTTGCATCTTATTTGTCTGTTGAAAAATGTCTCTACTATTTAAAATATTTGAGATATTACTCGTTTTAAAACTAAAAAAATATACCCTTTTAAATGAGCACAAAGACTAGTTATGCGATTCGCCGTACAAGAATACTTTTTATTGGCTCTAATAGACTCACAGGTTTAAAGTTAGGACCCCAAGTCACTTAAAAGTTGTGTAAAAAACACCGAGTGACAGTAAACAATGCGAAATAGCTCCTACAATCTTGTAAACTTTGCTGCTTATTTTAACCCAAAGACCAAAATTACAACGTTGATGACGCTTTTAAGGGACACCCTGCATAGTCTGTGACGAACATAAAGGAGACCCCCTAGAGAGCGGGCGTGGGGATGCTCCTCCTTGATGACTTACGTTCTTTTGGGACTACATCAAATTTCATTTTGATTGTAGAAAAAGGCAAATATATATTACTTCGCCTGCAAGTATATAACTAAGCGTATTGACGGAAATGGCACTAGAAAAATAAAACGCTTAAAAAAGACCCCAACCAAATCTAAACTAGAGTTGGTGAAATAATAATCCTAAAAATTTCCAATGTTAAGCAATTTTTTGTCTTAAAAAATGCCAAGTTAATTTTATAGATAAACAAACTTACTCACGAAAACGAAAACCATAAATTTTTTTATGAACAGTTATAATGTTTAATTATGCATAATAATTTACTTTAAGAATTTCAAAGATGCATCGATGATTAAAGTTTTGAAATCTATTACTTAGTAATATTAATACTAGTAATATTTATGAATACTCCATAGTCCATAGTATAAATTTTAGTAATGAAGACATAAATTTGTTAAAAACCTAATACTAAAATTTATCAAAAATCTTTATAACAAGTAATCAAAGTGGTCCAGTTTCAGTTTTTCTAAGCTTGCGAGCTTGGAATTGCGATCGAGTACCAAGGAGACACTTTTACTCCGTGTGATGAACAACTATTTTCATCATTATGTAAAATAACCATTTAATCGTTAAAACATTAGACTACATAATTTTGAGTTTAATCAAAATAGTCATAGTCGTTTACACATCTGTTAGTTGTTTACAAAGACAAGTTAAGAAATCGTTCAACCTTTCAACCCTTCAAATTATTACGCAAGATCGCCAACGCACCTTGGTATGTTTCCAACAGGACCTTACATGAAGACTTTAAAATACCTACAGTGAAAGAAGAGATCACGAGATTTAGTGAAAAATATATTGAAAAATTAGAAAACCACCCTAATCACCTAGCCTTGAACCTACTCGACAATACAGACACTGTTTACAGACTGAAGAGGTCTTCAATCTTGGACTTGCCTTTTCGTTTTGTAAACTGAGGATAAATTTCTATTACTAACATTGTAACCTACATAATATTTACTCATTGTTCACATTAGCATAGAACAGATTGTAAAGTTAAATAAATAAAAAAAACCTTTCAAACGTAACATAAACAAATTTTGACATTAGAGTACGGCAAAATTTACCATGTTTTTTCAGTACTCCTATTCGAGGTGATCCAAAAACGATCATTTTGCGTACGATTTAGAGAACTAAAAACGTCTGTTTTCGGGACAGTATGATGAAAAAGTTTTTTTCATATATTCCAGACTTTTTCCGAACCCTGTATGGATAAAAATACATTTGAAATATGCGTTTTAGCGAATTTCCCCTATAGGGAAGAAGCTATTACCGTAGGTCTCATGGTAAGACCTAAGCCCCAGACCATGATAAACTTTCGTTTTGCAACCCACAGAAGCAAAAAACACCATTTGTTCGAATTTATATATATATATATATATATATATATATATATATATGTGTGTGTCTGTTAGCACGATAGCGGCCGTAAAAATGGTCCGATCTTGATGAAATTTGGTACAGACATGTAAAGTGGTAATCGACTGGACGAGTTTGTGAACCAGCCCGGTCGGACTTCCGGAAGGGGGGGTAAAGGGGGATAAACCCCCTCAAAAATGGGTTTTTTGAGCTTTTTACATAGAAAAATAAAATTTATCAAATTTTTGTCGGCACCATTGAATTCAGTTCAAAAAAACAAACAATTTAGTATTTTGAATCACTGCTCTATGTCCATTCGATACCGAGATATTGAAAGTGGTAAACACAGTACGTTGTCCCAATGTTAACCTTATGGGAAATAAGTAAAATTCTATATCTTGATTATTTCTCAACTTATCTTGATAAAACTTGGTAAATAGCTTATTCTAGTTTAGATATATTAAATATTGAATTAAAACCACCCAGTTTCGATATACCTGTAGCATCAAACCTGCATACTCATTCCCCATGTTATTCTTATGGAGCTTTTAAAACATGTCAAATCTCGCTATGTTGGATTGAAATATGTTGTTTTGCATTTGAAATTCGCTGAGTATGCAGGTCTGCTGCAACGGGGGTATTTCTACTTGTCGCTCCGCAGCGCACGGCGAGGCGTGGAGAGTGGAGAGGCCTCACGCACAGCGTATTGATCTCGAGATGTGACTGCCGCGCTGCTACAAGATTTTCATCTCGCCTCTTTTGTTTTTGTGACCAGCTTTTTGTTTGCCGCCGTTCCCCGCAGCTGCCGTTCTTCCCACGAACCCTTGCCTTGCTCTCTGCGAGTCGAGCTTTGAATTTTTCATTTTTTCGATGGATTTTCCTTCGGATTACGCCGCTCAAATCCGCCCCGTTGTTATGCCCGGGGATTACGTGAATGCGAAAACGCTTTGGGAGTCTTCATTTTTATTAGCTCTGTAGATTATAGAGGTCAGTTGAAACTTGGAGATAATATTTTTTTAGCAACACATCGTACGATAGGAAAAATCAGTTTCGTCAACTATCCTTACACCGAATTTTGTTATTAAATGTGTTCATTTGTAATAAATACGTTCCATTGAATGGGAAAAGAACACACCGGCTCACTCCTTGGGTTTGCTTGATAACTTCCACGCACAGGCCTGAGGCCCATGTGGGGGGGCAAATGCAAGGTAAAAAGAGGCCGCCATCCTCTTTTTATATAAAAAAAAAACTTAAGTAGAGTTTGTAATAGACATGTATAAACTTTCCATATACGTTTTCGTTAGTTTTCAGTCGGTAATAAAATCGAACATTACAGTTGAAACCTACGTACGGGGTTTGATTCAAGTGACAGAGCTAAAGTGAAGATTTCGCCAATGCACTGGAACACTTATTACTGGTCGCTTGTTCCCGAGCTTTTACAAAAACACTTTAATGGATATTCACACGAAATCTTGTGGCATTTGATTCCTTTACGTTCAAAGTTATTTTCAAATAAGTAGGACTAAGATAAAAAATGAAGGCAATTATGGACGATTATAATGCTGGCTCAAGAAATATGTTGAGATTTTGATTAATCTTTATCAGCTGTCATAGAGAAGGTTAAAAAGACTCTGTCCTTAATTAAGCAATTCTTGGCTATTTGCAACCAGAAATTGTAAGCAGCTATTGTAGAATACTGCAGGCTTCATACACTATAGGAATGTTTAAAAGGGTCTGATACACTTCTCTGGTATTTCCCTTATATTATCTTATGTATAATACAGTAACACATAACCCACAACATTCTTTGATTTGGGGTTTTATTTTGTAAAAAAACGAGATTGAATTTCTGAAAAACTTCAATAAAGTGGATTGGTTCCCCTTTATCACTCTTCACTACAAATAGAAAGTTGTGGAGGAACCAGTTGTGTCTCCCAACTCCAGATAGGCAGTAGCATTTATACCTCATTCATTATTTCATTTACCTCATTCTTTTTACTGCTCCTTGATTCCGATTGGAGTCTGAATTATTTTCCAAAACTCAAACGCAATATTACCTTGGATCCGTCATTTAGTTGGAATTTTTGGTATTGATAAGCCAACCTCCAGGGCCCTAATTGGAGACTGTGATGTCAGTCAAACTCTCCACAGCGGTTGAGGTAAGCACTGCTTTTGTTTTTCCTTAGTCCTTTTTGTAGAAAATATGATTTTTCAATTTTGCTATCTCAGAACCGAACCCGCGGTTTTAACATTCTGACATTCACTCAACTTGCTTCTCTTTTCACTGACGTGATGGGGTCAATGTCATGTGCGCAATATATTCCTTCAAGACGAAAGCTCGATTGATACTTTTGCCCTCAACCTTACACTGCAAACTTGCTACTTTCTTCTTTGACATGGTGAATTTACAATAAGTACATAAACGTTCTTGTACTTCTATTGCCTGGCCAAGTTTCTAGCTCTCAACCTGTGATGAGAAGGAGTTACTTTTTCCGACAGGGCTGAATTTACATGTACTCGTATGACCTTGTCTCCTGACTGCCCAGCCAAGTTTCTACTCTGTACCCTGTGTTCAGGTGGAGTATGCGTGTGAAATATGCACAGCATAGAAAACTTATACCCTCTTCTTCAACACAAATGGATTTAAATGTACCCAAATGTCCTTCTACTCAACTGCCCGGCCAAGTGTCTACTCTTCACTAAACTTCAACTCACTTAAACTTCACTACTCTTCAAGTGTAAACCATCTAATCTCGTGTTTGACATGGATTTGTATGTACTCAAATGGCCTTGCACCTCGACTGCCAGCCAAGTTTCTAACCATCTACCCTGTGTTGAGGTGGAATGACTTTCGTTGACAAGGGTGGATTTACATGTACTCAAAAGGTTTTGCTCCTCGACTGCTTAGCCAAGTTTCTACTCCCTACCCTGTTATGATGTGGAGTAACTTTTATTGACAAGGGTGGATTTACATGTACTCAAATAACCTTGTACTCAACTTCCCGGCCAGTTTCTACTCTTCACTCTATGTTGAGGTGGAATGTGTGTGTGGAATGTGCAAAATATTGTAAAACTTCTACCCTGTTGTTTGACATGGGTGGATTTACAAGTACTCAATTGGCCTTGCACCTCTACTTCTCGGCCAAGTTTCTACTCTCTAGTTGACGTGGAGTGTGCGCGTGGAATGTGCAAAATACAGTAAACCTTGATGCTCTACCTTTTAACTAGAAATACTTAGACCTCCTATTCTTATGGCCTAGCTGTAGCTAGTTTTAGGTGACCCAGAATTTAAAGTTGACATAGTTTGATTAATTACCAACTAAGGGTGCTTTTGTAAACCCCTTATTTCAGCTATTTACTTTAAAAATTTGTATTCTGCATTTCCTAAATAAAAAATTAATTAACTATTGTTTGGTTTCTGTTTCTCTAAATGATCCTTTAACTCCTCCCAATACCAAAATTAATAAGTGACATCAGTGTACTCTGTTGGTGATTTACTATAACTAAGAGCACTTTTTCTTTTAATCCTGACACCTTTTTACAGGTATATTAAAATTATATCTCTTAACCCTGGGAAAACATGGTACACATTTAATAATGCAATGGAAGGTCTGCTTCAGATTCAAAGTCAATGCTTCTACCCTATTGTTTGACATGGGTGGATTTACAAGTACTCAAATGGCCTTGCACCTCGACTGCCAGCCAAGTTTCTGCTCTCTAGTCGAGACGGAGTGTGCGTGTGGAATGTGCACATGCATGGCGTGCACACGTCGACCTTGCCCGTCAGCCTCTGCCGGAAGCCTCCATCCGTCCATTCTTCTGTTCAACATTGAGACATCGGAATCCTAATGCGACAGCCACTGCTATTCCAATTTGACTATTACACCGGTTCCGAACAGATTTCCTTTGTTGGACGTTTCAGTTTCGTGGCTTGCGGTCAGGTTTGTTTGTTTGTTTCTCTTCCAAACTTGTTTTGCCCATTTTCCTGTCAGGTTCGCTTTTGTTGTTTTGAAGTCCCGTAGTTCTCTGGATGTAGTTTTTGATATAAAAATAATGCAACTGATTATTTAATTACATACTTAATCAGTTTGTTTTATGTTATCATAATAATCACAACTGCACGAAGAATTTTATAGGCAGCTAATTGAACTACAAGGAAGAAACAGGAAAAAGAAGCAACATTTTAAGGTAACGTTTTACCCTGCTTTAAATAGTTTTTTTTTCATTACTGAATGCCCAACTATTGAAGAAATCTTTAAAGTTCCGGCCAAATCATTTAGCGGGTGGCGGAAAATGGGAACTCCAGCTGTATAAGTGACTTGATGTTAAAGACATTTCCGCTCCTCTACACAATGAAGTAATTGAACATATTTCCAACAGATAGAAGCACACTTACGTATGTTTGAAAAACTTACTCAGCTGATTTAGAGAATGTAAACAAAGAGAATAACTGTCTATAACTTCAGATTGCCAAAAACATATTTTGAACGCCAGCAGCGCACTCCCTCACCCGCCTAATGATTTGACCGGAACTCTAGGTAGACTATTTCGTGCTATGTGGAAGCATGTTTTATAAAATCTTCCGCTATCTGAAACCATCGATGATGCCAATTATTAAAAGGTTTTTTTGTTAATACACACGTTTTATTACTTGTCCACAGTGACGTCACGTTTCAAAGTTTTAGTTCTTCAGTACAAGAGCCCCTCTGCCACCGATCGTCTAGTATCACGATCCTGCTTTGTCTGCTGGGGATGATCTCCCTTGTTATCCACAATCGAGGACCCGGCCGTGCTGATGTCCCAGTCTCTCCCTCTCAAGCATGATCAAGAGGCCAAGCGGGTCCGCCTCTTGTCAGACACGAGCGTGATTCCTTACGCTGCTCGATGGCTCATTAAGAGAAGATCTTTGTATTCCGGATTTGTTTTAATTTTAGAAGTGGATGTGTGCCTTCCTTGTTGTTTGGACTAGTTTTGGTGAACAAAATTTTTTTTGTTACATTTACATTTAAAAATGGTTGGAATTTTGCAGAGGTATATTGTCGTGCATGAATTTATTTCATTTGAAACGTTTTTAATGTATACAGTGTCAACGCAACTGAAAATTCAGTATGTTCTCAGATAATTATATCGGGCTGAGTTTTAAAACCACATTTATAATGATGGTCTCTCCATTTTCCATTGTTCTGGAGATAACTGTAAAGTTTAAAAACTTCAAAAACTCAATAACCTTAAATAATTACAATAACCTTTTTCCTTATAAAAAATCAAAAAAGCGTCTTAAAATTTTGAAACACAGAAAAATCTTTCGAGTAAAAACTTTGACTACCTTTTGCCAAAATTCTCGATTATCCTTTTAGACTATTAATGTAAAGCTATTATTTAATTTAAATCAGTGTGAGGTGGATGACAAGGGATAACAATGTGTAAGCCATCATAAAATACGTAAAATTAACACTTTTCTGCCAGTCCTCTAATTACATATTATTAAATTAACAAAAGGCATTCTAAAATGAGATAAACAACAAATACTGGATTCTATGCCGAAGAAGCTTGATCTGAAACTTTTTTTTGGGTCTCAACATTAATAATACTAAATGTACATATGTAACGTAAACTCTATGCGCCGTAAGCCAATCGATATTTTACTGCATAAGATGGCACCTGTTCGCAGTGCTACCTATTTAGCACTACCAGATATCTCAGTATTTAACCGTAAGTTTTCAGAGGGATAAAAAATAGTTAAGTGTAATTGATATATTTTATAAAGACTCCAAATCTAAGAGTATTCTATAACTACGCTCCAAACTGGCGGAGATAATTTGATGACCTCTTAGGCACGATCCTGCTTCTTACAGGCCCTCCAACGAAAACCAACCTTAATCAAACTTTTTTATAAAGTCTAAATGTTTCTATTGTTGTAAATTCAGGAAATTTAATATACCTTTATTCCTGGTACAAATTCATTCCTTTTTGTTTATCTTATACATTTTAAGGTTGATTTATTTAATAAAAAATTCTCTTCTCAGTTAATTTTACAAGGAAAATTCGTTCTAAAATTAACCATGTTATATATAGGATCTTATGGGTTGCCGTGTTGTCAGCGAAATGACAACGAAAATGTAAAGGAAAAAATCAACAGATGTTCATGAACAGGCCATGTTTCATAATCTGACATCCCCCCGAACAAAGTCGAACAACTAGTTATGAAGAAACTAAATTAGGCTCTCGAAGGAAAGAGAGTTTTTAGAGGCCTCAATAATTAGTAATGAAACAATTCAAGCTATACCTAAAACAGAAACATAATATATGTATAAACGACCGAACATGATTGTGATGAAAATTTACTTTTCATATTATTTAAGACTAACTTTTTTTTAATATCACGGTGCTATCAACAATGCTATTTACAACATTACTACCCCAGGCAATAGCGAGTTTCAAATACCTTTGATTTTTGTGTTTTTCAAATAGTAATCAACTTAAAATATTTCTTTATGGAGCATAAAGTTAGATGAACAAAAAAGGCAGAAAACTAACTGGACCTGGAATGGATTCTTAAAAACTATTTTTTAGGATTTTTCTCTAGGTCTAGACTGTAAACCTTCGGATTACGAAGACAACTCTATGCTGAATTTAAAAATGCAAAAATACTCAAAAGAAATACTTTTTGTGAAGCAGTGCAATATCAAACAGCAATGCATTTATATTTTCCTCATATATACATAATCAGATCCTACAAATTTTTTTGTGTGATTTTACACTGTTCCGCCACTAAAACTAAAACACTACGCCTTAACCCTCAAAGCCGTCCTTTATCCTCACACATTTCTCGAGGAAGCCAGACACCTCGAACTAATCCTTAAGAACTATTTCCTGGATGACCCAGATGAGGCGAGGCGAAGGAGCATCTGGCATCTGGGATGATGAATGCGTCCCCAGGTGAGTTTCAATTAATGTTCACCCGTCACATCTGTGAATGCGATTGCTACCACCTGTTAACCCACCCCCTCACACCACCCTCTACCCTTACACCCTCACACGCACACACACCACCGTCTACACACCCTCCACACACGCACACACGCACACACACCGCCCGCCGCCTTCCAACTGCTTACTATTCGCACCCCATCCTTTACTTCCGATGGTATCACATGTTAAACAAAACACCTCCTTTGCATTTTGGGATAATTTCCAATCACGGGCTAGAAGGGCGAGGTTCTTCCTGGGTATAATGCGAGGTGATTTCCGAGGGTAAACTGTGAAGGGGTGGTGAGTGTCCTTGAAATATTGCTCTTCATGGGGTTAAAATATGTTGTTTTATAATATACCCTTAAAAATTGTCAGGTTTCAGTCTGTCTTCATCTTGGTACTAGTCATTTGACAAGGTTTTAGTTCTCAATATTAAAAAATATTCTGTTTACAGTATATACTGCAAAACCATCTTTATGGAAACTCCATTGTAAAAAACTTTCAATGAATAAAAATTGAAACCATGTCCATGCAATATAAATATATTGTTATTGTTAAATATATTGTTGTTGTTGTAAGGGTCAATTATATTGTCTTCATAAATACAATATAAAACTAATAAAATACTAACAAAACTATATTACTCTGTGTCATTAGGCAAACCATGTATGCATGGTCAGTAAAAGATTCTGTTTTTTCTCTCTCTACTCAAGTAAAACAAATTAAACCGCTGTCAACGATAAGGGGGTTCTTGATTCATATCTCCACCCAAAAGTAAGTATGATGAAATGACTTTTTATGAATTTTATATTGAAATATTTATGTATATTTTGAGGAAAAACATGAGAGTGCTTTGATTTTTAGCAAAATTAAATGGATTAAACTTATAAAATGCCTCATACTATGTAAAATTTGATTACTAAGGACTTATGGATCACTTACGACGATTTGTTATGTTCTAAAAAGTGAAAATCCTTTGATATAAACCCTATTCGGTTAAATTAAGGTTACAGAGGAAAATTTTTTATCTCTTACCTTTGTTTACGTTTAAGAACTGCTTTGATATTTAGTTTGTGTTGTACTTCTTTTTATCACTATCAACGTTTGTAAAACAAAATCCTCTACACTTCTGTATCAGCCTTTAATTAGGATGGAGTAAAGCTAGAAACGTCCAATCATTTTTTATTTACAAATTGGTTTATTTTTCTTAAGAAGACCATCAAATATGAGTATTGACGGTAAATAATACGAAGCGATAAATGAGCTGGATGACGAAGGATTCGAATGACAATGACAATAAAAAACGGCCCCACTGTTATTGGTCTTAATGATGTATAAACTAGGGGCGCCAGGGGTGAAGGATGATAAAAGACAGTCTACGACGGAATATCGCATCAATTAACATCCCCTTCCCTGGAACTGGAACTTCTCTATAACCGTTCCCCATAACTCCCCCATAAACCTTGACGAACTTTGATGCCTTGTCGCCGCGCAAACCCATAACAATCATGCTGTTCTTTCTCAATCTTCATAATGGTGTATCAAATTAATTATTTTTTTAGTGTTACATGCAATATAAAACAAAATGTTTATCGAACCCTTTCTATATTACAAATTGGCTTACCTTTTTAATTACTTTCTTCTACTCAATATATCCTCCAATTTATTCCTATATTCCAATTTATTCCTATTTATCTTCTAAAAAGATCAGAGCATAATGTAGAAACTTTACGATAAGTTTTGAAAGCTTAAAACCATCTTAAATATACGTTTGTGTAGATTTGACGGAAAGAATAATTTGTATCTACTTTAATATTTTGCACATCAAAAGGCAAAGCAAATCTGCCAAACCTAACTCAGTCTTCGTAATAAAGACTTCAAGAATAAAATGTATCTCCTTCTTAGTACTATATTTACTTTACTTAATACTTTTTCTTGAAACGGCCAGCTAGATCCAGCTAGATATTTTAAGCCATATTATTGAGTATTTAGAGATACTTTTTAAATAAAAAGACAAAGCAACTCTGACAAATCTATCTCAGTCTTCGTAATTTAGGCTTCAAACTAAAGCATTCTATAGAGCGATTGAGGACTTCTCAAACACGATGTTGACACTAGTGATGACGAAAGAATATCGAGTATTGATAAAAAAGTATCGATATTTTTGTTCTAATATTATCGGTATATATCGATTTTTTCCCGAATCATATCGACTTAAGAAAACTGGGTTTTGATGATAAATTTGAAAGAGGTTAGTATGGTTGTGACTGTTTCTACGGCCTAATTTCAAAACGATAATGGTATATATTAACATAAATAAATTTGTCATCTGTAAAAATGGCTATCACTGATATTTGCCATAGTGTATGTATGTGATAAAATTTGTTAGTGACTTTAGTCCAGGTAACGAATGCTAAAAAAAGTATTAAGGGAAATGCAAGGAACACAATTTTTGACTTTGCAGCTTTGTTTGGACTAGTTAGGAGGTGAAGATATCAAAAGTCCCCGTCCGTAGCCCTTGAGCGGAGGAGGAGAGGGGAGTCTAAAGGTACCATTTTTTAGTTCTTCCTAAATATCTTGAAAATTATCAACTTTAAGTATTCCCTATTACGTTAGAAAATTAAAGGAAAATAAAATTTCCTGCAAGAAAAGTATATAATATGTCTATTCTGGTCCAACCATTTTTTCAAAGTAAGCACCAAGTTTATTAATATTTAAACAAATATCCCTTCCATGAGAAGTGTGTGTAACATACATGCCCAGTGGGGCAACGCTTTTTCGCCTAAAGGAAAATGAACAACATTCATGAAATAGTGACGAAATTCCTTGTAATTTGACACCTCAACATAAAAGTTGGTCCGAAGTAAAGATCTTGGGGAGCTCATAAAAAAGTTATTTTTTCATGGAAATATTACAAACATGTGGTACTACAACTTTTTTGTGAGCTTGCCCATACCTTTATTTTAGATCAATATTTATTATTGATGTATAAAATTACTAGAAATTACGTTAATATTTCCTGAATGTTCTTCATTTTCCTTTAGATAAAAAATCGGTGTCCCATTGGAGCGTTTTTCGATTCGTTTTTTTCGGAAATATCGATATTTGTCACCCGATTTATCGTATGTACCGATATTAAAGGTTTCGATACATCGAAAAACGATATATCGATATTTTAATAGTATATTTCATTACAAGGACCTAAAGTGACGCTTTTCGTACAAGGTCAAGTTTTACAACCGAGGCTGTAAGCCGAGGTTGAAAAATGACCGAATAACGAAAAGCAGCTTTAGGTCCGTGTGATGAACTATATTTTTCGTTATATTGCTCAATACAATACGTAAACTACTTAAGAAAACCAAAATGTTACAGCTTGTTTACCTTTAAAGATGCCTTCAAAAGATGCCACCGTCTTGTTCTTGCTATTTGAAGCAATCAGCTGATTGTCTGTTTCATTTGTGTTAGGGTAGACTGACAACAATGAACAACTATCGACGTATCGAACGCATGTAATAATCGATTAGTGAAATGAGCGAGTTTCACAAATTGATTAAACTGACAACAATGAATGTTTAGATAATAACGATGAATGTTTCGATTGTTTGTAATCGAATGAATATTGTTCGATTATTACGACGTACTCGGCACTTTTTGACTTTTATAGTCCTAGGACTATAAAGAGTCAGCTGGTATCGAGCACATCAGCTTTTAACTCCTAGGAATAAAAAGAGTGTATTTAGGTCCGGAAAACATGCATTAAAACATCTGTTTTTGAAGCAGTATAACGAAAAAATAATTGTCACCCCTAGTTCACACTGCAGGACATGTTGACACATCCAGCTCTCAGCTCTCAGGTGGGAACCGCGAGTCCGCCGCAACTCGCAGATCAAAGTCCGCCGGTCGCGGTCGCGGACATGCATTTTACATGGCCGAAGATACAAATCGACCAAGTTTCGGCGTTGGTTTATCGCTTATGTAAAACACCTTCAGTTGGAATACATTAATAAATTACCTGCCGGCTTCAGTTAGTTAGTTATGGTGCGTAGCTGCGCTGTCTATGAGCGGTGGAGCGGGCGATCCGCGCGTGGTGGTTTATGTATGAGAAGGACGAACGGATTAAAAGTCGAGCCGACTAATGTGGTCCAGGCTCCGTAAGCTAAAATTAACATCAGTTATAAGGGCAGACTAGGTCAAGTTATTTTACGTGACCTGTAGTATCTTAGGAAGTATTAGTGAAATCAAATCATAAGGCCCAGACCGTCCGTAAGACCAATATTAATTTTAGCATTGGGTTTATGGACGGCGTGGGCCTTGTGTTTTGATTCGAACTATACTTGTACTCCACATCAACTCATACGTTTCCTACAATTATTGAACTGCGAAAAATGTGTCTGATTTGTTCAGATAGCGGTAAAGGGAGGATATTTACCACAGTTCCAAAAATACATTTTTGTAATCTTTCTAAGCATGTAATTAGCCAATAAAGTTCCATCAATATTTTCAATTCGTTCTAATTTTTGAATTGTAAGGTCTATAAGCTTACTTTGTAAGTTTGGTTTTGGTAGGATGGTATATCATGATTTAAATTATATCATTTACATAATTACATAATTAGAATTACTGTATGTGAATATTATTCAGAAAAATGTAATGGGAATTGGTAATTTATCACCGTAAAAACCCCTATTCAAAATGTATACAATAAAATGCATAAATCAAAACAAATTAAAATCTTAAAATTAACATTATAAATTTTATTTCAATAGTTGGAAAAAGTCTTCTGCATGACATTGACATATCATTCGCTCAATTATTATTTGAAAGCCATTTAAATACAAAACTGCTAAATCTTAATTATTCCCATTTTAAACCAACCAAACAAAAACAAAATCAAAATTACATCTAGTATCAACAATTAAATTTACCCACCAACACTTTCTTAAAATACCACCGACACGAACCGAACTCCAATATAAACTCGCACAAATAAACACAACCTCTAAACAACAGTATAACTCCGGGAGCGAGGCAGCACAACAATGCAACATCAATAATGAATTGGCAGAGCAGTGAAGTAGGGTATTGTCCTTGCGCCCTTACAACCCTTCTGCTAAGGGCTCTCAAAGCCCTTCTGCCCTCATTTGAATTCTGCCCTCACGTACCGTCCCGGCTGCATTCTGCCGCTGTGTTAAAAATTGTAATCACAGTGTATTCGTATGTTAATGCCGCGGACCTCAGGTATGAATTTCAATGGGTATTTACAAAGCGTCCTCGGTATTCTGTCAACACACGGTTTTATAAGCGGTCGCGCCGTTCCAAAATCAATCATTTGGTTTCAGTTTCTATTGTATGTTAATAAATCGATAAGTGAATAAAGCCATTGTGATCTTGTTTGTTTGTTTGTTTGTTTGTTTGTTTGTTCGACTGCGGGTGTGCTCATGGTTTTTGGTAGGAGAGGTCTAGGTCTTAAGTGTAATGTGGGATTCGAGTTAGTTATTGTTCAGTAATTTGCATTGGTAAAGGAGATTAGGAGTCTTACAATGTATTTGTTCTTCTTTTATTTATTACAACTTTTTTTAAATGGCCGTTCTGAGCTTCTTATCGGCTCCGAATACCGTTGACCTACACACGACCCTCACCCCCCTACTATTTACTACTGACTAACCCATTTATTCTTCGACTGACAACATTTACGCTTAACATGGACAATTTACATTTTGTTTGCTCAACTACTCCCAAAAGTAAAATTTAAAATTAGACCTACAAAATAAAACTCATAGCGAATTTTCTTTTTCTAAATTCATATCTTAATGCTGTGCTGTAATGTGTTTTATTTTTTGTCATCATAATATTTTTTTAATATTCTCTAATATCTTCAGCTTTTTTGAATTTTCCATTTTTAACTAAGTTGTTTTTATTGGTAATTAACGTATAATTTATTACTAGGTTTTTTTATAGTAGATAAGAACTCGTACAGCGCAGAGGCCCTTCGTGGCCTAAGCGGTACTATTTTCGTACTTAAACCTTTAACAATTGTATATTGTAATTTAATGAAATAAATTTGATTTTGATTAGATTTGATTTTATAATGGCGCACTCTAGACTTCATCATGGTTCGAATTTTCATCTCAACACTCTGTACCAACATGAATTAAAAGCAATCTACGGATCCCTCCTTCGTTCTTTTTCTATTTCTTCAATTGTTCCTTTTCCTCCGACTATTGATTTTCTAAGATAATATTGGTCTTTTTATCTTTCTATATTTGTCATACATGTCAACAGTGGACGCACAAGCAGCATTTTCCCATAGTTACTAATTCCTAATACAAACTATAAATCTAAGGCTACGATATTGTTTTATTTTATTTAGAGTTCTTTCCATTTATACACTTTATAATAATAAATGAAGGTTTTTTTTTACTTTATTGCTTATGTACCTAGCTTACATTTCTTATGCAATCAACAATGTTCCATTCATTCTTTAGATGTAAAAGTAATCTTATTCATCATTAGCGGATGAATTATTTTCTGGTTTGGTTTTTTTTTATATTTCAGAACATTTTACCTTGAATAAATGTAATAATACGTAGGCTAGGTTTATATTTTACGTTTGAGTAAGACAAATTACATGTTTTGAATTAGATGTGCTGAATTAATTTAATGAAAACGAAGCAAGGTTTTGTAAATAATCTAATTACCTTTGGTTTGCGGTTCTGTGGCGGCAGCGTCGCAGGATCGAGTCCCGATGATGCCGCATACTTTTAGCAGTACTGTTCATCCTTGTACTGTACCGGCTCACTCCTTGGGTTTGCTTGATAACTCCCACGCACAGGCCTGAGGCCCATGTGGGGGGGCAAATGCAAGGTAAAAAGAGGCCGCCACCCTCTTTAAAAAAAAAAAAAATTTGGAACCACCAAATTTGTATCCAATGTAAATCTGGAGAGAGTTATATAATGCAATTCTGACAATTGTTTGTGTAATGTATGCTTGATTTCTTGTACAAATATCTCAAAAATGGCCTCGAGGTTTTAAATTAAATTCTGGTAATAACGATTTCCTGGCTCAAAAACGTGTTCTTAGTCGATCATATCGCTACTTAAAATCTTATTGAATAAACAAAAGATTTTGAAAGCTGTAAAATTTCAACATTGGGTCAAATAGACAACGAAAAATCAACAAAAGTTAAGAAAATATAATGCTGGAGATGTTCAGTTATTTTATTCATGTTATAAGTGTTAAAGTTTGTTTGTTTTCATATTCTGTAAATGAGCTGTAACAACGTATCCATTTGTTAAGCTAATTACCGCAGCTGCTTGATTTAAACAAATTTAAATTATTTCATTATACAAAATTAAATATAATATTATTATCAAAATATCTATCATTTTGGACGTGGGCAAAGTCACGGTAAACATTTAACAGTAAAAAGGGTAAAAAATATACAAAGAATAAAAGTGGGAAAAATATTTAATTAAACCGAGTAAGACTTGGTCTACCAGGTACCAAGTGTAAATTAAGCTTGGAAAACCAATGAGATCATAGATTATTATCAGCATCCCAATATTATCACATTATTATAACATGATACTGCAGCAAACGTCAGCTCAATGAGAACTGATGTAGTTATGGTGCAACAACATAATGGGACGTTCCCTAACTTCACACAACTGGTTTTTAATTACTATTTAGGAAGTTTTGACACAGTGTAAGTTCAGAAATAAAAACGAATGTTCGAAAAACTGAAGCAACATTGAGCAACTGCTAACATGTGTCTGTTAATGGTCCACATGTGAGGAGAGAAAAGTAGATTGCACATTTGTGTTTTTATAACATTATTTTCACCATCCAAGACACCACCACAGTCTTTTATAATTTAGGGTGAAAATGGCCCTAGATGGCTTTCTCACTACTTCACACTAAAACAGGAGTGCATAATGAACAATGGTTAAAAACAATTAAAAAGTTGTCATTGTGTTGGTAGGGTTATCCAGAATGGCTATAGATAGGCCTAGTTTCCTGAATTCAGTAAAACTCCACTACTCGACACTCGATATCTCGGCAGTCTGTGTAACTCGACACTCGAACAGCTGGCAGGGAATCTTCAATCAAGCATTGTTGTCCGAACATTTAGTTGTAATTGTTGAATATTTGACGTTTCTTTAAGATAGTTTACTCAATATGTATCAATACCCATGTTAGTAATAAATTGATATGTGAAACTCAAACCTGTCATGCGTTTATACAGATGGGTTATTATAACCCATTAAAATTCAAATGTTCTGGATAGCTCGACAACCTCTGGGTCCACAAATAGTCAAATTAACGAGGTTTTACTGTACCAAGGTTTCTCATCTCTCTGGGAACTTTAATTACTGGTGGAGCTTGGATACCAAGCTAAGAGGGTTCCCTACCAACGGCAGTTTTAGTTTTTCTGCGACACTAGCAGCGATTTTTGCAACTGCAACTCCATAAGAGCCCATGTTAAATTTGTGCACTTTTCGCCGCGCAATCCGGTGCACGGGTAAACGCGGTGTCATTTAGCGTCTCCAATTCTTAAAATAAAAGTTATTCAGATATGGTATTGCTAAGATAACGAGTTGCAGAGTGTTTATTGCTTCTCTAAAATCGTTTATGCTCCCTCATTAAAAAGATACATGGCGTTAAAGTTGGTCAACTTCAACGAAATGCATCTTCAGATCACCTTAACATGAGCAATTTTGGGTTAGCAATTAACATTCTACAACTATTATTTTTGAAATGCTATGTTAAATTAAATTTTATTTTGAAAACTGTAGGCGCTAAATGACACCGCGCGGAGCGTGTTTTAGGAATGTTTTGGGGTAGGTAGGGAACCCTCTTAAATCCCAACCTTTGAGGGAGTAGAGGATCATCCTGTGGTTTATACGTATATGGGACGGTATGAGGGGTCCTTACCTACACGCTCCAAGGAACTTCAGTCTATACTGTTTTCCATCGGCCATGGTACCATGGTATCACTTTTCTCGTAATTGCACAAGGATTTTCAGATATAATATCATAGATGGTCAAAACGTAGTTAAGTCAAATTAAAATTCAGTACTAGAGGCCCCAGTGCATGAGTCATCTACCTGCCGGACGAGGCGTGGCGGGACGAGTGGGGTAGCTGTGTTTGTGTACCTGTGTGTGTATGGGCCTCCTAATCCCTTAGGTGCCATGACCGATGGAAAACCGTATAGAAGGCTAACCGTCCCAGGCAAGACTCTCCACTGTGACATGGAAAGCTCCTGGGTGGCGGTCCTCGTCCTGGGTTCTGGGAGTTCGACAGCTTAGAGGGTGAGTCGTATGTGGAGGAGTCCTGAGGAGAGGTTAGAATGCTTCTGTCCGCCTTCCGTAAGCAGAATTATCTCCCTGGGGGATATGTGTCTAGTTGGCAATGCTGTTTTTCATCCCTCAGAGAAAGTAATTCCTTCACCCGTCAAAAATCTATAAATGACAATTTTCACCCTAAATTACGAAACAAATTATATCTTTACTTTTGACCTGGCCTTCTTCTGATCATGATCAAGCAATGCTCAGTGCTACCCGGCCGACGTGGGGCGATTGCAGACATGTGACCAGACCACATGTGAGGAGGTGTGTCCGGGAGCACATGTGATGTGTAAGAACATGTGACGCCGTTGCCCCGCCTCCCAAGACGCTGCGATCGATACCACGGTAAGATGGCGCCCCCTCACCCCACACACTCACACAAGTGCGAATACACGACCCCCACACACCCCCACACCCCCCCACACCACCACACGCTCGCACTGCAAACACATACAGGGCATGTGCAGAGGCAGACCACGTGGTGATGGGTTTAAATGGGAGAAGGACATACATGCACTTTCACCTTAGATGAGCTCAGCTGTTTAATTATTGGCTTGGAGCTGTTTTGGATTGGTTGGATGTCAAAATTACTCTTATAATTAGTGCAAATTGTGTTGTTAAGTTTGTTTTGCTTTTTTATTTATTCATCTTGTCATCATTTTTTACAGTCTATTATGATAATATATCGTTATTGTGGTACACAATCATTACAAAATGATAAAAGTTATAAACATTTTTTTACATTTTTACATAAATATTTTATTTATCTAAAAAATTTTATCTTTATAATTACGTTTATACATTCTAAAACGTATCAAAGGATTCTTAGACGAAAAATGTTTACTCTTGAGTTTACGGAACCATACTGAGATATTGGTATACTCCGAATTCATATAACGTAATTTCTAAAAGTAAAGACAATCATTTTCGGAAGAAAAATATATTCATTAAAACTGTATCAAAACTACTTACTAATTGATTTGCTTTGTCAAAATGTAGTAATCCTATTAACACAAACTTACATAATCCTATTAACATAAGGTGTTACGAACCATCTCTCAACAATTCTTACAGTTATTTTATTTTTCCGATAGTTTAAAATTAATTAAAATAATTTATTTTTCTCTGAGAAAGATTGCAACAAGCGATCATTCGTGAATATTGATATTTCGTTTTTTAAGAAAGGTCGCACGTAAAAGCGTATCTATTTATGTAAACGAATTTTCAGACTAACTATGTGGTTAAGTTTATTTCTGACAACAACGCATATAAATTAAAGAAACGTCTGCTGTGGTAGCCGCTTTCATTCTCGACATAATTCAAACCGTACCGAATCTCATAAACAAACCGAAACATTTTACTTTGAACCCTCCGTCTGTAACAAATTCAAACCAGAGCTGTTAAATCCAGAAATTCAAAGGGAACGTACACCTAAAGGTTGTAAAAACGCGGGTTTTACACTTTTTATCACTTTAAAAGCGTCGCCTCGTTACTAAAATTTGCAAGTGAACAAGGAATGTTTAACAAAACGCAACGTTTCCACAAGCACCTGACGTTTCGTCATTATATTCTTCCGCGCGTTCACAGAGAAACTCCGTCCATTATGAAAAACCCGGAACACCGGCGGTGGGGTTGTGTATCGAAAAGGAAAAGCGTGTGTTGACTGAATGCAAAATCCGAGGAAAGGTAAAAACGCGGGGCCCACCTAAACGAACTTAAACGTCGCCCCGGCCGGCGGAGGGACTCCCTCGATTTAATTTCCTCCCCCGCCAGACACTGACCCAGTCTTAAGACGGTTTATTAAAAAAACTCACCCGCTCGAGGGGTGGAACTTGCGCTTTCGATTCTTCCTATCAATTAGACCCCGCGGGGGGGGGGTATAATTACCCGGGTGGTTTACCGGGGGGGGGGGAGCTCAGTCGGCCAAGGTTGCTAATTGTGTCACTGGGGCAAAGGGGGAGTTCTCATAAACAAAATCACTTTTCATAATTTTTCCTCTTCCTAACTTTTACTTTCTCGAGGCGGCAAGTTTTTATTGAATTAGAGGATTTCTTTGCTAATGCCCTAATGAAGTTCAACAGTTCTTTTCTTCCCCGCGTTTTGTTTCCGGTTTTATTTTCGCCTCGTTCCGCGCCTCCACTTCCAGTTGCTTCTTAAATGTCGGGAATTAGGTTATTATCTTCCGCCGGATCTTTATTCCCTTAAATGAAAATGTTACTGGGAGTTTAAAAGTTTTTATTCGCACTTCAACCTTATAAAGCTGATTAAGATTTGATCTTGCTTTTCATATTTTTTGCGGAAGATAGTTTAAATAAGGTATGTTAAAGTTTAAAGAAATAATGTTCATTTCATTATGTATGTAATAAATATTAGTACAGAGTACGAAACTTAATCATGTACTGTCTTCATTATTTAAAACTGTATTTTATGGTAATTTCAATCCGGTTGTGTATTTTAAAACGTAAACAGTTTTATGTTGTATACTGTATATATTGAAGTGTTTATGTATGTTACACTGTACCTTCCGTCCTTCCATATAGACTGTGGATTTCCTAAATATATATGTTTATAATTTATCAAACTCTTTAATATGTGCTTAAAATCAAACAGTTTACAGGTTTTCTTACCATTTCCCCAAAACCTACTCTCTCATCCCCCCCAAATAAAAACGCACCTAAAGTAATCCAATCTCGTAAAGCCCGCTTATCCCGGGATCGCCTGTATAATTACGGGATTCGAACCGGGAACCGGAGGCGGGGGCGGAGGGTGGAAAATAGCTATCGTTACGGCTCTTCCAGGCGAGCGAGCGGGGAATAAAAATGGAAGCAGAACATAACGTCTCGGGAAGCTGGGCGCTCATGTGTGCTACTGATAAAATATAGCGCGATACCAAGGTGCAGGGGGGGGGCTTGGGGGGGGGGGGGGTGGAACACGAATAAATTAATCGAAGTGCTGCGTTTCGCGGGCGAGGCGACGGCGGGATAAATATAAGACGGATAAAAAGAAAGAACGTCTTTTTCGTTGCTTTCTTGTAGGGTTCTTCCTACACGAGGTGTGAGCGAGCGCATGCGCTCGCCGCCAGTCAATACATATATGCCTCACCTCTCCGCGTGCCTCTGCCTCACCTCGCACCTCGCACCGCTTTGTAATTAGTTTGCGAATTATCAACACCTATAATAGGACCACTTAAGGCTGTTAACACCCTGTCTGTCTTATCGTGTTTTAATTGTTGGTGGTCAGGGTTGAAGGGGTATTGTTCTCACTTGTTGGTAGAAGCTTTATTTTTATAACAGTATACCATTTTCTTCTTGTTATGAAAAATAATAGCCCAAAAATCATTATAAATACAATAACTAATCCTTTTATATAATTAAATAAATATTATATTTATTTATTTTTTATTTATCTATTATTATATATATATATATATATATATATATATATATATTTATTATTACATTACATTAAATAAATAATCATTATAATTAATACAATTATAATGGAAAAAATATTCTCCTACAATTTTCATTCATCAGTAGAATAATCATATTCCGATTTATTCATTGAGCTCAAGTAAAACCTTTTAACGATCTTTTGTTCAGTATGTAATTATTGTTATCCTCACAAGATAATCTAATTTTTTTTAATTATTTTTAACATCATCGTGGAATACTTGCGTTGTTTATGGCTTTTTGGAATTAGCTAAAATTAAATAATCTGAAAAATTACGAAGACGTCTTAAGTAAAGTTTCAATTGTAACTAATAAATCAATATTACTTGTAACCCGTTTATTCTTTCATAAATACTGTTTACTTCTTATATTACCCAAAATTACCACCAATTTACTCTTGAATATTCGTCATCTCGTAAAAAGTATATTCTGGTCTGATATATTTAATCATACGAAGTTCCCACTACCTCAACCATCACCCTAACTCATCATATAAAACTAACCTACGCCAACGCCCAACACTTGCATGCTAACTAAAACTTAAAACAATGTCTGTCATTAGACGCTATCACGAACATAAAAGAAAAATTAAATTCCTGTGTAAGAAGTAACTGGCATTCTGCTCTGTGGAAGGGTGTGACGGACATATTTTTATTATTTGAGAAGAGGGGAGAGGCTTTATGGGGCATTCTTGAAACCAAGAGGATGAGGCCTCATTACAATACTGGGGTGAGGCACCTCAAAAATGTAGAATACGGTGCTTCGTCCGAGAGCGATCGCTTAATAAGGTTTCCTCATAACACCCCTCCCCCGTTCTTGGCGATGACACTCTTAGCAGCGTGAGAATGAATTAATTAAATGTACTCTTACCTCTTGCTGTTCGACCAATTTGTCGCTATAACAATCCCTTAAATGGGGGCGTGATATAAGTTTGATTGTTTTTGTTTTACCAAATCATCATGACATCATGAGTAATCAAAGTTACATATGGAATACTCTGATAAGCTCTTACAACTAGTTTAAATTACTAAACGTTTTTAAGGATTTTATTCAGCAACAAATCATTAATAGTCCAGTTAAAACATTGAACAATGAGCCAACATGTCTTTAACGTCCTATAGTTTGGAAACTATTGTGCAATAAAAACTGACACATATTCTTTTCAGCAAATTCATAAGCTTTATTTTGTGTGGGCACTTTTTACTTCCGACAACAAGTTTTCGTTTCTCGAAATTTTAAAGAAAACCAAAAAGCGTCCTGTTTTTGCTGAATGGCATTAGAGCTCACCTCATATTATTGAGGCGTTTTGGAATTTTCATCAATAGATACAAAAGAAAAATTATGAAAATTTTCACACTATTATTATTTTTTCGAGGTTAAACATTTATTAGTGATTATTGACAACAAGAGTTACACATAAATATACGTGCAATAAAGTACTTGGAGGCCTATATTTTGACTGGTAAAGATTTGTGCAACATGTCAGCCCGGTCGGTCTAGTAGTTGTTGCGTTTATTTTTGAAAAAGAACAGCCACACTAACATTGCGCTGAAACTACCTTTTCATTATAACCATTTTAGATATGTATATAGATAGATAGATATTTAAAAATCATAATAAGGGTTTGGAGTTAAATGAACGAAAACAAAAAGAAAAGGTTAAAATGAATTAATTACTAGCAAAAAACGTCAAATCAGGAAGCCAGTTAAGTAAATGTTGTTATCATATAAATATATCAAGTATGTTGAATATCAAACCAAAACGATCTCGATGAAAAATATCAATCTTTATGTAAAGAATAACGTCACCTTTCAATTACACCATCGAACAAACCATCGTATTTTTAACTACATGAAAAACTCTCATGACATCACAGAGTGGAGTTCGGCTCTTTGAAATAATATTTACAGAGAAGAAGGCAAAGAAAGAAATCCACTCAAGAAGAAAGTTCACTCGAGATGTTAACAATTTGTAAAACTGCACAGTGTTCAGTTCTTTTGTTGAATTAAAAAGCCCGGGCAGGACGAGAAAGTCCTTTAGCAGTCCTGCTCGTTAGCTTGTTCAAGTCCTTTAAAGTCCTCGTCTTACGCCTTCCGTCCTTTATTGTTACTGATATCGGGGAGATACAACAAAAGATCATCCTTTTACCGGCGACTGAAAGGAGGACATGTTTGTTGGAATTCTGATGCGTAACAGGTTTAAGGAGAAATTTTAGTAATTGATGTAAAAGGAAACCTTTCATATTAATGGAAATAGTGAGTAATTATTCTTAGAATTATATTATAATAATTATTTTAGTAATGAATATTTTTAACGCGATATTTAAAATTCAGCTCTCTGTGCAATATTTTTTAGAGGTGACATAAATTAAATATTTGATTCTCGCTTGATTGTTTTTTAAAAAAAGCTTAATATTTTAGTATACATGAAAATGTACACTTAATTTATTACTGATATCATTGACTTGATGTACAGGAGGAGACTTTCCATTGCCATTATAAAAATTTAACTAACTTTTAATTCAGTCAGGATTTGAAAGAGGACTTAGTTACAGTATTATCAAATAGAATTTACTGCAGTAAACCATTAGTTACGCTATCAGGAGGGAATATTTTGACAATGTGGTCTTCAGAGAGCAATCATAAGATTAAGAACTGTTATTTTCTAGCATATTAAGTTTTTAAAACTGATATAAAAAGCTGAAATAAATAATTAACATCAGCACTATCTGTTTATGATTTAGTCGAACTCCATCCACCTCAATTCCTGGCTGACACAAAACAGGCACATCTGGCTCACAAGGATGGTTAATCTCCTTCTGTATTCAAAGTCAATGTTAATATTATTTGATTTTGTTTTACCAAACACCTGTTAAATATGCTTGGATATTACCTTCAATCGAAAGGGAAACATAAAATAATGTATAGACTGAGGAAACCTATAGGTAACAAATCTGAGTCGTTTTTAGTGCTGTCTGCCTTAAGTCCTAGCACCTAAATCAAGGATGCGTAGGAAGCACAAGAACTAACTATTTAAACCAACATTCTTAATTTTTTTTTCTAAATTTAAGGTCATTTATGGTCTCCTTAAGACTAAAAAATAAAACACATTTCTTAGATTTACAACTTTTTTCATCGAAAAATTAATACCCGTTAACATACATTACGTGCACATCCCTAGTCAATATTTAAAAAAATTTCAAACGCATGCTTTTTTACTAAAGATCTGCTTATTACTTGGTATCAGTATGCGTTATGTCAACCAAATTGACCATAGATTATATACGTGCTCCCCAGATGTTTTCACTCACACATACAAAGTCTCTAACTCCCACTGAACAAGTTCCTCCCGCACTCCAAGCATGACGTCACTTCCATAATCAGCCTTGGACCCACCAATTAGAGGGGAAGGTGCCAATTAATAACCCCATAAAGTTTCCATTCATGAGTTACCCGGGGTAAATAGCACCGCCGAATCCCGGAGCATACGTTATCACCTACGGGCCCCCTAACGTACGGCCCCTAATTGATAACTTATAGTCTGGCATTAACACGGAATTTACGCGCGGGCGTATTGTTGAATGTGGCGGAAAATCGCAGGTTCACCGCAGCCTCGCAGGTGGTCTACAATGGGAGTTGTAAATTTGAACAACTCCTCGAGCGATCTTTTGATTTGCTGTCCGAACCGCTAGCTGTTTAGGAGGAGAGTTATGTTAAAATAGGGTTTATACACCTATAATTTGAAGGCTTCTTAAACTGTTGGTTAAATATCTCTTGCGGGGGCTATTCAGTTGCTGTAATTTATTCGGTTAAACAATATAAAAGCGCAGGTTGCATGATCACACGAATGAAAAGTAGATAAGGTACGTGCATATTTACTGAGAAGCCTTTTGTAAGCCTGGCTGTCTTCAACCAGCGCGTCTTGCGCTATTCAAAAGAGACCTACATCATCATCAAATTTTCCAATGAAACTGTAATAGGAAAATATCTAGAAAAAATGTACAGGTCGCCTTTTGTGTCATCAATAGGAATTTTAAATTAAAATCAGCTTCATTTTACATGTTGTAATATTCAACATGTGTACATATACACATAATTATGCAATTATATCAGTGGTTGCTGAACAGCCACAAGGAACACAACCTTCTTAGAATACAAGGTTTTACCTACACTTCCTTGTACTGGAAATATCGTAAATGAGGTAAACGGTCTTTATTTTCCATTTGAATGATCGCAATTAATTGTACAAGAGATATTGCCTTCATAAAAACTTAATTGACGTTTAATTTTAACTTCAATTAAATAGACATTTAACAGTTTAATGTTGGATTAATTTCACCAATGATTGTTTGAAAGGCATTTCTCCAATTGGCTGCAGGGCACTTTTGTAAAACAATATTGTAGAATAATGAAAGTAAAATAAATAGCTTCATAAGTAATTCAGGTAACGGGAGTCGAACACAATTGATCCCCCTTATTGTTTACAAATAATTAAGCATCGGGAAAGGCCTAAAGCTAGTCTGAGAGAAGTAATGAAGAAATTTAATCAATCCCGAAACCTGATTATCCTTAAAGACTCGAAACAACAATATGAACCGCTGGAGGCCACTTCCGCCGATGGAGACGCTCTTTTGTGTCACAGTCCTCGTTAAGGCTTATTTTATTAAGATATCAAATTACCGCATTTTCTAATAAATTATTCTCTAATTTAATACAACGCGTTCAGTTATTGAAAAGTTGGTATCCTTGTTTGAGATTAATTTGTACTTATTGAATTGTGATTTATGGATAAATCGAATGTCATATGACTGATTTGTTTAACTTCTTTGAAAATATCCTTTTTTATAAGGAAGAGGGGTAGCTTGCTGTACTAATTATTGGTCTCGAAGTTTGCTAAGATAAGATTCAATTTGTTAAATACTTACGTAAATACAGTAGTACAATTCGTTATTGAATTGGGTAGGGCAGATTAATGACTGCAGCTCTGTTTGAAAAAACCTGAAACTCAGGTTGAACCTTACAATTAATGCAACTACCAATTTGTTGAGTCCACAAAGTCGGAAATTTCTACAATATTTCAATTTTACTTTAAAGGTAGAAAATACTTTAAATGAATTGCGGAAATCAGTTGAATTATATTTGAAAATGCGACTTAGATTAAATTTTGTGACCGATAACCATTCGGAATCAACCGTAAGCCGTGTTTAGGTCACGTTTATGATTAAGTATTGATGCCGATCCTTTAAAAGTAAAATTAGCCGCAGCAACCTATTTTGTCACCGCTCTTCCTTCTTCCTGTACACAACAAAATACTTGTTACATTATAATGTTTGTCTAGTGTCTACTCCCCTGTAGACGTTTACAGACAATTAGTAGAAAAGCATAAGTCCTGTAAATTAACTTAAAACTCGTGATGAATTGAATTGTAAATTGTTGGGATATGCACTGAGAAGAATTACAGCCCCAGGCTGCAAGTAAATTTTGATTTTGCCGGAACCAAATCAGTCTAAAGACACCCTCATTACAGCTCCAATTTGGCTTTGGTCCGTCCCTAGTGGAGTAATATTAAAACCATTCCAATATCTAGGCGTTAATTATAAGTAATGTTAAACCCACTAGCCATGCTGGTCTTAGGCGATCAGTGACGTCATGCTTAGCCCCAGAGCATACTGAGGCTTGTTCAACCCTAGAAAGTCGTGCTCGCCTGCTTACATGCAGATGAATTGCGACAGCAGTCTTGTGTAATATATTTTACTAACTGGAAAAACTTGAACATTTACGTAAAATGTCAGTGGACTTACACATGTAAATTAACAGTGGTTTTGCGCAAACCTACAGCAGTTTAACCTGCTAGTTTTGCTAATATGAAGCCGTGCACTATTCCAGGATATTTGACAATGGACACAATATATACACTAATAAGTTCTTTGATTTGTACAGGACGAATTTGATGTGTATCATCTCTCCCCCCAGATATGATAAAAATGGGATGCTGCGGAAGATATACATAAAACCACAAACCACAAATAGACAGACATATAGAAGTAGTGCAAGATTGTGAACTGACAGCACTGTAGTAGAGAGATTACTGGTGATATTGCTTAAGTAGTTTCGCACAATGCTGTTGAAAGTCTGGTATGAACCCTCACTGTTGAACCCTATTCTCTAAGCAAACTTTCCACGGGCTCAACCACTTAGGGCCTTTTATCCATCGCTTAACAAGCATATTTAATGTAAAAAAAAAGGCAACGATTAATCGTCTGAACGCCTAGCACTAAAGTTATTAATCCATTCATCCAAAGATTCCTACAGCCGCTTCCCTCAGTCAAATAAAAGTCAGTAAGTCCGTCTTGCGAAATTTCATTTATGCAGGGTTCAAATGAAATAGGGAGCGAGTCTGGGATGGGATAGTAAAAATAAAGAGGCCATAAGCTTGATGGTGGGAATCTTATGGGCGGCAGGAGATAGAACTGGGGGGAGGTGGGTGAGGGGGGGCACACACGGACATGTATGCCCTGCGCACCAGAAGAAAACGTTAAGAAAGTAGAGAAAAATCAACACACGGGAAACAACGGCTTCACCCCCTACCCGCCCTTGGTGAGGCCCTAGATCAATCTCGTGCGAGCTGGCAGCAACGAATCGGCGACCTGGCTGGAATAAAACATGTGTTTGACTGGGACGCCTTCTCCTGCTGTTTTTAAAGGTTTAAGAAAAGCGTCTAGAGTAAATGCGGTGGTAATGTTATTTTATGTTAAGGGTTGTTAAGTGAAAGCAATATATATAAGACTTAGCATGCCAAAAGCCAGTAATTTTTTATTTTTGAAATGTTAAAAATAATATCTAAAAATCTGTTTCTAGAGAAATTGTAGGCTTATGCCGTCATATAATGTAAATCATTCTACGTGAAAATTTCACAATGGGATATTTATGAAGTTTATACAGTATGATAAAGAAGATTATTAGGGTTGATAATGTAATTATAATCAAATTCTAAATGTAATTATAAATCAAGGTAGATTTTCTTTATTGATTAATTTGAACGTAAAATGTTATTTCTCAAAATGTTTAGAAGTAATTTTACGTCTTTTCAAAATTTACTATCACTAAAATAGCTAAACCATATTATTTGCAAAAACAAAATTATACAAAAAATTCTAATATAAACGAATTTAGAATTAGATATATTTTAACTTCAAACGCTAGCTTTTTATTTATGAAAGTATTATGCGCCTAGACAGGGAAAGCGTTTTTCTTGGTGGTAATTTTATTGTGAATTTGTGTTAATAGGTTTCGTAACTTCATACACTAGTTGGGAAGCTATACCATGTATTAGAGATAGTTGATCAACTAAGGCACTAAAAATGTAGTTAAAATCGAATTAATACTGTCCACCCAAAAGTCCATAAACATGAATGAATCACTTCTAGTCTCCTAAGTTAAACGAACGTAAAATATTATTAAGGAAAAAGTTAGCATCTTATCTGCAAAACAACGAGAAGTATATTTTATATTTCATCAGCAAAAGCGAATGAAACTTGTTTTCATTTAGACAGCTTTAAGACATAACTTTAGAGGTGAATTGCCAAAAGCTAAAACCTGCTAGAAACTTGATGTAAAACTGACTTCAACAGCAGAAGCAGAAATCTCCCAATATCTAAAACGTCCAACTTCAACTTGGTCCATGTTTGCCTCTTCTTGAATTTCCTCTTGGAATTTTTAATAAAGTTATCATGCAACTTCCAACAACCCGAGGCCGTTTGTCATTGTTGAATAAACGGTTAATATAGTTAATAAGACTTTGGACGTTCTCCTAAATATATCTATGGTTCGTGATAATATGTCACGGAACAAAGATATATCTTCATGATGGTCCATTATTTTGAGTAATGGTGTTTAAGCGATTTCTGCATCAGTATGAAAATGTGAGTGGAATACATTTTATTTTTAACATAAGGGAATTTATATTATCAACTGCCTTACTTATATCATATATTAATGTTTTTCATGAGTAGGCCCACGTGTTAAAAGGATAAGTGCGATTAAACCGATAAAAAAGAACAAAGTTAAATTAATGTCTGAAAAAGAAGTGATGTACGAATAAAAAATGAATAATAAAAATCAATAGAATGACCCAAATAAAACTAAAAACAATAATTTTAACCCTTTGTTTTCTGGATTTAAGTGTACAAAATAGTTCATGAGAATTGTTTTTATATTTTAAGGCTAGGCCTAAAGTTTTTTTTTTAATAAGAAGATAAAATTGCTAACAACACCTATAACATAGTATAATTGATCTTTTGCCGTAAAATTCTAAGAATGCCCTCATTCACACATAAAAACCCTGTATCCAAATAGATACTTTGGAAAAGAAGAACTCTTATTGCATTCAAACAAGCAAACTAACTGATGCAATAGTATCCATATGGATAAAGTTATGTTTTGCTAAATACATGAAGGTTGAATAAAAATAATATATATTTCAGTAACAAGCGAATTAAGTTCCACTAGCTTTGTAACTACTTGAAAACGTCCATTTATAAGATATTAAAGGAGCCTTTTACGATTTTTTAAGAAAATATAACATTTTTAACAACTTATCTTAAAAATCGCAAATTTCGCAATTTTCTGTTCACATAACTCACAGGTTTAATTTATTTTGCTTTTCCAGGCTTACCAACCCTATAGGAATATTTTATTCACTCCCTAATCGGACTAAACAAACAGTTCATAGATGTATGACCTTTCATCTCTACCAACAAAGAGGTGAAATAGAATAATGTGCAGCCAATTCTGCAGGAAATAAGAGTAAAATGTAGTTTAGAGATTTGATTTCACTTTTTATTTAATTTGATTACTAGACATAGCTTATATCGAAAACTAGACATAAATTTCAATTTAATTAAATTGATTAACCATAAAAATTATGACCTCAAAGAGACAAACGTATTTCTGACAGGTTTAATCATCTTGTGACTTTTTAAATTTTCTTAAACATGACTGTAGTGAAATTGAATATTGAAAATTCTTTATATTTTAAAGATTAGCATCTGAATTATCAATGAGTATATTCTCCCCTCATAGACACAAATCATCAAACGAACTAAATACTTCACTTTCAACAATCATTTCCGACATGCGCCTCACAAAAGTAACAATAAGCTCAATAGCGATTGATACAAATCCTATATAAGTCTAGCAATCATCTTACGAAGAATTAGAAGTGATTGGTAAGCCTGCACGATAGTGATCGTCTCAATATTGCCAACTTTATTAATCTCATATATCAGGTACTCTTTGATTCTCTTCTATCTGGTCTCCATGGCAACCTACTAACATCTTCGTTTTTCTCTCTCCCCCCCCCCCTTCTCTTCCGACGCCTCTCATACATATATATTATCAGACAATCCTCTTTTGACACACGTCAAGAATATTTTTTCAAACTTATCTCACGGAAAAAGGCGGCCATTTTAGCCGGGACTTAAGCTCGCCTCGTTTTTCACAAGTATTAAATTTACGTTGCCAAAACATTACGGCCTTCTTCGCTTTTCTTTTCGTGTAACATATATTAAGGCGGTGCTTAGCTAAGTGGATATTGTACTAGGGATATATTAGTTCCGAGTTTGTGCCCAAAATAAAGTAGTTCCCTTTACGTGCTGCCCCAACACGACATTTGGTTTTCAACAGAATATATTTATTTGTTTTAATGTATTTTTTTTAGTTTAACACAATTTTCTATTTCCTAGCTTATTGGTATTGATTTTTGTTGATTCTATAATCAATCCAAAAACCTTGCATATATTTAGTCTTTATATCTTGAGTAAAGAAACAAACCAAAAAATATAATTACAAACTTATAGAAATTGTTTTATCTGCAAGTAAAATATAAACTTCAACAAGTAACTCTCGCACAGAGCGTTAATGGTTGCTATATGATGTATTTAACAAAACAATTTTGTATTGACATTTTTAATGACAGGTGTATGATTTAATCTAAAACCAATAGCTGCCACTTAATGATAAACCCAGAGAAGAGGGTCACTGTTCTCTAATTATTCCTATATTCTCTTGTCAATTAGAAACGATAAATAACTTATTTTCAGCAATCAAAGGAAATCTTCCACGCCGTTTTAGAGACAAGCAAACACAGAAGCACACATCGCTCAAAAAAGTTGTAGGATTTTACAAGAAAATAAAACTACACTTTACATCATTATACGTTCACGATTTGAATTTTTGCAAGATAATTAATTTCCAACAACTTCACATGTTTTAAATGAAACAATACAAAAATCCACTATAATTCATTATGATTCAATGAATAGGAGTTCTGGCAAAGCGAAATGAGTCCTCACATTGATCCATGTCAATGACTGTCTCATTTTATATTTGTTTTGAAATTGAAGGATTTCATTATGGTTGCCCGGGGAAATAAAGACTAAAGAGCTGGAGCGAGCCATAGAAACATTGGAACAGCCATAGAAACACAGCATAATGAGCTTTAGTACGGGGAACTGTCACAAGAGGCGCGTCCTAATTAAGAACTCTTTTCTTCACTCATCAACCCTGTGTTTTCTGAATAAAAAATAATTATTTTGATGAAAGGAGTATAAACAAGCCCAAGGCTTGATTAAAGTCTGATGGTGCACTTTGAAATTAAAAAGAGTTACGTTTTATCGTTGTTCGGAAAAAGTACTTGCATACGGATAGAAGTAGATTTTAGAAATAATTAGTGGATTAAATTATCGGCTAAAACATTTAATTGACACAAAAAAGCTTTAGCTGCTTTGCGAGTTTGTATTTAATTAGTTTCTGTAAAAGACCAGGAATAGATTTGTGTATATTGTATTATATGGTCAGTCGAAGCTAGTTTTGTTTTCAAATTGTAACAATTTGTATACATTATCAGTACAAACATATCTTGTACATATCCTGTTACATTTCAGTAGACTTAATTGATTTCACAAGCTTAATGGATTTTAATAATGACAGTGTTTAAATCTGCAACTGGGTCACAGTATATTATTTTTCTCGGGGTTTAGAGTACTATTTTGTTCTTTGTAAACCTGTGATACATCAGTTCTAGTTCTTTACATTCATTAATAATTGTAAGTAAATAATTGTTAAGCAAATTAAGTAAATCAGCTTGTTTTAATTTATGGTGTTTTCGTAAAATCTAGTTAATTTACTAATTAATTTGAAATGGAAACTTAAAAATTTTATCACAGTATACAATATGCTATTGGCGTTGATTTGAGTTAGTTGTTTTTTATTTTGACATTGGCGAAAAATTATTATTATCTCCCGGTACTTGTGTTATCAAGGTTTCGTGTGATAAAAATCAACAAGAACTGGCCAATAATGATTATGAGCTTTACAATGTATTCGGTTTCAATGTTAAATATACTATCAATCAATTTTTAGAAATAAGTAATTTAATCAAATCCCATGATCGTCGATGCACACATAACAGGCTAATTATTTACAAATGAATGGAAAGACCAGAGACTAGATGTTTCACAGGCTTACAAATAATAAAATAGTAGTCTAACCCCCAAGTAAAATAATATTCTGTGAACCAGTTGCAGATTTTAAACACTGCTATTATTAAAATCCATTGAGCTTGCATAATTAATTGATATGTCAATACGACACAATTAAGTAATTTATTATATACAGTATTAAGTGCTCTAACAAAGTTCTACGTTTTTTATAATTTATGAAAGCAGGTTTATTCACACTTCAATTCAATATTTCTTTCACCTTAGAAACGTGGTTCTGGCGGGGAAATTGTATTAATATTGGCTGGCGTATGAAATAAATGTGATTTGCCGAGGAAAAGTATTACGCCTTCTTCTCAAGAATTTTCATTTCCTTTTTATGCAGTAAGATCTATAAAGTTCGAGATTAATCATATTTCATATTCGTAAGGTTCACAGAAATATTGCTGTTTTTTTTTTTGTAATATGACCTATTGATTATTTTGAGGTAGGAATGAATTTATTTCCCTTCACTTTGAGATTCTACAGTAAAAACCTGAAGTCATGTGTCTTATTCACCTGACGATTAATTACCTTGGCTAGCGTATACTATACATTTGGTTCAGTGTATTAAAAAACTGAGTTTGTCAATACAGCTCCTGAAAGCCCTTGAGTAAATTGTGTGGATATTTATAAAACTGGAGAATGAATATAGGTAAAACGATACCCTCTACTAGAACCACTAATTAGCCAAAATTTTTAATTATTTAAAATTATATTTCCTTAAAAACTTTGTTTGTTTTGGTATTTGAATTTTCTTTATTAACATTTTTATGTTGGTCTCTAACGTTTCCAAACGAATGGTCCATTTCTTGTATCACCACAACTTTACAGGGCATTAAAGCGCTTAAGTTGTCTTGCTAGCTTAGTGGTTAACATTCTTAAATGTTCAAGAAATAAAGGGCTCTACCCCTTTCTCTAATAACACTTTATCTCGTAAATCTCTTTTTACGAGATACGCCACTAGTGTGGATGTAAAAATGAGGAAAACAAATACCTGAGAGATAGTCAGAATTAGTTATTTGCGTTGAGTGAGTAAAGTATAACATTTTCTCACGAGTGAAAATTTGGGCGCCCGGGCTTACAAGGGTGGCAATTTTCATGAGAGAGACAATATGCTTCACTCTCGAAATACACACATCTTTCCCCCACCTGAAATAATAAATGCCCAATATTTAAAAATCATTTCATTGACTTAGTAATTAACATACAATATAGAGCGTATTGCTAGCCTAATGGTTAGCGTCTTTGACTTCGGTTCAAGAGGTCCGCGGGTTCGATTCCCGGCATGCCCACACAAATTTGATGGGTTTGGACCGCTTTCCCTTAAAAGCCTTTGTGTAACTCCCCTGAAAAATGCCATTGGCGTAAACACTACAAAAAATATCCATTTAGTTTCGATCTGCAATTACTGCCTGCAACCATTCATGCGCCAGCGATCAGCTGATTGTTGCAACATTCTTACGCTTAGTTTGTAGACGTTTTATAGCTGACTGTCGTCAAAATTATTCTTTTATATTTATTTCTGCCTCTAAATCAGCTGTTAGCGCCTGCAAACTGTTGAACCTGAACATATCTGCACGTCTGCGTAGAAATTTGAAGGTGCGCTATATGTTATTCTCTATGTTAATGCTCTATGCTCTATGTTATTCTTATGGGTTTACTTTGTCTGCCGGCGGGAGACAAAGTAATCGCTTTACTCCCGCAGGGAGACAAAATATTATTCTACTCACCCATTACAAGGAGTAAAATGCATCGAAACGAGCAGGTGGGGGAAAACTTTTTTTAACTAATGAGCTCCCACATTAATTGCAACACTAAGTAACCAGTATGCATGGGGGTAACAGTGATAGCTGTGACTGGTTGAAATCGATCGCAATGTCCTAATTATTCACTTTTCAAACTCAAGGTAAAGTACGAGCACCAGTAGACAGATGCAAGACCAGTCTCCACCTGCCCAAACTTCACCATAAACTTGCCCCTGGCGCGCCTTATTTGGCCTGCAGCCCGATCGGAAGTCATGGTTCTCTCTTGCAGGCGGCAGGTGTGAAACTTATCTTACCTGGGAAATGCAGCTGTAAAAATTGACGATCGCTCGTAAACTGCGACAGAGCAAGCTGCTGTTTACATTGCTAATTTGTTATCGATAAGGTCGTAAACATCGTTGAGTGCTTTCTGAAAACCCTCTTCCAGCCCACTCTGTACTCTTTTTTTACTTTTTGCAATGTCGCAGCTTGTTTATATGTAAAGATATGGCAGTTGGTTGTTCTGTTCTTTGCACTAAGCATGAATATTAAACATAAAAGTTTAACATGCCTTTGTACATTTTGAGATGACGTTTCCGTTACCTTTATATATTTCTTTTTTAAGTGGCACAACAATTTAGCGCACCAATCAGTAATGGTTACCACTTTTATTTTGTCTAGATATCGCCTCTTTACAAGAAGAAGGTTTCTGTCATTTAGCATGACCAGAAAAGAACAAAAGAAATTAATTGTTTAATGTAGCTGTATTTTGATTACATGACAGACGTAACTTTCGTTTCTTTTGTTTTATTTTATGGAGTCATATAGTAGAGACTAAGCTGGTTTCTCCATTTATCTACAGCGAAGAGAATGGGGAATTCCTGTAGTAGAAACAGTTAATTTATGGTATACGTACTTGAATTGGCGACCTCTTACTTCAGTTGAGACCTAAATTCAGTATCTGCGATATGAATTAAGTTGCACATGTTATCCTCTTGCATGATACAAGGGAAAACATTACGACTACCTTGAACTTACGACTTTATAAAATATTTAAAACCCACTTTTTTACATAAATATAATCTAATTATCTTTATTATGCACATTACATATTCATTTACGGACAATAAATAGAGTCATCAACCGAACCAGACATATGAAGCAAACTAGGCACAACCATTGACTTTATAACTAAAAGGAGACTTAGGGTTATGGATCTTATGAAGTCAGATATTGAGCACTCTCGAAATTAGTTACACGCTCGTCTCTAAAGATTGCGCCAGGACTGTGATTTCACACTTAATATTTGTAATCCTGAAATGGGAAATTTTTTCTTCTACCGGACTGAAATCTACTATTTTGTCAAATACCACTTACCTATAATCGCACTGCCGAAACTTGTTGGCCTAAAACCTTGAAACTTTGCATGGACGTTCCTTCTATCTCAGGGCGTAAGCATCCACTAAGAACGGATTTTTAAAAATTCCATCAGGGCTACGTTCTTATGGTACCACAAAGTTTCAATGCTAAACTATAGGGAAGCTAAGAAGTTGAATTTGATTGATTCATATCAAATCATGAATCAAAGGAAATTTCCCTATTTTACACGGGTGAAACCGGGTTGATCAGCTAGTACGGAATAGGATTAAAAAAGGGATTTTATTTTTAAATCATCAAAACTAGGAGTACAAAAGAGAGGATAAAATAGGTATTTTAAATTTATTTGATACCAAGATTCTCCGCCAGAATGTGCTGGTTCTTCTACTATAAGGTAAACATTTTTAGCTTCATAATTTAACATTGCTTGCACTATCTATTTTTTTCATAATTAATGGCATAAATAAAGAAAATAATAAGTTAATCACTGAAACCTAATTACAATCGTACGTGTAAAAATATTTCGCAAGTTAATCTTAATTGACAAAAGATTATTCCACAGGCCAAATAAAAAAACACGTTTCTTTTACATCAAGGTGGAGCTTTACAGTCTGATGTATCTTTGACAGTAACTCGAGAGACGTGCGAGCGGAGCAAACGTAAGTCCGGAGCTCAGCCCCGAGCAAAGTCGGCGTTTAATTGGTTTCTTCAATCAGAGTTCACGAAAGACGCGGATCCGATTTCTGATATAATTTGCATTGAGTAACTTCGATCTCGACGTTTGTCGATTTTGATGATTGTAACTTTTTAAGGGTTGAATCCGATGTTATTTGTAGAAAAATTGGTAAAGTTTTGTTTGATTTAACAATCCTAAAATATGAAATCACTAACCCCCATGTTAAATAATGCTCTAAATTTCTTATGAATCGCGCTCGACCAAATTGATTGTCACAAACTCATCAAACTAAAATAAAACTAAACCACAACTTAGGAGGGGTTTTCCACACTGGTAGTTTTTCGCAGAAGCTAAATTATATTCTTCAATAGTTTTCCTTTATACATATTATGCCTAAATAATATTGAGGGATACTTGCAGTCTATAGAGACAAATCTGACTCGTCAATAGAGGCACCCTAGGTGGTCAATTGTAGCCCAGTATTTTCGTTTTCTAGTAGGTTGAGTAAAAGGGAGTCGATTAAATTTTCTTGGTTAATGGAGCTCGTTTAAGAAAGTTCCAGTGTTTTACACCCTCATTCTGCCCCATTGCAGTTTTTCTATCCCTACGTCAATTCTCTATCTTGACGCGTGACTCAATATTTAAATTACATCAGCGAAAAAATATGGTTTGAAAGCAATGCCACATAGGTTTTTTGCGGTTACAGTTTAGTTTAAAAGGGATTAATTATGTTTTTATTAATAATACTATTTTTTTAAATTACATCAGTTGTTATGATGTAATATAACGTAATGCGATGTGATAACCTCAAAACATAATTACATCGTAGATTGCGTGAATAGGCATTGCATGCACTTAAACAATCGAATTTTTTTTCGCTACGCAATTTTAAATTTAGCAATTAGTGATTTAGCAATTCTCTTAAATTACCGGAATTTTAAATTTCGTATTAATTTTAAATTTCGTACCGCTAAAATTTTTTTCATACAGATGAAATTGTAATAACCAAACGTATCTTCAAATACTTTTTACGGGTTTGAGTGAATATTTCCCAGACATTCAGCTCAAACTCGATTAACATTAAGATTACATTTCTCGTAACCTCCCACGCTCTGTATTGGGCCAACAATATTTCAAAGTTCACATTTATTGCAGGCTTTATACGAAACGTCCCGCCCCGAGCGATATTAAACAACACCGCGTATGAAAAGTTGGGGAATATTTTTGCACCTTGGAGAAAGGGAGATAAAGGGGGAGCGAAGAAAGTTGAGAAACCCAGTTTTCCCTTCGGCTCGGCACAAAATATAATTTAATATCAGCACAGTTCTGCTGGGAGGAGGGACGGACGTGTGCTCTTATTGACCTGTCATAAGAACTTTCATAAGAAACTTTGATAAAATCTTTAGGCGCTTGCGAAATTAACTTTTGAATCCTTGATGTGCGAGGAGTATAAGCGAACAGTTTCGGTTGGTAAATATAAATGGGATTGGATTTTAACTCATTCCCTGCTGTCTAGTTTAAATACGACGCGCGACGGGTTTTCACATCAGCGCAATAAACAACGTTATTTTTATAATATCAAAATTATACTTTCATTACTCTACACACGAAAGTACACTTTCTAAACGTAAAATGAGCTAAGAAAAAGGTTATTCCCGCTACTGCACGGCAAAATTACATAACGTTAACTTTCCATGCGAATGTGGTGAACGGAAAGAAACCATTATGGGATTTTGCGGTGCAGACCGATCAGCTGTTGCATTAGGCCGATCAGCTGTTGCATTGTTGTTCAAACCAAACCGTTTCATTGCTTAGGAAATACTGACATTGGGCGCGTTCAGCCGCATTCCACCGGTGGGTAACCGGTTACCATAGTCACTAATAGGCAAATCCACCGCATCTTGACAATCAACAATGTCCGGTTACTTACCGAATCCACCGTAAACACAACATCGGTGGATACACAACAATGATCGGTAGTTGGTACATCCACCGCTACCGTTCACTTATTATAGGTTAGTATATTACCCACCGGTGGAATGCGGCTGAACGCGCCCATTGTCAGTTAGGTTATAGTCGTTGTGACGGATTGTTTGTTAAAAATATTCGTGTTGTTTACAAGTTTTTCGATATCTTAATAAAAAATAATGTCCATTACTCGTCTCAAAAGTGCTAACTAGTAATGAAAACTACTATTGGGTTTCTTCCTAGGTTCACGGAAGGGATTATTGGTGTACTCACTTTATATGTTGCCAAATTTAAAAAAACATATTTTATCAGAGAGTATTTTAATTATAATTGAAAACATTCTTGTCTTTCTAGAATAATGAAGACTAGATGGTAATTATTAGAGTGTAAATTATCTGTTATATACCTAAATCAGTAAAATATTTCGAAACATGTTATATAATAACGTATATGACTAAAGGTTTTAAACAAAGAACCGACCATGCAGTCATACCAAGAGTGCATGAACAAACGACACTACGGAACCTTCTTATTGGAAGGTGGAAAGGTAATAAACCCGGGGTATTCAGGAACGCGGATAATAAAAGGGTGAAGAAGTTAATGTCAGCAATAAACCTTGTAATGGTTGCATAGGGTACGTAGTAACTTTATCAGTGTTTGATTGTACATAAGAGCTGTAATTCAATAAAATGAGCACGACAACTCGACCTTATAGTCGGTTGGCGTGACAATCAGTGGGCCCGACCGTAGGCCCGATCTCATCGCAAGAGTTGAACAAACAAAAAATTAATACAGTGCCAAGAAGTAACTAGTTAGGAAGATGAATGTGTTATGTGATACCTTCATTATAGATAGGCGGCCAGTAAGCAATTTTAATTGCCCGGTGTTATCAAGAACCGGTCATAAATTACGGTATTGTGACTACTTCGTCATGTCTCGATTGTGTCTGGACATTAATCAAAATGACCCGAGTGAAGATCTTGTTTCAGTTTTTAGCCAATTAAAAGACTGGAATGTTTGCACAGGTGGTGCGCATTGGTGCTTCTGTTGGAAGATCAATTTTAGATGTGATTTTTGTTGATGGGAATCCGATATGTGAACTCATGAACATAGGCATAACTCGTGTTCCTTGTGTTGAAGAAATACCTATAAAGAACGTGAACTCGTGAGCTATAACACATGAGCTGCCATGTGAACTGTGAGCTATAAGAATGCCTAACTCGTGAGTTTGAATTCATTACAGTACTTTATTTTTACTCATTTTTTTCATTACTCAGTTTTTTCAGTACTTTATTTTTACATTTAATTTCGCACAAATTCAACTAAAGATTCATATATTACTTCATAAAAAATATGAAACATGTATCCTCCTAAACATTATTAATGGTCATTCAATGTGTGAACCCTTATCAGATTGTTGTAAACCCTTAATAGGTATTTCTTCAATACATGGAACACGAGTTAGGCCTCTGTTCATCAGTTCACATATCAGATTCCCTGCAACAAAAAATCTTGGACAAAATTTTGCCCTAAATTATACAACTAATTACTGTTCTTTTTTCACATTGAAAACTTGCTTGATGACTGTTATCGTGGCATTATAAATGAACTTGTAATGCTACTATTTGTAGTAGGTCGATATTAAATCATGAGTGTAGAGCGAAGTTTTTTCTACATTTTTTACTGTAAAATAATAACAATTATTAATAATTATTATTAGTTGAGATTCTTATTTATTGTTTTCATTATTGTTAAAATTTTGATCATAAATTACGATATTGTGACCACTTCGTCATGTCTCGATTGTGTCTAGTCATTAACCAATCAAAGATCTTGAATCGAATGACATGAACCATCGTGGAATGACCCAAGCATGAAATGAACCATCGTTTTACATATTTATTTATTGATTGGCAATCTGCAATGTTTGGTTATGAGAATGTTTAAAGTGTCAGTCTAATAATAAAATCATTGTATTTTTGCAACATGTATTTGAAAAAATCACACGTTGACAAAAGAATTTTTGTTTAATTTCAAACTACTTTCATGTTATAATAAAATGTACTTTTATGACGAGAGATTTAACTATGTGACAACAATTTAACATAGTCTTCCCATATTACAACCGTCATGAAGTAAATAAACCAGATGCCAGAGAGAATAAAATAAACCAAACGGCACTTTAACAAACTTTCTTATCAAAATTTTAAGAATATTGAAAAACAATTAATAACAATCTTCACTGCTCTATGTCCATTGGTTACCGAGATATTGGAAGTGGTAAACACAGTACGTTGTCCCAATGTTAACCGTATGGGAAATAAGTAAAATTCTATATCTCGCTTATTTCTCAACATATCTGGACAAAACTTGGTTTGTGGCTTCATCTAGATAACATCTAATGTTTAATAGTCTAAAATCACCAATATTTCAAATTACATGGCAGCAAACCTGCATACTCATTCCCCATGTTATTCTTATGGAGCTTACAAAAACATGTCAAATCTCGCTATGTTGGCTTGAACTATACGTTCTTTTGCATTGAAATTCGCTGAGTATGCAGGTCTGCTGCAACGGGGGTATTTCATCCTTTCAGCGAGCGAAGCCGCGGGTATATCTACTAGTTTATAATAATTGTTATTATTTTATAGTTAAAATATATAAAAATTCTATGCTCCAACGTTAAGAAATCCCAAGCCTCAAGCTCAGTGTCGCTCCTAAAGCCCACCGCCCCCCCTCCCCCAGCGGCCCTCAGCATAGATCTCAGGGCCGCGACACCTTCAAGGGCCGAGGGCTCACTTTGATCGCGGATAATTAAAAATTCACGAGGAGGCGGAAGGGCGAAATGAGGTGCTTCAGAGACAAAGGCGTGTCTGAGAGTGGTCCTCAGCGCGGGAGTGAGAGCGAGAGAGGAGACTCTCGTTAGAGCGAGAGGGAGGGTCATTAACAGGCGCAGGCGCGGAGAGTAATTAGTGGTAATTAACGATAGATAGCGACATCGCTGCTGAAGGACCACGGGTGTCGCGGTTTTGGGGTTTTAAAGTATTCTTTTCAACCGATGCGATGGTAACAGCATTTTTCAATCCGAATGGATATTTATTTAAGTTATCAATAGAGTAATTGCAAGGACGACCATTCGTCAATTTGGTAGCTTCAATTACGTCACATAAGCCCTCAATAATACGGTGTGTTTTTCTTAACGCAACCCAAAACTTTATTTTATCAGTTAAGGATTATATCTCCCCATAAGATCCCCGGATTTGACCCCACTATATTATTTTCTTTGGGGATACATAAAAAATAAGGGCTACGAAAATAATTCACAGGATATTCAGCACCTCAAAAAAATAACAAATTGAATGCAAGAAATTCAAAGAGGTACCTTGCAACACGTGTTCGGGAATTTGATGGAGAGAGCATACCTTTATACAAATGCTAATGGCGGACTTTTTGAGCACATAATGTAAACTAAACGTGATCAAACTTAAATAATAGGTTGTATAAAATGTAAAGATCAATAAAAAACAGGAATTTCATATTTGTATGTGCATTATTCAATCTTAAAATGGGTTGCGTTAAGAAAAACACCATATATATAGGCTTTTGGATTAACATCGTTCTTTTCACAATCATTTCATCGAGCAAATAAACCAGATAAATGAGGGTAGTATAAAATGTCCTATGCCAAATAAAATCATATAATATTTTATGCATGCTTTAAAACTATGTTTTTTGTTGTTGGAATTATATTATTTTTATAACTATCAACAACAGTTATTTAATCAGAGCATTTGACTCTAAGCGTTTCCACAAACGTTACAAGCACCATAACCTAATTAACGAGGTATTATATGGGTAAGAGAATTTTAAGAGGCGTTCACCAAATCTGTAGAAAAACAAATAAAGAAAACACCTCTTTACTATATTAATTCCCAAACCACAGCACGGATGCAAGGATCCATGGGAACCTAGCCGATCATATTCATCAATCCACATCCACTTTGCGATATCGACGAGGGGCGCAACGGTCTGTGTCTGTGTCTATGTATACATATCACAACACAGGGCCATTAATCAGTCAGGTGAAGGGTTGTCGTGAGAAGGGATGCTGTAACTGCAGTAACCGTGCGGCGCCTGCTGTATAGTGGGGCTGGCGACTGTGCGATCGGTAGAGGTGATTGTTGATTGGTATCAGGCCAATAGTCTTATCAGATGAAAAAAATTATCATTTTTTGTTAAAAAACTTGTTCTATGCAGTTGACTTTGTTGGTAAAAATATCCTATTTTATTACACTCTTATACGGGCAAAGTTATCTTGCGTGCTTGCTTGTATGTTTGCACAACGATCTCAAAAACGGCTCCGAGGATTTCCTTCAGTCTGTAAATATGTAATTTATGACTCGAAAACGTCTTTTGCTGATTACTTGGCCAGAGAAAATCTAATCACGTTATAAAATAAATTTTAAAGATGTAAAATTTTAACATTGGCCTTTTGAGTTGCCGAGATAGCAACGAAATAATCTGGGAAAATGTAAATAAATGAAGTATTCATAACAGCTGTTTCCAATCTACATGCAGCCATAGTGTAAAGAAAAAAGAAAGGTGTGTACACAGTCAGCTGGTATGACGTAGTTGGGCTTGAGAAACTAGCGAACCTAGCAGTTTGACTTTAGAACTAAGACCGTTCACAAAACATTTGCATTGAGTTGAATCAACTGCTTTGAATTGTACTCGTCGTAAACGCTAGTTGCGTGAGCCCATCTACGTAATATCAGCTGACCCTGCACACACCTTTCTTTTTTCCTTACACCATGATCTACAGCCATCAAGGAAAAATACAGTGCGTGGGATGAAGAGTTCATCTATCTATCTATCTATCTATCTATCTATCTATACTATTATAAAAACGTGGTGGTTTCTGTATGTGTGTATGTATGGGATAAGTACACTCGAAAAATACTGAACCGACTGGGTTGAAATTCGACACAGGGGTAGATCTTGAACCTGGGAAACATATAGGCCTATTCACTTCCGTAAAATCCCCTCGGGCTACGCCCCGTGAACGTCCTTAGCTTCAATGTTTACATTTTATAAGGATGTAAACATTCAAATACCGAAATTTAAACAGATGTGAGTACTACAGTTTGACAGTCAAAGAGCAGAAGTAAGATCAGCTGTAATTTTTATCGTGAGCGAAGCCACGGGCAACTGCTAATACTATTATAAAGATGAGGTGGTTTATGTATGTATGAATGGGGCAGGTGAACTCGAAAAATACTGAACCGACTGGGCTGAAATTTCACACAGAGGTAGATCTTGAACCTGGGAAACATAGGCCTATTCACTTCCTTAAAATCCCCTCGGGCTACGCCCCGTGAACGTCCTTAGCTTCAATGTTTACCTTTTATAAGGATGTAAACATTCAAATACCGAAATGTAAACAGATGTGAGTACTACAATTTGACAGTTCAAAGAGCAGAAATAAGATCAGCAGTAATTTTTATCGTGAGCGAAGCCACGGGCAACTGCTAGTGAAGCAATAAAAAAGGTTTCTATTTATCAATTTTGTGACATTGAAATATTTTATAGTACCTGGATGAACTGGTAAACATGAAATAACACCGAATAAGACTCGGTCCACCGCGTACTAAACGTTTGTATAGCAAATAATATAGGCTAATTAGTACAATATTATGGTAAAAAAAACTAGGCGTCACGAAATTTAGACCTAATTAACTTTAACAGCTGGTTATCAACCCATATGATTACATTTTGAAAAGCATGTTATTTTTTAAAGTTTTGAACTTCGTAATTTCATGACGCTTACTGTCTCCATTATTACTGTCGGTTACATATGTAAAATACTAATGGCCTTTCTTGCATTATTCTCTTATAAACACCCACGAACCGTGCAGCATATGCAGCCAGGATATCAGAAACCCATACAATGACCATAACCATGACCATAGCCAATGACCATTACTGCGGCACAGCACACATTTCTAGGAAGCAGTATTTCTGTCCGTGACCTCCGCACAGAGTTCCTAGTTTTTAAAATCCCATTATCGTACGCCATCTGCTAAAATTATCGTACTTCTTGCAAAACTATCGTACAAAGACGATTTAATCATATAAAAGTAAACAATCTTTATGGTAAAACGTAATACATCAGCATCTTTTCTATTTTTACATGCATATATACCAATTTAAAAAATACATACATTGGGATGAAAACAATAAAAACAACCTAATATGTTTTATTACGATGCAAAAAAATACTGAATACGGATATTTATGGTAAAACCACAAAATTAAAGTATTTTACGATTTTCACTAATACGTAAATAAGTTACTGCCCTATACATTTGACATTTGTACATGAAGTTTACGTTTATCCATAATAATGATAATCAAAGTCAAAGTCAAAGTCAAAGTCAAAGTCAAATTCTTTATTGTCGTAAGACTATAACAACTATAGCATTGACAATATGTCATGATATTTGCAAGTGACTGCAATTGCAAAAAAACACAAAATAAAACAATGAATTAAAAATAAAATTAGGCAGAACCTATGTCATTATAATACGATTGAACACTGTAATATTCTTTTTTGATCAAGAGCAGTTTCAATCTTTCTTTAAATTTGCCAACATTGGTCTCTGATTTCAGACTGTTTGGAAGGGAGTTGTACAGTTTTATTGATGAGAAAAAGGTTTGTTTTTCATAGAGTGTCGTATTGTGACGTGGGATGGAAAGAGAAGATTGGTTGCGGAGATGATAATGACTACTACGGTTTAACAGAGCATAAGCTGATCCTCAAAGAAAATATCTTTTATTTGCTCTTTTTCATGTAGGGGAGTAGCAGTATTTAGGTTGAAGTTTAAGCTGTCTGTGCTTATAGTATTAAAACAATAAAAACTAATTATGAACCCGAATTACCATAAAATATATAAAACGTACTCAACACATAAGCAATGACCATTCACCCATTCGCTGCATATAATATATGACATCTAGTAACAGACAGCAAGACGAGACTTCTAAGGAGGTTTTTAACAATTGCAATGCTGGTCTAAACAATAAGCCACAGCCTAGTTTTCATTTTCAATCCTATTTTTTTAAGCAGTGGCACCTGTGTATTGGTAGTGGTGGCGCACATATTCAAAATCTATATTACTAATTCTGTAAGCGATTTTTTTAAATCAAAATTTTGAGAGTTTGACAGCTCGCAGGATGATGGGAGATGGCTCAAATGAATGGTCTCGGTCCCAGGGGGTCGGGAAAATATTAAATTATGTCCAAATATACCTGAAAATGAGAAATAACGAAAAATATCTTCCATTTAAAATGCATTGGGATTGAAAAACATCTGCTTTGTTTACATTTAACATGTGGTGCTAATGCTTGATTCAAAGCCATATGGTAGATTTTGATATGTGGGATTTTTTTTCAAAATGCAGCTAACTAGGCACGTTCAATGTACTATAACAAAAAAAATTTTAAATTTAAGATTTTCTGATTTTATAATAATTAAGGGTTTGAGTTTTTTCATAATTCAAAATCATACAAAGTTAAGTACGTTTGTTTAGTTTATGTTATAACGATGCAGATTTAATAAAAAATTATCTACACATATATATAATTACGTAAGGGAAATTTTTGCGCCGAAATTGTGGGCGTTTGGAAGGTCGCAGGATGATGGGAGGGGGCTGAAATTGAAAGTCTACATCCCAGGGACTCCGGGAAAATACAGTAATTGCTTTAAGCTTACTATAAAATGAGAAATAACGTAAAATAGCTGTCATTTAAAAACCATTGGGATGTAAAAAGGTCTGTTTTGTTTACTTAAACCCAAATGCTAGAGATAATCATAATTTTGTGAATCCAAAAGCCTATTTTCTAAGAAGGTATTTGTACTGTAGTAAAGAAGGATTATGCTTAGGGGCTATTAGCCCCTTCAAGCCTCTAGTTATCGTATATTTTCGGTACGATATAGGAATCTTACAACGTACAGTCCAGAGAAATTATCGCACAAATACGATATTTATCGCACATCTGGGAACCCTGTCCCCGCAGTGCCCAACCGCTGGGGGAACCGGGCAGTTCCACACACTCGGGTATATGGAAATGACCCCGTGTAGTTTATATGAGCCTCAATAAAATTAGAAACATCCGTTGAATTAGCTGCACGTCATTATCCACCCGTCGTCCAGGGGGGTTTATGGCTTTTATGGCCACATTTTTACTATAAACAACACTAAACGTGAGTGGTTTGAATATCATTAGGTGTTTGGTTGGCGAAATGGTTGGGTGAAACAGGATATGGTGAGGACGAGTTCGTGATCATTTTATGATCAATTAAAAGAGGTTCTGAAAACTATGAAATGTTTCATGTTTATTTAATCCGACCATACCGTATGTAAGTAAATTTTTACATCATTCTGTTCATACTGCCTGCTTGTATCATAGACTTTATAAAGGAGGCCTACCATCTTTATGGGCCAGCTGTACCTGCTTTTGTGTCAGCCAGGACAGAAAACAAGAGTATAGCTTGTGATTAATCTGTGAACACCAAATTGTCCAGCAGTATACTCTGTTGTAGAATGATGCAACTAAGTCCCCTTTCAAATCCTGGCTGACATGAAAGTTGGTGTACTTTTTATAATGAAAATGGAAAGTCTCCTTCAGTATTTAAAATCAATGCTTGTGTTTAATTTTTTATTCCCCTTTTGGCGATGTTACATTCGTTGAGCAGACGAAAAACACTCTGTTTATAAATAGTCTAAGTTTGCTTAAATTAAAAAGAGAAATGTGAACAAATTCTCTAATTTAACACTTTTGATACAATTATAATCGCAGACAATTCGGTCAGGAATAGGAAATTTAATCAAATATTAAAATTGTTACTTAAGTAACATATTTTATATTTCCTCTCGCTAAAACCAAGCTAATTACTAGAGGAAACTTTTATTAGCATATTTCATATTTTCGTAGTAAAATATCTTAAACAAGCAGAGGCTATTTACATTTGTTTGTACACATACATCAGCTCGTGTACAATTTACAAGTTCTTCTTGGTTCCTCCTCCTAAAACGCTAAAAAACTCACATACACCTGAAATTTGAAAAAAATTCCTCTCAAATTCTCACTCAAACCTCCTCATTAATACCCATTTGAAAACCGACCATCCTGGGACACTGGATACGTCCCTGAGAGGCAGGAGATAGATGGACTAATGCAGTTGCATAGATTAATGCACGGTTGATCCTGTACAGGTTATGCATACCGAATGGATGTCGGACAATTAGTTGTGTTTAACCCGACTTGACCTCAGGACGTGCGGTTATCACCCCCCCCCCCTCCCACCTTTCTACCCCTCTACCACCCCCCCCCAACCGCACAACTACTGCTCCCCGCATAGTGCAAGCAAGGGTGCGGTGGTGCGGTCAGTCCGTATTGAGTTGCTCAATGTTTAACATGCGCTGGGTAGTTGAAAATAATAAATGATTTACATTTGTATATATGTTCTTCTCCTGTTTTGAATTATATTAATGTTATAACTAAGATCAAAGTCATTCTCTTTTTAGTCAATTGGTTTTGCAAAAGAAAGGTATACTTAGGTTTTATACTTGAAAGTGAAGGACAGTAAAGCAGCCCAATGACATAAATTATTCTAATTTAAGCAGTATCTTAATGAAATCTATACGTAAATTTTATATTACTCAGTAAAATTCTCACGTACTTGGCCTTGTACTTTGGTACTTGTACGTACTTGGTCATGTACTTTGGCCTTTTACTATTCAGTTTGGTCAACGAATGCAAGAAGACAGAAACATAAGGTATAAGGAAAATTTCAAATACATTATGTAGGAGGAAATTTCGAAATTGAAAAACACCATGGACAAACAAGGCGACTCCTGTTTATAATGAAAGTATCTCCACCGCTTGTCAGAAATGTCCATGCACCCATAGCCATTACGTACGGTATTCACAACTATTACATAGACATAGATTTAAAACTAAAACGAATAAGTGCTGAAATACCGTTAAAGGGGCAATTTCCTGGAAAGGCCAGTGGTGCTAATATGGACCACCAATGATATGTTGATATGATATCATACAACGAATATTAAGATCGAACTATAATTAATGGAGTGTTATACGAAAAATAAGCATGTATTCTGTTAGAAAGATTGCAATAACTCTATTAATTGTAGTTCGATCTTAATAATCTTTGTATTGTTGCTTTGAAAATGAAATTGCGCAACTTTATTGTATTTTGTACAATTTTCGTAAAATTTACGGTTTTTAAAAATCAAGCTTTAAAATATAAAGAAAAATTAATTGCAATAACGCTGTTAATTGCAGTTCGATCGTAATAATCTTTTGTGTTGTTGCTTTGAAAATTAAATTGCGCAACTTTATTGTATTTTGTACAATTTTCATAAAATTTACGGTTTTTTTTAAATATTAAGCTTTAAAATATAAAAATAACGGTATATAAAATATAAAATATCTTTTTTAAATGGTACAAAGTACAAACTTGATACTTCGCAACACAATAGGTGCTATTAGTCAACATATACGCACCAAGTTTGAAGTTGATATCTCTAGTCGTTCCAAAGTCATGCAAAATCATTCACAGACCGACAGACGGGTAACCGAGCATTTTAAGACCCATGTTTACAGGAACCTTTTTCTTAGTTTTGATGTAAGTAGCCATATCCCGAATTCCTGAAGGGTTTTTAGTAAACACCCTGTATGATCATATTATATGATCACATGATGTTAAGATAATGATATGATATGGATATGATCTGCCGGGGTGGGCGATGCAAGGACGTTGCGCGCCGCCTGCTGGAGCCTCGCCAGGTCCGCGCCGCGCCGTCCGACCGCCTCTGACAGATTGACGCCTCATTTTGGCTAATTTAATTAAATGAGAAAAACGCTAAGCCGTGTCAACCCTAATGGGATTTATGATAATGACGTTTTAATCAACATAAAGTTTTTTGCCACCCGTCATTTACTTTGATTTCGCCTAATGAATTAGGTTTTATTTTTATTTCCCACTTTCACTGATTCCTGATTAGTTTTTCTGCGTTTTCTTACCGTGTTTTTTAATAAGGGCACGAGAGTAGGTTGCCATTGGATTTGAGATAATTCAAGCTGCTATCATAACGTTCACTAACACGTGGGCAAACCCATGTTTTTCCGTAGAAAATATAACATCTAGCATTTTCTCATATGTTTTTCTTAGTTCATAGTGTTATGTTGTTTGGCTCCAAGGGTTCTTATATGAATGTAGCTTTTACTTCAAGTCCAACGTGTCTTTTGTCCGCCTTAATATATGTTATCTTCGCAGAACGTTGCTCTTTTTCCTTACGGTTATACTTCTTTATAAACTGTTTGATCAGAAGATTCATTTCGAATCCATTTTTCCGACGTTTTTAATTTATACACATCCTGCCTATTCTTATCTTTAATCTACGAGGCCTGATTATTGTTAGAATATTGGTTATTTTAAATATAGCTCAGTTCCTGATTGATTGCTTAACATTTTCTTTTTACTAAATTAATAGATAATTAACCAAAGACGATGGGAACGAACTGTTTCAAAAATAATACAGAGTAATCTTGGGCCTTAGAATCAGTTAGATCAATGAATTATCAATTGATAATGTACGCAGGTATGTGGAAGTGCACTTGGCCACCGCAAGGCTCTATATGCAAGGGGTTATTGGTTACCGGCTGACTAATTGATTGGGTCAGTAATCCAGTTCACCCGTGGCGATATGCCCCCCCCCCCTCCACCCTGCGAGGTATCTAACTTGATCTGAGTAAACATGAACATGTTTATAGTGATAAATATGATAGTGTAAAACTACATGAAGCATAAAAGATATCCTTTTACCTAGACTGAATATAAAATATATTATATCGTACTAGACCTGAAATTAAAATAGTTTATTTAGGATATGAGACATTGTGTATTTATTCAACAGAACATTTTCTCGATGGACTAATATTATTTTAGAATTTAATATGTAATGTCTATAAGTAATTTGATGATTATATCGATATCTAACTTATTTGAAGTTATGTTTTTTCCAAACCATGATTCATTCATTTAGTTCATATTTTATATGAAAACTAATATATTTGTTTTGTAGTATCTCAAATTCATTTTTGCATTTTGATTTTCTAGCTACTGAACGAAAATTTTCCAAAAGAAGAGGAGATCATATTCACGTCTCAGTCATTTACAGGAATAATGAGAACCAGCATAAAACACATACTACAACAAAACTTAAATGTTACGATTCAACGATAAACCCTCCGAATAATGCAGAGAGATAGGTTAAATAAGTATTAAAGTTATCAGTTAATAACATCAGGCAATTTTTCACGGACTCTACAAACTTTTCTTTAAAACTTCTTTCACGGCTGAAAATTATTTTATAATACTCAATTGTTAATAATATTGTACTAAACTTATCACCAATTACCCTCACTTTCAATATAGAAAACACATTAATTCCAAATTAAACCAATTAAATCTTCGCTGCGATCAGTGAAAATAATGAGCCTCGAGACTGATACACGCTGGACGAGATGCGATGAGGATAGCGTTAATTAATTGGTCCCATAATTAATTAATTAGAGAGTTAATTGCTAATTGGGAATCAGGGTTATTGAAAAGAGACACTTGAAGTTTACGAGGTACCTGAGCATGGGTCGTGGCAGGGACGTGGTTGGCTATCTCAATGTTCCATCTGCCGTTCTGTTGTTGAGGTTACCTTGAGAAATTATAACATAATTGGGGTACAGCATGTCCTGCGACGTTTTCCTTAAGAGTACAGAGTATGGAAAATACTAATAGTAGCATAATCAACTGTGTAAGTCTAAATTATGTTTTTTTCAATTATTAAACTTAAATCCTGTACTCTTAGTCGAGCAATGTTATCTTGCAGGTTTGCTTGCTTGCTTGCACAACTATCTAAAAAACGGCTCCGAGGATTTCCTTCAAAGTCTGGAAATAATTGTAACTAAAAAAATTTAGTAATTTATGACTCAAAATCGTGTTTTATGCAGATTACTTGGTTAGAAAAATTTAATAACGTGATAAACGAATTTAAAGCTGTAAAATTTTAACATTAATTTTATGAGTTGCCATGATAGCAACGAAATAAACAAGGAAAGTGGAAACAAATGAAGTAATCATAACAGCTGTTTGTAATCTGCAGCCATCAAGGAAAAATACAGTGAGTGGGATGACGAGCTCATGGAGGAATAAAAAGGGTTTCTATTTATCAATTTTATGACATTGAAATAATTCATAAAAACTGGATCAACTGGCTGAACATGAAATAACACCCAGCAAGGCTCGGTCCACCAGGTACTTAAATTAAACTAAACAAATTTTTTTACATTTAAAATCTGTTTTTAACAACTTAATTATACGACATAACATTTTTTAGATGATGAAATTATCTATTAAGATTTGATTAGGCCTATATGATATGGTATGGTTGACAAGTCGTCCAAAGCTAATTTCTATCTTCATAACTGCAAATTACTTAAAACATTCAACTCTGATGTAACAATAACTATTTCGAATTGTTTTAATCAACGAAATCATCAAGAACCGCAAGAACAAAAGAAAATGTTATTTTTTTAAAAATTGAAAAATTTACTTTGATCCTCTCATTTACTTTAATTCTAAAAATAAGTAATCTAAATTACTATAGTTATTTTTAATTTTCACTTGACAAATTAGAATAAGCATTACTCCTGCTCCCTTAAATGTAGCTAGTATAAAAATCATTTGTGAAATCATACGTCTCTCTTTTTAGTACTCTACATAAACATCAATGTACAAAATAACTACGCTCTCCAACCCAAACCGCCCGCCCTCATCAACACGTCTCACAATACACCCATTCAGACTCTCTTTATCAATAAACACATTTTCGTTGTGAAAAGAACATCCGAAGTTTTATAGACAGGGAAGAGACCCTGAATGTACGGCGCGCAGGGGCCGGGGGAGAGGGTTGCGAAGAAAGAAAACCATTAGCGATCTATGCAAAGTTTATGCAGAGGGCAGGTACGTTCCCAGATCCCAGATAGGAGCCCTTCGCATATCGTCAGTTTATATTCATGAACCTCGGACGGTTCGCCGTTTTTGTTTACTTTATGAGTCATTAAAACTGTCAAAAGAGGGTGTAAACAAAATTTGAGGGTTTTCAAAATGTTTAAGTGTTTGAGAATGGAAAAAGTGTTGACTTGTGGAGATATTTGTTTAAGAAAGGTTTTTTGTGGGGAAAATGAGCAAAACGTAGCATCGATAGTGAAAAAGCTCGTGGAAATTGTAAGTGATATTTTTTTCACCAAATTTTCGATGTTATATTTTTTCTACCTGAACAATGGTAAAATGTAATTGGAAAATTTTATTTGGCTTTGCAAATTAAAGGTATAAATTAATCAACAATTCTCACAATCTATATAGACTTTTCCTTAGGTTAAATCAAATAGACTCGTTTTTGATTCATAGGAGTATCTGAGACATTAGTACCAAAAATATACCTTAGCTAATAAAATAATTTCTTATTGATTTTTCAAGCCTATGTTAATGAGTAAATGAAATTTTTCACTGTTTACAAGCGATGCAAATAGCACAAACGTGATTTTAAACGTGTTATTTACTAAATTATATATATATATATATATATATATATATATATATTGTAAACTTATCTTATCGGTAATTGAAATCTCCCTCTATTTTTACCATATTTAATAGTTTGTGCATACGATTAGAACGCGTTGTGAGTATAACTGTACCCTTGTAGTTTCCTTTTATGTTCTTCAAACGTCTACTTAATTCTCCGTAAAAACTACTTTTACCCGAAATTGCCTAGCTCTAGCATATTTCAATCGTCCTTGTAAGTAGTATTTATTTACATCGCTCGTTTCAACTAGCTTCGATCAACTGAAATTTAGTATTACAACAGTAATCAGTTGTCATTCAGACATCTTTAATATTCTACGTGATTTCTACTAAATCACATTCCTACTTTACTTCAACCTTCATATAAAAACTTCTTTACCTTATATACATTGTTTCAACCAGCTCAAAAAATATTATAATTACAGTCAATTTATTTTGCTTTTCTCGGAAGTAATTTAACACAGAGGCAGGCATCAATTCGCATTAAAATCCTCTCCGTCCACTATCTCTATCTCTATTTCTATTCAACCATAAAACCCTATAAAAGTGGGTGTTCATATCAAACCTTGCCTATGAAGCACTTCTACCTCCAAGAAATGTTGATCACATTCAATTTACAGATCTCGACAGTAATTCAGCCTTGAAATGCAGATCACTTGGCATCGAAATGCTGCGGTCATATTATTAGCCTGGTCCAAGCACGGGCCTCCACATTAGGGCCTATAACGCGCTAAGTCCCGCTGGGGCTAAGGCCCATCAACGACCAAAGCTGCCACTCATTACGTAGTCATTTCTTCGGCGCCGAATCCTGCATACAAATGACAAATTTGGGGGTTGGGGCCGCAACATACATCTTTGATAACATGTGTTTAAACTGGGAATCACCTGATTAGATGACGGCGTTTTGGAAGCCAAAGTATGGAGGGAAGTTTGAAAGATTATCGGATATGGACGATATAAGGGGTGATTGAACTAACATTCAGGGTGATTTTATAATCAGTGTATGTATTTAATATTTCAACTTCAACTTTTAATATTTTTATTTCAAAACTGTAAAAACAAGGTTTGAACTCTCTGACAAGATTCTAATTTAAACAGAAACATAATCTAAGATAAACTTTTTATAAACTTATTATTAAAAAAACAAGTCTTGCGTCTGTACATCGGACCCGTAATAACAAAAACTACCGCAATTTTATGCACTAATTTCTGCATCCATTATTGTTTGATTTGTCAAACTAAATACATTATGGGATTGTATTTTTTTCTTTTTGTAATGTTTTTGCAAAGATGAAGTCATACCTAATTCCTGGCAATTAATACAATAAAGACAACAACTACTGAATAATTAAGTACATAACACAGGTTAGAAATAAACATGGATTATTACCAAACATTTTTAAAAGGAGAACAAATTAGACAATCGCCGTAAAATCTGATTAACAGCCTAACCACTGAATAAAGAACTATCAAATGAACTAAGAAACCACTAAAGAACCAGGTTCTTATAAAACTATCAAATACTTTAATTCAATGTGTTGAATAATCTCGTTCTATATCGTAGGGTAGACGAAGAATATAAGAATAAACTCTTAGCCTATAGTATACGATCAAATATCTTGCACTAAAAAAACTTGGCATTCTAGAAACATCCGCATCTTTCTCAGATTACACGTGGCCCGACATAATAGTGTAATCATCAAGACACAGACAAAGCGGAATATTATTCAGGATACAGGAATGAACTCTTGCTCCATAGTTTACGATAAAATATTTTACAATCTAAAAAACTTGGCATTCTAGAAACATAATAGTGTAACCATCAAGACACAGACAAAGCTGAATATTATTCAGGATATAGGAATGAAGTCTTGCTCCATATTTTACGATAAAGTATTTTACACTCTAAAAACTTGGCATTCTTGAAACGCCCGTATCTCTCTGGGATTACACGTGGCTCGACATAATAGTGGCATCAAGACACAGACAAACCTGAATATTATTCAGGATATAGGAATGAACTCTTGCTCCATAGTTTACGATAAAGTATTTTACACTCTAAAAACTTGGCATTCTTGAAACGCCCGTATCTCTCTGGGATTACACGTGGCTCGACATAATAGTGGCATCAAGACACAGACAAAGCGGAATATTATTCAGGATACAGGAATGAACTCTTGCTCCATAGTTTACGATAAAATATTTTACAATCTAAAAAACTTGGCATTCTAGAAACATAATAGTGTAATCATCAAGGCACAGACAAACCTGAATATTTATTCAGGATATAGGAATGAACTCTTGCTCCTTAGTTTACGATAAAATATTTTACACTCTAAAAACTTGGCATTCTTGAAACGCCCGCATCTTTCTCGGATTACACGTGGCCCGACATAATAGTGTAATCATCGAGACACAGACAAAGCTGAATATTATTCAGTCGCGGCCGAAGCCGCAGCGCCGCCGTGTACGCTGCAGGGGCGTCATCATGTCTGGTTGTTTCATGTTAATAAACCAATTTTGAGACATTGATCTATTTCAATACCTCATTTGAATAGATCAATGAATAACCTCCGTCGGCTACGCAGTGATCGGTATGTAGGGTATGTAGGGAGCAGGGGGTTAAATATTTGAATTATTTTGGAATTATTATATGTTTGAACCTAATGACCTCTATAGTAGTCTGAAATATGTGTTTTAATCGATTCAATTTTTAGACTTTGAAGCTTTTTAGTGGGCTAGCAAACTCCTGGATCGGTACTTCAGTGTAAGCTAAAATTACAACGTACACTTAACCTGGTCTAAGTTTAGTGTCGCAGACCCAAACACATAAAAATATTGTTTTAAATTAAAATTTATTGTGTATTTTGTTAGTAGGACGTGCGAACCCCCTACTTTTAATCCCAATTATGATTACAATTATCTTAAAACATTTTGATTCATAGCACCAAAACGTTTTAGTAGAGTTTCCCATAAAATATAAATTTGACGAACTTGAAAAGATTTATCAAAAATATAAATAATTGGCTATTGAGCATAGTCAAGGAAGAAATTGGGAAAATTTTTATTTTCTTCAGTAAAGAGTACGCCATATTAACATATTTTGTTACTTACAAATTTTGGTCATGTGCTCGTGGATGTTTACTTTTTGTCCGGTATGAATTTTTATTTGCCAAATTAAATTTTTATCAATTAAAGGAGCATCCAATTTAGGAATTTATTTTTAAATCCGCACCCGTTTTTAATTTTGTTTTTCTGTATAATTTTTGCACGATGAAATTCCTAAACAGGCAAAATGTCTTAGGGACCCTTTCCTCCTTATATAATAGATAAATATACATGCATACGGATAATTCACAATTTAATTATTACGTATGATAAATATTTTTGTTAACATTATCAATGCATTGTTGTGAAATGTTTTACTTGGAGACAATAAATCATTTATTAATTGTTAATCCGAATTCCATAAAACGCTCCACTCACTAAAAGGTTGATTTCTTTAAAAAAAATTCATATTTCATTGACTGGGCGTGTAAAGTGAAGCCCCTCCTAAAACAAGATGTTATGAAAAGAACTAATCAACGAAGAGGTTGTCATATTATGTTTCACGTTAAAAATATAATTATCAGCTTATTTTCCTGCCCTAAACATTACTTTTCCTCTCCCAAACATTGCTTAACTATTCCCAGACAATTTTTTTCAATTCTACAGCTGGCTTTAAACCTAAATAAATTTTAAAACCGCGTGGTGTTTATTTCTGGAAAAAATAATATATGTGACACCATATAGTATTAAAACAAGTTTTGGGGTAGTTCGCATTGTGATTTAAAGTATCGTTGGTAATCAGTCACTAAGGTTATAATTTTAATTTGGTGGCCAGTACAGTAGTGATTTATACTTTTTTAAAGGGGCCTTTACAAACTCAGTGAATGAAGGTCAACGATTACATTTCAACGTGATTACAACTAATTTGTGCAATAAAAACTTCAAGAAAGAATTAAACACTTATCAAGCCGCCTCGGCCACTGGTGGTCAGCTGACACGTAACAAATCGAGTCATTCTGCCACAGCGCGAGTCAGTCCCCACCTCCTGTATCGCTGGTTTATCAGCGCCCATTACCTCCGCTTACGTTTCACCTCGTGACAACTTTGATTCGAGGCGGGAAATTTCCTACCTAAGACTTATGAGCGTCTAATTTATTTTCTTGTGACTCACACGATTTGTAACGAACTTGAATGTTTACGGAATATAAATTCACAATAATGTTGCAAACATTAGTCTACATAATCTTGAGTAAATTAATGGTGTACACGGATTACTCTTACGAAAGATAGAGTATATTTTGTAACTTAGTAGTGCAAGTATAAATAGACTGCAGGTTTCTATATAATCCACTCACACTGGATTCACGAGCCTTTTATATACACTAAATATTTTTCGTTATACTGCTTCAAAAACAGATGTTTTTATGCATGTTTTCCGGACGTAAATACACTCTTTTTATTCCTAGGAGTTAAAAGCTGATGTACTCGATACCAGCTGACTCTTTATAGTCCTGGACTATAAAAAGTCAAAATGTGCCGAGTACGTCGTAATAATCGAACAATATTCATTCGATTACAAATAATCGAAACATTCATCGTTATTATCAAAACATTCATTGTTGTCAGTTTAATCAATTTGTGAAACTCGCTCATTTCACCAATCGATTACAACATGCGTTCGATACGTCGATAGTTGATCATTGTTGTCAGTCTACCCTAACACAAATGAAACAGACAATCAGCTGATTGCTTCAAATAGCAAGAACAAGACGGTGGCATCTTTTGAAGGCATCTTCAAAGGTAAACAAGCTGTAACATTTTGGTTTTCTTGAGTAGTTTACGTATTGTATTGAGCAATATAACGAAAAATATAGTTCATCACACGGACCTAAAGCTGCTTTTCGTTACTCGGTCATTTTTCAACCTCGGCTTACAGCCTCGGTTGTAAAACTTGACCTTGTACGAAAAGCGTCACCTTAGGTCCTTGTAATATACTATTATATACGAATGATTTATCTATTATCTATAATGTTATAAAGAAAAGGTGGTTTAAGTTTGTCTTTCTTGTGTTCCGGGGAAACGCAAAATATACTGACCTGTCTGGGCTGAAGTTTTACACAAAGGTACATGAGCGTCGGCCAACCCATAGATGATTCATGTCCTTAATGCACCCTCTGGCTTCACCCCTAAACTATTTATTCAAATTTTTTACTATTTCTTTTACTTTGGTAGTTTTCAATTAGTTTCCGTATAGATTTTATATTTAACCATTCGAAGAACGGATACAAAAACGAGTTTCAATAATAGTAATGAGCTACTCTTAGTCAATCACCTGTAAAATCTACACAAGACAAGTGACTTATTCATACGACGTGTAGCAATAAAATAACAACACCGATTTTTCTATAACAAAGAGCAAGAGCCTCAAGGCCAAACGTAAAATTGCCAGCGCCCCTGTCATCTCCCTTTCACATTTAACTTTCTGTAACATTTGTAGACAAATGTTTTAGGACATAGCGTTCGTTTCAATCAGACCTTGCACCTGCTAGCCACCAGAAAAATTATAAAAACCTAAATTCAAAAAAGTAAAATTACGAGCACTCATTTTCTAGGTCAATGGTAAACAAATAATTTTTCATAAAATAAATAGTATTTCAAAAAGATTTGTACTTTTTTTTAATTAAAAAATAAAAATGTCAAAAAAGTTATTTAACATTTGAAATTTATGCACATTTTCAATGACTCTTCTCTTTTTTACAAAAAAGATATCGATCATTAAATTAAATTTTTCTCATTCCTGCCGCCCATCGGGAAAAAGGAAGGTGGCTCAGTAATTAAGCAATGTGATTGATTACTTTATTGATCCTGTACAAGAATGTTTCTGGCACTTGTTGCAGAAAAAAATCACCCCTGTTATTTTACTCACATCGTGTTTTATGTTTAACACAATAACATTTAGTAGTTGGTCCTAAGCAGATATTCTTGAGAAGGTGTGACTATCAAGAACTTCCAATAAGACGTTTAGGAAGAGAACCCAAGACTAAAGGACCACCACTGTCTTTTTATCCTTAATTACTTTTTTATCCTCCCATTTTCCTTCAGTTGCCTACGACTATTTACTGATTGCGGGAAATTCCCTACCTAAGACTTATGAGCGTTTGTTATTAACAATAACAAACAATAATACTAACAATAATAATAACAATATTGTCATCAACAATAACACCTCGTCTCTCCCCACGGTCGACTCAGCCATGCGCCTTCCCATTCTATTATCATGAACACGCTCGTCTCGCCGGACACTCGCCTCGTGCGAAGTCGTGACGCCGGCCGCTGGGATAAACAATGTTTACTGTAATTGACTCTAGGATTGCCTCATAGAGCCGGCTATATCGGCGGATTGCTCATGGACAGGTGTCATCTGTAGGTGGGGAAAACGTTTCATATGTGTAAGTGATTTCTTGTGTATTTAGTTTGTCACTGGTCATCCTCAAAATAGTAAAATAATGATTTTGATCGTTGATGTAAACATGATCCATAATATACAGTGTACACGATGATACAGATTAAATACTTTAATATTTAATATGCACTATGCATTGATCTGAAAGGCTTTTAGACGATGTATAAATCCCTTTCTTTGTCTTCTTGAATTATTCTTTTTATAAACACAAGTTAATGGTAAGCATCAACTACAGTTTGCTTCAAGATATTGAACTGTTTGGTACAGTGATAGTAGAAAAATATTATTTTTGTTAAAGGTTAGTTTGAGTGATTTCATAAACAATTTGAATACTCTAAAAACTATCTCAATACTTTGCATAACATTTACAGTGTTATTTAACTCTATTAAAAAAATACTTCATAGAGAAAACTATTTTTGATGGAAAACAATAAATTTCAATCAATAATTTATCACCTAACACAAGAACTCATAAATGTTTAACCGAAACTATCATCCTGCAACAAACCATCCAACCTACCTGGGAGAGAGATTCCCATGAGTTATACCCCATAATATATGCGCCCGGGCCCAAAACTAATGCAAAAAGCACCGTTAGGCGCGGCGCGCGGTGTGCCCCAGGGTTGCGCGGCGGGCCCGATAATATTTCTTTGCTCACGCATTTGCCTACGCCGTGCATAGGAATAAAGGCAGGGGACAGGTGGCCCTTCCCGGCCGCGATAAATCATTAGCTAACGAGGGTAAGGGATGGAACAACCCTTCCAGTATCGTCTTCCTGCCCTTTGTGTCTCTCGCCGGGCTGTTTTTGAATATTTGGAGTTCTCATGGACCCCGGGTAAACATTAAACATAGTGTGGTGTTTAAAATGTTGATGGTAAATTATTTTGTAAAGTAACATAATAAAATAATTTGATAATACAACAAAGAATATATGGGCCTATTTATTTATACAAAATGCATGTATTGTCCTATGTTTTTAACAAGTTTGTTAAAAATTAAGAAACAGGTTATGATAAGACGTAATGGCAAGATGAAAAGAAAGTTATTTTTAGAATAATTTGTTGGTGTAAATCCTTCCCAGTTTCAGTAATATTTTTAAGTACAATTTTTTTGTCTTTTCAGCTCTTGAACGTTTAAGCACTAAGGTATGTGTTTAGTATTTATATATCTACGTAATGTGAAGATAAACTTTACAGAGATATTAGATAAACATTTTTATCTTAACCATCATTAACATCAGATGAGTATGAAATAAGTTTTTATTTTGGTATAAGATTAGGGATTAGGTTAAATATTACTTAAATAATACTTAAGTATTGAAATAAGGCTCCAATGATTTTATGAATAATGTTTTTTATGTAAGTTGTTTTGAAATAAAATTATGAGTTTAATTTTATTAAGGCTATTAATAAAGATAATTTGTCGTATAAATATTAAAAAAATTGTTACTCCGTGGGAGCCTCCATTTAGGATAACCTTGGAGGCTAACACTATTTTCCAAATTAAGAAGAAAAATACGTACGATCATTTCTTGTCATACAGGTTGGCTAAAATATAGCAATTTTTCAATACGGCGTTTTACTTGCGTTGTATGGAATGCATGTACTTTTTTGCATTATATTTGGAAAATAAAAAAGTTATTAGAATAATATATTTTTTTATTGTCAGTCGTAAGCAAGACGAATTCCATGATGATTAAATCCTGGAAACTACCTTTCATAGAGAAGTTTCATACTTTTATTTTTCTGAATAGGTCTCTTTTGTAAATCAGTTCGTTCCAGCCACTGGTATAGGTCGACTCAAGTAACAAGGCCCAGTCCGTCCGTAAGTCTAATGTTTATTTTAGCATTGGGTTTATGGACGTCATAGGCCTTGTTATTTGATTTGAACTATACATCTTTCGAGAAAACTAAGATTTGGAATGCAAACTGTTATTGCTGATATAAAAAAATTAAAGGTCCTGAAATATTAACGTTAAAAAATCAAATACATCATTTAAAACTTAATATATCAGTGATAAAAGTAATAGGCCTACCACAAGGTATTAAAACCTGATCGAAGCAAGTTTTTGGATTTACAATGACTTTTCAGCCAGGTATCTTACAACAGCCTTGCAACTTGATTTTGAACTCACAACCTTTTCCTGAGCCTGACATCCAACTAATTACACCTGTCTCTGATTTCTCAGTAAAATTATGCAGTAATTAGCTTTGAAAAGGCTAAGTAACTATATAGACCCCCATTACATTTGGGGTCTATATAGTTATGATTTCAAACCACATAAAATTATTTTGTATGATTTTAAAAAATTTTATGACTTTCTGATTAGGATTTATGGTTTTTGTTGGTGACTCTATTGTGGGTTTTAGTTCATATCTTTTCATCATCACTATAGATCGCCTACAGGTAAAAATTCAACAAAAACTATTTAAGTTTTGTTTTCACTCCTTGCTGCAAAAAACATCTGGCTGGATCTGTTTACTTCTCATTGTTATACAGTGACCAACTTGGCAACACATAAGGCCCTGTTATTATTTTCTTGATTGAAAATTATTTTTTCTGCGTGCCCTTAAAAAGAATGCACATTATTATGGGATTGTGCACATCTGCAGAAAAATACAATTCTTGGAGTTCACTTGGAGTTTTCTTAAGACGCTCACAGGTTGAGAAAAATATAAGAAAATCATGCTTGCCTATTTATTACATATATGGCCTATTTATTACGTATATACTATACCGATTTATTATTAAAATATTATTAAATGTTAAATAATTATTTAATTCCCATTGCCTAATATTATGACATTTTTTTAATATAACAAGATAGAACTTTATACTGTGATACTCTATTTAATTTATACGACCTAAATCGGAAATAAATAGGTTACATTAATGGCACTTCCAGTTAAATGAGCAGATACTATTATCTCTGGTAGTCTAACTAGTGATGGACTCGAGTTGTCATTCAAATTTAAAACTATAAGAGTGTTTTTTTATATTTAAATGTTTGAAAATTAAACCTTGGAATCTATAATTTTTAAGTTACAAAATTTTTTTTTTTAAGAGGGTTTAAGAATTTTGTTAAGATAAATCGATTTCCGCATGCACCTTCCTGTATACCTCAGATTTGTATTCCAATTAATCCTTTAGTCACAATACAAAAACTGCCGGTAAAGTAGAGTTTGTTCTACTTTACCGACATGATTGTGCTGTCGTAGTTCGCCGGGTGGCCACCGCACGCCGAGTGGCGCTACTTGCCAAGCCACAGGTAAGGAGTCAACGGCCCAACGTGTGTGTTTTATTTTTTAACGGGTTCTAAAGCTAATGTCAGCTCACACCACTCCTTGAAACGCCGGTTTCCCTCGTTTTTATTACAGTGATTACAGCCATTACAGGGGGAATTGAAAAGGAAACTTGCAATCCACCTGGAGTCAATTACCTCTGCAAATTGCAGACAAGCTCATGTGCAAATAGAATAAGTACTATTATGGGCCATTAATTTTATAGCGATTTTTATTGATACTTAATTACAGGAGGTAGGGCTCGGAGTTTTCGTCACGGTGAAAAAATTATACCTCGGTGAAATTCACCGTTATTTATTTATTTAATTAGTAATTATACTAATAATTGACCTTGATGAAGCATTGCTTAATATTATGCTGTTCAGATTTTATGGGCTGTACATTTTATAGAAAATTAAACTTAAAATTTTTGTTGCAGGAATCTTAAACGAGACTCCATTGAATTAAAAAGGTGCTAACTTTTTTGCTCAAATTAAAATTCATCCCTATACATTTCTTATGGACGTTTCGCTTTTTGATTATATTTTTTATTATTTTTCTTATAGCTTATGTTCTAATTGAGGTATGCAGTTCATTTTGGTCTTAAGTACTCAGTATTTACTGGCTTTAATATGAGCTATTGATCTTTAAATTCGGACGAGTTAGGGACTAGTTATATTGTTCTACTCAACGTAAAGTTAATTTTTTTAAAGATTTTAATCTACTCAAAGATTTACATCTCAAGTTCTAAATAAGACACAACGTTAATTCTGGTCTTAAATTACTCGTTAAATCATTGGCCTTCTTTGGAGCTAATGATAATTCAAATTCGGATTGTTTAAAACTATTTATAAGACTAAAATTGTACCTAAATTTCAGAAATAATAATTATTTCTATTGAATAGGGCCATCTTAAACTCATCCGATTTTAATAATCAACTGCTAGAAAAAAAGCCTATAACGTACTGTTTAATAATTTAGACTTGAACAAACCTTGAGTCTCACTTACAACTTGAGGTGTAACTCTTTAACTAAAAGCATGTTGATTGGGGAATCATATCTCACTTAAACTCCAATGGATTTAAACAATCAGTGGCTCCAAGGAAGGCCAACTAGTAATTTAAGACCAAAATTAATGGCATGTCTTATTTAGAACTTAAGATATAAATCTTTGACTAAAATCTTTAAAAAATTGTAATTTACATTGAATAGAACAATATAACTCGTCTCTAACTTCTCTGAATTTAATGAGCTGTAGCTCGAATTAAAGCCCGTATAATACTGAGTATTTTAAGCCCAAATTAAACTGCATACCTCAATTAGAACAGGAGATATAATAATAGTAGTTTATGCAACGATTATATTATGAATGTCTTTAAGCCATGAGTGAGATGTAAGTTAGAACACGAGCGAAGCAAGTTCTAAATATCTCACGAGTGGCTTAAAGGCATAATACAATCGTTGCATACACTACTTTATCTACGACCAACAATATATAACAAAATTTCCCCCGAAGTTAAAAAAATTTCATGACTTTTACTAATGATCGAATAGGTCAACTCAAATTTGAGGTTAGGCACGTAAGAAGACTTTAACCATGAATCGTTGTGGAACAATCAGCTGATGGGATAAGTCAACTCAAACATGAATCGTAATGCAATAATCAGCTGATGTGCGAATTGCGTAATTGTCATTATGACACTACTTTCGTCACATGCCGCACTCCCATTGGTCTAAAACCTGTATCATAAAGTGACACCAGTTGCAGAAAGTTAACTTTATGCAACGGGTTTGTATTTGGTTTAATAATGGACCTCATTATGACATTAGTTGTAACATCGTTATTGGTGATTATTGCAATGGTTGTAGATAAAAATAATAAAAAATAGATTCAAAATGCGAAACGTCCATAAGAAATGTATAGGAGTGAATTTTAATTTCAGCAAAAAAGTTAACCTTTAAAACGAACCAAGATTTTCAAAAACGGATTGTGGCAGTGTAATCAGCGTAAAGATTTACTTTGAAACTATGTTCACAACACTGTCTTTTCATTAGAAAAAAAATCTTATATCCAATTTGGCGGATCCAAGATGGCGGCCACAAATTAAAAATTGGTCAAAATGCAGTATTTACAACCCAGTACACTGAGAAAAATGTTTAGTCTAGTCGGCATGGTAAATCAACATTAGCATGCTACCTGTACGTTACACACGTAAATACGTCTGTTTCACCGTTAGTACGTAGGAAATACCATGATAGAAGAGAAGCGGCATGGTGTTTCACCATGCCATGGCAGTCTGTCCTCGTTTTAGCACCCTTTAAGTATGATTCATACGGCTTTTTCTCTCAGTGTAATTATCGGTGGTGGACCCACGACATTATATTGATAAATGGAGGTAAAAAATGAAAAGGGGAAGCTATTTTTTTCAAAATTTATCCCATTCAAGAAAACCGCCAGTTTTAAACGTGTTTTTGAAGGTGTAAAAAAACTTCATTTTTTTGGGACTCATAGGATCTTTAATAGCTGTGATAAAATTTTCGTGAATGTACATCAGTTGCCGATCTAAACCCCTAATTTTACTGTATTATTATAAAAATGCTTTGAACAGTTTTTACTTGATGTATAAGCCTATTTTGATACTCTTTTCAACTCTTATTACTTGGAATAAAATGATCCTTCAAAGTAATATGATTCTTCGACTAATTCAAGAAGGTGTTTTGAAGGAATCTTTGTTAGAGAATTTCCCCTATAGGGAAGAAGCTATTACCGTAGGTCTCATAGTAAGACCTAAGCCCCGGACCATGATAACTTTTAGTTTTGCAACCCCCAGAAGCAACAATCACCATTCGTTAGAATTTATATATATATATATATTTGTTTGTTAGCACGATAGCGGCCGAAAAAATGGTCCGATCTTGATGAAATTTGGTACAGACATGTAAAGTGGTAATCGATTGGACGAGTTCGTGAACCAGCCCGATCAGACCACCGGAAAGGGGGGTAAAGGGGGATAAACCCCCCAAAAATGTTTTTTTTTGAGTTTTTTACATAGAAAAATAACATTTATCGAACTTTTGTTGGCACCATTAAATTCAGCTCAAAAAAACAAACAATTTAGAATTTGAATCACTGCTCTATGTCAATTGGTTACCGAGATATTGAAAGTGGTAAACGCAGTACGTTGTCCCAATGTTAACCTTATGGGAAATAAGTAAAATTCTTTATCTCGTTTATTTCTCAACATATCTTGATAAAACTTGGTAAATGGCTTCTTCTAGTTCAGATCTACTAAATATTGAATTAAAACCAACCAGTTTAAACATACCTGTAGCAGCAAACCTGCATACTCATTCCCCATGTTAATCTTATGGAGTTTACAAATTCATGTCAAATCTCGCTATGTTAGATAAAAATATATTGCTTTGCATTTGAAATTCGCTGAGTATGCAGGTCTGCTGCAACGGGGGTATTTTTTAGATAACAAAATAAGACCTTGTTGTGTTTGAACACTGTGCTGTTGATTTGTATGAAAGAAATATTTTATATTAGTTTAACTAAGCTTGAAGTTATTTACACTGAGGAAACTATAACACTGATAAATAAATTAATATCACTACTAAATGTAAAATAAATTAATAAAGCCAGCTCCTTTTAGGGTAGTAAACGCAACGTGAGGACCCATGCGCAAGAATGTTGCAGGCGGACCTTCGCAGGCAACAGCCGACAGATTTTATTTTCTCCCCCTCTATACATGGTATATGGAGAAGGCACTGTTTTCGACAAAATATTCGACTTTGTGTTGTTAAATGTTGAGTAATGTTAGTAATATTTGTTTTACTATTCCCGGAATCCAAAAAAAGTGGTTTTCGGAGTGATGCCTGTACGTCCGTCCTTGTGTGTTTCAGTGCGTGCGGATGTGCGGATGTGCGGATGTATGTAAACAAAGCCAGGAACAACAGCCGTTGTGCGATTTGATTGAAATTTTGTATATAGGTACTAAGCCATTATATACCCAGGCATTTCTATTTTATTTATTTAATTTTGTTTTTTTTCAGGGTATTGCATTTACTTTATTAAAGTAAAAAAAAAACTAAAAAACCCAAATTTTTTCAAACACGGCTCCAACGGTTTTGATAAAAAATATTTCATGGTTTATAGTGCTTGAGATGCCAAACAAAATTACCCCACCAGCGTCTGCAAAAATTCAGGTTTAGAAGTTATTGTTCAAAAGAAAAATTCAGGTTTAGAAAAACCTGAAAACTAAAAAACCTAAAAACCTGAAAAAACCTGAAAAAACTAAAAATTCAGGTTTAGAATTTAATTGTTAAAAAATTAAAATTTTCCAAATTCAAACGAAATCATAATAATTAATCAACATTTACTTGCAACCATTATATTCGGCTAAAAATAGAATTATTAATTAGGAAACGTCTGTCTTCGACTAAAGAAAATAAATTTATATGCACTATAAAATCAGTTTCGCCTACGTGTTAATAGTTTATTTTAAAAAAAGATTTTCAGTGACTTTATTTTACAAGATACTCTATGATTTCTGTTCTCAGCATTGAAATATGTTGAAATACGTTACTAGATAGTACATAAAGATATAATATATTATCACACTACAAATTTAAGTAGAGACCTTTTTATACAATAATATAAGGAAGTTATGAGAGACATTTACCGGAGCTATGGTTTAGTGTCCAATATCTGAGGAAGAGAAATAAAAATATTCGGCCCCTAGGGTAAAAAATTGACACACATCCGTGATCTCACTTTTGAATTTGTTTGAGTCCAAGTATCGCACTGTGACTGGTAGGGTGTTGAAAATTTTAATAGCATAGCGAGTATAGGCATTCAAAGTTTGACTTAAACAGCAACGTGGGATGTCAACATCACAAGCATGTCGCGCTTTGTGTGCATGGACTTCTTCTCTCCAGATAAAGTTGGCTAGGTTTTCTTTCATGAGGACAAGAATCTTAAGATGTATATACTGGCTAAACGCAGTGAGGTTCCCAGATCCACAAAGATTAGGCGACAATGCTCTCGGTAACCAACAAATGTTATCAGGCCCAAGGCCTTCTTTTGAAGTAATAGTACATCCTTCACAGCAGGCAAGTGCCCCCTCCCCCCCCCCCCCCAGTACCAAGCCATTCATCAAATGGTTGAGAAAAGGGTGTGGTATACGGAAATCAAGTCAAGTGTGATTGTGGAATTGTCGACCTCAGCTTTCTTAGCAGGTATATTATTCTAGACAACTCCTCACATACTTGCGAAACGTGTTGCTCCCAACGTAATCTTGAGTCAACAGAGAATCACAAGAGTTTGACGGTATTTGCTTCCTCAAACCCATTTTACTTTATTCGCAAACGAAAAAAAACACCAGAAACATGAGTCGGCAAAAACTAATGGCTGGTGAAGGATGTACTGCAGAAAAAATTAATTATCTTGAGAGTTAAAAGTAATATGGTAAAACTTTTTAGTCAGTCCGTTAAGCCCGTTTACATACTTCGATGTTTTGCAAATATCCGATCAGCCCTGTCATCGACTTCACTTTCTTGCAGAAAAATAACAACTTCAGATTGTCAATATCAACACATGAGGGGCCGGGGGGGAGTTTCATCTTGCCCCTGTTTTTGACAGATCTATGGCAAATAGTAGCCTATATTTCACTACTATAGTCACGAAAGTAGCCCATTACGGGGCAAGATAGTGTTTTACTTCAGAGGCAGAAGCCGAGCATGTAAAATACTATCGAGCCCCAGAATGGGACTTTTGTGACGAGTTGTCAACAATACTTTTCATCACGATGCAAAAATTAACCAAACTTATAAAAAGTTATCCAACATTTCATAGTTTATTCATTTTTCTATAAGCAAACACAATACGGCTGAACTGTCAATTTTAGTTTAGAATCATCTGGTTGAACTGTCAAAATAGGAACTTCTTTTGATTGGGCATGCGGCAAAATTTTGTTTGAGTACGGAAATGCAATGTTTTGTTACCGAAAATTAGGTGATCATTATTTGTTTTGATGTAAGGAAATCGAGGGGTTTCGTAGGTCTCAGCTGTACGGTGACGGGCAATTTTCTTACACAGAGTGATGAAAGTATTGTTTTAGTGGTGTTCTATAAAATGAGAAATGATCTCCCAGAACCTCGTGGGACGCTGGGTCGCAGCTCTGGCGCGGCTCCAGAGGCCAACATTACCAATTACGCGACCGGCGAGGAACCGTTAATTAAAACTAATTCCCGCTCCCTGATTGGCTGAAATGTGGTCACGTGACGCGCCGGCTGCCGGTCCGAACATGTCAGTTGTCGCCGTCAAAGCAGCTGAATGCTTTGTGTTTGTAATTTTCACCGATCCTTTGTGGTCAATTGCAATTCACAAACGTAATAATCGGTTTGCGGTTTCGTAATTATAACTTAATTAATTGTGTTTTCGAGTGAGAATGACGTCCAGTATAGTTACGACAATTAATTAACAGTTTCTTTTTATTTGTTTGATGAATTTAGTTGTAATTCGAAACTTTTTTTAGGACAGATCAGATGACATGATCCGAGAAAGGATTATGATATTGTTTGAAAAAGAAAATATTTATTCTCATAATTTTGAAAGGTTTGACAGGAAGAGATTGCATGGATATGGAAAGGATAATTTTGGCTGCTGAAGAAAGAGGGTACTTATTAAAAATTATTATTAAATATAAACTTAGATGGTATTTCAACATTATTTTACATGAATTGATTGTTATTTCAGAATACTTGTTTTTCGTTTTTTTGGAACCACTCATTGTGTCTAGGAGTTCTAGGAGGTTTGGATTTGTATATATTTGAAAAACATACAGAGTGACACAATAATGAAATTGAAATTATGTTAAATGCTATGGAAGAAGATGTAGTTTATATATGAGATTTGTTCGAGTTTATTTTCTGCTGGTATCAACCTCCATTTAAAACTTAATGAAATTTAAATTAACAGCTGCTAAAGTTAAACGAAAGTTGACTTCTTACATGTATGTCCTATTCACAATTTCATCGAAGGGCTACTCGCTACTCGTAGTTTAGAAATGCAACGGTTTCATTTAAAAAATCAAGGATAGCTAAGAAATATGAAATACTATAGTGCAAGTAAGATTATTATACATTTTCAAAACACTGTACAATAGTCTAGCCAATCCAATAGTTCAGCCAATAGCAAGATTGTTCAATATCTGTAGGATCTTAATGGTCTGCCTGTCTGTCCGCCTGTCCATTTCAAGTTGCACAACAATTGTACAATTATGTGTTTGAAAACTGTTAATGCTCTTTTGAAAATAATTCAAATATCATCTATATCTTTAAACTAATTCACTTATGCATATTTTCTTTTCAGATTTTTTTCTTAAAAAATTTAATTGATTTTTTAAATATTCTGCTCAGAACTAAAATCACAACATAACGACTCCGACGCACGGATATAAATTGCCTATGTGAGAGAAAGTTTCACTATTTATTATATTTATTTCAGTTTTATAATAGTATTGTCAACTATCTAAAATCATAATTTTTGTAAATGACTTTTGTATAATATGTATTCAAATATTTCTCGAAATAAAGCTGATGTTTGTTTAAATTGATTTTGATTTTGACCCAAAATACATTTAATTTTATATAATATTACGGGTATGAAGTCTCACTACTAGTTTCTGTCTTATAGTTTAATTCACATAACCTTATTAAGTATACAATTAAGTACCCCTTTTGTTAGAATAAAATTATATTTGATCAACTACTTAAGTTTAGAGAATTATTTACTTTAATACAATGCTCAGATGTTACTTACTCATAAACTAACTTAAAATTATTTGTTTTTCTACGCAACCGTATGAAGCAGCTAACATGTAATCTTGCTCACACGTTGGTTGTTTCTACTTGATCGATTTCACGAGTTAGTTCTTTCGCTCAGAGTCGGAATGTCATACCGATCACGCAGCTGCGAGTTTTCAACGAGCGCCTTTTTCTCCGCAGATTCCATCTATAATTCAGCTGTCAACGCGGATCGTTTTTGTCGTCTTGCGAGTTAATTTTCACTTCCCAGAAGGTAATTTGTGGCGGATGGTGCTTTTTGAACCAAGCAACGAAGAGATTTACCCATTTCAATGAGCCCTATCAGAGCGTGGTGATTTGACCTACTGCTGGACCTTCCGTCGTCGGTTCTCAGCCAACTGGTTTCTGATCGAAGATACCAGACGAGAATGTGGATCGAGTTGCAATAATTGCAGCAAAACACTCTGAACTGTCTGGGAAATCGCCTCGGGAAGGTCTAGTAGTAGCATCGCGATGTATCGGAGAAAAACTGATCACACTTCCGGCGAAGTACCTGGTGAACTTCTCACTCCCAGGTTTGTGAGGCTTCCTGGAATCCCTCGTAGGGAACAGCAGTGAAGTTCTTCGGGGCTGAGAAGGTAAAACCTTTATTTTTATACGATATTTCATAATGCTTGATTCTATAAAAGTGGTTTGAATTTTATTTTGTGAAAAAGTGGAAAAATCGTGTGGTATGTTATATTTTCAAGGAATACTGTACAATTAATTTTCAGTTCTGTTACTTAGATGCTGTAAAAATTTGTCAAATCAAAACTGAGATGTTTATAAAAAAGACTCAGAAAAGTATTGGGCATTGAAAAATTATTTCCTCTTTTTCTCGTCAGGTAAATAGACAGGGTGTCTTGCAACCCCATGAACAAACATACATAGCATTATTTCTTGGGTCAAGACAAACACATTTCACTGGGAACATGAATCTCTGGTGCCTAGTTTTTCGTCTGTCTGTCTGTATGTGTTTTTTACAAACAAATTCATAACTCCGAAACGGTTTGAGACACAGCGTTGAGATTTTGCAAAAAAGTTTATCTTATCAGGATCTATCATTGTTCAAAAGCAAATAAAAACATCATTTAGGGGAGAGTGGGGCTAGTTGATACGGGGGCAGGTTGATACAAAAATTATTAAAATTCAACGCGCATGCGTACATTCAAGAGGGTGATTGGTATAATGTTTCTGAACATTGACGAAGAGATGTATGCAGTTTTATGGTCCAGCTACCATTCGTTACTGAGTGACGAAATATTTGTGTTTTTTTGCCAAGATAGTAAATTTTTCATGTCAAGATTGAGTGGTAATAAGTGGGCTAAATCTTTGTCGGGAACAGTGAAATGCGGACTCATCGTATTCAGCAGTTTTAATGAGTAAATTAATATAGTTTTCAATTACTCAGGTAACATATTTAATAGGTTATATTAGTTTTTAATGCACGTGGTCACTGGGGGCAAGTTGATATGTATCTTTGGGGGCAGGTTGATACAACTTATTTTTATGCGAGATTTGATTTTTGTGGACAATTGCCATCACTGATCAGTAAAAACAAAGCCGATCAGTTGTAAAACGTGTTTTTACAAACGAGTGATGGCCAAAGACCGCAAAAATCAAAACCAAAACATAAACTCACTTCCACCAACAATGTGTTTCAAACAAAGTATAAATATGTACTCTCGCAATTTTGCCAGGGTACAAGCCACGGTTACTTTAGTTTACAATTTAATTAAAGTATTTTTTCTTGATTTAGCTCAGAATTTTTTTCCAGCCCTCTATAATATCAATCGCTTTTACCACAGTATCAACTTGCCCCCTCTTGGTATCAACTTGCCCCGATGTGGGGTAAGTTGAGACACTTTGAGTTGCTTAGCGAAAGAAATTCTAAAAATTTGAAAATGAATTTTTATTGAAATAAAAATAATATTCATGTAGACAAAAGTCCGAGCTTTCAAAATATTATATTCACTATAATTTAGTACTACCAATGGCTTCATTAAAAAATAAAATCCGTAAACTGTCTCAACTAGCCCCACTCTCCCCTACCGTTTCAAAATGGCGGCCATTTAAATGTTTTGATGCCAAATTTCACGAAAACCGTTAATGTAAACAAAAGATTGCAAGGTACATAAAAGTTACTCCGTTTTATCTAGTTTTCAGTGATACCTTATTTGTTAAGATTGGATAAAGATTTACTGAGTAATTAGTTTTTTCGTAATGCATGACCACTTTTCCCCATGTAAACAATGTTAAAATATGGTGTGTTAAAAATCAAACTTTAACGGCTTATATCCACTATTGAATTTAGGAAAAAAATTTCAAAGAATAATAAGTTCTTAAAATTAAGCGTAGAGTCCAAATACGCCATAAAATACAGGGCAAAGTTAAGGAAAATCAAAGTTGTTCGCCATATTGGAAAATGGCGGCCATTTACAAGAAAATGGAATTCATATATTTAAATGTCTTTAAAAAGTAGGTGAAGTCCCCCCTTTAAAGTTATCTCTATATCCAATAGTTTATAAGATGCCAATGGTGGCACGTTAAGTTGGACAAACATTGTTTATATTGGAGTAAAGTGGTCAAGCTAAACAAAAAAAATTAATTTCTCAGTGAATATTTATCCAATCTCAACAAGTAAGGTATCATTGAAAACTACATAAAATGGACTTACTTTTATGTATCTTTCAATTTTTTTTTTAAATTAACGGTTTCTGTGGAATTTGGCATCAAATAATTTAAATGCCCGCCATTTTGAAATGGTTAATGATATTTTGGTATAATTTAAACGATGATAGATCTTAATAAGATAAATATTTTTACAAAATCTCAATGCTGTACCTCAAACCGCTTAGGAGTTATGAATTTGTTTGTAAAAAACACATACAGACAGACAGACGGAAAACTAGGCACCAGAGACCCGAAATTTGTTTGTCTTGACCCAAGGAATAATGCTATGTATGTTTGTTCATGGGGTTGCAAGAAACCCTGTATAATTGTCAAGACGAAATTCCGATCAGGAATGTCTAAGTCTACCCAAACCCATTTTACATATTGAGGCCAGAGCTTTGCATATGAACACCTTACAAGCATACAATGAATGTAAGATTTGTCAAAATCTCCATAGGCTCCACTTCACAGAGGGTCAAACTCTGAGTCTTGCGTTGTTGGAGATATCTAGTTTAGATTTTTAGATTTGTCAGCAGTTGTCTGCTATTTAATGTAAACGCAAATCAGCTAGTAAATAATGATTTAACCAAATAACTTTGCCACAGAAACATAGCTGGTTGACTACTAGCCGCATTAAATTATTGTTTTTACACAATTTATATTCAGTATTCGGTCAACAACCGAGATATTAGCCATTTTATTCGCCATCACCTCACTACTTCACAATAAGCACTTCCTCTCTCATTTCGAGTTAAGTATAGTTTGACTTGCAACAAATTAACCGCAAGCTTTACTGGTATCCTTAACACAGAACAAACATAACGGAGGGCCATTTTACCGGTTTCATTAAACAAAACTTAAACTCCTGGCAATCCCCTAACATTAGTGAATCTCCTTAAAGGAATAAGCTATTACCGTAGGTCCCATGGTGAGACATAAGCCCGAGGCCATGATAAATTTTTGTTTTGGGGCCCCCATAAACAAAAACCAACATTCGTTTGAATTTATAAAATTTTTTTGTCAGTCTGTTAACACGATAGCAGCCAAAAATATGGTCCGATCGAAATGAAATATGGTAGAGTAGGATTCACCTAAGTTGGCCAAAGCATGTACTAATCATCTCATCAAAAATTTTTATACAAGTCACATTGAAAACATTGTTGGTTCCACATGGTGTCTGTTTACATTTTCTCAGAACTGTCAAATCGCCACGTTGCGTTTGTTTACAATGTTGTTATAGGTTATAGAATCTTTACAATATCGCTTTTTTTAGAATTTTTTTTATTTTCATTCAACCTTTTTACATAGCTGTCACAGTTTGATTTGATTTTATTTCTTGATTTACATGTTTTTAGTTTGTTTTACTGCTTGTTAATTTTTTCCTGGGCCAATAAGAAAACACCTTTTATAAATTTTGACAGCAATATGAAACAATCTCTCTTTTCAGCTGCTGACTTGCAGCAAGTAGTCCTGGCTATTCAAAAATTCACCTATTTTTCTTTGTAAATATTATTTCATAAGAAAATCTAAGACTATTTACCAGGCCGCATCCATGACACATCCTCTCTCTGTTAATAGATAATTAATTTGGAAAAGCCCCTGAGTAATAATTTAAGCTGCGCGAATGAACTTCCAGATGCAATATTGCACCAAAACTTTTCCTTTGCTACAAGTCCTACAATAAAACAGATGTTCGTTGACAATGTTTTCAGCACAGCTGGATTTTATGCTTAAATTCTTTAAAAACTAATAATTTGTTTACTTTTGTTTTGGCCAACTTAGGTGAATCCTATTCGTGGTAAAATCTCGGTCGAGTTCTTAAACCAGCCCGATCGGACCACCGGAAGGGGGAGTAAAAGGGAATAAAACCACCCAAAAATGGTTTTTGAGTTTTTTTTAATAGAAAATTAAGATAATAAAATTTGTGTTAGCACCATTGAATTCAGCTCGTAAAAACAAACAAATTAGTATTTGAATTATTGCTCTATGTTCATTGGTTACTGATATATTGAAAGTTGTAAACACAGTACCCCCAATGTTAATTAACCTTATGGGAAATAAATAAAAATCTATATCTCACCTATTTCTCAACATATCTTAATAAGACTTAGTATGTGGCTTCATCTAGATGAGATATTAAGTATAATAGTCTAAAATCCCTGATATTTCCATTTTTATATGGCAGTAAAACTGCTTACTCATTCCCCATGTTATCCTTATGGGAAACAAAGCAAGTTTTGTATTTTAATTATTTCTTAACGTATCTTGACAAAACTTGGTGTATAGCTTCTTGGTATAGATTCTATATTTTAATTATTTCTTGACGTATCTTGATAAAACTTTGTATGTAGTTAATATCTACTAAATATGGAATTTAAAACGACCCAGTTTTACCGTACCTGTTACAGCAAACCTGCATACTCATTCTCCATGTTATTCTTATGGAGATTACAAAGACATTTCATATGTTGGATAGAAAAATATTTTTTTTAAATTTGAAATTCTCTGAGTATGCAGGTCTGCTGCAACGGTTTTTTATGTATTCTCTGTAGTCTTTCCATGCACTTGCCATTCCCAGCCGGTGAACCGTTCTTCCAACCAACTCCTCATTCGCAACCTAGGCCGTCATCCTCATCCCCATCCTCACACGACCGGTCTAGTGGACCGTCCGGTCTAGCGGTCCGTCCGGTCTAGCGGACCGTCCGGTCTAGCGGTCCGTCCGGATTGTCCAGAACCTCTCCGCGACTTCCTGTAGCCATTTGACTTACTTCCCACGGCCGTGTCGTCTCGCGTCTTCTGCTGCGTTGAGTGATGCCCGGAGACTGTGTTTTACAGTTATTTTAGTATATTTAGGCCTTTTAGACTCCTTCAAATTTATTTTATCCTTTATTCAGAATTATTACTTATGGAATATAGCCTGTAGACATCAAAAATTTATTTTATTTTATTTTTAATAATTTTTCAATAATTTAATAAATAAATAATTTTTTTACATGTTAATTAAGTATAAATCGCCCTGAAGATGAAGCATATCCATGAAACATGTTGGCGAAAAATAAAATAAATTTTTGATGTATACAGGCTATAATTACGTAAGTAATAATTCTGAATAATTAATCAAAGGCATCAAGGCTGTTAGTGTAAAAATAATAATGAAATATTTTATCCTGTACCTTGTCCGTGACATCAATGTCAAAGTTAGGGTCTACATGTTTAGTTGTTTTTCTTACTGTATCTTGATTCAGCTCATAGACTTTACTATAAATAGTTATATTTTTTCAGATAAACGTGCTAAAATTTATTCGTTCTGAAAGATATAATCCACAATAATATAATACGCTCTATAGTATATAATGAACAGAAGAAACACGATCGTAAAAAGGCGTATAAATTATCAAGTTCTTGCGAAAGCATGCGGCATTTTGCCAAACCGCTTATGGTTGAGGTTTTAAGTATTTTAAAAAGGAATAAAATAGTTCGAGAGCTCTGTACACTACTAAAGGTATTTATTACATTTTTAATAACTGTACACAATATATATTTAATATTTCATTTTAAGATTAAAAAAATACCAAATTACAATAATCGTTGAGACGTTTTTTTAATATTTTAGTGTTTTTGATCGGTACCCGTTTGTAAAAATCAGCAAGCATCTTCAATTTATATATTTTGAATTGAATTGAATAAATTGAATTTTTTACAGCTTTGCTAGGATAAAATGTATATGAATCAGATTTTTGGCTAAAATTTGCCATAACGATAACTCGGGCACTTCCAAGGGTTGTAGGACGAAACCCGGATTTTTCGCAGTCTTGTAAGCTGCTTCAATCAATTCGTCAAGACTCCTTGTAAAAAATAAAAAATCCTTTTGTAAAAATATGTTGCCTGTACAAACAATGCTTGTTTTAGAGTGTGGGTTCGTCAGCAAACATTTGGTGAGCTGTGAACGATCAAAATTATTATTTACAATAATATACTCTCCTATTTTGAATGTATCGATATCAAGTATTATTTATTATTTCATATTTTAGGGCAGAATAATACTTTATATGGCTATGGCTCGATACATATTTGAAGATGAAAATGTTCCATCCAGTTAGAAGATTGAAATATTCCACAAGGAGCGGAGTGCAGAGCTCCCAAGCTGCCGCCGCCCCAACTACGTCAGCGCCGCCTCAGTGCAGGATCTTACATTTTAATATTCACCTAATATTTCCAGATCGCAGTTTTATTATTATTTTTTTACAGAAAAAACGTATTTGTTTATGCTTAATTAAAGATAATTCTCAAGCATAAGTTAATACTGTAGGATAAAATATTTAATTGAACTAATTTAATTTGGTACTATAGCTCTGGACAGCCTTACTGGCGGGTGAGTGAGTGCGCTGTTGTCGTAATTAGTGTTTATTATCTGCAATGTTTTGGTAATAAATCACATTGTCATTTGTTTGCGTAGAGGTACTTTGCACAAGAAAATATTTTGCTGCAACCGCAAGTGCAACTAATGTTAAATGCTTGCAACGACGACAAAAGTGTGGAAACACATTCTTAATGTAAACAAATCATTTAAGATGAAAGGTTGCCAAACTAAAAGACCAGCTGATGCATTGCGGAAATATTTTCCAGAAATTTTAATTGCGTAAGAAATCTCTCGGTGAAATATTACAGGGCATTCTTTTGTAGTGTAAATGAGGTGAAACGTAAACAAAGTTTTGACAGTTCTACCAAAACATATGTTTACTTAGCAGACATTTTGGGAGATTACAATTTTCGCCACGAGCCAGTAAGGCTGTCCAGAGCTATAATTAAATTTGTATACTACTTTGTTGACTGATGAGCTTATAGTTTGTATTACAATAAAATACTAAATTTTTAAAAAAAATATGTGTCTTTCAGGATAATATGTGTCTTAATACTGTAAACACTTATAATAGAGTATAATATGTTTGTATAATTTTGTACTTGAAATCTGCTCTGTGTTGGATATCGAAAATTTTAATTTTAATATACTAACTTTTAAAATATTATTTAATCCCCGATAAATTTTCGCCTACTGGTCGAAATTCAACCAGAAAATATTTTATGTTTTGTTTTCACTGCTTGCTGCAGTAAAACATGTAACTGGATTTACTATGTTTTTCCTTTACTTAAAGCCAATTTTGATTTTAAAAATTTTCAAAATGCATTTCTACGTTTCTAAGAACTAACGTAAATTATATTTAATGTATGGACTTACTGTGCACATCGAAATACATATCTAATGGTGTCTTTAAATTACTCCTACGATAACCAAGAGCTGAGGAAAAAATACCAAAAGAAATTATCCCTGCCTGTCAATATATATATGCTTTCAGGATATGTAATTCTGGCTACTCCAACACTGCTAAGCTATCTATCGTTGATAAATAAGTGTAAATGGGGTCTAAGTTGGGAAAGTTGTAATGGTTATTTACGTATTTAGGGAGTAAAGAGCAAGATTGTCTCTCGAGGGAAATAGTTAAAACGTTTCCTGAGGGAAACAATCCACTTTACTCCAACATATTCCCCCCATCTACGATCACACAAATACATCTAGACAATGCATAAATAATAATTATTTATGCATTGTATTTCCGTGTTTTTTATCATTAGTTTATAATAAATTTTTTTATACGTTATCGTTCTATGTCAATATAATAATTATAATCGTACAGACACGAAAACACAATTGTAACAAACAAGAGTAGACTTTTTTGTATCGATTCATAATATACCCTCAACACCTTAATTGTCACAAAGCATCAGCTGTTTCGGCTCTGCTGTAATTTCACTGCCACAAATCAGCTGATTACGCCTGCAATCAGTTGAGCTGCAACATATTTGCATAGCTGCGAGGAAATTTGAAGGCGCGTTCAGTTGTCAATCTAATTGATTTAATTTACTCCCTCAGGGAGTCAAAGTTATCACTTTACTCCTTATTTGCAATGAGTACGATTACAAAGCGACTACATAAAGCAGAAATTGAGGAAATCTTGAACCCTATATATATTTAAAAATGGATATAATTTAACATGTTATTTCCCAATCATTCATATTGTCAAAATTAAATATTTTTTAAATATCTGTTTCAGAGCTAGATTTCTTAAATTATCAAAATCTAACGCGCTAAGGTTACATTATGAATCTTTGTGCTTCTTAGGAAAAGCATCATGGGATAGCTCCGAATTTTTATCAGTTTGTTTAGTGTTAAAACAAAACGCCCTTTGTAAAACTCAATAAGGATATTACACCCCGATTAACCGGATGATCAAAAAATAATGTTGGAAAATAAAAAAGTGGCTTTTTTAACTGCATCGACCAAATTAGTTGATGAATGCTTGCAGCAATGGAAAAAGAACATGTTTCCAAGCTTATATTTGCATGTGATTAATTTGTTTCGTCTATGTTGTCACAATCAATTTTATTGAGTGCTGTAAAAACAAGAATTGCGTTGTTGTGTGTTGATTGATTACATTCTTTATGGTAATGTAATATAATGTAATGTAATGTAATGTAATGATGTCTGTTCGAACTGACGATACCAATCCAATTTATTGTTCCATTTAATTTACTGATGTCTAACATCTTTTATTATTTATAATCAAAATCGATACGGTCTCAGGCCACCATCAGCATCCTTGCATGTTACCGTTTCAATGTTTTATTGTAAAACGTAAAATGTTTTAATTATAATCCCTATTCTTTTCTGAGAGAAATGCTAATAATAATTTTATTTTTTCATTATTTTGAAATTGGACAAATAATTACGTTCGACCAGGCATAAAAACACACAAAAGCATTTCTTGTTTTTGCATTGCTCATTATAATTAGGTCTGCCACAGCTAGTCAAGCAGCAGAGAGCAAACAAATTATTTACAAATAAATCTTTATAGCATAGGAACAGTATAAAACATTTCAAGCGAATGAAAAGCAAAATGAAATATTGCTCAAAATAGCTATGGATGTATGTATTTTCCCTCTAAGGCAAAGGTTTTCATAGCATAACTAAAATGCAGGTTCCCTTTGTTTTAATTCTATTTTGTTACCTCTTATACTTATTGGTAAAATATATAAATAAGTTGATTTTTTATTTTCGTTTCGGTACTAATTTTATCTAAAGAAGACCTTAAGGAGTTGGCGGTTGTTTCTGAGGAAATGGTCAGCAAAAACAGAACATGTTACAACTGGTGCCAATTCTTAAGGCCCACGCCGTCCCTAAGCCCAATGCTAAAATTAACTTTAGTCTTATGGACGTCGTGGGCCTCAAGAATTGGCGCCAGTTATAGTCTTTTTAATGCTTCCGGTATTTTCCGCTGATGCGTATAGCCTTACTTAACTTCATTATGCATTTTAGTCATTACACATCATTTCCTTTAAATACGGCGTAGGATTAAAATAATCCTGGATAATTCCGCCATGAAAATAATGATTGTCAATAATAATAAAACCAGAACGTTAATGTAAACTCTCAACCTTGGAAGTTATATGTTCCCTTTATAACCTAATTTTCGCTCATTACGGCGAATGTAATTAAACGAATTGAGTGATTTCACATGTAATTAATTGATGCAGCAATTAAGTGTTATCCCATCCTTATAAGGTACTCTTGGATGAAATAAGTCTCCTTTTTTGTTCTTTTAATTTACTCCAACATTTATATATGATCGAAGAATTAACATAGCACAAGGAGCTAATGTTCTTTCCATGGTAGGTGGTCTGCTACTGATAGAGCTTCTTTTAGTTCAGAAGAAGCATAAATAACCGTAAGCTAATTGTCTCACACTAGCAAATTATAGTAATTTCAAAAACATGTTTGTTGTTGGTATTCCAGTAGTTAAGAAACGGTCATATAATTTTTATAGTTGGTTTAATTTCAAAGGAGTTGAAACGTAATAATACATCAACGTGAGCTAATCATGGAAAATGGGATATGATTGCAGAGTACAGTGAGTAATTAATTTACGACAAACATCGCATTAAATTACCTTAATTTTGACCAAGTTTTTTACCTGTAAACTGTTACTATTAATAACGTTAAAAAAGAATTAGTAAAATAAATAGTCCAGGCAATGTATGCTCAAAAAGAGGTCTAGAGGGAATTGCATGGATCACAATCTTTGACTTTGTAACTTTCTCTGGACTAGTTAGGAGTAAAACACATCAAAAGTCACCGCACTTAGCCCTTGAGCCGGCTGGGCTGGAAGGGCCTAAAGGTACATTTTTTTTGTTTTTCCTAAATATTTTGAAAACTATCAACTTTTAGTATTCCCTATTAAATTTGAAAATTAAAGAAAATTAAATTTCCTTTAAGAAAAATACATAATATGTCTACTTTGGTCCAACCGTTTACCAGGTAAGCACTAATTTTATTAATATTTTAAAAAATATCCCTTCCATAAGAAATACATGTAAATTTGTGGGTAACATAGATGCTCAATTGAGCAACGTTTTTTTTCACCTAAAGGAAAATGAACAGCATTTAGGAAATATTGACAAAATTTCCAGTAATTTTACTTCTCAATCATAAAAATTTGTCAAAAATTAAGGCGTTGGCGAGCTCACAAAATACGTTATTTTTCAAGAAATTATAACAAATTGTAATAACCTTTCGTTGCCTGGACTAAAAAAAGCTCTTCAGATGATATTTTTTAGTTCCATTTCAATTTGCTGAATTTTGTGTAAGTTTTCATTTACAACGAGGTTTTATTCGATTATGAAGCAAGGCCAAGAATACAAAGTGACAAAAAACATCAATTAGCATAATGATAAACTAAACATTATCAGAAATCCGATGAACCAAGATACAATTGTACGTATTTTGCAAAAAAATATCGCTGTCACTAAAATTTCCGGATACATAAATTCGTTGCTATTTAAGAGTTAGTGAACGTGTTTCATCATGCTTTGCGCATCCCGGTATTTTCGTGTACATTTTTTGCAGGCCTCATAAAGATCTTATCTTTACACAACGACGTACCTTTTGGTTTCGTTGGAAATTATGTTAGTAAAAATCATGCACATAAAAATATTCTGTTATAAATTGAAAAATACAGGAATTCAGCGTTGAATTAATTCATTGATTCGGCCTTGCACTACGAAGACAGACGTCGACAAGGTGCGCAAGAGACCGACGTGACGTGGCGAAGTTATGTAGAAATAACCGTTAATTAATATTTTAATCGAAATAAAACTTTTTACTAACTATTTACAGCTATTTTGATTTGGATTTTTGCGGACATTTGCCATCATTGATTAGTAAAAAAACATGTTTCACGACGTTTCGGGATCTGGAATCTGATCCCGTCTTCAGGTGGGAAAAAACCTAGAATACAACAAAATTTGTAACACACAGCTACGATAACGTGGGCAAAAAATACAGCTAAAACAGATAACTTTTAAAGGCAGTTCAGTTTACAATTCTGTTTTTAGCTACGTTTTTTGCCCAGGCCATCCTGGCCGTATGTCACTTATCTTGTCCTAGGTTTTTTTCACCTGAAGACTGGATCAGATTCCAGATCCCGAAACGTCGTGAAACTTGTTTTTACTAATCAGTGATTGCAAATGTCCGCAATCCAAATCCAAAAATAAAATCACCATCGCCAACAATGAATTTCAAACAAAGTATCAATAGCTAAAATATTACGTATGCAAAAGAATCGCCGAACTATCGGCATCGGTATGCGCGGCTATCGCGGCAGCCTCGCCCGACAACGTCGAGCTTACGCCCAAACAAATCGGCTCAATTTACCGGCGCATTTGAAAAATGGGTTCCTCGACCCTTGAAAACCGGTCACCCCGAGGATTCCCCGGCGTTTACGAGGCGATAGCGAGGAACCGATCCCGTCCCATCGTCCCATCGTCCCATCGTCCAATAGTCCCATCGTCCCGCGTCCCATCGCCCCGGCCCCATCTCGGAGCGCGTGGGTTTTTATTGTGAGGATGTGACACCAATAGGCTTTCTCGGGGGAAACTAGCTAAAAAGTGAGATTTATGTAATTTCGAGCCGTACGGGAGAACTGGTTTGGACTAGGGGTCTTTGACACGACGCGCGACGCGTGTGGACGGTCGCATGACAACGCGACGCCGACGAGCCGCGTATGTGATGGGCAGTCTTGCCAGAGGGGATTTCGTATTTTACCTGCCAAATCCATTAAGAATCCTCGCTTTTACCCGGTTTTTCGGCAATAATCCCCGCAAAATCCCCACAAGTACCAAAAACCGGGTACTTACCAGAATACAAACTATTGACTTTCAAAATACACCCACAACCGGGTAGTTTCCTACAGTTACTAGGTAAGGAGAGAAATCTTACATCAATATACTGCATACTATATACCAGAAAATGACTATTTACTTCAAATTATCAAAACCTTGAAAATAAATAATTTTTATCATCTTACAAGAATTAATGAAAAAATCCCCGGTTTTACCCGGTTTTTGTATTTAGGAAGCCGGGTAAATCCCCGCAGCTCCAATTTATAATCCCAGGGTTTTAATCGATTTTTTAAAATCCCCTCAAATTCCCCAGTGGGCTTCAAAATACCCGAAAATCGGGCAAATACCCGGTTTCTGGCAGCATTGAAACAAATAAAACCATACCGAATAGGCCTACATATAACAAAGTAAAAAATATCTTGAGTTTTTTTAAATCTTTTTAGCACGTCTAAAATACCCGGTTTTACCCGCTTTTTAAAATATCCTGTTTGTTGGTTGAATCCCCGCAGCCCAAGTCTAGAATCCCCGGTTTTACCCGGTTTTTTATTAATCCCTGCCAAATACCCGCACGGCCTCCAAAGTACCCGAAAACCGGGTATTACCCAGTTTTTGGCAACACTGATGATGGGAACTATCCGATAGAAACAAACGTTTCAACCGGTTGTTGCGCGCTAACCGATTCATCCGATGGTTACTTTAATTCTAATCCGGATGTGAATCGTCACCCATTCATTCGCACGTGAATCGTCTGAACGGCACTATCAATCTATCTGAAAACCATCCGTTCCATGTGTTCATTCAATTGTAAAACAATTCGTCCCGTATTTTCATTACTTTGAAAACTACGAGTTTGTTATTTAATTACTGGAACTGTTCTTTAATGAATAGTGAAAAATCCGAGTATTTGCGCCATTGATAAAAGTATCCTGTTTTTATCTATGTTTGCAACTATAGGTTAAACTTTTACCTAAACCTAAATAAAAAATGTTTAAGATATTAACAAAACTATTCATTCATCCATTTGCAGGCAAATTATCTGCTCAGCGGATTTATAGTAAGTATTTTTACATGAAAAGATACGTCACAAGACCAACGGAATCTAACCATCTGAATCAGGCTCGCGAACAGATAGTTTATTCATTCATCCACTAGTCGGATAGTTCCTTCCATCTGAAGCACTAGTCGAATCTACTCCCTACCTCACTACACAGGAAAAAATTGGATGAATCATCCATCTAAATACTTCATCCAAAAAAACTTTATTCATAAATATCAAGTTTAGAATAGGCATCATTCAATAAAAAAAATATTGAGAGGATTTCAGAGTTCATTTGCCCTCTCCAACTAGATTTACTCGCCACTGGTGTAGATCGACTCCTCCATAAGCCAGCAACGTAGTCTTCTTTTCAACTTGCTTTCTTCCAGTTGCTTGAGTTGGGTTGGGAGAGCGTTGAACAGCTTAGCTCCAGCATAAGATGTTTTTTTGGCAAACAGTGCAGTACTGTGAGCTGGTAAATTATAGTTGTTTCCATACTTGGTTTCCCTTCCATGGTGGTTATTTCTAGTCAAGTTGAGACTAATAGCATGCAGCATGACCTCAAGAATGTAGAGAGCTGTCACAGTGATTATCTTCAGGTTTTTGTTTTTTGTACCGTGGTGCGATATTAGCCATTATTCTTATCGCCCGCTTCTGAAGGACCACAACACGCTGAAGGTTGTTGTTGGAAGATGTTCCCGAAAGTACTTAATCCTGCTTTGAAAGAGCGCATGGTAGGCAATGCATGTTAATGCATTCAACCATGTTAACACATTCATTGTTAACACATCTGAAAACTACTTTTAAACGACATGTTTTTTGGTGAGGTAAATTCTATTATGTAGTACCTTTTGTTTGGGAACTCTCACCTTTTTGTTATCCCGGAGACTCGTCAATGCAGTCAAAACACAAAAACACACATGCATAAACACTAACACCGTCCCGGGATCACTCCTACGTTTCGCGGGACCTACGTAAAATAAAATCGTCCCGCTTCGTCAGGGAGTCTATGACAAGTCGGCTCCTTGACGAAGCGGGACGTTTTTATTTTACGTAGGTCCCGCGAAACGTAGGAGTGATCCCGGGACGGTGTTAGTGTTTATGATTGTGTGTTTTTGTGTTTTGACTGCATTGACGAGTCCCCGAGATAACAAAAAGGTGAGAGTTCCCGAACAAAAGGTACTACTAATACATCTGAAAACTATTCGATGAAATAAAAACCATCGGATGAACCATCGGATGGTTGAAATCAGTCGTTTGTCCCATCACTAATGCCGCGATGGTCGCCGGAAACCGCAGTCTTCAATAACAATGACGCGACGCGCGATACGCATTCATCAGCTGCGTATCTGTATCGCATACCGAGCGGTCCCCTTCCTCGTGTATGCGATAGCGTATTGAATGTAAATAGTTACGGAGCGACCCAGGGCGCCGTCCTGGCTCCCTCGCTGCTGCGGAGCAGAGGAGAATATTGACGAGGGAGATTGAATCGTCGAACCACCGTGGATATGGGAAAGGCCGACTGCACGACTTGGAAGGAACGGTTTGAAGGAGGAGGATGTGAATTTTAAATGAACCTATTACCCCCAGCGAATTTCCAATGACAAAATATCCAGTAATTCATCCATTATCACGAAAAAAATAAACAAGTGATATATTTATGTATTAAAATATTATATTGTAGCTTATTTTACAAAGCCTTTGTAAAAAAATATTGGTAAATAACTTAGATGAAAAAACACAAAGATTTAATACAATGAAGTAGGCAAGAATGTTCATTTTTTAAATTATATTAACATAAAATGGTTTAAAAAACCAAAATTCTATGAAATACATTGATAAACTGAGAAATTACTCAAAGCGATTCGTTGAAAAACCTCAGTAGAGAGTAAATAGGAAATTGGCTAAGCCATCATCCTGCTGCCCCGATACTAAAAACTCAGGGGAAAAATGCAAAGTGGCAATATCTCGAGGACCAATGGACTTAGGGAAATGATTTAAGGTACCAAATTGTTTGTTTTTTTCGAGCAAAATCCAATGGTGTAGACAATAATTGGATAAATATAATTTTTCAATTTGAAAACCTCAAAAAAACCCATTTTGGGGGGTAAAATGGAGCCTTTACCCCACTTTGGACATGTCGATCTGGCTGGTTTACGAACTCGTCCAAGAGAATCTAGTTTTACATGTCTGTACCAAATTTTGTTACGATCGGAGGATATTTACGAGAGTTATCGTGCTTGCAGACACTCAAAAAATTAAAATTCTATTTCCCATATAAGCCCGTGTTGAATTTTGAAACAAATCGTGATTTTTCCAGGAAAAAATGGGTTTAAAACATAAACTCACTTCATATGCAGAAAGTACACATAAAAAGCTGTCAATTAATATAAATATTAATAGGATTGCTGAGGCTACCCTGAACGGATCTTTTTTGTCCATTCTGTTCTGTTAAAACGACGGTAATAGCTTATTTCTAAGGAAATTCGCTAAAAGAGAGATTTGCTCTTCGTATTTATTTGAAACTAGCTGATAACCCTAGCTTTGCCCGGCGGATTATTTTTTCTTGTATTCTTGTTGTTTCTTTGCGCTATATTCTGTTATTAACCATAGTAGCTATTGCTAATGGTAACCGTACCAACAATTCAAAGCACTTCCACAATCATTGACATGGATCCCTTTAGGAAAATCCTAGGCCTAAGCCTTTAAAGATTTCAAAGCCAAACCACCATAGTGTACATCATGAGATTCCAAGCTTTAATTTGACACCAAGATCAAGATCAATTTGTCAAGATCAAGTGTCTATGACAAGAAGCCCGAGATATACCAATACACAACTCTTTATGTATACTAGACATCGCCAGTGGTCGAAAATTCGACCAATATTCAAAGTGACAAATAGGGATAGCTAATTTTATAAATAATCCCCGCATACACCAATGTGTTTCTAAATACATTTCATATAGTACATATTTTCCATGTAAACACATAATATAACCAAACTGGGGGCCAAAAACAAAAGAGAAAGACTCAATCCTTGACTAATTATTTTACTTCACTTCTGGCTTGTGGCATGTTTTTAGTAATTAGTATTTTATTAAGATAATGACTATTTTATTAAGATTTAATGTTTATTTTTTAAGATTACAGTAATTATTGAATCAGATGAAAGTAAAAAAAAACTTCAGTCATCAAATCAGTTTATCCTGTACACACCTTATCACAGTTCTCTCCCTCCCTCCATTTAATTCCTCACTCTCTACTTCCCTTTCTTCCGACCTTCTTTCCACTTTTCCCTCCTTTTCTCCTTCATTCTCTTCTTACCATCTCTTCTCCCTTCTTTCCTACCATTTGGAACTTTTTTCCTTCTTCCCTCTTTTCCTATTATTATCACTAAAATATAATATATATTTTACCCATTATCCACTAATAAAAACAAAATTTGAATATAATGTGTCCATTTGTACTCCGGTTGCCAGGCCCGGTGACAGGATTTTCGGGCCCCTATGCAATTAATTGAGAAACCCGCCTTTTTTTACTCATCTCGATTCTGGGCCCCATTTTTACTAATCTCGCGTGGATCCGGGCCCCCTGTGAGTCCAGGCCCCTGTGCATTGCCCCCCCCCCCCGTCGCCGGCCCTGCCGGTTGCATGTCAGTTAGTACATTGGATGGTAGAAACTTAATGTACTTTTTTCCCCTTTTTATCAGCAAATTTTTATCTCTTAATCTTATTTAAGAAAGTAAACTTTATTTTTTCCATATATATGTCAAATGGAACACATTTGAGTATGATATCCCTAATCTTCTCTAAGTAGTCCTGATTTCAATCAAATTCTATATTTTCTCTCCATGCCTCAATAAACTGTGGCTTAATGTTTCTACATCAAATCTTTACTCTACGAAAAATAGCATGTGATAACAGCTACATATGATGCTAACTTTGTTTACATTATTTGGTTGTTATAATATCACCAAAACAGCAACTCATAAGGCTAATGTTAATATTTTTGAAATTTTAAATTAAATTTTCTACATTTCTAACAGACTAATATAAATTTCAATGGGATTCTGCACATCTACAGGAAAATAGAATTCTATCGGTGTACTTAGATTTTTGCTACGTTGCACACAGGCTGAGAAAAAAGGAGTACAAAAACCTTACGGAAAAAATGCTTGTCTATTAATATAAAGATTTGTATATTGATTGTGATCTTTCCTGTAACCTTTTTACAGGAAAAAGCTAAACTACCTTTTTTAACCTTTTTTACACAAAAGCTAAACTAACTTAATATTATGTTTACACTATTTGTATCCATAAAGGATCTCGATTTTGGTAGAAAATTTCATTTAATTTTTTCTCGAGAAGATTTTTTTATCCCACCTTCAAAGTCCAGGACGTTAGACCAAGCCTGGAATCGTATTGCACATTACTTCAGGCTAGGACTAGTGGGGTCACGCCATTATCACTTAACGAAAATGCCATCGGTGATCGGTGGGATTTGAACTCGAGCCCCGGAGACCGAAACCCCTCGTTCTAACCACTACACCAGGCCACTCTTCAAGGGGATATTAGATAGTATTAAAAACTGTATGTCCTAGGTGAAATATTAAGCGAAGTATCTCAAACAACTTATAAGCGTACCTCATAAGTGTATTTTGAAATTCAACGGTTTTGACGATGAAGAAAAGAACGAACTTGAGATTTTAAACATTATACAATGCTTGAAATGGCGACCTACCCAGGTAGGATTTTTAAACCAAATATACTTGACAGATGAGTGAAGGATGATTATGGTGCGATCTGGTAGTCCGACATGATCCTCAGACAGGACTGTTAATTATAGCTCAATAGCTAATGGCGAATGACTTTTGCCTCCTTCGATTAGACAGCGATATAAATCCATTAGTCTCCATAAACATATTTAGACTGCGTCTAGACTCAACCTCTCGCCAACCTTTCTCCACACTTTGCTCAAAACTGACACGAAGATATTTGAGACATTTAGGAGAGTTAACGTCATACGTAACCATCAGTACCGAAAAATATCGATTTTTAACTACGCTTTTAGTGGTGGAGTCGGATTCTAAAATTTAGCTTTGTTTAGTAGCTAGGTGTAGTAGCTGTGGACAAAACCACTGGCCGCAGTCTCAGTCACTGGACACTAGGGCAACTACTGGACACTGAAACACTAGACTCACTGTGGTTTGCTAGACATTGTCAGTGGATGTCCAAAAGCTGTAAACAGACTAATGCAACACTTTTTAGCAAAAAGGAGGAAAAAAATTAAAAAGGAATTGAAACATGATACATTAAATTTTATGCTCGGCTTAAAATCCAATATTTCTTCACGTTGAACTGATGCTATAAGTCTTCTAATTAGATTGCCCATGACAAACCTAGGTTAAATCTAGGCCTAAGTGAATTTTACAGAAAAAATTCTACTGATCATAAGTTAAAATGAGTTAGTCAATGTACCAAAACTACGTAGAATATCATTGAAACTCATCTGAACGTAATTGACGTAACTAGATTATACTTCATACTGGATTAAATTTCAATATATTTTTCATTGGCATTTAAGGAAATGTATTATGTGTGTGCTGTGGTTAAGTTTCCAGTGCATATTCAACTCGCTTTTATCAAATTCAGCCTAATTTACTCAATCTAAAATAACCATCAGATCGAACTTTATCCTAACCTTTCCTTAATCTACCCTTTCAGTTAATTCCCACCTTCAACCCACCAAGAATCAGTCTAAAGCTGCAAATTTAATTTCTCGTAATCAATCCAAGATACAAAACGCGACTTAATCATCCCAATTACACTTGCAGAGTGTGTTCCCTGGGACTGGGCCATTGTAGGGGCGGGGCGTCTAATGAGCTAGGCCTAGCCTTTGATAGCGCGTAATTACGTCTACAGCCAGCGCCATTACAAACGGAAAACGCGACGCGCCGACGCGTATTAAATGAATAAAACGCGGATGCAAAACAAGACATTGAGGAGAGACGTATAACCACGATAACATCTAACTGGACCCGATAATTAGTTTTCGAGGTGTAAATGTAAATCGGTCGTTATTAATTAAAAGATCGCAGCAGATATTATAATGTCATTATTATTTATATGCGGACCGCATAAACGGCCACAGAATCGGTTTTAGATTTATAGTCCGTTTTTCAATCGGTCGATCTGAATTTAATGAATAAAATAATTATATATTTAAGGCGTATTAACGTCAAACGAAATTTATGTAATGGACTTGGGTACTTTGTGTTTTGTTTTCCATTTCAAAGCTGTTTCATTGAAATGTTCCTTAATTTATCCATTCGCAAAATTACATTTCGTTCACAAGAGTAGAACATTTTATTAAAATTCCGTTCAGCAGAAAAATTTACAAAATGATAATTTATTTTATGGCTCGTTCAAGAGAAGAACATTATTTACCGATTTTAGTTAATGGAATTTTGATGTCACCAATATATTTGTGAATGGTTACTGAAATTGCAATTATAACCGATCATGCTGTCAAAACACAAATGAATGAAGTTAACTTTATGTTCTATTACTAAACACCCCCGGCTTTTTTACTAGAACTGCTAAACTCTTATACGAGGAAATGTTTCCGTGAAATGTCATCATCATCCTCAAGGACTATCAGTGTAATGTAGAATGAAATTCGTTCAAATTGGGAAGATAATCCACTATACAGTTCATTATAATTCGATAATAATATTAACTAGAGGCTTGAAGGGGCTAATAGCCCCTAAGCATAATCCTTCTTTACTATAGTACAAAATACCTTCTTAGAAAATAGGCTTTTGGATTCACAAAATTATGATTATATCTAGCATTTTTTGTTTTAAATAAGCAAAGCAGACCTTTTTACATCCCAATGGTTTTTAAATGATAGCTATTTTAGATATTTCTAATTTTATAGTAAGCTTAAAGCAATTTCTATTTTCCCCGAGCCCCTGGGATGGAGACCTTCAATTTCAGCCCCCTCCCATCATCCTGCGACCTTCCAAACGCCCACAATTTCGGCGCAAAAATTTCCCTAAGGTAAATATATATAGATCATTTGGTATTAAATCTGCATCGTTGTAACATGAACTAAACAAACGTTCTTAACTTTTTTAATTTTAAATTATGAAAAAAACTCAAACCCTTAATTATTATGAAATCAGAAAATCTTAAATTTATTAAAATATATTTTGTTATAGTACATTGAACGTGCATAGTTAGCTGCATTTTGAAAAAATCCCACATGTCAATATCTACCATATGGCTTTAAATCAAGCATTAGCACCACATGTTTAATGTAAACAAATTAAACCCCATGTTGTTTTAATGGGAAAAGTTTTATTCTGTTGCGAATTTATGGTAAAAAAAATAAGAAAAATGAATAGTTTTCCCTCAAAATTCACGTCAAGACCTTTAAAATAAGACCCCTCCCATCCTTCTACGGCCATCCAGTCACTCACAATTTCTTTACAAAAATTTGACTTACGGAATTATATATATAGATTTATTGCGTCAGTAAAAGCTCAAAAATAAAAGCCCATAAGGCGTTGTGCTTAAGAAAAGTTGATCCTTTTACGTCATTTATTATGCAAATGTTTATCTTCATACATAGGCCTACTGAAGTACATTTTAATTTCGTTTCTGGGTGATATAGAAATGTTTGGGAGAACTCACCACTCACCTCACATAGAAGGATGAAGCGGTTGAAAAAGAATTACTTAGCTACACTCAAAGATTCAACAGTGTGCCATACAATCAGGAAATGTGAATGTTTTATTTAAATTTTTTATATTCCTTAAGTATTACATTATATAGATCCAATTCTTAAAAAAATAACTAAATGATACCCTCCTACGTGTAATTTATTGATTGAAAATTAATTGACTTAATAGTTTGTACAATCCAGGATGAAAGGTTAAAAAGTAAGTGCCGACGTCTCAATAACTTTTTGTAACTTTCTACCACTTAATTTTCTACAAATGGATTAGGAAGGTAATGTATTCCCTTGATGAATTTTTGAAATTTGATATTGAATTATGAATAATAAGTTATAGGTTATCTTTATTCGTAAACGAAATGAACTAGTAGCACAAGAAATAGTTCAAAATATTCTAACTGTTTACTAGACAAACGAGGTAAAAGTGTTTTGTTATGAGTGAATAATTTACAAGTAAACGTTAAATTACTTTTGTAAAATGCTCAAAAGTTTTATTGTAATTAACATACAACGATCCAAAACATATTTCCCCAATGAGGCGTCAGGAGATCAAACTGAATTAGCGATCCATCCAGATAGATTAAGTATAACGAAAACCATTAATGCTGGCATAGGGAATGTATAATTGTTTTAAATATTTCTAAAAAATCAAATGAAAATATTGATATATTTGCTTTCGATCAACTCTCATGTGTTAGTAAATATTTAAATAATCTAAGCTTGCAGTTAACCCTGTAAGATCTAGATATGTACATATTAATAAACCTTAAAATGAACGAAATCACAAACCAAATATACTAGTTCGCAAAAACATGCTAAAATAGGTAAACAATATAAGATTTTTAGGCCTAAATTTGGATAAAAATTTAAATTGGGATATTCATATTGAAAACATCTGTAAAAAATGGCATTCGGTTTACATGCCCTGATTAAAAATACAAAGGTCTGCCCGTAAGATACGATGAAATCAATAAATTTGGCATTTACTCATCCTTACATCATTTTCAGCAACGCCTATTTGCATGGGTAAAAATAATGCATGACAACCAACTACTTTTCAATTGCACCTTCAAAGCGGAAAAGTTCTATAATAGATCTCTTGAGCTAGGTTACTTCTTCTACGTTAAAATTGTGTCCGCTGTAAATATTATTCCACTCTTACTTTAACGTGTGCACCTAACATAAACACCACATACAATAAAATATTACATATGTAGAATTTGAGGTATGATGTGAGGTAATACTAAGATCCGCATAGTGGTTACCTCATTTACAATATATTTTACTGCTTCTTCATTTAACGAAGATCCTACATGACTATAAAATATCTGATCTTTTTCCCGGATAAATTGCCCTTCATGCTGTGACTTTAATGTGCGTATTTGACATCATAGCCTTATACAATAAAAACATTACCCATATTTACTGTGAGACAATACTATAAAAACACATCATGAACACCACATTTACTTTTACTGCTTCTACGTTTAGCAACCATCCTGATTTTATATAAGACCTCTGTTTCACTTTTTCCGGATTAATTGCCTCTTTCCTAGTTCTTCCCGCCATAATGGCCTATTGTCCGGCAAACAATCGTAGCCATTCTTTCCATCCACTCTCGTTCCCATCGTCTTGTTCTTTTCCCATTTGTCCTTTTTTATCACTAATAAACACTCGTCACATGCCACCGAACAGGAGTGGTCTAACCTCCTTTGGCGCAACGTCGTCACGATATTCAAGAAACTCTAAAAGCATTTAATAACCGATCCGGTCGAAGTAATAATTAAAAAGACATCACGACTTAATGATATGGACAGCTGTCTGTCACCTGTCTATGGTAATTGTCGGTCAGCTGTTCGATAAGAGCATTACAGGTGTCGCATACACGGAGATAAAAATAACGATCACACTCTCCACAGAGGAAACAACACTTGGGTCACGGAACTGTTTTTAAAACGGCCTCAAGTGGTAGAACCGGTGCGTGAACGCGTGCCCGCCTCAGATCCATGTGATGTTATTTTATTTCTTGATACCTGCTAGCTCGGGAAGTAGGTCTAATGAAGTCTCAATTTTAGTAATGCTTCAGTGTTTCAATAGCGTAATGAATAATTGTTGAATTTGTCAATAACACCATGAATTAAAGCTGCAACACAGTTAAATTACTTTTAATATTAATAATTGTCGGAAATCCATACAAAATATATGAAAATTAAACTCCTGAATGATTTCCAAACTTATTGTCAGAGTGAAAACAACACAGTGTGAAAACAAAACAGAGTGAAAACTTAAGTGAAAACATTACATCAGTATGTAATTTGATTAAATTTAGCTTTTATTACATTTAAGAATAATTTTTACGAAAAAAGAAAAATCTCAAACTGTTACATCTGCGTCATTAAATAACAAAATACCCCCGTTGCAGCAGACCTGCATACTCAGCGAATGTCAAATGCAAAAGAACATATTTCAATCCAACATACCGAGATTTGATATGTTTTTGTAATCTCCATAAGATAACATGGGGAATGAGTATGTAGGTTTGCTGCAACAGGTATGTTAAAACTGCTTGGATTTTTCAATATTTAATAGATCATTATTTATTTAATTGATCTTAACTATTAGAAGAAGCCAAACACCAAGTTTTATTAAGATATGTAAAGAAATAAGGAGGAAGAAAATTTGTTATTTCCCATAAGGATAACATGGGGAATAAGTATGCAGGTTTGCTACAACGAAATTGGAAGTAGTGGGGATTTTAGACTACTAAACATTAGATCTCATATAGATGAAGCCACAAACCAAGTGTTATTACGATGTGTTGAAAAATAAGTGAGATATAGATTTTTTCTTATTCCCAATAAGGTTAACATTGGGACAATACAGTACTGTGTTTACCACTTTCAATATCTCGGTAACCAATAGACATAGAGCAATGATTCAAAAAAAGTGTACTAAATTGTTCTCCCTTATAGGGGAAATCCGCTAAAAGCGAAAAACATTTACAGAAACTTTGGAACTTTCTCTCGCAAATATCAACGGCAAATCTCTTTGTGAAATGGCAAACATCCACATGCAGACAATGTAATTATTTGCAAGGAGAAAAAGCCCTCCATCATCCCAGGAGGGCACGCCAGGTCTCCATGTATCATAGAACGTTTAATTAACACAGTCATGCAACGCTGGCCTATCTCCCGAGCCCAAACGTAAGGTGAGGCGCTAGCCGACCACCGACCACCGACCACCGACCACCGACCACCGAAAACCGACCTCCAACCACCGACCACCGACCACCGACCACCGACCACCGACCGCCGACCGCCGACCGCCGACCGCCGACCGCCGACCGCCGACCGCCGACCGCCGACCACCGACCACCGACCACCGACCACCGACCACCGACCGCCGACCGCCGACCGCCGACCGCCGACCACCGACCACCGACCACCGACCACCAACCACCGACCACCGACCACCGACCACCGACCACCGACCGCCGACCGCCGACCGCCGACCACCGACCACCGACCACCGACCGCCGACCACCGACCACCGACCACCGACCACCGACCACCGACCACCGACCACCGAAAACCGACCTCCAACCACCGACCACCGACCACCGACCACCGACCACCGACCACCGACCGCCGACCACCGAAAACCGACCACCGAAAACCGACCTCCAACCACCGACCACCGACCACCGACCACCGACCACCGACCACCGAAAACCGACCTCCAACCACCGAACACCGACCACCGACCACCGACCGCCGACCGCCGACCGCCGACCACCGACCACCGACCACCGACCACCAACCACCGACCACCGACCACCGTCCACCGACCACCGACCGCCGACCGCCGACCACCGACCACCGACCTCCAACCACCGACCACCGACCACCGACCACCGACCACCGACCACCGACCACCGACCGCCGACCACCGAAAACCGACCTCCAACCACCGACCACCGACCACCGACCACCGACCACCGACCACCGAAAACCGACCTCCAACCACCGACCACCGACCACCGACCGCCGACCGCCGACCACCGACCGCCGACCACCGCCGGCGTGCGGGTTAGTGATGGGCAATTCGATTCTTTTCAGTGAATAGGTTCATATGAATCGCTCAATTTTAAAGAATCGAAATTTGAATCGATTCTTTGATTCATTTACCATACCTTGTGGTAAAACATAAGAAATTATACAATTAATCGGTTTATGTTGAATAAAATTTGTTTTTTTTACCTCAGAATACTATTTTCAATACTGTCTCCACTTTTTGTGCATGTTCATTCCAAACTCAAAAAGTATAATTAAAACAAAGAAATAATAAGAAATCATTGGTTTGATTGAACTGCTTGTGTTATAAGGAATACCTCAACCACTGGATTACAGATGATTCAATAGTTTTAAAAAAGAGGGGTGTTGACTGCTTTCTTGATTGTTAAGGGTACAGCCTTTTACCCTTTCAATGGTCCGTGGTCTTTAGATTGCTTCTAAAAAAAATCTGAGAACCCAGAATCTTCAAAGGTCAATAAGAAAACAACTTTTATTATAAATTTTTCTTTTTATCGACAGAACTTTAAACAAACCGGCATTGGCATCTAGTTTTATCTCGCGAATTTCACTATGGTAACCGAGATTGCACGCTTTTGATTCGCGCCGCAAATCGATTCTTTCCTAAAAAGAATCATGATTAGATACATTAGATACATTGAAATGGCGACCTAACCGAGTGATTCATTTGATTCACTCGATGAGTCGTTCGAATTGAACGATTCGTTCGCGAATCGCCCATCACCAGTCCGGGGCGCAAGCCGACCACTGCCGCGTCCGCAGGCGTCAAAACGGACGGAAAACTGTCGATTAAATCAGGACCGCGACGCCGCCGCCGCGGTGCCATTCCGATAATAGCGGGACACCGGACCGGACCGGGCCGGACCGATGGAATTGAACCGTCCATTCCGGTCCTAACTCACGATAACGTCTTCATTAGGCGTTTACGGTTATGGCTACCGCGGATTTGCATCCAGCCCGGGCTCCCGCTGCCGAAATGATGACATTTATCAGTTCTGAAATATAATAATTGGTTTAGCCCGCGATCTTATCGGGGAATAATTTGCCGATGGAAACGGCACATAAGTCGGCGTAACGATACAGACATCTATAACACAATGGGAGGCAGACAATGGGGAATAAATACCGCCCTAGTTGGCTGACCGAGGCCGGCCGGGAGTGCGCGGCGGGCTGCGGGGGATTACGTAATGTAATTGATTCGATATAAATATAACTGCATACTTGATATTTAACATTCCATATTTGATTATTACAGTAAAATATTGTGCACTTGTTATTATTTTGTGTTGAAATAGATTTTATTGGCAATTACGTAGTCATGAATGTAGAAGGTTTAAGCACTGAAATAATTAACCTTTTCGGACCCTACACTAAGGTTCAAACGATTTTTATTTAACTTATTTGATTTAAAGATGAGAAAAATATAGAAAACGATGTAGGACTTTGGTTTTTACAAAATATTTCTTAAGTACAAAAAATGATGTCACCTGTAGGTGACATTGGGACTCTAGTTTATAAAAATGTAATATAGAAAATACACATGGTTGAAAAAGGTTTTTAAAGTTAATGAAAAATCTTGAAACAATTTTTATTATTATTTAGACACAAAAATGTCTTGCAAGTTGGTACACCAAAAAATCATCAATGAATTTTCATAGTGTACTAATTATTTTTGTCTATATTCTACATTTATTTATTTATAATGGATACTGTATGTAGAGGTTTATTGTGATCAAATCTCCTACATGAACCAAACTTTACATTGTAGACGCCATTAGGAAGAACTCGGCGTGAAGTTTTGATGAAACCAAATTTCATTTATAAAGGTTAAGGTAAGAACCTTCATTACTTTCAAGTAATGAAGTGGAATAAAGTAAAAGAGTTTTTGCGCAGCAAAGTCATATGTTATGAATGGAACTGAAATCACTGAATATATACATTGAAGCATACTTTCTTTAACTCTTTAATACATCCATATTGAAGACTCTTCTATATATTTGTTTAATGGTGAATACTCTACAATTAGGGGCTACACACTGGCCCAAACTAGCTATTGAAAAGTTCGACAGTTTAAACGTTTTGATTCTCTTGTTTTGGTTCCATTATTATTGTCGTAGAGTGTTTATATTTATATGGCAATTTTTTTTCATAGCCAAAGTCAAATCTTGCACCTACTCAATATTGGACTACTACACACTGTATACACAGTAACAATTTGATCAGGCTTTTGGCTAGGACCGAACTGACAACCTTAAAATTCCAAGGGAGTAGTCAAGTGTTCTAAAATCATTTATCTGCAAGGAGGTGTTACGACTATAAAAAAAAACAAGGTACTATAGTCTAACAAGTAAAGGTATAAATTGGGCATGAAGTCCGAAGGACTGGTTTCTTAACAAATATAAAATCAACAAACTCTTATACACGCAATAAAATTATTCTGAAATGTAATTTCTATACATTTTACAGGTTTTTTGTTATTTTTTTTACTGTGTGGCTAGAGTTAAACAGACTTAAAGCAGTGTGTGCCAATCAAACCGCCGGCCTTAGTGGCCAGTGTTTAAGTACTGTGTTTGACTTTCCACAGATTAGAAAAAATCAAAATGAAAATAAACTCTGTCAAGTATATGGCATCGAAACATGTGGCATTAAAAGTGGCAAGCTTATAAAAATTGTAATAATTAATCATGAATGTAAATAAAGCACTGTTTCATTTCATTTCAAAAATTCTGCATAATAAGATAGTTAAAAGCACTTCAGCTTAGTAAGAACTCAATAATCATGATCAGAGACGTTTGAAAATCATTAAATAAAACATATTGAGTATTTACATTCTTACTCACATTTACACCTGACTATTACAATTCAGGATTTCAACGGCAGGGATGTAAAAAATAGCTGTTACACAAAATCCGACGGGCACAAATAACGTCAACATTCTCCAGGAGATAGATGACTCAAGTTAGTAACCTTTCTAGTGTTGTGAACGGGTCTGTCCGAGGATTACTTCGAACAATCCGCTTAGCTACGAGCCCTGCGACGAAGTGTTATGGTGAGGATTTAAACTGACACTCACACATTTCCTCGCGAACAGTAGCTGTGTAGGTAGCCGACAAATAAATCAACAGATCTTGTAAACCAGTAGGACATTTGCCAACCTACATGCGTTGTAAAATTTTATGGCCGCCTTTCTCCGAGAATCAATTGCATCGTAACTTCTGCTTAGCCTTCAAGTGGCTCGTAAGTGTTATATCGTGTTCTTATGGATTTCCGGTAAGGTCGGATAAACCGTCAAATCGTGGTAAGAAGGCATACGATTATGTTGGGCGTATTGTGTCATGGTTTACTATCAAAAGAAGTATTACGTGATAAAATTTAAAAACACATCAGTAAATGTACAAAGATATGGAATTGCAGGTTATATTTGTTTCATTAGTAATATCTGCAGTGTTATATACATTTGTTGATATTAAGTGTTTACGCGTGAAACTAGGTATTACTAGCTGTTGGACTTTTTCTTCGCGCGGCTAGATAGATAACTTGAAAATCAAAATATATTCGTAAAAAGCTTACGGGGCGAAGTACTGAGGGTTGGCTGGTTCCCTGATCTACCTTGTGCAAACTTTTAGCCCGGGCGATTCGGTATCTAGATTTTGCGATTACGCTTTACAGTAATCAAACGAACTAACAAACATAGTACAGAAATCATCTTCTTCTCTATAATATGCTATAATCATACAAATACATAGTTCGTCAAGGAATTTTTTTGACTCTATATATGAATACTCTTTGGCATATGATTTCTGAAAGTAGGACACCTTTTAGGGGAAAATGCAAATATTCACTCTGCAGTTAAGACTGCAGAGCTTGAGCTGTGAGCTTGATGCTAAAGCATCAAGCTTAAGTCAAATAATTCTTACGAACTCGACTAAAATTTATTGAAAAAGTAATCCCCTTAAACACCTTTCTTTATTACCCTTTGGTACACCGCAGTAGCAAACCAGAAGACATCAAATCTCCATAAGACTTCACTCCTAAATTTTACTAATAATATTATCTATTGTCATCCTTCCTGATGCAGTTTTTCAACTACTAGCAGTTGCCCGTGGCTTCGCTCACGATAAAAATTACACAGATAATCTTACTTATGCTCTTTGAACTGTCAAATTTTAGTATTCACAGCCGTTTACAATTCAGTATTTGAATGTTTATATCCTCATAAAATGTAAACATTGAAGCCAACGACGTTCACGGGGAATAGCCCGAGGGGATTTTAAGGAATTGAATATGCCCACGTCCTTTTCTGTAAAAGTGGCTCTATTCCTGCAAAATCTTAGCTCAGTTGGTCCAGTATTTTTCACGCGGTTGAAAGACAGATATTCACACAAACATCCTTTCTTTCACATTTATAATATTAGTAGGACGATGTAAAAGATTCGTAATCCTCCGGGTTCCGGACTTCTAGCAATAAGCAAACACAGTCTTTTCTTTACCCAACCGTTTTCTGTTCACTGCACACCGTTGGAAGAACCTAGACCTCTGCGGTATTCACGAAAGCCCGCAGTCCCGAGCCGCCGCGCCTTTGGCAGCTCTCTTTGTCTTACCTGCGCTAACGGCCGTGTGACAAAGGCTCATTTACATGTGCTAGACAAAGAGCGCATTGTGGCCCTGACTTCACCGCTGTTTCCGCCCCGTGGTCAACCCGGCATTCTCCGTCCGTCCGTCCGTCCGTCTGTCAGGCTGGATTGGATTGGACGTCCCCAGCTGCCGGACTTGACGTGTTGTTTCTGGAGGTGATGAAGCGAATGAGTAAATTACCGACCCATTTCTGTTTTTCCATTTGATTCGAAATGTTTGAAATTTTGTTTAGTTTTATTACACCTTCCATCGCATCATAAAAAATACCAGGTTTTGAGTGATCCAGGATTGTAAGAGCTCATAGTTAAAGTGAATCGCCAATAGAGTGTACTAATGCCACGTATTAATTTTGGTATTATGAGAGGTAATATATCATTTTTCACACAGAAAATAAATCGTCGATTAATTATTGATTTATGGATTGGGGAGTGCAACATTTTAAAGAAAATAGCTAAAATAAGGGGTTGACAGAAGCACCCTCTGTTAGTAATTAATCAGACTATGTCAAATTTAAATTCTGGGTAACCCAAAACTAGCTACAGCTGGGCCATAAGAATGGGAGGTCTAGGTTTTACATAATGTTGGATAAAATTTAAAGAGTTTCTTGCACAGGTTTATGAAACCCAAGTTTAAAGATAAGTTCAAAGCTAAAGGCTTAAATTTATTAAAGTAATACAAGTAAATAAACCGAAACAAGTAACAACTTCTAGCACAACTATCATGTTGAACAGGGCCCCTTGGGAAGTAGTGAAAGCAGCAGTACATAAAAATATAAATAAATCCTGTTAGTATAAATGTCTTTACAACCGCCATTTGCTTTCCGGGATTTCAAAATTCTTCGACCTTTAAATCAATAAAAATCAATGTTGTAAATTGTTCAGAAAAGTGACTCTAAATTATACAAAAAAAGGATAAAATTGAATGGTAAAGTACAAGAGAAGACGGCATTTTTGGGAGTTGTCAGGAAATCTTCCTTATTACTTCCGTCAAACGTTTTATGTATTGCCTTACATTTAATATATTTTGAAGGAGAATGTCAGGGAATTTAAACCCTCGAAACAACAACATTTGGTCCAAGATAATTTTTTAACCGTTGAAATAAATCCTGAATCAGCATTGGCAAACTTAACTATAACAACCGAAATGCATGGGCAATGATTGATTCCCTAACATTTTGCCATAAAACGTCCTATGAATTGAGCTATACTTACTTTACAGGTGGAAAGTATTATAAAATTAGCTTCAGTGTAAAATTAAAATTATATATCTATAATATACCTATTAATCCCCCCAGGCGTAAATGCTCTCGTACTTATGCTAGGATATTTCGTGATCAAGACTTCTCCTACAGTTCTAGACCGATTTTAATAGTTTAGGTGTCGTTGGAAAGAGCTCGGCGTGAAGGTGAGCATGAAATAAAATTTATGAAGTTTAAACTAAATTGAAGAGCTCTAGACGCTTTTAAAGCTTGTCCATAATGTTTAGTATGGGAATAGAAATTTCAAGGAAGCGCAGATTATATAATTAACACTATTAGAAGACTAAACGAAAACTCATGTATAAAGTTGCTGAGCAGCGCGTATCCTCTATTTTCTATCAGACTGCCCAGGTGAATGTAGTATTAGAATTAATTGATCCACGTGTCTTGAGCGTATTTTGAAATCATTAAACTTTATGTATACTTAGTGTATACTTAGTGACGTGTTCCATTGTAAAACGCATTGAGAACGAATAAAATTAGTTTGAGTTTGAGTTTGAATTTAACGGATACAAAATATTTGTATACAAAGTTTGAAGCAGCTCTTTGAGGATTCCAGAATAACTCGTCAAATATAAAAATTTCAAGTTAAATTCGACTAATTAAAAATATTTCTAAAATTCCACCAGAAGAAGCCAAGTAATGGTCAGGAGCTGGCAGGTGGCACAACGCCCGGGGCTTCGGCTTCATTTGTCTGTCAGTCAGAAGTTGATTAATTTTTATTGAAAGCCGGCGTGGTCAGTCGGGGCAGGTGCCGGTTTTGAATTATCTTCACATCGCCGTCCCCGCTGTAAAAGCCCCTAACCACCTCTGAAAAAGGTACTTTACGCGTTTTACATGATTTATGAATGCCAGCTGCTTTTCAACTGAAGAAAAGACCACGCAAGGTTAGTCAGTTATATTTTGAATGTAAAGGATTGAAATTTTACAAACATATGGAACCTTTTTTGCCAGTGAATTGTTTACGTCTGCTACAATCCCTTGTATTAGCGAAGGCTTTGGTACCAAAGTGCATACGAACTATTCCATTTTTTTAGACGAAAGCATTTTTTTGTATCGCAGTTGCAGTTGAACTATTTTTTATTTTAGAATTTTTTAAATAATCCTCTAAGATTAGTTTTAAGGTAATTGACGATTTTGTGAACTTTTATATAACCAAATCATATGTTGTCTAAACATCATCGGCATACAAATGAGTATATTTCTTTTAAAGGTGCGTAGCACTGATATTTTGGGCCAAATAACTCTGTAAATCCAACAAAAAATTAAACTTAAATCAGAATTTTATTCAAATTACACTATTTATATCTACTCAAAGTAATAAATTTTAATGAATGCTGGACCTCCTATAAAGGTTTGTAGAAGCAACTACATTTTTTTCTTTCGTGGCTACCGACACTTTGAAAGGACTGATTTACATTCCCATTGGGTAGAGGTTGCGTTATCTATGGAAATGTCTTATCAAATTCCTCCACCGGAATGTTTTGGGAGCTTTATTTATGTTTATTGCCTCCTCACCTTATCAATCTTCACACTTCCCTAATGGCCCTTCATTGTTCCCGACTTTGTTTTGGGAATTAATTGCTCATTGTGGGGGTTTTACGCCTAGGCAATTTATTCATGGCCCACATTCTTTGAAGTGATAGGAGCGAACCTAGTACTTGTGAGAATATATGTCTCGAACAATAGATCTACTGAAAAGTCCATTAACAGGAGAAATTAACATTATTTTCTTGTAAATTGTTTCTTAACGTAACATCATTTCTTGATTGTAGAATCAGTGTTTTATTCGTAAATCTCTTGGATGATGTTTGGAAGAAGCCAGACATCAACATTATTAAGAATACTTAAAATTTATATGACGACAATACTGACTGTAATCATGAATCCTAGGATTAGAGTCAGAGTCTCAAAGAGCATAACACTTAAGTGAGTTGAGTAGTGGAAAATGTACTTGGAAAATTCAATCTCAACATAAGGTCAGGGCTAACAGAACCCCTTACTCACTATAATGGGTGTTTTTTTTATTATAGTAATTATATTTTTGTGATAGTTTGGGGGTTGGATTCTTATAATAATCTTTGGATCTACTTTACAATTTAATGAATCTTTTATCATTTGTGTGTTCTGGAAGAGGCAAATATTAACAATATTTGTTGGAATTTGTTTGATTTTCTTCGAAAGAAAGACGTGCACTCTTATTAATCTCAACCTGAGGAATTTGGTAGCAGATTCCATAGGAATCTGGTCTCCATAGGAGGCCGCTGTAAGAGCATTAGCGGGTGCTGAGCCGATTTTTTCTTAATCCGAACTGATCCCTTCGTTGCGACATCCAAGAGTTCATTCAACCCTGAAGAGGTCTTTAGATTTGTAAATCGTTCCCGATGAAGACTTACCGTCAAAAGATAATTTCAGCTCAGTTACGCCAGCTCATTAAAATAGTTTATAACAGCGATTGATAATACTGAGTTTGAGTAGAATAATACCATAACAATAAATAGGAGAAGAAAGATTCATTTATATATTTAACAAGTACCATACAGATTTAATTAACATAAATACATTATAAATAAAATAAATTAAACATTAAACTGTCTATAGCTAATTCTACCATGAAAAATTTCAAGACGTGATATTTATCCTTGTTAGTTGTTGAACGAAACTAACTTTCTTCTGGGTTTAACATCCTTCTAATGGCATACTTGTCGATAGCCAGAGGGGGTAATACCATAAAATATATTATTAAAACAGTCTGGTAGAAGGCATTTTGAGAGGTGTAAACGTTAACGCCTGTCTCTAACTGGGCAAAGGCTAGTTTATCTTATATGTAATATTAGTTGGATAAGCTGAAAAACAGTACCACACTGCAGTCACTAAGAATTTGTGATAGTTTTTAGGATTTTTGACAAAAAATAAGAATATCTTAATTCAACATAAATATATTATTATTGAGGCTTTTTGTCATCATATTTTATTGTAACATGTTGTTGATTACTTTTAAGTTAATCAAATAATGATTTTACTTATCTTCCTGAGTCTTGAAAGTTATGTATTTATTCCATAATATTATGTTTATACGTATATTTAAAAGGACCAATTACTTCACAATTTAACGATTTACATATTTTATCGCTATATAAATTTGATAAAGATCAGAGCTAAATCGAATTGAGGCTGTCGTGAAGTTATTTTTATATTTACATCCTTAGTTACTGTTCACCACTGGCAATGATAATTTTTTAAATACATTTTTCATGTACATGTTTACTTGCCATTATGTTGTGATTGCATAAAAATATGTTTTTATAACCTTAAAAGGTCAATTAAAACAACAGAAGTTGTAGAATGACATAAACTATGTTTAGTAAATAAGTACTCAACTTTGAAAAAAATAAAGACGAGAAGAAAAATTTGAAATTATTAAAACTAAACCAAAATTGTTATAACCATGGTTATTTCATCGTTGGGTTTGTAAAAGATCAAAGAAATATATTAAGTATAATGATGTAAGTAATGATCATAATAATCTCCCCAGAAGTATAAAACGGTAAATATTCAACCCTCATTTGCAGGCGTTTATTGTGATAATGTACACATTGTATGTAGAGTTATCAATAATATTTAATTAGCTTTGACATTGGTCCTAATATACCCCAAACTGGCGGTCGGTATCTTCAAGTACTGGATAACTTGTTTATAGCCATTATGATATGTAAGCCAAAGATTTTTATGCTTTTTAAAATCAGTTTGGCTGGTTCACAATACCTTCTTGATTAATTTCAATAAAATTTTTTTATATGAACTAAAAAACAATGAATAGAAAACAATGAAAAACAATGAATAAATAGAGGTTTCCTTCGCTATGTGTCTCAGTATGATTTTTAGGAAATAGGGTAAAAGTAAGTCATTTGACGGATTGTTCAATCTACGATTCGTCGGTGCAAAGGCACATCAAACACCAAAAGCTATTTCAGAAGTCACACTTTGAGTCTATTCACCTAAAGAACTGGACAACTATCATCATCAAGTTGAGAGTGAACCCCAGCACCTGAAAACAAGTTACATATAGTTACATATCATTTATCAAAATTAGTTACACCGTTACTATAAAAAGTACCTGAGCTCTAGACCTTTTGATATGAAGTAGTCGTACATTAAACATAGAGAAATTAAATCACATAATTTTATCTTGGTTAGCTAAGAAAATATGTTTAGAAAATATAAAGTCATTTAAATTCAACGGATAAATCAAATATTTTCGGAAATATTAGAAAACACTCAGGTACAACTATTTATAACTTGCTAGTTAAGAGCAGTTAGACATTGAACCTTAATTGCTTATAAACATTTATATTTTTTTATTTTTAAACTTTTGTTAGCCATTTCCAAGACATTATTTGGATTTTAATACCTGCTGAGCAAAATATATGGATAAGAGTCGAAATTGAATAATAAATTGCAAGATAAAATGGCATTTTGCACATCTTACTTCAACAATTGTAGAGTTGTCGACTACGAAAAGGTCAAGAGCCTTGAACTCCGTGGGCGTCGCTTTGAGCTCCAGAATGAAAGTTTCCAGCTGGAAATCATTAAGCGAAGCTGAAGGTAGAGAAACTAAAGTGATTCAAGCAACAATATTAAGTGAAAAAAATGAGTTAATGGTATGATGTTTACAAAAAAAAGATATTAAAATATTGAAATTTGTAAGCGAAAATGTCTATTAGACAAAAGCAAAATTAGCTCTCTACTAGGCTATCAAAAGTCAAATTTGTGATTGTGCAATTGTGTAAGAGTTTTTGATTATCAATTATTTTACTAGGGATCAACTACTGAAATATGCTCTTGTTGATTTCGAAATAGCCAGTCGTCAATGACATCATTACGCAATGATAATCTTTAATGGCTAATTCTACCTATGCCAAAAAATCTTGTTTGTACATCAATTGAACTGTAACTTTGTAACTTCAATAATGGAAACATTTCATTTTGTGAAAAAGGAGAGTCAAATGTCTCACAATTACTATAAATTAATTAGATTACAATTCACTTAATCAAATATATAACCTCTATCAACGACAACAATGTCAATGGTGAACCACACAACGTTCACCAAGCAGTCCTATTCATTGTTTATTATTTACACTTAACTACAAAATCATAGAGGCTGTTTTCATTAACAGGATCATATGAAGTTCAAGATAGTTATTGATTAAAACAAATAATTCGTTAAACAGACATTTTTACCTTTTTGCGGTGGCTAAGTGAGAGGCCGTCCTGGCTCACTCTGCGGTCGATTTCCAAGATCCATCTGTCGATCTGAAAACAGACAACCTTTGCTCAATCTTTACAAAACCTATTATTTCACTAATTAGTCATCGCATAAGTCGTTTCAAGAGAAAAAAATATTGGAGATAGTCAAAGATTTTTTTATTTTCTAAGAACATAATTCTGACGAAGATCCAAATAACGAAAATCAGAATTGCAGAAAGGATATTTTTACGAACTTATTTAAATACGATGTTATAAATTATCAACATAATGTAAAGTCGCTGATACGGGTGTTTTTTAAAACAGAGAAGAACTCAGAATATGTGGCATAATCATTTCCAATTTAAAATATTTTTTGACAATCTGTTTGTTTTTTAACGTTTTAACGCAGCCTAGTTAAATTGTTGACTGAACTTTTGTCCTTTAACAGACTCATGAAGAATCTGTTACCTTATATAAGTTTATATATGTGTATTTTAACAGATACATACATTATTATATCATACTACACAGAGAAGCAAAAGCAGGTCATTCTACAGCTTTCTTCTTTATAACTGCATTTCGCTAACGAAAGTTTCTATCAAGATCAGTATTCAATACTTTGCACTATGATGACGAAATGTAATGTAATTTGCCTATGTAACCAGGCAGGCCCACTTTAGGTTCCATCCAGGTATTAAAATATCGATGGTTCATATTAAACATTTTTAAGTATAAATAAATAAATAGCAGAAGCCGAATGTTAAAAAAAATTCATTGATGAATTATTTCAGAATAAGAATACATAATAAATTTTCTGTTTAACATATTCAACATATATACATAAATCATACATTCAACATACATATATATACATACATTCTTAATGAGTGTTTTTTCATGTCAAAATAATATACATTTGAAAGGTACTTAACTTTCAGTCTCCCGATGCTGAAATTTGATTGCTCATTGTTTAGCTTCAAATTACGAGTATTACTCGGAAACTCCAATAGTATATTATTCAACCAATATTCGTGACCCGACAAGGGAAAAGGGACCATATCTTCCCAGATGAAATTTTACAGGATAGTAAGTTTTAGAGTTAGGGTCCATGAAACACGTTTTCTGATTATTACCGTTTCTTATTCTATAAATGTTTTCGAACAATATTGTTATTTTTTCTCAGCACTTGCAATCTGGAGAAATGGGACCTTAACTTCCCCAATACTATTTCAACGCTTTGAAGTTAATAAAATCAGAGAGTTCAGAGAGAAATAAATGCAGGACTTGCTAGGCCTTGATCCAGGAACCAGAACTTGAATATGTTACAGGGTCTTCCAGAAGAAGTATTTGACGACGTAACTTCTCGTCTGAGTAAAGTTTCACCGGCAAAACAGTGTACTAGAAGGTCAAAATAATGAAAAATTAAAAGGTCAGACAGCTAATATATTGTATAATGTTAAGATTAATTGTAATACATTTTTATATCAGAACAAAACCAAAACTAACATTATTTCTTATCATCTAACAAGATATTTTGCCTTTTAAATTTTCTTTTTTTTATTACACACATCCATTTAAATGATGTTCAACAAAAAAGGAAGCGATTGTCACAAATCCAATGGTAAATTCATATTTAGCTTTAAATTTTTTACGAAATGATATGTGAAACATAGCAAATAATACAAGTAGTAACAAAAAAAGTTAGAAAATTACAAATCGCTTCGGAACTCGATTCCCTAAAATGACTTGTTTTAATATTTCAAATTCAAATATGTATAGCTCAGGCATTTTTTAAGTAATCTTGATAACTCTATCATCAATTTGTGTGGTTTTTAATGTAGATTAAGGCTATACTAATAGCTCAATTTTGAAAAATGGAAGTTAAGGTCCCTTTTCCCTTGGCGGGTCACATTTACCGTTTCTTCCATGCGGACAGCCGAGAAGCCCAGGAGAAGCAGGACCAGGCCGACCTGACTGTGGGCGATGACGGCGTGGACGGGGCGTCGCCGCTCGTGGTTCAGGCGGGGGCTCTTCATGCCGAACGCTTCCCAAAAGGCTACAGTGCTCATCAAGAATCCTTCAAGACCTCCGACGAAGTTTACGACCGCTTGAAGGGAGTAGATTTTATTCAAGTGGCGGTTGAAGGCTAGCACCCTTCTGACGGCGGGGAGGAATTTCAATATCTCATCGCTGGTCAGTGCTCTTTCCAAGATCATTCTTAATCTTGTCTCTGCCGATTTCTTAAGCGCCGCTAGCTTGATGAGGCTGAAGAGTCCGAACAAGTTGAACGCTATGTAGAGCGCTTTGAAAGAAATCAAACAATCATAAGCCGCATATGTATTTAGAATAATTTCAGAGAGCGCCAAACAGAAGTATGCCGAATCGTTGGGTACTTGAAGGCCGAAGTCCGAATCGAAGTTTAGAAGATCTTTGTAGCGCACGCTGTCGACTTTGGGCGACACGATGTAGAACAGGTTGACGCCTAGCGCTGTGACAGCGTTGATGAAGATGGCGGCTTTCAGGGCATCTCTCATTTGTGAAATCTTGAAGTCGGTTAAATAGTACGAGGTGCTTACGGAAAACAGGATCGAGCCAATAATAATTGCAACTGCTTTAGTCATCTTATGGGGTTTCTCCGTTTTTGGAAAGACAAACGGGTGTAAATCAATGATCTTTAAAAGTCCTCTTTCTGACATCATTGTGTGTTTCATGGCGAAACTCGAAGTATAGAGCTATATCAGCTATAAGAAGCGATGCGTTTATTTTTTGCATACACACATCAATGAGTGACGTGAAGTCCAGAGGCACACGAACTGGATCAAAAACACCATGAAACTAATCCGATAAGTAACACTTGAAAGGATAATATCGTATGAATTGTTTGGTTTGTTGCTTAGGATGTCAATATTTTTGATATAATTGTCACTTTGAAAGTATGAATCCAATATAATACAACAGTGTTTGGTATGGACAGCAACTATACGTGTTGGGCTTAGAGAGTGAAAGTAAATAATTAATCGTCAAATTAAATGTCTTAGTGACACTTGTCTCACATGAATATGTCATGCATTTCCTCCTGTTGTGGATATTTTAATCATTTGATGGCTTTACTCATTCAAATAATGTAAAGAAAATTAAGTTTTTATGTACATTAAATAAATTACGCCGAAATAAATTACATTGTATTCGATTACGCTAAACAAATGTTAGTTCGTATAGATCTTTAAAAAATTAGATTTTTATTCATAAATAAACGAATTAATAATGATTATTACCTGAATCAATTTGTGTAAAATATTTGCTTGTCATCTATTACGTTTGTTTTTATTAAGTGTGGATTGTTTTTTATTAGTTTTCAAAAATACCAGCTATTGCCAACTCGAGAGATTTTTATTCGATCGTCTCAAATGCAAATCAAAATTCAGTTAGATCCCATTGATCGCCCAGCGCTAAGAGCAACACAAGCAAATTATTTTGGTTGAGGCCTATACGATAGATAATTGAAATAGATATTCAACCACTACCGTACTTATAATTTAATTCTCAACCATTGATTCAATAACCGGATTACTACTTTGGCTCATTTTCAACAAGGACAGCATCAATTTGTTTTTTCTGATGTTTCGCAACAAGAAATTAATAAATTGTTAGACTTTTTTCAGTTGGCAAATCTTCTATTAAAGATTGAAATATTTTGTCTAACACATTATATCACCATCGCAATGGTTAACGTCGACTTGCATTTTTCTGAGACTAAATTGAGATTTCTTGACTGGGCCAGATGTTCAATTACTCCTTGAAATTATTTCCTTCTAGTTTGCATAACTGAGCATGTAGAAATACTTGTTGGAAGATATAAGAATCATGTTGTGCTCTCCTACTTGGTACATATTAAATACACAATTACAAAAGAAGACTATAACTCTAGGTATACGTAGTTCTACAAAAATATACATTTACAACAAAAATTATAAATTTATAACATTAATTACAATATTAAACTAGTTAGTTAATCCACACTTTGCAAAACACTGTGGTAAGAATTTAATTTGTGCTGCTCATGTTATGCTTAATAACTGGTGGACCGAGCCTTGCTCGGTGTTATTTAATGTTTACCAGTTCATCCAGTTACTATATAATATTTCAGCATCATAAACTTTATAAATAAAAATCTTTTTATTACTCTATGTAATATTTATGCCACACGCTGTATGCTCCCAGTATATTGATATTCCTTCCACCATGCCCTAGATGGCTGTAATTTGCAAACAGCTGTTGTGATTACTTAATTTGTTTACTCTTTACTTGTTTATGTCGTTGCTATTACAAGAACTCATAAGGCCAATGTTAAACATTTACAACTTTCAAATTCGTATTATTACGTTATTAGATTTCCTCTGGCCGAGTTATTTGCATGGAACACGTTTTTAGTCATTAATTACTTATTTCCAGACTTTGAAGGAAATCCTCGGAGCCGTTTTTGAGATAATTGTGCAACCAAGCACGCACGTACGCAAGATGACATTGATCGTATAAGAGTAAAGGATACTACTTGATGATTTCTCCGCATGAATAAGATATTCAGACAACTGTATTAAAATGTTTAAGTAATTACAAACAAATCGTATTATATAATTAAAATCAATTTAAATTTTATACAAATTTAAACTTTTTTTACATTACATTAAGTGCATCTCTTTAAATTAGTGCATCTGAGTAATAATTTATCTTTGAAACCAATCCAATATCAGTTCCTGAATAAAATAAAAAAATACTATCTCTATTTTATCAAATTGATACATTATTCCAAACAGGAGCTCTTTACCAACGAACAAAAGTTATTCCAAAGCCTCCAGGCCAAAACCGAGGAAACCATCTCGGGCAAAAAACGGTAGCGGCTTAACAGGCAGTTACTGGGTTATGTCCGTTACAGGCGGTGTTCCAGCATAACAGAACTATTACGTTTTTTCAGCCCACAGGTGAGCCTAAGTAAGCGGTAGATCATGTGAGGTGTTCGATGTTCGATAACCGCTATCGACATGTCTTCGAACCACCTCCTAACTCAATTAAGCTTATCGGATCACATCTTCGGGTAATTACCGAACCGGAAGCGGTCGGATCTGGAAGCCGGAAGTACACTTTGGCCGCCATTTTGTTCGTGATCATTCCGACCAACCGAATTGTTCGAGTCCGGCTGCCGACATGTAACTGATATCGTGCGGTCGGTGTTTTCTGATAAAATCTCATAAATTATTTTCTCCCCGAGCTAAAGTAAATTTCGTGTTGAGCGGGGATATTTTATGGTTGATTGTGTTTTGACTGGAGGACAATTTACTTTGTATCGTGACTAATTTTGTATGAACTGTTGGGATTGGGTCGCTTACGGTAATACTCCAAATAGCTTTAAGTGGAAACGTTTAATAACAAAACGTGTTTATAGACGGCAATGTCGTATAGTTCTATTAATAATACAAATATAGACCGTAATATTTCAATGCTATCCAAGACCTGACATCGATGTGTTTACACATAGAAGCAATGTTATGATAAATCCAAATTCACAGCATACTATTAATATTGTTGTTATACTACATAAGACATTTATAAAATGCTTTTTCTATAATATGCAGGGACATAACGATAACTGCGAGGAGGAGTATTTATATTTTTATGATGAAAAAACAGTCATTAGTAAATAATGCATGAATTCCACTATGTCTGATCATGTTTAAGGTAATACATTATACTCTTTGTAATTTATTACAATATAAACAAAATAAGTTTGATTTATAAATTACTGTTTTATGTCAGTCAAGAGTTTTATTATTAATTTTATTTGCGTTTGAAGAATTTTAATCATGATTGAAAGTATAATTACTGGCGCTATCTTAAATTACATTATATTTTTTATTTTATTCGAATATATGAACTAACATTTAGTGAAATGAAGAGGACATAATATTGTGCAAGAATTAACATTGATCCACAGCGGGATCTCGTTTTTTTTCTTAAGTTAATTATTTATGACTTGTTAAATTGGGCATATTTTAGTATGGATCTTCTCAAACACTCTTAGTTTTAACAGATAGAATTTTATTTTCTCAGAAAAAATAAAATTTTTTATCTTTTATTTTGGTTTAAACTGTTTTTGAATGTTTATGTGCTCTGTGATTTGATGGTCAAACAGTTTAATTTCAATATGTAAAAAGGTCAGTGATGGCATTGGGCATTAGTAAAATCGTTATTATTAAGAACATGGGTTATAACCTACATGGAACTAAAAAATGATTCTGTTTTTTTACAAAAACATTGATGTTCTATTGATGTTTAATATTGTTCTGAGAAAAAATCAATTTTATTCTATTGGTTTTTTGTAGGCTATATAAAGTTGAAATTTGAATAAAAGTTAAATATTTTTCCATTAAAGACTATCGTTTTACGCTGTATTAACTATTGAACAAAAGAATAGTACAATATAATTCGCCGATCAAAAAATCGTATCTTAGTCTATGTAAAAATTACCATTATCGTTTGCTTTGTTTAACACTTACTTCACTTATCACGTCTTAAATTTTTCGTTTCGTCTCAACATCAATCGATTTTAAAAGTCTTAAATCGCGGTAAATACTTAAATTGAAACATCCTCATATAAATAATAAGTGTTTCAATAGTAATCTAAAATTACCATCGCCGCTCTAGAGCTCTCGGTCCCAAATCATCATAGAACCTTAAAAGCGCTGGAGCGGCTAGTTCCCTTTACATCAGCTATTAGTATAACTGCTCCATAAAATACCCCTCCCCCGTTGTACCATCTAACAGGTCATAGACAGGTGTCCGTGCTCAAAGGCACCGCGCTGGCCGGCGCGGCGCCGTCGCACCAAACGACCTCCTCTAAACGAATTCAATTCCGAAGTGTCAAAGTAATTTACTGCTATTAAAACGGGCGAGCGTTTTGACTATTTGCGTTGAACAGTCTGTACGTTTCACGACTTATACCATAGACGACAGTAGGCTCATAAAGTGACAAAGAAATTCGCATTACTTTGATGAAAACTATAAAAAAATTGGTAATAAGTAATAAAAATTTTTAATAAGAAAAAGTACAAAAGTGTGAAAATAAAATGAATGTAAAGTAGAATTAATGAAAAAGCCAAGATTAATTTATTGTTCTACTCAGGATTTTCTATATATGAAGCCGATTTTAGTTATTGAAAATATTTTTACATCGTACTACACAGAAATATATGTTTTCTGTGCCTTACTCTTAGCTGGAAAGTTACTCTTTGTCGATAAAGATACCTACACGGTACATTTACCGTGCAGTGCACAGTAAATTTGCCGTGCACTAGGAAACTGAAACGACGCAGTAAAAAGTCAAAACAATCAGCTGATTGCCGTAAACCGACTTTTTAATGCATGTTGATTGGTTTCTTCAGAGGAATGTAGCGGCAGCACTGTTAGCAGTAGCAAATTTTTGTTTCATTATCATAGGTTAGGTTTTAAGAATTGATAAATGTAACTGTTTTTGCAAGGAATACGCTAAAAAATAAGTTTTTTCTGAGTATTATAATGTAAAGTATCATACGTCACATGCCTGGTAAGTTTTATCGTTTTACCGGCCTAGTAACGCAATATACTATTTCAGGGATGCATCATCACTGATTAAAGCTTAGCTCTGACTCATACTTTATTCTAGCAAGGGGAAGGGAACTGCACTGTCTCGTAAAAAGGCCTCTTCATGAAGTTTATCTGAGGGTTAAATTAAATATGAAGCAGAGTTCTGTTCAAACGAGTGCAGTGCCCATAAAGTTGACGGTAGAGTCATCGAACATAGAGCTACACGATGAGGTTCTGGAAGATATCAGGGTCCAGGTTAACTGCTATATCATGATAAAACTTAATCAAAATCAGCATATTTACAAAAAATACAAGTTCAATAGAATTGTACTACAGCATGTCTTTTCTGTATTGCAGATAACTATAACACGGTAACTAGATGTACTTCTTACAGTACTGGTTTTATTGTATTTTCCTTTTTAAATTTAACTAGAGGAAACCAACAATATCGGAAAAAACGCAAAGGGAAATTTTGATCAAGAATTGTATGAGTCAGGTTGTAAAACATATATGAACAATTTCTCCAAAACACAAAAATGATTTTTAGGCGGAAAATGTACTTTGTTAAGTATAAGTATTCTTTCATAAAAATAATCGATTTTTTCGAAATAATTTCAGTTTGGGCCAAAAAAAAAAAACAATGTTTAAGCTAAGATTTTTAATGGTGATTAAACATATTTTAGAAATGGCGTTAAGATATTCCATGTAAAGGGAACGTAAGTTAGAATGGAATAGAAATCACTCTCCAGAAGCATAATAAAATGTACGATGGTTCATATTTAAAATATTATCTTTAATATTTAATATTCCCTCAATAAAATACTTTCAACATCAATTCCCCAGATAGTAGTTTCCAACCACATCTTATAATCTCAACGTATCTCCATTTATAGTGCTGTAGTGCAGTCTAAGCCAAGACAACCTTTTTTTGTCCCCAAACCCCGAAACAGCACTGTAATTTTCATACGGTAACCTACAGCGAAACATCTTCTTAGGTTTTACATCTCTTTGCCAAAAGGACACCGTCTAATAATTCTGATTTTGGGAATTTAGAATGTTTTCTGGTATAGTACTGTATATTGAAATTGCCACTGGGCTTAAGTTTCATTTTATATCACGATGCTCTTTTGATTACTAATTTTATGTTTGTTGTACAGTAGTTTCTTGGTTCATTTTACTTCAGGTCTACATCTTTCCAAATCAAAGTTTTACTTTTAGTTCTTATATTATTTGACCAAGTAAACAAATCTATTCATATTTTATAAAGTCATTCCTTAACATGTAAATATTTGTTATGATAATGTTGTACATTTTATTCTCATATATCTGAATGTCTTCCGTTTTGAACTCAATATCGGCAAATATTGTATCAGCTCAATCCCAGAATTAATCCCGGGATTTCAGAATCAACGTTTTCAGTTCCGTAATCCTGGGATTGAAAATATCAGCCGGGATTGGATTCCCTATTTTGATTACATTTCCCAAGCCTGTCGCCACCAGTCCTACCGCGCGTTGCAGTCGCCAGCCGCGATGTGGAGTGTTGCGACCGCGGACGGCGCTGGCGGCGTGGCGCTCCCATGCACTCGACACAAGGTCACATTCGCTAACTTCAACATTTAGATGGAAATCGCCAGTGAATTATTCAAATGTGTCGTACACGTGCCTGCAATTTTACCCGCTCCCCATAAACAAAGCCACGTAACTCGCCCTTCCCTGTAAACAATGGCCTTTAGGACTCGATTGAATCTACGTGGAATTTCTTCTCATGTCTAGGAAGAATTTGTTATTTGAGTACACGTTTGATAAGTCAAATAACCTTGGGAAGGAGAATAAATGAGGAGGTTTACATCGTAGTGGCGATTACGCTTGCAAGATAAAGTTAGAAGTGACGTGTACCTTTATTTATTTTAATTTGTCACACATAAGTCTGCAATGCAACGAGTAATGTTTGTGGAGAAACTAGCTTCACAAGGAATCTCATTAAAAATGATAATGGCCGTTTAAAAATAAATGTTAGTTGTGGTTGATTTATAAATAAATTACTGCTGACCATGATTGTGTAATTACTACTCAACCGTGATAAGACAATTGACTGTACAAATGTCTTAAGATTCCTTGAGACAAGAGTTTAGTTCAGTAGAAAACACGAACTAAATAGGCCTAATTTTCAAACGAAAAATAATAACCACAGGAACACCCAGTGCACTTAGAATTTAACTCCGATTTGATACTATGTCCAGACCAGCTTGTCAACAGTTATCACCCTCGCCACGATAAAGCGATTGTGTTTAAAGAGCTTCTTCGTAGTGCATCACTGATTGAATTGGTTAGTAACTACCAATAAATATAATTGTTTTCATTATGTGAAGCTGTTCATCAAAGTTTCATTCACAGGGTTGAAAGAATTACGGATATCTTAGCTTATGATTTACACCTACTTGGGTATAAACCATAACTGTATGCCTTTACAAATTAGCCTTAATTAGTTAAACTAAACAATTGTTGCCATTCAATTACCAAATAAGTACTGGTCCGCTTTAATAAATTATAAAACCTGCATTGGTTTCAAAATTTTAAATAAGAGTTATGAGTCTGTTGTACGAATCAAAAAATTAATTTGAGCAAGCTAACGCGAGCAAATTAATTTGAATGTAATAAATCTTGATCACAAGAGTTGTAATGTATTTGATTAAATACACCAAATCTTCTCGAGACCTCAAAAATGCCCTCTTACTCCACCAGATGTGACCACAGTCACAAAAAATCTTAAGAATGCGAGAACGACACAACTATTTCACCATCCTGTTTATTTTTTATTCATATATACATTTGCTTCGTGATTCAATTTGTAAGGAAAATAAACAGGCGTTTCAAGTACGACTGGTGTAAGGTATGTGATCTTTCACAACCATGAAATACGACACAATAAAGAAAATATGCGATTTCAATGAAATATACTGAAAAAGGCGATGAAGGCTGTCCTTCCACGGGCTCATACAACGTAACTCATAATCGCAGTCTTATTTTCCTATATGCGCCATAAAAATCCACAACCGGCTTCAAAATAATTCCGAATTCACGTCTTTCTTGGCAATAACTCCGGACCCAATTCGATCAGTGACTGGAGCCAAATCACTCGCACTCGCTCTCGTATCTTACCTGGAATTCCCGGGCGTTGTCCGTACACATTCGTTACTGTAAAGTTATGACCGCCATGATGCAGCCATTGCAATGAAGTCCGATCTGAATTATCATTAGCACCCCGCGGGGCCACCGCTGCCTGTAATTAAGTCATTTGAATACTTCAAGGATATTAAATCTACTTTTTACAGTTTCCCATCTAATTATATCCGGTATTTTAATCAGCGGTGCGTTTTCCGCCCGGTTTCCTTGTCGATTTTATTGCGTGTGTTTTAGAGTTATCTCCCCCGGTGAATCGGAGCTGTGAATGAGTCGGGTTTTATTCGAGTCGACAGTTCGGTCCTGGTTGGTTGAGTGCTTTGTGTTGTTTTATTTGTGAGCACTGTGTCGGTTTGGGTAAACGTTTCCGAAAAATACATTTTATGTTTAGTATTATTTGCGACAAACATAACTCTAAGATTCATTAACTACAAGGCTAAGAGATAACAATTCTCTAATGAGAGGAACAAAATTGCATAAATGAAAATGACTAACAAGCATTAACAAAGTAAAGGACTAGTGCAATAGTGTGCCATAATTTTCAGTACAGTATTCCAACAAAAATTTTGTAGTGTTAAAATTTTGTGTCCCTTAAAAACATAAACAGTGTTCTGTCAGTTCAACACAATAATGAGTTTTAGCAGTTAATTTGTATAGAGTTTCCACTTTTCCACTTTTTGCCACCCACCAGTACGGCTGTCCAAGTCTATAGTAGAGTTGTTAACATTTATACGTGGTTTTCAATTTCCAAAACCACTCGTACATTCTAAACTACACTGTGTCGGTTTGAATGAAAGGTTCCAAAATATACATTTTTGGAGTATTTATTATTCTTTGCGTTGTTTTTTTATATTTACTTTACCGACGATTGAATATCACCCGATTGAATATTCAACATTCAAACCTTTAATTTACAAATCAGTGCATGTAAATTTGTCACTTATATTTTCAGTAAAGAGACAATTTCTGGAAAATAATTTGAAATCGTTCTAATAAAAAATATATATAATTAAAGTCAAGGCTCAGTAGTATTTTTACAAGCGATTGTTACCAAGTCAAAGTATAACAAGTTCTTCGCTTGACACTACAGTCCTCCTTACTATTCAAAAATATATTTCACGTTATTTTAATTTATTTTTTCAAACTCTGCTCTTAAGTGTAAAATTAAATAACCACTTCACGTTATCTCAATAAAACTTGATTGTCCTTTACACAATTCCTTCGACTCTTGTCATGTTCTCATGATAACTATTCCCACATCTAACTTTCAACTCCCTCCTGCATTTGCACAGTATTCATCTCCCCCGTATATTTCACGGCGGACATTTAATTTGCACAGTGCCCGTTTCCGCCCAGGGTACAGTCTCCCGCCCACCTCTATCTCTGCATCTCACCGCCCCATCAGACAGCGGCTCCAGTTACAGGGTGTGCGGTGCAGATACGGCCGATAGCGCATACATCGTGACCGGCAGAAATATGACTGGTGTCAGTTATATGTAATGAAGTCCTTGGCTCCCAGTTGCAATAATGTCGACATCGATCATCCGTGTAAGGCAATATGGGAAGTGTGGAGCTGGAGTCGGCTCCACGACGGCGACGGCGACGTGTTAATTCGACCTTTGTGGCTGTGAAACGTTTTCCAGCGGTGTGAAATGTATTCCCCATCGTGAAGTGGTCGAGGGAACCTCAGTCACGAAGAATTGTACGACTTATTTGCTTTTCCTGACGACTAACAAATTATAACTTTCAAATATCATATGTCAAATTATTTTTCATCGCTCTGTATACGAAAATTGCCCGTTACCGTACAGCTGAGATCTACGAAAACTCTCGATTTCCTTACGTCAAAACAAGTAATGATCAACTGCTTTTGCGGTACCCAAACATTTCATTCCCGTACCCAAACAAACCATTTCCGTACCAAAACAAAATTTTGCCGTACCCAAACAAATGAATTCCTTAATTTTACAGTTCAACCAGCTGACTTTATAAACTGAAATAGACAGTTCAGCCGTATTGTGTTTACTTATAGAAAAATTACTAAATTATGAAATGTTGATCGTTTTTTATAAGTTTGGTCACTTATTTGCATCGTGATGAAAAGTACTGTTCACAACTCGTCACAAAAGTACCATTTCGTGACTAGTAGTGAAATATACTATTTCATCATACTGTCCCGAAAACAGCCGTTTTGAGTTCTCTAAATCGTACGCAAAATGATCGTTTTTGAATCACTTCGAACAGGAGTACTGAAAAAAAATATGGTAAAATTTGTAATGTCAAAATTGGTTTGTATTACGTTTGAATGGTTGAACGATTTCTTAACCTATGTTTGTAAACAACTAACAGATGTGTAAATGACGATGACTATTTTGGATAACCTCAAAATTATGAAGTCCAATTTTTTAACGATTAAATGGTTATTTATGCGTAATGATGAAAATAGTTGTTCATCACACGGAGCAAAAGTGTCTCCTTGGTACTCAAAGCAAGGAGCAAGGATCGCATTTCAAAGCTAGGCAGCGCCTCGCCTGTAAATTACGATCTCGTACCAAAAATACTAATTTTGGGTTTAGTTCTTACTGATTGCTCCTGAAAAATATGTGACTATTATGGTTTACATGTTATTGCTATTCCCCGACTATTTCAGCTCATAAAGTCTATAATAGTTTTGTATAATTTCAAATTCATTTATCTACAATTCTTAAGACACTATGATAAATAACATGGGAGTGCGCACATATACAGGAAAGTACTTTTCTAAAGGTGTATTCACATACATACACGTTGAGAAAAAATAACACAAAAATCAAACATGCGTATTACTCAAACCAAATTCGATATATATATATAGATTCGACCGTTGCAGTTGTATCCTTTTAAACAGAGTGAATTATGTTCACTATTGTGAGAAAACATAGTTGAGGACACTAGAGTCACGTAGAACCTTGAGTTTTAATTAGCAGGGAATTAATGTTAAAGTTAGTCACTCTCTCCTTTGGATACCAAGAAATTTGATTTATGATTTCATGGTTTATGTAGATAGCAATAATGAGTGGCATTACGTACTGAGTAATTAGATAATATCAAGGTATTACACCTTATAGTTGTAATAGCATAATTCTGTAGTTTCAAATTTTCCTGCGAGAATAGATAAACGAAAATTTAGGACCAATACTACCTTTTCGAATCAACCAATAACGTAACTAGAGAAATTCACACAATGATTTATATTAGGTCACTGGTTTGGTAAATGAAAAGTATATTTATTATAATCTAATGATTCGGTTAATCGGTTTAGGAGGGACGAACATAAAAATTAGTTCTGGTTTTCATAGCTAATGCGAATAACAGCAGTGTTAATGTTTATGTTCGTCCCTCCTCAGCGAAAATTTACAGTCTGCAGTTGGGTCACGAATAGTTTTATTACCGACTAATATGCTAGAAAAACCCATCGATATTTTATGCTGTTAAAGGAACAGGTTTAGTTTTTTGAGTCACATTAACGATTTTGCAACATCTTGAGAAATCAACACCATTCGGTAAGATGATTAAACGTGGGTTTTCGTTTCCACGTTCCGAATATTGGGAGAAAATTAACACAGAAATCTACTAAAAGGCTACGTCTATCTCTGATCTCATTACGGTACCTAAAAAAGCAAAAGGAAACAATAAATAACTTTTTTGTCCTCGCCTAATTGACTGGTCTCCGTATCTTAATCACGCTCGAATATAAACGACAAACTCCAAAACCAGGTTAATATAATTGAATTGTTAATAGTCTTACCAGCTGTGAATGAGAAGTAGAAACCTAAAACGTGTAATTCAAGCAGCTGAGTTTTATTTGACAGTTGATCTTCGTTAACATCTGTTTGACTTGTTTTTACCGAGCTCTCACTTTCTTCTGAAGCAACGACTTTTTAATTGAAAGTTAATTAAATCATCATCACTGGCCCATTAAGAAGTCAAAGCGTTTTTGTCACTCGTGAGGACATAGGCGCTAATCAAGGTTGATTGAGTTATGTACTTTAGCCGAACTCATTAATGAAAAGTGTTTTAGTAACAAATGCTTTTGACTCGATAATTTTGTCTCAAAAGAAGACTGTAAACGTTGAAGTATTTTCCCATATTTTTATTTGCTGTCTAATCCACAGAGAATTATTGGAAATGTAATTTTGCCATATTTCGGTGGTATTTAAGGTATAATATTTATTGGAAAGACGTAATTAAGTTTGATAAAATGATTATAACATTTTTCTCGTTTACTTGGTCTAATATTATCAAGTAGCATTGATTTCCAAAAGATGTCATGACTTTAGATACAGGGTACTAAGCATCCTTATGTACCAGCTGTGCCTGGTTTTGTGTCAGCCAGGATTTGAAGTGGATGAAGTTCGACTAAATCACCGGCAGAAAGTGATAATGTAAATGATTTATTTCAGCGATTTGTATCAGTTTTCAAAACTTAATATGCTAGAAAATAAGAGTTTTTAATCATATAATTGCTCTCTGAACACCATTCTGTAAAAATATTCCCTCCTGATAGTATAATTAATATTTGACAGCATTATACTCTCTATAGGAGAATACTGTAACTAAGTTTGACTAAGTTTTGAGTGTAACTAACTGTTAAAGTCCTCTTTCAAATCCTGGCTGACATAAAAGTTAGCACACGTTTTATAATGGCAATGGAAAGTCTCCTGTATTTAAAGTCAATGATATCATTAATACATATTTTAGAGTCCCTGATCATTGGTCCCAAGAAAAGAGACCAAGACCAACAAAGACATATTCGGAATGTCATACAGCATAACATTTGTTAAAAACAATCAATACCTGACACAATATCGCGCCAATCGCCAATTAACATTTAAGTCAGTTCAGCTCTATTTGCCAGTAACCTTTTCAGTTAAGACGTCGTTTAGAAAGTAAACCCATCTATGTTCATATCAACTTTCCAAGATCAACTACTGTTACGTCAGCGCCGCCTGTAAATCATCCGCTGTATTAATGCAAGAATACAAACAAGGAAGGGACTTGTCACAACCCTTTAATTATTTATCGCCAGCGGGTGAGACAATCAGTTATTTCTGTTTAAATTAAACCTTCCCGTCAATAGAGTGGTTAATGCATAATTCAAACGGAACACAAATAAAGTCGCAGGGAGGTGGGTTGCAGCGTTGGATACTTGTTAATATCTACATATTTCACTCTTTATTCAAATTATAGCCTAAATTAGGCGTATTTATCTTGAAATATGAATCCAGCTATGTAATAACGTGAAATGTTTATTGTTTCGATGACGTCTGGAAAATAAATATCTCTTATTGTCACCGAGGGAGGATTTATGGTCGACGAGTTCATCTGGTATTACATCCTATCCTGAAATATGAGTTGGAATAGTAAGGGGATGGGTGGGTTTGGAAAGGTAAAAGGAGTGTTAGTATGGGGAAATCAGTGAATAAACTGCTGCTTAACGCTGGTTACCAAATATAATTGGCAAAGAAGTAAACAATTTCAGTTTACCAGTAGGCCTATTACCTCAAAAACACTTTGCACAAAATAAAATGTAATTTTTAAGAATATATTAATCCTAAGTAAATTTAGGAAGGAAGAGAGGCTGTATAGACATATATGTAAATACTAGTGAGTTGACTGAAATTATTTTACTTACGTCTTCAATCCTAAGTTGTAATAAGGTATACCGTTTCGGCGCTACAAAAAAAACTTTCAGTTATATCAAATAAATCCGTAGCTACGAATCAATCATCATTGGTGAGTTAGTTAGTTTATTGAGTCATTTATAAGACGCTTTGTATATTATAGTTACAGTTTTAAAATTTATTAAAGTGGTAACAATAGAAAAAGAGAAGTTACTGATGCATAAAGCAATCAAAACAGATGATAGGCTAATTATTTGCTACCGAAACCATAAAATATTTATTTTCATTACACTACACACGAAAGTACACTTTCTAAACGTAAAATGAGCTAAGAAAATAGGTTTTCATCATACCAACACAGAAACATATGTTTTCAGTTCCTTTTTGTTGGCTCGAAAGTTACCCATTGCCGGCCTAGGCCGGATAAACTCTTATCCGACCTAGGCCGGAAAGAACGGAAGTAAACAATCAGGTGATTTGCAGCAAACTGACGTTTAATGCTTCTTATTGGTGGTTTATTGGTTTCTTTTTAGACGGATGTAGTGGCAGCACTGCATCCGTAGAAAATGTTCTGTTTGTTATAGGTTAGGTTTGAAGGTTTGAGAAACGTATTTTTATGCGAGGACTACGTTATGATTGAAGGTATGTTTTTTTCTGCGTAGTATGATGAAAAATATCGTACGTTACACGGCCGGGAAGTTTTGCCATACTCGCATGAAAATCCCGCACTCGCTTTCGCTCGCGCGGGAACTATCATGCTCGTCCGGCAAAACAGTACTTCCCGGCCTAGTAACGTAATATACTATATTCCCGCTATTGCATGGCAAAATTACATAACGTTAACTTTCTGTGCGTACGTGGTGGACGGAAAGTAACCGTTATGGGATTTTGCGGTGCAGACCGATCAGCTGTTTCACTAGGCCGATCAGCTGTTGCATTGTTGTTCAAACCAAACCGTTTTATCGCTTAGTAAATACTGACATTGTCAGTCAAGTTATAGTCGTTGTGGCGGATTGTTTGTTAAAAAATATTCATAGCTCGATAGCTTTTTCCACGCTCGGCTGCGCCTCGCGCGTAAATGCAATCTCTCCCCGCAATAGGTCACTTTCGAGACTAGTAATGAAAACTACTATAATGATATCCATGATCACGAGTTCACGAGTTTCTTTTACATTTAAGGGTAAAATTACTGCTTGCAAGTCATTATCCTATTTTGATAAATTTAATCATAATTCCAACCACTTAACTCACAATGTGTTTCTTCTGATTTTTCAAAGTGTTCGTTTGGACAACTAAATCAGTTAATAACTTAGACGGCTGTGAACAGGAATGAATAAGTTAAGTCGACGAATTTAAATTCACAGTGTTTACCACGAGAGGGATCTTTGGCCGATTATAATGGAGGTGTTTCGTGCGCCCCAAACTAATTAACTCAGAACGGCGTCCAGCGCTGCCCATAACTGTCAACTTTGGCTCCACTACAATGTAATTGAAATGTCATAAACAACCATTAAAATGTTAATTCGCCCCTGAGCTTACCGGTCCCTCCCCTGCAATAGCTGCTGGCCGTGTAGGCCGTCCACGGCTTCCGTTTTGGTATTTTTAATTATGCTGGGAAACCCGTGACGTGCAGCTTGGTTATGTTTAAATTATGAAAACTTCATAGTAAGATTTAGAGTTGGGTTTATGTATTGGAATAGTTTCAAACTGTTTGGTTTTACTACGGTTTGATTGACAATGTCGTTTACTAAAACTTCGTAAACTTTATGGATACTGAAAGTTTAAAGTTTAAAGGATTAAAGGATCAGTGAAAGATATGACCTGAGGAATTATTGCGTTCCTTGGTGCCATTACAGCAGTGGCAACTAGGAGGTTGTTATTAAAAATAAGATATTCTCTACAGTTGGACAAAGAAATAAACACAAGGTAAAATATTCCAACAAAATTATTTTTCAAATACTTTTTCCTCCGCCTACTATCTATAGTCGTCTTTTAGTCCCTGGAATGGAATACTAAAGTACTAGTTTATACTCCATGGGATTTACTTAGTTACTTTTAGTCCCATGGGACTAAAAGTAATCTCATAAGAAATACATGGGAAGAAATCCGGCAACGCCGCGGTGGACAGTGAGAAATATGGCAACACTGTCGATTTCAATTTATTTCTCTATATTGAAGAGTATATCACAGCATCTGAGCGTCCGTTTCCGTTGTTTACAGGACAGCGTATCCATTTTGAGTTTGCTGTAGTTTATGCTATATTCCTGCATATTTGTGAACAAATAAGTTAGGCCTAGAGTACTTTTTAAGAAGAGTGTAAATAAAATGGTTAAAATTAAAGCCTAAATACCTTGCATTACTTATTTATATAGGCTATGTGATTTTAATGCAGTTTGTTGAAGCAAAGGATCATCTGAAGGTAAAGTTACAGTGTTATACCTAGTTATTGTTAATGGTGTAGGTGGAGGAAAAATTTTGTGTGCATCACAGGACTAAAGTACTTTTTCTCCCTCGGGAAATTTCCCTCAGGGAGAAAAAGTTGCACTTTAGTCCCTAGATGCACAAATAACTATTTAATTTTTTGGGGAATTAATTTGTTTGAGTATTTCTTAACAGACTAAATGTCATGGAACAAAACGCGTATTCCTCAAAGGTGGATAAACAGGGATTTTAAGCTCTAAAAAAATGGAACACAAATACAGTTTAGGCTTGATAGTCAAGTGTATTATTTTTTGAGCTTTCGATGTTTGGTACGTAAAGTTTTCTTTCGACGGTTTTCTAAATTTTTATTTGCCGAAGTTGACTGCAGTTCTCCTGAATTTCTGATTCTTATACAGGGTGTCCGGAAATTACGGTAAAATATTTTATTATATGATAGTAGAAGTAAAAATAAGAAAAAAGTTTATATAAAAATAGGTCCAAAATGCTTCGTTTTCCATCTTTGTGTCTATTTGTAATTTTTACATATTTAAACATATCTCACGAACCTCTTTAGGTATAAACTTCAAACTTGGTGTATGGATAACCACTATTAAGAACTGTTTTTGTAAGACGTACCAAATTTCTACTTTTGTACCATTTCAATATGGCGACTGTTTTTTGTTTTCAAAGCTAAATATGTCTTAAAAACCGCAAATCTTAAATCTTTTAGAAATTATACAGCTGCAAACTTTAATAAAAAAAAAACGCTGATATTGAGATTATGATGATCAGACTACTAATAACGGAGAAATTTTAACTTTTAAGAATAAAAACATGATTATTTATAACATACTGTCTGAAATTACAAGCTTTTATTCGAAAGTTAAAAATGTTTCCATTATGAGGTGTTAGTTCATAATAATATTAAAATCAGCGTTAATTAGATTGAATTTCGCAGCTTTTTTGTCTCTTGTATAATTTTTCTAAAATGGATGGTTTTTAAAAAATTTAGCGTTTAAAACAAAAATTTTTTTTTAATTTTACCTCTACTATCATATACTGAAATATTATACCATAATTTCCGGACACCCTGTAGAAGTGTTTACCACTTAATGCCTTTGTCAATATCGCTGATCCCCTCAGCTCGCAGCCCCTGCCGCGCCTCCGGCCGCCTGTGGTGTCCTGATGTAAACCACTTTAGTTTTTCACCTCTTGCGGCCAGCTGATTCATGTGTTTTCCCTGTTCGGAAGTGGTCTTACAGCCTGGTACTCTCCAGTTACCAGCAGCTGCTGCACGTACGTGTTACCTTGCACGTGGTAACGGTTACCACACCTGCGTCTTACCATAATATATACTTTGAGTTGGTTTAATGGAGGGACAATTGTTTTGCCGGGTTCGTCAGATATGTAGGCATTAGTGAGTAGAGTGTGACAATGGATGGTTAAAACGGAGGAAATGTTATGAATTAAAACTTGTTCATCATTAGATACGCTTAGGAGTATTGTTGTAAAAGTACAGAGTAAAAAGTTTAAACTGCAGCTTATTTTGTTGGTGTTTCATACTGTAATTAGTGGTAGTATATTACATATTTCTCAAATACCACTCACCTATAATCAATCACACAGCCCAAACTACTTGACCTAGAACCTTGAAACTTTGCATGGACGTTTTTGAAGATGTGATGGCAACCTACTACATGATTTAGTAAACACTAAATCATGACTCCAAGGAAGTTTTACTGTTTTTCTATGGGTGAAACCATGTTGATCAGCTAGTACTAGTGTAAAGGTAATTTCGTAAATTTTTATTGATATAAATAAATACATCTTAACTCACTTTACATTGGAATCTTTGGCTTAATGTGTCATTAGCTGTTAAAACTAGGAGTAAAGTACAATAGTTTACGACGAGTCTATATATATGGTCTGGTTAATGAGTATGGTCATTGTACATTATATTGTCGATTCAAGGGAAACAGTAAAAGGCAAAGGAAAGAAGACAAAAGTTTTTTAAAAATTAAAAAGGGAATGACATGGCAAGGAATCTAAGCTTCTCTGGAAATGATCGGGAGTTTTGTTAGCTCCTGAAATCATCATCCACTGTTGAAGTAAATTAATTTATAATTTAGAGACAGAAGAACATGATCGCCTGAATCTATTTATGCTGTTGACCGGTTTATTTGTTCTTCTAGGAAAGAGATATTTGATTTTTCCTCTTCATTTCCAAAGTCCTTTTTCATTTTCGGATGGGATGGTGACATACCATTTTGACGAAGTAAAAACCGATAAAAGACTTATTAAACCAATAAAACATTAAAAGTTTCTAATATTTTAGTTAAAAAAACATAACTGTGGTACTTTGAGACCTTTTGAAAAAATAATACTTTAAAAAACGTAATCTTATCTAATTAGTAAAACAATTACTCGCAAACTATGGAAAATAATTAACTTTTTAAGTATAACTTTTACAGTTTTTTTATTTTCATGTCTTCTTAGCATTGCATATTTTTTCGCTCTGCAACTAACGAAATTAAAATAACATATTTTTAACGAAATACGACACTTTTTGTTACTTAATGACATGCCTGTAAAGGTGTATTTCCATTAAATATTAGAAGTGGTTGGCTACATGGCTTTACATAGATTTTACGCTTTAACACTCATTACTTCACACTTTCTAAAACCCTTAATTAAAATTAATATCCGTGCCAAAGCATTCGTTACGTTTTGAACGCGCTTCGCCATTTAACGTTTCTTAGCATTTAAGTAAATAATTAACAAAGGAATGTTTGAAGCTAAAATTCTTTATGAATCATAAAACCATGATGAAGCACAAATAAAAATATTGGTTTCACGTAATTATTACACCAACACTGCAAATCTCTGTGTTTTATTTTTTATGTATGTAACGCCATCTTTCTTTGGAATTAGTTTGTAATTTTTTGCCTTGACAATAGTTTTAAGATTTATGAATATTCTTTCTTTGTACTATTCTCGGATCCAATCTGTAAAGAAAGAGGGTCATGTATAATTCAATTTTCCATAACAAATATGTGGCTTAGTAAAGAGTTAGCTCTCCCTATTATTAGTTCGCTTTTTGGCATTTAAATTAGCCTTTTATATTTCAGTATCTAGTGGACCGAGCCTAGCTCGGTATTATTTCATATGTACCAGTTCATCCAATTATTATAAAATATTTAAGTGTCGTAAAATTGATATTTTATACCTCACACTGTATTTTTTCTATATGGTGTTGTTTGGAAACAGCTGTTATAATTACCTTATTTTTTTACACTCTCCCTATTTATTTCGTTACTAACATGGCAACTCATAAGGCCAATGTTAAAATATTACAACTTTAAAATTCATTTAATTACTTTATTAGATTTTCTCTTGCCAAGTAATCCGTCTATAATACGATTTTGAGTAATAAATTACTCTTATTTACAAACTTTGAAGGCCATCTTCGAAGCATTTTTTGAGATCGTTGTGCAAGCAAGCACACACGATAACATTGCTCATATAAGAGTATAGGATTTCGTTTGAAATGTAATTTAATCTGGTAATTAGATCAATACAGACGGAATTTTTGAGTTGTCGGTAGTCACAAATTAAGATGATCAGAAAAAATGAAGAGATTAAAAATTAAAGACTTCAAATTCTTTAAAATGTAAAGTCCAAAAACAAAGGTAAATTACCTGAGGTACAAACAATGAGCCTGAGGTACTCCATCCTAAAAGCTTCAGCGTCAATCATGAACTCCAACTAATAAATCGGGGCCGGGATATTGGTTGTATAATTGAAACTCCTTCTAGGCACGTGAGATTAGCAGAGCTCCTAACTCACGGCCGGAGCTCGTAGCTCACCAAGCTCATTGGCCGTGAGTTACTACGCCGCGCCGTCAACTTCACACGATCGAGTGTGCTCTGATCTTGGATTCGTGTCCGGCGTGTCCATGGACTATCAGGTTTCTATACATATATTTCTTAAATCTACTGTTTGTGCAGTTTGGCAAACTTTTGTAAAGAAACTTTGTGCATGTAGTGTTAAATATTCTCTTTGTTGATCATCTTATCCATTCTTCGTTCATATTCACCTTGACGTCGGTGTGTCAATGATGATCCAATGACAAAGCTGTTTGTGAGTAGGAGCCTTTCTTTTTCAATCGTATATTAATAAGGAATTGTAATTATATATTGTATTGTGTGTCCATTACCTTACATTACATTGCCAATATAGGTTTACCAAGTATGAAATAAATCAACGTATTTGGACATTTGTTCCAGTTTCATACATCACAATCATGAGCAATAAGATCCTACATATTTCAGTTAAAAACCTCACACATTTGCAAATTTTACTCACTCCAAAAAGAAAGAACATTGAAGTCAAAGATTGCAAAAGCAAAGTAGTGAAATTCTTTTCGGATATCAAAAGTTTTATTACTTTTCTACTGACAATTCTAATCGACATTAACCAAGAATAGCTGTTATGAAAGTAAAAATATGATTGATTCGAACAAATTAGAATGTTAGAAAATTAGAATAGTCGTTAATTAGTACTAGGAAAGTAGGACACCATTAATTATTCCATTTATATCGATGCATGACTGTGAAATATGCAATTTTCTCTGTAAATAATAGCTTTTTGATTGTGCGAGTGTACATCGTAAATCATTGAAGCCATTTGCCTTTAGAGTATTGTACTATTTTATTGCTAGCTAACGGCTCTACTTGACGAGCTCTTAAAGCGTAGACTTCCTGTAAAAGTACACATAAACGTGTGTTAAATGTGGTTGTAAAAAAATTGATAACAGTTAATCCGCTTACTTTAAGAAGCACAAAAACTAAAAGAGCCTAAAATCTTACTCTGTTTGGTATTATTATTGACGATTAAGTGCAGACCTTCCTATTAATTAATGCATATGTTGGAAGGCGCACCGAGGTCCCAAGGTCCCGCAGCCGCAGCTGAGAGCCTTCTTGCCTATCCTTCAGATCTTCCTTTAAAATATATATGCTTTGTATTTAAATATTAATTACAAACATGGTTATTATTGGTAAGGCAAACAGGTTCTATATTTACCTAGGTTAGATAACGTTGAAAATTAATTAAAAGATGTAAAATAAATTAATAAGATAAGTATAAATAAATAAATAAACCTAATTAAACTACATTTTGACCAAACAAAATGCAAGGTATAATAATTCAGTCATATTCACTCAATTCATTCATGATTATTGCTTATTAATTTATGCTTCCAATCAGGAAAGACGCTTGACGAAGAAGAAAAGTTGCTTTGATTAATTTCATTAATTCTAGCCGTCACTCATCAACAGTATGAATCACATCCGATTGGGCAGTTCAAATCTCCAATCCCAGCATACTGAAAGTATGAAATAATCAATTGTCTTTTGCCATGCAGTTCTTTCCGATATTCAGACGCTTTAATTTGCAATGCTAATTGCCCTACATACGCAATAAAAAAATACCCAACAACAGGAATATACAGGGTGTTTGATATATAAGTACATTTTTAAAATTTCAAACTACAGTTTAAGTTATTTATGTATTAAGCTGGAAACAGCGTTAAAAGAAGGCAAGCTTCATAGAATTTGTAATGGTATAATGGGAATTTATCCTAGCTTGATTTTTTGGGATAGGTTTCATGGGCTATTGAAATTCAAATAAAATCTGGCAAACATGGTTCACATTTCAATTCAATCATCATAGTCGTTCAATGACAGTTATTGCAGTCAAATCGTTGTTTCGGGCGTTCAAAAGGGCTGTTTTACCTTATAGTATTTGAATGGTACGTCGAGTAATCGAAGGTTCTCTGTAAGCAATAAGGATTTTTTGTACCGTTGCTAAATTTATCGTTCAATCTGCAATGTTTGTTTCAGGGACAAAAGAACATGGTCGTCAGAATATGCTAGTGTCTGATTAAATGTTTTTTCGTAGGTTTTGAGATAGGAGGGAGTGAACTGACGCAATTCACAACCATTTTTATCTTTATAACTGAAAAACTTGCATTTACAGTTTTAGCCTTATTCCAATACTAAAAAACCTACGCAATTTTAGGCAATAATTAAGGTTTGAAATAACTGCCACGACATTGATAGTGTTTTTCAATAAAATCCTATGAAATTTTCCTTCTTTTAAGGGGATCCGCCACCTTTAAATGGTAATTTTTTTAATTTTTTTACATTTTTTGAAAATTTTATTTTTTTGTTCTGCATATTTTTCTGAGTATGTGGGTGAAATTTAAAGAGAAACCGACCATTTTTTTTATTAAATAATATTAAAAAATAAAAGTTGTTACAAATCGCTTTTAAGCGTGAGTGAGTACCTACCAAAACATATTAGCCTACTTTAAAGCCCGTTTCCGCAAGTTCTGTTTTTCCGTGTTTCTTATTACATATGTTTGAATATCTTTTAAAGTATTAGAGATATGCCACTCAAATTTTTACCACTTGTTCCTTGTTATATTACTGAGATATTTGGCCATAATAAATTGTATATCTCATAAAATAAAATAATTATGAATTTTTTGAATTTTTGTAAAATAAAAAATTATACTTTTAAAATATAATTGCCTATAACTTTTTTTTCTGAAATGGTATTTTAATTCTAATGACCAAAAAGTTTCTAGGTATTATAAGGATCAAAATAAATCAATAATCATTACAATTGATCAAAAAATAAAAAAGTTATTCAAAGTTTAGCAATGAACCTAAAAACGCTAAAATAAAACGCTAAAAAAATTATATAAAAAAACTGAAATGTTAAAAATTAAATTTAAAACCTCAAAAGCTCATTAAATAAAGGTCCTAAATATAAAACCTGCATAAAAATCTCTAACTTAAAAAATAAAAAAATTACCATTTAAAGGTGGCGGATCCCCTTAACACTGTTTATGGCTTAATACAAAACAACTTCACCTGCAATTTGAAATCTAAACTGTGTACTTGCACCTAAATGTCAGTTGACAGTTATGACAGTTATTGACCTAAATGACAGTTACCTAAATGTCAAACACCCTGTATATTAAATTTAAAAGACATCGACATTTTGCCCTTTCTGCCAATTGCTGTCCAACAATTCCTCAGAGCTCCTCCTCGACTGGTCTCATAAACCACGGCGGTCTAACGAGAGACCGCGGTCTCCGCGGCCCACGCTCCGACACGGCGCCAATTAGCTCCTATAATTATCGTAAACGACGAATAAATCGATCAGAAGCGGCCCGGCTTCAAAGCGGCAGTCACGAGTGTTTGTTGACTTGAGTCATTGTCCCGGGGAGTCGTAACTCCTGCAAGGAGCGATGTGGATCCACCATTATCTCGGTTATCTCTAATGGCCATAAACAATGTTCCGATGAGGTTAGTGGAGAATCTTTCAATGATTGCTAGGAAATTATTAGGTTAAGGTGGCACACAAGGGAGATAACTATGACGTCAAACACCAAAGACCAGTTTCTATTGGTCAGAAATCCCAACACACTCACCGTATTCTAAATTCTAGTTGCCTTGCTCTAAATCAGCTGATTTCACAGTCGGCGTTTCTATCTCAACTTCCGGTTCGTTCCAATAGAATAAGCAAACATAACCTCAATGAACTTTTGTGTACAGGTTAGTTAATAAGTTAAACCGTTGAAATAATGGTGGTAGAAAAATTATTTTGTGTATTCCGAGCACAAATAGTATTGCCGCTCTCGTAATGTTTGGCCACACTCAGCTAACGCTTCAGGCGGCCATCTACAATTCTAGAGCGGCAGTGACATACTTTGCGCTCTTAATGCACATGTAACTAACTATTCATGGATTGTAGAGCTTGGTGCTCTGCATCTTTGGGTAGTGAACGATAAGGAACACCACGACACTCTGAAGACGATCAAAACATTGTCATGATTGTGAAGAAATACGAAACTGTCGTGTTGGCTCGCTAGAATAACCGTCAACTGTTATTGATAGCAACAATAGACCTATTTTATAAAGTGAAAATAAGTTGGAAAGGTCAGTTCAGGTTTATTGGTACTAAACCAACGGCGAGATCAGTGATAAGGCTTCATTGTAACGGCCGATTGCGAAGTGGGGCTGCCATGTTTATCAAGGTTTATGAGTTTTTAAAACCCCAACTATAAACCGGACTGGATCAAGACCGGAGCCGGATCGAATTATAGCTACAGTGTACAAAAGATTTGGTTTAATCATTAGTAGGTGTGATTTTTTTTTAATTTCATGCATTATGGGTTTTCATGATACAGTATATGCCATCATGTTCATCAAATATGCCTTTTTAAATCCGTCCTCTAAGTTGGGTGACTTTTTATTTTTTCTTTCTAAAAACAGACTGCAACTGGATTTTAAAATACAATAGGTTAAGATTAAGTTTTACTTTTTATTAGTTTTAAGTTATCATTCAACAACTTATTAGTTTTAATTTTGTACGCATGCTAAATTGCATTGGTCAAGGCAGGGCGATGTCTAATTCGCATGGGAACGTTTCCCATTTGCTTGGGGATACGCTCCCTTCTACGCATTAAGACTTAAATTTATTCCAATATGACGAGGTTACTAAATATGTTGCACTTTACATGCAGACTTTGGTACTTAAATACCATCAGCTTGGATTCCATATGCTGGAAGATATCCGGAGCAAAAGGTCAAGCACCAAATCCCCAATGCAACAGGGACACAGACCCTGTGTGTTGTTTTTAGAAATGCTAAGTATTAAATATTTGATTATATAATTTCATTGTCCCCTTTCCAAATTTTACTATCCGTTTTGCTTTTTTAAATATTTGCTTGACAGACTTCCTAATATTTATTATTTTTAATCTCGTCATATCATCTGAACGGATTTTTCAAATAATCACGATAAAGTATCACAAAGGACATATGAAACTGAGATTTGATGATTTTCTTTAATTAAAAATAACATCAGAACTCAGTAGTTTTTTTTATGGAATCTATGGCATATTTACGAGTAGTTATGGGAACACATAGTATGTAAACAATTAAACCTACCTTTCATTTGGAACGTTCCATTTGCATGGTGAACGCTCCCTTCTACAAATTTATTCTAATATGGAGAGGTTACCTAATATATTGCACTTTACATTCAGACTTTGGTACTTAAATACCACCAGCTTGGATTCCATATAATGGAAGATATTCGAAGCAAAAGGTCAAGCGCCAACACCAGGGTTCCAGACCCTGTTTGCTGTTTTTATAAATGCTCAGTATTAAATATTTGATTATACAATTTCCTTGTTCCCTTTCCAAATTTTACTATCCGTTTTGCTTTTTTAAATATTTGCTTGATAGACTTCCCATTATTTATTATTTTTAAATATATGTAGAAATCATTGCAGTCATATCATCTGAAACCTTAATAACGGATTTTGCAAATAATCACGATAAAGTATCACAAAGGACATATGAAACTGAGATTCGATGATTTTCTTTAATTAAAAATAACATCAGAACTCAGTAGTTCTTTTTATGGAAACTATGGCATATTTACGAGTAGTTATGGGGACACATATAGTATGTAAACAATTAAACCTACCTTTCATTTAGGAACTTGCTATTACACATTTATTGAAAACTATTACAAACTACAAGAAAAGGTTACATTTCACTCAGGTTAAATTTTTCCAAGCCAACAGAACAATCCACATTGTACATTATTAACTTGAATTTAACATATTGATATGGAATATAATTTATAAATAATTAAAATGTTAGGAAAAAATAAAGTTGTACTACAGAAAGTTCTGGAGCGGAAGTTGTAGATGAGATTAATGGATCCACTTACTTCTGCCTCACATTCTGCTGGATATTAACTGGATATTAAGAGTGACTGGTTACTGCAAGGCTTGTAACTATTTGTCACTGCAGCATATCTGGCCAGAAGGGTGGTACTTTACATAAACATTGCACACATGCAATATTACTTGCCTTAATCGTACGCGATAAGGGTACATTATGGTAGAATAATTATAATTTGCATTGCACCACAAAATATTGAGTAAGGCTTTTTGTGGGCCGACTTCTTGTGAGTAAAGCGTGAAAGTGTTTACTAAATCGAAAGCCAAGATTAAAATTAAATTAAAAGTAAAATTGAGGATTTTTTTAACGCGATCCAAAAATTTATTTTATCAGTGAAGGATTATATCCACCCAAAATTCCCGGATTAGACCCCACTAAATTATTTTCTTTGGGGGTACATAAAAAGTAAGGTCTACGGAAACAATCCATAGGATATTCAGCATCTCAAAACAAATATAACAAATTTAATGAAAGAAATTCAAAGAGGCACCTTGCAACACGTGTTCAGAAATTTGATGGAGAGAACGCAACTTGATACAAATGTCAATGGCGGATTTTTTGAACACATAATGTAAACTAAATGTGATCAAACTTAAATAATAGGCTGAACAAAACAAAACTCATTTCATATTTTTGAATTATGCATTATTCGATTTAAAATAGATTGCGTTAAAAAAAACACCCTTTATATTAACAACAGATACAAATATTTTAATCTGTTTTAGTGGTTGTTGATCATTGAAAAAATATTAGTGAGAGATAAAATACAATTATAATATTTTTATCGCACGATAAAACGATAATGACTGTGGACCAAAGGATTTCAGACATTATGTCTGAACATGGATTTATTGAGCTATTATTGCATTTTTTGGGTACTATAGGATGGATAGTTATCGTCCATTTTTTTCGTTCTATTGATAAAATACCCCCGATGCAGCAGACCTGCATTCTCAGTGAATTCCAAAGGCTTAAATAAGTCATTTAGACGGAGCCAAAAATAAAGTAAAATCAGCTTGAGTCCTAAATTGAGCATACAATAGTTTTCTTCATAAGAATAATATGGGGAACGAGTATGGAGGTTTCCTGCCATGGAAATGTGAAATTGTGGTGTTGTGTGTAAAAACCCAAGGAGATATTAACTGAATGAAGCCGTCCATTTTATTTTACACCAAGTTTCATTCAGATTTAGTTTCATTTTGATTTAGTGAGTCGGTGGCGCAGTTGGTAGCGCACTCGGCCCCGGTTCTGTGGCGGCAGCGTCGTAGGATCGAGTCCCGATGATGCCGCATACTTTTAGCAGTACTGTTCATCATTGTACTGAACCGGCTCACTCCTTGCGTTTGCTTGATAACTTCCACGCACAGGCCTGAGGCCCATGTGGGGGGGGGGGCAAATGCAAGGTTAAAAGAGACCGCCACCCTCTTTTAAAAAAAAAAGAAAAGAAAAGAAAGATATGTTGAAAAATAAGCGAGATAATGAATGTTATTCATTTCCCATAAGGTTGAGACAGTACTGAGTTCACCACCAGCTATATCTCGGCATTAAATGGACAAAGAGTAATAATTAAAAATGCCGAAGTGTTTGTTTATTTCAAGAAAATCAATAATCGAACCCAATATTTTATAATTTTTATTCGTCTATGTAATAATACTAAAACCCAATTTTTGGAGAGGTTTATCCCTCCTTACCTCCCTCCCCATCCAATAGTTCGATCAGGCTGGTTTTCGAACTCGTTGGAATAATTTCTACTTTACATGACTGTACCAAATTTCATTCATATCGGACCATTTTTACACGAGTTATCGTACTTAAAGACAGACACACACACAATGTATATATATTTTTTAATGAACGAATGTGTTTTTGACATCTGCGGATCTCAAAACGAAAAGTTATGATGGTCTCGGGCTTAGGTCTTACGATGAGAGCTATGGTAACAGCTTCTTCCCTATTGGCGAATTTCTCTAAAAGCAGGCTTATATACATTTAAAAAAATATATTTATATGCTATGTAAAACTGTATAAATCATCTGCTCGAATGAGTAATACAATTTCAGCAACTCTTTTAGTTTAGAAAATTGTGCGACAAGCCACGAAATCAAAATTTAATTTCCAAAAAGTAAAACTCACAAACTCTTCGAATTTTTCAACTACGCTGGGTTAGTTAACAACTTACACTTAATTACAACCCTAACTCAAGGAGTAGTTGGGGAATGAATGACCCACTTGAACAGCGTAATTTCCACATCGTCACCTCAAAACACGAACCAAACTTGGCCCAAAGTGAAAAGCAAGATCAAAGGCATACCCCGCAGTAATTCCACTACCAGTTCGGTCTCCTTTCGACCTCAAGCGCTCTTGGCCTCTCAGTTTTCCAAGTCATGACCTTATTATTTCACACCTCGGATTGCCTTGATTATGACCGTCCCCTAACTGGGCATTCATTCCCAAAAGGGTTCAACAACGTTTTTTACAGACTCATTACGACCGAGAGTTTTAATGAGAGTCCAGGCTATCCTGTAAAAGGACTAAGTGTGCAAAAATGTCGACTCTGGGTGCTTTGCTATGTGGACGTTTTAGTTTTGGTTCTCAGAACGAGATAATGAATCGCCACTTAGTTAAAGCGGTTTGCCTAAATTGAGATGGATAAGTGAATAGTTTAATCTCTTAAAGTGAAGCCAAAATACGTATATTATTTTTTAAATAGGTCTTTCGAGTGCTAAAACAGAGTTTAAAATAAGTTTTCGATATGATAAGACTCTAGTTCCATTATAAATGGTGTAATACTTCGGATGAACAAGCTTTTGCAATTTCCATTTGGCATTTATTTTTCGTTTAAGAGTAACGGTAGAGTTCGTACAGTACATTTTAATTTATCGAGTAAAATTTTATGAAACCTTATAACTTTACCTGATACTAAACCTGGTTTTACCTGGTTTGTAGGATAAACAACAAACCACATTTAAGATGCGCATTCATCATGCAAATAGTTTGAGTTTTTGCCATGATCGCTGTATGACAAATCGTTACAAGAGAGTTGGAAACAAGTTTAAATAGCCAGTTACAGGGAGAAATGCCGATGTTGGAAATATTTAATTGGATCTATCTGTCTTGACTGTTACCTACCTTTCATTTCTCTATACAAATTAGTCTATATTCTTGAGAAATGTTCTGTTAATTTGCGCTTGGGAACCCTAAGAAAATGTACGAGAGTTATAAGGTGAACGTCATGGGTTTACTAATGAATTGTGTAAAACCCGTTCTCCATTATGTAAAACTACTCTACAAAAAATGATTTCTAACAATCAAGGCCAATAATTGGATATCGTAATGACTTGTATTAAAACGCACAATTTGATCCTTGGAGAAATCAATAAATCATTCCGCTTCAGTGTACATGTTGGCACATGTACATATTTACATGTGGTTGGTAAAAATCTATACATAGAGTTCACAAATAAACATTTTCATTAACCTGATATTAAATTGAATTGAATAAAAGCGTAGAGTTATGTACTTAGTATGCCGCGTCCTTCAGTAGTACGTAGTACGATAGTAGCTTCTTGCAATGATGGAAGTCCATTGACGAATAAAATCCCTCTGTAGCATAAATCACCAATTTATAATTAATTAAGAAAAACAAAGACGAAAATATCCATATCTCGTTAGGTCAGTGTAAATGGCAAAAACCTTCAGTACAACACTATAACTCAAGTGTTCAAACGTCTCTGGTGCAACAGGTTTTTTATACCTTGTGGTTGTCCATGTTTGGGTGGCACCTGCTACGAGAATTTGAGATTGATGGTTTCCAATGAACCTGTTGAATTCGTACCATTTTTAAACTCACCTGTTGTTTTAATTTTGTTCAAACAAAATTTTTAACATAGCTGTGGTGTCGATTTTCTTGATTAATGGTTGAAATTATAGCCTACTTATAATTTCAGTAACTTTTCACTTTGTTGCAAACATTAAAATAAACGCTATCGTCATTTACAAATTAAGTGTTTATCCCTGAACTTGAATTTAACTTTAACTTGAATAAAGATCTCTAATCTTTCTTGGACTTTACTACTAATTTTAAGATTTTTTTATGTACTCTTACCACCATCATCAGGTGGTAAGATTTTAAAATGTATCGTCTTTAAAAACCGTATTTTACAGTAATAACTATATTTCTTCTGAATTGGGAACATCTTATCAAATGTAAGTTATTGATAGCTGGTCCATTATCGAACCTAACAGTATGAATGTTTCAATTAAGAAATCTTTCTACTGATCTGGAGGTTCGTGATACTGAGACTTCTCTTAGAAATTATAAATTACTATTTACCACATTTCGTCGGGCTAATCATACATAATTGATTATTGAAAGAAAAATATATTTTTGATAAACATATTTTCAGGAACATTCAATTTACTGGAAAAAATCAATTAATTTCCTATATGAAAACAAATCGCAGAATAGCTACTAAATATTTCGCAGCTAATTGATTTAATTATTTGATTTTACTATTTAATTAACTTTCTAAAATCTTAAATTAAAGGCACTACACAAACTCAAAAGGGCTTAAGCAGTTCATCTGTCATGAGAGCGCTGAGCACTTTCATCACAACCTCCTACAACAACACATGCACATAAACTCACCCACATATTCGTACTTTGAACTTACCGGCGACGGTACATTCTACATTCAAACACCAATAACATTTAATTGGAGGACATTCGTACCCGAGCCAGAATGCAAAATGCCGCAAATGAAGCATACTGCCGCATTTGCATACGGGAATAAACTGGCGTCTTTATGTAGAAAGTGGATGCTGCTCCCCGCATATGGTCCTGGTTTCCGTCACGGTCTTTGTAATTCTGCACGCTTTGCAATGTACGTTGCACGTTCACCGTTGTACTATTGTATTGCTGGGGCTTTAGCACATGTGGGGAACAGATTCTGAATACAATGTTTTCCTCATGCAATATGCTGATGGAAGTTAATTACTTTGACAGTATGTAAAAACACTTCCTTCCCTTCCTTCCGGCTAACCTGAATCAATTTAATAAATATATATTTATTAAATTATTCATTTATTAAAAAGAGGAATTGGTTTATATGGTTACATAAGTGCTTCATGACAGTCTTGTTAGACGATAGTTCATACACGGAGGAGAAGCTAATAGTTGTAGTAGCCGTGAGCTGCAAATATTAGTTTGTAGTATTTGTGTACGGTAAAATTTTAACGCAATCTATCCGACAATGTCGGTCAAGAATGAAGCACACAAGTATCAAGTAAGTAAGCATATATTAGAAATTTATGAAGACAGACACTTTTGAACCGTTCGTCATGAAACTTGGCATATATATCATACGTAAAATTTCACGGAAAAGGTTTTTAAGCCATGCATTTCGTCCTAATTCAATTTGCTTCCTCCCTAGAGCCTCAAATGGTTTCCATATTAATTAGTTTTAAGTAAAGATATTGTTTGAATAGAAGCCAAAGACAAGTTTACTTGAGCAGGCGATCTTTGGTAAATAGTTGAGTACCTGACAACGCCAGACAAGTTCAGCTATTAACTTATAAAGTAAGCAAATTTCATGCTTTGTAAAAACTAAATGTTACATTAAAGTTTGGCTCACTTAATTTATGGATTTTTACAACTCTTATCGAACTATAGTTATCATCTGATGCTGGACTTATTTTCAAATTTATATTCTCATACTTAAAGCTTGTATAGAAATGTGAATTATGGAGGGATTCTTCACATTAATGAAAATGGATATGAAAATCTTCATTGGATATGAAAATAATTTTTGACCATAATCTTCTCATTCAATTTATCAAATATTAAAACAACAGAACTAGATTAGTATTTCAATTTAAATTTAAAATTGAATGGATTTCAATTTTTTTTTATATGAGTTTTAGCTGTTGCTTGATTTATGACTAAATAACTTCCACAATTGTTAAGTGCCTTCTCGTTCAGAGTAACCTATTAATTCTCATCTGTAATGACTATACTTCCCCGACATTAAGCCCAAAGCTGCAATTATTGCGGGGTACTATTACTTTTTGCATGTTCCTTAGCTTTTTCAATCAATTGTAAGAGTGGGATAGGCCTGTAATTACTCTGGTGGTGCAAGTCTCCTACACAAATCAAGGAGGCTATTAGCACCTCTAATGGCAGAGGCGCCTGGCGTTATTTATTGCCAAGTCAATACAATCAATGACGTGGAATCACTCGGGGGGTAAGTTATTTCACCTTACACACACCATTACAACATGCTAGTACTGGGTTCAGAGATATGTGCTATTAGTTTTTCGAGTAGGTCAAGAAATGTTTAATACTTTCGATATTAGTCAATAAAGATCAATTATATAGTTAGTTGTCCAATATTACGTTTTACAGGTTTCAAACAACAGTTCTTACTAAGCAATTGTAAGAGGTATTTTCTATAAAATATGCTTTAGAAAATATTTTTGTCTGGGGTTCTATTGGTACAAATTATCTAGTCAATATATAAACAAATATCAAACAAGTCTTGATTCAAAATTGAATTAAGCCTCGAATCAAGTGTGTGCGTGAATTCAAAATTCTTACTTTACACGAGTCACAAATCTACACGTTTATCAGGGCCCCAACGCTTTCACAAATATTATACTGTAAAACTGATATTTTAAAATTTGTCTGATATACTGTCAACATTAAAATTTTTATGTCTTTAAAAACAAATGAGACTATTGAAGACAACATCAATCTCTCAAGCACATAAAACATTTGAGAAAATTACTTGAAGCATTGGAAATGTCAAGTTAACGTTTTAACTTCGTTGTAAGGTTCGTTTGAGCCCGAACTGGAGTTCATTCTTGCTATTGTACTTGAATTTTATAAGTTTTGATTAGTTCAATAATAAAACAGCATTAATTACTGTCAGTTTCCAAAATATAAAAAATCTGAATTTTACAGAGTTTTTTTTAATTGGACTAGGTTAAAACTTCCTAGAAAATTACGAAACCAAATTGAACGTTATGAGCCTATGGAGGAATTTTGGTTGATATATCTTTGGTCAACAGGTATAAAGTTTCTTTATAGCATCCCACCACTCCGAGGAATGAAGTCTTAATCTATTATTTCGACTAAGGAATCTTTTTAAAAGAAGAGTTTTACCGTGTCCATTTAATTTCAATTATTGACATCAAATCTGAATCCATCTCCTTAAATGCACTTTACCCCGAGATAAATCTACGAGAGTGTCGTAAGCTCTCCACTTAAACGGCGCCTGATGGCTATCGAGATATCCGCTGCAATGCCGGCCTTATCGGCGATCTTTCTGCTGGTTTAGCGCCAATAAACCTCGAATCAACCATTCCGATTCAATTACCCTGCTCAAAGGAGGATTGCCGGCCAAGTTTACGACTCTGTCCTAGTAGGGCAATCATAGACTGTACTCACTTGAAATCTACTTTATGTCTTCACTGAAAAAATCTCTTACAACTTTTCTAGTTTACTTCGTGCAAGTCACAGCTCTGAACATGAAACACCGACGAAAGAGAAAATTGTATCCTTCGATTTCATTAAAAGCTTAAACATCCTTAAGGTGTTTGTGGTGATCGGATATAAAATCTACATCCTTAAGGTGTTTGTGGTGATCGGATATAAAATCTACATCCTTAAGGTGTTTTTGGTGATCGGATATAAAATCTACATCCTTAAGGTGTTTGTGGTGATCGGATATAAATTCTACATCCTTAAGGTGTTTGTGGTGCTCGGATAAAAAATCTAATGGTGTTTGGCCTGTTGAGCAAACACTTCCCGACTTAAGATTGTAAAAAAAACACACAGACAAAAAAGTAATTTTTATCTAACATATGTCGAACTGTCCTTTTCATAAAAACATAAATAATAATAAATAATGGAAAGCAACTCAACTGAACCCAACCTCCTACTAACAGCAACCCAGTCTTGCTAATTCATGGAGATGGCGTAAAAAATTCTTGGAAATACGACGTCAATCCTTAAGATAATAATCTCTAACAATCACCATTCTCTGCATTACACAATGAGGGACACAACCTCTTGTGAAGACATGACAATAAAAATACATCAATTTTTAAGGTAGAATAAAGAACAAAGTGGTTCGGCAGAAAATTATTGAAGAGCCTTGACAGATAACTCCGAAAGTATAAGTGTCTAAACCGATTATTATGTATTTTATCTTTCCAACTAACTACATATATCAATATCAAGCTTTAACATTTATTTAAGTTCTTCAGGACTTCAAGCTGCACAAAATAATTACAAAATCGTCTTACGGAATCAGAAGACCCTCAACTACCCCCGTCGGAACATTGTTTATGGCCATCAGAGATAACAGAGATAATGGTGGATCCACATCGCTCCTTGCAGGAGTTACGACTCCCTGGGACAATGACTCAAGTCAACAAACACTCGTGACTGCTGCTTTGAAGCCGGGCCGCTTCTGATCGATTTATTCGTCGTTTACGATAATTATAGGAGCTAATTGGCGCCGTGCGGGAGTGTGGGCTGGCCTCTCGTTAGACCGCCGTGGTTTATGAGGTGCAGGCTCCAAATCTAGGAGATACTTGATGGATTTAAATCAAAAGATTTGTATTAAAAGTTGCAGTTGCACAAATCGAAATCAGATTGCTCCTAGGGATTTTTAAAAAGCTAGATAGGTTGTACTTTGATGAAAAAGGATTGGCATGATGATGTGTGTTTTAGTCCGAGCCATAAAAATACCTGTTTTCCACCAAACCTGTTTTCCACCACCATATTGGCATGTCGTGATAACAAATAGAGGTAAACCTGAATATTAATAGGAGTAAATGGTCATACCTTTTAGTTGATGACAAGCTACTAACGTAGCTTGTTGTGAACTTAATCAACTTACTGACTAATTATTTGAGGATTACAATTTGGCTATTTAATTCTATAAAAAACAGTTTTTTTCAACAAATATTTTATTTATTAGTCTTATTTATTAAAATAATGCAAAATAACATAAACATTTGGTCGCAACAGTTGATATTCCTTATCGCCAAGAAAATGCTGAATGAACATCAGGATGACTTGTCCAAATGAAGAGACTCTTTTATAGAGCTGCCAATGCAAATTGAGTACATTCTTATCATGCTTCATTCAATCAATTAAATGCTTTAGTAAAACTCAAATCACTCCCCAAGACATTTCTAACATTTCAAAGTGGATTTCCCTAGTAATCAATTCCATTTCGTCCGGTCACAGCTTTGCTGACATGAAATAAACATTGGACGATTAATACTTTGTCACCTGCAGGCACCTGTATGCGACCTGGCCAAGTCCTTAATAACTTCTTGCCAAATTGATTTACAGCTCAGAGACAACTTCACAGGTGATTATTGGAATCGGCTGGGTTGGGAGTTGTAAAGTATTATCTTGGCAATAAATACATCGAAGAGCTCTCGCTTGCGAGGTGCTAATAGCTCCTGTGATTTGTGATGGGGACTCGGACCATCAGAGTAATTACAAGCCTATCTCACTTCTGTCAATGATTGAAAAACTGAGAATGGAAAATTACGAAGGCATTTCATTAATGATCCTGGTAACAAGAATAATTAAAGAACATATATTGTAATTACTTGACATTCATGAGGACCTACAGTTACCCAATAACACCTATTAGTCCAAATTAAGGACTCTCGTGTCAGCAATTTTGAAAGACATAACTTCCTCAGATGTATTTGTAATTTACTTTGTAGGAAGTCCATCGGTGAATGCACATATAATTCCATGTATAATTTTAATTGTTTTATAGTATGCTAAGGCTTGAATTGACTTTTAACGTTTTTCCTGTAAATAGCCAACAATTGTTAAACGAACTATCGCTTGGAAAAAGTAAAACAAGTAATTATAAATAACAACCGGAGAAACAACTTAGCTTTGCTAAAAGTTGAATATATTTCAAATTGCCTTACTTTCAATATTAACGTGATACTCGTTTTTTCTATACCTCTCTGGTGACAAAAACTGTTTCAGACCCCACAATTTACCCAACACTGCCTATTTTACCGCGCGAGCAATTATTTACGCCGAGACAAAAGTGATACCTCAATTACAGGGTGATCCAGAGAATTCGGGCGACAAGTGCCTCGGGGAAGGGGCTGACAGAATAATGGGGGGCGGCTCAGATCTGAGATAGGCAAAGACAACCGGGTATTAGAGAATGATAGCACTTTCGGTGGTCTTTGTCCGCGATTGTGGCCCAGATAAGAAAGACTGGTGCGCAGAGGAATTTTTATTTTCTTATAAAGTTTTCTTCTTATATTAAAAAAAAGAATTACATTTTTACATTATAATAAGGAATTTTGGGTTTTAATCGTTTCACAGAAGTTACTTTTAGATTTTTGTTCTCTGGTAAGATATGTTTTATATGGATTTATAGATAACTTATTTGAACTGTAAAATGTTTCAATAGCCAGCGAAGATGTTATTTCGTAGGCTAGTTATTTCGTGCTAGTTTAATTGTTTTATTGTAAGTTCATTTGAAAAAGGATAAATTATACATTATAACCCAATAAACTTAAATAAAATCTCAACTGAATATCAGGTGGCCAGGATGTTCGCTTCAGTCATAAATATATACAACATAATAAATGTTCAACTTCCCATTGACCTGCTTAATTTCCTAGTGTCAAGAAAGTCAGTATGGGTATCGATAAATTCCTAAAAAAATCATTTTAAGAGTACTTTTTTATTTGGGTCAAAGATCTTATGTTACTCATTACCCTTTCAATATCAGGTAGGCTCTTTAAATTTTTCTAAAAGAGAAAGGAGTTTTGAATATACTGTATTTCAAATATTGCTTTACGTAAATAATAATTCTCTTTAACTTTGCAATATCATTTATAAGTTTGTTTCTACCATTACAAAAAAAATTACTAATAATACCCTTTTTCATGTCAATGCTGAAAGGTTTCTTTTCACTCACTAGGAGATGAAACAACCTGTAATAAAATGAATATACAATTGAAAATTGTTTTATTTACAAAGGCAAAGTTAGAGCCATGTTATGGCCCTTTCTCACGCTTAACTTGATATAAAAGAAATCCTAAATACTATACTGTAATCTATAAAATTTTTTTCTATTACAAAAATGTAACTAAATTAACAAACATTTTCTCTTTCAATGATTACTCCTAATATATACTGCCTAGGGCACACTGACCAAGGACATCCGCAGAAAGTAGAAATTGTCCTTGCAGTCACAAACCGACGACGACTATCCAGGGTCTTTAAGGGCTCTGGCAATCCGATCCAAAAATGGCAAGAAATAACTATAAAATCCCGGTCAGTTACAGTTTTTCTATTATGATGGATCCGAATTGAAGCAAGCTGTGCTTGACGTCCTTTCACAATGTGGATACACTAAATTTACGTACAATATAATTTGAAGACTAAACTTAAGAATCCTTCTCCACCTTTAAAATCGAAGTTAAAATTCGATACTTTCCAATTTGAAATAAATACTCGATTTCCTTTAAACATATATATTTTATTTTATTAATTAGAAACTTATTTGAAATAAACAATTTAGGTTTCTTTTTTAACCGTTTATTAAAATGTCGGTTTCAATTACATCTTTTATTATTCTATTACAATTGGAGAAACTGATTAAAGGCAAGCAGTCAGCAAGCAGCAAGCAGTCAGTCATGGATCGCAAAAATTTGCTTTGTTAGTTAATTTAGTTTCATGATGTACTACGATTACGATGATTGTAAGAATGAAACGTGATAAAAGAGATAGGTATGTTTGGTGGTGTAACCAACGTAAACCAAGATACATGGTTCGAAAATTTCAATATGTCAACGAATAACATTGAAGATGACTTATATGTGGAGCCATAAGTTTACTCAATTGCAGGTAAATCACGAACCTTGCATTTCATAAGCAACATGCGTTACCTGGTTCAACAATTCCAGTTTTTAATTTTTTCTAGGATAAAATAGGAGAAAGTACATGTCCGACTCGTACCTAGAGGATTTTATGCGTCGGGAGTACCGAAGTGTCGTGAAAAGTGTATTTCTCAATGTTTAGAAGGCGCAGCTGAAGTTATTGTTCTTACACAATAATTGTAAACATATTTTTGTAATCTTTATTGTTTTATTTCGATTAAACCTGTTCGAACAATAGTTCATTTACTACTCTATCATGCAGATAAACATATATGGCTTAAATTATCGTTTCGATGCTAATATCGAAATGTTTTGGTTAACTTAGTCGCGATTGTAAACATAGAAAAATGTCGATTTTTAACTTCGATTTTACCGGTGGAGGCGGATTCTAAAGATTTGCCAATTTGGGGAACTGGTACCTGTGAGGTAGGTTCAAGGGGTACGGAGGGACGCGAGATTGTAAGATCCGTGATTGCCCGTTATCAGCTATCAGGTCAGAGAGCACCGCGCCCCAGCGGCCGCTGTCAGAGGCTTCTTTACGACCGAAGCTGATTTAAAGCGTGTTTATTTCGAATCCATTGTGGCCATTACCTCATAAGTCAGTCCCACTCATAAATCCAGTCCGGCGGTAATGATTTTCTTGATTTATGCCACGTTTCCTCTGCCGTGTGGTTATTTCGGCAGATAAGATCGGGAAGGTGGTGCCTATTACGGGTCGCGATCTCCACTCGCATTTTCCACAGCGGCCGACGCGCAGATACCATCGCCCCACCCGGCGTTTCGCACATGTTCTCCGCCGCACGTACTCAGGTCGATGTGGTTCGGTATGAAAACGGTGGTTTGGAGAAGATTCGGTGTTCAGGAGGAGTTTTGAAATGCTATCTTTTAAATGGAATGGAATGACTATGATGTTGATTTTCATTCAGTTTTTAGGAAAGCATAAACTTATTTTTATATCAAATGCAAATTGGCATAATGAAAATTTCATTACATATTTAATGTCTCTAAACATAACAAATGGGGGTCTTACAATCTTTCTCGTCTCTCTGCATACCAACCTACCTCACTGATTCATAGTTTTCCATATTATATTAGATTATTATTATTTATTAGATTATTATTATTTGTTAGATTATTATTATTTATTAGATTATATTTAATAGATTATTAAATTGTTTAGATTAGAGTCTCCAAGTAGTGAAAGGACTTCACACTTCGGATGCCTCATCACGTATATTATACCTTGGTTTCTGGTAGGATATTTTGAAAAATTCTGATTTCCAACGTTAATTATATTATTAATGGCTATAATGTACACATTAGACAGATATTTGCCCGATGATTGTTAAATAATAAAGTCAGATTTTTGACTAATGTTATATGATTTTGAAGGAAGCGATGCTTGAAGTCCTTTCACTATGTGAAAGGACTTCATGCCTCATTAATGCCTCATTGGAGGCACTTATTTAAAGTCATGTACAATATAATTTGGGATACTGGTACCTGTAAGGTAGGTCCATTCCATGAGTCATTCCATGAGTCAACTGCAAACACTTTTAATGTAAAACAGATTTCTGATTACAAAATAAGCCAACTTTCTCAGCCTAATATTGTAGACTTTAAATTTTATTTTGTACATTGAATCTATCATAACTTTTGCCACAGTAAGTTAAGTAAGTCTCAGTAAGTCTTAGTCTTAGAAAGTAAACATTGTAACTAACAAGTCTAACATATATTTTTATCTGATTAATAATTTAAATTTCAATAACCATCAGGTTGAAATAGCTTATCTAACACCGTTCCTGTGGTAAATAAGTCACATATTATGTAAATGTGGTTTGCTACATAATACTTAGACTTGTTGCAGAAAGGTTTCATCGTAGAGTGAGCTGGAAAGAGGCGTGTCCGGAAGTTATTTTAACTATCTTACTCAGACGCAGTGGCTCATCGGAAGAGGAGCTAGACGTTTGAGCTACCTTCTGCCAGGAGGCACTCCTGTTCCGTGAGAAGCCTGTGCAGCCTATGCAATGCATATGCATATGCAAATGCACGGTTGCATCAACTGTGGCACGGATATAGCAAAGGGCAAAAGCTCTTCCTATTTTGATTAGTTTGTTTTTTTCTTCAAGATTGATGATGCAGATTGCTCATCAATCTTCAATCATCAATCGGTCAGTTCAGGGTAATATTTAAAAGAAAAAATACAGTAGACTCTCTCTTATCCCGACCCCTTTTAACTGGGCATCGGTTTAACCAGACTACACTCAACGGAAGTGACATATTTTAACAGAATAATCTTTATCAACACAGGTTTAACCAGACCATATAAGGACTGAAAACCGGCAATCACTTGTCTGAATCAGGTTCTTGGCTTACACAGAATGCATTTGTGTATTAATTAAACGTGTATTAGGGATCGTCAGTTTAACCGGAAACCCCGATCTCCCAACGGGTTACGGTCCTGTGGTGTCCGTATAAGAGAGAGCCTGCTATAATGATAACGCTTTTTTAACAGTTTCTCTTTCGGAACCGATATCTAATATTTCATCTCATATTTTTTCGCCTCATAGATCAACATTTCATACTCAAACGTATAACTATTGATTATCCTCTTAATAGATGTAACCTAACGGTGATTCCTGAGAGCATAGTCGCTAGAGCTACCTGGTGAGTGCTGCTAGAGGTCGGAAAACAGTATTGTGCAGCTGGTCGCCAGTGAGCCATGATTGAATCTGACAGAATAAATTATACCACTATACCAAAAAAATAATGTGCTCGACTCATCCCAATTATTTCTATTTCAAACAGAATATGGATATGCGGTTTATTTTCCCAAACCGCGGTAGAAACTTAGATGTGGTACAGTTAAATTTTAGGTTCTCGGTAACACTACATAATGTAATATTTCAACTACACCCTGTCTGAATACATGTGGTTACGGGTGGCGCTATCTATTGAGGACTGTCAGAACAACGTACAACTTTGCGTCTATTCTTGTACATTGAGGTTGCAGTCTTACAGGTCTATTGTCAATGGTATAACCTTTCCTCGACCACTGAGTTGAGCTCCAAATCCTCCATGTCGAGGCCCAGCGCTGGCGAGCGGGGGCGGCTCTCTGAACGTTATTTATGGTCCATTGCGGACCGGCTGTCATCCAGCGTAATTTATATTTTATATAATAATATATTTGGCCGTGGTTTATTGTGGTGTCTTATTTACGAGCTACGCCGCCACTCATAATTACCGGCTGGCTCGCGGAGGGCCCAAGTTTGTTTGGATTGCGAATTTTAGAGTCTACAAGGACGTTAAAAAAAGATAATAGAGGTTCAGAGTGGTAAAAATTACTAAACGAAATAAGTCAATTAAAATGTACTTGTTGAATACGTTCGTGGTGGATAAAAGGTTGTTCTGAAAAAATGTAGCATCTAGACATGACAGTGAAGTTTAGGTTTTTTTGGTGATGCAACTCATTTAGTTCCGGACCTACCTCGTCAATTAATCTGACATTCTATTAGGTAGCTTGTTAAGAACCCAAGGCGCACAAAAATAACTATTTTTATAACTCACTCAACCGTTTCCTAGAGGCCAATGCTGTAATTTTTAAATAATTCTGCTACGCTAAATAATTACAGACAGCCTTTCTTTGAATTCATAAAAACTTCGACGGCTAAGTGCCTTAATAATTAGATAGGCTACATTTCGTACACCGCTCCGAGGCTAATAAACTTATACTCTTGCAGGTCATATGTCAGTGAAAATTTGCGACGAAATATTTCCTTGAGGTTCTCTACTGAATACTGAGTCAGCATCCTCGAGGGTCTACTGCTGATCCCCGATCATCTGCTTGATATTCAGCCAAAGTGCGGTGAATAATGCATCCCTGTGTGGGTGTGACGTAACTTCTGCTGTCTGCTGAGTGCAGCAAGCTACACGCTGACGCGGCGTCAGCATCCTCGAGGGTCTACTGCTGATCCCCCATAATCTGCTTGATATTCAGCCAAGGTGCGGTGAATAATGCATCACTTCCACTGCCTGTGTGGGTGTGACGACACTGCTGCTGTGTGCTGAGTGCAGCAAGCTACACGCTGACGCGGCGTCAGCATCCTCGAGGGTCTACTGCTGATCCCCGATCATCTGCTTGATATTCAGCCAAAGTGCGGTGAATAATGCATCCCTGTGTGGGTGTGACGTAACTTCTGCTGTCTGCTGAGTGCAGCAAGCTACACGCTGACCCGGCGTCAGCATCCTCGAGGGTCTACTGCTGATCCCCCATAATCTGCTTGATATTCAGCCAAGGTGCGGTGAATAATGCATCACTTCCACTGCCTGTGTGGGTGTGACGACACTGCTGCTGTGTGCTGAGTGCAGCAAGCTACACGCTGACGCGGCGTCAGCATCCTCGAGGGTCTACTGCTGATCCCCGATCATCTGCTTGATATTCAGCCAGGGTCCGGTGAATAATGCATCGCTGCTATCGCCTGCGCGACGTGGCGTCCGCTCCATGGCACATTCCCTCACACTCGGGTATAGGAATAATTATCTAGAATGATGTCATAATTATCTATACTTATTTAATACGCTAGGCGTTTTTTTGTGATCATTACTCCTCCTAAACTACTGGGCCGATTTTAATAATTTAAGTGTCGTTGAAAAGTGATTGAAGTGTAGTTTTTCAGGAATTAAAATTTATGAAAATTAGATTAAATGGAAAGACCTTAGACTTAAAGTTTTGCATGTGTCCATAAGATTTAACATGGGAAAATAAATTTCAAACAAAGCAGCTGAGTGAAATAAACAAAGATTTTCAGCAAAGCCATGTATTCTAATGGAATTGAAACCAATGAACGTATATTATATTGAAGCAAACTATTTAGGAGGAAATTTAGACGACCATTTCAGTTCAGCTCAAGATTAGGTCGGGATACATTAAGTCGCAAATCCTGAATTACATAAAGTTTTATTATAATAATGCAAAACCTACGAAACAAATTGTATTTTTTAAACCTATTAGTTCTTCATTACTTTCTATTTAAAACAACCTATTTAAAATTATGTGTGTTTTATAAACAAATACACAGTCGATTTTCAGTCGAATAACTATTTGTTTTGGTTTATTTATTTTACTACTGTCGCAAGAATAATTATTTTAACTAATAATATGTGTATGACAAAGACACCTTGCGGAACTCGACTGAGTATATAATTTACTTGAAGGTGATGGTGAATGTTAATGTGAAGTGTTTTTGGGTAATGAGCTAAAAATAAAATGTATTTTTTTATAAAACTATTTTAAATTATGTTCAACTGTGAAGTTCTGACCATGAATGATGTAGACTTTAACAATATTTTACCAGTCCTTTTTGCATTTCGTGATGGTCTGTGGTTGTATTAATGATGCCCAATAAACTTAATTTACCTATAACTTAACCTAAATCACATTTTTCAACTTATTTGTACACTAACAACAATAATGCCACGAACTCGAAGAGGGCATTTACGCAGAACTCATGAGTATCAACGAAACGCAATTAACACAGTGCGCGTACAAAATCGTGTTAATATGAACATTGACTCCTATAAGGGGTTGAGCCTTTACTTTCGGGTCCTTGGGTAAACAAAAATGTGTTTCCTGCGAAGCAAAACATTTAAGACTGAAGCAAATGGGAACAATAACATATCACATAAATTAATTGAGCCGTCACAAATGAATGGTAATTTTGCAAAATTACACGTGGCTCTTATTGAGAAGCACGCTTTCACTCGATAGACACACAAACAAAACATCTCAAAACTACTTGGAAAATTTAAAATAATTTAAATTCTGCATTTGTTGTAGTGAGCTCAGGGTCTCACCTCGATGAGTCTATTGGGTGGTCTCTACAATTTTCATATATATGAACATTTTTATCACAGAATAGTTTACCTTATCACCGGAAGAAAGCACTATTCCAAAGTATGCATTGATGTACAGTTTGACGTAAAAACGGCAACTGATTATAGACGGATAGAAATATGAAAGAAAAACTATGACATATATTTAATGCTGGAAACTGTGCTTTATTTAAATGTTTACATTTGTTCGTTTAGAACTTTAGAACAATGGCAGACATATGTCAGCAGTCATGAGAGAATGATGTATATATTAATATCTAGCAGAAAAAAATTGTAATGAAAGACAAAAAAATATGATGCAATTACCACAGACGTTGCTGTTGCTACCATCTTCCGGGCAAGAGATGGACAACCTTCAGGAGAAAGGAATTTAATTTGGTTGTTTTGCTGGATTTCGAGCAACGGGTTTACTAGTTTGTTTTTAATAAGTTAAAAGTATGGTAGCTAGCACACTTTACACATTAATAGATTATTTTTTGTATCTTATCATTGCAGTTTTGTAGCTGTAATTAGTTGTGTTTTATTTTAAATTAATTTTCCCTCCTTAGAAAACCTTATTTCATTTAAGTATATGTAGGATTTTTCTCTTTTAAATACAGTTTACTCTTTTCCAGATATCACTGGAAAGACCGAGATAGCTATGGGTATCACAGGAAATCACTCTATAGGGAGTTTTTGCCATCTACGGCAAAACAATACGATAATAGTTAAATGGCATGTTTTAACTTTACTAAATGTAGAAAATCAGCTGATTTGACAATTTATCGTTTATCGTGTTGTTTTGAAGTATATTAAAAAAAACTCCCTAGTGACTTCCAGAGCACCGTTAAAACTCCAGTTTCGTAAAAAAATTATTATCCAAAGATATTAGCTTGCGAACAAATTAATTGAATTCGGATTTTATAAGTAATAATTCCACGTATGTGCATTTTCTTGTTTCATTGTGACTAAATTTGCTCTAAAGGTTTGACGCATATTACAAGACCTAACAGTGAAATGTCAATTAAATCAAACGAATCGTTTGTTTATAATGTAATACAATACAATACAATTATTGATATTGCTATTGCTATAGATTTATTGCTATTTGAAAACCCTGCACTACTTCTATCGAAAAAATTTAATTAATCACAAACTCCCAGTAATCTGGGGACTCTATTTATAAAGCTATATATCATAAAACAAGCAACTTATACGAAACCGCCTCAAGTTGACTGTGCCAAAGCGTAACAAAGAATGTACCAAAATAAAAGTACACAAATCATTGCCAGCGTTTACAATAGCCTTCAACACCAGTTTTAAACTAATTGGTCCCGGAAGCTTTTAAAGTCTATTCTAAACGGGTGATTCATTTACATCTGTTTGATGCCCCAATAAAAATAAACTTGCTTCATTTTCCACTTATTCCTTTAGAGCCATTAAAGCAAAATTACTTCCGTTGCTTAAAGCAGAATTTGTTAAACAAACTCAGTTTAGTTCTACCTATCCAATTTATACTTTATAGCTGAATATATTATCCGAACTGCTGCTAATTTCATGCTTTGTTTTACTCGTTTCACAAAGTAAACTGTTGGTTTTATCAATCAACTTAATTTTGCTTTGTGTTTTTTAACTGTGGGTTTGTATTGCGACTGGCCTGACGATATTAACTCTACTTTACCGTTCTCGATGTACTTAAACGTTTAATATTGTGGTATATTAATTGTTTTGTATTTAAAAGTGTCAAATTTGTTATTACTTTAGCCCCTACATGGAATGATGGATCGATCTTTACTTCTCAGATCAAAATCTGTAACCTTTTAATACAGACTAACAAGCTAAAATGATAGGAAACCTGTGTTAATGCTAAATAAATGTAGTGCCGAGGCACTACTAAGAAAAGTCCAATAAAGTGTAATTTACTATAATAGTGAATAAATTTAAATTTCATAATGTAATTAAATATTATTACATGAAAAAAGTTCAGCCTTTCATTTGGGTGATTATTACACACTTAAGTTTCATATTTCATAAGCAAAAAACTGTTGACTGGCTAACTGACTGTTCGTAGTTAAAAAAATACAATGCCTTAGATCATTGTTAGCCTACTGTCCATCCTTTCCATGTGCGCACTAATAAAGGATTAAAACATATCTCTCCATGCAAAAACTAAAACAAAATCTGAATTTAACATTCAAAATAGCTACCTACTTCACTCTGTAAAGCTTAATATTTTGTAAACTCTACATAATATATTATATACCTCTACTTATAACATTGGGGAGAGACAAAAGGACACTATATTTAATTTCTCATGCAAAAAGAACAAATATAACAGCCATCTAATGCAAATTTATACATTTCTACTTATCGACTAACAATCGTTGACTCAGATAATTCGCAAATTTTATTTATTTACACTTTACACAAAAAATACGCAATTTTGTCCATTACAGTACGCAGTACGTTCATCGCACAGTGCGCAATTTTGTTCATCGCAGTAAGTTTATTACAGAAGTTAGTTATTTTCAGCATTTAAAATATATATGGTGTTTTGAAATAAATAAATTAGGGTCTTTGTGCAAGCTGACAAATAAATCACAACACAGCGTTTCTAAATTATTTATACGTTAATTTGTAAACATAAATATTGTTTGACTTCCTTTATTGTGCAAAACTTGTAATAAGCTGAACGTTTGGGGAACGTTTCAAAACGTCCAGGTGCATAATGTCCAGGTCGGGTTGGATAAAATAATAAGTTAGCTTAGTTTCGGTGAATTTTGGTCAGGTTGGGTTTAGTTTAGCCTACGTGGTTTAAGTTAGTTTAGTACAAGTGATAATTTTTATAACGTACCCGGACGTTCTGCACCTGGACGTTTTGAAACGTACCCAAAATGTGTCAAGCAACTGTAACCCAATATTTATACAGGTATATTTGTGTTTTGATGTTTGTGTTTGCTCGGTATTTTTACGCCAACAAAGTTCTGAATGATTATGTTGGCAGCATTTCAATCATTTTGCTCTTTTAAAGACTAGTTGTATCATAAAATATTCCCAGTCTGTTATACTTACAAATAATACGTTTAAAGAATATTTTTTAAGTATTAGATTGTAAGTGAAAAGGAATTGTCATTACTATTGTAGGCCTACTGAATTACTACTAAATATTGGACTGCATGAATCATTACTCAAGAAACATTAAGTAAACAATGTATTCAGAAGCCATTTAGATTCATTTCAAATACTTTTTCGTACACAAATCATCAAACGAAAGCCCGACGTTAAAATTTTTTTAATTTTACCAGGAGGCATTACGTTATACGTTGATAAAAGTTAAGTAATAAAACGAAACCATTTCTTAAATTGGGGCCGTGTCGTACTCAACTTAATGATACAACAGAAACAACGACAATATTGCAGCGTTTTCGTGAACACTTAAAACCGCTTATCTCTGGATTTAGCGGGTTCGAAACCTGAACGCAACGCTGCTGAAGGGAGTGGGGCAAATGGAGCATTAGGAAAATTACATGTACTGCTTACGCCTGCGATTTCCGCCCCCCCCCCCCACGTCCACACGGGCCGAAAAAGTACTCGAGTAAAGTGTGCGGCTGTGTCAATAGCTGGCTCGACGAAATCTGAAGATTTCCCTTAAATATAAAGAGGATGGTTGTCGGGAGGGGTGGTTGTCATGGTAACCGCGGTTTGTGACGTCATTGTTGTCAACAATGGGAGAGAGTGACCCCTTCAAAGGAGGGGGAGAATGATCCGGCATTGACGGGTCATGTGCATGTGTGTGCGCGTGTGTGTGAACGTGTTTTGTTTTATTTTCCGTCCAGGTGTCCACCGACCCTCCCTTCATAATTGTACCCCGACATAAAAGGGTCCACCTTATTAGAATCTACCCTTAATGAATACAAGGGCCTTTGTCTTAACCCTCGTTTTCCCACTGACTGTAACCACAGTTAAGACAATTCGTTTTGGGCATGTCTTTAAAAAAGGGGCGGTTACAACAGGGGCTCCTAATGGTTCGTCCGGTGGGCTCGTTTGGGGCGCGACAAATTAGGCGGTTAGGGCTGGCAAGTATTTTGTCCAGCGAAACGGGCTTATGATGTTGACATGTTTTTCAGTAAGGGCAGTATTGACGGAATCAACAATCTTATCGATTTTCCTTATGACAACTATTACATTTTTAAACCGAAATTCCCTGATACAATAAAACACTTTGTCTTTTAACTTCATTTTCCCTTTTTTTATTTTAATGAGTTTTTTGCTCTGGTTGAACTAATTTTACTGTAATGATCTCAAAGCAAAAGTTTCTAATGTCCATATAATTTGTTTAACTAACAATACTCATTTAAACTCGTTCAATTAAAAACATATCGTGCTTCTTAAGTACGTTCTTTAAACAACCTTATCGGACCTTTTCTGTTAATTCACGCCTAATACTTTTTTTGGCGCAGCGACGGGCGTATGGTCTAATCAAGTGATAAGATGAGGTTTTGAGATTTAATGTTAAAAGAAAATTCCAAGTGGACACTCAATAGAGAGCGAAATATTTTCATGAGCAATTCTTAATATATTTTAAATGGGATGGAAAAACAAAAACTGAAAAAGTAGTGATGCTAAATTAAAAGACAAAATCCTTGTTTCAATCGATGTAAAGTTTATACAAAACTCCTGCTTATTGTAAGCTTGAAAAATACGTCATATCAGGCATTTCAATACTGTTACAAGTACATCAGGGCTGAACTGCCCCATGTAACACTCCTCCAAATAACTGAACATACTTCCCCCCCCCTCTCCGATTTAAAATACTTTTACTCATCCACCCCCAAAATAACGTCCAAATCAAGCGTAACAAAAAGTCCAAGCTGAAATCAAACATGAGACATCCTGACAAAAACGTCGCCTCGAAGTGTCTCCGCAGTCGCGGCAAAAAGTGGAATGCCCTTGTGGTGTCCCAATATCAGGTGGACGACGACGTCTGCTCGGATCAATTCTGCGACGAAGAGGACCCCCCGGGACACCCGCAGACCCTCGGAGTGTCGGGTTACTGTAGGTCCTAGTGATCCTAGTGATCCTATTGGTCCTATTGGTCCTAGTGGTCATAGATATCTCTCCTGGGGATTCAAACGCTAGGCTAGATTAGGCTAGGTAGGAGTTTGTGTTCTTGGGGGGTCTAGTGTTTGTCCGGTCTGTGATGGATAAAGGTAGCGAGAGGTGTTTAGAGTGATACTTTTCTGCAAGTCGATATTTGGCTTGAAATATTGACATGGACCCCCACTGAAAATACAGGCCATGCTGCAGCGATCGCAGCGCTGCGCCACGTCACACAAGTAGGCAGGGAACTAACATCCCATGTTTACATTTTATTGCTAAATGCCAAATATCCCTTGTTTGTTTACGTTTTTTCTGTTTACATTTCATCATTAAACGTCAAATATTGCTAGTTTATTTACGTTTTCCTGTTTTGATTTAAAAGTAACTGATGAGCAGCACAGCTGTGAGTCCTGAGCCAGACTTTCAGACCACCTATTGTTTGACGTCATAAATCCTGCAGCATGGCCTGTATATGTAGTGTGGCCTTGCATGGACCCGATAAGCCATCAGTTTCTCCCCCGAGAGAAAGTAAATGTTGAAGGATATTCAGGTTTGTTGTGTTTTTGTAAAAAGAAGAGTATCAGCAAAAGTGCTGATCTAGGACGATTTCCAGAAACCCCGATTTAGAAAAATAATGCCTCACTAATTTTTATACAGCTAAATATATTAATTTTGTTAGTATCATACTTAAAGCTATTATTTTTCATACTTAAGCCTATTCAATCACTAATTAGAATCTGGTGGCCATACAAACCTGTGCCCATTAAACAAAAAGTATTGATAACAAAACGCATACAAAACTGCAGCCATATTATTTTCAAACCTCACCAGAGCGAGCTTAGTGCACTGCTCTTGAATGTCATAAATTCAATTAAAAACCCCGAGTGCATTCATTAATCCAAATTACGAACGGGTTGAATAACATTTACCCGAAACCCCGATAGAATCAGTGATAAATGCCAAGCGAACCGATAATTCTACCACTATTCACTCGCCCGAAGAGTTTTATATTTATTAATTTTTGAAAGTACCTGCCCTTTCGCCCTTTTGGTCCCGCTGGGTTTGTTTGAAACCAGACACTTCATAGGTTTTGTCACTATAATCGAACCGGATTCTTTTCACGGTTGCGGATCAAAAATCGCAGATATTCAATTGGAGCATTGACACCGAGTCGGGACGGGGATGCAGTTTGTTAATTGCGACGTCGAGCGCTGCGCTGTTTTCAAAATCTTTTCATCCCGGCGCATTCACTCTCGGGCTCTTTAGCTCATACTAATTACGGCCGCATTGAAATATAATTTTGCAAAAAGCTTCGGTTGAGGTACCGTGTTTGCCAACCCCCCCCCCCCCCCGGTAACCGCTGTGACGAGTGAATTAAAGAAGTCGACTCTATTGATCATGACGTCGGGGCCGCCATCTTGGATACGGTTTGTTTACTGTCACTGTGCACAGGAGATGCTCGGGTGCGGGGGAAATGCACTAGAGATATGGAAAGTCATTAACTTGATGTGTAATAGATATAGAATGATATATCTTGAGAGCTCTGGAATAACTGTTCGTTCGTCTGTAATTTGCATTATACGAATCATTATAACGACTTAAGATATCAATTATATACTTAGTTTTTACATGTGTGTACGACTACTGGAGTGAATTTTTGAGACGGATTGAACTCGAATTTTATTTACCACATTTTGTGTTATTGTATGTTTTTATCGTTGTGTTTGTGATTACAATGTAAAATTGGTGTTATATATTTTAGCTTTGTGATTTGAGAAAATGCAGCTATCATAATACTTTTCATGCATTTTTACTCTTTTGTAACGTAAACTATTTCCACCTGAAAGAGGGTATAGGTGCTCAGAGGAAGGTAAAAATAAGTCAAAATAACCGATTTTGTTATGGTTTGTGAATATGAAGATTGTAGAACAGTGAGAAGAATTAAGTTGAATTACAAATATAGTTACGTATGTTTAATTTATTCCGTTCCTGTTTCAAGTGGGAGCAAGTAAATTTTGTGAAACAAAAACTAAGCAACAGGAGCATTCTGCTAAGACCATTTTCGAAAGGATGTATCCACATTTCCATTATGAGTATTTATTAACTGTCCGCGATAGAAATCTTGATTCGTCCTAATCAGGGGGTTCCACAAGGAAGTCTTACTTACTCTGATTGTTTTACAATAGGTGCACCAGTTAGCCCAAATGTACTTAATGTACTTAATGTAGCCCAAATAACTTAAGGGGATCCGCCACCAATACGGGAGATGTTTTGATTTTTTGAGATAAATAAAAGTTTGACTACCAAAAGTGGTTCAACTCCTCGCTCCTCGCTCTAAATCCCCTCAAGAGTTTGCTTTTTTTAATTAAAAAAATCTTGGTAGTCACAAATTTAGCCTAAAGTTTGAATTCGTTGAAAACTGATAAATACCAAAGGAATGCTTAGCTGATTAAAGGAGATATTTAAAAGGCTTTGTAATAGCCTTTAAGTCAGAGCATCAATAAAATGAAAAGATTTTAAAGGTTTCGATTATTACAATCTCAGATTCTTCCCTTTACCAGAACTTTAATTCATCAGACTCCACCTTATGTAATGTGTGATGTGTGTCTTACCATGTTGTAATCAAAGATGAAGAGGAAGGGCACGTACTAAAAAATAAACTAGCTGATCCTATATTTTTCACCATTGAGTGATTACAATTTTATGCCACATACAATTATGGTTATAACTTCGGGCTGCCCTTTTTAAAATATTATTAATTTTTTGATATTAAGGACTGTTACAAAAGTATAAAAATTCGAAGTTTTACAACAATGTATTTCCATTGCACTTTGTTTATTTTTTACTCTTTAACAAGAATTTATTTATTTAATTTAAAAAGTAATTGTTTTATTTCAAATATAATTAATTTAAATCATAAATTAATTTCACAATCCCAGAGTGTTTAAAACGTTCAATATTAAATTGATGTATATTACCTAACCTTCATCATGGTGGACAAAAAATGTTATTTTTTCTGTTTAATTTTACTTTAGACTTTAAAACCACAAGTATTTGAAGTGTGGTGTACAAGTAATTTCACATTTAAAACATTAATTGGAATTTTTTACATTGCACCACATTTGTAGTCATAAACGCGGTAGAATAAGACTGCTATTATTGTTGAAACAATAACTTTTAATATTTGACTGAATCATTCCGGCCTTTTCGCCGGGGTGACTCTGTGTTCTTCAGCCTCCATTGCGCTGGAGGTCTGGGACGAGCAGAGGGTACAGCTTAAAAACTGGGTTCTGCACCTCCCAGGCTGCCGGATAGTACAGGGGCCCGGGTCAGCTCAGCCAACTGACCTGGCTGCCCTATCAGCCGGCGAAAATCCCCTTGGCCGTGGCGGTGCCGGTTGGCGACCGGGTAGAGCCCTGCTGCGGTCACGGGGGGGCTCTGCCGAGGCCACTGCTCGTCTAGGACCGCCGGTGTTTTGGGGGCGGTCGAGCGCGGATATAGTTGCTCTGGTGACGGGTCGGTTTTGACAATCACATTGGGGTACTGTTTTGGGGGGTAACAAACGCCCAGTCTTGGGGGCTAATCCAGACATCATGAGCGGTTCAAAAGGAAAAACAATTCAAAAGGTGCAGGAATCTTCCCGGGGTACCCTAACCCCACAAAGCAACCAACAACGCTCTTCTCTGAGCGGGCTCGACGACGGGGTGGCAAGCCCCTTCGAAAGAAGGTCGCGGGTCGAAAGATCGCCGCCGAGCCGTGTCGTGACACCTGCCTCATCGGTTGCCAGAACATCAGCGGCCACCGATGAGACACCCACTCTAAATGAGCGGATGGACGATGGAACGTCTCCTTTCGAGGCAGTCATCGCGCTCGCCAAGCAGCAGGAGGACGAGCACATCAAAAAGTGCTTTGACATCCTCGCTGTGATGAAGGCCGCGACCAACCGGCAGAAGAATATCAGCCAGGATGTGAAGGATGGCATCGTCCAATTGGAGGTCAGCCTTCACCACATCATCCAGTTGAGGAGGTCGTGGCAGTCATGTGAGTCGGTGACTGCTTCGACGCAGACGACCCCGTCACTGCGGGTAAAGGCTCAGGCGGCCGGTGGGAAGCGGGCCGCTTCTAGCCCCGCCCAACCGGAGGCTGAGAAGAAACCTCGGGGAAACGGTCCAGGGGAGACATCGGACCCCGAAAAATGGACCGACGTCGTCAGGAAGAGGGGGAAGAAGAGAGACCCTCCCCAGCAGCCTGGAAGCCAGCCTGGCACCCAGGACAAGAAGAAGGCGCCAAGGAAGAAGTCCCGCAAGCAGCGGCCGGACGCTCTTCTCATCAAGCCGTCGGAGGGGAAATCCTTCGCCGACGTGCTGGGCGAAATTCGCAGCAAAGCGAAGCCCGATGAGAAGGGCGCCGTCATCAAGGGCATGAGGAAGACCCGAGCCGGCGATCTTTTGGTCGAGCTCGGTGACGCCTCCAAAAGTAAAGCCGCCTTCAGCGAGGACCTGCAGACTATCTTGGGGGCGAACGCGACCGTCCGCGTTCTCGAACCCAAGTCGACGCTGGAGGTGAGGGACCTTGACGAGCTGACGACCGAGGCGGAGGTGACTGCTGCCGTCAAATCCGCCATCGGCGACAACGTCGAGGTGAAAACCTTCCTCTCAAAGGCGAACGCTCGGGGTCAGAAGGTGGCGATCCTCACGCTGGGAGCCAGAGCAGCTGAGAAGCTCCTGGAGAAGGGCCACCAGTCTGGTATGTGAGCTGTCGGGTGCGCGAGAAGCTCGTGGCCTCCAGATGTTTTAAATGTTTGGGGTTCGGTCACGTAGCTAATCGCTGCCCTGGACCCGATAGAAGCCAGCCGCCGCTCTGCTTCAAGTGCGGCGGCCAGGATCACAGGGCCAGCGCATGCAATGCAGCGTTGTCATGTGTCCTGTGTACAGAAGCCGGCTTGAAGGGCGACCAGCTCAAGCATTCCGCTGGGTCTGGTCGTTGCGGGCAGTACAGGCGGGCCATCCAGGAGCTTCGCCAGAAACAACAGAAATGATCAGTGTTCTGCAACTTAATATGCAGAGGAGCAGGACAGCAAACGACTTGCTGTTCCAATTCGCTACGGAGCAGGGTGCTGACCTACTGCTTCTCAGTGAGCAGTACCAGAACCGACGCTCCGCGCAGTGGTTCTCGGATCCCTCCGGCACTGCGGCGATTTGGATCTTGGACCTCGGGAAGGTGCCTGTTCTCGATTCCGGATCGGGCAACGGCTTCGTTTGGGTGAGGAGCAGGGGTTTCACTGTCTTCTCCTGTTACCTCACGCCTAACCAACCGATCGCAGACTACCGCCACATGGTCGATTCCATTGAGGATGAGATCATGAACACCTCTGGCGGGGTCATAGTCGGTGGCGATTTTAACGCCAAAGCCGTGGAATGGGGTTCCCCGCGGACCGACACTCGAGGTCGTTACGTCCTCGAGTCGGCTGCCAGGTCGGGCCTCTGTATCCTTAATACGGGCGGCATTTCCACCTTTCGCCGTCCGGGGTGCAGAGAGACGATCCCTGACATATCCCTTGCCTCTGAAGGGATTGTCCAGCGGATCTCCGACTGGCGTGTCTGCGAGGAGTATTCCTCTAGCGACCACCAGGGGATCCTCTTCAAGGTCCTTCCCGAGGGTGCGCGCTTGCGCGCTGAAACTGCTCCTCTGGCTCGACGCTGGAACACCAGTCGTCTGAGCAAAGACACTTTAAAAGAAGTAATTAAAGACCAGAGCATTGTGAATTTCACAGGTGCCGAAGATTTGGCAGCATCGACGATGCGTCTCATCGCGACCGCGTGTGAGCTGTCGATGCCCGGAGTTTCCCGCCGCCACAGGAAGAAGCCGGTTTACTGGTGGACGCCTGAAATCGCGGAACTCCGGAGGAGATGCCTTGGTCTCCGACGAGCTGCACAGCGAGCCAGGAACCGCCCTGATGCAAATGCCAGATCGGCTGAGCACAGAGCGGCCCGCCGAGAGCTCCGCGGTGCCATCAACCGGAGTAAAGTAAGGTGCTGGAAACAGCTGTGTCAGGATATCGACAACGACCCCTGGGGGATGGGCTACAAACTTGTAACCCAGAAGCTAGGGGCTCGCTCACCACCTGCGGTCATGGAACCACAAGCCATGGCCGCCGTCGTCGACACACTGTTTCCCAGCCACCCAGTTCGGCCAGTCAGGGAATTCGGAGAGGTAGGCGCCTTCCCAGTCTTCCGGGAAGAGGAACTCACCGCCGCCGTCCGATCCCTACGACCCAGAAGAGCGCCCGGTCCCGATGGCATTCCGGCGGAGGTGCTCAAGCTCGCTGCGGAGGTGAATCCAAGGCTTCTGCTCGATATGTTCAACGCGTGTCTGGCGGAAGGCGTTTTCTTTTCTTCGTGGAAGGTTGCCCGCCTTGTTCTTATCCCGAAGGCGAAGAGCACACCGGGGACCCCTTCTTCTTTCCGACCCCTGTGTATGCTCGACACGGCCGGGAAAGTGCTTGAGAAGCTCCTGCGCGTCAGGCTGACCGAGGCCATCGTCTCTGCGGGGGACTTGTCCCCGCAGCAGTACGGCTTCAGATCCGGCCGCTCTACCATCGACGCTATTCAGGAGGTAGTTGAGGCAGTGCGGAGGGCGGAGGATCACAACCATTGGTCGCGCCGCGTGGTCCTTCTCGTCACGCTCGACGTGAAGAACGCTTTTAACTCCGCCAGGTGGAGCGATATGCTGTGGGCGCTTGAGCATACGTTCCAAGTTCCCTCCTACCTCCTGCGTATGATAGAAGCGTATTTGTCAGACCGCGTTCTGTTGTACGACACGACCGAAGGTCAGCGGCGCATTCCCATCACTTCCGGGGCTGCGCAGGGGTCCAATCTCGGACCAGATCTCTGGAACGTGTCCTACGACAGCTTGCTGAGGCTAGACATGCCTGATGAGACCCGCCTTGTTGGCTATGCTGACGACGTCGCTGCCTTGATCGCTGCGAGGAACGTCGAGCAGGCAAAACTGAGGCTCAGCGTTGTAATGGCCAAGGTCAACGGGTGGATGCGAGATCACGGCTTGTCCCTGGCTATCAGTAAGACGGAGATCGTCGTCCTCACCAAAAAGAGGATAAACACCGTGTTCCCGGTGCAGATAGGTGACGTCACACTCGAGACTAAGCCTGCTGCAAAGTACCTGGGAGTCATGGTCGACAGCAGACTGTCTTTCGGCGAGCAGATCCAGCGCGCCGCCGACAAAGCCGCTAAGGGTGTCGCTGCCCTTGGTAGGCTTATGCCCAATGTCGGCGGTCCTCGTTCCTGCAAGCGCCGTCTGCTCATGACTGCCGTCCAGTCAGTCTTGCTGTACGGGGCGGAGGTATGGGCTCACGCACTCGAGAAGCGAGTCTACCGAGACCGGCTTGCCCGAGTCCAGCGCCGAGGAGCTCTGCGGGTCGCTTCGGCCTACCGCACAGTCTCCGAGCCTGCTGTGATGGTGATCGCCGGAGTCATTCCCGTCCTCTTCCTCGCGAGGGAGAGGCAGGCGATTTACCGGAGGAGGCCTGAAGTGGGCCGGGAAACAGCTGCCAGGGAAGAGCGCGATCGCAGCTTCGACTCTTGGCAGCGCGACTGGGAAGCCGAGCTGAGGGGACGTTGGACCTTCCAGCTCATACCTTCCGTCCGACCATGGGTGGAACGGCAGCACGGCGAGGTCGATTACTACGTGACCCAGTTTCTTTCTGGGCACGGGTACTTCCGAGCCTATCTGCACCGGATGGGCAAGGTCGCCAGCCCGGACTGTCTGTATTGCCCCGGCATCCCAGACACGTCCGAGCACACTTTCTTTCAGTGCGACCGTTGGCACGTCCGCCGAGCCTCGCTTTCATCTGAGATCGGCGTGGTCGTCAGCCCAAACAACATCGTCGAAGCTATGCTCCAGGGAGAGGGCAACTGGAACTGTGTCCAGCACTACGTCCAGGCCATTCTTCGGGCGAAAAAGGTCGACCTCGATCGGCCTTAATCCTCAGCTTTTCCCCAAGGAGGTTGCCCTAGTGGCGTAATATCAAAGGCCTAGCCCGAAGTAATGTGTGAAACAGTTCCAGGCTAGTGTCCTCGGTGCCGAGGGAGGTGGTTTAGTCGGTAGTTCACGGGACATCGAGCTCGTGGGAGTCCGACACTACTGAGGGGACAATGAGCCCCTCAGTGTGCGTAAATGCATTCCACCTCCTACCAAAAAAAAAAAAAAAAAAAAAAATATTTGACTGATAATGGTTGTTAAATAATTATTTAAATGGAAATTTCACAAATAAATCATTATCTTGAATTTGATTAACATCTCACTTTTTACGATTTGCTAGAAGATTTTCTAGGATTTAAGGCGGTCATTAGTTTTACCATTTCAAGAACAGATTTATCATTTAAATTCTTTCCTCCAAATCTCCTCTTGCTTTTTTTTGTAACTTGAAAAGTCTTCAGGTCAATATTTCCAATAGTATAACATATTTATAAACAACTTGAAGTTTTTAATTTTTTTTAATAAAAGATTTATTAAAGTCAAATCCTTTCCAAACACTGATTTTAATAAAAACCCTATAACGTTATAGAATTGAAGTTAAGCTTTTTCTTCTATTTCGTACCACAAATTGATTAACAATCTTACTTCAATTCAAATCAACGCCCTTGAATAAAACCCCTTATCCTTTCAGGACCGAAACGTACCCGCATTATATCGTCATACGATCCCCACATTCCACATTAAGTTCCAATATTCATTATTTTTTATTACAAAACTCAAAAAACCAAACATATTCTGTCCCCCAACCCGTGCACATGTGCCGTCGACATGTGCGGCGCTGCTGCCCTGTCCCGGTGTCGGGGACGTGCCCCTGGACTAATTGTGGGCACAAAAAGCTGCCCCGGCTGCCCCGCTGCCCCGTCCCCACATTTGCATGGCCCGCTCCGCGCTCCAATTTAGTCTGGCCACCTCCTTAATGACGACAGGACCGAGACCAATTACCAGGTAGGCCCAGCCTCATTGGTTTATTGCTTTTTTATTGGCGCGATTCATTATTGATTGTGATTTTTAAAGGTTTTGCGTTTGTTTAGGTGTTTACGTGTTAAGGGGTTAAGTGTTACTGTAATTACAGGGTGTTTTTTTAACGCTACCCATTTTTTTGATTCAATAATGCTCATATAAATGTAAAATAAGCATTGTTTTGTTAATCTTTACATTTTATACAACCTATTATTTCATTTTGATCACGTTTAGTTTACATTGTGTGTTCAAACAATCCCCCATTGGCATTTGTATAAAGTTGTGCTCTCTCCATCAAATTCCCTAACACGTGTTGCAAGGTACCTCTCTGAATTTCTTGCATTAAATTTGTTATGTTTGTTTGGATGTGCTGAATATCCTCTGCATCTTTTTCGCAGGCCCTACTTTTTATATAGGCCCTATCCTCAAATGAAATAATAAAGTGGCGTCAAATGGGGATCTTAGGGGTAAAATCATTCACTGTCAAAATAAAGTTTTGGGTTGCTTAAAAACACCCCTGTATTTTGAGTTTAAGGTTAAGTGTTTAATAGTGTTATTATTTTTTGTGTTTATGATTTAGAAATACTTGTTATCAGTCATTTTTGCATTTTAATTTATTTCATGTTTTTTCTCTTATTCATAACATACTTGTGATGTAATAGCATAGTAGATTTTTTAAGTAGGATGATTATCGTCTACTTAAATTAATTTTTATATACTTATCACAATGCTTTTTAAGGGTTGATTTATTCCAAGAAAATAAGTGCAAGCCTTTCTTTACACTAAATAACGTGATATACAAGGTGTGTAGAATTTTATTTTAAAAAGTTAGTCGGAAAGGAATGTTGTATAAAATGTTGGACCTATAGTTATCAGTTGTCCGCATTGCTACTTCAATTTGTCACGTTGTGTGGTTTATTTAACCGGTATTACTGTTAGCGCCAACATCACATATGGGCCAACTAAAATGTTTTTTTTTACATTATTCAAATAACTGTAAATCTTATGGAGAATTAGCTTTGCACACCGAATCACCAAAATTATTTTTTCTTCAATATTTTACGTTTATGCAATACGCTTTTCATAATCTTAATTTAAGAAATTGCTAAAAAATCTTTGATAAGTTTGTCAAAGAACTAAAAAGATATTTGTCGTTGAAATTTCAACTTATTCTTTTGTTAACTTCCAGATTGTCCCTTTTGTGGTTATTTTTTGTTTGAAGTTTAACATGCAAAATAAAAATCACCAACTACAAAATTCAAGTAAAAAAAGTCCAATAAACAATAACTCAAGGTTTTGTATGTTTTTATTTAAAAAAAACTTCCCTCCAGTTGCCGCAAATACAAGCAAGGTTTAACAAAATGCACCAGTCCCTACCATCATAAACTAGCTCAATATTTTCGATACAATTTTACTGAAACGTCTCAAGAGTAATATTTTCTCCAGTTGCAACGACTGACCGTAAGTCTATACACATGTATCTGCCAGCACGCGGTGCTAGGTGTGTTGTGGCCGTCCTCTGCAATAACTCCGATATCCCGGCCAGGCCGTCAGCCGGTGTTTTTTATCGCCTACGTGTCTGTTGTACCAGCTCTTTTTGCTCCAATACACTTTATTCCCCTTCCGTGTATTTGTTTTCTCGTAATTTAATTAAATTTTAAATCGTGCCCGCTAATACGTGCAACTTGGCCTAATTGAAAATTGCAGATCGTAAATTATTTACGGGTAGAAGTTTGCCTGCGGCTTGTTTTAGAGAATCGGTTTAGGGTGAAAACAGTTTCGAGGTAAATTTGCCAAACACATGGTAATACAGGTTATGCACGTGTTAAAAGCAGGTTTTAGATTATATTTCATTGGACTTATAAAAATAAGTTAAACATTATGCGAGGTTTATTCGCCTAGTTAGAAAGAGAATTAGAAAAAATTTTAAAACAATGAATTCAATATGAGTTTTTCCAAAATAAATTTGATGCTGAACGATTGCAATCCCAAATATGTTACATAGATTTTTGTTCTCAACTATCATTAAGTTTTCGTTAATGTTATCAAAAATATTGCATAATTTTATAGCAAAATAAGCCGTTACTCAAAAAATAAATTTAGTTTAGCAATATTTCATGTAATGGTAAATTTTTCTTCATGATCAAAATAGACCGTGTGCTAGCATTGGAGCCAACAATTATAGTTAGAGCAAGTACATGAATGTAAAAGAGACGAGAAAAATTACATTAATATTAGAACATACTTTTTGCAAAAACCTTCAATCGAGTTTGAAGTGCAAGAATTCTTTAGCACTTGGTTGAGAATATGCAAATCACATCCACGCGTGTTTTAACAATACATTTGACATACAATATTTGAATCAGCTGTATTTTTTTCCTTTGTGTCGGAGCAATTTCTAAAAAAGATAGTAAATTTTCTTTTTGCAGTAAATATTATTTTCTGGCATACACAACGTAAACATGAATTTTCAAAGTTGATAATACGTAAAAACGGATGAATTCATAGTAGTGTAGTTAAAAATCACGTTTCTAAGAATTTAGGATTTTATTTGACACAAGCTATTTAGCTTTTGTTTTTTGCGGACATTTGTCGTCACCGATTAGTAAAAAAAGATTTCACAACGTTTCGGGATCTGAAATCTGATCCCGTCTTCAGGTGGAAACGAACCTAAAACATAACAAGATTAGTAACACACAGGCAGACAATCTGGACAAAAACACTGCTAAAACAGAGAACAGTAAAAGCTGTCACAATTAATGTAGATAACTAATGTTGTAAGACAAACTCATTCATGTATGAACCACAATATTGAATTTCAAACAAAGAATAAAACCTGGTTAGGACCGTTTTTGAGACAGGAATTAGTTATTTTTAGACTTTGAAATAAGTCTTTAACGCTGCTTTTGATTAAGGTGCACAAACAAGCAAGAATACATACATAAAAACATTGCTCATAAAAAGTAGACCTCTATTGGATAGTAAAACCTAAATTATTTAAATTCAACGACTTGGTAAAAACAATTACCACTGATTATCAGCTTTTGTGAACTTTGTACCATCTCTTAACTAATGCACTCGCATTAATACACATGAAAGATCATATGTATGTAACAAGCAAGTATACATACATAAAAACATTGATTATAACAGTAGGCTCCTATTGGATAGTAAAATCTTAATTATTTAAATTCAACGAATTGGTAAAAACAATTACAACTGATCATCAGCTTTTGTGAAATCTGTACCATCTCGTAACTAACACTCTCACATTAACACACATGAAATATCATACAAAAAGCTACAGTATCTAACCTCTCACAAAATTAGCAACTGATTTACCACAGAACCCGAAGAACTCGTGTGTTTTCCTACTTAAAGCCACCTAATCGGACGGGCAACAACAAACGGAATAAATATCTGAGGTAATGCAGCGACAGCGACGAGGCCACGACATTGGCTGCAGGTCATGCGACCGTCACGCAGCGTCACGCCACGTCACGTGACGCGCTATCAGCGTTATCAGCGTGATAAGCGTGATGTATGGGGCGCCGCGAGACGTAACCTTCAATTAATTACGGGGATTAAGCGCCACCATCGCTTAACTGGGGGAAACGAAGTAAAATTGGGTTATGCTCTTTGAGTAGGTGACTGTTAATTGTTTGATAATTGGGAGAACGTATTACTTTTGTTGTAAATTTGTTGTGAAGAGAATTTTGTTTAGGCAATAATCTTTAGGTGATATAATGTTTGGAGACAAAATATATTCGCTTCGTTTTTAACTCTGTTGGTTTTTGTAGGTCCACGCACAAAGATAATTTGTATTAAGTTTCGTGTTTTATTCAAATATTTTTCAATCCCAAAAGAAAGCCTTGAAAAATGAGATATTTAAGCAAGGGCAACAATTTTTAGCGTGTATTTACGAACACCACGCTATACATTGTTCTCAACATAATATACTTTTATTTTTGCTATACAAATAGTAAGAGTATTAAAATATCCATCCGTTTTCAAACATTATTTGTTTCTCTTAACACATTCAAGCTTTAATATAATGCTGTTTTTCATAGAAATGTTCTCTCGTAATTTTTTTCATTACATTGTTTGCAATGCACTCATGCTCATTATATATTGATTACTTTTAAAAATCCTGCAATAGTCAATTGTATTGAATTTCCTTTTTAATTTGACGACGTGAAAAACTTATTAGTTGGCAACGAAAACCCTCGGAGATGATGAGGACTTTGACTTTACCTCCTCTCCTCAAAGACTCGAAACAAATCACCCTCAATTGGAATTGAATCGTTCAAGAACTCCCCACCGGTGTTAATTTATTCTATATTAATTCGCTATTCAGCGGCACAATGGCGCTAATCGTACATGAAATATGACAGGTTAATATACAAGGTCTGGACCATTATTCATCCCTTGTACTCTCCCCTGGCCCGCTGGCGTCCCTGGACTAGTCCACCCTCGGCCCCTCCGCACTGACCCTGGACTGACCGGTGCACTGGGGTAGTCTGCTGGGGTAGGCTCGAGGGTAACCTAGGCTGTAGAAAGAATCTATCAAAATCAAGTGAGAAGTAAGGCATCTTTTGTAACACTCGACATTTTATTTCAGTGGTCATTTCTTCTATTTAATTACAGTACATCTCGGATTATCCGGATTAATGTGGCGGAACACCGATCCGGATAACAAAAAATCCGAATATACCGAGGTCATTACAATATTGCCTAAATAACGATCGCATGCCTTAGCCCCTGCTAAATTTATGCTGCAAACGGTGTATCAAGACTGTACAAGTTAATCTTTCAAAATTTACGGGGGTATAATTTTGAAACAAATTTAAGAGCTAAACTTCATAATATTAATCATAAGAATATAATGTTAACTTTTACCGGACTTATACGGCTTAGGTTAAAAAAAACAACACCAGATTAAAATTTTAAATTTATTAAGATAAAATAATCATAGCTCTAAATCGAAATAATCATGACGAAACTTAAAGTAACTCGAAATTTATTACAGTAATTCTTTCTTAAGAAATAACATAACACATTAAATGACAGCGATAAACAAACTCGCAAAATTGCCGTAGGCTACGCCGTTGATTACTGCTAGCGCCCCAAGTAGAAATCCAGAAAACTATGTTTACGAAAATGCTGTATTGTACTGTTAAGACAATGCGGTTACTTCAATTATCGTGATTCCAAATGCGTTCAGTTATGTATTACATTCGCTTTTTACTTTTAGAAAACGCATTTCACCCGTAAACTCGCTAAAATCATGTATTTTCCGTGATTTTAATTTTTTTCATTTCTCGGACTGACCGGTCCGGATAATCCGGGATCCGGATAATGTGGGGTCCGGATTATCCGAGGTGTACTGTACTTATGTCTTTATGAAGTAAAGGGAATGTCTGAGAGGGAAGTATGTCGAAGTTGGCATGGTTCCAGGGTTTTTATAAATTTAGACATTCCTTCCTTAAACATATCGAAAACAAGAAAGTACGATAACGTTCGACGCGCAGAAAAACATTTTTTTATATTTCTTTAGGTATTTCAATTTCTGTGATCTCCTACGTTGACACTGAATTTTGAGACTGATTATAATTTTCTCCGAACAATTCAAACTTTAAATTGGTATAACATTCCAAATGCTTATGTGGTTCTCACGCTTTTGACATAAAACTGAAGTGGCCAGATGATATTTAAGATGAAAATTTACTATTGTAATGCTACAATATTGCCGGCCATAAAGACTGGATGTTATTTATTTGTAATAATCATTGTTACTATTGACCCTGTAATAAAGATTTCTTTCAAATAAATCTATTTACCAAACCTCAATTTAGCATTAGATCACTATCCTGAACATATGAAAACATAAAAACAGCAATAAATCATGTAAAAAATAGACATTTTCAAATTTTGGCTGTTAATTTGTAATTTTCTAAAGACAATACATTTGCAAGTAAAACTCCGTCCATGAGTTTATTTTCAGGGGGCGAGCTGAAAAAATCAATCCAAATGCTGTCTGCTGATATTTGTAAATTTTTCAGTTTTACCCTCTCGCCTTTAAACTTGTTTTCGGTTAAAAACCACTTTCTGTTAAACATATTTTACGTAACGCATAAATTTATATGTTACCCTACAGAAAGCGGCAAAATATATCCAGCATGTTTCCGCCACCTAATAAAAACATGAAATCGCCCTATTCATTTGTCTTATCCATTTTACGAGTTGTACCCCTTGCTATGTTGTAGATAGGACGATAAACGCAGTACATACACACATAGGTCAGCCGCCCTGTAGGTATACGCCTTACCGTGTTACGCCCATAGCGTATAATATGCAGCGTATAACATGCAGCGTGGCACCTGGATATATACGTCTGCAACACGCACCACGATCATATCAATGATACATAACAAGTGTGGTTTAAAAGTTGTTCGCATTAACTGCACAGAGATCTAAGTTATGGATTAGGTTTTAGGGGGAATTAGTTTCTTAGAATGTAGTAAATGTTGGGATTAACATGAAAAACTTCGGTTTCTAGTTAAGGAAAAGTCAAAAATATAATCTTACCTCTGTAAGATTATAGTTTATATAGTTGATATAGTTTATGTAAGTCTAAGGTAATTTAATCGTTAAAGCGGAGGATGATTAAGGTAATATTGTAGTTCAGTTCAAAGAACACAATACTAGATTTCAACTAACCTATTTTTTATACATATTAACACGCATCTATTTTTACAGTTTTTCTTTCCTAAAACATTAGAAAATTTCAAACATGGTTTTAAAATGGCCTTTGAAATAATTTTAATTTTTTGACGTCTAATTTTAAACGTCTTTCAACCTTTACACTAGACTCTCCAGCATCTCAGGCGGTCGTCACAATACGGATGCACAGTTTATATTACATATACAAATTTTGAAGGCACGCTTAACACTAATTACTTTCCCAATGGAAAAGTAATGAGCTGAAGTATTGAGCTGAGTAATGATCTCTCAGTCTCAAGTACGAGCGATCTGATCCTTTCGTTTACGGAAAGTACAGGAGTGCCTCAATAAGAAGACACTCGATAACACAAACCCTCGAAAAGATGTGCTTTTAAAATCTTCTTGAAATTGCTACAACACACTATGTCTTGATAACATTATCCTCAACAATGAGAGACCTTTGATAACTAGTATAATTTTAGTATAATTTTAGAGATAGGCTCACTCAACTCTGACCAACTACTGACTTCTCTCTATGACACTACTTGACGAGACCCTCGAATATTCGACTGACTGCCGCGCCCATCAAAGTCAAGCCCTAGCTGTAAGCTCTGATTATTATTCAGCTTCTTATTATGCAAGAAGTAAACAATTTAAAAGTAGCTTGCATAATAATCCCATTTTTTGTTAGTTTATTTTTTTTGTAAAATTTCTTTTGTATTTTCACTGTCTGTCCTGTTAATATTAATTTTTAGTTTGTTATTTTAATTTCCTAAGAATGTGCTGATATATTTTTTTTATGTGAAAAGTGCATCACTGCTGAAGAGACTCAGTTCTACGCACAGGTCATTTTTGACCTATGTAGGACTTATTATTTCTTACCATATAAGATGTATATATTTTGCTTTTATTTGAAGGAAATAAACCGATTTTTGATTTTATTTGATTTTATTTTGCTGAGTTAAGATCTCTTATTACAGTTTATTTGACCAGAAAATGTTTCTGAACGATTTTGAATTGAACCAAATACAAAGGTATTTGTTACGACAAACATATTTCAACAGTAAAGTGTTCAGCTTACAAATACGTTTCAGCTCATTTTAATTCCTTTTAAATACTTTTGCGAACGGTATTAACAAAAGGAACATTATCTCACACAATTCAGCGACTCCGTTTTCAGCAATCTTTTTAAACCCACCTGTTTCAAAATACCGCACAAAGGTGTGCGCGTTGTATATTTAAAACCCCTCTTTCGAAACAGATTCCCTTTTAAGCGACAAATAAACAAGTTAATAAAACTCATTCTGGACAAAAGGGGAAGAGGGATGTTACAAAAAGTCGGCCGCGGGGCATGTTTAGGGCCGACATCCGACTTTTTGCCCAGTTAAATAAACGTTCAAAATGATGGAGCGATTACCACCCCCCCCCCCTCTTTGCCGACCCGACCGTTGTTCTAATTACATTTACAGCTGGGTATTTGTTGAGGTAAGGACGATGTTTTGAACCAGTGTGTGTAAGGAGTTTTACAATTAAGCGATTATCATACACCGTTCGGTTCTGAAGTGGAACTCGATCCACCTGTAATTTAATGCAGTAAATGACTTTTATGGGATTGCTTCCAGTTGATTTTTATCGCTCAATCTACAATCTACAACTTCTATGTGAACAGGAAGTAGTTTTGTCGAGCGACCCTCGAGAGTTTTATGTGTGTAAAGTTAGTTAATTACACACTCCTGGAAAATTACCATTTTCATACTTCATACTTCGTGTGTTCGAGAGAGCGTAATTTCGGAGTAGTTGAAAAAGGGGTGTATTTAGTTTTTTTAATTTTCTTCATTACTTGTTCTTGTCATTAGGTACCGTGATTTTCCATTTTCCTTACCATTTTCCATTGCTGTTTGACGTTTGAAGATACTTGTTTGTTAATTATTCAACAAAAATATATATCATCAGGTTTTGATAATCGTTGGCACAACATGCAATAAAATATTGCTATATGCCATATAATAAACAAAAGAATAAGGCATAAAGTTCCAAAGTATTCTGATAGTTGTGATATAATTTGGTGAACAAGTTTATGAAATTGGCAATTATTTTATTTCATAGTCGATGAAAAAAATATTCTTGTACAGTATCATTTAATGTTCACATTTCATCAAGCCAACATAATTTCCAATTCTTAGTACGTTTTAATGTAAATTTCCAAATATCAGAACGAAGATTTTTGATGCAAATATGCGCAAAAACTGAAACAAAAACAAAATTTTGAAAACAAGTTTTTAAAAAAAACTTAGTTTAGCTTCTAACTCGTTATTGTTGAGATATGTTTCACGTACGAACGGATATGGTAAGGCCTACAAAAAACAAACAAAGATAGTTGTAAATCATAATTACATTGTTGAATCCAAAACATGCTTTAAAAATTGTCATGTAATTTTAGAGTAAATATGTTTTACTACTCCTGTTTATCTAAAGGAAGACCTAGGTCTTAAATGCTTGATTGTGCACATTTTTGACTTAACGCCAACATAATGTATATTCCTTTGTTTATTCTTTGTTTGAAAACGAGAACATTTTTTATGTTTTCATGTTAGTTAAGCAGCCAATAACTTTACAAGGTGGACATTATCTAACGCAATTGCGTAAAACTCATTACCCAGTAAACTTACGCGTCTAGTAAAAATTAATCGTACGCGTCAAAACACGTGTGGATAAAAAGTAGACTTTTATTGCGTTATTTGTATGTAAATCTGCGCCTATTTAGCCAGTTTGCCATGAGTTTCTGAAATAGCGATTAATTTACTCTTTTATACGAGGCTGCAGCGCAGTAAACACTGAAGCTAAAGACCGTCACTTTTAGTTTTACCGCTGGCTAGTTCCTGCCTTGTAATTTTCCATTATATTTCTTCCCCTAGAACAAAGAGCTTGTAGTTTATCTGGCTGTTAAGATGAATAAACTGGGTTTTTACAAGTGAGTTTTATAATTGATCGAATAAAAGATGTAAATCTGTGTTTCAGCCTATATTTTCAGTTAAGTGAGGGTAAAACATGGTTTTATCACGAATTAAATTTCAATCGAGTTCCATGAATAGAATAACTTGTTTTAGTTTCAAACGCACAAGTAAATGTTAAAATGCACAGTGAGGGTGGAGCACTGTGAAACACCTGTTGAAATGGGAAAAAATAGGTATTTCATGAAAATTGACTAACATTTACTCATACTATCCATTCAATTCAATTAAAAAAAAAAATTACAATAGATTTATTGAGAATAGCTGTATAACAGTTTAGAGTTTTCTTTCATATTTCATAATCCTAAAAATTAACCAGACACTATTAGGAATTGGTCTACTCTATAGAACCAATATAAAGAAATTAATGTAAACAAACGTTTCAATCATCCCCATCGGTGAAATGTCTAAAAACCGAACTTATAATTTACTGACACAGCTTTGCTATACTCAATTCCACATTCACCTTTCAGTATAGGCCTTAAGGAACAATGCAGTTCTATTGCCTATGTTGGGCATATTTGTTTACTAATATTCATAACATGTATTATAAAATTATCTGCTGATTACAACATAATTTGGCTAGTAAAACTTAAATTCCCATTTGAAAATGGAAATTCCATACCGAAAGGTGAACGTGGTACCGATTATAGCAACCATAATGGCAATAAAACAGTTGTTTACATCACCAAAGGTTTGATTTGTTATAGCTTTTACAGTAGTATACTGTTATCCTGTTTTTTCTGTTATCCTGTTTAATTACTTGATCGACCACTGTTAATGTAATGCATTGATTTGGATTATTCTTTCACATAAAACCTGTATTTAGAAGAAATTCGGGAATTTTTTTAAGACTTCATAAAATAATCTTTCCTTAATTTTAATTTTTATTGTATAGTATCAGTTGATAAGTCATGAGTAACTGAAACAAAACCCTAATACGTTTTAAAATGTTTATTTAAGTAGTAATTAAATCTTCAAACTTCTAATGGAAGAGGTGGTTAATTGGATTAATAGATTAGTTTCGTTCGAGGCAATATAAAACACGCAGCTATAACGACATAAATTTTATTTCCCCTTCATTTTCATATGTTTCTCTGACACCAAGACTACCAGGCTTCTGTTAAGACAGTACAACTCCTCACGCACAGTTATTTATTTTGTAGAAACATTTCTGTCAAAGATACATACAATAGCAGATTCTACGTGTAGGGCGTAAGCCATTTAAGTGTTACCGACACCGAAGATGATTAGGCTAAAGCAAGTGTTAATTGCCTTAGAGAAGCCTTGTCGTCAAATTGGGTTACAAGGGTTTGCAGCCTCCCTTCACGTGGGTCGGGTGTCATGGCGGCGACAAGGGCTGTTCAAATATATTAATATATTAATTTATATTAATTTATTTGAAAGTATTACAATTAAAATAAATATATTACATTTTTCTCAAATATATTGGATCATGTCTCCCCGCTTGAATACACGCGAAAGTTCTACTACAATTTTAATTCGATTGTTCAAAATAAATATATACATATATTAAGTATATTTACTGTAGTAGTAAAGTAATATAATAGTTATGTGGTAAATATACATTTGAGAGTAAATTGACAGTATAGTTCTGTAGATTCACAGTCAATCTACAGAACTATACTGTCAATTTACTCTCAAATGTATATTTACCACATAACTATTATATTACTTTACTACTTACTGTTACACTTATTTGCGTCGTCAAATAACTATCAGTCTTGCGAAAAAATAGTTGATACATAATTTTTCCAATATTAGATGAAACCGTAAAATAAAAACCTCAAGATCCCATATAAATAATATAAGCTTACCACAAACCACAATTTCCATAGAATTGAATAAAGTTGAGATGTTTCAGTTTCATACAATATTTTATAAAAAAATGCATATTAATATTTTTAAAGGATAAAGTAACCTGCGTCTTAGCAGGAAAATGTATGAACTAAAAAAGAAGGAATATTTACGAAAGGTAATTCAGAATAATACATCATTCTTACATTCTATACAAGATGAATCATCATTGTACAAAGAATTAAATATAATACATTCAAACTGCTCAGTCTATAGAAAGAATAAGACCTTTCATCTCGGTCTCAATACGTCTTTTCGAATTCAATTTCTTAATTTTTCCGCCTGCCTTCGCCCTAACCCTCATCCCTATAATAAGTTAATTACCTGTATTTTCGCGGTTGATTTGATTTTTATACGCTATTTGAATAGATTCCGTAATTAAAAACTCTGCAGATCTTCTGCCAATGTTAGACATTTTATGGACTCGGCAAAGTTTAATAAGTTCAATGGACGGTATTGAAGTTGAAAGAGCAATTCTTTACTACGTTACTACGTTTTCCGTGCGTTTCCTAAAACTATTATTATTTTTCTCCTGAATTTCAAATTTTTATTCTGTACTCAGTTAAAGTCTTATCAATTAAATATTTCCAATTACTGTTTATCATCGAGTTGAATATAAAACGTTTTTAAGACTAATGATTCAAAGAAGAACTGTCCTTAAAAACGGATAAAAATTACACCAAACAAAAAAAACGTTTCTGTAATGACATTTTGTATGAAACAAAACTATTGACGCGGGAAATATGTAGGGGGAACTATTGACCCTAGGGGGCTTGTGATAGGAAGCGACATCAGATACAAATTGTAATTTGGACCAACCAAAAGCTTTGTTTTGATCAACTGGACAAACTAGATTTATTTGACTATGCGTTTATTATGTAAATACTCCTAGGGCTATTTGAGATTAAAGTGAAACTAATAATTTCTTTTTTTAGATTTATTTGAAATCAAAGCTTTGTAGGTATTACAACTCACCTATTCGCACAACGTTTTCTGAACTGCTTTTAATGTTATTTATTTTAATAAGTAAATTACATTGTCATTTTTTTATTCATGGCATTTGTATTCTCCCTTAAGCATAACAAAATTAATTTACCGGTTCTGATTTTATTCAGGTTGGAATTTTTATCTAAAAACACTTCGGTTTCAGACAATAATCCTTTGCTATTTTCCAGGGATTTTAATGAGAAAAATAATTTGCTAATTTAACTTTTTTAATACTTCACAGAAAAAAAAGTTTGTATACCAACAAAACCACATTTGTTGAGCGTTATTTACCAGTTTATTTGCTGACGCAACAAACGGATTTGTTGGAATTACAAACAGTATTAAGTTGGATATACTAACATTCACTTGTTAAAAAAAGCATTTGCTATAAATAAATATAAACACCAATGTGTGTTGTACACAAACACATGGGTAGTTTTGTAGAATTCGCAAACATGACAAAGTCAATTTGTTGCATAACCACTGCCAATTCTGCCACCCTGGAAAGTTGGGTGGCAGAATTTCCAGTAACTTTGCACTGAAAGAAAATACTTTCGTATTCACACAATATTATTTTACAAGCCACCAAAACTTCGTTACTAAAAATTTTAATAGTTTTACGTATTTTCTAATATTACAATGGATATTTAGTAATTGTTTAAATAAATCTTAGGTGACATATAGACATTGATGTGTGAATAATAACTTTATTACTTAATATTTTATTTATTAGTTAAATGGTTCAATATTGTTCGTAATGAGTTTGTTAAATCATTAAAGTAAATAGTTAAAACTAAAAGTTTTATGAAATTGTAAACATTTAAACTCATAGGATTATACTGTTGCCTAAGACAAGAAAAGATTAGAAAAGTTAGAAGAATATGCTAAACTAAACATCTAAAATATTTCAATGTATAAATTTGTATACGACTTTTGTTTTTAATACACTTTATACCAGGGTTAGGAAAAAGACAGTAATATATTTGAATATCTCTCTAAGTACTGATCAAATGTATTCCAGCTTTACTACTGTGTATTTGACATAATAGCAAAAATGTACACACAACTTCCTGTCATTTTTCATGCCCAGGGGACAGACCATGATGGAAGTCTTGAGGTTTTGAAATTGAAGCATTCCTTGGAGTGCCTCGTTTTTAAGGTCTTTGACAGTGCATTACAACGTCGCAAACCCGGTTATGAAAGAATTAATTATTAAAATAAATTACAGCTCCTCAAATAATTTAATATTTAACATAAAATTTGGGAAAAAATTTATTTTACTTGGACACCAACAATTCTTCTTTGTTTTAACATCTTTGGAATTCCAATAGGACGGCCCTTGGTGGAAGTCATAAGAGTTTTTAAGTCCTCGAGTTGTATCTTGTTTCAAAGATCTTCTAAATTATAACCCAAGGGATCAGCCTTTAAGTACGGACGACTGGTTCCGCCTCATCCATCAGTGGTGAAAAATAGTATAGAACACACTAGTTCAACACGGTTACTATTGGTGGTTTTGGTTAAAAGTAACACTATGTCAGAGATTTTCACTCAGTTAATAACGAAAAATTACAATATTATATTATATATGACCTAACTCTGTCGAGCCGAGCGCCTAAACTACAGGGTGTTTTTTTTAAAAAACGCAACCCATTTTTAAGATTGAATAATGCACATATGAATGTGTAATGAGGATTGTTTTATTGATCTTTACAATTTATACAATCTATTATTTAAGTTTGATCACATTTAACTTACATTATGAGCTCAAACAGTCCATCATTGGCATTTGTATAAAGTTATGCTCTCTCCATCAAATTCCCGAACATGTGTTGCAAGGTACTTCTTTGAATTTCTTGCATTAAATTTGTTACGTTTGTTTTGAGGTGCTGAATATCTTGTGAATTGTTTTCGTAGAATAATACTACTTTACATGCCTGTGGCAAATTTCATTCAGATCGGACCACTTTACGCGAGTTATCGTGCTTAAAGACACACACATTAAAAACGCAACCCAACACTTGATTTTATCGGTGAAGGATTATTTCCCCCAATATCCCTGAGTTGACGCCACTATATTTTTATTTTCTTTGGGGATACATATAAAATAAGGCCTGAAAGAACAAGTCACAGCATATCCAGTACCCCAAAACAAACAAAACAAGTGTAATGCAAAGAGGTACCTAGCAACACGTGTCCGGGAATTTGATAGAGAGAGCATAACTTCATACAAATGCCACTGGCGAATTTTTTGAGCCCATAAGGTGAACTAAATGTGACCAAATTTAAATAATAGAGTGTATAAAACGTAAAGAACCATAAAACAATACTTATTTCATATTTATATGTTAATTATTCAATCTTAAAAATGGGTTGCGTTTAAAAAAAAAACACCCTATATAAGTGACGTGCTCTCCAAGAAGTAGGGTTACTAGACGTCCTAGTTTTCCTCGGACAGTCCGGGTTTTGGGGGCTTTGTCCGGTGCCCGGTCCGGGGCTGCTACTTGTCCGGGGTTTTCATACTTTTTATAATAATAAACTTTTTCTCAAGATTTACGTAAAATTATGCAACACCTGAACGGGAATCGTGACTAGATAAGTTTTCCAGTTATCAAGAGATCAACGTGGTAAATCTAACATTAAAACTAAATTAGGCAAATCCTGGGGAGTGTGACAAAGTGAAAATAACAATCAAACTTACTGTTAACCTCAATGACCTTTGTCTTCTGTCTAGACCAGTGAGAGTAGTATTGTGGTTTAGTATTGTGATCGGGCTTATCTTATACAAAGTTAGATAAATAACTAGTGGCTTAAAGGGGCTAAGAGCCCCTAATGAGGGAAAATTCAAACATTTATTATAGTACAAAATACCTTCATACCAAACTGAATCTATACCTTATATTGATATTTAGCCAACTACATGTTTTTCAATCAAGTATCAGCGTCACATATTTTATGTAAACAAAGCAGACGTTTTTAGATCCCTATGCTTTTTAAATGGAAGATATCTTACGTTACTTCTCGTTTTCTGGTGAATTTCAAGCAATTTAATTATTTTTCCCGCCATCAAGGAATAAAGGCCTTTAATTTGAGCCCCCTCCCATCTTTCTGCGACTTTCCAGACGCCCACAACTTTGAGCCAAAGAATCGCCTTACGAAATTAAATATATGATGATAAACCTTCATTATAATTTAACAATTCTATTTTACCATCTTCGGCTGTGTTATTGAGCGACAGAGGATGTGTTTGTTCACCGCAGCTCAAAATGTCTTGGGTTGGCTTGAGAAATATCTGGTAACCCTTCCAGAAGTTTGGAAGGAGCCCATACACGATCCACCATTTTGTCGACCACCCAAAATTTCGAACTCCAAAATGTATGAAGGCCTTAACGAACATTTTAAGTAAATCCAAACCACACTTTAAAATCATAACGAGTTCAGTGAAAGAAACATCAATTATAATCCGCTTCTGAACACTCTCTTCTTGTCAGATTTGGAATAAATGAAGTAAGGAGATCGGTCGTTATCCTGGCGTAACCGGCCAATTATTGCCTCGTTCCCGCTTCTGTTCTCGCATTCGCGCCATTACAGTTTCTTGATTTACCACCGAGATATTCGATAATTGGCCTCGGGCCTCGCGATCTTTCCACAGGCTTCGAGCTTCGTATTCGTTATGATTATGTGATATTCTTCTTTTTAGAATGGTGGTTTAGTTTTGTTTGGTTTTACAGTGATGTAACCTACACGATTATGTGATCATATTTTTCTCTTCAGATTGAAGGTTAGGTCTAAATAATGATTCGTTCTGATTACCACTAAATGAATAGTAAAAATTTGGATATCTTACTGGACTGTTACTTATTCCTGTTCACTTATTTATCGTGGATGTTTATTTTTGAGACTATTGTTTAAATTAAACGATACTTGAATTTTTATTTTTCGATTTTTTTGAACTTATCTAAGCACATTTTTGCTTATTTATAAGTTTGGTTTTAGAAAGCAATAGATTTATTCAATCTTTATTTCGACTAAACCCGCTCTATTTCACTTAACGCTTCGTAACTATGTAACTCAAATTTATTAAAATGATGCTACAATATTTTAACTTCTGTATATATTTGTGTTTTCGGGGTTTAATTTAAATTTGTCATCCTTAGCAATATTATCAATTTTAAAAACTATTACCGGTACCGTCAAGGTTTTTTTACCTCTTAAAATTTGAGAATTGAACACCATATCCTACTTCAAGCATAAGTTATCTTTTAAAGTCGCACCCAAAACATTTTGATGATCAAAGCCTTTCTTCACCAACTCCCTAACCCCGTCCACACATGCTGACGTCACCCCCTCGGTGGGACCCCCCTACCCCCCACCCCCCTCCCACACAATGGAAGGAGTCGATAATTGATTAATCAATGCAACGGGGAGGAAAGAGTCCGCCATCTTTTTTTCGCCCTCGGATTCCTCACGGTTTGGGATTTTTCGCGGGGGGGAGGGGGAGGGGGGAGGGTAAGTCAATAGGCCCCGCCCCCGCGTAATTGTACCGGAAGTGAGGCTCAGCGGAGCGCGCGAAATGGCGGGAGACTCGCTACTCGTTATCCGCCACTCGAGAGCGCTGCCTGGGCTCTCGTTAACCGTTAGCCTGTAATGACACCGGCGACACTGAGGATACTGAGGATACTGAGGATACTGAGGATGCAAAAATCCGAGATCATTCAAACTCGAGATCTCCATACTTGTTAGTGCGTCGCCGTCCGCAGTTGCGCCAAATGAGCGCCTCCTCTCGCCTGTTTGGTTCTTGAGTGGTTTCCGGTTTGTTTGGAACTTTGGGAAACGTGAGTTTTGGTAATTTTCCAACTTGCCAACTTGGGTTGGCGAGGTTTTAAGTTCGAAAGAAATATAAATGTAAATTTCGAATTTTGTTTATTGAAAATCAAATGTATGATTTTTTTCTTTGACTTAAATATGAAACAACCGTGAAATTGTATAACATATATGGTTTAAATAAATTATTTGTATTTTAAACGAGTTTGCGAATACTCGTTCATTTAATGTGGGTTTAAATTACTAGTAAACATGTGCATGGGCGGATTTCGGGGGGTGCCAGGACGGTGAAAAATGTTTTCAACGTAACTTTGATTGGGATATTTGCATAAATTACAAATGTTTGTTATTAAATAAAATAGGGAACTACTTGGAACAGGCCTTAAAACGGACCATTTAAATAGGAGTTTGATGTTAGACTTTCAAACGTTAGCTGAGCTGGCACTCCTAAATATTATGACCTAAATCCGCCCATGAACATGTGCTGTAGGTTAAAAAATTTATAGGAATGGTTGGAGTTCAAATGGCTTTGCTGAAAAACTTTGCCAACTTCATTTGTTAACTAACTGTTCAGCTGTTCCTTGAAATTCCCATATGTTATCTTATGAACAAATGCAAAAATCTAAAGGCGTCAAGCAAGGCCACATGTGGCCTTGCGTCAAGGCTCTTCTTTTTAGTCTTATCTTCATAAATTTTATTTCCTGTAAAACGTCACGTTAAGCTCTTTCCAAAATTATTAAAATCGGTTCATAATCGGTTCATAACTACAGGAGGATTCTTAATAGCAAAATAATTCAAGAAAATTTAATACTTATAGAGGACAAGAATTTTTTTTAATCTTGTCAAAGGTCAATACCAAACAAACTTCTTGACTCGATAATCAAATTTCGCCATTTGTGTTTGTCATAACAAAAAAAATCATTTATAGTTTTTTCAGTGACGTTGTCAATCTTTTCTATACTGTATAAATGACAGCAAGCAATTTGTGCTTCGATATCAAACCACGGGTAAATTGTGACGGATTGGCAGTAGCTCGTCGGTTTCCTTTCAGGTTTTGCTGTGCAGTACCAAATGGACCGATACAGAGACACCTTGTTATATCTCTACAAGACACGCAGCTTGTTTTTAGCGTTCAGGGAACATAACAACCAATTATAGCCTTCTCAGAGCTCCCGTGTAACTTGCGATTTCAATTAATGTGTGATTTCACACGGCCGAGGTTGGCTGTAATTGGCTGGATAATCTAGAGAGATGACAGAACGGAGGTGTTGTTAAGTGGTTGCCACCTGTACGTGGTAATCGAGATGTTGGTGCACTATTTGTAGCCGTTTTTTATGTGATTCACTTAAAAATGAAATCACCTGATCGTTTACGAATCACTGATTGTACAAATGTACATCCGTCTGAGTGAATGTTTTATAAAGATTTCAGGAAAGAGATCAAGTTTATTCAGGGAAGTAGTTTAAATCAAACATTTAAATGGATCGATTTATTTTTATTTTTATTTTTACTCTTTTCATATAATGTATCTACACATGTAAAATTGTAATTATAATACTTGCTTATTTATATTGTTAGGCTTATCGTTGGTATTAGTTAGTTTTATTTGTTTCAGTGATGTTTTATTTACTTCTATCAAGTAATAATTCCATTAAAAAATATTAGACAGCTATAGCATTTAGTGTGTAGCAAGGTGTGTGATCACCGTTATAGACGACAAGTATTCGATTAAAAAATTCTTTGTCATTCCAAAAATGTTTAGAAGGTAGTTTCTGAATCGCCATAAAGCTTGGTATATTTTTCTTATAAATCCAGCTGCTTTATTATCGGAAAGTTTTTAACATTCTCAATCTTATATAGAGAATTACCCATAGTGATAAGTAGATTATCACTTTAATGGAGAAAATTAAATTACATTAGCTATTTCAATACACTACTAATGTTAAACAAATTTACAAATTAATTATTGACCACAGAATCGCTTTTAATGGTTTACCAAAATTTCCAAGCCTAAAAAACTACAATGCTGAGCAGTATCTTGGTAATAGAATACAAATTAATAATTAAATAAATCAAATTTTAGTTTGAAACTAAGCAGTAGGCCTAACCAGTAAGAAATTGTAAAAAAGGTAGTTTCTAACTCTTTTTCTTGTCTGTTACAGATGGCTCGATGATGTGGAGCAGTATTGCCATTACACAACTAAGACAACCTTTCATGGGAAATCTGAAAAAATTTAAATTAACCCAGTATTACTATATAAGAAGAAACTAATTTACCCTATATCATGTGTTTTTACTTTGACGGCAAGGCTGGATTATAGGTCTTTTAATTAAGAAACGCCGTATATCAAAGTGTGCTGTAAACTTTCAGATTGCCTGTAAACTATCTATACATTAAAAGGCAATGATAATTTATTTTTCTCAGCTGATGGTGTGCATTGATCAAAAAACACAAACACATAGAATTCTTTTGGTAAAGAGCGCAGTTTTTGAAAATTTTAGAAAAATAAATTCGGAATATTACTTTGATTGACACGGGTCTTACGGATTCTTATGTTGCTTAGGGATGAAACTAAATATTTAAAAATCGTACCATATTACTTTTAAAGAAGTGGAGAAGAAAAAAGCCAAATATCTCGTCAAAATTTGGCTTGTAGGATATTTTTAGTAACGTTAAAAAATTAATAAAATTTCTATTATATACTGAACATCTGCTTTAAAAGGCGATTGCTATTTTTAAATATATGTAACGTTTATATCGGTACGATCGACTCAGCATAGGGAAGATACCAACGTGCCTCTAAACTACAACCACTTTTAACATCCTCGAAACCTTTTATTTAGAGTTTTAAGGATGGTAAAGCCAAACGAGGCTCGGGATCAAAACATACGTGCATAATAGCTCTTATTCGTCAAAAACGAACTTGATTGTAAATTGCATAGTGCATAAATTATAGCACAACCGTGACATGACTTACTTTAACGACTTTGCATTTTTATTTATGTTAAGTTCCGGGGGCTTAGACATTTAAAATCGCCGATTATGAAAACTAATTCAAACATAAATTTATTTACTAAGAGCGGAAATAAATTAATTTATTTCTAATGAGCGGTAAGAGCGGATCCCCTCATAAGAGACATAAACTAACCAACTCCGACATCAGTTTAAATAATGTTGGCCCAATGATAACTTTAGAGATACAATGAAACACTGTTTTTGTATTTACTACCAGTAAAGTAAATGACAATAAAGCTTACATAACATTTTAACGAATTATACTTTCATGTTACTAATATAATAACTTGACCTTAAAAATGCATTTCAAGTAAAAAAGCCACTATCAGAGTAGCACTAGAGAAAGAAAGGACAGAAGAAACACAAAGAACATATTTAAAATCAGTAACAACTAGTTTAACCTCACCCATACCCTCTAGGCACCATTCAGCCCTCTGGAATCACGAATCGACCCATATAAACGACATCCTGCAGCAGAGAGAGTCTAGCCCGGAGTGGTACACTGGGCTAATCACACATCACTGCCTTCACTGTCATTACACCATCCCAGACTGCCAAAACCGAATTGAAATGTTCATCTTCCAATCGTCTCCGGCGGCGTTAGACAACACCGGTAGTTAATATTAAACGTCCGTTGCAAAAACAGGTGTTGGAGAGCGCATAATCAGCTGATTTCAACAGACCAGCTGTTTTCAAGGTTCCCTCTTTGATTGAAAGTTATGTGCGGTGGCTGCAGGGCCGCAGGCCCAGATGTGATCTTCAACATGCCCTTGACAGAGCGGCCTTTGTGCATGCAAATGACACTGTGCATGTGTGCGTGTGCGTGTGTGTGTGTGTGTGTGTGTGTGTGTGTGTGTGTGTGTGTGTGTGTGTGTGTGTGTGTGTGTGTGTGTGTGTGTGTGTGTGTGTGTGTGCGAGTATGCGTGTGTGAGAGTGTGCGAGTGTGTTGGTGTGTGCTTGTGTAGGTGGGACCATGACAGGAGGCTAGCTAGGTTGCTAGGAGCTACTGGGGTTGATTACAAAAGGCGTTATTTTTGTGGTCTGTTCAGTGTTCTAGATGTTATAAACTCTATAATACGTTCACAGTATGTACCAAAATGTCATGTACTTCAAATGACAGGTACAGTATAAAGGTGTTAATACTTTTTTATATTTTTAAAAGGGTCATGGCTTCACTTGACATGGTATTGCAACGAAGCTGCTTTATTTATTTATTTAGTGCTTATTGTGCACCAAATATTACATTTGGTGTTAATACTTGGAATTACATTTCATTACACTTAAATATATTTAATTGCATTTATAGGTATATCCAAACTACTTTTAATCTAGAAACATCAGCTGGTTACCAAAAACCTACATTGAATAATTGTTTAATCACGTTTTGTATTCATCAAACAATTTATGGATCACATACGTTATAGGTAAGTTACAATTTTACTGGTTTTATCAGAACTCTCTGTTTTGGTTTATAGGAGAAATTGAGAGGCAAAGATATTTGGCTTTACCTTAGCTTTTCCAGTAACATCTGCGCTGAATGAACTAGTATGATGAAAATAAACAAATGAAATACAATTATTTAAAGTGACTAGCAATAAAACAGCGGAATGTTAAAGCCAAAGTTATGGGCTATGCCTACATGTGCTGCATACCTGTTATGCTAATTCCAATATTATTGTATAAGCACTAAGCACGTCATATGAAAATAGTTGACAATCGGACACAGAAAAGGAAAAAAGAATGATGTACTTTCATGTGATCTGCAGGCTTACAGCACGACTATCGTGGAATTCAGTATACACAAATAATTTCAATTATCATGGAATTACACTCGAACGCAACAAAAATAGAAAATACATAAGATAAAGCTAATTTACACCATTCCACTCCGAGTAACTGCAGTTAAGTATCTCAATCGCTCAAATCTAATTAATTATCATTGTTGCAATTAGAACTCGAGTAAGGGAACGCGTAATTTACGCTAAGATTTATTTGAGCTAATTTGTATTTTTTGCGTCAAGACAATAATTAGACCTTGGACTGTATAAGGGAATGCACATTAGGGGGCCTCTTAAACCGCAACTAAATTGGGAATAAAATCAAACGATCTGCAAATTAGTGCACAACTGAATAATCACTGCGCCTTAGAATTTAAAACATTTTTATGATGTCATAAACCATACCTAATTACCTTCGAGGACTCGGTAATTGGCCACGCAGGGTGCTACGAATGTGGAAGTCCAAGGATTCCAAACAGACGATAGTTGATGGTTATGGGCTGCGGAACAACCTACTGTAACTTGGAACACGCGTTTTGGAATCGTTTTGCTGCTTGTTTTAGGTTGAAGACGAGCTTTCATCACAGCAGAGACATGTTGTTTCCTAATCACTGCTCAATGGTAGGCATTGCTTTATAAAAGCTTACGAATCTTATTATAAAAGGTTGGGCCAAAATAAGCTTTTACTTTCTATTATATTATACTATTATCTCCCTGGAACCGTGACATGCACAACGATTATAAGTGAATATGCGACCAAAGGTGGAATGCTGAGTCTTTCAGGGAGAAATGTTGAAAATAAGGTATGCATCGGACATAATGAAAAAATGAAACTACACTTTTTCTAACTGGAAAAATTGTCAACATAATGCTATTTTCGAAAATCCCGTTCTCAAAGCCTAAAACCATAGTGTAATCTAAAAAATAGTCTACTCCTAAAAAAATCCGGTGTAACTTGAATTGAAACACAACATTGTTCAATGTAGTAATCAAATCACATTTTCATTTAAAAAAGTAAGCCCACGGTTTAACGGTTTAAGCAGCTTAGCTGCTACGATAGACTATTTACTTATATTTAAACACTTGTAGAGTAAATTGAAAACTGTATTAATTTGGAAAAAAGGGTAGCAGGTCTTCCTATTGATCTGCAATCTATTTGAGGTGTATTAGAGGCCAAGGGCTGACTTCTCAATTTTAGATGGAGAATCCAAATAGGGATATACGCTATCACATAGGTAATGTTGAGTACCTTAATAAAACACTCTACATAAAAAAAGGAAAAATTAGTTTTTAAACGCAACTATTTAATACAAGCCAACTTTCCTCTTGTGTTTTCTTACTCGGTTCAATAGGATGCTAGGCGTTCACATAAACGCAATTGAAATATGGGTTTTTTTAACGCAACCTATAAATTTTATTTTATCAAGAAATGATTATTCCTCCCAAAGACCCCCGGATTTGACCCTATTAGATTATTTTCTTTGAGGATACATAAAAATTAAGGTATACACAAATAAATCACAGGATATTCAGCAGCTGAAAACAAACATGAAAACTTCATTCAAGCAATTGGAAAAGGGACTCTGCGTAACGTGTTCAGGATTTTGATGGAGAGAGCACAACTTTGCATAAATAGCGAGCGGATTGTTTGAACTCTTAATGTGAGCTAAATGTGAAACAACTGAAATAATAGGTTGTATAAAATGTAAATATTAACAAAACAACACTTATTATATCCATATACAGGGTGTCCGGAAGTTATGGTAAAATATTTGAGTATATCATTACAGGTAAAAGTAAGAAAAAAATTTACGTAAACATGGGTCCTAGATTTACGGATAAATTTTTCTTCGTTTTCCGTCCGTGTGCCTTTTTGTGATTTGTACATATTTAATTATATCTCACGAACCTCTTAACGTATGAACTTCAAACTCGGTACATGGATAACCACTACGAATAACTATTTTTATGAGAAGTATCGAATTTATACTTTCTACAATTTCCAAATGGCGACCTTTTTTGTTTTCAAAGCTAAATAGCTTAAAAACCGTAAAATTTAGAAAAATTATACAAGAGACAAAAAAGTTGCGAAAATTAACGCTGATATTAAGATTGCAATGATGAGACAACTAATAATGGGAAATGGTAAATTTTCCTAATAAAAACATGGAAATTTCAGACAATACATACTAAAGAACCATGTTTTTATTCGGAAAAGTTACAAATTCTCTGTTAGTTACTACGTAATACTATTAACCCTCTTAATATTATTACTGTTTATTACTCTGTTATTACGTAATATTAATGTCAGCATTAATTGAATTATTTTTACAACTTTTTTGAATCTCGTATAATTTTTATTAAATTTACGGGTTTAAACAAATTTAGCTTTGAAAACAAAAACAGTCGTTATTTTGAAATGTTACAAAGTAGAAATTTGATACTTCTTACAAAAATATTTGTTAGTACTGTAGTGGTCATCCATGTACCAAGTTTGAAGTTTATACGTTAAGAGGTTCGTGGTATATAATTAAACATGTAAAAATCACAATCAGACACACAGACGGACAAAGAAGCACTTTAGGACCCATGTTTACATAAACTTTTTTTTATTTTTCCCTATATACTAATAGTACATTTCGCAACAAGGGCCGAAAATGAGGTTTTGCAGGCTCGAGATTGTGTTTCAAATTCGAGACGAAGTCGAGACGCTACTTTTCACCACACTACACAACGAAATATACCCTAAATAATAAAATAACAAAAACTGATTATTAGTTGACTCACTTGAAAAACACAGCTATGAAAATCATATGATCGCAACTATCCTGTCTTGAACGCCGTATAATTATGTGATGTTCTGACGATGTTTGAAGCAAACAAACGATCAGCTGACTTTCGGCCCTAGGGCCCCCAACGTTTTCGGTCCTGTGGCGGCAAACAATGTGTTTCGGTCCGCGTTTGACTTATGTAAAACAGGTGATTTCGTCGTGGTGTGGTGAAAAATATGTTACCATAATTTTCGGATATCCTGTATATGCATTATTCATTCTCAAACATGGGTTGCTTTAAAAAAAAACTGTAGAAACGCGACATTTGTGATAATCAAGAAACAAAGCGCGGCACAGGAGCGGCAGCTGGAGCGATTAGCGCCCGTATGCGCGGACCAATTACTGCAAACTGTAATAAACCAAGAGGGAGATGTGGGCAGTGTACAGTGCAGCATGCAGCGTGCAGCAGGAAACATAAACCCCTGTGTCCAGGTCAGACACTGCGCTCCCACTTGCATACTTGTACCAGCCACTGGCTACAGGCTACAAGGCTGCTGGAGTGTTACTTCGTGTCTGTTGTCAACTGGCGACAGCAACATTAGCGGAATGAGATCCTGGACTGGGTGGTAACTGGAGCGAGGCGACAAAGTAGGTTTATAAAATATCAGCTAACTTGAGAATTGGGATTTTTAGAGAGGGCCGCTATACTACTTAAAATTTACCTTCATGAATATGTTTACAAATGAGATCCTATAGTATTGAGGCAGTCAGAGATGGATAGAAAATATCCACATTGTGCAAAGTAAAGTTCAGTCGTAGAGTGTTATCTTATTAGCCATTGCTGCTACCTGCATGTAGTAGCTGGAACTCACCCAACACAAGCGCCTAACGTTAAGTTAGGTTAGGTTTAAGAACCTAAACTAACTTAATCTTACCATTACCTAATGAATCATAAACGATTTTTCCACAATAGAATGGGCATGCACACAAATTCTCCATTAAAATAACATGGGAAGTGAGTATGAAGGTTTCCCGCCACAGGAATGAGAAAATGGTGGTTTTTAAGCTTTAATCCAGTAGTTCTAAACTAGATGAAGCTACATACCAAGATTTTTTATAAAAAATATGAAAGAAAAGAAGAAAGAAAAAATGTGGTTTATTTTTCACAAATTATATCGGTACACTTTTAAAAATACCTGAAACACAAAAACAATGGTTTAAAAAACCGTCTGTTTGGTTGGCAAGTTACATACATGACTAGAGTAAAAAAGAAGAAAAAACTCTTAAACTTATATTACATATTGAACAGAGAAAATTATAAAAATAAAAAGAATTTACCTATTCAGTACTTTTAACAATACAGTACCAAAAAGAATTGTCATTGAGTTTATCGAAATTTTAATGATAGGCTGCTTAAATTGCAGAAAAAACTAGAATCAATAGAGTATTTAATATAACTAAACAAAATTAAACTCTTGAGTGAGGTCCCAGCGGTATTTCCAAGCCGTGCTCAAGAATAAACCAAGATTACGCCAATCTTTCCCATTTAAAAAAGAATAAAATTCTGTTTCAGACAGACTTTTTTTCCCCAAAAAGTTTTTACGTATGGAAGATAAAATCGGACAAACAGCAATAAAATGGTAAGCAGTTTCATTTTCATTTAAGTTGCAAAGTGAGCACAAGTAATTTTTCTCTTTATACCACGGCATGAAATTTAGGCTCAACAGACCGGCTCTAGCTTTAATAATCCAGGAAATATTGTTTGTGCCCAAACTATCGATAAGGTAACTCCTATTACCGAGGTCAAGGTCAAGAGACAGATAATGCTGGTGGAATTGCGACGTCATGGCGTGTCCCACACACTCCGCGTACCACCTCGCCCTCAGCTGCTCCACCACAGACATCATCTGATTACCTAATGAGTTGTTTTCGTTTTTAAAATCAATTTCAACCCCGTAATTCTCGCCAAGCCCTCTCCATATATTGCACCATGCTATAGATCTATTTGCCAACCGTCCCAATAGCAATTTTGGTAGTCGTTCGTGAGAAAGCGAATTTATTTTTAGTAAATATCTCATATTCATAAATAATGTATGAAAGAATAATTTCTCGATTCCTGTCTCTATATATAGAACGTAATTTGGGGTGTTTTTTGGTAATTTGAAAAGCCTTTTGATAAACGTCTTAAGAAATTATAAAAAATATGTAAGCTAAGCAATTTTTTTATAGCTGCGGCCCTTCACTAAAAAAGGGTCCGAGAAGAGTAGATATCTGACTGATAAATTTTGTAGACCGCAGTCATTTTCCTAAACTATTTTTTTCTCTTTTTTTGAAAAGGGAACTGCCCGTCGCTGTGGGCTGATAGACCTATGTGGCAGTCTAAAGACAGAAAGGTGATGTAAATGTATCACTCGGTAAGGCAGGTGTGACCGCTGATGACAGGAGTCAACCGCGGCTAGGATCGAACCGACCACATCTGGCCACTACTACTATACTATATTACACTACTATACTGTCTCTACTATACTACACTGCTGCCTCCCACTTTTGTATACTGGTACCAGCCACTGGTTACAGGCTACAAGGCTGCCGGAGTGTTATTTCATGTATGTTGTCGACTGGCGACAGAAACATAAGCGGAATGAGATCCTGGACTGGGAGATAACTGGAGCGAGGCGATAAGTAGGAGGTTGGTGATTTTAAATCAAGTAAATGATAGGAGAAGGTACCTGATTGGTTATAGTTTGGAGACCGTACCCGTTTTCCTCTTTTTTGTTTATTTTTTGTTAACAAAAAAATCATCACAAGCTCGTCGTCATGGAACATTAGATCTGTGTGGTAGTCTAAAGACAGCAAGGTGTTGTATCGGCATTATTCACACTAGTAAGCTAGCTGATAGGACAGGAGTCAACCATGATCGTACCAACCACATCTGACCGCTACGGCTGACTACTGACCACTGAGCTACCACGTCAAGTGTCAGATTGTGCACTGGCAACAAAAATATCGATAACTATGTCAAGATATAATATTTTCAACATGCAAGCTAAAATTAAGGATACTGAATACACCACTTAGTAAGACGCGCGTAGGGTCTAAGATGCAGCCATAGCTGCGCATTTAAGTGGATTATTTTGTAAATTTAAAATAAGTGAGTGCCTTGAGTGTGTAACTGACATTATCAGAGCTAACCCTGCCCTATTTAAACCACCACAACCAAACGTCAACAATTTCTTAGATTTTTGTTTAGGCTTTTCAGACCAACTCAGGACTGGACATTTCTTTATTATAATATAAACTCTAGATCCTTTCATTGCAATGTTTTGGTAATAATTAGTAATTTATCAAATAAAATGTTCCGGATTATCTGAAAGTCGTGTATCTACAGCTAGGTTGAAAACAGATTTTGGGGTTTGGAAATCCCAACGTAGATACATCTCTAATAGCCAAATAAAAGGGATGTTTGAAAGGAACGAGAAAAGAAGATAGTTGGACAGCCTCGACGTTAAAAAAGAGATCCACTCTAATCCATCCTCCGGGCTCCAGGCCTCTCAGAGACTAGACCCGCACCAAAGATCTCTTCGTGCCGTAGGGAGCGGTTCAGGACCTTTTCCGTTACACGTATACTACTGTTTCGGGTTTGTTTTTCAAGCTTGGTTTGTGTAAACTAGGTTAGGTTTAGGTTAGGTTAGGTTAGGCTAAGGAAAAAAGTTAGGAAGAAATAGAAAAAAAAGACTAGGACAAGTCTTGACTGTCAATAGCGATAGCAGATATTTTCCGTTATACGTATGCCACTGTTTCGGGTTTGTTTTTCAAGCTTGATTTTAGTGAATTAGATTAGGTTTAGTTTAACCTAGCCTAAACTAACCTAACCTATCCTAACCTAACCTAACCAACTGCAAGTGGTACCGCTAGACGGCCAGACGATGCTTATCGCGTCTAGACAGAGATAACGGTAGATAAGGTATCGAAACCGCAGGTAAAATATTATTACAAGGTATTTCCACTTTAAAACGATTAATAACAATTATCTGACCTAGTTTATGGTGCTCGATCAAAAATCAAGTTTGAAGGGTAAATTTGGAATGGTGGTATACGTATAACGGAAAAGATCCGCGGTCACTCTCCAGCTCTCCAGATCTTTAGAATCTGTAATACGCTAAGTCGGTTTGAAAATGCTACCTTCTGGTGCCTGGCCCTGACTTGTATATCCGTAGACACCCGGATTCAACGTTACGAAAGATCCTGTAGGAACTAAGGTGAATAAAGAGCAAGCTGCTATATTTGGTTAAGTCTTGTTAATGTATATTTTGTTGAATATATTGCAACAGTATATTCTGGTCTATTAGCTGTCTAGGTCGTCCACCCTACTTTATCAGGAATTTCCTCATGATATGACATAAATATGCGAATGACGCATTAATACCTAATCAGTTAAATAGATATTCATGTAGGACAGTTCGTTTACAAATTAATAAACTAGAAGAACATGCTCTTGATTTCAATTCATTCTCGGTTATGGTAGGATTTTTGCGGACATTTGCCGTTATTGATAATAACATGCTTCACGCATGAAACATGAGTACTTGATTGTTTTTACTGATTAGTGATGGCAAAGATCCGCAAAAATAAAAAAAATAAAACATGCGCAACTCTTTGTTTAAATTTCTAGCTCGATCCGTGCCCACCTTTTATGGGGATTAATACATTCATAATCCAGGAAACTACCTGAAAATGTATAAAACTCAGTGTAACCATCAATTCCAGGCTTGTCCACTGTTCTTGTCTACTCTTTGTGATGATTTATATCCTAGATCCATCAAGCTGTACTTCCTGGTACATGTAAAATGCATCGAGGGGCTTCTTACTCTTCCATCATCCGTGACAGCGTCTGGTGTCACTTCAAAGACTTTTTGCCGCGAGTCAAGCTTGAACTATAATCAAGTAACATTTTATTAAAGTTCAAGTTTGCCGTGACTGGAGTGCTTGAAATATTCAAATTTTTTTGAACATTTTGAATTCTATGGTCCAGTAAAGAAATTAATAGCTATAAAGGAGAAACTGAGAGACAATTATAGAAAAGTGAGATGATATAGGGCTCTTGTTCGATGTAACCATACAAGTGTAAGCGGGGCATTATGTTAGACGGTCCATTTATGAAGGTATGGTACTTACATTACGAGTTGATGAAGACATTCAAACAGTTCTGGTAAAGAGCAGTCAATTTTAGAATTGTACTGCAATTTTAAAATTTTAATTACATATTTATTTCACAGAGTATATCAAAAGACGAGCTAACCAGCAATTATCAATATCTTTACAAATAGTTCATTTTTCAAATTTCAAACATTTTAGCTAACCAACATCGTAACATTTAAGCGTGGATACTAAATAACTAACGCCGTGTTGATCTGACTCGAGAGATTAAAACTACCAGCAACAAGGTTGTTTCGAAATTGGGAATAATTGTTGAAGCTCTGCTCTGAGCCTGGGGGTACACCAGAATATGTCAAGATCTTATTTATTAGCGAATTTCCTTAAAGGAATAAGCTATTACGGTAGTACTCATGGTAAGACCTAAGTCCGAGACCATGTTAACTTTTCATTTTGGGGTCCCCAGAAGCAAAAAAACACCATTCGTTCGAATTTATACATATATATATATATATATATATGTTTGTTAACACGATAGCGGCCGTAAATATGGCCCGATCTTAATGAAATTTGGTACAGACGTGTAAAGTGGTAATCACTCGGACGAGTTCGTTAACCAGCCCAATCGGACCACCGGAAGGGGGGGGTAAAGGGGGATAAACCCCCCAAAAATGGGTTTTTTTTAGTTTTTCACATAGAAAAGCAAAATTTATCAAATTTTTGTTGGCACCATTGAATTCAGCTAAATAACAAACAATTTAGTATTTTGAATTACTGCTCTATGTCCATTGGTTACCGAGATATTGAAAGTGCTAAACACAGTACGTTGTCTCAATGTTAATCTTATGGGAAATAAGTAAAAATTCTATATTTCGCTTATTTCTTAACATATCTTGATAAAACTTGGTAAATGGCTTCTTCTAGTTCATGATCTACTAAATATGGAATTAAAACCAACCAGTTTAAACATACCTGTAGCAGCAAACCTGCATGCTCATTCCCATGTTATTCTTATGGAGCTTACAAAAACATGTCAAATCTCGCTATGTTGGATTAAAATATGTTGTTTTTGCATTTGAAATTCGCTGAGTATGCAGGTCTGCTGCAACGGGGGTATTTTTGTAGTTATGTTTCTTAGTACACATTTATGTTTTGTACAATTTACTCTGATCAAATGCCTTTATATGAAGCATATTTTTCGCAATTCAATCATCCATGATAAATAAATCCTGAAACTTTAAATCTGCAGTTTGCGGAGTTATAAAACAGCAAAGCAGCGATATGCGAATGCGCCGTGACCCCCGTCGTGCTCCTTATTTGTACATTATGGTCCTCGTTAATGCACTTGTCCCCATGATCAATGCGGCACTAACGACAACGACAACGACAACGACAACGACAACGACTGTAGCGATGGTAATGAGACTGATCTGCGACCCACGAGCCACGAGAACCGCACTCGTGAACGGACAATAAAACGCGATTGTGTGGTCGAACTGCGCACAATCGGGTTATGAATCGGGTTATTGTGGGTGTTTGAATGTATTGAGTAATTGAGGTAGTGCGCCGTGTTGGATCTGACTCGAGAGATTAAAACTACCAGCAACAAGGTATTTCCAAATTGGGAATAATTTGAAGATCTGCTCTGAGCCTTGGGTACACCAGAATGTATCAAGATCTTATTCAAGACTAGCTGATAACCCCGGCTTTGCCGGGAGATTTTTTCTTGTGCAACCTTGTTGTTTCTTTGTGCTGCATTCTGTTACCAACCATAGTAGCTATTTTTAATAGTAACCATAGCAACAATTCAAAACATTCCCAAAATCCTTGACATAGGTCCCTTTAGGGCACTTCTGGGCCTCAGTCTTAAAGATAATAAAACCAACCCACCATAGTGCACATCATGAGATTCAAGCTTTAATTTGACACCAAGATCAAGTCAAGTGTCTACGACATGTAGTTTTGGCTGTAGCCCGAAATATACCAACACACAACTCTTTTTTTATAGATAAATATAGAAATATTATTTTTCGAACGCATGTGTAGAACGGTGAAGTGGTATTGGTTATTGTAAACGTCTGGACGTTTTTGTGTTTTATTGTATTGAACCAAACGGTAAATACATTGTCGATAGAAAGTAGTCGAGTTCTAAAATAGCTATCCTAGAAATCAGTTACTGAGCCTTGGGGAACGCCCGCAGATTGGTAAAGTAGAAATCCTGCTATAAACCTCTATACCAGACAGATTTATCAACTTGACCGGCAAATGTTACACTTCATATGCCCAAGATGGGCTGGGCTGAAATGGCCACAGAGAAATACAACCATTTATAGAAGCACAACGACGACGGCTCGGCAGCGGCGGCGCAGGGTTCTTCGAAACCTCGGGTCATTAGACCAGTGAGAGAAGTGATCGCTCACACTCTGTGTGCATGAACACGACCTGCCTTGATCCAAATCGTTTTTCCCCCCACCTGCTATGTTTAGACGCTTTATACTACTTTTTATGAGTGAGTAAATTTATATTTTGTCTCCCAGCGGGTGTAAAGTGATTACTATGTCTCCCGCCGGAAGACAAAGTATACGCATAACATTTTAAGGCAATAATTAAAAAATGTAGCGCCTTCAAATTTCTACGCAGACATGCAAATATGTGAGGTTCAATAGATTGCAGGCGCTAACAACTGATCTAGTGGCAGGAGTAATCACGTAAGAATAACATTGACAACAATCAGCTGTAAGAACGTCAACGAATTAAGCGTGTACAAATGTAGCAACAATCAGCTGATCGCTGGTGCATGAATGGTTGTAGCTACTCGTATGCAAGCACCAATTGTAGATTGAAAAAATGGATATTGCTTGTCAGTTAATAAGTTAACGAAATAGACGTTTTAAAGATTGGGTATTTATTATTGCAGGCGGGGAAAACATGTTGTGTGTATTTCAAGAGCAAAGCACATTGTCTCCCTCGTGAAAATTGTCGCCCTCGGAAGCAGGATGGTCATCATTACCACCGTGAGACAATGTTTTACTCAACTCACTCAACACACAAATAACTATTACACTTAGAGTGTGAAAAATGTAGCAGGAGACAGTAAAAATACAGTCTATAAAATAAAATACAATAGTGGAATCTGGGATAACGATATTAGAGTATACCCCCCCCCCCCCCAATAAAGCAAGCCTGCATACTTGGTGAATTTAAAACTTTTAAATGTGTAATTTTTATGAAGCTTCATCTCATATAATAACTATATGTCCTTAGACAAGCATGCGAAAATATTCCCCAAAAGAATAACAGGGGGAATTGAGTGAGCAGGTACTACAGGAATAGAAAATTGTGAGATTTTTAGTCAAAATCCAGTAGGCCTGAATGGAAGAACCCGTACACGAAGAATTGTTAAGATAACGTATGTTAAGAAAGAAGAAAGATACAGAATTATATTTTTAATATAATTATATTTATATTTACTACATTTAGTTCGTATATCAATCATAGTGTTATTTTAATATTCATTATGAATTGTATTTTCATAGAATACAGCTAATCTCCCAGTGATCAAACGTTTTTCTGTAGTTCAAATCGACAGGATCACCTACAAACAAGAATCAATTTTTCTGTAACATTATAAAGCAGTTCGTGATTCATATAAAAAAGGAGCTCAAGGACAGATCCCTGAGGAACCCCAAAACTTGTTTGTATTGAAGACCGTTAACCACCTAAGCCTACCAGTTATAATTTGCTCTTTAGGTCCTCATAGACAGGTAGTTCGTCCCACTAAACCCGTTGACAGCAACATATTACCAAACCACTCGATGATATGCCTACATTTACTATCCTGAGCGAAACCAATCATATCTCAACTCGCATATTAAGTCTATTTTTGTATCCAAAGCTGTTAAAACTGTTAAAATATGAGACCACGCAGAAAAATCACTTTTCGCCTTTCCCATTCCAATTAGAGAAACCCCATATTGATAGACGTACAAACATTCAAAGATTCATCAATGCACTCACAAAGTACAGGACGTAATGAGATAATTTTGATGATGGATGATAGGAAAACAACTACTACCTGATATATAGTTGTGTGTCCTAAGGCTTTATCGATTATCTGTAAGGCTGCCTCGGCATCATTCAGAGATTCATCCAACATTCAAAGATTCAAACATTCAAATATTCGAACGTTCAAAGATTTATCAATACACTCACAAAGTATAGGACGTAATGAGATAATTTTGATGATGGATGATAGGAAAACAGCCATTACTTGATATATAGTTGTGTGTCCTGAGGCTTTATCGAATGTCTGCAAGACTGCCTCGGCATCATTCAGATTCATCCAACATCCAAAGATTCAAACATTCAAATATTCAAACATTCAAAGATTCATCAATACACTCACATACAGGACGTAATGAGATAATCTTGATGATGGGTGACAGGAAAACAGCCTTTACCTGATGTGTAGTTGTGACCTGAGGCTTTATCGAATGTCTGCAAGGCTGCCTGTAGACGAAACCCATATTGATATAGCTACAAATATTCAAAGATTCATCAATACCTTCACAAAGCACAGGACATAATGAGATAATCTTTAAGATGGATGATAAGAAAACAACTATTACCTGATGTGTAGTTGTGTGCTGAGGTCCTGAGCTTTATCGAATGTCCGCCACGCTGCCTGTGGACGAAACCCATATTGATATAGCTACAAATATTCAAAGATTCATCAATCCACTCACAAAGAACAGGACATAATGAGATAATCTTGAAGATGGATGATAGGAAAACAACTATTATCTAGTATATGTAGTTGTGGATATGTAGTTGTGTGTCCTGAGGTACTGAGCTTTATCGAATGTCTGCAAGGCTGCCTGTGGACGAAACTCATATTGATAGTGATACAAACACTCAAAGATTCATCAATACACTCACAAAGTACAGGACATAATGAGATAATTTTGATAATGGATGATAGAACAACTATTACCTGATATGTAGTTGTGTGTCTTGAGGTCCTGAGGCTTTATCGAATGTCTGCAAGGCTGCCTGTGGACGAACCCCGTATTGATATAGCTACAAATATTCAAAGATTCACACTCACAAAGTACAGGACATAATGAGATAATTTTGATGATGGATGATAGAACAACTATTACCTGATATGTAGTTGTGTGTCTTGAGGTCCTGAGGCTTTATCGAATGTCTGCAAGGCTGCCTGTGGACGAACCCCGTATTGATATAGCTACAAATATTCAAAGATTCATCAATACACTCACAAAGTACAGGACATAATGAGATAATTTTGATGATGGATGATAGAACAACTATTACCTGATATGTAGTTGTGTGTCTTGAGGTCCTGAGGCTTTATCGAATGTCTGCAAGGCTGCATGTGGACGAAACCCATATTGATATAGCTACAAATATTCAAAGATTCATCAATACACTCACACAGGACATAATGAGATAATCTTGAAGATGGATGATAGGAAAACAACTATTACCTGATATGTAGTTGTGTGCTGAGGTCCTGAGCTTTATCGAATGTCCGCCACGCTGCCTGTGGACGAAACCCATATTGATATAGCTACAAATATTCAAAGATTCATCAATACACTCACACAGGACATAATGAGATATTCTTTAAGATGGATGATAGGAAAACAACTATTACCTGATATGTAGTTGTGTGCTGAGGTCCTGAGCTTTATCGAATGTCTGCAAGGCTGCCTGTGGACGAAACACATATCGATATAGCTACAAATATTCAAAGATTCATCAATACACTCACAAAGTGCAGGACGTAATGAGATAATCTTGAAGATGGATGATAGGAAAACAACTATTACCTGATGTGTAGTTGTGTTCTGAGGCTTTATCGAATGTCTGCAAGGGTGCCTCGGGACGAAACCCATATTGATATAGCTACAAATATTCAAAGATTTATCAATACACTCACAAAGTACAGGACATAATGAGATAATCTTGAAGATGGATGATAGGAAAACAACTATATTACCTGATGTGTAGTTGTGTGTCCTGAGGTCCTGAGGCTTTATCGAATGTCTGCAAGGCTGCCTCGGCGGCATTCAAAGAGTCATTCTACATTCATAGATTCAAACATTCAAACACTCATAAATATATTCACAAAGTACAGGACATAATGAGATAATCTTGATGATGGATGATAGGAAAACAACTATTACCTGATGTGTAGTTGTGTGCTGAGGTCCTGAGGCTTTATCGAATGTCTGCAAGGCTGCCTGTGGACGAAACCCATATTGATATAGCTACAAATATTCAAAGATTCATCAATACACTCACAAAGTACAGGACATAATGAGATAATCTTGAAGATGGATGATAGAAAAACAACTATTACCAGATGTGTAGTTGTGTGCTGAGGTCCTGAGACTTCATCGAATGTCTGCATGGCTGCCTCGGGTCCCAGGCCGGAGCCAAAGGTCGAGTGTCAGTTCATTAACATTCTCCGCACACGGCCGCTATCTGCCGGTCGGCGCGGCGTCTCAATAGGCCTACCACCGCTGGATCCGCAGATTCAAGCGCGATTTACTTAATTGGCGTTGAATGCTGTTATCGAAGGTGGGAAATATTTCACACATGTAAATATTAATCTTAATCACTTCTGACAAACTTTCAATTTGTTTGTAATCCTCCTTTTAATATTATAAATGTGAAAGTATTGATGTTTGTGTGAATATCTGCCTTTCAACCACGTGAAAAATACTGGACCAATTGAGTTGAAATTTTGCAGGAGGAAAGTCACTATATCAGAAAAGGACATAGGCTTATTCACTTCCTTAAAATCCCCTCGGGCTACGCCCCGTGAACATCCTTAGCTTCAATGTTTGCATTTTAAAAGGATGTAAACATCCAAATACTGAATTGTAAACAGCTGTGAATACTAAAATTTGACAGTTCAAAGAGCAGAAAGAAGTAAGATCACCTATAATTTTTATCGTGAGCGGAGACACGGGCAACTGGTAGTGAGTTCATATTTGCACATCCTATATATTATAAAACATAATTGAAAGCCTGAGTTCTCAGTGAATACTGAACTGATCGTCAAGATTTTGAGTCAAAATAGAGGATAAAGCGTAGGTTTGCCGAATTCCTTCAAACTTATGTTTTTTCTAAGGGTTGGGCCCTACAGCCCTTCGAAGAGTGATTCAATGCAATTATTATATAGTAGACTAAAATTTAAAGAACAAATCTGATGAGAGTAATCACTGCAAGCGAAGCTGCAACAGTAGTCTAGTGAATACCCATTAGGCAATTTCGCTATGAATGATTGAAAAATCTGACTTGAAACAAACAACTATGCTCATAACATTCAGAAACATCCTCACATTAGTATTATGGATGATGTGAAATCAGTAGTTACGTGTCCCGTCATAATTCATGAAACTATGAACTTGAATATAGTCGATCGGTGCTCTAAAAAATTTAAAGCAAACTAAAATAAATTCTAAAACAATAAAATAACTGTAGTTAAAATGTTAGAACCTCCAGTTTTTTTAGTTGTCTTTAAGTTGTTTTCTCCACAAGAGGGTTTATTCATTATCACTTTCTTGCAATTAGCCGTTGAGCAAATGACAAATCCAGTCCTTTTCAAGATGATTCGTCGATTCTAACCAGTGAGATATGACCTTTACTACTGGAGTTTGCGCGTAATAGTAAACCAGCGACACCGTTGATTTTGTCAGGTTGGCATCGCCAAGGGGAATAAATTCCGTTCTTTGAACTACTCCCTCCAAAAAGAACAACTCGGCCATGTGAGTGCTATGGAATCAAACGATTCAGATTTACTTAGTATCCGCATCCAAATTGTTTAATTTTGATCACAATGATTACGCCTATTGCAGAGTTTGATTACAGAGAATAAACTTAGACAAATTAACGAAACTAGCCTACATAAGGCATTAAGATCTTAACCTGTTAATAAAAGCCATGCACATTTATTTTATTCATACATTACATTTTTTACTCAACACCAATTTAAATACAATACCGCTCTTTCATAAATAACAAAACATTCTACAGTACATAAACGTCGAACTCGAACTAACTACGAACAAACTAACTAACCTTTTAAGAACAAAGAACCGACTAACTGACTCAAACGATTTGTCGTTCCTGTTCCCTACAGATTGTAATTCTCTTACAGAGTCGTTCAAAGGACGGAATTAATTCCCTTTGGCGCGCCAACCTGACAAAATCAACGGTGTCGTGTTTTCGTCCAAAATTGTATTGCTGCGCGAACTCCAGTAGTAAAGGTAACATCTCACTGATTCCGACACATTTACATTCACCTGGTGTCCAGAGACTCCGGACCGTCTGCTCGGGACGCAACAATGGGACAGAACAGTGGCGATATCCATCACGGGGCGGTCGTTGACGGGTCGCCGACGAAGGAAGTGCTGTCCGGACGGTCTGTCCGGGAAGTCGTCCGGACGTCTACGTGACCGCAGCGTATGACGGGACTTATGATTGGTAGACCGTGAGGAAATCGTCCTGTGAAATATCGCGACTTATCATGAGAGCTCCGGCATTAACTGCAGGAGAAATTTCCCAATAGGTGAAAACCTAAAGCTCAAGTTTTTAGATTTAGCACTATTTAAAAATTCGACGTCCATGAAACAGAATATAATTTTCATTATTACAGGTAATTTCAAAGAGCTCTGTTTTACCTTCTTCAAATGCGCAATGACCCTGCAAACTACTATGAATTTTCGAGTAACATTATAAGAGCAGCTCAATGATTCCTCTAAAATAACTGCTACCATGAACTTTCTTACAATTAGTCATGCATACACTAAGATAATTATAAAAATTATCAAAGTCTTAAAAAAACAGGAAGAATTTGACAATATTGAATCTTGATATCTCACATTCTTTGAATTTCGATTGTTTTTAATCACTTCTAAGAACTGGAACGTTCGATGTATACCTCTGAGGGAAGAGTTTTAATGATTTAACAATTTAACTCGAATTTTAAGGCGTTTTTGAATGAAAAAAACCTCTCTTTTACTCGAAAGAAAAATGTTTTGAATATACAATCAACATACCTATTTAGGGAACCTACAATTTAACATGGATTGTGCTTATTATACAGGGTGGTTTTTTTTAACGCAACCCAAAACTTTATTTATCATTGAAGAATTATTTCACTCCAAGATCCCCGGATCTGACCCCACTATATTATTTTCTTTGGTGATACGTAAAAAGTAAGGCCTACGAAAACAATTCACAGGATATTCTGCACGTGAAAACAAACAAAACAATTTTAATGCAATAAATTCAAAGAGGTACCTTGCAACACGTGTTCAGGAATTTGATGGAGAGAGCATAACTTTATACAAATACCAATGGCGGATTGTTTGAGCACATAATAAAAACTTAATGCGATCAAAATTAAATAATAGGCTGTATAAAATATAAAGATCAATAAATAATACTCATTTCATATTTATATGTACATTATTCAATCTTAAATGTGGGTTGCGTTTTAAAAAAACACCCTGTATTTTTTCTTATTCACTAACTCAAGTCAAAAACAATGCTATCCCGACAACAAACAAACCATACGCAACATTCACATTAAAATAGCTCACGCATATGTTATACTTGTACGGGAGTTAAACCTCATTCGGTATTATTCAAAACAACCATGAATTGAAATTAAACTTATGTAAATGCAACTATGTTCCAATCCATTGCCTTTTCTTCTCAGGTTTCTGTTCTCCATGCACATTTAAGACAAACTGGTTTACTTCCAGTTGAATCTAACACCTCAGCAGACCATGGTGGCAACCCAGGCACATGCTTTGGATGTATCATGAAGCTTGTTGTGTCCGCTCCATTCCCTGTCGAGTGATTGACAAAATGGCGCAATGTTGTCCAGTGACTGACACAATGGCGCAATGTTGTCCAGGGACTGACACAATGGCACAATGTTGTCCAGTGACTGACACAATGGCGCAATGTTGTCCAGGGACTGACACAATGGCACAATGTTGTCCAGTGACTGGCACAATGGCACAATGTTGTCCAATGACTGACATAATGGCACAATGTTGTCCAGGGACTGACACAATGGCGCAATATGGTCCAGTGACTGACACAATGGCGCAATGTTGTCCAGTGACTGACACAATGGCGCAATGTTGTTCAGTGACTGACAGAATTGCACAATGTTGTCCAGGGACTGACACAATGGCGCAATGTTGTCCAGTGACTGACACAATTGCACAATGTTGTCCAGGGACTGACACAATGGCGCAATGTTGTCCAGTGACTGACACAATGACACAATGTTGTCCAGTGACTGACAAATTGGTGCAATGTTGTCCAGTGACTGACACAATGGCGCAATGTTGTCCAGTGACCGACACAATGGCGCAATGTGGTCCAGTGACCGACACAATGGCTCAAGGTTGTCCAGTGACTGACACAATGGCGCAATGTCGTCCAGTGATTGACACAATGGCGCAATGTTGTCCAGTGACTGACACAATGGCGCAATGTTGTCCAGTGACCGACACAATGGCGCAATGTGGTCCAGTGACCGAGACAATGGCTCAAGGTTGTCCAGTGACTGACACAATGGCGCAATGTTGTCCAGTGACCGACACAATGGCGCAATGTTGTCCAGTGACTGACACAATGGCGCAATGTTGTCCTGTGACCGACACAATGACACAATGGTGTCCAGTGACTGACACAATGGCGCAATGTTGCCCAGTGACTGACACAATGGCACAATGTTTTCCAGTGACTGACACAACGGCGCAATGTTGTCCGTCACCGGAGACGGACGGGGTGTTGACCGCTGAGGAAGCCGTGTCTCGATTGCTGACAGGGCTGATCTCTGCACGAGTCTGCTGCAGAACGACTAATGGATGTGTTCTAGTGTTTTATAGTCGATTGTTATGGTTGTCATTTTTATTTATCACAAGGGAATTAATCCACAAAATTTAATATTTTAACTTATTGCTTCTTTTTGCATTTATGAACATTCCCATTTTAATTATGGGTTAACGTTACTCTTAATTTCCTTTAGTTCAAGTTTTGGACTATTCCTGAAGTATAATGCATTTTAAAACCGTATTAATAGAAGAAGAAGGAGAAGAATATATTCTTCAAGAATATTAAAAGTCACTGAGGAAGGATATTCTCCCACCAAGGTTGAAACCTTCCAAAAAGTTTTGTTAGTATAAATATTATTTTCCTTTGTAATCCCTCTTATAAGTTATTTTTTCACAAACTAAGCTTTCATAGATATAGCCTATCAATAGAGGAAATATAAAATATAAGAGAGTAAATTTACGAGTATATGATCAAATAGTTTGAAGAAGCAGCAGTATTGATATTTACCATTTATCGTGTCACGATTGGCTCGAATAACTTTCTACAATCACTCAAAAATATCAGGGTATTAGTTAGGTTATAAAATCAAATCAAATTCATTTATTCCAAAAAAAAAGTTACTCATGGACATGACCCAAAAACAATAAGATCAAACATAATATTAGTTTAAGTAGTACCTAACAAAAATTAACATTGGAATTTAGTGCCTACTTAGGAGTTAAACCCTGTGCGTAGGCACGAGCCGCTAAAAACTCAGTCTTGGTCAGAAATTAATTAATTAGCTTGGCAATCTATGTAATAAAAAAGTAATTATGCAAATGTCTATTAAAACTTTTCTATAAACCTTGTATGTTATGTTTATATAAAATCAATACTGTACTCTACTCAATTACCAATGAATAGTGTCTTTGGAAAGTTTTACTGCCAGGTACTTGACGCACTGTTATTAAATTCTACTTAGGACTTCATTCATTATGTTTGTTCGGGAATATTAGTTGTGAATGTTTTATCATACCATCCTAAATCACCACTCAGACCAGGTATTCAGATGTCCATTTGTTCACATAAGAATTGTTTGTTGCATTATTTGATTGTTTCAATGGAATTCTCATTACATGGTAACATTTTTTTAGGAAGAATTAGCGCAGAAGTTAAGTTTGATGATAAAGATATTTTTAAACATTCAATCAGCTCAAAATTGTCCACTATGGAGCCATTACACATTGAGGAAGGAAATGCTGCTAGTAAACAGTAGCCTAAAAAATACAAGTGAATTATTAAATCTATAAAGCCAAAAAATTCGCAGAAAGAATATGAAGAAGAGACCCCCACACCGCTACACACTAGTCATCAGGCATAAGTTAAACCTTCAACCTCTACAATAATTAAGTGCAGTATTTGTAATACTAGTTTTGAGTAGGCAGCAGTAGTAGCCATCACTTACTGAGTGAAGTGCACACTTCAATATGTAGACTGTAGATCAGTCATGACACAATATGACTGGGATGGTATTTATATGACACTTCCCCGGCCACTGATCGTCATAAGGATGTACTATTGGTATACTGGGTCTAGTAAAAATACAGGGTTTTTTTTTAAACACAACCCATTTTTAAGACTGAATAATACGTATATAAATATGTAATGAGTATTGTTTTATTGATATTTACATTTTATACAACCTATTATTTAAGTTTGATCGCATTTAGTTTACATTATATGTTCAAACAGTCCGTCATTGGCATTTGTATAAAGTTATGCTCTCTCCATCCAATTCCCGAACATGTGTTGCAAGGTACCTCTTTGAATTTCTTGCATTAAATTAGTTATGTTTGTTTTGAGGTGCTGAATATCTTGTGAATTGTTTTCGTAGAATAATACTACTTTACATGTCTGTGGCAAATTTCATTCAGATCGCATCACTTTTACGCGAGTTATCGAACTTAAAGATACACGCATTAAAAACGCAACCCAAAACTTTATTTTATCGGTGAAGGATTATTTCCCCCAAGATCCCCGGATTTGATTCCACTATATTAGTTTATTTGGGGATACATAAAAATTAAGGCCTATGAAAACAATTATTCAGCACCTCAAAACAAACAACAAATTTAATGCAAGAAATTCAAAGAGGTACCTTGCAACACGTGTTTGGGAATTTGATGGAAAGAGCATAACTTTGTACAAAAGCCAATGGCGGACTGTTTGAGCACGTAATGTAAACTAAATGTGATCAAACCTAAATAATAGGCTGTATAAAATGTAAAGATCATTTAAACAATACTCATTTCATATTTATACGTGCATTATTCAATATTAAAAATGGGTTGCGTTTAAAAAAAAACACTCTGTATTACTCTTAGGCTATACATTACACAACCATACTACCTGTCAATCATGCCATAATTCATTTAAATTGCCTTAAAACTGAATTATTTGTGTTATTTAGATAGTGCTCACGTGGTTATAAAAAGAATCTAAAACCCTACAGTAAAATTCCTTAAAATGACATAATCAACTAGCTCTCATTCATGATGTAAATAAAAAAGGTGTGTGCACAGTCAGCTGGTATGACGAAGTTGGGCTCATGAAACAAGCAGACCTAGTGGTATGCCCTAGTTGCAGGGTTATTACAAGTCCTGTCTGAGAAACACGTCGGCCTTAGACCAGTAGCTTAGTAGCAAGACAAGAAGATTGCGCCACAATCATCCTACACTCATCTCTCATTCATACTTGACTTTTAATGCCTACCTGGGGTAGGTCGCCATTTCAAGTAAAATTGTTGAAAGTATTAAAGTATTAAAAGTGTAAATCAAAAATTCAGCGATGAAAAGAACAGGGTTAAATAAATCCACAAGTCTTATAAAAACAGGTCTTTCTCCGTACATAGAGAAAAACTTAGCTTTAAAGTGAAAGGAATTATGATCAAGACAATGTTCAGTTGGGCCGAGATAAAAGCTCACAAAACGTTAGGAATAACGTAATTCTAATCCTATCAACGAGTATAGATAACTAAATTTCCTGCTATCTACAATTTTATTAGCAACTTAAATACACGAAAATCACCAGGAGCCTTACCCGCGGGCGTGCGCCTTCCCAGCAGCAGATGTCCACTTCGATTGCCAATTACTGTCAATTATTTTTATTTATTCGCCACCCAGTCACTATTACACCTATCGGATTCAATACGTACGGTCTGATAGCACCTGACCTCGCCAGGCAGGGTCAGTGGAATGTTAATGAACATTGACCTTTGACCCCCTGCTGACTGGTGCCTCAGAACTGCTGGGTATGCGAGATGTTCTCTTGGTGCATCGTGATAACACGCACGCCATACTGACCTGTGTAAGCTGCAAGTTACGGTCGTGAGGAATTCAATTTAGTTTGTTTTACCATTGATTATAGAGGAAAAATATAGTACAAGCAATATTAAATTTTGAAGTCAAAACAAGAATTTATTAGTTTCACAAATTACCACATTCTGCTAGACATTTTCTGTATTAAAGAAATTAAAGATACCTTTTTTGTCCTCTCTGTTACACTCATAGTTTTGGTGTTTTAAAAATTAAATCCTTTTTTTAACTCCATACCATTTTAGCCTGATAGAAGCAAAAATGTGACGTTTTAGGTATACAAATCTTTATATAGCATGAAATCATACTCCTGGAGCAATCGCTAATTTGACAAGTTTGTCTAGTTTTGACGAGTGCCGAACTAATTTCGCAAGTGCTCAATTTCTGGCTTCAAAACATCAATAAGCATGAGCAGTCTCCTTTTAGGTATGAAGTCAGTGATTTTACTAACTAATCAGATTGTGAGAATGGTTTTAAAGGAAAATTATTCGGAATTAACTTTAATGTGATAAACCAAACTCTAACAATCGCAAGGTTTATTTATATAATCAAAAGTGTTTCACTTGCTTACCCACGTTTGTCTTACCATATTTTTCCTACTTTGATAAAGGTCTGTTTTTCTTTAGCCACGTTTTAATAACTTGTTTTTCTCTAGCCGTGCAAGGCTACACTTGAAATAAGGCTTATTCCTAATCGTGTATTAATGTTATCGTTCTTTGGTTATTTTGAGGTCAACATATAGTCATCTATCCGTGGCAATCCTCAATTTTCTTTTGGATTCCAACACTTATTTGTATTGCATACTGTACTAACTAAATGGAACCCAATATACTACGCTTTATTGTGCAAATACCCTCCAAAAAACTTTAATTTTTATTTACTTTTTTCCCGATTTTTTAACCTAAATAGACGTCAGATTCTTGATTTTGAAACGTCGCAAGATGAAACTTATATTAACAATCACTAATGTCGATAGTCCACAATAGAACGTATTATAGTATTGAACGTATTGAACGTTTAATAGTTCAATCTGCGAATATTTCTAGAACGTCCTCCTATACAACTAGCAGTGGTTTATCGATGACCATTCGCCAATACAGAGCCGGTGACAGTCTCGGGGCTCGTGGGTCGCAGATCAGTCCCATTACCATCTTTGTCGTTGTCGTTGTCTGTCGTTGTCGTTGTCGTTATTGCCGCATTGATCACAGGTACAAGTGCATTAACGAGGGCTAGATACAAATAAGGAGCACTGACGGTCATGGCGTATTCGCATATCGCTACAACAACGGTTTAACTGTTTAGATATTAGGTTATTTCGTTAAATTTTTTTGATTTCCTCAGATCGATTACCTCAGATATAACACTGCCAGTGCTTGTGACAAAAACAGCAATATGTATAAAGCATAAAATCTATGTTTCAGTTTCATATTACGAGAGTCACTCAAATCGAGTAATAACAGCTACCATATTCTTATAAGCACCTGATCTCATTCTGCTGCATGTCAGTATCAAGTAAACTACCCACAAACTAACAATAACACCTTTGTTCCACCTTGACTCTGTGGGAACTGATTACCAGTTGAGCTTGGATACCCAGTCAGGTCTGAACCCTGGAGGGAGTTGTGGATCGTCCTGGCTGGTCCATCTGGGAGGGGATGAGGGACCCTTATCCGACAAACTTCTAAGCGTCTGCTAGTCTGACAGGCGAACCGACCTGGGTGAGACTCTTCACAAAAAAAAGAGCTCCAAGGTAGAGGTCCTTGTCTGGGGATGCTTGAGAGGTCTCGGGTTAGATGGTGAGTCGTCCCCGGAAGAGCCTGGAGGATGGGTTGGAAATATATCTGTCTTCCTTCATGGGCGACGCTGACTAACCATATCATACTTTTCCCATCCTGACAATCCCTTCCTTCCGTAAGCTGCACAATATCCCTAGGAGGCGTGCCTAACTAGCAATTCTGGGGCTTTCATTCCTTTAAAGTCTAACAGTCTGTCTAACAATAACAACAGAACAGAGCCCGATCAACTTCATATTTTAAAATTCCCAAGATATTCGGATCGTGGAACACGAGAAAAGATTAGGCCTAACAGCAACAACAGTCGGCAGTTGTTCCCGTAACTCGGCGATGATAAGTGTTCGGATGCCTTACTTGTACAAGCAATGTCCAGGTCAGATCCTTGACTCCTTGACCGGTCAGGCAATAAGGAAATGAGCGAGAACGTGCAACGAGCGTGTACACGGTCTGCGTCTACATGGCTTATCGTGGGGCAATCTGTGTTCATGGCATGATCGGAGTGGATAGAGATATTTAGATTGCCAGACTTTTCGCCCTTAACTCTAAGGCGAAAGATTACGTATACTCATCTTTCTCTTCTTTTTATTTGTAACCTTTCCTTCCTTTTTTACCTTTCTCTTATGAATTTTTGTAATGAAAAAACCCCTGATATACTTAAATTGAAATAGGATGTTAATGATGTTATCTTATTCTATGGATATTTCTTTTCAAACAATTTTTGATTTAGACATGAAAATTACAGCTTCAAGAGACGAATGTTTTAAACCCAAATATTTTTAAAATAACTATATTACTAGCACTGAAAATGGTTTACAATAATGTAATATCATTATAACGATTAATGCATTATATTTGGATAAATGGTTGATATTGTGGATATTCAACTGGTTAAAGAGCAAAGAATAAAATTTTCACGAAAAACAATCAAACATATTAATGAAAAATTACCCGGGTTTTTCACCTAACTACAAACAGTTTCAACCAAAAACAGATTGGCCTAAGTAAAACTCATCTTTTCTCCTACGTCTAAGATAACAGTTGGATCACCAGCATAACAGGAATGATTTTTATCAACGAGCGTTGCAGTAAGCACCAATAATGACATTGCAAGTAACAACATAAAGAGGTAATTTGTTAAACCAAATACAAACCAGAAGCATAAAGTAGCCTAATCTTTATAATTCAGGAGTCACTTTATGGTAGAGGTTCTAGACCAATGAGAGCTCGGCATTTGATGAAAAAAGAGTCATCACAGAAGTTACATAATCCGCACTACGATTCATGTTGGGAACTGCTTCCGCAACTTCAAATAATGTAGGTTGACTTACTCCATCATGAGTGAAATTGATGAGTTTTGTTTCACTCCGGAGAATATTGTGTAGTATACTGTAACTTGTGTTTTTAAAAATCGCTTCATTCTGTTCTAACTTACATACCACTGGTGGCAAAAGCGTTCATAATGCTATCGTTGCATATACTAATACTGTCCCTTCATCTTTTTGATACTTAATCAACTAAGTTCCCTTAGAATCATATATTTAATTTCGTAAGGCGATTCTTTGCATCAAAATTGTAGGCGTCTGGCAAGTCATAGAAAGATAGGAGAGGGCTCAAATTAAAGGTCTCTATTCCGTGATGGCGGGAAAAATAATGAAATTGCTTAAAATTCACCAGAACATGAGGAATAACGTAAAACATCTGCCACTTAAAATGCGTAGGGATCTAAAGAACGTCTGCTTTGTTTACATAAAATATGTGATGCTGATACTTGATTGAAAACCATGTGGTAGGCTAGATGTCTAGATGTCATCAGTTTGCTATGAAGGAATTTTGTATAATAAATGAAAATTGTTTGAATTCTCCCTCATTAGGGGCTTTTAGCCCCTTCAAGCTACTAGTACTGTTTTAACAAAAGTTGTAGCCACCTAAAACCTAAAAGTTCACTAACAATCAACACCCCTATATGAAATCCTGTCCTAAAACAGAACTGCAAGACTTCCACAAACAAACTTACACGCAACAGGCGGTTGCGCCCACGACCCACAGTCGTTAACATAACCTTAATCAGCTAATTACTCGATGCTAATTGGCTGCAATTAGCTCAGTTAATGCCACCTCGTTCTGGCTGCATAATCAAAACCGTTCCCGGCCTTGTACCTGTACTTATCCTACTTCCATCGGACAGCAGTGTCCATTTGAAAATAATCGATCTTTGTAAAGGCAGCGAAGTTTGCTGATACATTATCCATTATGGAAGTGGACGTAATTTACTAAGAACACTATTTCAGGAATGGATGGACATAGATATAAAAACTCTATTTTAATTTGTAACAAAATTTTTATTTCAGGTTTAAATATAACGGCCTGTCGTTTCTTTGTGCTGCTTGTGTGATGAAATTCCTGCCATTAAAGTCAAACTAATTATCTCTGAGTTCTTGATTTTTTGTGCTGATATCCTTCAGGTTGGATAATAAATAGTCAGGCTTGAGAACTTCTATGCATTCCTTACCCTCAAACTGCTTTGAGGCTAAAGGTGCTCTTTTGAGCTCCTTACTATATCACCTCAGACTAGCTTCATGTCTTGGCAAGGGATCATAGTACACTTTAACACAGACAATAATAAACTCAAAACACCTAATCTTCATATGTAACTGAGTTTGGTACCTCATATTAATTTATTCAGATGTATCAAACCTCGAAACGCTTTAAGATGGAGTTTGGCATTTTAACGAAAATTTTGTTCTTGAAAAATATTTGTATTGTTGGTTTAGAAAAATAGTATCGAACAAAGCTAATTGTGTGAATATAAAGAGATAAACAGCATTACCTTCTGAAGCCAATCTGGTTATTAAAAATGTTATTCTTTTTTATAAAAAACCTTTTTGGGTAAAACTGTCTGGACAATTGGAATAAAGGGATAAGTAAGGCTAGAAGAACTGTAGCACTAACACCTGTGGCGCTGAAGACAATATTGATGCTCTTCAATAAGTACAGAATCGCAAATACACTGATTGCTGTAGATGAAGAGTTAGCTTAATGTTTATCTTTTTATTATTATCTATCCCTTTACTGTAGCATGTCTATAATTGTCGCTTATGTTAAACTTCAAGTAATATTATGGCATTCGAAACGGCAAACAGAATCTGTAAACAAAAAAAACTGTCAATTCAGCATTGACTGCAAAGCCAGTCGTCAAAGGGGTTTAATGATAGCTAAGCTATAACAACTATCTTATACTTAATTAATAACTTTTAGGTTTTTTATGACCAAGACTCCTTCTTCAGTTCCCGACCGATTTTGATAATTTAGCTGTCGAAGGAAAGAGCTCGGCATGAAGTTTTGCAGGAAGTAAAATTTATGAAGGATCGAAACTGGGTTCAGTTGCCATTTATCATTGAGCTTTGAATTAATGATAGCCATAGATGGCTCTCCAACTGGGCTATAGTAATGCAGAAGCAAACGATGGCTACAGTAATTAGAAACTGTCATTCCTCTGGCAAGTCTATTGGCTGGCCGAATTGACCAGCTTCATGTTCTTCCTCCTTGCCTCTCTGAGAACTTTGATTCCCAGCTGAGTTTGGAGACCACTTCTGAAAAACTTCTAGTCTGCTAGTCTGGAGGGCGGACCGACCTGGGTGAGACTCTTCACAAGCTTGGTCCTTGTCTGGGCATGCTCGGGAGGTCTCGGGTTAGAGGGCGAGTCGTCCCTTGAAGAGCCTGGAGGATGGTTTGGAAATCTATCCCTCTTCCTTCAGGGGCGAGGCTGACCATATCATACCTTTCCCATTCTGACAACCCTTCATTCAGTAAGCCCAAATATCCCAAGCGAAACGTGCCTAGCTGGCAGTGCTGGGGCTTTCATTCCTCCAAAGTCTAACATGAATTAATAATGCAATCTAACAAAAGCTCACCGCTAGTTAGTAACAAGACACAGGTTTGGACCGTTCCCGATGAAAACGTGAAAAAAAGACAATGGCGTAGAAACACATACACAAAAAAGAAGATTGGATTAAGGAAAGAGCCCTCGACACTTTCAAATTTTCGCATTAATTCTGGAGCAAAGGTTTCAAGATTTAACACTGGAGGAAAAAAATTCAGGGAACTGCTGATTAAAAGAAACCATTTATTCATCACTAACCCATAACAAAACCTCTAAAGCTGCCAAGCAGCGCGTGTCCACTAGTTTGTCCTAAAGCGAATCTGCATGAGCGCATATACAGTATAGCAGTGTTTTAGACGATTTCCTTGAATGTATATGATTTGCATTTTTTCCTTGAGATCATTATTATTACAAACACAAAAGAACTTAAAGATCACAAAAAAAATTCGGATCCTAAAACTACTTTTAGGCACTTTTTGGGCCGATAACATTAATTTTTTCAGTTCAACATCTAACATATTTAAGTGACTACTTATTTTTCTTTTTTATCTGACATGTTATGCTGAAAAACTTTTAAGAACCTGGGAGGAGTGATTATTTAATGATCTTCTACACTTTTAAACTAGGCTGTAAATATTTTATGAAAAATACATGAAGACTGCGGCTTAAAAGAGTTGCTGTTTAGGAAATTATAATTTTAAATTCATATTAATTATATTTGTGTTACTCTTGCAGAAAAGTAGTTTTTTTTTGCAACAATGAAAGGTTGATATTTTATTAAGTAGCTTTTTGCTTTGCCAATGTCTGAGACTTTGAAATATTGTAATAACTCCAGGTACAATTGCAATGAGTAAAAAAACAGAGAATGAAATATGGAATAATTTACAATAGTAATATTAGTAAGAATATTATTTCCGTCTTAGGATTCGTCCTGATTGGGCTGCACTGAAAATAATTTACGTCAAACATAAATACTTACACGAACGTTTTCAGTTACAAACATGGTTACAAGATTCCCAAGATCCTGCTTTAGCAGGTACACAAGTTTCACCTTCGTGGGTAAGTCTGACTCCACTAGCTGAAAAAAATCACTTGGTTTTAATGGAAAATACTGTAAAATTGCAAGAAATACTACTGAGGTGTTTGTTTTTAATACTAAAATGAATACTTACTAGTAACCTTTAATTGATATTCGCTAATGATTTACTATTCACTTTTAATGAATACTAGAAAGTATGAATCAGTATATATTACATATTTAATGGTTTCAATTTCAAAAACACCATAGTGGCTTTGCTGAATGTGTTATATTTGTGTTTCAATAGAGTGGCATTAACTCAGCTGCTTTGATTTAAATTTACATTGCATTTTTTAGTATGGATAATTCCAAAACCAAAATTTAAGGACCTAGAGCTCTTCCTAAACCGTACTAAATTACCTTACAGTACTGATGGACCCAGCAGAGAGCGGAGTTAAAACACTGAGGTTATTAGAGAAAACCGATGTTTTATTAAAAAAAATTTTGTGTAATTGTAAATACTGTAACGATTCCATCTAATATATTCATTAAAGAGGGTCGGTATTTATAATTTGAAATTGCTCTTACATAAATTTGATAGGGAATTTGTCATTCAAAATGTGTATGTTTTCGATCTTAGAACCAGCTACAAGTTTCGGAGTCTACAAGTTTCGCAGTCAGAAAAAACTAGAAGCAAAACCTTTTTCCTAAAATTGAATAGATTTTTTTAGGATCGAGTTTTCAGTTACCTATTTTTATTGAGTGGTGGCTAGCTATTGAGTGGTAACTATTTTTATTCAGTTACCCTTATAACTCTTCCCCTAAATCCGATCTTTATGAGTTTTGTGTCTTTCATAACTTAAAACTGAACTTGTTCCTGCCTAAATTACTAAATTATTAAAATCAGTTCAGGACGACAGAAGTAGTCTTAAAACAACAAAACGCCTAGTGTATTTAATAAGTAATAAATACATGCAGTAGATAGAAATTTACCTTGTACAGTGTCTTCGTTTAATCCTTTCAACCATTTTTCTAACGCCAGACGCCCATTTTCTCGCCAATCACCAGATACCTCTTGTCCATTCATTATTACCTGGAAAAAGTGTGATTGGCAATTACAAATATTTATATTCATAAGCTTTACATAACTATATTTAAATACGTCTGACTGAATATCTATCTGTTTGTCCTTTATGCATTACAGATTCCTTCATTCGATCGATAAAAACGTTCTTTAAATAAATTATTCGCCCGGGAAGGTTTCTAAACACCCCCATTCCTAAAATTATATTGAGCCCCCGTTATGAGGACCCGTTAATTTAGAACGCACACCGTATCATAGGATGATGTAAAAACAGCAGTCCATACAAATATTACAACAGCCACCAGAACCGTGATACCCCTGTCTGTTGATAATGCAATTAATGTTCTATAAAGTTGATTTTATTACCAGGTTAGTTAATTATTACCCCGCTCGAAGAATGGGGTGTGCAGCTACTGGTACGATAAACAATATAATGGATATGAAATAACAAATAAATATCGTACACAAAATATTATAAATGAAATTTATTAAATGCAGTTATAAATTACTTAAAGCATACTAGGCTACCTAAAATTTGGAATTTGTCGTATGTTTTCAACACTTATTTGCAAAACAAATAATTGGCATATGAATGATTTTATGGAGTAAAAAGTTAAAATAAACAAATAGCTGAATAGCAATATTACGAAAATCAGCACACTGTTATACGACACAAAAATGGTAAACTATTTTTCCAATCTCAAAAATTCTCATTTCTTCCTTGAACCATCATTTTAAAAAACCGCTGAATACTCTACTTACCGTAATGAAGAAGACGAAAAAGAAGACTACGTTCAAACACGTCTTAACCAATGTGAAGTCCATGGTGTAGTTGTATTGTTGATATAAACTAAAATTCTGTACGAAGTAAGTACATAGCGATCTAGATTTGAACCAACTGAGTTCTATTGTATTTAGTTGGTTTACACAAGCCTCATTGCAATTAAGTTGCAAAGGTATGGAACAATGAACATTTACTCTCAATTAAATAAACGACGAATTGTGGATTACATAATAATATTAATGTTATAAACATTTTTTAGCCCCTTTGGAGATTTTTGCAGTTTTCTTGCAATAATTATTTATAATCATTAAATTTGGTACAAACAGGAAAAATAGATTTTCTTGTGTTTTTAGTTGAAAATCAAGCCACTTAGGCTATATAACAATAAAATTTCAGGGTTAAAATTTGAAAAACTACAATTACTAAACATACAGATTTAAATATTATAATCTGTAATCTATAAAACATTAGACCTCTACGAACTTTGAAATTAAAATCTTTTATAGCAGCCTCACAAATTAAAAGGAAATTTTAGTATACTCCCTTGCATCTAGTAAAGAAATATTTAATTTCACATTTTCGTTATGGGGGATAACATATTATATCGCCTAATCTAATTTACACATGATGTTTCAAAAATAAACACAGGCTATTTATCATCAAAAATGTGTTCCATAAATTAGATAATGTATAGAAACATTTTTATATCGCTTCATTTAGCGTAACGATCATGATTATTTTCCTGATATAAACTTTTACAAGCACGGAGAATCGTCAGTGTAGGAACGAATCATACACAGAAATGAAAAAATTAAGCTATCTAAATATACAAAGGGTGTTTGATAGCTTGAAAGATGGTTCACAATTAATTTCAATGATCATAGTCGTCTATAGACAGTTTTTTGCAGTTGAATCGTTGTTTCGGACATTTAAATGTCTCTTTTGAACTCCCGAAACAACGATTTGACTGCAAAAACTGTCACAAAACGACTATGATCATTGAAATTAATTGTAAACCATCCTTGCCAGAATTTAATTGAATTTCAACAGCCTTCGAAACTCATCCCAAAAACTCAAGTGCACATCAAGTTAAGATATTCCCTTATACCATTGAAAATCCCATGAAAGTTGCCTTATTTGAACGCTGTGTACGGCTTAATTCATAAAGAACTTAGTTGCAGTTTAAAATTTAAATTGTATATATATATGCATATATATATCAAGCACCCTGTATATATATTTGTATATAGCTCCAACTATTCCAACAATGGACCTTCAACTATTCTTTTCTCTCCCCACAAATACACATTTCTCAACTTGTCTCCTAAATCAGTGAGTTGAGCAGTAGAACTGCGAGGTGGTGCAACAATGAGTTCCCAGCAGTGATATTCATCGCACCTCAGGTAATATCAGCATTAAGTCAGCCAGCCTTGAAGCGGCCCCGTGGTTGGCTGGAGGTCACGTGACACGCTCCTACTGGCTGCCTACGCTGATTAATCTACCTTTAATTTGCCTAAGAGACGAGGGCCTTCGCGCCTGTCATTAGGCCTACCCAAGACCGCCTTCGCTAGTCTCGAGCCATCTGCTGATTTGACTTTTAAAGTAGGCCAAGGAATAATTATTTTTTCTGTAAATGTTGTGACTCGAGTTTTCATTGTCATTGTGGAATCGCCCTTTTTTCATTTTGTAAGTAAGAAGTTTTAACAGCGAAGTTAGCACTGATGAACCTTTTTCAGTGATGCAAAAGTGAGACAGTGATTGTTTTACTAGTATATCAAATTTAATATATCATATATCAAATTTATTAATCTAGCCTAATTTACTTTATTTAGGTATATATATATTACATTGCCTCCAGAAAAATACTTTACATACTATACTCCTTGTTAACCCCTTAACATTTTATTGCTCTGAACGGTCTAATTCATGACATTAAGTAGGCAATATGTCATGTTTCTGGCTGCCATTGGATAACTTTTGTACTATACAGGAACAATGTCCCTTCAGAAAAAGGTTCTGCGCCAATATTCTGCAAGTTTATTGGATCATTTTAAGACCATGGCATATTTTACTGAAAGGAGCCACTGAGATCTAAAGTCTGCTCAATTTTATTGAAAACGAGAAGCCTTTCATGACCGGAGACTATTATTGTAACTGTACTTAGTACGACATCTTTTTGTAAGCTTACTTTACTACCCTTCTAGTCTATGCTCTTAGACTCTTAATCGCCCTGCAAGATTGAAGATGAAATTCCTCAATAAGATCTAAAATTTGCACATGGCATAAGAGAAGACCTTCTATATTCAATGAAAGAGATTTTTCAAGGGAGATGTCTAAAACTCTTGAGTGTTGTAGCTGCCAAAAAATTTTTTTTAATCAGCAAGCAGTTTTGACTAGTTATATTTTTGCACTTTCCACAATATTTACCAGCGATCGATGAAGATGAAGCACTGTGTTCACTGAGAGGAAGTTGCTACCAGATTTACCTAGAGATCCAATTCATCCACAACAAAAATCAGCTCGAAAAAGTGGTAGGTGTAGGTCAGTCATTGACCAGCTACTGTGCAACAAGCCAATGAATGAGCCCGGCGGACGGACAGACAGACGGACAGAAAAAGAGACAATGATGGATGATGGATGATGAAGGCTGTCGGGTGATGGATGGCTCGGAGGATCGGCGGGCGGAGGTGGGTAGGGCAGGGCCAGGAGGTGACGTGGTCCCGTGGTCGTGGTGCAAGCTGGCATTCTTCATGTGCTGTTCTTTGTTAAAATTTAAATTGTTGTTTCAATCAATAATTTTTGTCTCTACGCCACTGTATTTTTGCAGAAGAGAAAAAAACTATTTTAAAAGAAAGATGTCAAACCCCCTAAACGACTCCACTTTTGTGCCATCCATAGGCATTTACGCCTCTCGAGTCCAATACATAATCCTGCCTCCCTTTTCTTATCAATAAACTTTTACCAGATCGCACTTCTATAGTAGGCGCGTTTTGAAGATTCGCCCCCCCAAAACAGGTAGACGGACTGTCCTAATCCCCTGTTATCAAACAAAGCCTTCGTTAGGGGTGGTCACCGTTGTTCGGGCGGTCACGCGCCTGCATTCCAAGAAAATGCCGCGAAACTTGCATCTCGAATATTGCGATATATATTGTTATGCCAGTACCCGGAATTTCAGGCGGATGCAGAGTCCCGGCCGGCCGCCCGTAACAAAGGCACTAAGGCATTGTTTGTCAACAGGGAATTAGGACTGTCCGTCTACCTGTTTTGGGGGGGCGAATCTTCAAAACGCGCCTACTGTACGTGAAGTGAATAGCGTTGAAAATTTTATTTTCTCGGATTCAAAAAAATTGAAATGTTGAGTTTAATATTGGATCTGTTTAATGGTCTTAGAGATATTAATTATTTTATGTAACCATTGTTAGTTTTAAAAGCTCCAATACTAAATGCTTGAACTTGCAATTGAAATCACTTTTTATTTAAGAATTCTCAAAATAATTTTCTTAATAATTTCTATTGAATTATTATTTTAACAATTCAGATTTCAATTTTCTACAAGAATTGTCAGAATTATTATGTGCTTTGTTTGCAACAAATTACAGACTGTAATTATAATGTTCATTTATGAAAAGTTTTCATGAAAATAAAAGAGCACTTTTCAAATACAAAAATTATTAACCACAGTTAAAACCTTTGACTTACTTATACTTTATACTTTTCTTGAATTGGCGACCCACCCAGGTAGGTATTTTAAGCCAAGTATGAATGACATATGAGTGAAAGATGATTTTGGCGCGATCTTGTAGTCTTGTTACTGACTAAGGCCGACATGTTCCTTAGACAGGACTGTTAATTACGCGTAATAGCCCAACGGCGAATGGCAACTAATGGACCTACATATTAACGTGGGATCCGAACCACAATTTTGCCTGGTTTACAAATGGTCTTAATGAGGACGGTCCCATGAACGCATTATTCAATAGTACGGACGTTAATCCCCATTAGAGAACACCGCGTCCATAAGCCATCGCTCACAACTATCCACAATTAATTCGTGACCTCCAAGTACCTGGATTACAAGACACGCCACCGTTCCAGTCTCCCGAGAGACACCCGAGTGTTAAACTTAAAATGTAAAATGTGTATTAAACTGTTAAAGTCCTCGTTTGATGAAATTTTTCATTCATAATGCTTTCAGAATGTACACAACTAACGCGAAGGGCTTCCAGCCCGGCCCGGCCCGGAAACCAGCCGCTCTGGGCGCGTGGGCCGAGATTGACGGCCGCGAATGAACAGACGGACGGACGGACGGACGATTTGGCAGCTCATTTGTTACCCAATCAGCACGACGACAGCCCCGCCTCTGTCCCCGTAGCTAATGTGCGATCTTTTACTAATTACACTGATTTGAAAACACTCGCGTCTGCGGTTGTCATTTATTTTGCTCGAGTAAATTATTACCTGAGGGGAATATGTTTTAGCGATTATGAGGCCATGAGGTCTCTACGACTTGCCTTCCTTCGCTGCTCTGCCGTAATGATGATTCTAGTGGGTCTGTTTCTTTTTTCTAACTGTCCCGTTCTTCCGTCTTTCTACTTATTTATTTTGCAGATACTTTCATTTTTGGTATAGCTTGGGAAGTCGGGATTTTATAATATACCAACATTGTGACTTTAACCGTAATATACTAAGTAGAACTAACTTTTTAACTTTATTTGAGTCAAAAATCGGATATTTTCTTAATATTGAGTGAAAAATGAATGAAATAAATCTTGATTCGTCACAAAATGTACAGTTTAACAACTTTATACAGTTTTTACAGTGCAGTACATATGAAAAGTGTAAAATAGACCAAGTACAAAAGTGCAAATAATGTTATTACAGCTATATCCACGATAACTAAATTTACTACAATTGATTTTAAGAAAACTAATTTGAATTTAAACTATGCAACAAATTAAACAAATACTAAATAGTTTTGTAATGAATAAATTAGGAACCTACTAGGCAGTGCCAGTTTTGAGGCTTTTATCACAATAAATTAATAGAAAACTAAAGGCTAAAAATTCAGTTGTATTACAAATAAACAATGGTTTACAATCATACCAGAAAAATTCTGAAGAAAAAGAAGTACCCAGAATTAAACTTAAAACAACAGTACACATTGTCAAATAAGTATCTCAAACAATTTATTGATGCTTTCTTGAGTCAATAGCCAGGTTTTAAAGTTTACAATACTCAGAATACGAAAGTTTAAAATTATCATCAAATTATAACCATATGAATCTCAGGATGGATTGTATATTCCTAGAGATATTTAACTAAAATTAGAAATGCCTAATGTACTTCCGGGCGACTTGACTACCAAGAACCACGGCTTCGCCGCAGAGCCAGAATTAATTGTCATATCCCAATTACACGTCTCGCCTTCTAAGCTCCATGTACCACAAATGATTCAATTTACACCAATTCCCTAAATTATTCATAATTGTTTTCATTGCATGTCTTTTGGGGGTCATTGTTTTATTATTTTAATGCGGAGAACGTAATTGGGTTACATATTGTATGTAGTTATTGCAACTAATACAGTCCATGGGGCTTTTTAACTTCTATTCGTTATGAAAGTTAACTTTTACTTTCTGCTTTTAAAACCCATGTTACTTTAGTCCTACCTAAGGCTGAAAAGGTTCTCTAGCATACAATATAATTGACTAATATAGAACTATCCTAAAGAAACTCGATCCTAAACAGATTTGTTGACGGTCAGAAGAAGTGATAATTAACTGTCGCACAATCCCAGTCATTAAGCGCACTACAGATAACTTGTGCATTGTTTATCTAATATGGCGATTTAGTCCAGTATTAAATCCCCACGGCACATTCAACAAATTTTGGTACTTACAAGATCAGTGGAGATTAATATATTTTTGGATCTTTACGAAATAATATAAATTCAAACGTAACCTCATGACCTCTAGATATGAATTTTGACGGGTTAGCCCGCCCGACAAACCAGTCACCCAAAAAACATCGAATCTTACATTGCTAGAATGTTTTCGAATCTTATATTGCAGGCGAAATCTGTACTGCACAGTCTTATGAACAGAAATATTCGTGGAATGTACCACGGAGTAATCTAAAACCACACCAGAATTCTTCTTATGGTAATTTATTAATGTTTATTAAATATTTTTATTGAAACATTTATGAACAATTTACTTTCCATTAGTTCCTCTTAAACACAATTTAAATAGCTTAGTATAAACTTTCGCCCGCAATATTGCACTAGTGTCGCACGACCCTTAGATTACACCATATCACCGAATTTTCCCTGCAACGTAGAAAGGAAGTATTGCAGAGGCATGTAGTGTTTATAAGTAGGATAATTTTAAACTAATAGGAATATGGTGTGGGTGTTAGGGGGCTATTCCCGCTCACTGGTGTTTTATCTTTTATATTCCCACTACTTAAAATGTACTGCACTCGACATACAGCATGCGCTTAAGCTTATAACAGATTGAAGTTTTTCAGCTTATTTCATATTTCATATCTTTATTGTCACCGTAACACATAAAGCACAATAGACAACGTCAACAATAAACAATAATAAAATGATCCAGTACAAAAATTTAAAAACCTAAATATCTGTAATAGTCACTGTTAAAAATTCCTCTATTGAATAAAAACCCTTCTCTAGGAGCCATTCAGACAACCTTCCTTAAACCTATTCAACATCTGAAATTCAGCAGGTAACTTGTTATAAAATTTTATTTGTAGAAATTTATGGCTATTTATTAATTTGGTCAGTCTAATTGACGGAATTTCTAAGCTTTTACATATCCTAGTGCTATAACTATGGATTTCATTACACTGGATAAAACTAGATAAATTTTCCTTAACAAATAATATATTGTGAAAAATAAAGATACTGGGCAAAGTCATAATTTTAAATTTAATAAAAAAAGGTTTACAAGTGCTTCTGCTGGGGATATCAAACATAATTCTTAATGCTTTTTTGCCAAATGAAAACCTTATTAGCTCCAACACTATTTCCCCACAAGATGTTTCCATAGAGAAGGTGTGAGTGGAAAAAACTGTGATAGGCAGTCATGAGCATGTTATCTGAGACACAACATTTGAGCCTTCTTAGAAGAAAACAAACACGTGAAACTTTAGAAATTACAGTTTTGGTATGATGCTCCCATGTTAGCTTTACGTCAAGATGAATCCCTAAATGTTTTAACAGGTGAAGAGAAGTTTTGATTTTCTAAATTTTCAAATAGACCTAAAATAACAAAATCTTTTCATGGCTTAAAACCTAAAAAACAAAATTCAAACTCAAAATTGGTTGTTTGTTGGTTGTTGTGGCTCTCGCTTCTTTCACATTGTAGCCAATCGTCGTCACCCGCTGCCCCCGCAGATCTCTTCCTTGACCCTGTCCACCTCCCGCCTGCGAGGCAAAGCTTGAATATCTCATTTGCTGCATTGTTTGCCCTCTTTCATCTCTCTCTTTGATCGATCGTGTTCATCAAGGCCCACGCGTCAGGTGACTCAATCTGCTTGTCATTGCGCCGTCTCCTCCATACAAGTCGTAGGGCAAAACTTTAGAGTCCGTCTCCGTCGTTAAAATCGATGTTAAGAATCGATGTTTTTCTATATTTACAAACTCGATTACATTAATCATGATAATGTTTCGATATGGTAATCGACACATCACTAATCAGTAGTTCATAACCAAACTAAAATTTTAACTACGTAGCCTAATGAAACCTAACAGTCACACCATCTATATACTTAATACAATAAGGCTTTTTTCTGTTAGATCCCTTTTTCAGGCGTCCTACTGAACCGATTTTTACGATTAAGGTGTCATTTTAAAGCTTATGATGAAGCGCACCTGCGACAGATAGTTAAAATAGGCATTTATTTTTCGGCTTCGACCCCCAAGGCTTTAATTTATTTATAGAGGGCGCTTTCAACGCTTCAATGCTGACCAACTTGCGTTATAACGGTTTTAAAATGTGATTGTAATTTAACAGCTGATTACCTTGAGACGAATTTCTAACCAGTCACATTGTAAACAAAAAAGATTGAATGCTAATGTAAACAAAATCCGATGCAGGTCATAACAATTAATTTGGGCCACTTTCATTGACAATTTTAGCCAAATTGAGGCAGGTAAATCATTTTTATTGGTGAAGATCCATGATCGTTAGATTATAAATATATTGCAAACTGAACCCTGAAACATAAAGTAGAAGAGGGCATAGAGAAAAATGACTCGATGTGATTAAGGAAAATATGCGTAACCTTCGGCATATACAACTCCTGAGAGAAAAAGACTAATTGAACACCAGAGAAAATATTAAAATGAGCAATTTGCACATGGGCTTCCTAGAAAAACTTCCGTTATCCTACTGTTGTACGAGAAGACAACCAAAATAAAAAACAGTGCAAGGCCAATAAATATAAATTGTGTGTGTTTTGTTCAGTCAGGCCTTTGTTTACTTAGGTGAGGTCTTTAAATTTCAATTGAAAAGGTTAATTTGGTCAATAAAGGTGAGTTTGAAGACATACAATTTATTTTAATTGTAGGTGAGTTTCCCACAAAACAGAAATAATATAAAAATGCGCAATTTGCGCATGGGGCCCCTAGTGTGAATAAAACTTATTAAGGTATATTCTAACGTTATCTACATATTATACCCCAACTATGCTTTCAACTAACATTACGTACAAAAAACTAATATCACATCCTTCGCGAAATTGCATTTGATTCATAGACAGTCGTTGTCAGCGTCGTTCTTCACTAAAAGTATTCGTGCTACCTGCAATTGAGTAAACTTATGGTTCCATGCACATATAAGATGGCCTCCAGTGTCATTTTGGAATGTTTGAACCATGTACCTTTTCTCAGTGATTTTGTTGTTTTACTACTACTATCCATCACTACGGTCACTTTTCACTCCTAAATGCATTGCAATTTCTAATATGAAACCAAATCAGTTTGCAAACCACATTACATTCCTTTTACTACAGGGTTTCAGTTTCGCTAACTTTAATAGTCTAGGGTATCAACAACTACTGGAATCGACGTTTTAAAAATAATAAACTACATTGTTTATTTACAATAAGTTGTACCTTCACAACAAGTATAAAATAGTAAAGAATTCGATCAATTATATCGGATCCGAAAACATCTATTTAAACATCGATTTTAACGGTGGAGACGAATTCTAAAGTTTAGCCAGTCATAGAACATGCGTCTTTCCTGCAACGAGTTCGCCATGTTGAAGAGTTTATAGTTGCAAAGGAAATCTGTGCATAAAAAAGCTCAATAAAACTACGAGTATTTCGTATTATTACACTTTGTTTCCAGCAGAATATGCATCAGTTTCTTTATGAAATGTGAAATGGCATTAACATAAGAACTTGAGACAAGATTTTTTTATAAGATGGTGCTATATCGTATATCCCCTCATCAAGTTGATCTAGTGTAAATGTGTTTGATCCTTGAAATAAGATCGATGCGACCGATGCGAGTAAAAAATTTCAATCTGCGAACTTTTAATTTCAAATAATACTCTAAATTTATTTCTTGGTGTATATTATATCATACCCAAAAACACAAAGTGTTGAAGGGTCGCCAAGCCCTAAAAATATGTGATATCAAAGTGCATACCAAGTCAATTTAATTTCCTGTAGTCCAACAATGTTCATTAGAATACATAATTAAATTTGTTTGAATGCTATTGTTCTGAATACTGATTATAATTCTTCTACATGTACTTGGCCAGCAGCTTAACAGACGCTAAATTAGTTATACATTTGTATTTTCCAAAGTGACCTCCATAGAAGACTTTTAACATAAATATATAAATTCATAAGCTGCTGGCCAAGTACATGTAGAAGAATTATAATCAGTATTTAGAACAATAGCATTCAAACAAATTTAATTATGTATTCTAATGAACATTGTTGGACTACAGGAAATTAAATTGACTTGGTATGCACTTTGATATCACATATTTTTAGGGCTTGGCGACCCTTCAACACTTTGTGTTTTTGGGTATGATATCACTGTTTTTTTAATATATAAATGTGGTAAAATATAACATTTAAAGTAAATCTTTATATAAATAAAATAAATAAATATTTAATATAGACAGTATATAGTGTGAATGCAATAACCGATGTATTCTAGTTGTTCTCACAGATGTTTTAGGCGGTCTTTTAAAAATAATATTACGTAAACATTCTTTGCGCCATATAGTCACTTCTTGATATTTAGGTACAAAGAAAGATTTAGAAAGATTTGGCAAGTTGTAGAAAGATGGAAGTGGGCTCAAATTAAAGGTACCTCTACCGTGATGGCGGGAAAGATACTGAAATTGCTTGAAATTTTCCAGAAAACAAGAAATATCGTAAAATATCTGCACTGGGATCTAAAAACGACAGCTTTGTTTACATAAAACATGTGATGCTGAAATGTGATTGAAAACTATGAGCTATATCTAACAAATAGTAGATTTAAAAGCCAGTTTGCTATGAGGGTATTTCGTCCTTATACTCTTATATGAGTAATGTTATTGTGCTTGTATGCTTGTTTGCTTGCTTGCACGCTTGTTTGCTTGCTTGCACAATTATCTCAAAAACGGCTCCGATAATTTCCTTCAAAGTCTGTAAATAAGTAATTTATGACTCAAAAACGTCTTTTATGCAGATTACTTGGCCAGAGAAAATCTAATAACGTAATAAATCTGATTTTTTAGTTGTAAAATTTTAACATTGGCCTTATGGGTTGCCGTGATAGCAATGAAAATAAACAATGAAAGTGTAAACAAATGAAGTAATCATAACAGCTGTTTGGAATCTACAGCCATCAAGGGAAAATACAGCAAATGGGATGAAGAGTCCATGGAGCAATAAAAAAGGTTTATATTTATCAGTTTTATGACATCGAAATATTTTATAGTAACTGGATGAACAGGTAAATATGAAATAACACCGAGCAAGGCTCGGTCCACCAGGTACTATATATTAACTGAGGATCGTTTGAATGTCTTCTTATTTGAGGCGTTTAGTCCCTTCAAGCCACTAGTGAAATATAATAACCACATTTTGTAGTTTCTCCTAAATTTAATATAGCATGTTTCACTTTGAATGTGTTTCCAATTATTTTAATTTCTGTATTTTAAGCCCTGATATGAGAAGATTTGTAATTTTCATGTTGAATGAATTCCGAAGTTGTAATTGAAAAATCAAATAGTTACTTTTGCTTGAAATTATTGTTTTAGCGAATTTCCTTAGAAATAAGCTAGCTATTACCGTCGTTTTAAAAGAACAGAATGGACAAAAAAATATCCGTTCAGGGTAACCTCAGCAATCATATTAATATTTATATTATTTGTCAGCATTTTATGTGTACTTTCTGGATATGAAGTGAGTTTATTGTTAAAACGCATTTTTCCAGCAAAAATCACGATTTGTTTCAAAATTTAACATGGGCTTATATGGGAAATAGAATTTTCATTTTTTGAGTGTCTGTAAGCACGATAACTCTCGTAAATATCCTCCGATCGCAACAAAATTTGTACAGACATGTAAAACTAGATTCTCTTGGACGAGTTCGTAAACCAGCCAGATCGACATATCCTAAGTGGGGTAAAGGCTCGATTTTACCCCCCAAAAATGGGTTTTTGAGTTTTTTCAAACTGAAAAATTATATTTATCCAATTATTGTTTCCACCATTGGATTTAGCTCGAAAAACAAACAATTTGGTATTTTAAATCATTCCTCTAAGTCCATAGGTCTCCGACTTCTCATTTTCCCCCTGTTTTTATAGTAATAGGGCAGCAGAATGTTGGCTTAGTCAATTTCCCATTTACTCTCTACTGAGGTTTTCAAGGAATCGCTTTGAGTAATTTCTCAGTTTATCAATTTATTGATTAAAATTTTGGTTTTTAAACAATGTTATGTTAATATAATTTAAAAAATAAACATTCTTGCCTACTTCATTTTATGAATTTTTTGTGTTTTGTCACTAAGTCATTTACCAATATTTTTTTACAAAGTGTTTGTAAAACAAGCTATAATAGCTATAATTTTAATATATAAATATATCACTTGTTTATTTTTCTTTTTTTAATAGCCTTATGGATTAATTACTGGATATTTTGTAATTGGAAATTTGCTGAGTATGCAGGTTTGCTGCGACGTGGGTATTTTGTAAGTAGTTGCGGTTGCAACAATAGGTACACTTTGAGTCCACAATTGATTGCCATTTTTCACACTGACGGTTGAATAATTCTTCAAATTTGCTTTTTTAGTGTAGAGAGGAATTGAAATTGGAAAAATAAAGTTACTCGCATTTACATCCACATTGTGGTTGCAGTTTGAACATGTTGTCAGAACTTTTAGCATATATTTGAAATGAAATTCAAGGGGTTGATACAATGTTATTAGTTGAATGAAAAATTCAGCACAATCTTGTTGTTCGATTGCGTTAAAAGGAGGTCCGAACTGATTTCTGATATTTATTGGACTTAAAATTTGGTCGTTTTTTGGTGGGATATGGCTAATTTAATCATAGGGGAATCAATGGCATAGTTTGTTATGGAGGTTGTGATAAGTTGGCAGTTTAAAATACACTGTATTTTTGCATTTGCATAGTACGATACATTATCAGAATTTTAAAAACCAAATAAATATTATTTACCAGATGCTGGATCGCATAGGATATAAACAAGGCCGCACTAGTGTGGCCTTGATAAGGCGCTGTAGTATACAGCCAATGGAATTGAAATTAATTAACTTGAAACAGCTGTTTATGTGTTTAACCTATAAGTACAATATTCGATGAAACTCTAAATGCAAACGGTACTTAACCCTTGGCAGTTTGGGTATTCTTAGGACCAGGATTAGTAGTTACAATGGACATGCATTGCAGATATTCAGCTTAATATGCATGCACCCGAAAGGTTGCGGTATTATCACAAAACAAATTGCTATTATTTATTGGCGAGATTTAACCCTGGGTGCTGGTGATCGATGTTCCTCGCTCTACCACCAGTGGACATACTTTGTGACAAAATCGTGAAACCTCAAACTTTGGATAATTCTTGAATTAGGATTTTTTTATGATAGACCTTATCAAACATTCGGCACTATGACCATAATCTTTGACTTTTTCCAGTTTGTGAATAAACTCATCTTTAAATATAAAATGTTTAAGAGTTGAATTGCCGTTTTCTACCTTTGTAAGATTAGGCCTACTTGCGTCTGCAACCAAACTTCGTATTTATACGTGATAGGAGTCATTAATTATAGTTAATGTATGAATCTGTACTTTTTTACCTGACAAATTTTCCGCAAACAGCTGATATTGCTTCTGTTCAAACAAGGAGATTAGAGTATTTACTGGAGGTACTGTAACGATGACTTTGTTGATGAAAACCGGCCCTTTCATTTTGGCAGACTTTAGTAATTTAGTAATGAAATACCATTCTTTGAACATAAATTAAAAACGATTCGAATCTTGAACATGAGTTTAGGTTGGGTAAAACGGAAATAGACTATATAAGACACACATTCATTATAATTTATATAGGTATTTGTAAAACTATATAAATAGGTTTCATTGGTACAGAACCCTGAAATAATAGTTTAAAAAATAAACCTATCACAATATAAAGAAATAATAAATTAAACTAATCAAGCGTATCTCCTGTCCTACCGTCCTCTCCAATACGGTTAAAACTTACCAGCTGATCAAAGTTTTACTGACGAAATAGTTTCTTCGTGGACTAAGCTTGTTTACATTTGAAATGTCAATGATGATTTGAAATGAAAATTTAAAAAGTTACTAGTTTTGATATCTAGTGCTTTCAAACTTTGTTCAGACTATCAAAAGGCACTACTACGAGAAAAAATAGGAGTGAGTGTGAAGTTTCATTCAATTCTGATGAGAAATAAAGTCGCTAGGCTTTCTGAACAAATCGAGGTGGAGGATTCGTTCAAAAGTGCAAAACCGGTAACTTTTTTGGTGACTTTTAACGCTTATTATTAACTTAATAGAAGTATTTAAAACAAACTGTCGTGTTTTTTGAAGTTTTTTTGGCCAGTTTATTATGTTGAAGCGAAGTTATATTAAATCAAGGCTCTAATTTTCTTTTTTGAAAAGTGAAAAATCGGCTCCTAATCTGCGCTGTTAATATAGTCACTCACGTCGTTCATTCGTCGTCTGCTGGTGGACTTGGCGACGAGACACGACCGTGCCTCTAGATGCCCAGTCATTCAGACTATGAAACTGAATTGCCCACCTCGAATATTGTTTCAAAATAAACTGTTTTCCAAAGAGGAGCAACCATACTAATGTGCCAGTAGCCGAGATAATTACGCATTATTTGTCGGTTGGGAGCTCAAATAATGACGCACGTGGCTTCAAACAAATCTAACTTTATTAAACCAATTCAACGGTATAACTTCAAATTGACAAGTGAGCATTAAAAATTTACGAAACTTCATACAAAAATCAGCATTCCCACTTGAGTGCCTTACTGCGTTCCCTATTTTGTTTGATAACTTTCTGTAAAATTGTCCAAGAGACCCAATGTCATTCTCTGAGCTCACTATTAATATACTAGGGCTGGCAATCCTTTCATTCATGAAGGATTATTACCTTCAACAAACCATTAATCATAATATGTGGTGTCCTAATTTAAGGAGCTGTCCACAAAATACAATTTTTGGGGTGGGTCGTCAGACTAAATCTGAGCTATGTGAAAAAATTCTAATTTAAAAATTATTGGTTGTAAAGCTTATTTTTAAGTTAAACTTTAGTTAAAACCAACAACTTATTTTGAATTAGTCCTCTAAAAAATTGCATTTGTTTCCACTTCATATAAAGCATTGAACCTGATGAGTTCACAATCAATATATCACAAATATTTGAAGAAATACTCGAACAATATTACTCTTTTGGCTGTAATTAACCCAACATGCCAAACCTTTCATAAGAAAGGACAGTAATTCAATTAATGCAATTTACACGAGTATTACGACTACACGATTTATCACCAACGTAGCGGTGCGTCCAAGCGGAATTTCACATGTTGGGAATAGCAAAATAGCGAACACACACGAACATACGAACACCCGCTACATCGCTAGAACGCCTCACTGCTACACTCCCACAATACATCGCTACAACGCCTCACTGCTACACTCCCACAATACATCGCTACAACGCCTCACTGCTACACTCCCATGATACATCGCTACAACGCCACACTGCTACACTACCACAATACATCGCTACAACGCCTCACTGCTACACTCCCACAATACATCGCTACAACGCCTCACTGCTACACTCCCATGATACATCGCTACAACGCCACACTGCTACACTACCACAATACATCGCTACAACGCCACACTGCTACACTCCCATAATACATTGCTAGAACGCCACACTGCTACACTCCCACAATACATCAAACGGCCGACAGAGCGATTCCATCCGTTCAAGACTTTCTCATTACATTCCAGCGATGGCTCGCATGCCGCCGTCTGCTTCCGCCACCAATCATCTGTATATGGGCAAGGCAGTCGCTAACGCTTATTTCCCTTCTGCAGCACAATTCCCCGAGGTTATTAAACTATTGGCTATTGAAACATTGAATGCAAATCGCCTTGTACCGTTGTGTTCCGCACTGAAGCTCGGACTGAATGTAAGTGCATTCATACATTCGTAGAATTGGAGAGTATGGGAAACGGGACACATGGTGGTGGTAGTTGTTCTAGAACGGTTGGAATGGTTTGTAGAAGCTTTTCTCGAGTTCTAATCACGTTTAAAATTTCAAACGTTCAATGGAGTAAAATAATTCATAGAAAGTCCCGTATCTCCATCTACATATCACCATCATTTACAATCTTTTATATTTACGTTTTGTTATAGTATTTGATTCCTTTAATTTTAATTTTCTTTCTGGCTAATCGGTCTTGGAGTAAATGTATTTCGGTTTCAGAGTATTTTTGTTAGTGCTGTAAAAGTAGGTTGTCGTTTTATGGTGGAAAGAAAAATAATTTTCCTTTATCAAGAATTGCCGGTAGATTATTTCACTGTGATTAAATGTACTGCAAAATGTTTTTGTTGGTTGAGACATAACTTTTAAAATATATTTTTAAATAATCCTTAAAATATATGTACTTAAAGACTATTTTCAATTATTTATTGTTTTACCACTGAATTTCCGCCATAGGAAAAAAGGAATTACGTACCATGACCATAATTACTTTTCGTTTTATGGTTCCTACACGCCAAAACACAAATCGTTCAAATGAACGATTTTTTCCATATATTTTTTTTATATAGAAATCCATATATCTGTGAGCACGATAAATCCCTTACAAATTGCTCTTTCTTAATGCAATCCGGCATAGTATTTGTTTGAAATTTGCTCAGTATGTAAATCTACCGCAACGGAAATATTAAATAATTCATATTTAATATAAAATAAGTTTTATTAAATGAATTTATGCATTATAAATGTTTGAGAAATAAAGGTTTTGATGCTGGAAGTTATCAAGGTCAATGTTTCTAAGGGTATAAAATTGTCTTCTATGGCCCCGAATAAGATTTGTTCATACAACTGTGAGCATTTTATTATTTTACACTAAATGAAAGCAAGACCATCCACTTCTCAATATCGGAAAACTTACACTACACAATGTGGTATACCTTCTTTTACTGCTATTTCATCCTTTAGAGAAAAACCAACCATCTTAATTACAATTAAAAATTTTTGAGAAAAGTCAGTCTCACCGTTAGACTACTGACTTCCTGCTCCACAGTTACCCTTGTGCGTGTGGCCATGTGTCACAGCCACCTTGTAGGCCCGAGTCTCCGGATGAAAGATGGAGATGGAAACCTTCATGAATCTCTGTCGCGAGCAACAAGCTCGTTTATGACCTGTTGATTCTATGTGTATGTTAGCACGATAGCGGCCGTAAAAAAGGTCCGATCTTTATGAAATTTGTTACAGACATGTAAAGTGGTAATCAATTGGACGAGTTCGTAAACCAACACGATCGGACCACCGAAATGGTGGTTAAGGGGGATAAACCCCCCAAAAATGTATTTTTAGTTTTTTACATAGAAACCTAATAATAATACGATTTTTATTAGGACCATTGAATTCAGCTCAAAAAAACAAACAATTTAGTTACCTGAATTACTGCTCTATGTCCATTGGTTATCGAGATATTGAAAGTGGTAAACACAGTACATTTTTCCAAAGTTAACCTTATGGGAAATAAGTAAAATTCTATACCTCGCTTATTTCTCAACATATCTTAATAAAACTTGGTTTGTGGCTTCATCTAGATAAGATCAAATGTGTTTTAATCTAAAATCCCTGATATTTCCATTTTCGTGGCAGCAAACCTGCATACTCAATCCCCATGTTATCTTTATGGGAAATTTAAAAAAAATCTATATCTTCCTTATTTCTTATCATATACCTTGACTAGTAGATATACCCGCGGCTTCGCTCGCTGAAAGGATAACAAATGTCCAAAATAAAGGTTCAAATTTCCGTTTTTTGTAACGTGCATTTTTTACAAATTTCCTAATAGACTAATAATGATTTCAATGATTTATCCAAACTATACGTTTTCAAGCGCTTCATTAGGTAGAAATAGTATATTTGTTTGAACTTTGCCTATAAATCGCTCTCGACCAGCATGCAAACCCTCCTAAAAATTGAAATTCAGAAAATCCCCGATTCTATAAAAATAACTGTATGATATGTCCCTTCAGAGTTTCAAGATTCTAGTTAAATTACTTCGGGTGATCCGTAAATCGCGAGTATGTGGAAACTGATAAATACATAATATAAGAAAACCGTAATAATGTTTTGCAGTTTATTCTTTCAGTAAATGGAATTTATATTTTTTGCCTCTTTAAAATATTCTGGAGACCTTCTGACCTTCTATTGATATTTTGAATTCATAGCTCTTAAAAACTGAAAAGGCCGCCATTTTGAATTTTTGAATTTACCTTATTTTAGCCTTTCCAGGGAAAACATTTTAAAATCCTTCATTAGTATGCATCTGGAGCCTATAAAGAATATTTGAGCCAAGATTCATCGCCCAAAGCCCTACATTGTTTTGGAAAATAAGCTTTGAAAACTAAAAATGGCCGCCATCTTGAATTATATAATATACCCTTTTTTAGCCTTTTGAGGGAATATATTTTAAAATCCGTTCTTAGTACGCATCTAGAGCCTATAATGATTCATTGTGTCAAGTTTCATTGCCCAAAGCCTTATAGTTTTTGTGAAACTGTGATCAGTGAGTGAGTCAGTCAGTCAATCAGTCAGTCAGTCAGTCAGTCAACCGTTTTGGCTTTTATATATATAGATAAAACTTGGTAAGTGGCATCTTCTAGTTAAGATATACTAAATATTGAATTAAAACCCCCAGTTTTAATATAACTGTTGCAGCAAACCTGCAAACTCATTCCCAATGTTATTCTTATGGAGCTTTTTTTTATTTTTTTTTTTGTAAAAGTAAGTTGTGTGTAAACTGTTACTGTATTAAATCTGTCACAAAATAATATTCCTGAAACTTGGTTGAGACTTGACGTGTAAAATTGAAAGATGCAATTATTGAACAGCAAATTTTCTGTATATGGAAGAAGCAACACACTACCGTAGACCCCATGGAGGTCATCCTGGTTACCCTCATCCGCATGGCCATGTGTCACAGCCTCCTTGCAGGGCCGAGTCTCCGTATGAAGGATGGAGATGGAGATGGAAACCTTCATAAATCTCTGTCTCGAGCAACAAGCTCGTTTACGGCCTGTTGCTTTCTATTTGACACCTATAAACCTGTCCGGGCGACCGTAAACTTTGACGAATTATAAGTAAATCTTAGAATACGACCGTTGAACGTGATTTATGTCACTACTAATTTCAGCTTTGTTCATCGGTTTGAAAACTTCTTTTGAAGACATAAACTTTGACATCTAGGTCATGGTGTTTCATTTTACTTATCTAGTATACGAACAGAAGTTTACGACAGATTAATGCCGTTTTATGGTTTTCAATCCTACGTTTCATTATTTTTTCGATAGCTTGACTATTTTATCATACAGCAAAATATCGGTGTTAAGGATCTTTGTCGCAAAAGACATTCTGCAATCAGTAAATCGGTACTTTCCCTAGAGCATTTTTGTAACTTTACAATCAAAATTTCAAAGAAGACACATATTAATTAATTGATTGCATATTTAATTGGTTGTTTTGTGTCTTAATATAGATCATGACTTAACATAATTTACGGTCCCATACACACAAATCCGATGTTATTTCACATTACTTACATGATTAAGTAATTACTAACACTTAAGCTATTTTTGGCTCTGTGTAAAAAATTAATACCGGATATTATATGATAAGACCTAGTGCAGTAGGACGATTATTTTTACGGATTTTAAATATCGAAATAAGCACTGCCTTGTTTTTTAATTCCTCAAGCAATTTGTTATGAGCTCAGCCAGGTTTTATTGCATTAAAAATGTTGGCGGTGGATGTATCAAATTAAATTAAGGTCTATATTATTTCAAATATAATTTATTTTTCCCTGAGTTTAACTGGCCTTGGCCCATTGAGATAATAACCACGTTTCGTTCCGAGAGAAAAATTGATGGTGAGTTATATGCAAGCTACTCAAATAAAGAAAGAAAAAATGATTCCTCTCTTCTGTCTTGCTTGTGCAGTTAACATTTTAAGTTTCATTATTAATGTCAGCCTTGCTTTCACTATTAATGTCAACCCGTATGAGGTACAATGCAATTTTTTCTTCTGTAAAATTTTATGTATACACTTACCAAAACTGTTGTTAACTCACCCTAGCACCTTTTAACAAGAGGTTGCAATCGTGTCTGTTCCAATTGAATTCATGGTACATTATTGGTTGCAATTAAATGAATCCTGTTCAACATGAATTGTGATTATTTCTCTGTAGCAAAACTATTCTTTTTCATGATTTCATAACGAGTAGTTTCAAGTTTGTTAACCTAACAGTTGACAAAATGAAGGATATTTCAAATTGCCACCCTCCCACATTTCCCTTACCACCATAATCGGTGATGTCTGATACCGTTATTGTTGGCAAGGGGGAAGCAGGTGCTAGGCTAGACAAGGAAGCCCGACAAGGTATTGCACATGCACCAGGACGTGCAGGATGTGCAGTCTAGCTGCATCTAGGATAGGTCTGCCTGCACACAGTCACGCGATGCAACTATGTAACGGCTATCCAGCGAATAGCAGGAAATGCTGCTGCAACAGTTATCTGCACATGTACGACTATTCTATTTCAGTAGTTTTGAAAAAAGGTCTTATAAATGCATTGAACATATCGGTCTTGTTATGATTTTGATTTTTGCAGACATTTACCAACAGTGATTAACAAAAATAAATTCACGATGTTTTGGTTTATGGTTGTCTGCTTTTACAGTTCTCTTTTCAGCTATGGATAAGTCTAGGTCCTCCTAGATGTTTGTTACTAATCTTGTTAAGTGTTTCTTTCCTCCACCTAAAGATGGGATCGGATGCCAGATGCCATACCCCGAAACGTCGTGATTGATCTACTCAGTGAAAAATCAAAACATAAGCTCACCATCGCCAATAATTAATTTCAAAAAGAGAATAACGATCAATACCAGATGTTTTCAGAATAAAATCTAAGTTGATATAAAGTTTTAGGATGTATTTTCACTTTGAATAAACTTTTGAGTTGGACCATAATATTGGTCAAAAATGTTGAAAAGGGAGCATATAATTAGAATATGTGACGATTACTATCCGTCTACTACTTGCATGGTGGCCGTAAATAATCTATTTTTATTCATGTACAGTTCCTAAAGGCAAAGATGAACCAAAAACACTATTTCATTCACGATCCGACACTGCCATCTACACAATCCAGAAATAGAGATAACTAGGGTAAATAAAGTAGGCACTTGGGTCCACAAGGACCACAAACAGAGTAAACAAAAGCCTCTGAAAAATGTCTAACTATGAGTTTCAATTAAGACAAAATCCATTTATTATCTTCACGGATTGAGTTAGATATTTATACAGTAGTCTGGAGTAATCTGGACAGCTACATTAGTCTTGTGTAGATTGGACAGTTACAGTAGTCCGGAGTAGTCTGGACAGGACAGCTACAGTAGTCCGGAGTAGTCCGGACAGGACAATTACAGAAGTTCGGAGTAGTCAGGATAGGACAACTTCAGTAGTCCGTAGTAGTCTGGACAGGACAACTATAGTAGTCCGTGATAGTTTGGACAGGACAACTACAGTAGTCCGGAGTAGTCTGGACAGGACAAGTACAGAAGTCCGGAGTATTCTGGACAGGACAACTACAGTAGTCTGGACTGGACAACTACAGTAGTCTGGACAATTACAGTAGTCCGGTGTAGTCTGGACAGGACAACTACAGAAGTCCGGAGTAGTCTGGACAGGAAAACTACAGTAGTCTGAGCAGGACAGCTGCAGTAGTCTGGAGTAATCTGGACAACTACAGTAGTCTGGACAATTACAGTAGTCCGGTGTAGTCTGCACAGGACAACTACAGAAGTCCGGAGAAGTCAGAACAGGACAACTACATTAGTCCGGAGTGGTCTGGACAGGAAAACTACAGTAGTCTGAGCAGGACAGCTGCAGTAGTCTGGAGTAATCTGGACAACTACAGTAGTCTGGACAATTACAGTAGTCCGGAGTAGTCGGGACAGGATAACGACAGTAGTCCTGCAGTAACCTGGACAACTACACTATTCTGGACAATTACAGTAGTCCGTCCGGAGTAGTATGGACAACTACAGTAGTCTGAAGTAGTCTAGCAGTTTCTACCAATTTCCTCTCACCGGGGTAACAACCTCGCCGCCGCTGCGTGTGGCGAGTGGCGAGTGGCGTGTGTGGCGTGTGGCGTGCGTGTCGCCGCGTGTGGGTAATCGTCGCCGCCTCCCGGTGGTCAGTCCGTCAGCGCGGCTCCCGGTCAGCGGGGCCGCTGTGGAGCAGCTGGGGAGTTTATGTCTCAGAAATCTTCCCGGGCATCCAGATACTGGGGGGAGTTTATCTTCTGAGCCGTCCAGTCGGTACTGAACGTTGCGGCTGGGTGGTTAGACAGCTAAGAGAGCGATGCGGTCATAAGGAAGACCTGGTGGACCGAGCCTTGCTCGGTGTTATTTCCTGTTTAGCAGTTCGTCCAATTACTATAAAATATTTCAATGTCATAAAATTGATAAATATAAACCCTTTTCGTTGCTCCATGAACTCTTCATTCCACTCGCTGTATTTTTCCTTCATGGCTGTAGATTTCAAACAGCTGTTAAGATAACTTCATTTGTTTGCACTTTCCTTGTTTATTTCTTGATATCGTGGCAACCCATAAGGTCAATGTTAAAATTTTACAACTTTAAAATTCATTTATTGCGTTTTTAAATTTTCTCTGGCTAAGTAATCTGCATATAACATTTTCAAGTCATAAATTAGTCATTTCCAGACTTTGAAGGAAATCCTCGGAGTCGTTTTTGACAAAATTGTGCAAACAAGCAAGCAAACAGCACGCACGCAAGATAACATTGTTCATGTAAGAGTATAGGATAGGATTTAACATTTATTCCAGTTCTCCCCGATAGTTAATGTCGAATGTGAACTCCATTCAGTCGCGATTGATCATCAAAAATAGATTATTTGGTTTTCTTTGAAATTAGTGAGAATAATTTAGAAATTTCTACTCAAAGAAACTTTATTAAATAAAAGTTTACGTTGAAATTCATAGTTTAACGGAATATGTATTTAGATGTGAATTGGTAGTTTCAGATGGTGTAGTTGGGTATTGCGTCCATTTATCTTTGAAGTATTGGACAGCTGGAAGAAGAGATTTTCAGGGATAAAAATTCAAAAATGCTTCATCCCCAAAGACAAGATTTTAAACGCAAAACTTTCCCCACCAGCCCGTTGACAACAGAGGTGAGAAGTAATGTGAGGGACACGAAAGAATCTTCCTTCCCTGTTCAATCCTTCTTTCCTTTAGGATATCTTTTTTCATTTGATCTCTTAGCCTTCCCCAAGTTTCAATCTTTCGACACGCTTTGGTTCTATTTCCTTGTCTTTATCTTTATTCCTTTCTCCTTTCTTTTGGGTGGCTCTATCTTTCTTAATTTTTGTTTGTCTTATTTCTACCGTCTCTTTGCACTTCCTGCTCTTTCCATTCTTCCTCCCTCTTTACTAATCTTCTTAAAACAATCTATCCGTTTATTTTCCGTTTCCAGCTCGCGCCGGGGGACTCACGGCAGCGAAGTCCAAGATTGATATCCTTCCGAGATCACAAGACCCGTCTGGTTGACGGAGATTCGAAAGTGACAACCTCCAACGAGACGATGAAAAGGCGCAACTAACCGTTTACAACACATTGTAGCCAAAGGAGTTACTATGTTACCAACACTTTTGTCTGCTTCTTCTTTACTACCCAAACAAGTCTTACCTGTAATTAACAAGTAAGAGCCATCCAGAGCACGGGGCGCAGCTGCATCTGCCGCGGAGGGGACTCCAGACTCGGGGCGGTCAGCGAAATCTATTAAAGACCCGATAAACGGGTGCATAAATTTGACGCCGGGTAATTAATTTTTGAAACCGAACACGGCCCCGACCGACCTTGGCGATTAACATTTAAACTACGCGATCTTATCTCGGGACCCGCGGATCTCTGGAAATATAAAATTAACTGCGGCTTATTGAATTAACGCCTGCGTGGTTTTTTCGTTTTTACAGGTAGGTTGACGTAATGAGCAGGTGGTCGAGGAGTTGACGCCTGGAGGATCTGGTAAAAGGTTTGCGAAATTTTCGGTTTGTGAACGTGCTTTTTTTTATGTAAAGACTAATTTTATGATAGTTTAGACAGATTTCTAAAGGAATATTCAGGGTGTTTTGGGATAAGTTTAGTCAACTTTAACAGGTTAAATATTATTTGTCTTGGAGTGAGGAATGCTTAGTAATGTTTTTTTAATCTTATCTCAAAACACCCCGTTTGATTTTGGAGGAATGAGACTGAATTCTGAAGAAAACCTAAGGCATTTAATCTTACAGCAGTATTCACCATTACTGTACAATAAAGTATATAATGCAGAGTTCGTTTGGTTATTCCGTTATTGTAGGCATATCCTCAGTCGCATGTGAAAAACTGTGCTCGTACATAGGAATCTACTGCTTATATTCAACAGTTTTGCTTCATTTATGATTTATGCACCAATAAGTTAAAACAATAGTACCTGGTGGACCGAGCCTTGCTCGGTGTTATTTCATGCTTACCAGTTCATCCAGTTACTATAAAATATTTCAATGTCATAAAATTGATAAATAGAAACCTTTTTTATTGCTCCATGGACTCTTCATCCCACTTGCTGTATTTTCCCTTAATGGCTGTAGATTCCAAACAGCTGTTATGATTACTTCATTTGTTTACACTTTCCTTGTTTATTTTCGTTGCTATCACGGCAACCCATAAGGCCAATGTTAAAATTTTACAACTTTAAAATTCGATTTATTACGATATTAGATTTTCTCTGGCCAAGTAATCTGCATAAAAAGACGTTTTTGAGTCATAAATTACTTATTTCCAGACTTTGAAGAAAATCCTCGGAGCCGTTTTTGAGATCGTTGTGCAAGCAAGCAAGCAAGCAAGCAAGCAAGCATACATACATACAAGATAACACTGCTCGTATAAGAGTATAGGATAAGTGATTATTTATCAATCCATTGCTTAGAAGGATCGTTAGTAAGGATAATATAAAGTTTAAATACTTTTTTTTAATTGTTAATAAAAAACTATGAAGGGCACTAGACTTTTGTGTTAAGTAGGCTATCACAGATCCCTTAATTCGACTAAGAATATTTTAAAAATAAATCAAAAATAACTTTTTTATACCTTATGACTCTTAGAAAACTAAAAAATATATTTGTAAATGTTAAATTTTCTCATACCTAATTCTTCAAAACGAGCCCTTATGAGCGAGTTATGAGTCCGTTCTGCTAAACGACATCTAATTCATTTGTACCATTTTATTCAGCAAAAATAAACACTGTTCAATGTCAAAAATTAACAATATGATCTCATCAGGAATGTATCCTCGTCGTCAGTCGAAAGTCGACAGGGAGCTGACCACAAAGACAACCACACTCCACTAGCCACAGCATTGACCACTGACTAATGGCCACTGGCCACTGCACTGACCACTAGCCACTAGCCACTGCACTGTCAACTAGCCACTAGCCACTGACCACTAGTCACTAGCCACTACACTGACCACTAGCCACTAGCCACTGCACTGACCACTAGCCACTGCACTGACCACTAGCCACTAGCCACTGACCACCAGCCACTAGTCACTGACCACTAGCCACTAGCCACTGAACTGACAACTAGCCTATAGCCACCAACCACTAGCCACTAGCCACTGACCACTAGCCACTAGCCACTGCACTGACAACTAGCCACTCGCCACTGTCCACTAGCCACCAGCCACTATCCATTAGCCACTGCACTGACACTAGCCACTAGCCACTGCACTGACAACTGACTAATAGCCACGGGCCACTGCACTGACCACTAGCCACTAGCCACTGTCCACTAGTCACTTAACTGACCACTAGCCACTAGCCACTAGCCACTGTCCACTAGCCACTGGCCACTAGACACTATCCATTGTCCACTAGCCACTAGCCACTGTCCACTAGCCACTGCACTGACAACTAGCCACTAGCCACTAGCCACTGCACTGACCACTAGCCACTGCACTGACCACTAGCCACTAGCCACTGTCCACTAGCCACTGCACTGACCACTAGCCACTAGCCACTGCACTGACAACTAGCCACTAGCCACTGCACTGACAATTGACTAATAGCCACTGACCACTGCACTGACCACTAGCCACTGTCCACTAGCCACTGGCCACGAAACACTAGCCACTGTCCACTAGCCACTAGCCACTGACCACTAGCCACTAGCCACTGCACTGGCCACTAGCCACTAGCCACTGTCCACTAGCCACTAGCCACAGCCACTGTCCACTGGCAGGTGGCGCCACACCTGGCCGCGACGCTGTCACACCTTCATCGCGATGAAAAATGAAACGTCCTGGACGAAATTAATGTTTTAATAGGTGTTATTGGCTGCATACCAAGCAGCTACCGGAAACACACGTCGCGGTCGCGCGTTTCTCTAATTTCCTCCGATCCTTCCTTCGCCGCCGCCGCCGCCACTGATCCGATCAGACATGTCAGCCTGCCAGGCTGATTTACATTTTTGTGGAGGCGATAAGTTTAAGTAATTAAGGAAAGGAATAATTTTATGTAATTTCAAACTGAATTGTTCCACTGTAATGTTCAAATGTTCATGTAATGGATCGAGCGACGGATCGATTTCAGGTGACGCCAATATCATTTGTTCCAGTTTGAGACAGAATAGTAGGTCTTCTTTCGTAATTGCGAAAAATAAGTGAAGAGGAATGTTGAGGGTTTAGTCATACCATTTTACTATAACGACGATCGTAAAAATCCAACATCTTGTTCCTGGGATCTAAATGATTATAAATAATTTGATGACTGCGAATTCAAGACCTTATACACCCATTATTTGACCTAAAACCTAAATTAATTGACGACTAATAACTAGCAATTTGTCGCCCTGCGCAACAATGAGAACCCACTGCAATGAGCAGCTTAACGTGCCACGAATTCTTCTATTATTCAGAATTAATTTACAAACAACCTTATTTAAAAAATATATTATATTTTGTTTTAAGCTACCCCATTCATCAAAATTACGTTCCGAAGAGTCCATTTCCTCGGCAATTCGTTAGAATCAATCAATATAAAAACAGTGTACGTAGCACTATTTAATTGTTAAGTTTCTGCCTCAAAACTTTCGATAAACAGTAATCAATTTGTATAATAACACTGAGTCAATTTACACGATTCCCGCTTAGTCAAGTTACCTCTGTTCTACGTAATAAATTGTGTATACTCATTAAATTGTGTATACAAATAATCTTATTTAAAGAAAAAAATGAATGAAAAAAATGAGTGAGTGGCTTTCTAAGGTTTGGATCGGTGCACCGGTGGTCGGTTAATGCTTGGCGACAGGCACCGGCGGCGCGGCTTGGTCAAAGTGTGAAGCCTTGAGGAAGACCAACGACTCGCCGCCCGAAACGTCGGCTTCGGTGTCCCCACATGTTGCCAGGTTATCTGATGGCCCGATAGTCGGCGTCACGTGAGAAAACTCGGCTCTAACAGAGGGTCGTTTTCAAAATTTTGAATATTCATAAGGATTGGGGATCCCTTTCTTATCTCGTCCCATAATCAAGAGTTGATGGGAATAGAATAAAATCAAATATGAAATCTTTTTTAATTGAATTTCACAAAAAACTGACTACAAAAGTATACCATACAGCAGGGCTTTAAAAGTTGTAAATTGTACAAACTAATCGGATATGAGTAACTTAACAATGATTACACCGCATAATTGCATAATTGGATTATTTTTATTTGGCCTGAAACGCTAATTGGTGATTAAACCGTATTGCGTGAAGTAAATTTTTATTGTATTCACAAACGTCTGTAAGAGCACTGACACTGTATTGCATAAAAACAGAAAATAACAAAAAGAGGGTGCATTATATTACATTTTGAGCATATAGATATCACAAAGATAGCATCTTGTAAGCTACTCTATTAAAGTGAATTAAATGTTTTATGTGTCGTGGTTTTAAAGGCATTGCCACAGTTAAAGTTCATTATTTTTCTCATCGAGCCAGAAACCCGTAATTTATGTATTACATTTATTTGAGATGCAAACTTTTAACCGAGGATGTAGCTCAGCGGTAAAGCGCTGGCCCTGTGTGTCAAACATCCCAGCGAAAGGCAACTCCTGTTCCATCATGAGCGGTCACCTCTGACTGGCCCGTTTGATTATTGCCGCTACGTTACCTCGCTGTCTTTAGATCGCCGCACAGGCGTTTGGTCCATGGCGACAGGCGGTTCAGGTTTAAAAAAAATCAAGCCCAATTTCAAGTCAATTTAAGTTTGTTAAAATCCTCTAACCTCAGGAATTACCAAATTCACCAAACTAACTGGAAAATACCCCCGTTGCAGCAGACCTGTATACTCAGCGAATTTCAAATGCAAAACCACATATTTCAATCCAACAGCGAGATTTGACATGTTTTTGCAAGCTCCATAAGAATAACATGGGGAATGAGTATGCAGGTTTGCTGCTACAGGTATGTTTAAACTGGTTGGTTTTAATTCAATATTTAGTAGATCTGAACTAGAAGAAGCCATTTACCAAGTTTTATCAAGATATGTTAAGAAATAAGCGAAATATAGAATTTTACTTATTTCCCATAAGATTAACATTGAGACAACGTACTGTGTTTAGCACTTTCAATATCTCGGTAACCAATGGACATAGAGCAGTAATTCAAAATACTAAATTGTTTGTTTTTTTAGTTGAATTCAATGGTTCTAACAAAAATTTGATAAATTTTATTTTTCTATGTGAAAAACTCAAAAAACCCATTTTTGGGGGTTTATCCCCCTTTACCCCCCCCCCCCTTACGGTAGTCCGATTGGGCTGGTTCACGAACTCGTCCGAGTGATTACCACTTTACACGTCTGTACCAAATTTCATTAAGATCGGACCATACTTACGGCCGCTATCGTGTTAACAGACATAGCCGAATTTATATTTATAAATTCGAACGAATGGTGTTTTTTACTTCTGGGGACCCCAAAATAGAAAATTAACATGGTCTCGGACTTAGGTCTTACCATGAGTACTACCGTAATAGCTTATTCCTTTAAAGAAATTCGCTAAAAATCAAGCCCAATTTCAAGACTTTCAAAGTTTGTTAAAATCCTCTAACCTCAGGTATTACCAAATTCACCAAACAAACCGTAAAAAAAACGTCGCTTGAAATGTAACAGTGACGCGAAGGCGAGGCGAGCGCAACCGCGCAACCGCGCTGGCGGCGCAGCGTGCCGCAACTATCAATGGCGATCTTGCGGTGGCAGCGAAAACCGCGCCATTGTACCCAGGATTTCCGCATTAAGATAAACCAGTTGGCCGGGTTCTGCGCGCAGTAAAACATCCTGCTTTACTGTGAATTTAGTATCTAATTTTCTACGGTGCCATTCTAGTTGTAGGAGAAACGTAAATTGTGTTTTCAATAAGCGCTTCGTTGGTGAACACACTGGATTTACGCCACTTCCTCATTTGAGTATACGAGTGTCAGTTATTGGTTTGAAGCACTGTCTTTGTTTAAAACACCAAAAAAAAAACAGAGTAAAATAAGCCTACTCGAATCCCTTCTCCTCTAACCTTCAGTCTCTGTTAATCGGTCATTGCACCGAGATAGCCTACACCCGTATTTTTCAAGCACCGCAATTTCGCAAGTTATAATTCTGGAGCCTCGGTTTTCGGCCTTTCGTCGTTTGTTTTGCATTTGTTTACACCCAAAGATATGACAATCAATGTCTTTCATGAGGTTGAATTGTAGTTTTTTATTATTACTCAATTGTACCTATTTAAGGCGGTGACACACTATCACAAATTTCATCATACAAGACATCACACCACACATCACACAGGACAAAAGGGAGGATGTGTGATGGTGTGTCAGGGGTCCGCGTATCACACAAAACATCACACCACACATTGTCGCGAGCGCTCTGGAGGCGGTTTTTTGGCGAAAGATCAAAGAAATGTCTGGTACGGTGTCTTGTGTGATGTGTGATAGTGTGTCAGGGTCTATTCTGCCCCGAACGTCTTTCCGTACGCCGGCGCCGTCGCGTTACCGCGCTCGGAGGAATGTGTGATCCGATGTCTTGTCCGGGGGAATGTGTGGAGCGAAAAATTTATCTCCCTGCACGGTGTGATGTGTGGTGTGATGTCTTGTTCGGGGAAATGTGTGATAGTGTGTCACCGCCTTTACTTGTCTACACAAAATATGACGGGTCTTCTGAGATCCGTATATTCCCTCACCCATCTGGGCCCCGGTCCCGATGGTATTAGAGTAGAAATTGCCAGCTTAAGTTTTAAGACCGCAATGGCCATTCTATAAACTAGGATATTGATATACAAAATTTAATTTAGAAGTAAATGGGGCCGCAGTAGGAGCAAATATTACACATTTAATTGTTCCCCATAAGAGGAATTTAACAATATTATATTTTCATGATAATAATTCCGTGTAACCTTCTGGCCAAGGTCTGATGTCATTGTTTTCAGGTCGCACTAGTGCCTCTGATTTGGCAGCCGGGACCAACGGCTTAACGTTCGATCCGAGGCACGGTGGCAGTCTGAGATTTAATTGCCATGTGTAGTCCTGCATGTAGTCCACCTTTAGAAGAGTGATGGCAGTATGGAAGGAGATCCACCGAAGGCGAAACGTTTGAGCCAGAAGAAGAAGCTAGAAGACCCCTGGAAAGAAGAACTTAGAACCTATACCTGAAAACTAACCTGCGGAAACCTGTCGAGTTGACCCTACTGAGAAAACCAGCAGCAACTTGAGAAAACCTGAAAAGGAACAAGATAGAACCTAAAAAGAAGACTTGGAAAAAAAACCTCACCTCAGAAACCTACCAGTGCGAAGACCTGCTGCGAAGACCCTTACCTGAAGAAACACATCCAGCCTGCAGAAACCTGAATAGGAAGAAAAACCTGAAAGAGAGAAAAAAAACTTACCTGAGAAACTTACCTCAAAGACCTGCTGAAACACGTCTGAGATCCTGTCTGCAGACACCTGAAAGAGAGCTAAGAACAAGAACTAAACACAAAAAAAATCACAACCCCGGTAATGACTTCTGAATACCCCGAACCAGACCAAATCTTTGCAACCCCAGTGGACTTCGCTGCCGTGAGTCCCCCGGCGCAAGCTGGAAACGGAAAAGAAACGGAGAATTAGTTTTTAAGAATAAGTTTTAAGAAGATTGGGAAAGAGGGAGGAAAAAGGGAAAGAGTAGGAAGGGTAAAGAGACGGTAGAAATAAGAAAAACAAAAATAAGAAAGATAGAGCCACCCAAGAGAAAGAAGAAAGGAAAGATAAAGACAAGATAAGGAAAATCTGAACCAAGGTGTGTCGAAAGATGGGTACTTGGGGAAGGCTAAGAGATTAAATGAAAAAAAATGTTCCCCATAAGAGGAATTTAACAATATTATAGTGTCATGATAATAATTTCGTGCGTAACCTTCTGGCCAAGGTCTGATGTCATTGTTTTCAGGTCGCACTAGTGCCTCTGATTTGGCAGCCGGGACCAACGGCTTAACGTTCGATCCGAGGCACGGTGGCAGTCTGAGATTTAATTGTCATGTGTAGTCCTGCATGTGTTCTGTCCTGATCGGGAATTGAACCTGGGACTTTTGGGTGGTAGGCCAGAACTCTATACCCACTCAGCTATGACTGTCCCTTATATTATATATTATAGTGTTAAAATACCATTATTTTAATTTGTTCACAGGATGCCTGATGGAACCAAATAATTTAACACTTTAAAAAACAGAAAATCCTCAACATTGAGCAAAGCTATAACTGTACAACGCCCATAAACCACCGGGGCACGATCGCGCCGCGTTCCCTCGATCGAGCACCTGTACAGTCGTGCGATCGCGGCGTAATAATCGCATAAAATAAACAGGGAAAGGGCAACAGCTGATTGTAAATCCAGGATCGCAGCTACCCCAGTCACGACCTGCCGCTAAGAGAGCCATTAAACCATAACCGACAACACTTCTGCGCGCCCATTTCAATAACTCCGCGCGGTGTACCCCAAGGTTCCATTCCGGGCCCTATTTTATTCTCGTTATTTATCGGCGGATTCTGTAATGAAGTGGTCAGTAGAGCCTATTACGTAGTGTTAGGCGGGGGTCCTTATGAAAGTTAGTTTCCCGCGTGGGCGGGGAGGCGGGGCGAGGGGTTAACAGATTGTAAATTTGTCAGAGAGTTAATAACAGTATTTTATCTCGGCGGCGTCGATCGCTAATAAATCTGCGCCGAAAGTACGAGTTATGGTTTTCAATCGGGCGCTGCCAAATGCGAGATAAAAGCGTTGGTTAATTAACTTCAAGTTCCGAGTCGTAGATTGTAGGGAGTGAAGGGACTGTGTTTGGCAATCGAGAGGATAGTGGGTTATGTTCCTTATACGGTAAAGGTTTTTAAGATGTTAAAATGAGTTATTGGCACAAACACAAAGCAAGAAGTCTGGGTGTAGCCTAAAGAAATATTCTGAGATTGCATGACAAAGTAGTTGTAGCCTATCCGAAGCCACGTTTCTTGATTTAGCACCTCGATGAGGTTCTCTTATAAGTCATCGACTCTATAAATTCATCGCCACAGCTGTGCAAAAATACACAGTGAAACCGATTGTCAGAGATTGATATGTACTGGTGCAAAATCTTTAGGTTTCTTTTAAAAATATCGTGTAAGGTAATAGACTCAAAATAATAGGGAGTTTTTGCAATCTACGGTAAAAAGCACGATAATCGTTATACGGTAAAATCAGCTGATTTTCTCCATTTAGCACATTGTTAAAAAACACCGTATAAGGCTTATCATATTGTTTTACCGTGGATGGCAAACCCTCTCTAATGAATGGCATACCGAAGTTTGACTGTTTCGCCTTCTTGTTTCTATAAATTTTATTAATTTGGCATAGCCAAGTTAGACTTGTAGAAACAGTAGGTAAGGGAAAATAAGATTTGACCATTCACCATATATTGTAAAACAGAAGAATACGTCTGAATGAAAAACCAAACAATACAAAAACATTACATTATGCGCAATTCTCGTGGCTTCCGAGGCGTTATCGCCACCGAGTGCACCTACACAGACATTACCGCACGGCCTTCAAACCCTCCATTTATCAGTCCGCTCCAACAGCAAACAGCACAATACATCATTAAAGTCCGTCAGCAATCTCGGTGTATTATATTTGTAATTTATCTCTCGCCGTTTCAACAGTTTCGCGTGGTCCGGGCTGATGAATGTCGTAGTGGGCCGAGCCTTGCTGAGGGAAGGGGGCGTATAAGACAGAGAAGTCGAGTAATTGGACCTTGGCTCGCACATGACTCCGTAAACGCCGCAATAAAGTTAGAATCGTAACAAGACTGTCGTGTCAAGTTTGAATAATAGTTTTGAATTCCTGCCAGTGCGAGTTGTCCAACATTTCCATTTGAGCTTTACTCGTTCAAACCGCTTGCGTTATGATCTGGGAACATGAATTCACACCGATAAAGAAAGTTGTTATTTCCACGTGGAGGAATATTGTGCCAGATTCTTTGAATGTGATTTAATACGTGTTTCAGCCATTAGGAAAGAAATATTTTTGTTCCTGATTTAATGTTTAAGTAGATATTTAATATCTATTTGGAGGAGGATTGGCTCAATCCGTGCAAGTAGAACGTAGTTATTCAAGAATTCACGTGAGTAACTTAAAAACAGAGGTATGATGATTTGGTGTTTTATCGTGCATATCAAGAGTCCTTCGACCTTCCCTACCCAGCACCTAGTACTCCGTGTTGCTGAATCAGGATAGAGGGTGATGGAAACTTTGGAAATAAAGAATAATGCTGGAAGTTAAGTTGAGCTGCCTGACGCCCGATGAACGCGTTGTCAGTACGCGTTGTCAGTACCAAAAAGTAACAAAAACGACTGATCAAACGACAAAAAGCAAACTTGAAGGCAATTTAATATAGATTCAAACGTCCTTGGAAGTCTAAACGTGAAATTTTAAGTCACAAGTATCCCAACTGTCAAAATGTCAATAGCCAATAACTTATGTTCTTTACTTAACCCAACATGTATCATACAGGTATATTCATATAAGGACCTAAGTACCTGGTGGACCGAGCCTTGCTCGGTGTTATTTCATGTTTACCAGTTCATCCAGTTACTATAAAATATTTCAATGTCATAAAATTTATCAATATAAACCTTTTTTATTGCTCCATGGACTCTTCATCCCACCTGCTGTATTTTCCCTTGATATAGCTGTAGATTCCAAACAGCTGTTATGATTACTTCATTTATTTACACTTTCCTTGTTTATTTTCGTTGCTATCACGGCCACCCATAAGGCCAATGTTAAAATTTTACAACTTTAAAATTCGATTTATTACGTTATTAGATTTTCTCTGGCCAAGTAATCTGCGTAAAAGACGTTTTTGAGTCATAAATTATTTATTTCCAGACTTTAAAGGAAATCCTCGGAGCCGTTTTTGAGATAAATGTGCAAGCACACAAGCATACAAGCAAGCAAGCACGATAACATTACTCATATAAAAGTATAGGATTAACATTCTCAACTCAGCACGCTTTTTCACTAGGCCTAATCTCTAACTCTAAACAGTAAATTCTCCATACATTCTTCATTATGATTCTGCTTAAAATAAACAGCCCAGGTGGCGTCCAGGTTTTGACGGGTATTTACAACTCAGGCACATTGCATCATCAACTTCAATGTTGGTCTTAAACATCTGCCGAGGCAGTGATCAATTTCACTAGCTGTCCTGCTTTAACATACGATCCACAACCTCGAAGACGGCACAAATCAATAAAGTTCACTCCACATGACCGTGTGTTTCACACTCATTACGGTCGAACATATAAGGTTATCCGTCGATTAGGCGCAGATGCGCCGTGGAGATCCGTAGATAACGCTAAGTGGCCGCGACCGACGCGTAAAGAGCGTGAACATTGATTTTGAGACGGATCAGTAAGCGGGGGATAATTGCTGGTTTGAACACTCGCTCGTGATGGACGACCGAGACCGACCTACGTCGGCTACGTGACCTCTGGCTGGTCACGTGACCTTGGTAGATCACGTGACCCGGTGGCGAAGGAGCGTGGTCCGTAGGTCACGGGGGAAGGTGAGTTGTGAATTTCATTGATGAGAAAGTGTATTAATTGTGGTATATTTTGGGATCTAGATCAGGGATATTATTGGGATATTATTGGGTGTGATTTGCTTCAGGGGGCTCAGAAGGCTTGAGCTCTCTCCCCAAAAAGATGACAAATTGACTAAAGTAATAGAACCACTGGGGAGCAATTTTGATCTTGCAGTGCCGTAAAATTGGTAAAGTTCTTGGCGTTCTGAATTGTATTCTTTGGAGGAGCGTGCACCTTTCTTTGCGAAGCTTAAGGCAGCTTAAAGGCAGGGTGCCTCAAAACTAACGGTAGGCTTTAAGCTTCTTGGTTAAAAGAGATTGAAAATTTGCAGCTAAACGGAGAAATTTTAGCGAGGCCAAAGTATAAGTTGGCAGGAATCCTAACACTGCATCTTTAGGAAAGATTTAAATATATCTGGGGCTTTGATCGATAACGTATTCCATGAAGTATCCAAAAGCCTGAATCCAAATTAGTTTTCGTCATAGATCATTCAGGGTTGTCAAACTCAATCAAACTGTATATAAGATTAATTTGGGACCAAACAGCAATAAGAAGGGAAATGTCAAAATCCAATGTCTCACCATGGTATTTTTTGCATTAAATCCTTATCACAAAAACGTTCCAGGTATTATTGTTTTATCACAAAATAAGTACTTATTACTATTATATAACCTTCTCAACTAACAACAAAAAGGCTACGATTATTAACTAAATGGCCTGACCAACCTAGGAGGGAATTGGTTAATTAGTTTATCCAATTGAGAAATGAGCCAGTATGTATGAACTGGCTGAATAAGACCAATTAAGTATGACAACATAGTGAAGTCACCCACTTGGTACAATTGCGACAACTAGCGCCACGGCGCGCCGCGGCCGCCAGAGCAACTACATTTTGGCGCCCCGCCGTCTGACGTCACCCTGCAGTGATCTTTGGCCTCGGCAGCAGCTGCCCTGGTTATGCAACTTGTGGGTTAGTCTAATTTGTGGCCACATAATCACCAAAGGGTGGGGCCTATAATACTAAGTACTTTTTTACTAGCGTTGGGTTAGAGTAATTGAGAACAATCTGTTTCATTATATAGCTAACATCATATTTCTAAATTAAATGTTACTGTACGTTTGCGTAGGGCCTATTAGAACTGAAGAATGTTGGGAAATCGTTTTCAGTGATAATTTATGTACAACTGCTGCACCAGTCACATACAACTTTTGGACTTACTCACATTTTATGCGGTTGTACTCCGTGATGAAGAAGAGCAAATAGGTGTTACTTGTTGGCAGTTTAATTAATTTATAGTAGAATTAATATAACTATGAAGCGCAAGAGGGAGGAAAATTTCTCTATCTTTCGTCAGAGACAGGCATATTCCTCACGTAAACAAACGAAAACCAACGAGTAGTTCGCAATGTCCCGTGAAGTATGTCATTGGCTAGCATTTTGGTTTTGTTGTCACGACGTAGTTTCCCATTGGACGAATCATTCGGATAATTATTGTTGTTATATTGAGCTGAAATGTTATTGATTGTCCGCTAGATAGCCACTCTGAGACTAACGAATTTGCGGAGATTTTGGAATTCCTCGTGTGTTTCCGTCTGCCTTCGTGGGGTTGGCCTGTCGTTGGTGAATGATAATATCCTATACTCTTATATGAGCAATGTTATCTTGTATGTATGTATGCTTGCTTGCTTGCTTGCTTGCTTGCACAACGATCTCAAAAACGGCTCCGAGGATTTCCTTCAAAGTCTGGAAATAAGTAATTTATGACCCAAAAACGTCTTTTATGCAGATTACTTGGCCAGAGAAAATCTAATAACGTAATAAATCGAATTTTAAAGTTGTAAAATTTTAACATTGGCCTTATGGGTTGCCGTGATAGCAACGAAAATAAACAAGGAAAGTGTAAACAAATGAAGTAATCATAACAGCTGTTTGGAATCTACAGCCATTAAGGGAAAATACAGCAAGTGGGATGAAGAGACCATAGAGCAATAAAAAAGGTTTCTATTTATCAATTTTATGACATTGAAATATTTTATAGTAACTGGATGAACTGGTAAACATGAAATAACAACGAGCAAGGCTCGGTCCACCAGGTACTTCTATATATTAATACGCAAGCGGTTTTCTTTTCACAGTCCAACCGCAATAACGGCTGGACGGATTTTAACGTTTGAGGTGTCAAATTAAAGGGATTGTTATGTAGATTTGTCATCAAGTCTCAGAATTTTAAAAAAGGGCGTCACTAAAGCACAGTAAAGGGCTGAAGTTTCGGAAAGTAGCGCTATTCATGGACATTGAAGCAAGTTCAGTTTACTTTGTTTACAAACTGAACATATGGCCAAGCTCTGAAATAAACCACAGACTGCAGAAATTATAATTAATTTTTTTGAAAAGAGCAGTTTTATATTTACAGCTGGTTTGGCTTTGTTTTCAACGTTTTCTTTTTAAATGATTTATTATGTAATTTAGATTATGCTATGAAGTTTTTAAAGCTCTTAAACGTTGCAGTTACCAGTTCTACAATGTAGTTTTCAATATCTCTTAGTGTTTTTGAAGTTATATTAACCTGAGCATATCTATTTTTGGATTTGGTGCATTTATAATGCCACCAATGAAAAGAAGACGAACACTGACTGGTCGGAGGAGTCGGAAAGAACACGAAACCGCTGGTTTCACCCTCCCGATGTAACATTTGATGCTCATTCCGCAACCTCAGACCAATGAACTAAAAATGTTTTTATTGCAGTGGGTTGCATTTCAAGAATGAAAAGACTGGTAGAGTTATGGGTCATTAACGCGTTTTTGCCACAAAGGAAATGATGCCTATAAAGACAATATCTGTTCCCTACAATATCTGTTTTGGCGATAATTATCAATAGGCTGCAGCGGCAATTCTTAAACAAAGGAAGTCATTGCTCACGGCGTCAGTGTTTGTGCTCTCGGTCAGCTACATGTTGCTGTAAGCGGAGCGGAGCTACATCTTTTGCCGGTGTTAAAATATACATTTCAGAAAAAAGAGGACATGGGGACAGTGACGTATCTACACTTTCTGTCGCCCAGGGCAAAATCGGAGTTTGGCGCCCCCCCCATCACCAAACACAAGAAATATATTATATTTTTAGTCTTTAATGTTTTGGAGGAGCAATTATTTCTTACATCATAATATGATTTTATCTAATGGTTCTTATGATTTTTTTATAACCGATGTTCATAGGCTACGATACAGCCAAACTAAGATCTGTTATTGCCATAATATGACCGAGAAATTTGCCAGCCGCTGTAAAACCAAAGCAATGTGTCTACCATATTTCACATATGAAACTTCCGACTTCTTTTCTGAACTTTCCCAAATACTGTATTTCAAATCAATCCCCGAACAGCGAAATCGGCCATGTTGCCTTCTAAAACGAATACTTGAGCCCAATCTATGTAAAGTCAAATACAATATTATTTTACGGCCGCAATGCGACCGAGAGATTTTCGGTCGCGATATGTCCCAACATAATTAACAGCCGCAATGAGACCAAGAGATTTGCTGGTCAAAGAAAAATAGCGATTTTTTACGGCCGAAATACGACCGAGAGATTTGCCGGCCGTGGTGTATACGAACGCGATTTGACAGCACCGATGCGACCGCGGAAGGTGAAACCGGCCGTGACAAAGGGCAAGCAGTAGTTGCAATGCTACACATATTTGCCAGCCGTGGTCTAAACGACAGATTTTTCGGCCGCAATGTGGTCAATAAATATGACGACCTCGGAAATAGCGAAATATTGTCGGCAGTGAAACAACAAAGGAAGGTGCCTGCCACCAACTACTGATTATCTGTTCAAGATACGGCCAATAGATGTGACGGCCGCGATAAGAGCGAGAGACTTGTCGTCCATAATGCGATCAAGAGATCTGCCGGCCGCAAAACAAGCAGGCGATTTTCCGACCACTAAATGAGCGAAACAAGCGAGCGGTTTTCTTGCCTTCAAACGACGATAAATGTGACGATCACGAAAACAGAGACAGGTTTGACGGCCGCGATGCGACAGAGATTTTCCGGCAGTGATATGCTACTGAGAGATTTGCCAGCGGCGAAACGAAAAATATCACTTTAAATTAATTTTTTTTCAATTTTTACCTAACTGGAGCCAGCCAGGTGGGGTGCCGCTGGCGCCCCCTACTGGCCGGCGCCCGGGGCACGTGCCCCCGCTGCCCCCCCCCTAGATCCGTCACTGCATGGGGAAATGAAGGTGTTCCCTAAAAAATAGTTTACGTTTACCAGAAACTCCTGGGTTAGATCAAATTAACTTTAATAGTTTCAGTAGTTAAGCCATAATTTTGTTAATGAAGTTAGCCCTTTGATAAAACTTAAAAGTATATAAGTAGGCTGATTATACTTCATTATTTTACCACATGATTTTTGCTCGATTTCGAGCTACGTGTTATCTAGTATAAATTATCCTTTCTCTTCCACTTCATAGTTTTATTAATTCTAGTAGAAGAGTTTGTAAAGTGGTGGGTAACGGTGTCCAGTTTAATTATTTCTTGGGTTCTCCGTTATAAGACGAAATCGTCATCCAAACTAAGTTTACTTCTAAAGGCTTTTTAACACCATGACCCCAGAAAGATGTGCAGTAATAGTTATTTGTGTATTAAGAGCGCAGAGTATGTCATTGCCGCTCGAGAATAGTAGATGGCCGGGCCGCACGAAGCGTTAACTGAGTGTGGCCAAACATTTCGAGAGCGGCAAAGACTATTTGTGCTCGTAATACACACAATATTTTTCCTACCACCTTAATTTAAACAGTTTAAATTATTAACTAGCCTGTACACAAAAGTTCATTGAGGTTATGTTTGCTTTCTATTGGAACGAACCGGAAGTTGAGATAGAAACGGTGGCAATTAAATCAGCTGATTTAGAACAAGACAACTAGAATTTAGATTTCGGTGAGTGTCATGGGATTTCTAACCAATAAAAACTGTTCTGTGGTGTTTGACGTCATAGTTATCTCTCTTGTGTGCCACCTTAACCCAATCTACATTTCAAGTAACCCTGATTTAGCGAGCGGGAATAAAATTAAAGGAGAAATGAACCGTTTTGCGTACTGTTTACAGGTGTGCCAGTGTGATTATTTCCATGCAGTGGTAGGAGAAGCATCTATCAATCTACCATGCATGAATGCGTGCATCGTCAGAATGCACTGCATACCCTGAGCATGCGCGCCGGCGCATAACTATCCCAGCCTTGTGTAAGGCACGTTACATGCGCATAATGCAGCCAGTTTATGGCCAAGCTGACACATAACTGTTCATCATACACATGCGCACCGCTCCACCTTGCCTCTTACCTACATTGTAGAAACTGCGGCCTTAATGAGATCTCGGCCTGCCAAGAATTCTCGATTTATGATTTCCCGTTATCACGACCTTTTATAATGAGGCTTTAAAGTAAATCTGAATTGCCAGGGTTGGACAGACAGCTTGCGGGGGGACGATATGCAACAGGTAGTGGAGGATAGGCCTAATGCTGGAAACTTAAAGGTAATTAGGACATTTTCAGTATCATCATGTAAGCCCTTAAAGTTGCTTGTAGAAAGAATTGATTGGCACCACGGTATACGTACTAATTTTCAATCAACTTATGAATGAGAAATTATTTGTAGCCGAGGATTGTTCTGGTATAGACCTTTCAAAGCGGGTTGGCAAGGTCCGATTAATCTCGGATCGAGCTTGATTTTTACTTGATTTGATTTAGAGCACGCTCGGCCCGAGTTCAATCGGGGGATTGTGAGCTAGTTACTAGGATTGTGGCACTCAGATTGAATTGTTCAATATATAAAATGTTATATACATTTCAAATCAAAACTTGTATACTCGAAAAATACCTCCATTCGACTAACTTATTCTCCTTAAAATACCCCTTGGTGGTCGGTAATCTTATCCAATACAAACCGAAAATACAAAATGAAATCATCAACATGAAATTGTTAAAACTAAATTATTATCCTGAAGTCCGATACTGGTATTGTACCACCTGCGAACCACAGAGTCAGAGTATTCTGCTATGAAGAATTGTACACCCAATCGGTTTCGAGATTGAGAATTTGACCACTGATTTAATTCTGGAAGTACAATTCCGGCACTCCAATCTCGAAGTGCGATATCGAAGATTGATTAACGTTTCTTGTAGAATATTTTGACCACACTAGCGCAGTATAATCTTTACCCTTGAAAAGTGTTATTTCGTGGCATGGCAAATGTCAGCTTCTATAATATCAGCTTCTATATCAGCCAAAATCATCAAGGTTTTTCAAATCCTACACTGTTATATGCCTGCTTGTATGATTGCACAAACTCAAAAACAACTCCAAGAAATTCCTTCAAAAGGTTCTGTAAAGAAGCTGCCGGTAGGCGTCCGACTCCGCGTGCTTTCTTCTCCCTACAATTTCCACCAATTACTAAAATTATATTTAATCTAAACTTCGTGATCTGGGAGATGACTTTATTAGAGTTTGGATTTTCGAAAACACGTCATGGCCTTGAGATAGCCGGGTGTCCGAGGCGATGGCTATCGACAATTAGCCCTAATCGCCCCCATTTCCCGGGGATCGTCCGCAGCTTCTTGCCCTTCTTTTCGAGATAAGAAGATAAAGAAAATGATCGGCAATAAGGTAACATCGTGGCTGAAACTAGGTAGCCGAGATTATGAGATAAAGAAAATGATCGGCAATGAGGTAGCATGGTAGTTAAATCTAGGTAGCCTTAAATTGTTCTATTAAAGCTTCTTGCATTTTTGTACCGAAGTCGTCGTTTGTAATTCCTTTTCACATGTCAAATTTTATTTTTCACTCATTTGTAAATTTTATGACTATAATCAATAGGACTATAGGACTATAATTGGTCATGTAAGGGTTTGAAAAGTTGAAATCACTGAGATGCAGTATTTAATTAAACTTATAGCAATTTAGTGGATCACACAAACCAGATTTACGACTATGGACCATATCTATTTCGCCAGATTCCTGCTTTGAAATCTAGATTTTTTTTATGGTAAGCCGAGAAATATCTAAAGTTAAAGGAATAAAATAGAAAGATTTGGTGAAAAATCGGAGGCTGTTTTAAAAATAATGAACGAAAATAAAAGAGGAAAGAAAAACAAATGGTCATTGACATTTTTGCGGTTTATTGAATGTTTTATGATCAATTTAAAGTTTGTGGTTTATCAAATATTAACCAATCTAGAGTCCTACATTGTCTGATTTATTTAAAACTGTAAAGTTGTTTAGTTTTTTTCAACATTAGCATGCCAACTAAAGTTTAAAAACTTAAAAGTTAACTACAGGTAGTAAACTTCGAGCAATAAATTGCTAATAATTGCAATAATTAGCAATTATTAAGCAAGTTCGAAATCGAGCAATTAAATGTTATGTGTTGATTTTTAAATCAAAATACATGGTTCAATATTCTAGAACTATTCATTTGTGATATGGATAAACTTTTAAGTCACTTCCAGTACTACTTAAGTTGCGCATAATAGCTCTTTATAAACAATATTTATTGGTTGTATAGATTATACTCTCGGAAATTTTAAGTGTTAAGTATTGAATATAGATATTACGTCATCCTCTGGAAAGTCCTATCATTCCTCTGGTATTATTTTTTGTTGATATATAAGAAAGAAAAATTATTTTTTCAAAGTGTTCCTTCTGGAGAAATAACACTTGAATATAAATCAATTAGAAAATACCAAGAACAGACATTAATTCAAATTTTTTTTCCATTTATTGGCATATTATATCCCACATTTCAGAGAATCACCCATATGAGCAATAAATACCTCCATCAGGGGGAGGGGTGGTATACAGAGGTCCTCCCTCTAAAACTTTTCTTCTCATAACATTAAAATTATGTAATTTTAAACTTTTTCAGGTCTTGCTCTTATTTAATGCACATTGATAATTTATGAACAGCTTGATTGCATTGAAATTATTTTTGTTCCATAAAGGTTCTGTGTGACCGTATATTTAGATTTTCACTTGGTCAAAGGTTTTATGATTTTGAAAAATTATTCTTGACTAAGGTCAAAAGGTTTTTTGACCTTAGTCAAACACAAAACCTCAGCCTTTTCTTGATTCTGTTCTTGAAACCATTCTGAGAAATTGGCTCTAAATATATGTCGCTACTACTGTATTTGGCCTTCTTTTAGAATGGGTCTTATACCGCATAAGTAATGGCCTTTAAATTGATTCCCTTATATGGCTTACTCACTAATAGCCATAAAAAAATAGTAGATACTACCTTTGCGAGTAAATTGAAATAAAAACTTTTCAAAACTTGTTTAACATTTTATGTCAATCAAACATGTTGAAAATTAGAATTTTACATTCCAGTTAAATACACAGGTAGTGCTGCGAACCGGTCTTAAACATGCGTTAATAAAGAAGCATTTCTAACAAATTCACTTATGATTTTACATTGACCAAGCAAAGTATACATTTTGAATGAAAGGATAGAATAAATCTAAAATATCAAAAGCATAAAAAATTTATTTTTCAAACTACCTCAGTCATGTAATATCTAACTTAATATCACAAAAATATTTAGACAAAATATTATGTCCATTAAATATCAGCCAGACCTAACATTAGAAAATACAAAACACCTGGACAATGTATTACACTGAAGATATTTTACAAGATACATAAGCACCTAAAAATAGGATATAAGACGGTAAGCTCGCCCACAAACATCAAACTCCACAACCACTTTCATACATTTTCATAGGTGTTTGAGACTCATTAAAAAATTAAACATTAGGATTGTGCACAAAAAGTATCAACTATGTCAATGAAAATCTACATAACTAGGTTTGGACATTCACAAAAAATTTAAAGCAAAACTCATTGATCCTTAAGTTTAATTTTAGCTCAATATTTAACGAGGAACTGACAATGGTTTACTGTAAGTGCAAGCCTAGCATGTTACGTTGCAAACCTCAAACAATGACAAATAGAGCAAGACAAATCATAAAAATAACATTCCATACAAGTCTAACAATTTATCCTCCTTTAAGGCTGGTTTTCACGGGTCGAGTGGGAGGGTGAGTTAGTACTCAACCATTAACGTGACCAGTATTAACACTTGAACAAGTTTACTGCTAAACCCAAATGGCAGATCAGTTGATCCTAGTAACTCTGCTTAATTATTCGACCGATGTAAACAGCTCATTATGGCCACCAATTTCTTGTTAAAAATTGTTTTTATTATAGTGCTATTTAATTTTTAAAACACATAAATAACAGCAAGTTAAAAAGGAACAAGACTAAGTGAATCTAATTTACAGACCCGAAATTACATTGAAAATCCTAGTTCTAATTATGTTTGTTTTTAATGTAACAGTAACACAATGTGTAGTCTGAACTACCAATCATTTAAGTTACAGCTAAAAATACTTTCTAGGTGTACATATTCCTTGTATACTCCATCATTGCGAGCTGCATTGCTCTTTGACGAACTCGCAGATACCATCTAGAATACCACTCTTGATGTAAATTTTCTGCTGTCAGTGTTTGTGGGGCACCGGCACCACTTCCTGAGGGAACGAAGAAGCCTGGTTGCTGAGACTGAAAACTCTCATAATGGTGAGCCTCAGACTGACCAAATTGGTGATGTCCAATGTCACCACCACTGAAATTTTGTGTAAATTCATGTTCTTGATATTTTCCTTCTCGGCCTGCGTTTTGATGAAAATGCTGACGATTGTACTCATCTCTGCTTGGGTATTGGGCAACCCTGAACCATGGCGAGCCATGGAGCGTCTCAATTGGAAATTCATATTCGTAACGATGGTTGCTCAATCGACTCCTTCTGTTGGATATCTCATTATAAAGACGATCATGTTCTTCTCTATAATGTCCACCCCAAAGACAATCGTGATATTGACTATAATGTCTACCCCAAAGGCAATCGTGTTCCTCACTGTTACCCTCGCCAAAAAGACAATCATGTTCTTCACTGTCGTGACACTCGTGTTCGTCACTGTTGTGCTGAGAACAAGCCGTCCTAAATGAATGTCGGTTGGTCTCTCCGGACTCGACAGAGCTACTTTCCTCCTCACACTTCTTTTTCATTTGCTTATGCCTGTGGCTACTGTGATGCTTATATTTGGCTTTATCTCGGTGGTGGAGTTTTGAGTTCAGTTCTCTTAGCTTTGATATTTCGGTTTCAATAGGGCTATCCTGTGATTCTTCATTATCATTACGTAATGTTTTGCGCTTAACTTCAAGCAGATGCTTATTTTTACTATTTTGCTCTCTTTTTGCATGAATATTATGGTATGGTTTAGAATGAGATTTGGCACCCACAGATTCATTGGACAGAAATGCATCTTTAGGTTCCTTATAAGGTTTGCTTCTTTCCTGTTTTGTGTACAGAGTTTTAGGCTTGATTAACTTTTGATTTTGTACTTTACAAGGCGCATCTTTATACTTGGTATAATGTTTCCCATGTGCTCCATTTTCATCAAGCATATCCTGATGAAGTTCCTTATCGAGATCAGTAGTTTCATGCTCAGCTGAATCAAAACTGTCATAACTTTCATCGGAATCCCTATGTTTTTGATTATGAACAAAATGATCGTGATGCTTATTTTTATCCTTATTTCTTGATTCTTGCTGATGAGAAAATTTATTCTTAGCTTTGTTTGAATTTGGGATGGGTGATTTCTTAATAAATGGCACATGAGGCTGATTTACCAAATGAGAGACACTAGATACTAGTTCGTTATCACCAGAGTCCTCTGCATCCTTCACGGGTTTCCGAGTCATGTCTACATAAGGACCAGAATTACTGTTCCCAGAATCTGATAGCATCTGAAGATGTTTGTCATTCTCTAAACTCTCACCGATGTTTGAAGTTACTACACCCTTGAAAGTTGAAGAAAAAGGTAATTGTTCATTTAGTGTGTTTCTCTTTGCACTTTTCTTAATTTTGTTATCACTATTTAATGTAGGAACTTTCAAAGGATTCATTAATGGCTTTATTTTTAATTCTTGGCTTACATCATTTACATGCCTTTCTGCCAGTGTTTGGTTTGCCAATTTTTGTTTACTTGACTTACCTTGGGTATCTGTATCACTCCTGAGTGTTTTATCAGAATTTAAAGCAATATTTGTCAATTGTTCCACAATATTTAAAAGAGAAAATGGTTTCTTCAATGGCAACTTTTCTACATTGAGGGTTGTAATGTGGTCTATGTAATCATTAGCTTCTTCACTCGAGCCTTTGGGCGGTGATAAAACTTCAATGTGATTCTTACCAGCTAAACAGGTTACTAACTTAAAAAGAAACACATCACAATCATCAATATTGATATCCTCAATTATGTTATGCATTTCATCAACAGCTAACCAACCAACTAGGTCAAAACTATCAAAATTAATCAATGCACTTTCTGATCTTTTCTTAATTATCTTGTACTTCATTAGTACTTGTTCAATTTCATGGGATTTAAAATCGGTTCTCTCATGAGTTCCACAGAATTCCTTTTCCAAAGACTCTGTATTATTTTCACAGTTCAAAATTTGACCATCTGTATTCAGAGCTCCTTCATCCCTGATTCCACTTTCTAAGAACGATACAATATCTTTGTAGTTCAGAAAGTTTTTATCCTCACTTTTAGATTGTAAATATATCACATCTATGTTGGGAGCATGGACTTCAATATTCGCATTGTATCTTTGAGACTTATCCCAAAACCTAACCCTGATCAGCTTAGAATCTAATAAAGCTATTGGAGTATTTAAAGGAACTTTTGACTCATTCACTACTACTGGTAAAACTTCACGCCAATGGTCTTCTATTTTCAAGGCAAACAAAGATGGACCAGCAATAACTTTGATGTCAGCAGCATCAGCCTCGTAAAGGGTGCACTCACACGAGTCCGCATCCATTTCATCATCACTGCTATCTCGAGAGAACTTTTCATCAGTACTGGTACTGCATTCAACCTCATCAGACTTTACTGTTGAGTTAATTGTAGACACGTCTCCTGTCTCTCCTGTTTTCTCTGTGTTTTCTATGCCATTAACACGTTCAGACATTGCAGGTACAGGAAAGGCAGATTCAGCAGAGTTTAACACAACATCTGACTGTCCGATACCATTTTCTCCCTTGTATTCTTTAACATAATCTTCACTATCACTGCTTTCAGGAGCACCATTTCCCCCCTTATATTCTTTGACGTATCCTTCACTATCACTACTCTCAGGAGAGCACTTTTCAGCAGTACTCGTTGAACTCTCCTCTTCTTTCTCCGAAACTGAAGTGGAAGAGGCCTTAGTTTCAACAACACCGCAAATTTTTTCAAACTTCTGATCAGGCATCGTCCAGAGATCAATGTCTTTCAGAGTTTGGGGAACGCAGTTGACTGATTGAGCAGGTCCGCCAATCATTCCAATCAGTTTCTGGAAAGCAGTCAGTTCTTTGCCATCAGACACCACTGTGATTACTATACCTGCAACATTTTACAAATGGGTTTATCAACATGAAATAGTGGATATTCCACTTAATCTATTCACTTTCATTTCTTTGATTAGTAAAAATATTTAGTGATATAGAGACCTTTTTGACCATACAAAAGACTAATATAGTACTAATGTGAAACAGTATTTAGTAAAACCATTATTGTTATTCACTCTACAAAGTAATATTTTTCAAAATTCAACACATCTTAGTTATACAGTAGAACCCCTCCACGAGATATCCAGCCTCCACGAGACCGAGCCCAGGCTGGATAATGATTTGGCTGGATAATCCAACCTATTATGAAAACTATAAGTTATACCTAAATAATAATACGTAGCTAATTAGTTGAGCCCAAGGTAGAGATTTAAATGTTGTTTTGGGTTATTTCAAAATGCAAGTTTTATTAAAACCAACACATCAATTGACCACTAATTAATCTCGTTTAACCCATGGGTTTTTTGGTCATGCCGAACCTTCCAGTACAGCCAGTATATGCTCGCATTCACCAGTATTATTCTGTCTGGTGGTAGTAAACTATAAACACATAGAGATAATACAGCGTAAAAAAACAGAGAGATATCTAAGAGAGAACCACAGGGAAATGCGTCTGTAAGAGTAGGAAATATATGTTGACATAGGCTTCTGGGAACCGACCGAATAAACCGAGGACCGGTAAAACTGAGCCGTATATGAGGGGCTTTACAGTACTCATATGAAGTCACAATAAACGACAAATTCAAGAGTTACAACAAAACGCTTCAAAACTATATTTCTTAAGGAATTGTAATCTGCTACAGCTAAGAATGACCGGCTAATGGCAAAGCTCAATGTCTGGAAACAATATTGAATTTAGTCTCATGCTAAAGGTTGATAAGTTTCCTCATCACCACATTATGTTAATCTTTCACACTGTTTGATAAGTTATCATTACTTTAAAATACTGAAATCTCCTAAAATTATTTTTGAACTAAGGAAATACTTCTGATAAATCTTAAAAGGAGGGGTAATGATCCATATTATGAGGACCATCCAGACAGTAAAGAACGTTTTGTTACTACATCTACATCACATCAATTTTAGTTAATTCAAATGAAAAAACACCGCTTTCATTTCACCCAGACTGAATTGTTTGACTTGTAGTTGCACGGGTACTGCAATTTTGTGATGAAGGCCCTATTTATATAATTACTCAGTAATTTATTTTGTCACGAAACAATATTTATTTTAGAATATTTTTATAATTTTATAAAATGACAAATTATTGTAATTTTCTTTTAAATGAAATATTTTTTTACATGATACTGCACTGCATGAAAAAAAAATGGACTCAGCTATGAAAATATGTTTAGAGATGACGGTGTCAATGATTTGTATGAATTTGTATGACAATAAAGAATATTTAAATTTGAATTTGAATCTGAATCGAGCCTTGTTGAATCCAGCCCCCCTTCGCAATTAAATTTACCATCTGAAGGTCCATACCCGGTCTCAATATAAGCAAATTCTCGTTGCTGACTGATCACAGATTTCAACTAACAGAGTTTCAAAAAGGCCATCGAAAATCCCGCCCAGTGGATTTGATCTGATAATGTTAATTCTTTCAGCCATTACCATCTGAAAACACTTACCTGCCTAAAAGTTCACTTAACCTTGAAAAAAAGCTAATCACGTGGAATCTGATAACGGTTGTATAGGATCTGTCTGAAATGTCCCACTTTAGGCGGCAAAGTTCTGTTACTTTGCTACTGTTGCATAAAAGCAGGTGTCACATCTTCATGGATGAACAACATCGTTGTCTGGGATGGTGTCGCATGGTTTTTAAGGCATATCAAGTTATCACAATAAACTCAGAATCACTTTTTCCTCCTCTAGCTGTTAATTCGACATGAATTAAACTTTAAAGTCCACAAAACACTATTGCAATCAGTTCATTCGCATTTGGCAGGATTTACAGCAAACAATGTCATTTTTAAACACAGGCTGAATGACATGTGTGACTAGTCGGCAGCAAAACTTGGCTTGATTTGAGACCTGGAGGGAAGGTTGAGGCCACACTATCAGTTGTGGAGTTGGGGCAAGACTGTACTGACAAAAAGTTCTTTCCTTTCTGGACGACCCTTGTGTTTAACAATGAGATAATGCAAAATTTACCGGCAATTGACATTATATTTTAGTTTTAAATTTTCCAGTTCCATTGTTGACAATGACCACTTCTCCTTTTTGAGGGATCTTTTCCGTTATACGTATACCACTGTCTCGAGTGTGTTTTTCAAGCTTGATTTTTGGTAAGTTTGGTTAGGATGGGTTAGGTTAGGTAACGAAACAGCATATAAGATAACGAAATCACAGGGAAAATATTCTTTCAAGGAATTCCCACTTTAAAATTATTACTAACAATTATTTGACCTAGTTTATGGTGCTTGGTCAAAAATCAAGCTTGAAGGGTAATTTTGGAATCATAGTTTATATATAACGGAAAAGATCGGACCTTAGATTTGACTTAAGAGACTCTTTACGACCGTCGGCACTCACCGTGTGAGCCGTACCGCCCGGCGCGTCCCATGCGATGCAGGTACGTGTGATGGTCTGAGGGCAGGTCCAGGTTGATGACGAGGTTGACGTTGTCGACGTCGATGCCTCGCGCTGTCAGGTCCGTCGTCACCAACACCCGCACTCGCTGGTCCCGCAGCTGTGTTAGCGCCGCCACCCGGTCCTGCACATTTAACACTCACATCGTCTTTGCTCATATTTACAATTTAGAGTACATCATGGTGTAAAGAGGTACCTGATTGGAATAATCGGCAGACCTACCTAATCAATCAACCGTGTCCCCCAACCTCTGAAAGACATTGACCTCTGGACGATGCCTGATCAGAAGTTTGAAAAAATATTAGGTGTTGTTGAAAATAATAAGGCCTCTTCCACTTCAGTTTCTGAGAAAGAAGAGGAAAGTTCAACGAGTACTGCTGAAAAGTGCTCTCCTGAGAGTAGTGATAGTGAAGGATACGTCAAAGAATATAAGGGGGGAAATGGTGCTCCTGAAAGCAGTGATAGTGAAGATTATGTTAAAGAATACAAGGGAGATGTGGAAAACATCTCATTTTTATGAGGTGTGTTTTTTAAGTACCCATTATGGATATGGAAGGGATGAATCCTAAGTGATTAAAAATCCAATTTGCAGTAATATTTGTTGGAGTTACAACATTCTTAGGGGTAGGGGAGAGGCGTTTGGTCCTTGGCACAGGGTAAATGGACTCATTAAATGTCTTGTCAGTAAGTGGAGGTCATTAAGGCTCTGAAACTCAAAAACAAAATGGCCACCTCAAGCTGCAGTGCCACCAGCTCCTCTGCGGCGGTAAATAATCATGGGGTGAGAAGTGCGTAGTCACTCACAATCTTTAAGTGAAAAAAACTAATACTTTTTTTCCTAATAAAACTAGTTAACCAAAAAGATACTTTAAACTTATAAAATACCTTTACAATATACTTTTTCTACACAAGTATTTTAGTACCATATGAAAATATAAAAAAAACAGGGTAATGAACATAAAAAAGAAAAAACGGCGTCTATAATGTATTATGTGTGGACTGTCCCGTTTACATTGGCCAAACGGGATGTGGTTTTAAAACCCGATACAGAGAACACCGCCCTGACCCGAGAAAAGACAGTCAGAGATCGGCATTTGCCCAACACCTCATTAACAATAATCACAACATGCTTGACATCAGTGACGGTCTCAAAGTCCTCCACTACTGTCAAAAAGGGTTTAAATTGAGTGCATTGGAGGAGTTTGAAATATATAAGACCTCTAGAAACTTGGAGAACCAGGATCACATCCTAAATGAAAAGCTCCACTTCAAATCAAACTCTATTTTTAATGCGCTCTTAAAAGGAAACAGGGGCAAGACAGTTGCAACGTCAGATAGCGCCACCTGATAAGCAGACGTAACCAGTTCATTTATTCTGTTCCTGCCTGTACCACAGACATGACGTGTGATAGGCCTATCAGTGTTTTTAATCATATTTATTTCATTGTGTGTGAAGTAACTGTGATTTAATGTTTTAATGTGTTGTGTTTGACAATGACACTGTGGTGTCGAAACATGAAACACCGAAGTTACAAGATAGTTTTGAACTGAAGACATGGGTATGTACCCTGTTTGAAAATAACTGTTGTGCAGAGAGGAAAATGTTATGATATTCATAACGCAATATATTTACACTTAATTTATAGTAATCAATATTAGGTCGACTTGATTTAGTTTACCTTTTGCTCCTGGCGGCCGGCGATCCACTCCACGCCCCAGCCCTCGGTCCGCAGCAGACTGCACAGACTCACTGCCCTGCCGCAGACACACCACGTCACAACACCCGAGAGAAATAAACCGTTCTCCACTTATATAACAGGCAGTTTTAGTCGAATAAAAGAGTTAGTTGAAGACAATTGCTTAACACGTTGGCAACTGATGGCTCATAAATGAGCCGCAGTTATTCTCATTTTATAGACCAGCTGTCAAAACAGCGATCCATTACTGCAGACCAAGCGACTGACATTATTCATGACTGGCGGTACATGACTGCATTATTGGTGAAAACATATTGTGCATAGTTGGTACACTTGTAGAATTAATTAAAATTTCCCTAAATCCAGACCTAGTGAATAATTTAATCCTCGAACTGTCCTGCAGACCGACACGTTTAATTCAAAATGAAAATATAGACCGATGAGAAGTTATAATCAATTCAATACAATACAACAGCGGCTTGAGAAGGAGCTGCCAGTCTGTAGTTGCAGCTCGGTATAGTTTTTTTATGAGTCGTCAGTCTGTGGCAAGGAAATACCCTGGCTCATAAAAAAGCCTTCGGTCTATGTTGTGAGTTCACAAAATTGATCGGCAGCAAACAAGTATAACAGTGAGTCATATCGATGTGTTGCAATACATTTTAAAATAAACTGATTCCAACTTTCATATAAAAGACGTAGACATAAAGCAATTGCTTATAAAGTGCTACCATAAATCCTCAAACGTCTCATAAAAAATTTCTGGTTTAGGACAAAATTTTCCCTCTCCACATTAGAGGAAGAAACTCACTGTATAAATTCACTAGAACTGGGATTTGCGCACCAACCAAGGTTGTTGTTAGGGGAATTGCTTGGACTTTCCCTATCGCTTCCTAAACGAGACTATGTTTCAAGAGGTAAGAAAACTCCTCTCGTTTTCAAGTGACCCAACTTAAAATTACATTTTTAATTCCATGTAATGTATTTTTTTATTTTGTGAATTTCAATGCTAGTGGTATTTTTTAACATTTTGATTGGGAACGGTCCAAACCCGGGTCTTATTATCAAACGGCGACCTTTTGTTAGATAATAAGATAATTCATATCCAAACGACAAATATAATAGACCATTCATGAGTTTAAATATAACCCAGTATACAATATATTGAATGTAATGTAATTTTAAATAGGGTCACTTGAAAATTTGATAAGTTTCCTCACCTCTCAAGATGAAGTGTTGTTTTTTTTTTTAAACAGTAAATGGTAAAGTTCAAATAATTGAACAACAAGAACAAATCCTTCGCTATCATGAATTTGAAATATAACCAAGGTTGCAGCTACAGATCCCAAGTCTGACTTGTTGTCAGTGTGTCAGGTGTAACCAAAACTGACCACTTTGGCATATATATTTTGGGAAAGCCTGTGATGACTAATTTGGATAAAATACACATATTAATTGCCAATACGGTACAATAGAATCTCAGAAAGTCAACACAGTGGATAACTTGACACTTTTGTTTTTACTATAGGCATGTTATTTTTAGTATTAAGGACAGTACAGTTTACAGCCTGTTTCAATTTCAAGTAATTATTTAACTAGTATTGTGGTTGTTTTTGTTTGAATATAACTTTATCTAGACTATTAATGAGTTTAAGTGTGAGCCAGTATACAATTAAAAGATATTTCTTAGGCTTTTTTATCCCCCTTAATATATTCTCCTAACCTGACAGGCTCAAATTTCATATTGTGTTGGGTTTATGAGACCAACAAACATGGTAGGCCTAATCATTGTAAAAAACTTACTAAGTCATATAATTCAAAATAAAGCTAAATATTTTGATAATTTTTAACATTTTAGTAACTAACCTGGTGTGAAGATTAGAGAACACGAGGCACTGGTTAAACGAGACTGATCGCAAAAGGTACAGAAGGTGTTTTTCCTTTAGTTTTAGTTGAGCCAACCTAAAGAAAAGAAAAATAAGCACTCTATTAGTAAAACACAAATTATAACAACACTTAAATACCCCCGTTGCAGCAGACCTGCATACTCAGCGAATTTCAGATGCAACACAACAAATGGTATTCCAACTTAGCGAGATTTTACATGTTTTGTAATCTCCATTAGAATAACATGGGGGATGATTATGCAGGTTTGCTGCAACAGGTATGATAAAACTGGTTGGTTTTAATTCATTATTTAGTAGATCTTAACTAGAAGAAGCCATATACCAAGTTTTGTCAAGAAATGTTAATACCCCCGTTGCAGCAGACCTGCATACTCAGCGAATTTCAAATGCAAAACAACATATATTTCAATTCAACATAGCGAGATTTGACATGTTTTGGTAAGCTCCATAAGAATAACATGGGGAATGAGTATGCAGGTTTGCTGCTACAGGTATATTAAAACTAGCTGGTTTCAATTCAATATTTAGTAGATCTGAACTAGAAGAAGCTATTTACCAAGTTTTATCAAGATATGTTGACAAATAAGCGAGATATAGATTTTTACTTATTTCCCATAAAGTTAACATTGGGACAACGTACTGTGTTTACCACCTTCAATATCTCGGCAACCAATGGACATAGAGCAATGATTCAAATTACTAAATTGTTTGTTTTTTCGAGCTGAATTCAATGGTGCCAACAAAAATTCGATAAAATTTATTTTTCTATGTAAAAAACTCAAAAAACACATTTTTGGGGGGTTTATCCCCCTTTACCCCCCCTTCCAATGGTCCGATCGGGCTGGTTTACGAACTCGTCCGAATAATGACTACTTTACACGTCTGTGCCAAATTTCATTCCAATCGGACCATTTTTGCGAGCGCTATCGTGCTCACAGACACATATATAGATATAGATATATATATATAAAATTTTGAACGAATAGTGTTTTTGGCTTCTGGGGGCCCCAAAACGAAAAGTTATAGTGGTCCCAGGCTTAGATCTTACCATGAGACCTACGGTAATAGCTTCTTCCCTATAGGGGAAATTCGCTAAAAAATAAGTAAGATATAGAATTTTTTTATTTCCCATAAGGATAACATGGGGAATGATTATGCAGGTTTGCTGCCACTAAAAATTGAAATTTTGGGGATTTTAGACTAAAATACATTAGATCTCATCTAGATGAAGCCACAAACCAAGTTTTATCCAGATATGTTGAGAAATAAGCGAGATATAGAATTTTACTTATTCCCCATAAGGTTAACATTGGGACAACGTACTGTGTTTACCACTTTCAATATCTCGGTAACCAATGGACATATAGCAATGATTCAAAACACTAAATTGTTTGTTAATTGAGCTGAATTCAATGGTGCCAACAAAGATTCGATAAATTTTATTTTTATATGTAAAAAACTCAAAAAACCCATTTTTGGGGGTTTATCCCCCCTTACCCCCCCTTCCGGTGGTCCGATCGGGCTGGTTCACGAACTCGTCCATTCGATTACCACTTGACATGTCTGTTCCAAATTTCATTAAGATCGGATCATATTTACGGCCGCTATCGTGCTGACAGACACATATATATAGATAGATAGATAGATAGATAGATAGATAGATATATAAAAATTCGAACGAATGGTGTTTTTTGCTTCTGGTGGCCCTAAAACGAAAAGTTATCATGGTCTCGGGCTTAGGTCTTACCATGAGACCTACGGTAATAGCTTCTTCCCTATAGGGGAAATTCGCTAAAAGTAAACTTACTTAAAAAAAGTGGCACTTGTAATCAGGTGTGAAAAAAGAATCAGTGATGGAGTAACAAGGGTTGAAATTGTTACAGTATAATGTTATTTCAGTTCCAATCGTGAGGGGGAAGGGAAGTGGCAAGTACAATGATTTTGAAATTGGCAAACATTTGTAATATTATATAGAATATGAAATAGTGATTGCCCGCGAGTTTCATTAGAAAAATCAGTGGTGTGGTGTTAAGTGGGGTTGGAATAGTTGGTAAAACAGACTTTTTAAAATAGCATAATCAAAGTAGGCTTAATGATTTTTCTTGGTATTGCTACAGTTGCAGGGCCGGATTTAGGACTTTTGGGCCCCTAGGCTCACTCAGTGGTGCGGGCCCCCAGGGCCATAGTGCCCAACCGTCCGTTTTTAGGACGACATGTCCTCCTTTTTAACCATTGTCCTCAGTCCTTCCCGACTTGTCGGTCGCATTGCGGCATACAGTAGCTAACGGGTATACTTCTCGGTCGTTTCGCGACCGACAAATCACTTGTTCTTTTGTCAAATCTACTGACCACAATGCGGCCGGAAATCTACACCTGGTCGTTCATACCGCACCTAGCAAATCTGTCGGTCGAATTGCGGCTATCAAATCGCGGTCCTCGGTCATAATACCGCGACTGGCAAATCTCTCGGTCATATCGTTGTCAGAAAATCGTGCAGTCTTTTCGTGGCCAGCAATTTTCTCGGTCGCATTGCGGTCGATAAACCTTTTGACATATCGCGGCCGATAAATCTTTCGGTCGCGGCGGCCAGATTTACATTTTACATCAAACATAGTGCTCAAGTGTTCGATTTAAAAGCTACATTACTGATTTTACTGGTCGGGGTTTTTTAATTGCCTGGAAAAGTAAGAAAAAAGTTGGATATGAATATGTGAAATCTGGTTGACTAATGCTTTCAGTTAACAGCAGCTAGCAGATTTCTCGGTCACATTATGGCAATAACAAACAGCTCTTGGCTAGGATACGCTATTTCGTAACCTGCGAACATCGGCATCGGTCGTATTGCTGTCGGTAAATCTCTCAGACCTTTCACGGCCGTCATATATTTGGCAAAGATTTTTCAACAAAACAGTGTCTAACACATTTTAAAGAGGAGGGGGATTAAAATTGAGAGAGGTCTGAAAATCTTGCCCCCCCATTAAAATGCTGAATTTACTCCCATGAATATTATTATCCTGTCATGTTGTCTAACTCCCGTAAGACCTGTGGTGGAACCAAAACTTATGTCTTCAGTCGGAGACTCATATCCGGTTCTGCAAGCTCTGCTAGCCTACTGGGTAAAATTTATAGCTTAAATGAGGTGTGAGGAATATAATTCTTCCTCTGATTGGCTAACATTAATTTTGTACTATCTGCAGGTTATGTTTCCGGTCCTCAAAAGACGTCACAATTTGTTTACATTTTTGACTGAGATAACCTGAAAACTCTTATTTTCTCTTCACCATTTTCATTTCTCTTGTTATTCTCTTCTCTTCACCACTACAGACCTTTCCCCATGCCCCCACTTCGAGAATTTTGCGGCCTTCAAAGCGCAGCGCCGTCCGCAACATCTGACCTACAGTGGAGTTGATGTCATATCTTTTGAGCTGTCTACTACTCGTATTTGTGTACTTAAATCACGTTGTTTATGTTTCTCGTTCAATTAGGATAACAATTATTAATTATCTTTTTACTCTTGGTCGAGGTTTATTGAGTACCAAACGAAAATAATTCCTGGAGAAAAAAATTTATGTAGGCTATATTTGTGTGGCGCGGGCACCTAGGCGCGCGCCAATGGCGCCTATGCTTAAATCCGGCCCTGTACAGTTGGTGCATTTTATCTTGAGCTATGGCCTACTCCGTTGCCAGAGCTGTCAAACATTGTTTATTCTCAATGATCTGGGACAAAACACAATGTAAAAATCAACCTAAAAAATATCAACTTTGTTTATTTACAAAAGATTACAGCAAAATTATAAATGGACAGCTGTTAGAAAATGTTAACATGTTAGCTAGAATAGCTTTAAAAATCATTCATTCATGATTTTGCCTCCAGAATCGATGTGAGTAACTATTTTAGTTTTAAAAATCAGCTTAGGTGTTCTGATGGTTTTCACTCCACTCTAACTGCTTAGATATAAACGGTTGCTAATGCTCAAGAGAAAATGCACAAACTGTAGATCAAGATACTGCCGCAGTAAACATTGCTGGCCAACCTGTCGACGTGATGTGGGATGATGCTGACAAACTGCCTCACACCCAGCAGCAGAGTGGGGCTGACCGAGCTCTCGGGGCTGACGTACTGTCCGCCGTGCATGTAGCAGTACCTCAGTGTAGCTAGGACCTACCTGTCGACGTGATGTGGGATGACGCTGACAAACTGCCTCACACTCAGCAGCAGAGTGGGGCTGACCGAGCTCTCGGGGCTGACGTACTGTCCACCGTGCATGTAGCAGTACCTCAGTGTAGCTAGGACCTACCTGTCGACGTGATGTGGGATGACGCTGACAAACTGCCTCACACTCAGCAGCAGAGTGGGGCTGACCGAGCTCTCGGGGCTGACGTACTGTCCACCGTGCATGTAGCGGTACCTCAGTGTAGCTAGGACCTACCTGTCGACGTGATGTGGTATGACGCTGACAAACTGCCTCACACCCAGCAGCAGAGTGGGGCTGACCGAGCTCTCGGGGCTGACGTACTGTCCGCCGTGCATGTAGCGGTACCTCAGTGTAGCTTGGACCTACCTGTCGACGTGATGTGGGATGACGCTGACAAACTGCCTCACACCCAGCAGCAGAGTGGGGCTGACCGAGCTCTCGGGGCTGACGTACTGTCCACCGTGCATGTAGCGGTTCCTCAGTGTAGCTAGGACCTACCTGTCGACGTGATGTGGGATGACGCTGACAAACTGCCTCACACCCAGCAGCAGAGTGGGGCTGACCGAGCTCTCGGGGCTGACGTACTGTCCGCCGTGCATGTAGCGGTACCTCAGTGTAGCTAGGACCTACCTGTCGACGTGATGTGGGATGACGCTGACAAACTGCCTCACACTCAGCAGCAGAGTGGGGCTGACCGAGCTCTCGGGGCTGACGTACTGTCCGCCGTGCATGTAGCGGTACCTCAGTGTAGCTAGGACCTACCTGTCGACGTGATGTGGGATGACGCTGACAAACTGCCTCACACTCAGCAGCAGAGTGGGGCTGACCGAGCTCTCGGGGCTGACGTACTGTCCACCGTGCATGTAGCAGTTCCTCAGTGTAGCTAGGACCTACCTGTCGACGTGATGTGGGATGACGCTGACAAACTGCCTCACACCCAGCAGCAGAGTGGGGCTGACCGAGCTCTCGGGGCTGACGTACTGTCCACCGTGCATGTAGCAGTACCTCAGTGTAGCTAGGACCTACCTGTCGACGTGATGTGGGATGACACTGACAAACTGCCTCACACCCAGCAGCAGAGTGGGGCTGACCGAGCTCTCGGGGCTGACGTACTGTCCACCGTGCATGTAGCAGTACCTCAGTGTAGCTAGGACCTACCTGTCGACGTGATGTGGGATGACGCTGACAAACTGCCTCACACCCAGCAGCAGAGTGGGGCTGACCGAGCTCTCGGGGCTGACGTACTGTCCACCGTGCATGTAGCGGTACCTCAGTGTAGCTAGGACCTACCTGTCGACGTGATGTGGTATGACGCTGACAAACTGCCTCACACCCAGCAGCAGAGTGGGGCTGACCGAGCTCTCGGGGCTGACGTACTGTCCACCGTGCATGTAGCGGTACCTCAGTGTAGCTTGGACCTACCTGTCGACGTGATGTGGGATGACGCTGACAAACTGCCTCACACTCAGCAGCAGAGTGGGGCTGACCGAGCTCTCGGGGCTGACGTACTGTCCACCGTGCATGTAGCAGTACCTCAGTGTAGCTAGGACCTACCTGTCGACGTGATGTGGGATGACGCTGACAAACTGCCTCACACCCAGCAGCAGAGTGGGGCTGACCGAGCTCTCGGGGCTGACGTACTGTCCACCGTGCATGTAGCAGTACCTCAGTGTAGCCAGGACCTACCTGTCGACGTGATGTGGGATGACGCTGACAAACTGCCTCACACCCAGCAGCAGAGTGGGGCTGACCGAGCTCTCGGGGCTGACGTACTGTCCACCGTGCATGTAGCGGTTCCTCAGTGTAGCTAGGACCTACCTGTCGACGTGATGTGGGATGACACTGACAAACTGCCTCACACCCAGCAGCAGAGTGGGGCTGACCGAGCTCTCGGGGCTGACGTACTGTCCACCGTGCATGTAGCGGTCAGACACACAGTACCTCAGTGTAGCCAGGACCTACCTGTCGACGTGATGTGGGATGACGCTGACAAACTGCCTCACACCCAGCAGCAGAGTGGGGCTGACCGAGCTCTCGGGGCTGACGTACTGTCCACCGTGCATGTAGCGGTTCCTCAGTGTAGCTAGGACCTACCTGTCGACGTGATGTGGGATGACGCTGACAAACTGCCTCACACCCAGCAGCAGAGTGGGGCTGACCGAGCTCTCGGGGCTGACGTACTGTCCACCGTGCATGTAGCGGTTCCTCAGTGTAGCTAGGACCTACCTGTCGACGTGATGTGGGATGACGCTGACAAACTGCCTCACACCCAGCAGCAGAGTGGGGCTGACCGAGCTCTCGGGGCTGACGTACTGTCCACCGTGCATGTAGCGGTACCTCAGTGTAGCTAGGACCTACCTGTCGACGTGATGTGGGATGACGCTGACAAACTGCCTCACACCCAGCAGCAGAGTGGGGCTGACCGAGCTCTCGGGGCTGACGTACTGTCCACCGTGCATGTAGCAGTACCTCAGTGTAGCTAGGACCTACCTGTCGACGTGATGTGGGATGACGCTGACAAACTGCCTCACACCCAGCAGCAGAGTGGGGCTGACCGAGCTCTCGGGGCTGACGTACTGTCCACCGTGCATGTAGCGGTTCAGAAACTCCACCAGTTCCTCGGTGTATGTGGCACTGCAGGCCAACACTTGCTTGCTCTCTGGTAACTGGGCGTAGATCGCGCTGTAAACATTACGATCATCATTAAATTACTGTCGTTTAGTTTTACGAAAACTATAATTTTTTTATCTTGTCTTTTAAAATGCAGCTAAGATTTCAAAGTTTGAAAATACTTGATCTTCAGACAACAGGATCTCTACTTCAAGCATTCACAGGTTACTTTACAGACAAAGTCTCACTACTGTAACCTAAAACTGAAACATTGTTTAAGAGACAGAGTTTACTATCAGTAAACAGCAAAGATAACTAGTCATAGTAACACCTAAAGACACTTTTTTGATGACACAAATGACTGTCAATGATCATTTTGAAAGACCGTTAGACCCCCAAAAAATGATTTTAAAAGGTGAATGGAACTTGGAACTTTGAAAAAATAACAAAAATGCTTTCAAAGGCAATCAAGCACATTAATAAATTCAATGAGCAATAAAGTTGTATGTACCTCTGCAAATGACGCCATTAAAGTTAAGTACATGTATTATCGACAACTACGATTGGCTGCAAAATGAGCTTACCTATTTTTCATGTTGCTATATAGCTCCTTTTAATACCTTTAATACCTTTTGTGACCGGGACGCAGCTCTGGCTACGTATTTTTACCGGAATGTGAGTGAAGGATGAGAGTAGGATGATTGTGGCACGACCTTGTAGTCTTCTTACTGACTAATACCGACAAGTTCCATAGGTAGGACTGTTAATTAATTTCCCAACAGCCAATGGCAACTAAGACACCAAAATTTTAAGGTGGGATCTGAACCACAATATCCCCTGGTTTACAGTCTACAAACTGGTCTAATTGTGAGGATGGTCCCCTTGAACGAGTACTCAATAGAGCGGACGTTAATCCACATTACGGAACACCGCGTCCACAAGCCATCGCTCACAACTATCCACAATTCATTTCCTCCAAGTAGCTGTATTACAAGACAAGCCATTGCCTTTCGAATAACTGGTCTTGGATGATCGATATTTTATCGTATTGCAACAATTATGTGACTAAACAGCATAGTCTTCTTATCAGAGTTTGCACTTTTAGTTTTGGAAATCAATATTGAATCATACCAGCCTGGGACGTAAACTATCAAACCTAAATAATTTCGTCAAACATTCATTCGGCAAACATTGAATGAAGGTTTGACCGACAAACATTCAGCAGTGTCTCATCGCCAACTCACTTGATATCCTTGACGAAGACCTTCTCCATGAGTTTGTCGGCCTCGTCAAGCACCAGGAGCCGGACGCCGTGGGGGTCCAGCAGCCCCTTGTCCAGCAGGTGGCGCAGCCGCCCGGGCGCCGCCACCGCCACCTGGCACCCCCGCACCTTCTCCACGTCCGCGCTCAGCGGGTACCCGCCGATGAAGCAGCACACCTTCAGGCCTGGAGTAAAGTTTCAAAATTTTTCTTAAAGGTGTCTTTATTTAGCCTATTTTAACTGTATATAACACTTTGATGGCACTTGCGTTAGATCTTTGATGGCACTTGCGTTAGATCTTTGGATTTGGCGAAATATATTTGAAACCTACATTTCGTAAAAATACCACTGAAAATATGGTGTTTTTTTTTTAAACGCAACCCAAAACTTTATCAGTGAAGGATTATTCCCCCAAGATCCCCGGATTTGACCCCACTATATAATTTTTCTTTGGGGATACATAAAAAGTAAGGCCTACAAAAACAATCCACAGGATATTCAGCACCTCAAAACAAACATAACAAATTTAATTAAAGAAATTCAAAGATGTACCTTGCAACAGGTGTTCAGGAATTTGATGGAGAGAGCACAACTTTGTACAAATGCCAATGGCGTATTGTTTGAACACAAAAACTAAATATGATTAAATTTAAATAATAGTTTATATCAGATACATAGTTTAACAAAACAACACTCATTTAATATTAAAAAATTTTATTCAATCTTAAAAATGGGTTGCGTTAAAAAAAACACCCTGGATAAATGATTTCCAGAATCTGTAGGCCTACAATTTGGGCATGGATAAATCAAGATGTAGTATTATACAAACTGAGCGTCCCAAATTAAGCAGCAACAGCAATGTAGTATAAAAAGTGCTAATCTCCCAATCTGGCGTTTGTCTGATTATATTTTGCCATGATAAGGTGTTTTAATAGTTTCTTTTCAGACCTAGATATCTATTTACATTATAAGTATACATTATATATTTGACCTTTCATCATTCTATTTCAAATTTTAAAGAAATCTCGTGAAGTAGCCTACGCATTAAAAAGTAACCCACACCAGTGATGACCCGATTGTTTGCTTTTTGTTCTGGCTAGAACCTGTTGTAAAGGAGGAAGGTAGGTTTTGCGAAGGAGGCTACATGCCTTTTGCTTAGCTTGTCTCAGGATCTGTAGCAAGTCCCAGTTCGCCACTGCTTTGGCGTCAGAGGGCATCTTAAATATCCAGCCTCAAGTCACACAATCCTCAAAACTGACAATCTAAATTACGTAAAAGTATTTTTTGATGTGTGACAGCCTTTTAATGTCAGAGACCATGTTCTTCGAGTTACGCCTAATAATATATATGTTTCAGAGGCCTTTGAAGTCCAATGTGTGATATTTGTGATTGACATTGAAGGTTTTTTTACAAGATCATCCCATGTTTTCTGATAAATACTGGTTCTTTTAATTTCCTCCTCTTAATGAATCCATGAACTTAACAAAAATTAATATAGTACCGGTAGCATAAATAAATCATCAAAAACTTATTTAAACCTAGGCGTATTGGAAAGTATATATTTCTAGCCTTATTTCTCAATACCAACATAAATTTACACGAATTGAGACTAGTAAAAGTAGGCTATAAGGACATTATCTTACCTTTGACACATTGCCCAATAGCATTGATTACACCAGTAATCTGCAAAGCTATTTCACGTGTTGGAGCTAACACAATGGCTTGTAGATGAGGCAGAGTTGGCTTTACGAGTTCTAACACCGCAACAGTAAAAACACACGTCTTTCCAGTGCCGGCTTTGGCCTGTATAATTAAATCTGTAAAATAAGTTGAAAGAAGTCAATTAATTGTATTAAACTTAACACTTAAAAAGTGTTATATTTTTCATTTTTATATACTGCCCTCTGGTAGGCTACAACAAATCTCGTAAACTAGGCGAAATATTTGATATTCAAATTTTGTTTAGCCCTACCCCAAAAAAATTACTGGAAATATTTTGTAGGGCCTACTTAAATCACATATTTAAATTCAGGTGCGGCTGCCTTATAATATTTGATCACACCTTGCGGACGAAGAAGAAATACATTTATAATTCCCTTAGATTAACTTTGACTGATTAACTCATTTAGATTAGGTAGCCTATATTAGGGTAAACAACCCAATGGCCAACAACCCCCAAACATCAGCAGCCATAAATTTAACTCAATATATAATAAGAGTCCTACACAGGAACAGTTTTTACAGTCTAGCAGCCAATAGGTATGAAAACTAAGTTGCGTACTAGTCTTATTACATTGAGTTACATTTATTGGCTGCTAGTGTTTGAGGGGTGCCAGTGATTGGGCTGATTCCCTTACATAACATAAATTGACGACCTACCCAGTACGGACTAAGGCCAACATGTTCCTCAGAATGTTAATTAATAGCCCAACAGTCAATGGCCACTACTTGGTCCTACAGTTTGACGTGGGATCCGAACCAAAATTTTGCCAATGATTTATGAACTTATATATGCCTAATTATGAGGATGGTCTAATGTATAAATGTAGTATTCACTAGTGCGGACATTAAACCCCACTAAGGAAACTGCATCCACCATCGCTTTTAATTACCCACAATTTAGTGACCTCCAAGTAGATAGATTACAGGACAAGACACTGTCCCAGCCTAACAGACTTTTTAAGATAATAATTTTTTAACCCTTTCCAGCCCCAGGCATGCGAACAAAACTCCCCAAACAATGTTTCCCTTAGTTTGATAGCCTGATGCATAAGCTAACTTTTTTTGAAACTTCAATACTAAGTTTACTTGAAAAATTAACACTAACCAAGCCCACATCTAACCAAAGGCAGAGCTTTCTTTTGGATTGGAGATGGTTTTATATATCCTGATTTCTTCAGTCCATCCAAAATAGGTTGTGGTAGAAGCATAGATTTGAAATCCGTATCTTCATAAATCTGGATATCTCCTGTCCGGGGTTTTGCCGTGACATTTTGTGCTTTGTGTCGAACCATACTCCTGCAAGCAAAGACTTCAATTAGGGAAAACAAAATATCTGTTAACTGTTTATTATATGTTTTAGGGTCAAATGAATACTGATGTTTTGACAAGACAGGCCTAAACGGGATTGCCTTTGGCACTGATAGACTAGGCCTATTAGATTTGAGAGGTTGAAAGCCTTTAGTATCCAGCAAGCAAATCCTCTGGCAGACTGCAGGAGTGCACTTCTGCAGATGCCCAGTGAAAAAATTGAAAAATACGTGATGTAAAATATCGATATTGACAATCGATTATCCTCATTCAATTAATATTGTTTGAAAAAAAAAACAATTCAATATAGACTACCAAACTACTGCCACCAGAACTATATGAAACTAAACTAACCTAATCTAACCAAACCTAAACCAACACAAGCCTTAAACTTCAAGAGAACTCGACAGCATTTCCTTTATTGGTATAGGCTACTAAAATCTTATTTCATATCGACTGCCATCTTTCATTTGGTTAGGCCTATTTGTTAGTTGTTGTCAGTGTCGTGAGTAGGGATGAGCATCGATGGGAAGACATCGATGTTGATCATCGATGTTAACATCGAACGTTACCATCAATATGTACAAAATATCAAACTACTAACATCGATGCTTTTTAATCGACAGTCAAATATCGTGTTGGCAAACGCTAATGAATTGTTTTGCATTCCATACGGTAATTGTTACCTTCTCATGGTAGGCCTTCCTCTCTAAATTTTTTTTCAAAATATAGGTAATATTGCCCTGAGTCTGAAAATGATAGTTTTTTCCTCGGAAAGCTGCAAAAACCCAGGAAAATTGGAGAAACAAAAATATTTGCCAAAATGGGTCACGGCAATGCTGTAAAACCAACAAAGTGAGATAGTGGAAAAAGCCGGGGGTGGGTCGGTTAGGGTCGGGCGGGACAGTGGAACGATTACTGGACTACTGAACAGACGTTTGTAACGGTGCTACCAACGTTTTTATGTTGTTACAATGAGTTTAAGCATAGGCTAGATACTGAAAGTATCCATAGTCAAAGGTTTAAACCTCAGTTACTAGCGTCACTCTATATACAACTTACTTACTGTGGCTGGAAAAAAAAATTCTCCACAGTTTAAACGGAAAAAACATCGAAAACGGAGAAAACATCGATTAACGATTGAAGGGGAAAACATTAATGTTCAAAAAAGACCATCGATGTTTATATGAAAACATCGATGTTTTCCGACTATCAATGCTCATCCCTAGTCGTGAGTTGTGTTGTCTGCACGGTTACCTGAGATGAGGATTGCAACTAATGCTGAAATCGTCATTTTGTAATTAAATTTTGTTAAGTAAAGTTTAGTTCTATGATAGAGTCTAATTCACTTGAATGCAAACAAGTTTTGGTTACAACTCTGACAAAAAATATTATAGGTAGCCTAAATCACTTCCTTAACAAGGTACCTATACACCAGATGCATCACCAAAATATAAACCAAACTTACGATCATCATAGTCAGCTGTGTATTGATTCCGATATTTTACAACAAAATATCTCAACATTAATGTACCAGTAGGCCTATATCGATTGTAGTTATTTCGATTTGATTGTTTCACTATTCATCTCCGGATGTGCAGCCGACTGCAGAACACTTCCATGCTACATTTAACTGACAGATATGTGGGTGCAAGAGTGAGGTAGGCCAACACTCTAAGATTACGCCTAATGTAAGATTAACTACTGAAAACCTCGCGTACTTTGAAAAACGATGTAATTTTCTTGTAGATAAAAATGGAGCTGGATATAAAAGTCTTGCAAAGAAAACTTTTGACAAGCTGGAAGGTAAATGTACTAAGGGCATTGATTGTTCTAGGTAGCCCATCTAACCAAGTCAGTTAGGTCTATGTTGGTCAAATAGAAATCAAATTTTACTTAAACAAAACAATGTCATGAAAAGGTGCCTGTCCTTAAAAAAACTAAATTTACGCGATTATATCGGAGTGTTGAACAAAAATGATCATTACCTTTCGATTTCGAAGCCTATGCTTTGAAGTACATTGCTTTGGCAATGTCTCGGTCTCGGTCGGAACTCGGAACATCGAACTCAAACCATAACCTCAAACTTCTTTTCTAGAAAAAGAATAAGTAAAACAAAACAGTGGTTGAAAAAGGGATCGAACGAAAGGAACGTGAATACATCCGGACGTTACAAAAACTAAAATTAATAATTGTATTTTTTTTAATTACGCTAGACTGAACGTTGGAAGTTGGTAGAACACTTTAGCCTGTGGTCCCCTATTCTCTGTGTTAATATACATTTCATTGTTTTGTTTCCTTTAATTAATTCCTTTTTTTATTACTTGAACATGTTTTATGCAGTGGCGGTGGTATAGCTACCACACTAATAATTCGTCTCCATTATGTTGCTACAACTGAGTCTGCCAGTCTGTCAAACAGTCTTTCTGTCATCAAATTCTAACCTTTACTTTCTAACCCAAACACAACACGTGAATTTATCATTGGCAGTCTCGTTTTAAAAGTATTTCAATTTTTACAGTGGAAGAATGGCTGAGATTGTAGACGGTCAGTTCAGTGATGCTGATGAAAAGTAAGTCTGCAAACATTTCAAAGTTAAAATACAACTTAATATTTTTAAATAAGAGGCCTACGGTAGCCTGAACATAGGCTGTTTAGATAATACTATTTTCATCCTAGCCTACGACAGCTAAGACCAGCCTTTATAGTTTTACTTAATTGTTTCATCAAAGATAACATTTAAGCCTCATACCTAAGTTAAAAGAGACAGCCTCACATCGTATGCAGATAAAAAGGGGAACCTCTAAAATGTTGACCAACTTTAAAAAGTCAGATCGGTACGAGTTTCATATCTGATCTTCTGACTTTACAGGTTATGTTTACTGGTTATATTTACTGTTTACAAGTGTTCACGTTTCGTAACTGAACTTCTCAATGTAATTATTGTAGGTGATGTTCATTTTCGCCTTTGTGTATCTCCGCATAGGCTATGTCTCAGTAATCTGATACTGACATCAACTATCAACCTACCGTGTTTGGCTGAACAGACTCATTCGATATTACTGTTCCAGTCTTCGTCAGTAGGCCTATATGATGAAGAAGAAACATTGACAACCACGAACAATCGAAATCCAAGTCAAATCTCTTTTAATCCACTATTTGATTTTCTCACGCACAATAAGCTAAATATACCACGAATCCAAATCCAAATATAGCTAAATATAATCAAACAGAATTATACACAATAAACCTAATAAAAACTTAATTAAAACGTTTAGGCCTACTACATAAAACAACTAAAGAACTTAGGCCTATCTTATTTCTTATCATGCATCATTGTAGACTGAATTACGATGGAGTCAAGTCCTAACACTCTGTAAATCGAAGTTCCACTACCAGTAGAGCCTAGATTGTTCAGTATTGTTTTCTTTAAGATCAAATGTTGAAATACAAGTCAGTAGTCTGCTATAGGAACGAAAGGCAGAAGATCAGATATGAAACACGTACCATCAGATTCCTACGAAATGTTGTATGAATTTTCAAACTTAACTATTTTTCTTAACAACCTGATAAAAATTGCTAAAAATCTTTAAGGTTGTCTGTATATAGGAGAGAGTGGGGCAGTTTTAATACAGGGACACTTTCATACAGTCTAAAATTCCCGCCTTACAGAAAAGCAGGAAACAAATCATTCATACCACCTACAGGCCTCATTATGTACTACTTCCTATAAAAGTTTCAATTCTGCAGTGTATTTCAATTGAGAGATATTTAACATTTAGGCCTACTGGAATCTGAGAAAAAAGTTTTTTATGACGGCCTATCTGGAAAAAGGGAGGTAAAAGTAATTTTTTTTTAATATTTTTGCTGTTATTTATGCATTATTTGATAGCTCATTGTTTTGGACTACATATACACTAACAGTAGATCTCCAATTCTAACTTACAAAATAGTTATAGCCTATGGTGATTTATAACATAATTACACTTGGGGCACTTTCATTCATTGAAACAGAACAGTTTCATACATTATTTGTCTTTACTATTTATTTATAAATATTGAATAATTTATCTTTGTAAAAATATCATAAAAATACTTAGTTGAAGTAAAAACCTACAGTTAAACTCAAAACACTAATTTTTTTTTAATTTTCTTTTGGGTGACAAATGGTGTGATCTTACAGGAAATTAACTAATAGAGCTTACATGGATGAAAATGTTTTCACAGTTAACTTTATGTCTAACTTTCATTAATAGTAAGTTTTAGGACTGTTGATTTGGAAGAAATTGTACCAAAACTTATATTTTGGAGCAAGACTTCATGCAGCTCTATTTTTCTGATAATATTTTAATAAGTTACATTGTGTAACCCTAATTTTAGGCCTAATTATTGTCAGTATTAAGTTTATAAACAGCTTAAACCAACAAACATAAGTTTTAATGCTACCGGTATTTGTTTCATTATTTCCCTTTGTATGAATCTACCCCAATGAAGTATGAAACTGCCTCAATTTGGGGTAGTTTCATACAAAGTGCAGTGTTTTGGTAAAAAAATATTTTGTTCATTTATATGAGAGATAAATTAATTTAAAACTTTCATGATAATGGTTAGATGACATGCAATATTAAAATAAAATTTCAGAACATTTTGTTTGGAAATAAGGGAGCTAAAAATACTATAAGTTGATAGATGCGATTTTGTATGAACCTGCCCCACTCTCCCCCAAAAACCTTGTTGACCAGCATAAATTATATCTAGGCTTAATCAAAAACCTTCTTAACCAGCACAAAAACATGTTGACCGGGTACTTTAAAAAGTCGGATTCCCACCAAATTTGATATAAACGTTCTAATAATTTTTCTACTCAACCTCTATGAATTTCATAAAAATATCATATCATCAAGGGTGCTTATATAGGCCTTCCGTGCAAAAAAATTCACCCGGCAAAATTTGTATGCTGGTTAACGAGGCTTTTTTTATTGAAACCCCCTTTTGATTTGATAATTTTGTGAAATTTTGCGTAGGAGACTTAAAAAGAATGTTCATTACCAAATTTGTTCGATATACAACTTTTTAAAGTGTCCAGTCAACCGGTTTTTTTAATGATGGTCAATAAGGTTTTTTGTGCACAGACACCATTAATGATGATATCTGTCGGCCTATGAAATTAAAACAGGTTGAGTAGAACATTCATTAGAATGTTCATACCAAATTTGATGGAAATCCGCCTTTTAAAAGTACCCGGTCAACATTTATTTGTGCTGGTCATTTAGGTAGACTCAACATCAACACGTATATCGAAACCCTCTCTGTGAAACGTTAACCGAAACCCTGGGTCTGTGAGACTCCCATATAAAATAGGTAATTGATGGCAAATAAATAATCAGTAACCGAAACCTGCGGTTTCTGAGACCAGCACGTACTTGAAAATCAGGAATTCAAGTACGAAAGAACCACTCAAATTAAAAAAAAACTGAAGGTCAAGAGGAAGGGGAGGGAGGAAAGTACTGGGAAGGGTAGCGCCAGCACCTCACCTGTGTTGCCAATATCAACAAGTGAAATTTCCCTGAGGTCTGTAAGACCAGGTGTTTCGGTATAGGTGTTAACATAATGTATCAGTAACATTAAAACATTTTTTGATGTCTCTAAGTAGCAACTAGAGCCTGCCAACACAACCCATTTAAATTCACCGTTAATGATAGGATATTTTATAAAAACATAATTTGCCATAGGGTAGGCATATTTTATGTTTCACTCCCTTATACGTAAGTTATTTATTTTAATATCTTATTTAGCTTAGTTAGCATTAAGTTTTGAAGCAGCCAATTATAGCCATTCATTAGCCCTTTGAATGATAAGAATAAATTTAAATGTTTGTGTTTTGACCTTGTTTTAGTGAACAGACGATGGTGAATAATATAAGCAAACCTGTACACCATCAAATCGCTGAAAAATTTTGTAATCTTTCCATTCGCAAGCTGTCTGTTTCTGAAGAGGATGATGAAGATTATGAATCTGCAAGTGAAGATGATGAAATATACTGTGAGGATGATGATGATTATGGTGATGGAGGTAAGGTTTGTAAAAAAGTTGCCAAGGGTATTTTAGCGAATTTCCCCTATAGGGAAGAAGCTATTACCGTAGGTCTCATGGTAAGACCTAAGCCCGAGACTATGATAACTTTTCGTTTTGGGGCCACCGGAAGCAAAAAACACTATTTGTTCGAATTTTTATATATATATATATATATCTATATATATATTTGTCTGTTAGCACGATAGCGGCCGTAAAAATGGTCCAATCTTAATGAAAATTGGTACATACGTGTAAAGTGGTAATCACTCGGACGAGTTCGTGAACCAGCCTGATCGGACCACCGGAAGGGGGGGTAAAAGGGGGATAAACCCCCCAAAAATGGGTTTTTTGAGTTTTTTACATAGAAAAATAAAATTTATCGAATTTTTGTTGGCACCATTGAATTCAGCTCAAAAAAACAAACAATTTAGTAATTTGAATCTCTATGTCTATTGGTTACTGAGATATTGAAAGTGGTAAACACAGTACGTTGTCCCAATGTTAACCTTATGGGAAATAAGTAAAATTCTATATCTCCGTTATTTCTCAACATATCTTGATAAAATTTGGTAAATAGCTTCTTCTAGTTCAGATCTACTAAATAATTAATTAAAACCACCCAGTTTTAATATACCTGTAGCAGCAAACCTGCATACTCATTCCCCATGTTATTCTTATGGAGTTACCAAAACATATCAAATCTCACTATGTTGGATTTGAAATATGTTGTTTTGCATTTGAAATTCGCTGAGTATGCAGGTCTGCTGCAACGGGGGTATTTTATTTATGATTAGTAGACTCAGATGTTATGTTTAACAAGCCATTTATTTTGCACATGTTGATAGTCAATTGTCTTATGGTATTGATGTATGGGGACATTCTGGTAATGTTAAGAAACTATCGGTACTTCAAAAAAGAGCCTTGAGGACTATGTTTAATGTTAATAGTAGAACACACTGTAAGCCGTTATTTAGAGAACTTGGAATTTTAACAGTAACTTCTTTGTATATTTTAGATTGTTTATTGTACGTGAAAACTAATTTAAATGAATTTCTTCTAAATAACTCTATTCATAGCCATTTTACAAGACACAATAATTTATTGCGAGTAAATCAACATAGTTATCAAGCAACAACGAAGAATTTTTGTGAATTTGGAATTGGGATATATAATATGTTACCTTCCCATATTAAATCTTTAGAATTGAGGAAATTTAAATTAACTGTTAATAAAATGTTGTGTGATTTATGTGTTTATGATATTAATGTTTTTTTGGAAAACATGTCATCAATAAAAAGTAACAGGCCTAGGCCTAATTAAGAGACTCATGTTACTTGTGTTTCTTCTGTTAGTAATATTTTAACTTTTTATGCATTTATATACTTGACGACGGCTATACATTTATAATATGTTTCTAGCAATAAATGTTTTGACTTTGACTTTTGACTTTAAGGACCCTGTTGGGTCTAGTAATCACGTTTATCTGTTCAAATATGGAAATGGTCTGGAAGCTGGCACTTCTCTCAGGCCTGATTGGTTAAGATTTCTCAGCGACAATCTATAATAAGTAATAGATTGCTCCTGTTAATAAGTAAGATAATAAGAATTAGAATATGAATTAATAGTAACAAGTTAGAATTGCTCCATTACATCCCAAAACAACAAATCCCACATCACAAAATCCAAATATTTTTCAGTCAATTTAAATCTAATGTCACTGTTTCAAACTCATATTTTAAATTTTTGGTTTAGCTACGGTATTATTTTCATCTAAAAGTAAATTATTTTTAATGTCAGTACATTGTCCCTATGATAACTGCATGTGTCTCATTTATTTGCGGAACATTGCCATATACTGTAACAATACTATGTAATTCTCATAAATGCAATAATCATTTTTACTTGTATTTGTTTGTATCAGTAATTTTGTTTGTATTTAGGACTTGAAAATCATCGAAAAACCAATGACAACTACAGACATAGTGGAACTAATACTCAAGTTTCAAGCAATAAAGTTTCAAACTATCAGCCCTCAGACAAACTCTTTAAGAAGTATGTGAACAAAATTAACGTCGAGAAGTATGAGGGCCCGTCACTGCCAAATCATGTTGCCAATAAGATGATGGAGACTCAGAAAAAAGTTGAAGCAGAAAGGTAAGGTATCTGTCGTTATTAAATACGCACATGTGAGAAAGCTGTGGTATTGCTTGATTTACTGAATTCCCCTAGACCTATCCAAACTTGGCCAGGCTATAGAGCTATTGATAGAACGTTATCATCATAAAATAAAAAAGAAAACTCTATGATAGTGAAACCTTAAAATAAGTACCTAATTAATAATGCTTTACTTACAATGTGACCTAGACCTAAACTAAATTTTCAAAAGTGGACAACACACTCTGTTGGTTGGGGGGGTGTGGTATGGTGACCCTCAGTAAGAATCTTGTTTTTTCAAGAGGTTATAGAGATCTCAAGAAATAGCTTTTAAGCAAGCACAATAGGTTAGCGGCCAGTCTCTAAGTTGGAAACTAATGAACAGATTGTACTAGTTCAGGGTCGGAATTTTATTTCTCATTTAATCCATCTATCTGTTCATGTATTGTGTTGTTCCTTATACCAAGGAAACAAAGAACTTGGTACCTAATATTTGTGGGCATAAATCGCTTAAAATAGTAATAAACCTCCAAAATGATTACTACTTTTCCCTTTCTAATGATTGAGAACAATTATTTCCCAACAGGATTCGTACGAAGGACAAACACGACCGGGCCACAGCCGAACAGGTGATGGATCCTCGGACACGGATGATCCTTTTCAAGCTGCTGAACCGAGGAGTCATCCAAGAGATCAACGGATGCATATCCACGGGCAAGGAGGCCAACGTGTACCACGCCACTACCGTTAAGGATGGGGAGCCCAAGGATCTCGCTATCAAAATTTACAAAACTTCCATCTTGATTTTTAAAGATAGAGATAGATATGTGACTGGAGAGTTCAGGTATGGTGTAATGTTTTATCTTATTCAGTGCTTTAAAAACTTGTTTTTAAGCTCCGATTCATGTCTGTGAAAAGATCTCTAATTTTCACAAATTAATCTTTTATGAACTGTAGCGTGATACGCAAAAGACATAAATCAATCTTACCATTTAATATCACAAAAATTCTGAATAAGAAAATCATTCAAAATTTAGCCCAGTTTAATCTGAATATAGCTTGGAATCTATATTACTAATTCTGTAAGCGATTTTTTAAAATCAAAATTGTGAAAGTTTGACAGCTTGCAGGATGATGGGAGGGGGCTCAAATTGAAGGTCTCGGTCCCAGGGGGTCGGGAAAAATAGCAGATTATTTCCAAATCTACCAGAAAATGAGAAATAACGAAAAATATCTTCCATTTAAAATGCATTGGGATTGGAAAACGTCTGCTTTGTTTACATTAAACATGTGGTGCTAATGCTTGATTCGAAGCCATATGCTAGATGTTGACAAGTGGGATTTTTTTCAAAATGCAGCTAATTATGCACGTCCAATGTACTATAACAAACAATATTTTAAATTTGAGATTTTCCGTTTTTTTATTAACTAAGGGTTTGATTTTTTTCATAATTTAAAATTATAAAAAGTGAAATACGTTTGTTTGGTTTATGTTATAACGATGCACATTTAATACCAAATGTAATTACACAAGGGAAATTCTTGCGCCGAAATTGTAGGCGTTTAGAAGGTTGCAGGATGATGGGAGGGGGCTGAAATTGAAGGTCTCCATCACAGGGACTCGGGGAAGATACTGAAATTGCTTTAAGCTTGATATAAAATGAGAAATAACGTAAAATAGCTGTCATTTAAAAACATTGGGTTGTAAAAAGGTCTGCTTTGTCTACTTAAAACCAAATGCTAGATATAATCATATTTTTTTGGAGCCAAAAGCCTATTTTTAAAGGTATTTTGTACTATAGTAAAGAAGGATTTTGCTTAGGGGCTATTAGCCCCTTCAAGCCTCTAGTTGTTTCAAATTTTCACAGTCTTCAGCAGACTAAAACATTTCTCAGTTCTGTTGTTGACTAGATCCATATTCTATAAATTTAAAATTTAACTGTAATTTGTAATGTTGTTGGTAGATTCCTTTAATTAAGTAACTATTTTTTTTTAATTTGTAAACCTCTTATCTTGTGATTTAATTCTTATGTGGTACTGCACTTTTATCAATTGACGATGATCTGACGGTCCCCCCCTATGCCAGCTAAACCCAATATCCATCATGAGATGTACGGCTAAGTACATGCTTAATTGGGCTCAATCGTAGCACTTTCAGTTTGCAATGCAATTACACAGTTCCATTTGCATTCTGATGATTTTTTTGGTAAATTTATTATAAGATCATGTTAACAACTAAATTCTATTAGTTTTCTGTCACTGTCAACTAATAAAAAATTAATCAAGCAGTGTTTTTTGGCATAATTTGTCAATTTTAATACAATTCATCTGACTGTATAAAAATATATGTTTTTGTAAAAGCAAACTTTGTTAAGCAAACTGGAATCTTTACAATTATATAAGAATGTAAGAATTGATCAAATGGATAAGGTTGTATTTAGTGGACTGGAAACGTCCCCTATAGTGGAAAATTTTTTAAATTATAACATTTTAAAATTTCATCAGGGGTTGGGAATCCTTTTAGAAATCAAACGTTCAAAACGTCATCTTGAATCATCCCTTCTATAAACAGAACTAAATTCTAGATTTTTAAATTTTTCTTCAGTAATTTTTTAACATTAAATACTCCTGCAAACTTAAAGGGATAACATTGTTGGTTACTAACCATTTTTTAGGATTAAAAAATCGTATCCATCGAGCTGTACAATTAAAATATTGTAAGACTTTATTATTTACTGTGTAACCGTCAGGACAGCTCAAAATGATATAAACATGAAAAATCAGTACATGTTTTGACGTAATCATGTCATCTTCAGCTGATTGAAAGATTTAAAGATCATTTTCGGTTGGATGGCTTCATCAATGAATAAATAAAAAAACACACATAAAATCAACGATACAAAATGAAAACATTGAGACAAAAAAATTACGGGCCAGTTTTAATTACTAAGGACACGTCGCGCCGAGGTGGTATTGCTAATTAAAGCAGACCTGTGATATTTTCGTCTAAAATGTTTTCAGTTTGTATCATTGATGTTATGTGTTCGCGTTTTTTAATTTATTCATTGACGATGCCATCCAGCCGACAATGATCTTCGCATCTTTAAATCAGCTGAAGATGACGTGGTTACGTCGAAACATGTACTTATTCTTCATGTTTAAATCATTTTGAGCTCTCCTGACGGTTACACCGCAAGTGATAAAGTCTTAAAATATTTTAACGTGGTTGCGTTGGTCACATGGTCAGGTTCCGGCATGGCTACAGCCGACACAACCCGCGCAAGATGGTGCGGACATGGGCGGAGAAGGAGATGCGGAACCTGCTGCGGATGGCGGCCGCAGGGCTGCCGGTGCCTAGGCCGCTGTTGCTTCGCTCCCACGTCCTGGTCATGGACTTCCTCGGCCGCGACGGCTGGCCCTCGCCCAAGCTCAAGGTCAGTATTTTATTTATTTTTCATCATACTAACACAGAAAAATATTTTTTCAGTTCCTTTTTGTTGGCTTAAAAGTTACCCACTGCCGGCCTAGGCCGGATAAACTCTTATCCGGCCTAGGTCGAAAAGAATGGAAGTAAACAATCAGCTGATTTGCAGCAAACCGACGTTTAATGCTTGTTTATTAGTGGTTTATTGGTTTCTTTTTAGAGGAATGTAGGGGCAGCACTGCATCCATAGCAAATGTTTTTCTGTTTGTCATAGGTTAGGTTTGAAGGTTTGAGAAACGTATGTGTATGCATAAGGACTACGTTTTGATTGAAGGTATATTTTTTTCTACTAAGTATGATGAAAAATATCGTACATTACACGGCGGGGAAGTTTTGCCGTACTCGCATGAAAATCCCCCACTCACTTTCATGGGAACTATCATGCTCTTCCGGCAAAACAGTACTTCCCTGCCTAGTAACATAATATACTATATTTCAATTTTAATGCCACAAAACATAATTAATCCAATAAAATTGTAGCATAATACAAATCCAACAATAAATTACAGCACTACATGCATGTGAGAAAATATGATTTGATAAATATTAAATAGTCAAGCACTGAGGCCATCCATATTATAATGCAGACAGTATCACATTCACAGTTCACCATACAAACTAGGCTACTACTTATTTTTCTTTTAATACTTGCAAGCATTACATAATCACTATCATAACACTAAAATCATCACAATAACATAACTATAATACAGTTCAAGCAGTGTTACAGCGGAGTCATAGCCTAAAGAATTTCAAGGTCAAGAGTGAAATGCTGTTGTTATTATTTTTAATTGTTTGGACTTTAGAAGGTTCCGTTGAATCTAAGCGGGTTGTACAGAAAGTAAATGACGATTTGTCGCTACAAAATCACCACCTAATGAGACCCAAGTCTTGTAGCTGACGGATCACTCATTCCACTCTTACATCTTTTTAAATTTCAGTGTCCATAAAAAATCCCGCAGAACGTAAATAAACTAGTTTCAATAGTTTTTTTCTTTTTTTTAGGGGGGATTAGGTATAGTCTGGGTTTCTCCGCCCCACAGGAAAATCCTGTGAGGGTACTTCAGCCATTATTTAGTCTTTTTTACGGCTACCAGAAAGGAAAGGAAGCTTCTCATCCATTATCCCTTATGCTCCTCAGCCTTTAGTAAATTATTATAATATAAAGGAAGCAAAAGGAAAAAGGAATACCTTGAATACATTCTTCTTCATCAATAGCTGTCAATAGCTGCTGCTTGCTGTTGGCCAGCTGTAGCTCTGCTGGATAGAGTGGCAGAGCATTATAGAGCCTAAGGGCGAGCATAGGAAAGCAATCCTTCTTCCCACTCAGTCGGCAGAAGGAGATGTCCATTTTCATTTTGCTGCGTGTATTGTGCTCATGTATATCACTTCTCTTGGTGAAAGCCTCGGAGTTGTTTTTGATATACAGCAAGCTGACCAAGATATACTGGCTATATACTGTCAGGACACCCAGCTCCCTGAAAATAGGCCTACAATGCTCCCGTGGTTCTGCGGACTGTATGATTCTCAGCGCCTTTTTTTGGAGGATAAGGACACTGTCGGACCCAGGCGCATGACCCCAGAGACATAGGCCATACAAAATATGGCTATGGAACAATCCATAATATATTTGGATTAAGTAGGCCTTTGAGAGCATTGGCTTCAGTCGGCGCAGCAGAAGGGTTACCCTCGCAAGCTTTGCACAGATGCAGTTGATGTGATCATTCCAAGGCAGCTTGGCATCGAGAGTAAACCCCAGTAGCTTGACTGTCTCACGAGTCTGGTTTTCGTGTCTGGACAAGCTGCAAACGAGTCCTTGGGTTTTGCTTTCATTGAGGTTCAGCTTGTTGTCCGCAAACCACTCCTTAGCAACCTCAAACAAGTCCAGAGCAGAGGATCGGGCCAAGTCAGGTGAGGGTCCTTTAGAGTATATCGTCGTATTGTCAGCAAATAACAGGACACTGCCAAGTAGTCCTAGGTCATTGATTGTCACTAGAAACAAGACTGGGCTCAGTTCTGGGCCCTGCCCTGAGTGGGACTCCATGCTTCAATGGCAGTGGCTGAGAGTTCGCCCCGCCCACAGACATGACCTGCTTGCGGTTGCTTAGGTAAGAGTGAAATGCCGCGAGGACCATTCCACCTACGCCATAGCTCTTAAGTTTTCCAATGAGTATATCATAGGGGACACGATCAAAAGCCTTGCTCAGGTTCCGCTAATATCAAGGCAGTGGAATCCTTCGCCTCAAAAGCATCAAGGATTTCGGATATTAGTTGAGTCATGGCCAAGATTCATTAGATTGCTGTGACATTAGAGTCTTTGGATGTTTGACTAGTTTGATGATTCTGATAGGTTAGAAACAACACTGCATAAATTGTTACATGGTCTTCATTCAATTTGTCCACTCTTTTATTAATTTCTACTTCTACGTTATCTTGAATTACCTCTTTGACAAGTTTAACAATGTGTCCTACCATATCATGCAGGTTCGTGTACTCCTCAGCACCTATAACTTGAGTACGCATTGTCTTCAGCTTGCCAGCACAGATCTCACAAATCCAATAAGTAATGTCTTTTAGTTCATTAATCTTCTCGTATTGATTGCTAACTATATCAACACAGGCTGCATGATGCCATGTATCACAGAATCCATCACACTGGAGTCCTTCATCCTTTAATTTTAGTTTAACTTTGCACTTGGGACATAACTTATTGTCATCACCGCGCGCCATCTTGTTCAGTCAATCCGTAGGTAGGTCGAATAGGTTCAGCCAAACTTAGACTGGGTGGAGAAAGCTATACCTTTGTCCAATGGATTCTTGGAACAGGGCCTCAAGGAATCAGGTGGCCCTCATCTTGGTTGCTGGTACACTTACACCTGCCATCAATCCCAGCCTCTGACATTGTACACTGAAAGACAGCTACAACACTGCCTCCAATTTAGACAACTTCTGTTGCTGTACCCAGTATTGGTACCTAAACTAGCAAAAGCCAGTTAGGATCCCACTGGGAGCTGAAGATCAGTGTTACAGCGGAATCATAGTCTAGAGAATTTCAAGGTCAACAGTGAAATGCTGTTATTATTGCTTCATTGTTTGGACTTTTGAAGCTTCCTTTGAAGCTACAAGGGTCGCCTAGAAAGCCAATGAAGTTTTTCGCAACATTTAGTTCTGTTGCCCCATTACCGCGACGAATATGAGTCAAGTCTTGTTGCTGACTCATTTCATTCTTACAGCTTTTCAAAATAGTGGTGTCCATGGAAAACCCTGCCGAACGTTATTAAACTAATTTCAATAGTGATTTGCGTCCTAAAAAGTTTTCTCCATGTTGATTTTATGCCTATACGAAAAAAGTGATTCTGAGTTTAGCGTGAGACCCTGACATAACTTGACTTGCCGTACAAAAAATGTGACATGGAAAAGTCCCAATGTAGGCGAGAGTATTGCTGATCCATGTCAAGGCTTTGGCGATGCCTGCTCTCATGCAGCCACATTCACAGAACATTGCTGCGTAAAGTGGGACATCATATATTTAATTTCGTAAGACGATTCTTTACGTCAAAATTGTGGGCGTCTGGCAAGTCATAGATAGATGGGAGTGAGCTCAAATTAAAGGTACCTATACCGTGATGGCGGGAAAAATACTGAAATTGCTTGAAATTTACCAGAAAACTAGAAATAATGTAAAATATCTGTCATTTAAAAAGCACTGGGGTCTAAAAATGTCAGCTTTGTTTACATAAAACATGTGATGCTCATATTTCATTGAAAACCATGTACTATATCTGACATGTGGTAGATTTAAAAGCCAGAGGGTATTTCGTCCTAGGCGCATATATGTGAGGATCGTTTGAATTTCTTCTTATTAGGGGCTTTTAGCCCCTTCAAGCCACTAGTTTTCAGATAAATCCTGTATAACACTTGCGTGAATCTAAGTGATTACCTTCTTTTTTCAAGGTTCAGGGGATTTTTAGGCAGGAAAGTGTTTGCAAATTTTAAGAAACTGAAAAAGCAACATTATCAGATCAAATCCACTAGACTATATTTTCAATGGATACCGTCACCGCCATTTTGAAACACTGTTAGAATGAATGTGTGGTTGGTTGATAATGAGACCTGGCTCTAACTGAGTGGAGACCGCACACTCAATCACCACCGCCAACAGGGGCAACAGGGGTAAATGTAGTGACAAAACATTCTTTATTTTTTTATGACCCTTGTAATAAGTTTTAAATTTAAGGAGCCTATAGTGATATGTGCAGATAATAAAATGATAAATTGTGTCAGCTGAATGGTTTACCTTATCAAAATTATAAGGCTATTATTTCTAACTCAGAGAAGGAATTTGGTTATTACTGAGAATTTTTTTTATACTAATTGAAGTCGCTGGTTGTTTCAGGATGTGGAGCTATCACAGAGCAAGGCCTGCAAGCTGTACCGCGACACTGTCGTCATGATGTGGACCTTGTACAACAAGTGCAGGCTGGTGCACGCTGATCTCAGCGAGTACAACATGCTGTAAGTAGACTGGTGTTTGTATTATTTTGATAGCACATAAGGTTAGGCACTCTGCGCCATTTACTCACTAACTAGGTGGGATTACAATACAGATGGTCAAGGTGATAGTGTAAAATCAAAAAAGTAAATAAATAAGTTTTTTTCTGCTCTGAATTTCTATCCATAGTCTTAATTAAAGCAGTAGACCTACGTTTATAATTTGGAATCAGTAAATAAATATAAAACCAGGTTAACCTGTTCATTTTAATTTAAATGGCTGTTTATACTGATTTCAGAGTATGCATAAAAAGTTAAATAAAATGTTATAGAATTTTGGACCAGCTTTAAAAACACTCTTGATGCATTTTATTAGTATTTTTATATTTAGTATAAACTTTTTTGTACTAATCTGTTTTTGAAAAAACCTGTTTAATGGTTGATACGGTTTAGTCAAAACAAGGCATAATGGAAGAATCTCTCTGGATGTTCTCTTCTGGGAAGCTTTGTTTGGTAAACTTTTTTTAGTAAATGTTCAGTTTGACCTAATTTGAACATTTAATGAACTTTTATTTTAATATCAGACCAATTTTAACATTCCTTTTCTCTGACATCCTAATTTGTACAGGTACCACGAAGGGCAGGCGTACATGATTGACGTTTCACAGTCTGTCGAACACGACCACCCTCACTCACTGGAGTTTTTAAGGAAGGATTGCACAAATATTACAGGTATGTTTTCTGCATTGTTGAAGTAGTGGCCTCAGAATTAGGCAGGTGGCAAACATTGAAATGGTAAACTCCCAAAATCGTCTGCTAAAACTTAGGTGAAAGGAGAAAATTCAACGTTTCTGTTCAAATGTCAAAACATTTTAAGCAGGTCCCTGCTTAAAAATAAAGAATAGAATTAAGCGGGAGGGGGGTAAATTGTACTTACAGTTCACAGGTGAAACTTAAGTCCCTCGAAAGAAAAAACGGAAACCCATGATTATAGTTTGCAAGACCGTGTAGGGTCTTGAAACGTGTTCAAATGAGATCTAAAATGAAGATTTGGAGTGTGATAGGTACAGTTAATTCAATAACTCGAACCTCGATAACTTTACAGGTTTAACACTGTTTCACTCAAATTACTTTCAATCCCCTAGAAAAAACCTTTTTTAAGTCTAAATAAAAACCACACAGAACTTAAAAGTGTTTTATGGTTATATTCACCTCTGTAAATACCTTTGCAAGTTGGAGCAATGTAAAAATTACCTCTATAACTAAGTTTAGTAGATAAGTCGAATACCATTTGCTCCCCACCTCAATTCCAAATCTCAAAGTTTACAATGCTGACCTAAGTAAGTCAAAACCCAGGTATATAGATCACAAAGTGTCAGAGAGTCTTACCAGTTCAATGTCACTAAACCTCCGGAATTCAAATTTCATTTTGTTCAAAATTTCATTTTTAGCTAAACAGAGATATAATTTGGCTAAAATTTCCTCTTTTAAATTAAAATCAATTGAGAATTGCCTCTATAAGTTAAACTATGCTGAAGTTAAACCATACATAACACAAAGAAAAATTCTAGTTCTGTTGCATTTTAAGCTAGCATGAGTTGATTGTATGGGTATCATACATCTAACGTACTTATTGCTGTGTGCTGTTGCCTGTAGCAATGCAGTTTTCTGTCCCAGTTTATTTTACTATTGGGTGAATTATATGGCTATTTTGTTTTCTCCTTATCCTTCAAGTTTGTTGGTTGCCTCACAGTAGCTCATGTCAAACCATCACTCTGTAAAGGCCTACCTTTGAAAGAGTTCGGACAGGCCATAGGACAGTGATTAAATCCCTCCCAAAGAACCACTGCAACTCCTTCATGTTAAGAAGATGGGAACTAGTTTTCTAGTATGTAACTGATTCCAGGTCTGTCCCCAAACTCAACCTCAGAAAAATCCCATCTAACCTATCAGCTAGCTTATATTCAATTGGCCTAAGTTTTATATTCAAATTTCAAAGATTTTTTGGTGTTTGTGTGTATATATTTTTTGTAAATTAATAGACAATAGTGAAATGTGGCAACACTGCATAACAACAAGTAGTGAAATGTGGCAACACGGCCATAAATAATTTTTTTATTCAGTGCAAAAAATGAGTTCAGGCAGGCCATAGAAAACATGAAGAAAAACACATTAATCACAATATTTCGTCCCAATCAGGGACTTCTTCAGGCACAAGAGAAGGAAAAAAGAAACTTTTTTCTTTTTTCCTTCTCTTGTGCCTGAAGAAGTCCCTAATTGGGACGAAATATTGTGATTATTGTGTTTTTCTTCATGTTTTTTATGGTCTGCCTGAACTCTTTCAAAGGTAAGCTAGCTGTCTATCCTTTTATTCCCATAATTAAAATCCTGGCCTTGAGCCTTTCCTAAAAAAACTTATCTTTCAAAGTTAAGCTAGCTTGCCTATCCATCCATTCCTAAAATTAAAAATCCTGGCCTAGAGCCTCTCCTAAAAAAACCATCACTCTGTGAACTGCTTTGAAATAAACCATTTAACAAATTATTTTTCAGACTTTTTCCATCGCCACGGCGTGGCTACGATGACGGTGAAGGAGCTGTTCGACTTCGTCACAGACCCGACGATCACGGAGCGCAACATGGAGTCGTGCCTGGAGCGGCTGTCGGAGCAGGCGGCCGCGCGGGCGGGGCTGACGGACGAGCAAGCGGTGACCGAGGAGGTGTTCAAGGCCGCGTACATCCCCCAGCGGCTCACCGAGGTGGGCTGCACTGTCGGTTATATACTTACTAGATCTAGAAACCAATAGCGATTTTTACCAGTGTATAACCAGCTCTAGTTTTCTGAGAGCTGATCAATGGACTTAATTTAAATATTTAATCCATAATTTAATTTTCCTACTTCTTATATTTTTTTCTAATATTTTCTAATTTTAATTTTAGTCAAAGTCAAGCGATAGAGGAGTTGTTAGTCCTAACTTTACCTCGTTATAAATAATTTTTCATTCCATTTCATGAGATTTTATACGGTTCAATCATTCACACAGTGGGTATGAACATTATAAATCGGATGATGAATTCCTCTTCAATTACAAATATTCTTAATGTCTGTGGGATTTGTTGATTCCTCCTCCAACTTTGCCTGTTGTGTATAGGTGATAGCTTTTGAGAGACATAACTCTGATCAATGAGATTAAGGGAGACATAACTCTGATCAATGAGATTAAGGCTCACTCATACACATAGTGGTTATGAACATTGTTTGGTTATTAATAAAATTATGAACTCCGCTCGAATTCCTTGATGTTGATGCTGAGTTTTGGTTTTGATTGTTTGCAGATATTTACCATAAGAAATCAGTGATGGCAAAAGTCTGCAAAAATCAAAATCCTACTAACTTTCTCTGTCTTGTACAGGTGATAGACTTTGAGAGAGACATAACGCTGGTCAAGTCCGACCCGGTGGGCAAGGCTGTGGAGGACCTCACGTATCGCACTCTGCTGGGCATGGGGCAGGACCTGAACCCCCAGACCACCCCCGCGCTGCTGGCGGGGGGCGGGGGCAGCGAGGGGAGCGGGGGCAGCGACACGGACAGCGAGGAGGGGGAGGGGGAGGGGGGGAGCAAGTTCGTCAACGCAGCCCGTCCAAGAGATGAATCGCCTAATAGCAAGAAGGTAGGTGTAATATTTTTTGAACAGTAATCGTTAAATAAGTAGAACTAAGTATGCTAGTGGTATGCGAGTACTTGAAATTTCAAGTTTGAGTGTAGTATATCTTTTTAACTTCAGGTTTTCATTAAACTCAAAAATTTTTTGTTCAGTTTAGTTGAGAAGTTGTGGAAAACTAATGTTGTCACTTTGGTGAACAAACAAACTTAGTGATTAGTTTGGAAGTTGATTAAATGTAAAGGAAGAACATTAAAATATTTTAAAGCCATTTATAACTATTTTTGACTAAGATGGCTTTTCAATTTTATCATACTTTTTTTGATAATGCAACCTAGATTAAATTATTAAGTATTTATTGTACCAAATTAATATAACAAGGATGGTTGTAAATTGATTGAGAAATTGTAATTGTGATGAATGAATGGTATGTTAGAGTTATATATTACACAATAATGTTAAGTGATATTGTAAAATAGATCACTCACCAAAATGTTTCTAAGCCCACAACATGCTATATTTGAATGAAACGTAATACATATCACATACTCATAAATATATCTTTTATATACTATAAAATAATATATACTCATTGAGACGAAGTCAGTTAATTTTATTCATAGTAGGCTCCCTCACCTTATCTGGTCACCTTGGGACCAAGAGCCATCCAGAACTGTTTATTTTTTTACAATGTTTCTGAAAACATTATGTATAGCTTTATACCGTAATACATTATACTTAAGTACATATAAAACATCCAGTACATATAATAGCTATCCAGGTAACTATTTTTAGCCACGTTTGAATGAGATGAGTGTAGGATGCCTGTGGCGTGATCTTGTAGTATTGTTAATAAGGCCGCTATTTTCCTTAGTCAGGAATGTTAATTGATAGCCCAAATAACAGCCAATGGCAACTAAGAGACCTTCAGTTTAACTTTGGATCTGAACCATAATTTCACCAATGAATTACGAACTGGTAATTATGAGGATGGTCTTATGGATGAATGTAGTGTTCTCTGGTGCGGACATTAATCACCACTAGAGAATATTGCACCCACAAGCCACCGTCAATAACTATCCACAGTTCGTGACTTTTAAGTAGCTGACACTACCATCATAGTCTGATGCATAGTGTACAAGCCAATATTCTGTTTAGAATTGATATTTTATGGTCTTAATCTTTCCTATGAGAATCGTCAAGACAGTTTGGTCCATTTCCTACCAATTAAGCTTGGTTAAACCGATGTATTGATAAAAACTGTCCGGTTAAAATTACTTCCTTGGACACCCCCCCAGTTGCCCAGTTGAAAGGTGTCCAGATAAGAGGGTGTCTACTGTACTCCCTGTTTTGTTCTAGGCGAGGAAAAAAGCGGTCAAAGAACAACAAGCTGAGAAAAGGAAAACGAAAGTTCCAAAACATGTGAAGAAAAGGAATGAGAAGGTAAAGAAAAGCACAAAATGAAATTTTGTCCTGATATTTTATATATAGATTGTAAATAACAATTTACATAGGAATACTTGTTTTTATTAGTCAAACCCTACTTGTCCTTTATACGCCTCATACCAAATTCAGTTGAAGAAACTTGAGGTTGTTTGCCCCTAAATTTTTAATAATGCTAATTTAATACCTGTTTGATGAATCTTATTACTTATTCAGTTTTGATAGTCCCAAAAAAAGCTGCTAAATGAATGAAAATTTATAAAGCATTACATAAAAAACTGTATTCAGCGGAGATAACCTAGCATTTCCACTTGAGCCGGGGTAAAATTGATGTGATGACAAGTTGATGGCTGTATAACGACTTTTATATTTTAGCAGTTTTTATCGTTATGAATGCTAAAAATGCCACAAGTAATTGTAAAGTACTTGTGAATGGGAAAATATTGATGGGCTACTCAATGAATCACAAAGTGGTAGTTCAGAATATTAATCAGCTGTTAACATTGTCCTGAAGCTGGTCAAAGATATAAAACACCAATCATCTTACATCGGTAGTCATAGTGGTTAAATAAGGTAACTTTTTACTGTTCATAATTTTACTCTATGAACAACCATACGTATTGTGAACATTTTTATTTAATAGTACAAGATCTAGTAAGTAAAGAACGTAAAGAGCTATTTGCCGCTACGTCTAGCGCTGTTTTCCCTTTTCTGTAAAAAAAGTGTGTGCGTGGCCAAAAGCTCCCCTCCTGGCCCCAGTATGAGCCAAATCTCGCTGCCGACCTATCACGTAGTTTATACTTACAACAGCAGCGGCCATTGAAAATCCCGCCTAATGCAAATGATCTAATGGTGGTTGTGTTTTGGGGCCACTAGTGTTTACTCCTCATTGAATTTATATCTAAAAGAGAAACAATAGGACCTATTGTGAGACCCTAAAATAACTTGACGTGGCACCCAAAACAAGCGATTTGGAAAAATATTATCATAGGCAATAGTCTGCTTTGGTGTTCCTGATCAGTAATGGTGACTAAAGCCCCCATGTAGCAAGAGCAACTTCACAGGACTTTAACACTAAAAGTGATGAATTTTGGACAAATGTTGTATAGCCCTTCAAGACTCAAGTGATTACGGTACTTTCTCTTTTCAAATTAAAGGGAATTTTCAGGCAGTAAAGTGTTTGCAAATGACGAGGAACTAAAAGAAGCGATCTCATCAGTTAATTTGCTCTCAAGAATTAAGAAGCAATCTCGTCAGTTAGTGGGATTTCGTTGTGGCTGTGGCAAAATGTTCTTTACCTTCTCTTCAACCCTTGAAATTTGAGTTATTCATGAAGAAAACTTCATAAATACTTTTGAAAGCAGGATTTCAAAAAAGCAGTATATCTTGGAAAACATAAAATTTTGATGGTTTTCCTGGAAAACCTGGAATTGTAGTTGAATATCACTTTGGGTCCTGGAATCTTTATTTTTGACCTGGAATTTTATTATCTGCAGGGCTTGTAATGGGTTATTTTTTTATTTTTTTCGATCTTGGTTATTTTTTGTTATTTTTTTATTCGGTTATTTTTGTTATTTTTTTGGAATTTTGGTAATTCTTTTTTTCAACCTTAAGAACTGCTACAAGCCCTGTTCACACTATTCGTCTGTCAGATGATCTCGTAGCAGCATCGCGGCAGACAAATCTCGTCATCCTACATTGCGTGAAAACCAAGTCTCGTTGCATTAAAACCAAGTCTCGCCGTCAAATCTAGGCAGATTTGTGATTAGTCTGTCGAGATTTTCTTTTTTACCTAGGTTAAGAATGTATTATCCCCAATATAACACCGGTTTTCTAATTTTTAGCAGTATTTTTTGTTTACAAAAGGTTATTTTTTGGATATTTTTTTCTAATTTTAGTTTTTTTTCAACCTTAAGAACTGTTACAAGCCCTGATCTGTCCTGGAATTTTGTCAATTAAATGTAATTTCCATGTTGAGCCTTACATTTCCTTGTGATTGAATTTGGTGGATTTTTTTAGAAGATTAAAAGTGTATGGGATTCTATTTTTTTCTCAAAGAAATAACCTCCTAATTTTTAAAAGTATAGATTTCTGCCTAAGGTAATAATGAATAGATCAAAAATAAAATGATTTTAGAAGCTATGTTTTGAAGAAACTTTTTTTTCATTATTTTAGTTAGAGTAGGATACTCAGAACAAATTTGTTCATAATTAATTGTAAACAAACACTGATAATGTGGCTTTTAGGATCCAAAATCAATGCCTCTTACAGTTTACGAGGAGCTTCAGCAGTGTGCTGAGATCAGTAAACTGGGCCAGCACAGATTATATGATTAGTCCAGTCTTTAGAGTCTAAATTAGTGGGTGTAAGGTGTAGAAACAAAGATCAATATGGAAAATACCACCTATGATTGTATACTTGAATGTGAACATGTATTTTGAAGGAATTTATTTTCTGTAAGGCCCACATTACATTATCAAATATTTCATCCAATGTTTTGTAATAGACTGGGTTACAGCTAGATTTAAAAAAACTTGAATTTTGAATAGTCAACGCATACTTGATAGCGTTCTTGATATTTGCGAGCCTTTAATCCTCTGAAATAACAGCCTCAAAGTATCTTAAATATGATTTTGAATGCCATAAGTGTCCTGGAATTTTGTGATTTAGTCCTTGAATGGTTTTCGAGTTTTGTTTTGGAAAACCTGTGGAAACCCTGGAAAGTTCATGCTTTGTGCTGAAAAATAATTTTTATTTGGATTATTTTTTATTTTTGTAGGTAAGTAGGAAATGAGTCAAAATACCCAACATTATTTTTTATGTACCAAAAAAACTGTATTTTACAAACAATATAAACAATCGTTATTTGCACCATTGGCTACCTTGGGCTTGTCAAGTTTGGCTCGTAGCTTCCTTGTTCAGTGCTTCGATGACTCACGCAGGTGGGAAAGTTGTATGAATAGAAAAATAAAAGTCATTGCCTGGCTAAAACTCTGTAACAAACAACTCAATAGTTCAGTTTATCATAAAATATGTGATTACTAGTCGGCCTTATAAAAAAAACTTGTGGTATTTTTAATGATGTTATTAATTTTGTTATGAATCTCAAACAAAGGAGCAACTAATGTCGGAGGTTAATTGGAACATCTAGAAAACTGTATGGTTCAACAAAACAATTTCCCAGGTAACTTTAAATGGTTCACAAGATTTTTTATATTTTGCTTGAAAAAGTGAGAGCAAAATGAAGTAACTTTTAAGATCCAAGCCACTTTGCAAAGGAAGGCACAGCGTTCAAAAACACTGATCGCAATCTAATATTTAATTTTGACATGCTACTTATGAGAAACAGGTAGATAAATGTCACCCGGCTCCTTTGAATAGTGCAAAGTTTGAACAGAAACAATTAAACATTGTTGCCTTTGCCTAGATCTGGCATTGGATCACAATGTTTATATGCCTTAAAATGATTTCCAAGATATATATTTATTTTTTAAACCTTTCTCATTTTTCAAAGAAGGAATAAGTCTAATCAATTAATTTAAATAACCTCAGACTGAGAGCTGCTTTCCCCGAATCTAGTTTTATTTCAACTTAAGTTTAAACTTAAATTTAGTAACACTTGTATTGTTTAATCATATGGTATATAATTGAAACATTAGAATATTCATATGGTTTAAATTAAACTAAAGTTTATTTCACACCTTAATTGGGGAAAGTGACCCTGAATGTTACTGAAAAATAAGCTTGAATCACAGTTATTTGAAGCGCTGTTTGGTGTTCTGTAATAATTATGTACCGTTATTGGAAAAACCTTTAAGCCTGATTTTACCAAACTTTAAACCACCGTTAAGGCTCAGTTAGTTTAATTTTATCAGCTGTTTAACACGTTAGCTGCCTGTTGTTCATATAATTGACTCTTACTATTCTCTTCTTACTCTATGTGAAAGTATTCATGTCACTAGTGGCAAGTCTGTAAGAAGTTCTTCTTGACATGGCCTCTGTCTAAGTAATATGTACGAAAATTGAAGTGAACTGTTTTAGTTTTATTTAACTAATAAATACAATTTATAATTCACAGTTGTGTTATTATTCATACACCAATAAACATGGTGTCAGGTTTTTTGATTTAATTCAAGTCAGTAGTGAGTATGTTAAATAAATTAGACAAGCCATGTCACAAGCAAGCGTAAGTAGCCTAGGCCTGCAGTAAGTATTGTAAAATCAGGAAAATGCCTTCCGACACGGAAAATCAAGGTGAAAGACATTCATCGGGTTCAATTACATCTATTGATTCAAGGATAGGTCCCATAAAATTAGATGGAAATTTGGCACAAAACTGGACATTATGGTACCAAAGGTTTAAGATTTTCCTAACGGCCTCTAATCTTGACAGAGACGGGGATGAACGGAAAATAGCCATCTTGCTCCATAATCTTGGAGATAAATGTCTTGAAATATTCAATTCATTTAATTTAAGTAATGATGATGCTAAAAAGTTTGATGTTGTGATTTCTAAGTTTGAAGGTCATTTTTCGCCTAAAAAGAACCTTACTGTTGAAAGACACAAGTTTCTAACTCGAAAGCAAAATGTGGGTGAAAGTTTTGACTCGTTTTATACAGACTTGGTGAACAAGAGTTTGTCTTGTGAATTTGGGACAATTCGTGAAGATTTAGTCCGTGACCTACTTATTTGTGGGCTGAATACTAGTAACCAACATGTCAAAGAACGGTTACTGCGTGAACCAGATCTGACTCTTCAAAAGGCTGTCACCATCTGTAAGGCCGCGGAACTTTCTGCGATTCAAGTCAAAGAATTGGATACCGGTAGCACCAATCTTGAAGTTGGACGTATTGGGGTTCGACCCAATTCAAACTACAAGAAAGGACAGGTCAAGTCTGGTCCTAAGAAGTTCATCAATGACTGTACGAACTGTGGAAAAAGTCATCATATTAACCAATGTCCAGCGTTTGGTGTGGTCTGTTTTTCATGTAAACGTAAAAACCATTTTTCTCACTATTGTAAATCAAGTTCCTCTGTGAGCCTAGGTAATAAGCCAGGTAATAAATCTAAGTCATATAAATTTAACAATAAGCAGAAGAAAGTCAATGAAGTTAGCATTAGTCCAAGTTCAAATAGCCTATTGAGTGATGTAGGCCAACTCGTTGACAATTTCACAATTGACACAGTTATGAAATCCTTTGAAAAGTCTAATGATTGGGTTCAGACTGTTATAATTAACAATCATACTGTTCAATTTAAGTTAGATAGTGGAGCCCAAACCAATTTAATGTCAATTTCACAATTTAAGGAATTAGGCCTATCTGAAACTGTAATTGACAAAACGAATGTTGTACAGTAGAGTCCCACAAACCCGGACTAATGTGGACCGAACAGTGTCCGGGTTTGTGAAATTTCCGAGTTATCGGGAAATGAGTAAAAATAAGGAAAAATAAGACTCGTTTCTGTTATTTCTATAAGAAATCATTTATTTAACGCATAGTAAAAAATATAAAAACTACATTAACAGTTACAAAATAACTTAAAGAAAAACAAAACTGTTTTATATGTGTCAAACCGTGCTCTGGCACTGAATCTCAGTGCACTTTATTGCTCTGGCAGGCTTTCCGAGTTATCCAGAATTCCGGGTTATCGAAGTCCGGGTTTGCGGGACTCTACTGTAATTACGTCCGCTTTTGGGCAAAAAGCACCTGTTGTAGGTTGTTGTGAACTAGATTGTTTAGTTAATGATATACCATGTTTAATTTCTTTTGTAATCATTAATGGGCCATCTCCAAACCTATTGGGTCTTCAAACTTGTGAAACCTTAGGTCTCTTGTACCGTAACGTAAATTCATTGTCTATTGACAACCCAAGTGATGTAATGGTAACAAAAAATTACCAGGTATTGTAATTTGGGTACCATACCGGGTGAGGTTAATTTGGAATTAGTAGATAATTACGAGCCTAAATTGGAACCACCCAGACGAGTTCCGTTTGCACTCATGGAGCCTTTGAAACTTGAATTAAAAAGAATGGTGAAACAAGGCATTATTGCCCCAGTAAATGAACCTACTGAATGGGTGAATAGCATGGTCTTAATAAATAAAAAAGGGTCTGGGTTACGAGTAGTGTTAGATCCTAGAAATCTAAATAAGTTTTTAAAGAGGTCTCAGTGTCAAATTCCCACTTCTGAGGAAATTGCTAACAAACTAGCAGGCTCTAAACTGTTCTCTGTTCTTGACGCTAGTTCAGCCTTTTGGATGTTCAAGCTAAATGAAAAAAGTAGTAAGCTTTGTATTTTCAATACACCATATGGTAGGTTTAGGTTCTTACGAATGCCATATGGGTTAAGTTGTGCACCTGATATTTTTCAGTCCAAAATGTGTCAGTTGTTTGGTAACATTGAAGGTGTTGTCTCTTATTTTGATGATTTGTGTGTAAGTGGACCTGACCAAGAGACACATGATGCTCGTTTGAAAAAAGTTCTAGAAATTGCTAAACTTAATGGTATTAAGTTCAACATGGCCAAATGTTAATTTCGTGTGACTAAAGTTAAGTTTGTTGGTCATGAGTATTCACAATTAGGTATGTCCCCAGATCCCTCAAAGATTCTTGCGATACAACAGATTAAACCTCCTGTTGATCGTAAAGAGTTAGAGAGGTTTCTTGGCGTAACCAATTATTTGTCGAAGTTCATTCCGAACTATTCTGATGTAACCGCTCCTTTGAGAGGACTTCTGCGGAAGGATGTTGTTTTTAAGTGGGATTTCGAGCAAGAAAACGCTTTCGCTAAGCTAAAAAAGCTTTTGGTAAGTCCACCAATTCTTTCTTACTTTGATCCTAGAAAAATGTTACGTTGTCAGTTGACAGCAGTTCAACAGGTCTTGGTGCTGTATTATTGTGTGACAATAAACCTGTAGCCTATGCTTCAAGGGCACTTACTTCTAGTCAAATGAATTATAGTCAGATTGAGCGTGAAATGTGTGCCATTCACTTTGGATGTACCAGGTTCCACCAGTATATTTTTGGAAAAAATGTGACCGTTGAAACGGATCACAAACCCCTTGTAAGTCTATTCAAAAAGCCCTTGGCTAGTGCACCCTTAAGGTTGCAAAATATGCTTCTTAAAGTACAAAGGTATGATTTAAATGTTATGTACAAACCAGGTAAGCTCTTGTTTATCGCTGACACTTTGTCAAGGTCATCTCTTCCAATTACCTCTCTAGAGGAAATTGATCAGACTAACGAAGAAATAATTTGTCAAGTTAATGTTTTTAAGAATACACTGTCTATTTCTAAGGAAAAATTAGCTGTGTTAAAGTCTGAAACAGACAAAGATAGTAGTCTTGTCAAAGTTAAAGATCTAGTTATGAGTGGCTGGCCTAAGAATAAGGATAAATTAGAGGATTGTGTAAAACCTTTCTGGAATTTAAGAGAACATTTACATGTTATCGATGGATTGTTATTTAGAAATGATTGTGTTGTAGTGCCTCGTAGTTTACAGAAAGAAATGCTAGAAAAACTTCATGATGGTCATGTTGGTGCCAACACATGTGAAATTAGGGCTAAGAATTTGTTGTTTTGGCCTGGTATAAATGCAGATATAAAACAAATGGTAAACAATTGTATGACTTGTGCAATGCACTCACCTAGCAATCAAAAAGAGCCTATCATGTTTCATGACATTCCCAACCTACCATGGGTTAAGGTATCGGCTGATTTGTTTGAATTGAACTCTGTGAATTATCTTATTGTAATGGACTATTATTCTAAGTATATAGAACTTGTATCTTTGTCAGAACTGACTTCCGGAGCTGTAATCAATAAGCTTAAGTCTATTTTCGCTAGACATGGCATTCCAAACATTCTTGTAACTGATTCAGGAACTCAATTTAACTGTAAGGAATTCAAAACCTTTGTATCAAACTATGAATTTGATCATGTCATGACATCACCTAAACACTCTCAATCGAATGGTCAAATTGAATCTGGTGTAAAAATGCTAAAGGTATTTTGAAGAAATGTCAATATTCCAACTCTGATCCTTACATTGCTTTGCTAAACTATAGGTATAGGAACTATACCTGCTCAGCTGTTATTTTCTAGACATCTAAGATCTTTGTTACCTTGTACAGGAAAAGTACTCGAACCTAAGGTAATCAAACCTAATCCTAAGATTGTTGATAGTAGAAAAAATGCTATTGAGAAATACTATAACAGGAATGCAAAGCCTCTTTCTGAATTAAATGTGAATGATAATGTATTGTTTAATAAAAACCCAGTTGTCTCTCGTTGGTCAACAGGTAAAATAGTGTCAAAAGATGATGTGCCTCGATCATATATCATAGAGGATGAAAATGGCAGGTTGTATAGGCGTAATCACAAATATTTTATCTTGTCACCTACTCCTGATGAGCCTACCAAGCCTCCAAACGCCTACACTCCTAGACCTAGTCCACCTAACGTAAACCCTACTACTCCCGCTCAGTTGCCTAATGTAAACCAACCGAATAGTCCTATATCCAGTATTGTTCCCCAAACTGAACGTAACGTTATACAGAGCATGGATGGTTATGTTACAACTAGAGGCAGAGTGATCAGAAATCCAAGGAGATTGACTTACAACAACCAATAGGCATATAACGAATCGAAAGTATGTCCACATGTCTTTAGGCTAGTAAATTCTCATGTTATTGCTCAAGTAGGCTATAGTTTATATTAAGAGATATTTGATTTTATAGAAGAAATATTTTATTGTAATTTTTTGAGAATTGTTTATTTAAACACAGAACATTTATTTTAGTTATACTTATATTTTGTACCATATCTTATATTGTGATTCTAGGACAAAAGGGGGAAGATGTTGTTCATATAATTGACTCTTACTATTCTCTTCTTACTCTATGTGAAAGTATTCATGTCACTAGTGGCAAGTCTGTAAGAAGTTCTTCTTGACATGGCCTCTGTCTAAGTAATATGTAAGAAAATTGAAGTGAACTGTTTTAGTTTTATTTAACTAATAAATACAATTTATAATTCACAGTTGTGTTATTATTCATACACCAATAAACACTGCCATGCATATTTTTGTGCTGATTACCGTAGTGCCACGCACATTTTTTGTTGAAATTCTAGTTATGTGATGTTTTTTGTCCTTTTTTGAGGTTAGTCATGATGACTTTTAACAAAATAAATAAATATACATGTAAAAAAATTGGTGACCGATCGGGTCGGCATTAAATATTTTTAAGGAATATTTTATGCTATTTTGACATGCAGACCCGATCGGGCCGACACAGCAAAATTAGAAACTATGAAAACAATGCTATGTACCAGTAAATTGCTTTGTAAATAATTTTTGGGCTCACCAAAAATAAGATAAACTCAAGAACAATGATATATTAGGTGCATTTAACGATATTAAAAGGAAACGAAGCCGACCCGATCGGATCGGCAAAATTGACACGAATGCTTGAGACACTTCCAGTAGGTTTAGAAAACTGCCGCAACGCTATCTAGGAGGCTTGGAATGTACTACGTCGTATTAGTTCTCCGGAGTGCTGCTAGGTTCCTATCAGAGACATCTATTGGCGCTTCGGTCAAACGCTGCACTACTCCGGCTGCCGACCCAATCGGGTCGGCATGGCAGTTAATGTGTTAAGAGGAGATTGGAGTTGGCGGCCATATTGGATTTATACTCCTTAAGAACCAATGGTAATTGGTATGCAGGATTTCTCGTTTGTTTTTGGTCGGAAAACTAAAGTTTATATGTCAAATTAAAGCTCTTTTTAAACTCTACCGGAAGTAGGAATTAAATTTTCACATAAACTAGCCATTTTTTGTAAAATTGGAAAAAATACTTTTGATTGCGTTTTTTTACGTCGTTTATCAAATTTATCGAAAATTGGCTTCCTACGTCCGGTAGATAATTTAATTAAGATTTCTAATATTTGGCTTTCGAAATTATTTAATAAATAACAACGACAAATTCTCGCATACCAAAAAGCATGTCAAGTGAAAATTCAAGGTAAATTTGAAGGAATTGCTAGCAATCAGCTGACTTGTGATGAAAATTAGCCATTCAACACACGGTAAACGGCACTATTTCGTGCATTATCTACGGCGGAGCAATATAGTTTCAAACTTGGCCGTATCATTCTATTAGCAGCACCTGTCTATCCAACCTCCTCTTAATACAATTTTACTATCTTTAACGAACGGTTTACTAACCGACCCTTAACTGATGTTTGGTGAAATCAGGCCTAAAAGTTTAATTCTTTTATTACAATGTTAATTTAAACTGTTTGGGCAATTAAAAGTTCACCAGCAGAGCATGGTCAGAAGGCAAAACTTAGTAAAAAGTCTCTCAGACACATACTAGAATTTATTGAAGTATTGTGCTGTTACCTCATTGTCAATTTACTAACCTTAAACAAAAATCGTGTTCCAACCGTGAAAAACCCAAATGCATCAACATTAAAATTACTATCCGCAAGCTGTTCCAAAAGAAGTATCATCTGCAACATGAAGGAAATCGTAAAAATACTAAGAGAAATGGTAATAATTTATGATGACACAAAATGTTGTCTTCTTCCACAACCCTTATAAACAAATATTTCACTGCTAAAATTAAGATTTATTCTTTCAGTTATGATTTAATTTATTCAAATTGTTGTAGGAGAATTCAGTAAGTTATGTTGTTTGAATTTGGGGAAAACAAAGTCTAATAACCTTATAAATTATATGTATACAATTAAATATTAAACAATTTTTCAGTCACGACTTGTACATGTTAAAACCAGTCAAGTCACCGAGCTTGGATATATAATTGGCCTGATATTTATTTATTTTATCACAGTTTTTGCTTGGAGAGGTATTAAAGGAATTTGCTGGTAAGAATAAATCTACTTGATTGCTTTACAGAAGTGTTCATTTTACAAACCATTTTCTCACCTCCTCTTTGACGTTGTCCTCCATTTGCAGTGTATCCATTTTATAAAGTAATTTTGAAGTTTTCCTAACCTGTAAAAGAATAAGAAATTTAATTTTGACTTTGTAAATTAAAAGTAAAGGTTTTGCAGACTTTTTTATTGTTGCATTGTATCCTCTCTACAATAGGGTTGATAAAAGTATCTCTCTTAGACCGATATAAATTTTACTGCTACATTTAAAAAAACTTTGTACGCATATTGAGATAGCCAGTTTCTTAGAATCTATTAAGTGATTTAAATGAAGTTTAGTGAATATATTTTTTGTTCGCACCTGCACTGTCAAGAATAATCAACACATACATTTTTATGACAAGCTACTAAAGAAGAGGAAAATTAAAAAATTACTGAAAGTTCAACTCCAGGCTTGCTTGGGATCAAGGCAAGAAAAGATAAGGTCAGCAGACAAGATCACCCATTAAATTAATGCGATCTCAACAAAAACGAGGAAAATAGGATTAAATTTAGGCGGATCATGTTTTTTGGTCATTAATACTTGTAGGCTGTGTTGGAACTTGTACAAATGCCAATCTCGCTTCTGTCTTGGAGTATGAATTGTTATATCCTATACTTTATATGAGCAGTGTTATCGTTCGTGCTTGCTTGGTTGTTTGCACAATTATCTCAAAAACGGCTTCGAGTACTTCCTTCAAAGTCTGGAAATAAGTGAACGAATGAATGAATGAATATAGAGATTTATTCCAGTAAAATACAAAAATATTACATTGCAAAATAAATTATCTGTACTTGCATTTAAACAGCAAAAAAAAACCCTTGATGCATCTTCATGTATTATTAAGAGTAAATAAATAAATAAAGTTACACGCTATGAATATTAGTCGACTTTATTCCAATGGCCAGTTAATTACGTTATCAGCACTGTTTTCAAATAATTTTTAACGTACATTGCTTAGTTTATACTGTAAGTTATATTACTAAAAACACGATTTGCGAATTAAAAAAGTCAATTCTTTGTGTTTGATATATGATAACTCTGCTTAGAAGCATCAGGGAAAAAATTCCTATAGAGAACCTTTAGTCGACTTTCTTCGGAACAATATATTAAAATTTGAGAGTCTTGTGATTAATATTTACGTCGTTATTAATTTATTTCTAAAGTACTGTTATCTCAGCTATTAAACTACTTTGATGAATGAAATTCAGTAAACAATGACTTTGAATGAAATATAGGTTAATTCCGTCGCAGCTTTATGTTTTTATTGGAATGGTTTCTCATAATCGATTAATGTATAAACGATTGTATCGCTGCGAGGCAGAGCACAACAATGACTAGTCAGGACCTAGTGGACCCATTTTTTTCGCGCGCCTCTGCATGTTCAGTTTTTCTCTTACGAACAACGCCTGCTTCCAGATGTAGAATTCATTGTAAACAATGCCGATTTACCAACATTGAACAATAAGGAACCTTTCAGTTCCTCCGAACTGCATGTGCAGTGTGTGTTGGAAGCATGTGCTCTGTTGTTGGCCAGTTGCTGTACCTCGTCTGAATCGCGCTCACCCAAGCAATGTTGATAATTAATTTCAATTATCAACTGATTACGGATTTATCCCATAGTATTAAAGTAATTTATCAACTGAATATTGATCGTGGAAACTATCTAATGTCATTAAAGGAAAAATGAAATGAAAATCTCAATTAACAAAAGAGTTAACAGTTCTTCAGAAATAAATTAATAACAACGTAAATATTAATCACAAGACTCTCAAATTTTGATATATTGTTCCCAAGAAAGACGACTAAAGGTTCTGTACAGGAATTTTTTCCCCGATGCTTCTAAGCAGAGTTATCATAAATCAAACACAAAGAATTGACTTTTTTAATTCGTAAATCGTGTTTTTAGTAATATAACTCACAGTATAAACTAAACGATAAACGTTAAAAATTATTTGAAAACAGTGCTGATAAGGTAATAAACTGGTCATTGGAATAAAGTGGACTGCAAATTTTTAACAGCGTTTTTTACGTTTCTACAGCTTTATGAATAAGAATGTTTTTACTGCCGCGCGCTCGCTCCGCCGCCGCCGCCGCGCCGCTCACCTTCTTTCGATAATCAGGGTATAAGTATAAATGTAAAAAATTACAGACTGTAAGAAGGCCTATGGAATAAGCCGACATGGGCACAAATGCCTGTAATTTATGACTCAAAAACGTCTTTTATGCAGATTACTTGGCCAGAGAAAATCTAATTAAACGAGTTTTGAAGTTGAAAATTTTTAACATTAGCCTTATGAGTTGTCATGATAGCAACGAAATAAACAAGGAAAGTGTAATCAGATTAAGTAATCATAACAGCTGTTTGAAATCTACAGCCATCAAGGAAAAATCCAGTGAGTGGGATGAAGAGTTCATGGAGCAATAAAAAAGGTTTCTATTTATCAATTTCATGACATTGAAACATTTTATAGTTAGTGGATGAACTGGTAAACATGAAATAACACTAAGCAAGGCCCAATCCACAGGTACTAAATACAATCCAGCAACTATCATGATCTTATGCCTAAAGCTTTGCAAAGGTCATGTAAGTTAATTGTTATCTCTTTCTTACCTGGTGTGACAGTGTTGAAGAAGTGAAAGCTAACCAGAAAACATAAACTAATCCTTCAGTCATATGCATCAAGAAACGAATAGTTTCTAAAAAGTAAGCTTTTAGCAATAAAATATGATTATGTGCAAATTTAGATTTAGAAAAATTAGCTATTAACAGTACCATTGAATACGTTTCATCGTGGATGGAAACAAAAGTGTGGAAAACCTCACACCCCACAATAATAAATACATCAGCCATAAAAATATTTAAAGCCTGACCAAATTTCTTATTGCAGTTTTGATATTTTATTTTTTCCCGAACTAGTGTGGTGTTATGTGCTCTATCCTTCTTCAAGAGAGTATTTATCTCGACTATTTCATCTCGGAGGAAGTAATTTATTACAATGAATTGTGAGAGGACACATAAAGAACCAAATTTTAATATATACAAAATTGACATATGAATCTCTATAAAAATACTGTGAACACCTGACAAGCAAAACCAAATAAATTGTACAAGAGCTATGACCGCTGAAGCCATTGCGAACCATGAACTGAGAACAAAAACTGTCATTGAAAATTTTATTTCTTGAAAAATGCAAATCAAAAGTAGTTTAGTTCTTGTGTATGTAGCTGCCCTATGGACAATCACGATAACTGATGATAAAGCAATAACTTGGCAAATTAGTACTCTTGGCTGGCTCCCATTGTTGTCATGCAGCTCGCAAATCACTCTTGATTGGTAACAAAGAAATAACCGCATGAGCGCACTGACTAGACTTAGCCTCATCGGCTTTAGAGTAATGTATCCAGAATGTTCCTTCAAAATGAAAGGAAATGTTCCAAACACAATATTGAAGATGTTCCATGTTTGAAGGAAGTTCATGGCCAAACAGGAAGAGAATCAGATTCCAAATAATTCTGTTGGTACATTAGTTTGTCCTTAAAACTAAACAGATTATTAAAAGCAATCTTAACCCAAATCAATAAATTCCACCAACCTTCAAACCTTAATTTATCTTAAATGCCTAATGAAGGTTCCTCCCAAATTAAATGAGTCATCATTTCGTTGAACGGGTTTTTCATTATAATTTGTAATATTGCTCAAATTATTTGCTGTCAACTATAATTTTATCATTTTCAAACCAGAATTATGTAGTGGATAACGATTTTGCTACATTTTAGAGTGACCATATTTTGTCATTATTATTATTGATAGATTGTTATAAAAATAAACAAATAACGATGTGGTAAATTAGGCTTTAGATTCATGTTAGTTATTTATAGGGTCAAAAAGAATATGTATGTGTTTTGTAGTGATTTTTTTTAATTCCTCTAGAAAAATGTATTGAGTCAATGGAGTAAAACTGCCATTTGCTAAAATTCTCATAAGGGCAAACTTTTAACAATAACATTTCTTTGTACTTGAAAACTTCATTATGGATGAGAAATTCTTCACAAGTTCATTTATTTCATCAGCTTTAAAAGTGTATATGTATACATTCAATACGTTCTACACTTGGTGGCTTTGATTGTACTCCGCAAAGTATTCCATTCTGCATAATTTGGGGGTTAGTTTTCTTAGATCGTCATTGCTTAGAGCATCTTCTCTAGTTTTGAGATTTATTTTCAAAAGTAATAAATCTTTGTTATTTCTACACAAAATTTGTTTCAGTTTTTTGCATGTATGTAACTACGGTCTCAACAGCACGGTACCAAGATGCCAAAACCAATGATCAACTCAACTAATCACTAAGTAGCATTTATAATAAGGTCATTTGGCTTGAAATCAATTCATACGGCACTAAACCTTTATGTTTCTATTAATATAAAATCAGTAAAACCCCATGTCATTTGTCATTTAGTTACTTCCGACACAATCAACGACCATTAAGTCAAGTGTCGATCTATCGAGTCTAATATACAAAAATCTTATGAAGAAAACTTTTGAAATAAGTTTTTTTAGGTAAAGAAACATTGAGAGAGTCTTAGTGTCATTATTCAACCACTCATAATGGCCGAAAAATTATTTGCAAACTGACCCAGTTTTTTGTTTCATGTTAAGTACATGCTTTGCTGTTAAGTTTGTACAGGGTGTTTTTTTTTTAAACGCAACCCATTTTTAAGATTGAATAATGCACATATGAATGTGAATAAAAAAAACTTTATGCTGCAGTACGCCATGTGTAGTATTGCTTTATTGATCTTTACATTTTATATTATCTATTATTTAAGTTTGATTAAATTTAGTTTACATTATGTGCTCAAACAGGCCGCCATTGGCATTTGTATAAAGTTATGCACTCTCCATCAAATTCCCGAATACGTGTTGCGACGTACCTCTTTAAATTTCTTGCATTAAATTTGTAATGATGTTTTGAGGTGCTGATTATCTTGTGAATTGTTTTCATAGGATAATTACTACTTTTTACTTATCTGTGGCAAATTTCATTCAGATCGGACCACTTTTATGCGAGTTATCGTGCTTAAAGACACACACATTAAAAACGCAACCCCAAACTTGATTTTATTGGTGAAGGATTATTTTAGAAATTTCTTACCCAGTTAAATACAAAGAGATAATTTTATTTCAGGATAAAATACTACCCCATATTGAAATGTGGGAAGTATAATACCATTGTTAAAAAACAATGGTTTTGTAATGTATAGTTTTAACGTTTTAACCAGATGCTATCCTTGGCTTCACCCAAGTTCAAAATTTGGAAAATAAACTGTAGTATCGATCCTACATTGTTTTTTGTATCCTTCAATTGGAATTGAGTTTATTGGTTTACATTCATCTGTTTGGATGGATTTTGTTTCATCTGACTTACAAAATATGACAAACATCATTTATTTACATCAATGGTGACTTTCACACTTATAATATTAAAGTAGTATTATAATTTATACTTTTGCTTGAAATTTGAAAATAATTATCGGTGATAGTGTTATTAATTGGATTTTTATGGACATTTGCCATTACTGAGCTGTAAAAAATTTGCTGTTTGTTCTTAATATCATATCATTTCAAAAAAAAAATATTTCACAAAACTGCCAAGCATTTTACTTTAGGATAAAATACCGTTATTTTTAAGTTTCTTTAAAAATATATTCTTGATAGATAATTGAAGCTCAAGCTATAAAATCGGTTAACATTCAACACATTGTTAGTTTTAATCCAGACCAGGATTGGCCTAGATTAAAAGTAATAATGCTAACCAATAGTGCTAAAACTTGGTCCAATCAGCATTACTCTTTGGGATGCTAACAAAAGGTCGCTGTTATAGGTAACAAGATTTGGTTTAATTTATTCATTTTTGTCTGCCCGTGAACTGGTATGACTAAATAATAAATGGTTTTACAGACCTTTCGTCTCCAGTTCTAACGGTTGAGATGTTCTACACTACAACCAGGTTTCGGCACGAGGACACTTGTCCTCGTGATTGTCCTCGCGGCAGCCGCGACAGTACTGTGAAATAATTAGCAAGGGACATTGTAGCTGATCGCGTCCGTCTACTTTTTGTTTTTTCGTTATGTGTCTCTTGTTCGTGTCCGTGTTTCCATATATGTTATTTATTGAACTTTTGAGGATGTCGACTCGACGGGTTGACTGCAATTTTTAGCTCGATGAAGAAATTGATGACTACTTGATAATGGCACAATAGTGCCAAAACCTGGTTGTAGTGTAGAACATCTCAACCGTTAGAACTGGAGACGAAAGGTCTGTAAAACCATTTATTATTTAGATTTGGTTTGCACCATTTTCGCAATGTCTAGTCAGCTAGACGTTGGGATTGTAACCAAACTTCAGAAATGTCCTGATTCCTGATCATTGGCCTTAAGGCGGGTTGACACGGTCCGATTAATCTCGGACAGAGTGAACTCAAAAGATCACTCAGACGTTACTCGGACCGTGCAACAATACATCCGAATAGCTCTTATGTAAACAACTCGGACCGAGTTAGTCGGATGGAGATATTTTTTCGGATTCGAGTTTTGATTTGAAATGGATTTAATACTGGATACATTTAAAAATTCGATCCAAGTGCACTAGCTAGCTCACAGTTTTCCGATTCAACTCAGGCCAAGCACACTCTTACATTCAACACATTGTTAGTTTTAATCCAGACCAGGATTGGCCTAGATTAAAAGTAATAATGCTAACCAATAGTGCTAAAACTTGGTCCAATCAGCATTACTCTTTGGGATGCTAACAAAAGGTCGCTGTTAATCCCCTTACATGCTCCAAATCAGATCGAGTAAAAATCAAGCTCGGTCTGAGATTTATTGGACCGTGTCAGCCTGCTTTCATAAAGTGTTGAATTTATTATTTTTTCTCTTAAATAATTAGGTATCTTATATAAAATGAAACAGCACTCAAAAACTACTTCCACCTTACCTTGACTGAAATTTTAGTTGCAGAAGTGACAAGCCAGAATACAAATAATAACTCTTCCAAACTGTTCATTATGAAATAAATTCCTTTAAAAATATCTTTCTTGGAAAACGAAACTATATTTACTGTCATGGAAACTGTTGACATGTTTTTCATTAAGTATACTGTAATGGATATGTAATCATTCATTGAAAAAACTGTACGTATTATCACTGACCCCGTAGTTAGGAATAAGTCCATGGTAAATATTACTAAAGCAAGGCGAAATATAAAAATATAATTTGAATATTGTTTCTTGGCTTTGGTTAAAGCCGATCCATCAGGAATTTCTCCCTCCAAATGCTTGTTCAATGAAATTATATCTTCGTAAACACAGCAACAAATCATAATAAACTGTGATAGGACAAAGAATGGACCCCAGCGAACAATATAAGTAACGAGCAAATTTAAACCCAACATGACGTTACCTTTTCCTACTACCAAAAACCAAGCCATTTTCAAAAGTAGAATAGCAACTACTAAATGTGTTAATTTCATAACAATTGTAAAAAAATCTTTTGAAAATTGCATCTGATGGAAAGTACGTTCAAGTAAATATTTTGTTTTACCAAACACAATCATTCTATGAAAAGTCACAATTAGGTTAAAAAGATTGAAAAGATAGCAGGTTAACAGATTAAATTCACCATTAGGATAGTTATAGACTTCACAGATGTTTCTCGAAGTCCAACAAATAAGAAAAAAGCGAATGAAGAAAAATATGAACCCCCACCTCCTGACGGTAAATGAAATGAAATTTCCATGAGATTTTAAAACAAATGGAAAAGACGCAAAAATAAAGTTAAATACTGTCCAGATTTCAGTGTGAAGTTCACACTTACTCATAGTACAGAAAGAAGTAGATACAAATGTGAACGTCAAAGTTTATTCAATCCTTTAATTTGTCTTAAGTCAATATCTACTGACAGAATAAGTAGTTAATCGTCCAAATTATTTTGATCATAAATTGTAGAACTATTCATTACGTCGTTTCATTGACAGTTGTCAGTTAAAATGTTACTTCCACTTTACCACCTAAGACTTTAAAATCCACCTGACAAAGATATTTAAAAACAAATTAAATAAGATTTGACTTGATAGCTGAGTGGTTAAAATGCTAATCCATAACCTGAGGGCGGCCAGATCAAATCCTGACTAGGATCAAAACTGGGTCCAGTTGCCATTTGTCATTGAGCTATGAATTAATAATGCTATCTAACAACAGGTCGCCGTTAGCTATCTAACAACGCGGGTTTTTGACCGTTCCCGATAAAAACATTAATAAATGCCACGAAAAAAACTAAACACACAAAAAACTACTAAAGTAACTAAACGCACAATGATGATAATAATAAAATCACTGATCATCATTCAACTGATCATCAAGTCGCAGCTTTAAAGCTTTACTTTGAATGAATGAATGAAAAATAGCTTTATTTCCAAATAAAATACATATCTCATTTCATACATTACAACACAATTGCACATTATGAAACAGTTTATTTTTATAATTTAAATTATTTTAATCAAGAATAAATACATTAATTGAATTAGGTTGTAATGTTTTTTTTTTTAAAAAAAAGGAAAAAGTCTACATGGGCGGTTAGCCTGTGCGTAGACTGTGAGTTGCAAATCAGAGATGTAATTAATTTAACAAGAGAATATTTAAATAATCTATAGAAATTAAATAAAGCGGTGCATTTAATAATATTAATTAGGATTTGTTGAAAAATTAAAAGTAAAATTGAGCGTGAGAACCCGGAACCAAGAAAGGACGGTGGCGGCGTGATTGTGGGGGAGAGTGAGAAGAGTGATGCCCTAAAAAATCAGTCGAACCCTATTATTCAGTGAGTAGAGATCAGATTAACATAAATGCTTTGAATATCAATATTTCCTCATATCGTTAACTAATATAGTCATTTTGTATACTTTTTTAAAGATATAAGTTCTAAGTTTATTGCATTTTAAACAGTTTGTTGCCAGTTTAAAAACATTATCTGCAGTACATTTCCAGCTGCACCTATAGGCCAGTCATTCTACGAAAAGTAACATAGGGAACCTCAAAAAAACTGCAAGAAAACATTTTTTGATGGAATTCTACTTAAAAAAATATGAATTTCAACATATCCAAAGTTTACCAAAATCGGACCATGGGAACCTCACTAAAATCACGTTTCAAAATGGCGGCTTTTCCCACCATACAAAAATTTTTGAAAAAAGTCATTCAACTGCATTTTGTATCAATGTTTTTCGAGATATTGACTTTGGACCGCGGCCAATCATCGTTGGGTGATTAGTTCTAAATTTGGATGGAGTTTACATTTTCGGCCGCCATCTTGGATCCGCCATATTGGATATAAATATTTTTTTCAAATGTAAAGATAGTGTTGTGATGCATCATTATGGACTAGATTTTTACCCTGAACACAATGCTGAAATCCGTTTTTGAAAATATGCATTCGTTAAAAAGAATGCTCAAATAAAAATTCATTCCTATACATTTCTTATGGACGTTTAATTTTTTAAGATTTTTTAAGAATGATCTCTTATATCTCCAGTTCTAATTAAGGTATGCAGTTCGTTTTGGTCTTAAAATACTCAGTCATTTAAAGGCTTTTATATGAGCTATTGATCATTAAAATCGGGCGACTGCTGGACGAGCTATAAGGATAAAATCGACACGAAAATCTATTTTTTAGAAATTTGTTTTTTGTCAAAGATGATGTAAAAGAATATAACTCATCCTATTTTTGTCACATTTCAATTATCAATATGTCAAATGAAAGCTAGTAGATCAGCGCGTTTTTCAAAACCCATCCAACCTGCAGGCCATGTTTGGGACTTGAGATACAAATCTTTAAATAATTATGAAATTTTGAAAAAATTGATTTTTATGTTGGTTTGAGGTCTATATCTCACCTCAAACTCAACCGATTTAAATTATTAAAAGCTTAAATGAAAGCCGATAATCTACTGAGTTAATTAAAACATAAAATTGTTTTGAATCCCTATTAGTTTTCTATGTATGAGTCCTTAATTGTATACAATTTACGAAAGTGAACGGATTTTATGGTAAATGAAGGTTCATAACTCAAATTAAGTAAGTCCGATTTTAATGAGCCATAGCTCATATGAAAGCCCAGAATCTTGTGAGTAATTTGAGGGGAGAACAAGCTTTTTAATCCATTTAGGACTTGCGCTATGAATCTTTGACAAAAAACAAATTTCTAAAAAATGGATTTTTGTGTCGATTTTAGCCTTATAGCTCGTCCAGCAGTCGTCCGATTTTAATGATCATTATCTCATATAGAAGCCGTTAAATGACTGAGTATTGTAAGACCAAAACGAACTACATACCTTAATTAGAACTGGAGATATAAGAGATAATTCTTAAAAAATGTTAAAAAAATTAAACGTCCATAAGAAATGCATAGGAATGAATTTTTATTTGAGCATATCTTTTTAATGAATGCATTTTTCAAAAACGGATTTCAGCATTGTGTTCAGGATAAAAATCTAGTCCATAATGATGCAACACAACACCATCTTTACTTTTGAAAAAAAAAATTTATATCCAATATGGCGGATCCAAGATCGCGGCCAAAAATACAAACTCTGTTAAAATTTAGAACCAATCACCCAACGATGATTGGCCGCGGTCCAAAGTCAATATCTCGAAAAACATTGATACAAAATGCAGTTGAATGTCTTTTTTCAAAAATTTTTGTATGGTGGGAAAAGCCGCCATTTTGAAACGTAATTTTAGTGAGGTTCCCATGGTCCGATTTTGGTAAACTTTGGATATGTTGAAATTCATATTTTTTTAAGTAGAATTCCATCAAAAAATGTTTTCTTGCAGTTTTTTTCGAGGTCATCGTGTAAATTGACTGGACTACTACTGAATTTCTAAATGAAAATAACTTTTGAATAGTAATATTTTCTCTTATCATCTACTAACATAGTTATTTTGTATACTTTTTTGGAAAGATCTCAGTTCTAAGTTTGTTCCTTTTTAAACAGGTTGTTACCAATTTAAAAAAATTATCTGCAGTACATTTACAGCCATAATGAATTTCTAAACTAAAAATAACCTTTTCTTACCTTTTTACTGACAATTGAAGCACAGTTTGCTAACCAAACTAAATATACTACATCTTGTATGTCTTGTGTAGAAAAGTAAGAAAATTTGAGATAAAACCAATCTGTCCAAAATATAGACTTGCGATAAGCAGTAATAAACAGGTATATAAAGTCGTTGATTCTGAACATAAGATTCACAATTGCTGAAGATGTACTTCCAAAAATATCTTTTTGGTAACACTCGATAAATAATTCAAAGAAATTTTGACAGTAAGTTAGTTTAATTTTGACACTTCTTATTGCACTGGTATCAATATTTTTACTTACGTCCTCTTTAAGGTCAAAATGGTTTCCAATTACATCACAAATCATTATACACTGCAATCCAAGTAACATAGGGCCCCAAAAACTAATAAAGAGATAACTAATATAAATTTTCGTAAATACCGGTGAGATAACTGAATAGGTAAATATTATCAATTTCAAAACATCAAATATTACAATGAAACACATGAAAACTATGCCATGCCAGAAAGTCTCAGTCGGAGTAACTCCATCGTGAAATATTTTAGCTAAAAGGCACTTGGTCTGGTTAAAAGCGGCAATCCTATGCAAGTTCACTAATTGCTCCAAAAAAAATGAGATATGACACCAGAAATATTGAGGTTCCAATCCTGAGTGAGTGAAAAGACCACATACCAAATCTTTGATCAGCCACTTCAGCCCAAAACGGAGAACTGTAAATATAATTGCAAACCAGTTAGCTTTCATGAGAACTTTATCATTTTTCTCTCGAAGTAAATAAGGAAATGAGCCAAAAAATAAATTTAAGAGGCTCCAAAATAGCACATAATCCATTTTAATTTTATAATGTTTCAGTACTTTTAAATAAACAACATGAAACTAATCTAACCAATAAATATCAATATGAATTGCTTTCAATAGATTTCAGTCTTTATCAAACTGATGATAGGTAGATGATGAAAAAAATTATTAGAATTTGGTTTAATACTTGAAAAATTCACGAAACTGAACTCTAAAATGTTTCATTTTTAAATACCTCAATTGTTACAAAATATTTGATATTTTCCTTAACACTGGTGAAAGATAATGTGGTGTAAGGTGAAATGAACGATTTTTGTTTAGACTAAATTATTTTGAATTGTATAAAAACGATCCATACATTTCAACACTAAATGGTTTATAATCTTTGTGTCAATTCAAGAAATATCACTTCAGTTCAGTGAATAGCACTTTGAATAACCAAGCAATATTATTGTTTTTATGTTCTTGTCAACTGTGTTCATGAATTATTAATAACTAGGTAGCCTGTTGCTCGAAATCGAGCAATATTTAGGTACTGATAGGATCAATTTTAGTAATTAATATATTTATTTGCAGTTATTAACGATAGTGCTTCAAGATTAGGGAGTTGTGCATGGACATGATCGATACCATCGACTTCTTGGATTCAGTCTTGTTCATCCAAAGTTAATAAAATACGTGCATGTCGTGATTCACGTTTCTGAACCTATATTTTGTATATCATTATCACACAATAAATTAGAATTTCCAAATGTGTTTTTTTATTCCTGGTATTAGCTCCTTTAACTTGCTGTGAAAAACTCTTGCAATTAAGTCAGGTTGAAAATGTGCCACGCTCCAGGTTCCAAATTTCAGACCACTTAAGATTACATGTCGTTGTTACGAATAAAAAAAGGTATCCCAAACCGTTGAACGATAGCTTACGTCCAGGTAGTTTTAGTTCATATTTTGTGGCGATCCTATAAATGGAGAAGGGAGGATTACCCAATTATTTCAAACACGTCAGTTTTAGTGGTTAGCTTGCTGTTTGACAAAGTCCATTTAAAATCATATCCACACGCAGTTGGATGATTCCGAATTAAAGCCAAGTCGAGTGCCTTCTATCCTCACATACATAATGTTAATCACCCAATTTAAAAGAAGCTTACCGGACCTATGCAGAATACAAAAAAAATCCCGTACAGCAAGTCGAAAAGAGGAATACTGCAACATGTGGTTGCGTACCACAAAGGTTCCTTGAGCATGTTTCAAACCTACATGCCAGCCATTATCTCCATTTGGAAGTGTAATAACGTTATATAAATATACCTGAGGGTACTTAAATTGATGGTTTTCTGCAGAAAGTAAAGTCTCAATTCGATTATAAAAAATAACGTGAATAGGAAAGTTATATACAACTCCTACAATGGATTCATCTATATTTGCTTCAGAATTCACCATCGCAAATGGGGAGTTGTAGGATCTGATGTTGTTTAGGTAGTTTTTATATGTTTTTTTTTTGTTTCCCAGTAATTGACTCTCCGTCAATGAGATGTTAAGTACATATTTTTATTGGGTGTATTCTTCTAAATTCACTTCACTTTTATGGCATCACAGATTAAATGTCCTTAACGTACCAGTTTTTTCACCTTAAAGTGTTTTCCTCTGCAGTGATTCCCACATAGCACCGAATATTCCTTTGACGTCATATGAATATCAAAATTTTGATATTCGAATATCAAATTGATATTCCCGAATATTCTTTGACGTCAATCTAACGTTAATTCTTGGTTCAAACGTCACACGTTTTGACATTCATGGAATATTCAAATTTGATATTCTATTGATAATCAAAATATCAAATTTCTAACATTCCTAAAACAATTGATTTAAATTACATAAAAATATGTTTATGAAAAATTAACTATATTATCACGATTTTAACTGGAATAAATAATTTTTGTATAAAAATTTTTATATAAAAATATGTGCTGCCAGTGAGATTTGAACCCACGACCTCAGACTCATGAGTGCAATGTCCTAGCGCCCTAACCCCCGTAGCCACGGTGCTAGTTGAGAATACCAAGTGAAGTGCTTCTATTTATCCAATAATAAATAACTATCAATATAAATACTGTAACAAAGTTAATCTAGTGATGTTTACCTACTTTCTTCAGTGTTTAAAGTCAATAGTAGTTTTAAATTGCAGAAATCCGTTTAATAAATAATTCTCAATTAATCTCACAAATTCACATTTAAAAAAATTCACAAACTTTATAATATTACAAAAGTGAGAAACAAAGTATTTAAACCTATGTTAGTAAATTTTAATACAAATGTGATTTAACTAAAGTAAATACTTATAAATTGTCTTATTAAATGTAGATACAATTGAATAATTTGTGTAATTAAATTTGAAATAAAAACTAATCTGATTCAACTATAAGTAAATATCAAATTAAAGTCAAACTATGTCAAAAATTTTAAATTCGAAAAATCTGAAAATTATGTCCTCGGAACATACCCAGGTACAAACTATATCTTGTTCATTTCTAATAAGTATGCATATCATAACTTTGACATTTGAGAATATCAAATAAATGTCAAACAATGTCAAATGTTTGACATTCAAAAATTAAAAAAAAGATTCACAGAGTCAACAAATTACACTGACTTTATAAGAAAATATCAAATTTATTACAGTTTCATTATTTATTAGTTTTTGGAAAATTCGTTTTTTGATATTTGGAATATGCTATAAATATTCATGATTTGACATAATTTGAGTTTGGCATTTTTACATCAAACTAACGTCAAACGAATATCAAAAATTTGATTTGACATTGTTTGACCTTCGGAATATTCATTTGACGTCACCAGAATATTCCGTGCTATGTGGGTTACAAAGTAAGTCCATATTTTCTAGTGAGAATGGTAGTTCTTCGGCAGACATTCGCTTTCCCCAATTTCTAGGAATCTATGTCGTGTTCTTCATAAATCAGCAAACGAAAGTTTCTCATATAGTTGAAATTATTAGTTCTTAAAAAGCGGATATCTCTTTTTCTTCTAATTGGTGGCATATGACCTTTCTAAATATCAAGTTTAATTTATTTTTAATATTTTAGCGAATTTCCCCTATAGGGAAGAAGCTATTACCGTAGGTCTCATGGTAAGACCTAAGCCCGAAACCATGATAACTTTTCGTTTTGGGGCCACCAGAAGCAAAAAACACCATTTGTTCGAATTTATATATATATCTATCTATCTATCTATCTATCTATATATATATATATGTGTGTCTGTGAGCACGATAGCGGCCGTAAATATGGTCCGATCTTAATGAAATTTGGTACAGACATGTAAAGTGGTGATCGATTGGACAAGTTCGTAAACCAGCCCGATCGGACCATCGGAAGGGGGGGTAAAGGGGGAATAACCCCCCCAAAAATGGGTTTTTTGGGGTTTTTACATAAAAAATGAAATTAATCAAATTTTTGTTTGGCACCATTGGATTCACCTCAAAAAAACAAACAATTTAGTATTTTGAATCATTGCTCTATGTCCATTGGTTACCGAGATATTGAAAGTGGTAAACACAGTACGTTGTCCCAATGTTAACCTTATGGGGAATAAGTAAAATTCTATATCTCGCTCATTTCTCAACATATCTTAATTAAACTTGGTTTGTGGCTTCATCTAGATGAGATATAATGTATTTTAGTCAAAAATCCCCGAAATTTCAATTTTTGTGGCAGCAAACCTGCATAATCATTCCGCATGTTATCCTTATGGGAAATAAAAAAATTCTATATCTTACTTATTTTTTAACATTTCTTGACAAAACTTGGTATACGCCTTCTTCTAGTTAAGATATACTAAATAATGAATTAAAACTAACCAGTTTTAACATACCTGTTGCAGCAAACCTGCATACTCATTCTACATGCTAACCTTATGGGTAATAAAATAAGTTGTGTAGTTCGCTCATTTCTCAAAATATACTGATAAGAAATGGCATGAGGCTTCATACAGTTAATATCTACTTGATTATGGCTTAAAATATCCAAATCATCAAATTCCTGAGGCAGCAAACCTGTGTACTCTCTTTCCCAATGTTAACCTTATGAGAGGTAAATGCAATTGGATACCGTAGCTTTCTTATTCCTCAGCATATCTTGATAAAACATGTTATGTGGCTTTATATAGTTTAGATATATTGGATTGTAACCTATAATACCTCATTTTCAAATGTCTGTGGCAGCAAACCTGCATTTTTCCATACTAATCTTATGAAGAATAATTTATTTTTGAATACCAATTGTGGGCATTTGGCAAATCACAGGATGAGGGAACAGGGCTCAAATTAAATGTTTTAATGTCAGGAACTCAGGAAAAGTACTGCAATTTCTTAAAGTTTGCTAGATAACAAAAAATAACATAAAATAACCGCCATTTAAGTAGCATTGGGAAGTAGCATTGGGATCTAAAACGTCTGCTTTGTTTACATTAAAACATGTGAGCTGATGTTTGATTCAAAGCCACATGGTGGATACAGACATATGGCTTACTTAAAGGCCAGATAACTAAATATGTCGAATAAATGTACTATAGCGAATACAGATTTTTACTGATGATGTTTATGAAATTTTTTACTCAAACTTAAACAGCTGGTCATTTCCCCATACGATTAAATTGGAAAAGCCAGCTGTTTTGAAGTTTTGAACATTGCATTTTCGTGCCAAGTATAGGCTATTATTTTTTATAGCCTATTGATCTTAAAAGCCACTAGGAGAGTATTTTTGCACGCTTTCTTTTGAATGTATATTGATTTTACTTGATGCGAGACTTCATTTAAATTATTTATTTATGCACTTGAAATTCGCTGAGTATGCAGGACTGCTGCAACAGGGGTATTAATTATTTCCATTTAATTAGTTAGCTAGAACTTGTTTGCAGAACTAAACATTTATTTGTGACAGGTAAATAAAAACAAACCTTTAACACCAGCTGATTAAATGTGACTGAAATTTTGCATGTGATCAATATGTAAACAAATATTATCTGCCATAAGAATTATATGGTAACTTTAAGGGCCACTTGTGCGAAGCCCTGAACATACATTGAGCTCATTTTAAGGGAAGCACAACTTCAGAGAGAGCTCTTTAAAATGGCACCAAAAACATTAAAATCGGTTAAAAACTCTAGGAGGAGTTCTACTCACAAAATAACCCCTAGCAAATTAATTATGTATAGAATAGATATAGCTGTAGTTAGGAATTCATAAAACTGTTTAAGTATATGGCATTGAACAGACATGAAGATGGCATCTCCTGGTTAAGTTAATAAAAGCTTCGTAAATTAATAAGATTTAAACTTGAAACTTCCTTGGGGAAAAAACATTTTTTTACAACACTACTGTGAAATAAACTGTTTTTGTTATATGTTTGAAACCCATGAAAATTCATCATCAAATTGTTTACCATGCTAAAACAATGTTTATTATTTACAAGGAATGTTTACTGTTATTTATTTTTTTGTAGTAAACAAACAAACAAACATTTTATATTGTTTTGTCACTTGAAACTTGAAGTCTTTGAGATATTTGGATTTAAAAACATTTCAACTAATAAGAATATTGCCCTGAATTAGATAGTACAATATTTTATGCGTAGTTATAATATTTCAGAATGTGTTAAGACCATTTTTAAAGTGGTGTCCCATCTTATTTTCCACCTTAAAAAACTTCACGATTGGCCAATAAGCCTGTGTGGCAATCTAAAGGCAACGAGATATCATAACGCCAATAGTCACATAAGCCAGCAAGAGATGACTGTTCATGATGAAATAGGAGTCGTCCGTCGCTGGGATCAAACTAGTGACGTTTGATACACGGGTCAGTGCTTTACCCCTGTTTACCCCTGTGCTACCGCTTCGGTAAACATCATTAAAACTCTTCACATCATTAAAACTACTTGTTTTGTAAAATTTATTTACAATGTAATAAATGTAAAAATCCATTATTAATTTAGGACAGTAAACAAAGATATACATTATTGCAACATAAGAAACAAAAATCTTTAAAGACGAGCACAAAAAAGTTTATAAGCATTAATCCGCCCATTTCAACTGGATGATGATTCTTAAAAATAATACCTAAAATAAGTGTATGACTGAGTTGCTGCTGATAGACTGCTGGATGCAGCCTTGTGTGTAAAAGTTAAACATCCCCAAATTATTTTAAACAGTAACTCAATCAGTTTATTTGTTTCTTGTTATCAGTATTTCTTCAATCAATGTAGCTCATATTGGAAGAAAGGTTTTCAACTTATGGAGAGTTTATTGAAGAGTAAATGTAAGAGTAAATTGAAAAGGTAAATGAAGAGGTGAAATTTGATTCAATCTTACCTCTCTCTGAATACTAGAAGCAGAGTTAGCGAGCCAGATCAGATGAATGATCTCTTGCAACCACTGTAGAGAAAAGTTGGCAAACCTAGGGAGGAAAGGAAACCATCCCAAACTGGCTGTTGAAGGGCGATAAGTAAAATCCAACACGTGTAATAAAAAGTCATTAATCCTCATAATCAGATCCAAAAGAGCCAAGCCTACACAACCGAGTATTTCAAAACCATACAACTCAACAGATGATACGAACAAATCTTGACAAGAAGTCAGTGTATTTTTCTTATTTTTTATACAATAATTATTGACATATTGTTCGTTGCATGTAAAGTTACTCTTCGATAAAAACTTCTTTTTCATAGTATGACAAATCATTATGAACTGCAACATTAGCAACCAAGGGCCCCAAGCGATTGTATAGAAAATCGACATGTAAATTTGAATAAACAAAGGTATACTCGGTGATAGTTTAAACACTGTTGCCTTCATTAGGTCCATCATTATGAAAAAACACATAAAAATTGTTCCATATCGGAATGCTTTAGTTTTCGGCGCACCTTTATAGAACAAGTTCATTAAAAACTTCTTGGTCCCAACAAAAACATATAGTCTGTGCAATTGCAGCAACTGATGGATAATGAAAGCCAAATAACAACTGCACTTTTGTGGTTCTGATCCGGGTTGAGTATAACCACTACATAAATTTCTGACTATTGCACATTTCATCCCAAAAAGAGCCACGGAAAATATTAAGGAAACACAACAAACATGAATATATACTGTGTTACTTTTTTCTTTGAGAAAAAAAGGAAATAAACCAAATCCGGAATTCAAGACACTCCACATAAATACATAGACCATCCTGTGATAACAAAGGTAATAAATTTAATAATATTTACTTTTGGGGCTTGGAGTTCTACCTTTACAGTTGAACTAAACCATTACTAACAGGAAATTGTTGAATCCTCTAGTTGAGTCAAAAGAATATTATAGTGGAGTTTAAATTGAACCATCCCAGCTACTGTAATTTTAAATATAATTTGACTGCACTATAAATTGAAAACCTCTATTTATCGTTGCTATTAAATCTATAAGTGACCCTTGGGGGATTAAACGTAATGGGAGTGATTTATGCAATAGTGTAAGCAAAGGTCTACCATTTAAATTTATTATGAAGCTTATCACAATGCTGCAAACTACATCTTAAAAGGACAACCATAATACTCGAAATGACAGTTTCAAGTTTGTTAGAGATTACATTTTTGGAAAGTTTGATCAGCTGCCATTTTTGATCCAGTGGAAAGATTGAGATCAGGTTTGCAGCGTTCTTTAATTAATGTACAGTGTACTCCCTCTTATCCTTTTAACCGGACATCGTTTTAACCGGACTTCTCTCGGAGGAAGTAACATATTTTGAATCGGACAATTTTTATTAAAACAAAAAATTTTTAAACGGATCCAATCTGTTTAACCGGATTTAGTCAGTAGAAAATGGACGATTCTTGTGGAAAACTATTTGAGATCAGTTATGATGTGTCTAAATACTTTGCTCTCTTCAGTTTAAGTAAAATGAGTTAGTTTTTGAGTGATTCAGGAACGATATTGACGATTCCTGTGGGAAATATATAATGGACAAACTATTATAAAATATCTATTTTAATGTTTGGATCTGATAAATTATGTTAGGAAACATCAGTTTAACATGCAAACCTGCTATCCAAAAAGGCCTCTCTCCCTAGGGGTTCGGAAAAGAGGTAGTCAGCTGTACATATCTACTTTTGCTTGCATTTAAGATTGTAGACCAACTCCTCGACTCCTCCTGGGCCGATCTCCAGAGAGAGTCAAGAATTGGCAAGTACCCCAAAAAATAGTTTTTTCCTTCAAAGTGAATGTGCAAAGTAGAATTTTCTAACCAATTCAGTTAAAAATATATTAAGCTACTTCCAAACTTTTCAGCACTCTTTAGGGGTTAACTGGTATGATAATTGTGGAAAATTATAAATTTTTCTGAAACGGCTCAGTTGATTGTTATACAAATTTAGTATTTTAAGGTGCTGTTGATGAAATACAAAATCAGACTTCCGGAACTACAAAGGAAATATGTGTTTAGAAAACACAAGGGTCTAGGTGTATAAAAGTTATTTTTTGTGTTTTTCACCCATTAAATCTTTTGTATCTCAAAAAGTATCAGGCCTATAAAAGCAAAATATACTGAATTTGCAGGAATTTTTTCCCTTTTTAATTTTTATTAACACATTTTGCTCTATGTTAGCTAGAAAATGAAATGTTTGGCCAAAATGAAAAAGTTTATATTGTTTTAATTCCCTTGCTGTGATTCTGGTTGCACAAGGTTTTCATTTCTGCCAACTTGGTGTTTCCCCCTTATTTTTGAACTCAACACCATGTAAAAAAAATTTTTTCACAGTGGAAAGGAGATTAAAATATAAGAAATGCGGGCCCTCTTCGCCGCTCGCTGCAGTGAACAAAGCAGTGAGCAGGGGTTTCCAGCCCGACAACGCCGTAGCTGAGTTGGTAGCGTACTGAGTTCTCACTCAGCCGGCCTGGGCTCAACTCCCGGCTGCGGCTCTAAGCAATTTCATCATACGGAAGCGCTGTGAGAACAGTACCTTCGTCAAGAAGATCTCAAGGTGAGAGTGAAGGCCTGGGAAGCCTGAAAGGCAAAGGGTACACAATAAGCTGATTCTGCTTGCGTTGCAACACCATGGTCAAGTGAAGCCATGGCCCTTTTTTTTATAAAAAAGGGGGTCTCCAGCTTCTTGGTGACATTGACAGCACTGTTGTCGAGGCCCCGCCTTGAGGTGGCTAAGGCATACGGAGGTGCCTGTAAGTTTCCTCGGGCATACCTGTTAAAAAAACCCTCGCATGCAGTCACCACATCCTTTGCGATCTACCGAGCATCTGCTCATTGTGACATGCACTCATTGTGGTCTCTGACCCTTATAGGATTCCTCAGCTGCTGTCCCTTACAGGATTCCTCAGCTGGTGATCAACCTTTTTATCCACAATTTGGGGTCGCTCCAGACACCCGTCTCTCCTCTTCTTGTTCAGTACGGACAGAACTGATTCTGACTCTAGGTTTCAACAGTCTCTCCATCAGTTTTCCCACTGTGTCCAGCATACAAAGATGGTGGTACGACAATGGAGCGTCCAGGGGCCTCGCTTTTTGCTCAGAAGAAGAACGAGCTTATCCTGTTTCCAGCGGGATGCGAACACCTCCACTTCCAAGCAGATATAGCACCTGTTCAGAAGGAGCTGATGGCGGCATTTCACCACCAGTTTCAGCACTTCTAACAGTACGTTGTCCACATGTCCAGGCCCAGGGCCTTCATGGAGCTGAGCACTCTCCCCGGTTCCTGCCGTATGATCAGTGAAATTTCTTCGGCAACAACCCACAAAGGGGTCGTCTCTAACCCGGTGGTCTGGGAAGAGTCTGTTCATGATGTTCCTCATCTTCTCAGCCTCCATTGGCACGTACCTGGGTCCCTGCGCAAGTTTCCTCATGATCCCCAGAGGTCACTGTTCATATCCTCGTGCAGTGCACTCCAGCAGCACGCCTTGCTTTGTCTGATCATTTTGACCAGTTCCTTTTTGCCGCTTTGTACTGGCCCGACCTCTCCGACACTTTGGGTCTGTCCCGGGAACGCTGGGCTTGCTGCCTGAGTTTCAAGCAGTTTTGCCACAGCTCGGCGACGTCATCAGTCCACCAGTACACTGGGCACTTTCCGTTGCATGCCTTCTTGCGGAGCATCGACACGTCGCAGGCACGATGAATGAAGTGTGATGTGGCTTCCACCACCACCTTCGCATACTGGAGTCTCAGTCTGATGGAGGCTGAGAAGATGCAGAACAGAGAACATCGTGAACGGACTCTTTCCAGACCACCGGGCTAGAGACGACTCCCCTTTGTGGGTTGTTGCTGAAGAGATCCCACTGTCCACGCGGCAGGAACTAGAGAGAGTGGTCAGCTCCATGAAGAACAAAAATTCCCTGGGTCTAAACAATGTACTGTCAGAAGTGCTGAAAATGGTGGTGAAATGCCGCCCTCAGCTCCTTCTGAACAGGTACAATGTCTGCTTGAAAGCTGAGGTGTTCATATCCCGCTGAAAACAGGCTAAGCTCATTCTTCTGAGCAAAAAACGGAGTCCACTGGACGGCTCCTTTGTCGTACCGCCCTCTGTTTATGCTGGATATGGTGAGAAAACTGATGGAGAGGCTGTTGAAACCGAGAGTCAGAATCGGTTCTGTCCATTCTGCACCAGAAGAGGAGAGATGGGTGCCTGGAGCGACCCCAAACCATCGTCGTACCACCCTCTGTGCATGCTTGGCTGGTTGCCCGGTGTCCCGGGAATGTCCCCACACCATTCTGCAGGGCCTCTGTCAACCTCTGTTCGTCCAGTCTCACCAGGTTCCGGGAGCGGCCTGGCATAGTGGTTAGAGCGCGGGCTTTCGATCTCGGAGGCCCGGGTTCAAATCCCGCCAATCACCAATGGCATTTTCGCTATGTGATAATGCCGTGACCCACTAGGCCTAGCCTGAAGTAATGTGTAAAACGGTTCCGGGCTAGGTCTAGCGTCCTGGGATGTGAAGGGAGGACAATTAAAAAAAAAAAAAAAAAAAAAAAAAGTCTCACCAGGTTCCAGACAAGCGGGTGCCGGTTGTCACTGCTATTTCCTCCTCTTTGTGGCCAGCTCGAATGTGATGTATTCGTGATCTCTTCCTTAGTAATCACCCATCACCTTCCAGACAATTATTTGGGAAGCCAGACCTTCCGATGCCAGGGACAGGTTGGGGATCGACTTCCCGAATCCCAGCCTCCGGTAGGTTGGCGTATCCCTCTTGTTCATTGCAGACCTTCCAACTCTTTCGCATTATGCGGGAGTCTCCCGCAATCTGATGTCCACTCCCGCTCTCCCGCTTTCAGTAGAAAAACTCCCGCATATCTGATATCATACTATTTATACATAATCATTTAGGGATTTTTTTAGGAAATCGGAAATTTTTTTATTGCATTAACGTAATGTTGGTAGCTCTGGCGACTGGGAGTCTGCAACTAAATTAAAACAAAATTACCTTTAATGTCACTTTCCTGATGTGCTTACAAATTTGCAATTTTCAATAATTTTTGTACAGTTTTGGATGATATGAAATGGGAAAATAATTTTGAACCCTTTAATATTTGGGTAGAAATTTTTTTTCAGGCTTGGATTTTCAAAATTTTACCGGGGGAGAGCCCCCAGGCCCCCTTTCTACTGTTCTGGGGGTTGAACACCCCAGACTCCCTGGGGGGTCACTCCCGCCTGAAATTCCTTCCAGGTTTGACAGTTCTGTTCATTGTCAGCAGCCCCAGCTTGGATGCCATCTCCATTATTGCTTGTGATCTAGCTTGTCATCCATTGCTTGTGAAATTCTCGCCGTTGCAACTTCTTTCGATGGGGATCCCGCGTGGGTCGGGCACCCACAGTGCGGCCCATCCTGTGCGGTCAGGGAACCATAGTGGACCTTTGGCCCTGTGCGGCTTGCTCATGAAGCCCAGATATGTCCCCGTCTCACGAACGATTCGATCCACCAGGAAGCTTGCTGCGGTGCTCCCATTTAGGTTTCCCTGGATATTTTCTGGAGGTTTCCCTGATGTCCACGCCTATCAGTCTTCTTTGAGACCAAGAGGTCTCTGAAGGTTTGACAGACACCAGAGCCTTGGACGTGATCCGACGATCGCCCGTCAGTTGCTTTTTTGCAGGCCTTGCACGAGGGTGTCTAGCTACGAGCAGATCACTTGTGCTTGGCACCACCACACTTCCAGCATGCCTCGCTGCAGTCATTAAAAATCGAGACTTGCCGGGCCATTTGCCACGATGTACATCTTGACTGGACAATAATAGATTCAGGGAAATCTCTTAGTCAGGTACACTTAAAAATAAATTACTTTCATAAAATCTATAGTCTCATTAACATAAACTTATGTCATTATAACTTTAAAAAACTTAATACAAAAAAAACAAAAAAAATAAACCAAAAAAAAAAACAAAACAAAAAAACAAAATAACCTGAAATTTTGATTCACCATACTTGTTAAATATATCATCAAAGCAAACAAACATCATATACATACATGGAATTAAAACAAATTAATGACTTTTATAAATTCAAAAATAAGCTTAAAACATTTATGATCAATAAGCCATTATATTCTAAAGAGGAGTTTTTTGAGTAAACTAGTAATTTAAATACTGTAGTTTATTTTATTGCATTGTCTTCTGTTTATCCTTATATTATATACTACTAACCATGTACGTATATATTATTATGAATATATTACCTTGTATGTATATATTATTATGAATTCTTGTTGTGACGCCATTCTGTACATCTTGTACTGTCTGAATAAAGAAGTTTTTGATTTGATTTGATTTGATTTGATTTGATTATTATAAACAACCATCATAGATCATGATGATAAACAAGTTAGCATTCTTGAACAAGTTTTTTTCAGAATCAACAACAAAATTCCTTGAACATTCTTCTCTATCAATAAATTACACTGAAAACTGAGTACTTCAGACCAATTTTCCCTATTGGGATTGTTTCACTTGCAGAAGAATTTAAATTTTCAAAAATAACACTGAATGAATGAATTTATTTAAATGTTTTAAACAAATGCACATGCCAAAGGTTGCTTTACAATATCTTTGAAACTGCTTGTTTCGTAAATACATTACAATATCGTAAATAATGAAAATCTATGTTAATTCACAGCAGTCGGTCTAAAGTAGTGCAATAATGTTTGTTTTCTTCATACATACATTATTGCAATATAAGAAACAAATATAGTTCAAAAAGAATAGTACAAAAAGTTCAAGAGCATTAGTAAATCTCCATTTCAACTGGATGAAAAATTCTTACATGCAATGCCTAAAATATAATAGAGTTGTAATCTGCTTGTAGACTGCTGGGGCGCAGCTCTGCCTGTAACTGTTAAACATCTCTAAATTATATCAAGTGGAAAACTAATCAGTAGCGAAGTTGTAAATACCACTTTTTATTCGATCCATGCAAGTCATGATATGAGAAATAGTTTTAACTATTGTGATTAAGTACTAGTAAATCACCTTTACTGAAATTTAATTCAATCTTACCTCTCCCTGAATACTAGGAGCAGAATTAGCAAGCCAGGTTAGATGAATGATCTCTTCCAACCACTGTAGAGAAAAGTTGGCAAACCTAGGGAGGAAAGAAGACCATCCCAAACTGGCTGCTGAAGGTTGATAAATAAAATCCAACACGAGTAACAAAAAGTCATTAATCCTCGTGATCAGATCCAAAAGAGCCAAGCCTACACAACCGAGTATTTCAAAACCATACAACTCAACAGATGATTCGAACAAATCTTGGCAAGAAGTCAGTGTATTTTTCTTATTTTTTATACAAGAATTATTGATATATTGTTTATTGTATGTAATGTTACTCTTGGATACAAACTTGTTTTTGATAGCATAACAAATCATTATAAACTGCAGTTCTAGCAACCAAGGACCCCAAGCAATTATGTAGAACATCGACACGCAAATTTGAATAAACAAAGGCACATTTGACAGTTTGTTCACTGATAGTTTCATTATGTCCATTAATATGACCAAACACATAAAAATTGTTCCATATTGGAACGCTTTAGTAATCGGCGCACCTCTATAGAACAAGTTCATTAAAAACCTCTTGGTCCTTACAAAAACAAATAGTCTGTGCAACTGCACCAACAGGTGAATAAGAAAAGCAAAATAACAACTGTATTTTTGAGGCTCTGATCCTGGTTGTCCAAAAATACTACATAAAGTTCCGGCCAGTGCACATTTTACCCCAATAAGAGCCGCAGAAAATATAAATGAAATCCGACAAACATTAATATATATTGTGTTACTTTCTTCCCTGAGGAAAAAAGGAAATGAACCAAACACTGAATTCAAGACACTCCACATGAATACATAAACCATCCTGAAAGATAATAAATAAACTCGATAATATTTACTTTTTGGCCATACAGTTCTACTGCCGTATACCCATGCTGTTAAGCTAGACCGTTGATGACAGGAAAATGTTGGGTACTCTAGTAGCTTCAAATAATATTAGCGGACATTAAATAAAATTATCACAACTATCTTCAATTATCTTATAGTTTTCTAATATAATTTGTTTTCACAAGAAATTGAAAACCTGAATTTATGGTCAATATGTAGCAATTTATATTTTAGTGTTTTGAACGACTATTGACATGACCCCAAATTATTTAATCAACATCTTTTGAAACGTATACTTATTTCATCAACTTCTTTTAGGGAAGGGGAGTTGGAAGTATTCTTGGTAGTTTCTTTGTAATTGAATGCTTAAAAATTTAATAATTAGGTCTTTACTCTTTTTGTCCTCATAAATGTCTATGTACTTACATATAGATTTATCTATGCATTTATGTTTACATTTACGTATCTATGTAAATGTTTATGTATGTGTATGTTTAAAATGCATAATAGCGAAGGATTTGTAATTTTATTTGAACTTTTGGAGTTTTTCTTTTGCTTTTGTGTTTAAACTTCACTACGTTTCAAGAGGTATTGAAACTCCTCTTGTTTTCAAGTGACCCTACTTAAAGTTACATTAACCTACCAGGGACGTAGCCAGGATTTTGGGAAGGGTGGAGTCCAGACGACGTGACCCCCCCATTTTTTTGACGAGAGAGTCGTAAATTTGAGTGCACGAGATTATGCGTAGTAGAGGTAGTAGATACAGCTTGGTAGAGTTTATTAGGCATCATTAACTTAACTTGATACTTAAATCCATACAATTTAAGAATAAACAAATAATATTAAACTCCGATGTTAAAATACGAAAGAATTGATCGGTAAATAACAGGATAGTATGTACAACTCAAGTGGTAGTATACAATAATAGTAAAATTCGACCCGTGTAACAGCACTGAGACTTACATAGTTATCAAATACCACAATTAATTAGCTACTTTAGCACCTTAAATATAATAAATTCATTTTCAAAAATGTGTCATTATCTTTTTATATAAATTAATAATTTAAAATGTTTACGTAAGATTTGAAATTATTTATTTTTGATTATATTTGATTTCCTTGTAAAACTTAAAATGCACCAATTATATTGCATTTCAAAGAATATTTTTTTTAAGTAAAGAGAAGGTTCAGGCCGGAGAAGTTATAAGTCAATCACAGGCGGGTAATTATCTGTAATTGCAATTTTTATTTGTAGAAGAGATCAATTCAAAAGTTGTGTAAATGAAATGCCTCATAATCGGGTTCGGTGACTTAAAAACTGTTGCCAATAATGCGTTTCGGTGTTATTTGCATTATCACAATAATTCAAATATCAATAATTCTTCCCTTTCACTCAAAACTTGTTATTGTCTAGCGCGCCAGTAGCATACTGCGTTGTGAGTACGCGAAGCGACAGCCATGGACGTGTGAATAAAGATAGGATTGGATCTTGCGTATCTCGTCGAGCTCTCGGTCAATATTATTTATTTTGCCTTCATTACGGTAACTCTTGATTATATAAAACTCTTTTCAGCTTTAGAAACGCAGGTTATAAATTTATTTTTATTAAATCATTATTATGATGCGTGCAAATTACATTCAACACTATTCATTCGTTTGACTGCAATTTTTAAAGTTTATATTTCTCATAAAGTGTATTCAGTCATTAATCGTCAGTTAAGGTTTAAGACCTTCATTGATCCGCCAGATAGTCGCATCGGGGTCCTACTTTACAAGAATGAAATCTTGTAATAATTATAATTAAAATCATTTGTAATTTTTTTTACTTCTCACCCCTTTCATTTTAATGGATGTAGCCTACTTATTTTCTTCCTTATCACAAAAGCATTCATTTTTCTTTCTAAACATTACACGTTACATATGCCACGCAATAAAACGCACGTTGTTACTTTGGTGAAGAGTCAATTATAAATGACTCTCCCAACGTGGACTTCATCAGTGGTTGTAAATAATCTAATATAATGTAAAAAGGTAGGCAAGAAATAAGAAATACGAAAGTAAGATAAGAATAATTTTAATCGTCTGCTTCTAAGAACTGGCCTGGGAATGTAGCTGGAAAGATAACAGATGTCAGCTTCAATTGTGATAAGACAATTTTTGTAGGAATTGAGGAGTTTGTATTTTTGGAATGAAAATCGGACGGTTGAATTTTGTTTCTATAAACTAATATTCTTGATGAGTTACCTGTCACCCTGATTCTTTTAACACTTTTGCCTTTGTATTGCTTATATTATTTTTGCAAAAAGCACTTAAAAAATAGGAAGTGTAATTCGTGATTGGATTGAATATATATCATAATTAATAAAATAATTAGTGGGAAGGGGGGGGTCCGGACCCCCCCCTTGGCTACGTCCCTGAACCTACTTATTTCTATTTAACCTAAATTTTTTTAAGGGTTTTGTGTTTTTTTACCTACATTTGTAGCAGTTTGTATAGTTACCAAATTCACAAATTAAAATATTCTCTCTTAGAAATTCTTTCTCATAATTAATTCACGTGCTACATTTTAAATTTAGGACTTGAGAAAAATAGTCTGAGTTAAATACTAATAAGCTCGTTTTATTTCTGCACAAAAAACTTACATGACCGCATATTTGATCTCGCTCTTTAAAAACTGTGCTGTACTGAACCGGGAGAGACTTGCCCCCTGTAACAATATTCATTTCCAATTCCAATTAGAAATCTGACTTGTTACTTTTTATTTGTCAAAAGAAAATTTAAATTGAAAAGCTAAAATTGATTGTATAATGAGCAAAATTATTAAATTTGTGAAAAAATTCATGAAAAATACTAGTTCAATATTTTATAATTCACAGTAAGAAAAAGAGATTAACAATTATTGAACACTAGAAAAACCCGTGGCTTCGCTCACGATTTAAATTAAACATACCCTATCACCCATCAATTATATAGTTTTGCTTTCCCATTTATTTTTCTTGTTGTGAAATCTACTTTGAACATATCAAATGTACTTCCATGAAGCAAAAAAAGTTTTTAGAAATTCGCTCTTAGTACGCAGGTCTGCTACGACAGGGGGTATTCTATTCCTGCATGAAGTGCCTGTCTATATAAAAAATGTGACCATATCTAACGCTCCACCAACAAAGCCCCAAATGGTGTTGCTGCCCTGGGTAGGCTCATGCCTAATATCGGCGGTTCTTCCTCTTGCAAGTGCTTTTTGCTTGTGTCGGCTGTCCAGTCGATCGTGCTATCAGGTGAAGAGGATTGCGCTCACACACTCAAGAAGCGAATTTAGAGACTGGCTCACCCAAGACAAATGCTGAGAAGAATTTATGGTTGTTTCTGCTTGACGCATGGTATCTGAGCTTGCCCTGATGATGATCATGGGGCACGATATAAGGAACGGCACCCTTGGCTTTTTCGACGGCACTGAATCTGCTCGCATATGTTACCCTTAATTAGAACTTTATTATGCACCCCCGTCGCAGCAGACCTGCGTATTAGAAATCCTATTTCTTATGAAGGCATACATGTTAGAGGAACCATAGAACATGGCTTGAAATTTTAGTCACTGTAAAAGATCATTTTCTTAAGGTTTTAGGGCGTACCTTGAACAAAAAATTACATACAATGCCACTCCAGCAATTATTAAAAAGTGTTGTCTTATGTTTTTAGACTCTATATTGAACAAAAAGATTGAATGAGCCGTCCCGGCAATTTTTAAAGTGCTGTAGATAAAATTAATTCTTTACAGTAGCACACTCTTCCTCTTCAAATAGCAGTTAGTTGTCATAAAAAAGAATTCCTTCAAGTATAAGTGATCAGTGATCACAGAAGTTCTTTAGTAATATCAATTATTTATTTTATTTTATACTTCATACCAGCATTTTATATAGTGTATTGCACTTAAAATATATTCAAAAGTCTTAATTCATTAACCATCTGGCACCAAGTAACAAATCTTCATAAAAACAAATACAATTAGATAGCAGAAATACCCCTCTTGCAGCAGACCTGCATACTTAGCGAATTTCAAGTGCAAATGAACACATTTCAATCTATCATATGTTTTTGTAAGCTCCATAAGAATAAAATTGGAAATGATTATGCAGGTTTACTGCAACAAGTCAGTTAAAATAGGGTGGTTTTATTCCAATATCTAGTAGATCTGAACTAAAAGAAGCCATGTAGGTAACAAGTTTTAACGAGATACGTTAAGAAATGAGGAAGACAGAATGTTTTGAATTTGCCTGAAGGATAACATTGGGAATGAGTATGCAGGTTTGCTGCCTCAAAAGTGGAAATATCGGGGATTTTAGACTAAACATTAGATCTCATCTAGTTGAAGCCAAAAATAAGTTTTATTGAGATGTTTAGAAATGAGCGAGATATAGAATTTTACTTATTTCCTATAAGGTTAATATTGGGACTTACTGTGTTTACCAATTACAATAAATCGGGAACCAATGGACATAGAGCAACGATTCAAAATACTAAATTATTTGTTTTTTGAGCTTAATTCAAAGGTGCTAACCAAAATTGGATTATTTTTATTTTTCTATGTGAAAATCCGGAAAAACCCATTTTTGAGGTGGTTTATCCCCCTTTACCCTCCCTCCAGTGGTTCGATCAGGCTGGTTTACGAACTCGTCCAATAAGTGCTTCCAGATTGTCATCAGTCAGTCAGTGATGCTCTCAATCCAGACTTATCAGCTCTAACTCTGAAAAAACTCGGCGATAGCGGTGACTAGCATAGTTGCTGTTCTTAGCGGTTACTTCTTTTTAAATTCTACGTAAATTAAATTTGCCAGAACTCCTTATTGCCAAAGACACTCTTCACTGACGGCTGTTTTCTATCAACTCTGCCCTGGAGCCCCTTTGCGCCTGTGACCCATCAAGTAGATCATCAGAGGCCCAAATAAAAATGATACAGCTTAAAGAATTTTTCTGTTCACAGGAAAATTGAGCAGTATTAAACATTTATATTTCTTTACTGACAGTGTAACAATAAACTTAAGTGAATCAGAATTGATAAGACTAAATAAATGAAGACTATATGGACTCTTCCGGAAAAACCAAATTGAGTAGGCTAAGAGAGATTACCTGACATGTCTGTTACCAAGTAGGGTTTATCCTTTATAAGTTAACTTTTACTTTAAATAACAGCAAACAACATACAAAACGATAAGTCAAAACATGGGCGGAAGGTGCAAAACTCATTATCGCCTCAGAAGAAGTGCTATCACAAGACTGTCAGACTCTGTATCAGCTGACATCTACTTAAAAGTTGTTGCCATCGCCACCCTACGTGCGCGCCCTACGGCCAGGTGGCTGTTACATGGTACAAGCAGCAGGTTTGTTATTCACGTGGCAAATATAAGAAGGACGACAACAAAAGTTTCTTATATAAAATTATGTTAGAGTCCAGTATCATGCAGTAAAAAAGCGAGTTTAAATGAAAAAATCAATGACTTTCCGTTCGATGTCAAGAGGGTGCTGTTTCACCTCTAAGGCGTGGGCGCAGGGGGACACGTTGCCCTGTCCCGTCGGGCCTGGTTATTTACAACACGATAAGTGATCTCAGAGTCGAGGATGGGGGATGTTGTGGTGCTTGGCTTGGGTTAGGGATGGGGCGGTAAGTTGGATATTTGTATGACCATATGACCACTAAAAATGTAATAGACAACTCGGAAACCAGTACAAAAACATACTTTTCACCTTGATCTTTCCATGTCTATTAAAAGCGGGTGATGGAATATCTTACCTAAGATTCGTATAAGTTCACATATTAATAGGCAAGCATGATTATTGTAACTATTTTTTCTCAGCTTGAGGGTCCTCTGTAGAAACAATCAAAAACCACTTTAAGAAAAGTATACTTTCCTGTAGATGTGCACAATCCCATTATAATTTGCTTTAATTTTTAGAAAACATAGATGAAAGAATTTGAAATTAAAAATTTAACATATACCAATGAATACATAAACGTTTGTGTATTCTTCGCATGTACCTTATGAGGATGCCAGATGGTTAATGTAAACAAAACAACTGGGAATTTCCAGTCAGATGTTTAAATTTCAATAAAATTCTCTATTTTCACCTCAAAGCCAAGATTAAACATCTGACTGGAAATTCCCAGTTGTTTTGTTTACATTAACCATCTGGCATCCTCATAGGACTAGGCTGAGTGCACCAGTGAATGACCACCCCAAAGTGAATGTCTGGTTTATCAACCAAACCCCTTTATTAAAAATTTTCTTTCCTAGCTACAGTAGAGCGCCGATTATCCGAACTAATTGGGGACAAGGAGTGTTCGGATAACTGAATATTTGGATAATCGAACATGAAAAGACAACATTTTAAAATTATATATGTAACGTAATTCATAGCAGTAAAAAGGCTAAAAAATTATCAAACAAAAATTATTCACGTAATTTGATTATGAAATCTATCAGAATACATTGATATCCCGGCGCAGCGGGAGTTTCGGTTGGCACGCGAATTTGAATTGCTTGAGAATCATGTTCAAAATATGAATTATTACGGCGTTCGGTATCATTCATTGGTTAAAATTCTTGGAGTGAAAACAATGTTTTAACATATTTAATGTCAAGTGTTCAACTATCTTTGTTTTTGATATTTATGCTGTTGTGACTATCCCTGCAAGGCTTAGCTGGATTTACATTCAATCTGTGTTTGATAAATATTTCAAATTTGTGCTGCAATTAAAGTTTAAAACTATTCTTCAGTTTAAAATTAATTCTATTAATCTACATGTTAGAGTTCATTTATTACTGAGGGCGGTCATAAATTAGAACGTAACAAGGGCTGAAACCAGTGAATGACTGGGAACTAGATACTGTCAGCCGTCATGCAGTGGGCTAAATACTGTCAGCCGTCATTCAGTGGGCTAGAATACTGTCAGCCGTCATTCAGTGGAGCTAGATACTGTCAGCCGTCATTCAGTGGAGCTAGATAGTGTCAGCCGTCATTCAGTGGAGCTAGATACTGTCAGTCGTCATTCAGTGGAGCTAGATACTGTCAGCCGTCATTCAGTGGAGCTAGATACTGTCAGTCGTCATTCAGTGGAGCTAGATACTGTCAGCCGTCATTCAGTGGAGCTAGATACTGTCAGCCGTCATTCAGTGGAGCTAGATACTGTCAGTCGTCATTCAGTGGAGCTAGATACTGTCAGCCGTCATTCAGTGGAGCTAGATACTGTCAGCCGTCATTCAGTGGAGCTAGATACTGTCAGTCGTCATTCAGTGGAGCTAGATACTGTCAGCCGTCATGCAGTGGGCTAGATACTGTCAGCCGTCATTCAGTGGGCTAGATACTGTCAGCCGTCATTCAGTGGAGCTAGATACTGTCAGCTGTCATTCAGTGGAGCTAGATACTGTCAGCCGTCATTCAGTGGAGCTAGAAACTGTCAGCCGTCATTCAGTGGAGCTAGATACTGTCAGCCGTCATTCAGTGGGCTAGATACTGTCAGCCGTCATTCAGTGGAGCTAGATACTGTCAGCTGTCATTCAGTGGAGCTAGATACTGTCAGCTGTCATTCAGTGGAGCTAGATACTGTCAGCCATCATTCAGTGGAGCTAGATACTGTCAGCCGTCATTCAGTGGAGCTAGAAACTGTCAGCCGTCATTCAGTGGAGCTAGATACTGTCAGCCGTCATTCAGTGGAGCTAGATACTGTCAGCCGTCATTCAGTGGAGCTAGATACTGTCAGCCATCATTCAGTGGAGCTAGATACTGTCAGCTGTCATTCAGTGGAGCTAGATACTGTCAGCCGTCATTCAGTGGAGCTAGATACTGTCAGCCGTCATTCAGTGGAGCTAGATACTGTCATCCGTCATTCAGTGGAGCTAGATACTGTCAGCCGTCATTCAGTGGAGCTAGATACTGTCAGCCATCATTCAGTGGAGCTAGATACTGTCAGCCGTCATTCAGTGGAGCTAGATACTGTCAGCCATCATTCAGTGGAGCTAGATACTGTCAGCCGTCATTCAGTGGAGCTAGATACTGTCAGCCGTCATTCAGTGGAGCTAGATACTGTCAGCCGTCATTCAGTGGAGCTAGATACTGTCAGCCATCATTCAGTGGAGCTAGATACTGTCAGCCGTCATTCAGTGGAGCTAGATACTGTCAGCCGTCATTCAGTGGAGCTAGATACTGTCAGCCGTCATTCAGTGGAGCTAGAAACTGTCAGCCGTCATTCAGTGGAGCTAGATACTGTCAGCCGTCATTCAGTGGAGCTAGATACTGTCAGCCATCATTCAGTGGAGCTAGATACTGTCAGCCGTCATTCAGTGGAGCTAGAAACTGTCAGCCGTCATTCAGTGGAGCTAGATACTGTCAGCCGTCATTCAGTGGAGCTAGATACTGTCAGCCATCATTCAGTGGAGCTAGATACTGTCAGCTGTCATTCAGTGGAGCTAGAAACTGTCAGCCGTCATTCAGTGGAGCTAGATACTGTCAGCCGTCATTCAGTGGAGCTAGATACTGTCAGCCGTCATTCAGTGGAGCTAGATACTGTCAGCCGTCATTCAGTGGAGCTAGATACTGTCAGCCATCATTCAGTGGAGCTAGATACTGTCAGCTGTCATTCAGTGGAGCTAGAAACTGTCAGCCGTCATTCAGTGGAGCTAGATACTGTCAGCCGTCATTCAGTGGAGCTAGATACTGTCAGCCGTCATTCAGTGGAGCTAGATACTGTCAGCCGTCATTCAGTGGAGCTAGATACTGTCAGCCGTCATTCAGTGGAGCTAGATACTGTCAGCCGTCATTCAGTGGAGCTAGATACTGTCAGCCGTCATTCAGTGGAGCTAGATACTGTCAGCCGTCATTCAGTGGAGCTAGATACTGTCAGCCGTCATTCAGTGGAGCTAGATACTGTCAGCCATCATTCAGTGGAGCTAGATACTGTCAGCCATCATTCAGTGGAGCTAGATACTGTCAGCCGTCATTCAGTGGAGCTAGAAACTGTCAGCCGTCATTCAGTGGAGCTAGATACTGTCAGCCGTCATTCAGTGGAGCTAGATACTGTCAGCCATCATTCAGTGGAGCTAGATACTGTCAGCTGTCATTCAGTGGAGCTAGAAACTGTCAGCCGTCATTCAGTGGAGCTAGATACTGTCAGCCGTCATTCAGTGGAGCTAGATACTGTCAGCCGTCATTCAGTGGAGCTAGATACTGTCAGCCGTCATTCAGTGGAGCTAGATACTGTCAGCCATCATTCAGTGGAGCTAGATACTGTCAGCTGTCATTCAGTGGAGCTAGAAACTGTCAGCCGTCATTCAGTGGAGCTAGATACTGTCAGCCGTCATTCAGTGGAGCTAGATACTGTCAGCCGTCATTCAGTGGAGCTAGATACTGTCAGCCGTCATTCAGTGGAGCTAGATACTGTCAGCCGTCATTCAGTGGAGCTAGATACTGTCAGCCGTCATTCAGTGGAGCTAGATACTGTCAGCCGTCATTCAGTGGAGCTAGATACTGTCAGCCGTCATTCAGTGGAGCTAGATACTGTCAGCCGTCATTCAGTGGAGCTAGATACTGTCAGCCATCATTCAGTGGAGCTAGATACTGTCAGCCATCATTCAGTGGAGCTAGATACTGTCAGCTGTCATTCAGTGGAGCTAGAAACTGTCAGCCGTCATTCAGTGGAGCTAGAAACTGTCAGCCGTCATTCAGTGGAGCTAGATACTGTCAGCCGTCATTCAGTGGAGCTAGAAACTGTCAGCCGTCATTCAGTGGAGCTAGATACTGTCAGCCGTCATTCAGTGGGCTAGATACTGTCAGCCGTCATTCAGTGGAGCTAGATACTGTCAGCCGTCATTCAGTGGAGCTAGATACTGTCAGCTGTCATTCAGTGGAGCTAGATACTGTCAGCCGTCATTCAGTGGAGCTAGATACTGTCAGCCGTCATTCAGTGGAGCTAGATACTGTCAGCCGTCATTCAGTGGAGCTAGATACTGTCATCCGTCATTCAGTGGAGCTAGATACTGTCAGCCGTCATTCAGTGGAGCTAGATACTGTCAGCCGTCATTCAGTGGAGCTAGATACTGTCAGCCGTCATTCAGTGGAGCTAGATACTGTCAGCTGTCATTCAGTGGAGCTAGATACTGTCAGCCGTCATTCAGTGGAGCTAGATACTGTCAGCCGTCATTCAGTGGAGCTAGATACTGTCAGCCGTCATTCAGTGGAGCTAGATACTGTCAGCCGTCATTCAGTGGAGCTAGATACTGTCAGCCGTCATTCAGTGGAGCTAGATACTGTCAGCCATCATTCAGTGGAGCTAGATACTGTCAGCCATCATTCAGTGGAGCTAGATACTGTCAGCCGTCATTCAGTGGAGCTAGATACTGTCAGCCATCATTCAGTGGAGCTAGATACTGTCAGCCGTCATTCAGTGGAGCTAGATACTGTCAGCCGTCATTCAGTGGAGCTAGATACTGTCAGCCGTCATTCAGTGGAGCTAGATACTGTCAGCCGTCATTCAGTGGAGCTAGATACTATCAATTGATTTTATTCTTATTCATAGTGTTTCATCACTTTTTGACGTAATTATTCAACCAAAAGAGACCAGTTATTTACTCGTGGAGAATTGGTAATTCACTGGAGCATTGACATAGTTTCTTTTAGTTAATATTGCAATCAGTAACTCTGATAGGGTAACTGATTCAACCTATATCTCTCAATCCTTAACCCATGAGCGGGTGCATGCGGAGTTTTCCTCCACATGTGTTTTTTTTTATTAAAATAAACGAGGATAATGGGTATCAGCAGTCGTGTCCAGCTTTGTACCTCACACGCCTCATTCCAGGAAGTCCCTAAAGCTATTTATATCTTCCCACACCGCTTTAGTACCTTTTTATTTGCAATTCAGTGATGCCGTGTCAGTTTGCGGAGTGCCCTCTCGCGTAACACGGACAGTGATTCCTTTCTATACTAGAAAATTACTTAGTATGTTCAATTGCATTATTTCACTTGTTAAGTTGAAAAATTAATTTTTTTAACGATGAAATGTGATTCCTAATGAAGTTAGTTAACATTTAAATACAATATGTAAAGTGATACCCAATCTATTCTAGAAAATTACTTACTCAATTGAATTTTACACCTATTAAGGTGAACAATTAATTGTATCAACGATGAAGTGTGATTTCGTAATGAAGTTTATCAACATTTAAATACAATATTTCGGTATAAAACAAGTAAAAAGATTTCACCGGTGAAACGCCCGCTCAAGGGTTAAAAAAATAAATTAGCTTATTTGTACAGTAAAATGTACAACTATAATAATGAAACAAGGGAGTAATGTCAAATTGACATGAGATATTGTCCTTAACCAATGATTCCTTGGTATACTCGCTCTATATTTGGAAAAGATCAGAAATATCATATTCAAATGTGTTCCATTTGCCTTGTGTTGTTTGAAATTTAAATCTATGAAAGGGAGGAAATGTTTATTTGTTTGTTGAGTGAAAATGTTGGCACCCGAGCTTGCCAGGCGACAATTTTCACTAGGAAGACAATGTGCTTTACTCTTGAAATACACACAACATTTTTCACTCACCTACAATAATAAATATTCTGACCATAAAAATTTGTTTAATTAACTTAGTAAGTAATAAAAATGTACATTTGGTTTCGTTCTTCTAATAGCACCTGCATCCAGGTAGCTGCAACCATGCATGACCCAGCGATCAGCTGATTGTTGCAACGTTCCTAAAAAAGAATGTTGATAGCACACGTAAAAAGCTGATAGTACATATAAATAAGTATACTCCTGTCGCAGCATACCTGCGAACTCAGCGAATATCCTTAGGATTTATTTTGTATATGTGAGCATTCAACTTATTTGAAGGAAAGTATTGTTTGAATATGTTAAGTAAATAATATACTAAAAACGTACATTTAGTCATTTAAATATAAAAGCTTTAAACATGAGGAAACACGAGAAAAAATTAACAAAGAGACCACATTGGTTTTCATTATTAATACATACACTTTTGTATTTTATATAATTCTTAGTCTTTTAATTTTTAATAACTTTAATCTTGTTATAGTATAAATGTCAACAAACATATAATTAATAAATTCAAAACAAACAAATAACTCAATCTCATGAAAAAATTGAATTCAACCATATGGTCAGTTTTGTAATTAAAACATCCCAGTTGCAACAGACCTACATCTTCAGCCAATATCAATTAAACATAGGGGAAAGTCGTCTGCTATCGGACAGCGGCCGGTATCGGACAGAACCAGTTTCAGGAAAATTACGTTAGGGGCAGCAGCTGTCAAGCCGTCAGTACAACCACCTAAATGAGCAAGTCGGGCCATCGCCATATTGGACAGTTACTGTACACGGCTTTTGTTGTGGTTAGAGTTTTTTGTTTTTTTGAGTTGGGACACGTGCACGGATATAGTTTTCCCAAGCTGCTGCATCGATTGAAGTAAATGATATTGGTCATAGTTGATTTTAAAATACTTAGTATACTTTATACAAAGTAAAAACGACGTTTAGGTCCAGTCGCATTGTGGACTGCGGCTTGACAGCCATTATAAACTGTGTTGTCTGGCGGCTGGTATCGGACAAACTGCAATCGGGTGGTATCGGACAATGTAATGACCACTTAAATTCACAGATTTTTTTGGATTCTTTGATTTTTTAGGGAACATGGGGAAAATAAGAGGGAATTATGATGTAGTGTCCATTAAATTGGCAATAGACTAGGTTTTGTCCAAGGAAATAATAATACGGACTGCAAGTGAGAGGTTTGGTGTGCTGAGGAGCAATCGTTTAGGAAATAAAGAAATTATCGGAGAAAGATCATTTAGGAAATAAATACATTATAAATTTATTCAATTGTATGATTTAATATCCACCAAACCTAAATTTAGTACTATTTTAGGTCTGTCCGATACCACCCTCCAAAAATTGGAAGTCACATTTTGTAAACAGGTAAACTTTTTAAAAAAATAGTATGTTGTTATTGTCATTATTATAAATAATTTAAACCAATTGCACATGAAATACTGAAGTATTATTTGACGCATAAGGTAGTTACTTATCGTAATCCTTAAACCGAGTAGTCAAAAAAAAGCTAAGGTGTCCGATACCTGCCGACCTTCCCCTACTATCAATCCTCATCATTGTATTCATACCATATATTATGCTAAATTTTCAGGCAGTTTAGACCAAGACATCCCCCCACCAAATGCTCATACTTTCTTTATTAAATTTAAAAATAATTTGTATTTTTTGATATAGTATACATTTTCTGCAAAATCCTGATCAATGAACTCTAACTATTCAAAATAAACACAATTTCATGGGCGGACTTCTGGGGGTGCCAGGGGGTGCCCGGCACCCCCTGATTTTTGCTGGATTGTTCGGTAGAAGATGGAGAATCAATTTTCTACATATCTTTGAATATCCTATTACATAAATTACAACAGGGTTGTTGTCAAATAAAATGAACAGATATTTATAGGAGTGTGCTAGCTAACGGATATTTGAAAAGGAGTTTGATATTTGAATTTGAGCATACAATACTTCATAAGTGAGGTGACCTGGCACCGTGGCACCCCGAAAAATGAAGACCTAAATCCGCCCATGAATAAAATAATCATCACCTGAAAATTTAAACATATGTTCAGAATTGTATTTTTTTAAATAACTTAAATCAGGATGGCTATACTTTTTGGAGGGAAAAATTAAAAATAATATTGGACAACGTACTGTGTTTAGCACATCCAATATTATCCAATATCTAAGCAACGGATTGACGTAGAACATTAATTCAAAATGCTTAATTGTTTGGTTTTTTAAGCTGAATTCAATTTTGACAATTAAATTTAAAAATAATTAGTAAAAAGGTGTTAAATGTTGAAAATAAATTTGATTTTGTCAAAAAAACCTTCTTGGAGTAAACCGATCTTGCTGGTTTTTGAACTTGAAGTCATGAATGACGCTTTACACGTTGGTTCCAAATTTCATCATGATTGGACCTTTTTTGCAAAAGTTATCGCGCCTACGGACAGGTATATATATATATATATATATATATATATATATACATATATATGAAAATGAACGAACAGTGTTTTTGGGGTCTAGGGACCTAAAAATAAAAAAAATAACATGGTCCCGTGCTTAAGTCTCACCGTGCTGCCTACGGTAATAGCTACTTCCCTATAGGGGAAATTCGCTAAAAATACCATTAATTTACATCACCTGTTTTAAATTTTACTTTCACATGTTTTGTTAGTAAACAAATCTAACTCAAATTCTTTCAAAATCCCTGACATGGGTACCTTTAAGACGGTCCCAGGGCTAAGCCCTGAAAGTTATCACGAAATTGAAGGTGTATAAACCTACTCCATGAAATTCTACATGTATCTACCAAGTTTTGTAACCATCGGTCTAGCGGTGTCTGAGTTTATCAATGCTATATATATATATATATATATATATATATATATATATATATACCAACATCCTCTTTTATACTTATAGATTCATCTAAAAACTAAATGGTTCAAGTTTTTACATACCCAGTGTTCCAAGGGTGCACTGTGATCCCGGAGAGACAAAAACTGCTGCTGATTTACCTTTACTCCTCCCACATAGACCAATGACCTGCACCTTACTTGAACTATTTAGCTGTACATGCTTTTTTAAACAAACTACGACTTGTATGCCACTTCTGACACTTCATCAGTTAATTTTTTTTTAACATTAAATTTTATATATTTTTTATATAATTACAAAATTGCTACACATTTTACATTCATCCAACATTCAACAGCACAGAAATCTCACACAAAAATTTATACAAAACACATTGAATATAATTCAGTATATGCAAATAGAAAATTGAAACAAAAATGTATACCTTACTGACGGCAATGCCTCCAAGCTGGCAGCGGCACGACACACACACACACGACCACTCGCACTCACACATGCTACTCGAATGAGTATTGCCAGTAGAGCAAGTGGAGGGGGAGTGGCCATATCCCCACCGGGCACAAGTTGACGTCAGCCAGTTTTCGACCCGTCTCCATGGTGTATCTCGGGAACATGATACGGGCATAAGCTTGAGCGTTTCCTCCAGGCACCATAAGGGCACAAGTACAGCAATTCCAAAAAAATACAACACGCCCCTAGCTGCAGTGGGAGCAGGACACATAGCCCACAGCTAGAGTTTCTTCCAAGGAGATTGACAGGCGCATGGATCTTAAGACCATTTGATGGACCCTGAACGCGGGAGCTTCTGCAACAGACAGAGCTGGAGTGGGTTTTTCGGCTATTTTTTGTTTAAAATATGATTTTTTAAAGGTATCCAAAATTGCCTGACATCAAAACTGCTCTGATTAATAAGGTGTTCATGTAATTTTATTAATGCCCCTTCAACAAACTTTCTTTTGTAGTAATGAGATTCATGGTGTAGCATTTTTACCTCTTCAATTTATGTATGTATTTACATATACAATTTACAAGGTTGAGCTAAAGCATACAATATATTAAATAAAACTCATTGGGTATAAACCCTTTGCTATCAGATAGGATATTTGCCGCTACTCTTCAGCGATTGCATGGCTAGCTCTACTGGCCGCCACCATTAGCGCGCAGAAGTCGGATTTTTTTCCAGAGCAATCGTCCTATATGATCAGACGGCCAACGAACAGTCCTAGCTGACAACATGAAATCCACTGAACTCTCGAGTATTCACTAGGACTGGCCAATAAGTGCCAATAACATATGTTTTTGTTTGTTTTTCTAAATTTTTCATGATGCTTGTAGAGTGCTGCAACCTAGTGAGGAGTAATTAACTAAATGATCAGCAGGCTTGCATCATTCTATCGTAATATTCCCCTATGCCAACATTGAAGATTTTCAATGAAAACAATTCCAAGCTGCCGGGTGTGAAAACACTTCTGAGTTGACGGGAGCGAGCCGCCATCATGCAGAGAACTCACAATTCCTATGTTTGAAATTCATAACTTGACATACTAAAACTTCTAAATGAAAAAATGCATTTGATATAAATGTGAATTTTATTAAATAAATGAAAGTTAACCCACCTAATAATAAAATAATGCCTTTGTTGACATTAAATTTTAGTTATCGTGATTACTTTAAATAGTTGTGCTTTTGAATTTAGTTGCTCTTTCTATAACGATTACTTTTGCACTAGAGTTTTAAAATTTCACGGCTAAATTAAGATTTATTCACCGATTTTTCTTTAGACTGCTTCTTCTTAGTTTTGTATACAAACCCTCCTTAGCACTTAACCTGTACATAATGATTTGTTAATGTACGATTTCTAGTTGAAAACCAAAATTGACTGACAAACTAACAATAGAGGTATAAAAAATGGTGACCCAGTTATTGATATCTAGTTGAACTCTTTGTCAATTCCCATGTAATGGAATTCTAAGTGTATACGTTGTTTATTCCTTTTGCATCAGGGTCCACCCGAAACCCTCCCGCGACCCGATGGTCACTCTTTGGGAACCGCTGTTCTACACTTCTTTCCAGTGGCAATTTTGGAAGTCCATTTTCCCATGATACAGCTTTAAATGTTAAAAAATATATCACTTTTTAAACCAACTACCAACTCAAGTTATTGGACCTGAAATTGGTTCAAATTTTTCAAATAACATCATCAAGGAATTTAACATTAAATTAAAATTTAGATGTAAAGTAATTTCATTGCGCAGAAAATCAAAAATCCTGCGTTCACACAATTAATTTAGCTGAATATTAATTACAATGAAGTCTCGTTGTTATGGCTGTGATAATTTCCTGGGATTATCAGTGGGATTAAATGTGTTGAATGACTCCCTTAATAATGTTGTTTTTAATCTTCTTCAGAATACCAGAAGAAGATCAAACTTCAACACTGCTGGAATCCGTTGACGGCGTCAATGTCTTGAACGTTGACTTAGGTTTTGGTGGTTTGCCATCTTCAGCACTACTAAAGTAGTGCTGAATTTGTTAATAAATACAATAGAGCAAAGTTGTATCTAAAAAGCTCACATTACCCAGAACTTTTGAAAAATTTCAAGGAAAATATTAATTATTTGTTAAAATTTTCCTTAAGGACACAAATACAAAGAAAAGGGCTGGACAGCAAATAGAATTGTTTTTATTTACAATTGTTTATTTAACAACAACTGAGCAGCGTGTCTCTACTAGTACTACTAAACATAAAATAAAAGATGGAAAAGAAAATGTTCATTTATTTATTATACTACCTACCGTCGTATATGTCTAAAGTTTGTTCATTGACCCCTATAAAGTTATTTCTTTTGTATGAAAAAGTTCAAATAAATGATCCAGATGTGTTTGTTGAGTGAGTCACCCCTGTACCCCTGCTTCAGTAATTGGTAGAATTCACCATCCTATCCTTTTTGAGGAATTCTTCGGATCAAGATTTTTTTGTTAGATTGCACTTGTCAACGCCTTCAAGAGACCAGAGCAACTTACCATCACTAATGAAAAGAGGTGTTTGCCCAGTACAAAATGAAGGGGATTTAAGATACCTAATGATTGGTCGCACAGTTCCAGTTTTCTGGGACTGTGTACGTTCTGTGTAATGCATTATTTATGGATAAATAAACGTATTATTCATTCATATTCATTCATAATACCTCTCTCCTTAAAAACTTGACAAAAATCAGTAAAAAACATTGTAAAACCATCAAACAAGCCTCTTTTTCATCATTCTGTAAACGAAAATAGCCTGATACCTTACACTACAGCTAAGATTTACAAAAATTCTCCATTTCCTTACATCAAAACAAAATCATGATCAGCTGTCTTTTTCTGATCTAAACATTACTTTTCATCATACTGACACATATAAACATCACTGTTTTCAGTTCTTTTTTGTTGGCTCGAAAGGTACCATCCATTTCCGTATACGGTATACCAGTCCAAAAACCAGACCTTTGATTTACAAGCTCATTTGAAAAAGAAAGGTAATATCTAGCGATTGTGCAGTGGGCAGAGTTTTGACACCACTTTTGGTTTGGTTTTTAATAATTACAAAACAATTTTTTTTGTTTTTTTTTCACTGAAATATCTAATTTACAATCTCTGTAATCGCTAGATAATTTTGTGCTCTCTTTAAGCTATAGTCATCGATTTTGGTTGAGCGGTCGAATCTGTGCCGAATTCGAAAGTTACAAAATTTTCTTTACGGAAGCAATACGCGATTTTCGTGACTGGAACCCCCTCCGTCCTGTACACCAGAAGAACTTTAACCCTCGTAAAATGAATGGGTTCCTCATCCACCCATTCATAACTGTAAATTGTAAAATAACCCGAACATCCATAAACGTCACCGCGGCGGCAATGGCCCGGTCACACGACATCGGCGAATAACTCACAGCATTCCTGGTAGGGACGATCCGATACTTTCGATACTACGTATCGATACTTTTCTTTCGATATTCGCAGTATAATATAATATCGAATAATAACGATAATATCGAATGATTCGATACGATACCGATACTGCGAATATCGAAAGAAAAGTATCGATACGTAGTATCGAAAGTATCGGATCGTCCCTACCAGGAATGCTGTGAGTTATTCGCCGATGTCGTGTGACCGGGCCATTGCCGCCGCGGTGACGTTTATGGATGTTCGGGTTATTTTACAATTTACAGTTATGAATGGGTGGATGAGGAACCCATTCATTTTACGAGGGTTAAAGTTCTTCTGGTGTACAGGACGGAGGGGGTTCCAGTCACGAAAATCGCGTATTGCTTCCGTAAAGAAAATTTTGTAACTTTCGAATTCGGCACAGATTCGACCGCTCAACCAAAATCGATGACTATAGCTTATCGTGGTATCGAAAGAAAGTGAATAGTATAGTTTCAAAAGTATCGAATGAATATTAAACGCGTCAGGAAAGAGAAAATTAATAAAGTAATCTGCCAAAAAATGATAGAAATTTAACTAATCCTCCACGTTGTGTTTTTTTGCTCCTTACTTTATTGTATTACTTACTGCAGCTTCTATTACTTCTCTCTATACCGTACCGTACTATCACGGTGTAATACACCATGCCGTACTATATGGCTCCTCCGTTGTTATTAATTTGTTTCTTCCGTCTGCTAGGCCGGCCAGCGTCTGGATGTTTTGTTTCGTAACTTCAGAACGCAATTTCGGTGTTTAGTGATTGATCAGATAAAGTTTAGTTTACTGATTGTGAAATGGCTCCCAGAACAAGTAAAAATTGGAATCGTTTTTGAAAGAAGGACATCAAAAATGTCGCAACATGTAAGCTGTGTTCCTGAGACGTTAATTCTCAGGAAATACAACCAACCTCAATGGAACTCGTGAAAACTAACCATGGAAAAGAAAAGAACATGAAACATTCCAATTAACAGTTAAAAACAAATGCGAACTTAATGATTTTTTAATTTTTTCTGGTATCTTCTGATCCGACACCAATACTTACGTTACCGATATTTTGGATCCGATAATATGGGTATGGGGATAATACAGGGTGTTTTTTTTAAACGCAACCCATTTTTAAGACTGAATAATTCACATATAAATATGAAATAAGTATTGTTTTACGGTTCTCTACGTTTTATACACTCTATTATTTAATTTTGATCACATTTAGTTCACCTTATTTGCTCAAAAAATCCGTCAGTGGCATTTGTATGAAGTTATGCTCCCTCTATCAAATTCCCGAACACGTGTTGCTAGGTACCTGTTTGCATTACATTTGTTTTGTTTGTTATGAGGTACTGAATATGCTGTGACTTGTTTTTTTAGGCCTTACCTAGTATGTATCCCCAAAGAACATAATAATATAGTGGGGTCAAATCCAGGGATATTGGGGGGAAATAATCCTTCACCGATAAAATCAAGTTTTGGGTTGCGTTTTAATGTGTGTGTTTTAAGCACGATAACTCACGTAAAAATGGTCCGGTCTGAATGACATTTTCCACAGACATGTAAAAAAGTATTATTCACGAAAAAAATTCACAAGATATTCAGCACCTCAAAACAGACATAACAAATTTCATGCAAGAAATTCAAAGAGGTACCCTGCAACACATGTTCGGGAATTTGATGGAGAGAGCATACCTTTATACGAATGCCAATGACGGACTGTTTGAGCGCATAATGTAAATAAAATGTGATCAAACTTAAATAATAGGTTGTATAAAATATAAAGATCAATAAAACAATCCTCATTACACATTCATATGTGCATTATTAAATCTTAAAAATGGGTTGCGTTTTAAAAAAAACACCCTGTACTAGTATCGACACTTTTCTTTCAATTAAACGAAGATGTTGTGGTCCGTGCGCCGATTACACGTGACGTAGTTGAAACGTGGTCCGTCGGGCTGCACTTATTTGCGGTGTCGCAGGAGCGCTTTCGGTTGATAATGGCGAAAGGCAGAAAGCGCTCCTGCGACACCGCAAATAAGTGCAGCCCGACGGACCTCGTTTCAAGTACGTCACTTTTCTTTCAGTAATGATTCGATACCAAATATCGGATCGAAGTCGGTAACGGAACGTCCCTAATTCCTGGCGGGTCGGCGGCGATATATTACCACCGTTTAGCGCTCTAGCCCCCTGAGTCACCCCCCCCCCCCCCACTGAGCACAGATGACCCTGTCGTCACCCCCCCACCCCCCCCCCCCACTGGTCACAGATCGGTGGCTGCTAACGGCGCGCGGTGATCTCTGACCCCGACTGTTTGTCTTGTACACGTGGTTTTAGCAATCCAGGGAACAGGGGTTGATGAAGTGGGCGGAAGGACAAATCTGACGTTCTGGGTTTTGAAATTTAGGGGAGAAGATTTTAAGTTTTTGGATTGAAAACTCAAGTGTTCATTTTTTTTATTTCGAGTTAACACATACTACTTTTAAATTACCCGAGATTGGCGTATGCTCGGATTAAACGAAAATGACAGCCATTAATTAATTCGGTTAGAATCCGATTTTTAGCTGAATTCAGTGGTACATACGAAACTTTATTAACTTTGATTTTCTATGTGAAAACTTCAAAACCCCATTTTTAGGGATTTTAACCCTGTGGTTTTATCCCCACTTACCACTCTTCCAATTGGGCGGTGTGGTATAATATTTATTTTTATTTTTTGTTCTAAAAGAACATAATAGTAAAGAAATAATTGTATATTTTAAGAACGAAAATTCTTTGTTAATATTATGTTTATTTTAATCATACATATTGACGTTAACATTAAATCTACATAACCATAAAGCCGCATGTCTAACTCACTCACTCATTCACTCACTCAATGACTCACTTTAGCGGATGGGTTTTTTACCATCTGGGGGGACTTCGAAACAAAAAGTAATTGTCTTAGTCCATATTATCCTCATCTTTAACTGTTTATGCGGACTCGTTCGCTAGATCGTCATTAACACTAATTAATGACCATAAACTAACATGAATTAATTAACACTAATTAATTAATAGTCATCTGCTTCTCATGTGTTTCGAGAAATTTATGGGAGTTTTCATATCAAGCTCATCAATCTGGTGTTGCAGTGTAGTTTGATTTGCGATTTTAGAAAATTTCTTGTAAATCAATAATATTACATACCCAAGCAGGGAACAAAATTATAAAAAAATATTTACTTAAACAAATACTTGTTTTAAATCATTGATCAATAATTTTATGATAATTTTAAATGTTTAGACTTGACGCAAAATTAAATTTATAAACTACTTGAAAATCTTGAAAAAAAACACATTCAAACAACACATTAGAACCTGAGATCACATTTTTTACTAAAAATGTATTGCAAGAAATCAAATGTAATGATAAATTAAGTATTATATCTATCTCTGATGCTTCTGACCTAGTTGATCACTCGTTGAATAGCAGCTATGACACTGAATCACTCAGTGTCATAGCTTCTAAAAAATACTCAACAAGTATTTTTGGAACTGGAATGAACCACTTGGTATTATTATTTAAAAAAACGGACAATTGTTTAATCTCCTGACATCGTCAAACAGTTTGGTTTTTATTTTACATTTTTAGTTATAAGATCTTTGTTATGGAAAAAAACCATACGTCCCAGTCAAGAATTAAGTATCAGACAAACTTTCGGTTTGGCAAAAATTTTGCTAATTTCACTAATCTGTCATTCATACTTGGTTTAAAATACCTACCTGGGTAGGTCGCCATTTCAGCTAATGTATCTAATGTATGTATCTAATATATACAGGGTGTTTTTTTAAACTCAACCATAAACTATTTTACCAGTGAAGGATTATCCCCCCCCCCAAGAACCCCGGATTTGGCCCCACTATATTATTTTCTTTGGGGATGCATAATAGTAAGCCTACGAAAACAATTCACATGATATTCAGCACCTCAAAACAAACATAACAAATTTAATGCAAGAAATTCAAAGAGGTGCCTTGCAACACGAGTAAAAGAATTTGATTGAGAGAGCACAACTTTATACAAATGCTAATGGCGGACTGTTTGAACACACAATGTAAACTAAATGTGATCAAACTTAAATAATATGTTGTATAAAATGTTAATATTAACAAATCAATACTCATTTCATATTTATATGAGCATTATTCTATCATAAAAACAGGTAGCGTTTAAAAAAACACCCCGTATTTTTGCATCTAGACGTCTCAGTTACAGCTTATGGCTTTTCCTCTCGACAGTCATATCGGAACAATATACGGAATATTATTCGGTCTACCAACTTATTACTGAGAAATACTCAAAATATTCTTTGAAAAAAGAATGCAAAATTATTTATGGGACAAGAGTTACATCAAAAAACCTTCCTCTTGCATTTTTTCCTAAAAATTAATTAATTGATAACACAAACAAACAAAAGAAATTTTAACAATTTAAATTGACATAAATCAACAAATCCTCAGCTTTCATCAGTGACAGAAACACCATTTCCACTCGGGGACCGCTATTCTAAAAAACCTGGGAAAACCCTAACACGCAGAAACGTGAACCCAGTTTAAAAAAATGCACCCAGGGTGGCTGTTTTAGACATAATTTTAAGTTTGTTGCACACCATTTCTTCTCAACAACCATTACAACAAACAACATGCTTCAAATGTCTTGAGGTACAGTTGTATGAGGGTACAAGGGACCACCGCTTCATATTTGCACATATACATTTTACAAAAAAACCAATTTTGCATGAAAAATTTCATAATACAGGGTGCGGCAAAAGTCAGCGTACCGAAAATGCAGTTAAACTATTGCTAGTATTAACAGTATTATTTTAATGTACCTGTTAGAGAAGCTGCTCAAACTGACCACCATCATTGTCTATACACTTGTAGCACCTTTTTGACACTGTTTTACAGATTTTGTTGCATAGTTGTGGTGTGAATAAAACATCAAAATGTTTCGTTATAAATTCTTTTAAATGTTCTAAACTTTAAGGTTTCTCGGAAAACACGTGTTCTTTTAACAAACCCCATATACTAAAATCGCACGGAGTTAAGACTGGCGACCTAGCAGGCCAATCAATAGTTCCTCTTCCTCATATCCATTCATCGAAGTTATCATTTACATAGGCTCGAACATTAAGGACGTGGTGCGAACATTAAAACCATTCATAATAAAAGTTAATATAACAAGCACTACACTCGCCACCTTAACTTGTCTGTCACAAGTGGTATACTAACAAAACAAACATTCATCGATAAAGAATATACGAAGACAAAATAAACCATAATTATATGATAAGATAAGATAAGGAGTGACAATGTATTAGCGCGTGAGATAAACAATTGCGCTCACCGGCCTGCAGCGGTACGCTGCTGACTTTTGCCGTACCCTGGTACTTCAATGTTTTACTTGGTTACTTAACTATTTTTATGTCTTAATTTAGTGGTAAGGGTTACATTATTGTCCAAATTAAAATATTGTCCAATGGCAACTTCAAACATCCATGCGAGCCTCATTTGGAACTGTCCCTGAATCGCTCGCCTTCCTGTCGTCAGTAACACTAATCAATGACACAGGTGCTTGTCAGGTGTTTTGAGAAGTTTTGTAATTTTTCTGTCTTTCTTGCAATTGCACCTATTAACATTTTCATTAAAATGTGGTCCTTCAGCAAATTTACAACAAGAAGGAATTGTATTTTGACATGGTTCAAAGACAAAAATCAGCACCAATAGTAAAATAACAATATAGTATTGTGGCCATACTTAAATGTTTCTAGACTTAATGAAATTAGTATAATTTCCAAGAGTCAACACTTTGATCAACGTATTGACAATCTTCAAATTCACAGTTTTATAAATTCTAGAGTTTTATAAAGAGGGTGGGTCTATTCCTGTATATACATTTTTTATTAAATTTATTTTTTTACAAAGTATGAAAACTGACAGGGACATCAGATAGTTTTTTTTGTAAAATATCACACCTATTCTGATAGTTAATTGATTTAGTCAACCTTAACTTGGACTGTTCTATCGTAAAATTAATCCTCGTGTCATTTGCATGACATTGTTTTAAATTCATACCGGGTGTCTCACCTAAAGTGAACCAATAGCTAACTTTTTTATTATAAATCTGACAAATAACTTCTCATGGGGGACTTCCCTTAATTTTTAACGCTGCTTTTTGGAGTCACTTTGAAATTTAAAAATATGGCTGCCATTTTCCAATATGGCGGACAACTTTGATTTTTCTTATGGAACACCCGATATTCTATGGCGTTTTTGGATTCTACGCTTAATTTTAAGAACTTTTTATGCTTTCTCATTTTTCTAAAATCAATGGTTCAGGAGGTATGAGCAGTTAAAGTTTAATTTTTCCCCATTTAAAATGCATTGTGTCCATTTAACTATGCCGTCCCATGCATTTCTTATGGAGTAAAAGCATATTCAAAATAATACATTTCAACGAGTGAATCCCGACTACAAATTATTTTATCATTAACTCTCATCTAAACTCACATTTTTAGGCACTGCTATTCTTTGGTATCTTTTATTAAACTCAACCGTTTTCGATATACAGACTACCAACAATTTCCCAATGCATTTTAAAGGGGGAAAATCAAACTTTAACTGCTCATACCTCCATTACCATTAGGTTTATGGAAAAATTAGAAAGAATAAAAAGTTCCTAAAATCAAACGTAAAATCCAGAAACGCCATAAAATATAGAGTGTTCCATAAGAAAAATCAAAGTTGTCCGCCATATATGTGGAAATGGCGGCCATATTTTTAAATTTCAAAGTGACTCCAAAGAGCAGCGTTAAAAATAAAGGGAAGTCCCCCATAAGAAGTTCTTTATCAGATTTATGATAAAAAAGTTAGCTATTGGTTCATTTTAGGTGAGACACCCGGTATATTTCCTGTTAAAAATTAGACCATATTGTGCCGGGCAACCCCTCCAATCAGGTAGCCTGCTCAACTTATGTTGAGTCGCCCTTTAACAGCCTCTTTGACTATATTGATTTAAGATGAAGAAACAGCCAATTAAGATCAAATTAAGATTTATTTTACAAAAACAGTGAAAACAGAAAGTCAGAATTTGTTAATCGCAAAAGTATCTCTTCAAGTGGAGGATGGAAGGTACGGCCCGCGCTATTCGCGTCGTCATCGCAGTAGTCGCTGAGCGGTCCCGGAAATGGAAGACAAGATCCACCTGGACATTGCTGCAGTCTGCCGGAAGCAGGCTGCCCCGACCTGAAATCAGAGGGGCAATAACTGCGGGAGGTGGAAAAAATAATATACGGTAACCGGGGTTGTCCCGTATTCAGCCTCAAGGAGCTATATGGGTACATAATTTATTTTGAAAGAAACAGTTTCATATTTTACTCAACTAGTGATCATGTTTAAGCTAAGTATTTTTCTTGAGGATAGCATAGCAAATTACATCATTTAAGGGATAACCTACAAGCTAATTATACAGTCATAGAACTCAATAATATATTCTGGCATTTGGGGTTAGTGGGGGGTGCGAATAAACCAGTCTTATACTAAGGATTCTTGATTCTTGGATTTTGATTCTTGATTCCTGATTACCTAACATTCCGATTTTTCGGGTCTGCCGCCAGTTTTTACGGCTGTGTCCCGGCGTTCCAAGAAGAGCCCTTGGGACGAAAAATTGGCCCGATTTTCAGACAGCCATTAAAATTATTCTGGAAATTCATGAAATAGTTGTTTGTAAGTGTTGAACTGTACTGAATAAAGTTTAATTTGAACGAGTATTTTGAATTTCTAAAAGAATGGAATATTACTAATTTACTGGGTATCAAACCCCAATTTCAAAAATTAAATAATAAAATATTGTTTAATATTAATTTTGAAATAATTCTTATCTAAACATTTTAATTTTAATCCGAACAAACAAAATTGTTTAATCAGTGATAAAATGTTTTATCCTTACAAATAATATACTTTAAACTTAAGCCCTCTTTAGCTTGCCTTGCTAATGTAAAAAACATTAACGTACAATTAAACATAATTTAAACATTTTAGCATTTTTATTTCACTTTTAAAATCCGCTTTTTATAGGCTTCATAACAAGACTTTTGTACCCTATAAAACCCCCCTCCCTAATAGAGCTTCTCCTGTCAAAGTCCGATTTTACTCAACCAAATTATTGCACCCCTCATGTTGTTAGTCCTTGAAAAAAGTGCAATTTGTGAAAACTTGTAAAAATGAAATACTAATAATTTAATAACAATCTATAAAATTACTTCATTTTTGATGAAATTTTAAACAAGTTATTATGAAGAAGACGAGACTCAAAGCAAACGATTAAATGATTCTCGACAATTCTTGGCTATTGCTATAGATTTAAAGAAACCCGGTCCAATAACTTTGTATACTGAACAATTTTTAATAAATGTGTGTGAATGAAAATAGTTTGAATGTGTGTGATTTGATCGTCTTCCATTTTGCACAATTTTATAGACTAAAACTTATTTACATTTTTGCGTTGTGCATTTTATAAATGTAATTTTAAAATACCAAGGGTATCTCAAGGGTATTTTATATCTCAACTTGTGAAACATGACAACCATTATGAATTCGTACAAAGATACTTGATACATTGTACTCTGAACCAAAATAGATTTATAAGTTACCAAATTCCAACAGCAATTTAATGTTACTGTACCTACTAAGTTTCAGTAGTCTGAAAAGACCTTCAGATAGAAAACAAAAGGTTTCAGGTAGGAATGTTTGCAGTATAGGAACTCTTTTTTGCTCCCTTTTCCCTAAATCTATCTATATCTATCTATCTATCTTCTATCTATACTATAAAGAAGAGGTGGTTTCTGTATGTATGTATGTATGTATGTATGTATGTATGTATGTATGTATGTATGTATGGGATAAGTGAACTCGAAAAATACTGAACCGACTGGGTTGAAATTTCACACAGAAGTAGATCTTGAACCTGTGAAACATATAGGCCTATTCACTTCCTTAAATCCCCTCGGGCTACGCCCCGTGAACGTCCTTAGCTTCAATGTCTACATTTTATAAGGATGTAAACATTCAAATACCGAAATGTAAACAGCTGAGAATACTAAAATTTGACAGTTCTAATAGCAGAAGTAAGATCAGCTGTAATTTTGATCGTGAGTCGTGAGCGAAGCCACGGGCAACTGCTAGTACTATTATAAAGAAGAGGTGGTTTCTGTATGTATGTATGTATGGGATAAGTGAACTCGAAAAATACTGAACCGACTGGGTTGAAATTTCACACAGAGGTAGATCTTGAACCTGGGAAACATATAGGCCTATTCACTTCCTTAAAAATCCCCTCGGGCTACGCCCCATGAACGTCCTTAGCTTCAATGTTTACATTTTATAAGGATGTAAACATTCAAACACCGAAATGTAAACAGCTGAGAATACTCAAATTTGACAGTTCAAAAAGCAGAAGTAAGATCAGCTGTATTTTTTATCGTAAGCGAAGGCACGGGCAACTGCTAGTCACTAATAAAACTTCGTTTTTAATCCCTTGTATTTGCAGTAGTTCGTGAACTATTATTACATTTTATTACCTTAAAGTATGTAGCGTACAATGGAAACCATAGGTGGCTAATCTACCTAACGACATTATCTACCGATTCTGAAGTCTCAGTTCACATTTCCCTTCGCAGAGTTAGTTCCTGTACATTATTAAAATTTACCAATTTTTTATGAGCCGCATTTTTCTCGCCTCAATTACACTTTCCACTTAACGCACTTCTTACTCTTATGACTTTATCATTCCCAAGCCCGAGGGGAGGTGTATTTTCATCCCACTCGAAATAAGTGGATATGTTTATGCACGGATATAGTTTGTGTATTTTGGCCGTCCAATCGTGGGGAGGCCCCGCCTTTTCCCCCTCCCCCCCAGCACTTAACACCTCATCTCTCACCCTCCCCCTCCCTTTTGCTAATCACCCCAAACCCCATAATCTGACTCCTAATCTGTCAGTCTTAATCTGTGAGTGCGGCTGCAGTTTTGTGGGGTTACGACATGCCAGTTTTTTAATATCTGTGACAATTAAATTTAACGGTGAGTTAAAATCAATTATTCATCTTTTGCAGTAAGTTTTAATGAGTTTGTAATACTATTACAACTTAACCATTTTTTATTCCCCACCCCCCTGTGCATATAAGTAAATAGTATTGCTTTCGTCAAACTTTTCGAATTTGAGTTGTTTGTGGATATATTCTTTTTAGAGCTCTCTGATTTAAAAAAAGTAGTTTTCGTAGTAGTTATTGTCTGTCCGTGTGTGGATGTATGTAAACAGAGCTAGAGACGACACCAATTGTCCGATTTTCATGAATTTTGGCATGTAGGTATAAATCGCGAAAAACATAATATTTAAGATTATTTTTTTACTGGAATAGGAATTATTTTTTTCCTAGTGTTTTTGTAGGAAAAACTAAATTCAAAACAACTTTTTCAATGCAGAATCTCATAATAATACTATTGGTGCCATTTATTTTTGTCTAAAGTGAAAAGTTTTTGAGATATCCTCAAAACAGGCGAAAAACGTGGATTTTTTGTTTAATTTTTAATATTTTCAACATTATGCAACTGGTGTCACTTTATGATACAGGTTCTAGACCAATGGGAGCGCGGCATTTGACGAAATTAGTGACATAATGACAATTACGCAATTCGCACATCAGCAGATTTTTGCATTACGATTCATATTTGAGTCACAGTCTAGGAAAATCCTAGACTGTGTTTGAGTTGACTTATCCCATCAGCTGATTGTTCCACAACGATCCAAGGTTAAGTCTGCTTATATGCCTAATCTCAAATTTGAGTTGACCTATTACATCATTGGTAAAAGTCATGAGTTTTGTTTAACTTCGGGGAAAATTTTGTCGTATATTGTTGGTCGTAGATAAAGTAGTGTATGCAACGATTGTATTATGCCTTTAAGCCACTCGTGAGATATTTAGAACACTCGCTTCGCTCGTGTTCTAAATTACATCTCACGAGTGGCTTAAAGACATTCATAATACAATCGTTGCATAAACTAGGCCTACTATTACATGTTATTTTTCTGGAATTATATCATTACACGTTAATTTGAGATAAATTTGAGCTAAATTCAATGATACCATGGTATATTATGATGTATGTTAATACAGCGTAGTATGTAAGTTTGTGATGTGTGTGTTGTTATTTAGCATAGTCTAATACAGCATAATTTTTTTTTCTTAACTGGCACTAATATGAGACACTGAAGCAGCGTCCACGTTCCCGCTGGATGAAAATGTGTTTTAAAACAATTCTAAATCAGTTTTTTAGGATAAGATCCTAATTTTGCAAAATAGTTGTTTGGATATAAATATTTTGCTAACATTTTTTCTTTTTCTGATAAACAATTTAATCATGATCGGATCCAGGTCATGAACACGACACAATCTTTACATTTTAAAAATCATTTATATTTCAATATGGCGGATCCAAAATGATCAAAAACCCACTGTAAATCACGTGAAATGGCTAATCACCACCGCATAAATCACGTGAAAATGGCTCAACAAAAAAATAGGTAAAATAGCACATTCATTACTTTTTCGTCATCGAGGACATCCTTTATCATGTCTTAAATGTTATTTTAGGCGTTGGTGGCGGCCACCTTGAATAAACAAACCTTCGGCTGTCCGATTTTTGAAGCCTTTTTTCTGATAACTATTACATATTATATTCGGGCCGAAATCCGTTGAATAACCTTAGAATGTGTTCTATCTTGGTTGATTATTGTCCCAAAATCTTCCCATCTAATACAGTGTGTCCGGAAATGATGAACGAACTACTATTAACGGAGAAACTTCAACTTTTCTGAATAAAAACATGGTTCTTTAGAACATACTGTATGAAATTTGTGTAGGCCTATTTTAAATCGGAAAATTCAAAATTTCTCCATTACTAATCGTCCGATTATTATAATCTTAATATATGCGTTAACTGGATCAAATTTTGCAACTTTTTTATTCCTTGTATAATGTTTCTAAAATATACGGTTTTTGAGATATTTAGCTTTGAAAACAAAAACAGTCGCCATTTTGAAATGGTACAAAGTAGAAATTTGATACTTCTTAAAAAATATATCATAATAGTGGTCATCCACATACCAGGTTTGAATCTTATACGTTAAGAGGTTCGTGAGATATGATTAAATTTGTAAAAATCACAAACAGACACACAGACGGAAAACGAAGCACTTTAGGACCTTTCATGAACTTTTTTCTTATTTTTACCTCTACTATCATATGCTAAAATATGTTACCATAACTTCCGGACACCATGTATATTCGATTCACAGCAAAAATGTACATGATAAAGTGGTTAATTTTATACAAGCGTACATTATAGCTAATTATAAAAAAGACACTCACATATATCAAACTTTTAACCCCAAAAAATCACTAGATATTTATATTTAATATAAATTAACACCTATTTTGTAAGTTTTAAGCGGAAAATACAAGTGAATCAACTGTGCGAAATTAAGATTGTTCTTATGGCCAATTCAAATCAAATTTATTTCGAAAATATTCTTTACAATAATTACAATGCACATCATAACCGAAATTAGTTCCCACATGAGCCACAATAATGGCTTGTGCGTGGGTGATTCAAAAAGAAATTACATTAAATATTAAAAGTAATAAACAAGTTTTAAATATTAAGAAAAAGGGGTCAGTAATTAACAGACCCCACATCAAAAAGAAATGCAATTAAATGCATTTTTAATGCATTTAAAAAATGCAAATGCATTTTTAATATATTTTGTGAAATGTATTTGGCCAAATTATTTTTTAAAGTATTATAAATGATTTTATACAACATTTTAACTGTATATTAATAGTATTTTAAATGCATTTATTTTACATCCTTAAAAATACATTAAAAATACATCTTAACAGCATTTTGTAAAATGTGTTCAGAATGCATTCAGAAAAAAGTAAAAAACACATTTTAAATGTAAATAAAATGTATTTTAACTGGATATTAATAGTATTTTAAATGCATTTATTTTACATCCTTAAAAATACATTAAAAATACATCTTAAAAGCATTTTGTAAAATGTGTACAGAATACATACAGAAAAAGGTAAAAAACACATTTTAAATGTAAATAAAATGTATTTTAACTGTATATTAATAGTATTTAAAATGCATTTATTTAACATCCTTAAAAATACGTTAAAAATACATCTTAAAAGCATTTTATAAAATGTGTTCAGAATGCATTCTGTAAAAGAAAAAAACACATTATAAATGTAAATAAAATGTATTTTAACTGTATATTAATAGTATTTTAAATGCATTTATTTTACACCCTTAAAAATACATCTTAAAAGCATTTTGTAAAATGTGTTCAGAATGTATTAAGAAAAAGATTTAAAAACACATTTTAAATGTAAATGAAATGTATTTTGTGGACATTTATGTATAATTTTTTAAGCATTCCAATAGCATTGCAATTACAAAGTAAATACATTTTTATATCACGTATAAACTATTTTTTAAGATATATGGAATGTATCCCACATGGATAGGTAGGCCTATATATTTGAATATATTTCAAATCTATTTAAAAATACCAATAGATATAAAAAATATATTATCAAGTATATATGATTTTAGTTCATATTTGAAATCTATAGGCCTACTAGGATATATTTCAAATATATTTAATGAAATATATTTTAGGAATATATTTTGAAATATATAAAGAAAAGAAATCCTTGGAAAATTCGTGATGTTGACCATCTTAGGCAACGAATAATTAATTCTGTGACAAACCCCCCCCCCCCCAGAAATGTCGGCCAGGACATATAAGGAGGTGGAATATCGTTACGATGTGTGCCGTGCCGCCGTGGGGGCCCATATTGAACTTTATGAAATTGCTAAAAGAAACTTGAAAATGCAACCTTTTTTTAAAAAGTATAAAACATTTACATAAGCTCATTGATTCATAAAAATATTTTGCCTCAAAACCCCGGAATTCTTTTATAGACACCCTGAATAAGAAAATATAATTACACCCATAATGAAAACGTAAAAGTACTGACCAGAATGTACTCATATAAAAATGACAAAGAAAAAATACATGTCAAAGAATTGATATTTCTTAGTCAATTTGTATGCAATCCTATAATTATATAGGATGTTTTATATTTAACGGAACACAATTGAAATACATCTCAATATACTGTCACCCAACACATAATGTAATGCACAATGCTAAATCAGATTATGTACGATTAACAAAGCATTTATGAGACTTTTAAAAATGCGGAAGTAAAAATAGCCTGTAAATGCTTTCGATGTAAAAACTTCATTCGATTTGTAAGTGATCACAACCAACAGCAGAAAAGAAAAAAGATGACTTGACGAAACCATGCTGGGGAGTGTATGATAAACTTTAAATATGCAACGTGTATTAGATACAACAACAACTATTTAAGTACTGAATGCTGTCTGACTAGTGCTACAACGCAAAAACATTGAAACTCGAACTCCAAAAGAAAACAGCGTTCCCAATCAGTTTTAGATCCTAAGTTATGCCATGTTCCCATGAGTCGAAATGGCCGAGCGGTTTAAGGCGTAGGTTAGGTTAGGTTGGGATGTAGGCAAAGGGTTGATAGAATGTGGGGGTCCGGGGTTCGAATCCCAGCGAGGTTGAACATTTTTTTGTTCATGAAAATCAAATGTAAGGCTATTATTATTTATTTATTTATCAATTTATTAATTTTTTGAAGAAATTTTACAATTAAATTGAAAAAATATGTGTATTTTATTCATACAAAATATTCAAGAATATTCATTAAAAATGCATTTGTAATGTATTAATTGTATATATATAAATACATTTAAAATGCATTTTATTAATCTTTGAATGCATTTTTACTTAATTTGAAATACATATTTTATAGATTTTAAATGTATTTAAAATGAATTATAACTGTTCCAAAATTTATACTTTTATGAAGCATTTCTAATACATTTCACAAAATGCATCAAACTGTATTTAAATGCATTTTTAAAAATGCATTAGAAATGCATATTTTTTGATATGGGACGGGCGATACTTTATTTTGTATTAAGAAGCAAATGTAGAAAAATAAATAGAAAAAAAAAATCATAGAACAACTAATTTAGTAGGTTAAGTTCACTGAACAGTCAAGTAGAGGGTGGGTCAAGCAGAAGGTACTGTCCAAGGAACACCCAGGAGGCATGCTGAGTACTCGGGTCCGACCTCCAACAGCCAGGCAGTGACGCGCTTTTTATGCACCGCCAACGTGACCTGCGGATTTCTTAAGTCTATCCTTCTGTGTAATAAATGTGTTGCATGGATTGCATTAGTAAAGTTAATATATTTTACGACCCTCGGAATCCGCAGGCCAAGCCGGACAGCCCTCCTTGTTCGCGTAATCATGTTCGATTGGTGTCAAGACCAAATCACCAGGCGCAAAAGTGTAGATTAGAATAGATTTTATATACAGTAGTCTTAAAGAAAGTAGACCGGATTCTTTAAATATCAAGGAAGAGGAAAATCGTCTGTTCTTTTTCATAGCGGCCTTGATAATTGATTTTTGGACTACAGGCTGGAGGTTCAATTATATTTTGGAGGGAATTTACCCACAAAAGGATTCCATACTGCAGAAATGATTGTACTTGGACGTAATACACTATTTTAATTTCATCAAGTGATAAAAATTTATCAAGCTGGTGAAAAACAAATATCAGTTTTCTAAGTTTTGCTTTCAACATTGCAATGTGTTTATCCAACCTTAGCTTTGAATCAATTATAATTCCCAAATATTCTAACGATCTACCCTTTTCACTGTGGGACAACCACAAGAGGCCCCGGCCGAATCATCGCACGCACATGTAAGTGCGCGAGGCTAAAATCTGCGGGCGGCTCACCCGCAGGGCGCAGTTCGATGGGCATCCATTTTGTTTTTGAAAATTCCATAGTTTAAATGTTTTGATCAAACCACGTTTGGATAATGGTGAGTTTTGATTATGATTTGACCATGTTTTGCACTCCTAAAAACATCGTCCCACCCACTTCCCTCAAATAGTACAAACGTGTCATCAGCAAAAGGTTGTATTTTTCCAGTTGTATTCAAATGTTTCAGGTTATTTATGTATATTGAAAACAACAGTGCTGCCTTGGACAAAACCATAATAACCTTCCTGGGGTCGCTTACAATTTTGTTTATGAATACAATCTGTTCACGGTCCGATAAATAGCTTTCAAACCAGTTGAATATCACGCCTCGACGATATGTTTATGCGGTACCTGCAACTCTAAAGTTCAGGTACTGCAGACTCTTAAATGTGCTGAGAGAACATTGATGTGCTGCAGGGATGCCGCGGCGGCGACGGCGGTCCTCGCTCTTGGAGGACGGCAGGTACTGATACTGCAGGGCCTGAGAGAAGTTTGTTGTGTCGCAGGGATGCCGCGGCGGCGACGGCGGTCCTCGCTCTCGGAGGACGGCAGGTACTGAGGTACTGCAGGTCCTGAGAGAAGTTTGTTGTGTCGCAGGGATGCCGCGGCGGCGACGGCGGTCCTCGCTCTCGGAGGACGGCAGGTACTGAGATACTGCAGGTCCTGAGAGAAGTTTGTTGTGTCGCAGGGATGCCGCGGCGGCGACGGCGGTCCTCGCTCTCGGAGGACGGCAGGCACTGAGGTACTGCAGGTCCTGAGAGAAGTTTGTTGTGTCGCAGGGATGCCGCGGCGGCGACGGCGGTCCTCGCTCTCGGAGGACGGCAGGTACTGAGATACTGCAGGTCCTGAGAGAAGTTTGTTGTGTCGCAGGGATGCCGCGGCGGCGACGGCGGTCCTCGCTCTCGGAGGACGGCAGGCACTGAGGTACTGCAGGTCCTGAGAGAAGTTTGTTGTGTCGCAGGGATGCCGCGGCGGCGACGGCGGTCCTCGCTCTCGGAGGACGGCAGGTACTGATACTGCAGGGCCTGAGAGAAGTTTGTTGTGTCGCAGGGATGCCGCGGCGGCGACGGCGGTCCTCGCTCTCGGAGGACGGCAGGTACTGAGGTACTGCAGGTCCTGAGAGAAGTTTGTTGTGTCGCAGGGATGCCGCGGCGGCGACGGCGGTCCTCGCTCTCGGAGGACGGCAGGTACTGAGGTACTGCAGGGCCTGAGAGAAGTTTGTTGTGTCGCAGGGATACCGCGGCGGCGACGGCGGTCCTCGCTCTCGGAGGACGGCAGGTACTGAGGTACTGCAGGGCCTGAGAGAAGTTTGTTGTGTCGCAGGGATGCCGCGGCGGCGACGGCGGTCCTCGCTCTCGGAGGACGGCAGGTACTGAGGTACTGCAGGGCCTGAGAGAAGTTTGTTGTGTCGCAGGGATACCGCGGCGGCGACGGCGGTCCTCGCTCTCGGAGGACGAGGACGAGGAGGACGGCAGGTACTGAGGTACTGCAGGGCCTGAGAGAAGTTTGTTGTGTCGCAGGGATGCCGCGGCGGCGACGGTGTCCTCGCTCTCGGAGGACGGCAGGTACTGAGGTACTGCAGGGCCTGAGAGAAGTTTGTTGTGTCGCAGGGATGCCGCGGCGGCGACGGCGGTCCTCGCTCTCGGAGGACGGCAGGTACTGAGGTACTGCAGGTCCTTAGACAAGTTTGTTGTGTTGCAGGGATGCCGCGGCGGCGACGGCGGTCCTCGCTCTCGGAGGACGGCAGGTACTGAGGTACTGCAGGACCTGAGAGAAGTTTGTTGTGTCGCAGGGATGCCGCGGCGGCGACGGCGGTCCTCGCTCTCGGAGGACGGCAGGTACTGAGGTACTGCAGGGCCTGAGAGAAGTTTGTTGTGTCGCAGGGATGCCGCGGCGGCGACGGCGGTCCTCGCTCTCGGAGGACGGCAGGTACTGAGGTACTGCAGGGCCTGAGAGAAGTTTGTTGTGTCGCAGGGATGCCGCGGCGGCGACGGCGGTCCTCGCTCTCGGAGGACGGCGGGTACTGAGGTACTGCAGGGCCTGAGAGAAGTTTGTTGTGTCGCAGGGATACCGCGGCGGCGACGGCGGTCCTCGCTCTCGGAGGACGAGGACGAGGAGGACGGCAGGTACTGAGGTACTGCAGGGCCTGAGAGAGGTTTGTTGTGTCGCAGGGATGCCGCGGCGGCGACGGTGTCCTCGCTCTCGGAGGACGGCAGGTACTGAGGTACTGCAGGGCCTGAGAGAAGTTTGTTGTGTCGCAGGGATGCCGCGGCGGCGACGGCGGTCCTCGCTCTCGGAGGACGAGGACGAGGAGGACGGCAGGTACTGAGGTACTGCAGGTCCTTAGACAAGTTTGTTGTGTCGCAGGGATGCCGCGGCGGCGACGGCGGTCCTCGCGCTCGGAGGACGGCAGGTACTGAGGTACTGCAGGTCCTTAGACAAGTTTGTTGTGTTGCAGGGATGCCGCGGCGGCGACGGCGGTCCTCGCTCTCGGAGGACGGCAGGTACTGAGGTACTGCAGGTCCTTAGACAAGTTTGTTGTGTTGCAGGGATGCCGCGGCGGCGACGGCGGTCCTCGCGCTCGGAGGACGGCAGGTACTGAGGTACTGCAGGTCCTTAGACAAGTTTGTTGTGTCGCAGGGATGCCGCGGCGGCGACGGCGGTCCTCGCTCTCGGAGGACGGCGGGTACTGAGGTACTGCAGGTCCTTAGACAAGTTTGTTGTGTTGCAGGGATGCCGCGGCGGCGACGGCGGTCCTCGCGCTCGGAGGACGAGGACGAGGAGGACGGCAGGTACTGAGGTACTGCAGGTCCTTAGACAAGTTTGTTGTGTCGCAGGGATGCCGCGGCGGCGACGGCGGTCCTCGCTCTCGGAGGACGGCAGGTACTGAGGTACTGCAGGTCCTTAGACAAGTTTGTTGTGTTGCAGGGATGCCGCGGCGGCGACGGCGGTCCTCGCTCTCGGAGGACGGCAGGTACTGAGGTACTGCAGGTCCTTAGACAAGTTTGTTGTGTCGCAGGGATGCCGCGGCGGCGACGGCGGTCCTCGCTCTCGGAGGACGGCGGGTACTGAGGTACTGCAGGTCCTTAGACAAGTTTGTTGTGTTGCAGGGATGCCGCGGCGGCGACGGCGGTCCTCGCGCTCGGAGGACGGTAGGTACTGAGGTACTGCAGGTCCTTAGACAAGTTTGTTGTGTCGCAGGGATGCCGCGGCGGCGACGGCGGTCCTCGCGCTCGGAGGACGGTAGGTACTGAGGTACTGCAGGACCTGAGAGAAGTTTGTTGTGTCGCAGGGATGCCGCGGCGGCGACGGCGGTCCTCGCTCTCGGAGGACGGCAGGTACTGAGGTACTGCAGGGCCTGAGAGAAGTTTGTTGTGTCGCAGGGATGCCGCGGCGGCGACGGTGTCCTCGCTCTCGGAGGACGGCAGGTACTGAGGTACTGCAGGGCCTGAGAGAAGTTTGTTGTGTCGCAGGGATGCCGCGGCGGCGACGGCGGTCCTCGCTCTCGGAGGACGGCAGGTACTGAGGTACTGCAGGGCCTGAGAGAAGTTTGTTGTGTCGCAGGGATACCGCGGCGGCGACGGCGGTCCTCGCTCTCGGAGGACGGCAGGTACTGAGGTACTGCAGGGCCTGAGAGAAGTTTGTTGTGTCGCAGGGATACCGCGGCGGCGACGGCGGTCCTCGCTCTCGGAGGACGAGGACGAGGAGGACGGCAGGTACTGAGGTACTGCAGGTCCTGAGAGAAGTTTGTTGTGTCGCAGGGATGCCGCGGCGGCGACGGCGGTCCTCGCTCTCGGAGGACGAGGACGAGGAGGACGGCAGGGAGCGGCCGCAGCAGCGCAACGCCGCCAACGCCAGGGAGCGCGCGCGCATGCGCGTCCTCAGTCGCGCCTTCTGCAGGTACTGGGGCCTGTTTCATACCACCATTGATATTCATGACCATCATTATACAATAACATTTTTAAAATCTTGCGTACAAATAAACTTTTATGAGCCAAAATTGAGATTAAAGGAAATTTTTTAGTAAATTTTCTAATTATTTTCTTAACCTAACTCCGTTCAACTCGGTACCAGGGACCGAGGACTGTAAATAAGATATTAAAAGAGAACAAAAAATCGCTTACGGTTGGGCATACGAGCGGCGGGCGACGGGGGGCGATGGGCGGTATCTGACTTAAGTAAGGTCAAGGTTCGAACTGTTTTAGATTGCCGTTTAAAGCGTTCTTTAAACGGCAATCTAAAACAATTCGAACCTTGACCTTCTAATTGTTGTTCTAATTGTCTAGCCTTTACCGTTGTATTTCACTAAATTATCCACCTCATTTTGCCAGCCTAACAAGTGGAATCCGCTTTTTCATAATCAAAACACACTGTGAGCAAGTTTTTGGTTCATTGAATTTCTCGTCGCTTGAGACAATCATAGCAACTGCCTTCAAAATTACCAGCTGACAAATAAATGCTACCCGAAAACCAAATGATGTCGCTCTGTTCGCCGATCGCCGCTCGAATCGTGTCCGAGACGTAAGGCGAATGGCAAAGTTACCACTTTATCTCGTCTTTTTGTGTTATCACCAATATTGGCTTTCATACTACTATTTTGAGGCTTAATACTATTATTCCTAATGGTTTTTTGCATAAAAATTTGAACACGGAAAAAGTTGCATATTATTCTGTTTCTGACGGCAGGCTCAAGACCACGTTGCCTTGGGTGCCGCCCGACACGAAGCTAAGTAAATTAGACACACTGCGCCTCGCCACCTCATACATCGCCCACCTGCGCGCCGTGCTGTGTCTGGACGACGACGACGACGTCAAGGGCGCCGTGCACCCGCTCAACCTGGTGAGTAAGGGCTACATTTCCAACACGGCGTCAGCGCGCTCAACGTCGACGTCATCGTCAGTGCGCCAAATCAAGTAAAGCGGGCAATGGTGATTGTTGGTGGTCAACAATCAGCTCGCGCAGCGTCTAGGAAACGGCCACCAATGCCCGCTTTGCATTTAACTCTAGCGCAATGCGCTGACGCCGTGATGGAATAGTAAATAATACGTTTAATGCCATAATACAATGGTGCAATTATTGTGTAGCAAAAGTCAGTGAAATTGTTTTGAAAATCAAGTCATTTTGTCTTGTTCACTCCTGGAATAAAAAGACAAACACAATTTTTCTGAATTCCAGAGTCCACTTCCACCCAGTCGGACAATCTCGACGTCTTTCACGACTCCCCCACGGGCAGGACCACTTACTCTGAGCGGGCCATAAACTCGTCCACCGTGTAAAATTCCCATTGAATCAGAAATTGCTTGAGGCGAGCTTTGAATGTCCTTGCACCTTCCTCCCGCTGAATATCCTCAGGGAGATTGTTCATGAATCTCACACCTGCTTGAGAGGGCAGATTCATCGCAGCTCTGGATCTGTTTTGAGAGAGCCTGTACAAGTCTCTCCCCTTTGTTGGGTAGTTGTTGTCATGTACGCCTTGAAGAGATGAGCACTTATGTCTACAAAAGAGGATTACTTCAAAAATGTACAGACTTGACAGAGTAAGAACACCCATCGCCCTGAAGACATTCCTGCAAGACTCTCTATACTGCAGCTTAGCCATCATGCGAACGGCTTTCTTTTGAAGTCGGAACAACCTTAGGAAGTCCGCTTCCGCGCACCCACCCCATATGGCGATGTCATAAATCAAATCAAATCAAATCAAAAATGTCTTTATTTCCTTACATTACATAAAATATATACATTAAAGGGTTTATTTGAAATAATAAGTCCCACATAGATCAATGACCTGTGCGTAGAACTGAGTCTTCTCAAGAAAAAAAAAAACTATTAGCACCCACTTCCACTTACATTAAAGTTAGAAACTAAAGACTAATTACATATTTGCAAAAAAATATTATTAGGTGACAGCACAGACAGAGCGATAAAATATAAAAACCATAATCATAAGACAGGTGGGGGGTACACCAGGCCAAAATAGGCAATTTTTATGATGTGATCTGGGCTATATCTTGATAATACTCTCAAGGCATAAAACCCAGAGGAAGTCCTGGTGCAAAAGCAGTCAAGGTGATGATGCCACCTAAGCCCTCGGTCAAGAACGACTCCAAGGAATTTAGTGGTTTCGACCTGCTCAGTAACTAAGTCATCAATCATTACAGTCAAGTTATCAACAGACATCGCTCTCCTTGGAAAAGAGAATCCAATTGGCAATTGGTTTTTTTATGATTAATTTTCAGATTACTTTTTGAAAAATACTGAACACAACTGTTCAGCTGCGTGAATGTCTCAATTTCAATATTCGATTCTGATTTGTCGCTGCACTAGAGAGCCGTATCATCTGCGTATTGAACCAATTTGCCAGATGTTAACGCAGATGAAACATAAATTAACATAAATCAAGAAGAGAATGGGGCCAAGAGTTGATCCCTGCGGAACACCTTACCCGTACCCTTGAAACCAAAAGGCAGTGGTCAACACAGTCAAACGCCTTCGATAAATCAAGGGAAACGCTTAGTGTTTTGTGTTGCTTGTAAAGGCTCTCCACTATTTCGTTCAAAGGCTGTAGGCCTAATTTAATCCGTAGTCGATTTACCTTACCTAAAGCCAAATTGATCCTTAAAAAGGATATTATGGCGTTCAAGAAATTTAATCAGATGATCTAAAAAGAGTTTTTGAAAATTTTGCTGAACGTTGGCAGAAAAGAGACTGGATGGTAGTTGCTCACACAAAGTGGGTCACCCTTTTCAAAAATAGGGATGACCTTGGAGTTCTTGAGGGCTCGTGGGAACACACCACTTTCAAATGAAGCGTTGATCACTTTTGTCAGTGGGCCCAGCAAGTGATGTGAGCATTGCTTGAGAAGCCACACCGACACGCCATTAAAACCACCGTAAAACCGTCCTCATAATTAGACCATCTGATAAGTGAAGTCATCGAAATAGTGGTTCGGATCCCATGTTAAACTGTAAGTCCCTTAGTTTTAATTGGCTGTTGGGCTCTTAATTTTTAGTCCCGTTTAAGAATCATATCGGTCTTAGCACAGAAAAAGAAGATATTTATTCTGTGGCATTAGTCAGTAACAAAACTACAAGTTCGTGCTACTCATTTTACAGTCAACTCTCATTCATGGTATAAAATCTTTGATGGTCGCCATTTTAATTGAAAAGTATTGAAAAGTAAAATTAAAAACTATTTGAGATTTTTTACCAATTAATGAAATCCATTTTACATGTTACCGCCAGAATAAATTTAAAACGCTATATTAATGGACGATTTCAAATAGTTCAGTTTCAAAAACCTGCAGGGAGCGTCCAGATTATAAATTTAAAAATTACACATTTACTCACAAACTGTTTTTCATACATAAATATCTTATAGTATAGTGAAGAAATACTGAGTTTTAACAGAGTAGACTGTAAGTTGCAAAGCTAATTCATGCATCCATATAATATGTTGACTTCCTAAAATTAAAACATCCTCGTGGGAAAAAATGAAGGGGTCCCCCGTTAAACGTTCTAAGCGACAAAAGCTTGGTTTCGGGTAATTAAGCGTTGAAAGTTGAGTTCTCAAATTTAGGTTTCTTTCAAGGTTAGAACTCATAATCATTTATAATTTTTAATACCATATTCATACCATCATAATATCCTAATATCAAATCTTGACTCGCCATCAAGCATTTTAAAACGTTTTACGTGATTTTTCGGGAGGTATAACATTCTAACCCCCCTCCGTTGTAGTTTTAGCGAATTTCCCCTATAGGGAAGAAGCTATTACGGTAGGTCTTATGGTAAGACCTAAGCAAAAGACCATGATAACTTTTCGTTTTGGGGCCCTCAGAGGCAAAAAACACCATTCGTTCAAATTTCTAGATATATATATATATATATGTGTCTGTAAGCACGATAGCGCTCGCAAAAATGGTCTGATCGGAATGAAATTTGGCACAGGTGTGTAAAGTAGTAATTATTCGGATGAGTTCGAAAACCAGCCCGATCGGACCACTGGAAGCCAAAAGCGGTAAAGCGGTAAAGGGGGATAAACCCCCCCAAAAATGTTTTTTTTTTGGTTTTTCACATAGAAAAATAAAACTAATTGGATTCACCATTGAATTCAGCTCAAAAAAAAACAAACAATTTAGTATTTTGAATCAATGCTCTATGTCTATTGGTTATCGAGATATTGGAAGTGGTAAACACAGTACGTTGTCCCAATGTTAACCTTATGGGGAATAAGTAAAATTCTATACCTCGCTTATTTCTCAACATATCTTAATAAAACTTGGTTTATGGCTTCATCTACATGAAATCTAACGTTTAATAGTCTAAAATCCCCGATATTTCCATTTTCGTGGCAGCAAACCTGCATACTCATTCCCCATGTTATTCTTATGGAGATTACTAAAACATGTTAAATCTCGCTATGTTGGATTGAAATATGTTCTTTTGCATTTGAAATTCGCTGAGTATGCAGGTCTGCTGCAACGGGGGTATTAACAACTATTGACGAACTGGAGACGGAATAAGGTAGGATAAAACCACTTAATTAGTTCACCAGTTCAGGGGCAATATCATGAGTAATGTTGTGACTTAACATTATACGTAATTTTGTTAAAAGCTATCCAAAGGCGGCGCTAAAAACGTTATTCTACTCACCTCTTTAGGGGGCAATTTCCCGGGCCTTGGCTTCTTAGGTTTTGAAATATAAGGTAATCCAGCGTTTCTATACATTCCTTCCTGGTCTTATCCTTCCACTTTCCAATATTTATTTTTTGTCTTTTATTTTTATTTACGCGATTTTGGTCGCTGGACGACAATGCATCGGCCGACGAGAGTCCATCTTTCGGCGAATAGAACGATATTCCCCAGAAAGTCAGTGTATTCCTGCGAATCGCGCCAACTTTGATAGACGAAAACATGGCTACCAACTCAATTATCTTCAAAACAAAATATGCCACGGTGTAGCTCGTGTCCTATAGAACCTTTTTCACTGGATATCTCCGATTTTGAAATATTTTCGCTTAGAACATTTTACGCGAGACCCCTCCTAACTATAATTCTATTGAATCTCAATGTAATATTATTCTAAAGCTTTTCTTTTGGTGATAAATTAGAAAAAAACAAGATTAACATATCTCAGTACCACACTCCTAATATGTTCTTTGCCTGCAATTAAGTTACCCGTCGCATTGCCCAAGTGGTTCTTGTGAGAAGGTTTACGCTAGGATCTCTAACCATTATTTATTTAGGTTTGCGCGGCCGCTCGCAGCGCATGTGTGGTGTGAAGCCTCATTTAGGGCTGTTCACATGTTTTTGCGTCAAGAGTTTTTGTTTCAACCCCTAGGGATGTGGCCGTCATTCGATGATGTCATGTCCGTTCCTTTTGATTTTATTCCCAATAACGTAAATATTTTAATCATTCTGGTATATACGGACATTCGGTAAAGAGAAAAGCAATATCCCTACAAATTATAGCGTTCGTCATTGCGCTTACTAACGTAACATTTGTGTAGGCCAACTCCGTTATAATGCTTTATGCAGTTCTAATTAGCAAGTGCGCGGAACATTTGGAGTTTTCTCAGCAGGGATTCATGCGAATTTACGTGTAGTTGAAAATTGGAATCCTAGCTGAATAAAATTTTCAAAAATTATTGCCAATTTCGTTTCTGAACAGATTGATAAAGTTAATACAGTTGTTAACGCTCGGCTAATACGCGAATTGTGTTATTGGTATTCTATAAACTCAATGCACGCAAGTTTTTCCTATACCTACTCTTATATCAACAATCTTATCTTGCGTGCGTGCCTGCTTGCTTGTTTGTTTGCACAATTATCTCAAAAACGGCTCCGAGGATTTCTTTCAAAGTCTGGAAATAAGTAATTTGTGACTCAAAAACGTGTTTTATGCAGATTACTTGGCCAGAGAAAATCCAGTAACGTAAAACGAGTTTTAAATTTGTAAAATTTTAACATTTGCCTTATGAGTTACCATGATAGCAACGAAATAAACAAGGAAGTGTTAACAAATGAAGTAATGATTAGGCCTATAGCTGTTTGGAATCCAAGCGATCAAGGGAAAATACAGCGAGTGGAATGAAAAGTTCATGGAGCAATAAAAAGGGTTTCTATTTATCAATTTTATGACATTGAAATATTTTATAGTAATTGGATGAACTGGTAAACATGAAATAACACCGGCAAGGCTCGGTCCACCGGGTACTGTAAACATATCCGTACACAACGGAATAAGGTTCGGCCTGCAAATCTGCGTTTATCTTAAATATAATAATTTGACACACATTCTTCTACAACACGAAACCGACACCGATTTTCAAAGATTGGGATTAAAAACCGCGACGGCAAAAATAAACACCCGACCGCCCACCATAAATTCCTACCGTTCCGATAACATTAGACAATACATGAAAGAAAGACTCTGAGAACTTCCACCTGGAGCGGCAGGCGCGGCGCCAGCGGCGGTAAACAAATAGCTACATGTACGTCCAAGCTTAGGGACGTTCCGATACCGACTTCGATACGATATTTATCGAATCAGTGTTGATAGAAAAGTATCGATACCCCGATATTATCGGATCCAAAGTATCGATACGGTATCGGTATCGGTATCGGATCAGAGGATGCCTTCATTCATTCATTCATTCATTCTTAATAAGACAGGTACCTCCTGGAGGACGTTACCCTGAATATGAGGCCTCGTACCTCGTACCTCGTACCCAGGGCTTTCATACCTCCAACGTCGTTCCGTCGACCCACTTCATAGGGTATAGGACCAGTCATAGATTGAAATTTCTAGCAGCCTTCTTGATGAGGGCAGTCATGTCAGGGATTGCAGTGAAGGATTAAATGGAGTGAGAAAAAGGAAGGTTTCAGGAAAGAAAACAAGAGGTCTCATAATACCTTTTTTCCAAGAATTTTTTCAATTCAAGTTTGAATTTTTTCGGTTTGTCCTGTAGCAGTTTTAAGTTAAATTCCAGGAAAAAACTAAAAAATTAATAAGTTTACATTATTAGGTTGTTTTAACTTGTTAATACGGAATGTTACAACAAATTAATATTATTCAAATAACCGATTCACTTAACATTATAATTATTAAACGTTATTAGAAAAATTGAACTTTTAAACTTTAGTTTACTCATTTATTTTACATAACAGTCTTTACAAAAACTCTTCCTTTGCGCATAACTTGACCAATTACAATCTTATAAATTTTTCCGGATTATTGGAGATTGTACATTGTCTATTAGTTTGTAAAGAAATAGGGAGGGTAACAAAAATTATGTAAATCAATTATAAACAGTATTATTTTACATTTAAAAACATAATTATAATAAAGTATGAATAATCAAGTAATAAATAAAGAATAAATTATAGGGACAGAAAAAACACGACATGGAATATTACTAAAATCTCTCAAAATTTTGACCAGATTATTATTTTTGTTTCCTCCCCTAAAGCATTTAATAATTATTTATATATGATTCGTTTTTTTGATCCGATACTCTAAACTTTCTTTCGATACCACGATAATATCGAATGATTCGATACGATACCGATATCGTGAATATCGAGAAAAAAGTATCGATACATACTGGTATCGGAAGGACCCATCGACCACATAGTACAATAGACGGAGCACTAGAAACCGCGAAGTGAAGCCTAAATTTGCTTCTAGTCCCTATGCATGGAAAGAAAAAAGTACGTAAAAATTACAAATATGGTATCAAATTATACGTCTGAATCTCAGAATCACTATAGTACCAAATATAAATGGCTTACAGGTAGTTTACACATCGTAAACACTAATAACCTAGAAGCTTGTCCCGACATTTTTTGAAAGAAGCTGCCGCCACGGAATACACCTGTAACGTCCCTATGATGTGTAAACTGCTTCTAAACCATTTATAATTGGTACCATAGTAATTGTGAGATTCAGACCTTTAATTTGATACCATATTTGTATTTTTTTAGTCGACCATATTTTTGTAAATGACAGTTTAGGATTGACTTTGTTTTTATGCAGGCGCCGAACGGATAAACTCTCCCGCAGTAACTAAGTTACCGACCAAACTACGTCAGCTATTTTTTTTTTCAAAAAATATGATTTTAAAAATTCAACTCTTTAGCAATAATTTCCACCGTTTTTTTATTTTGCCTGACCAAAAAATAAAAAAGTAGTAGCCGGATAATTTGTTATGTCATGTTTTAAAGTTGAATAAACACTTGTAACTTTATATAATTTTTTTAATATAAAAAAATTATTTTGGAAATATGATTGATACTATTATGGTTCCAAACTAAAGTACTCTTCACATGGAAAATTTCAACCTTAAGCCTCAACGCTGAATGGTATAAACCACGAGTTATTTGAAACATGAGCACTGTCAGATTACGCGGTTTTAAGCGCCGTTTTGTGTTTCTATACCCAGACAATATGGCGGCCCAGGCCTCCCTTGCTGTATTGCAAGTAAGATAGCTATTCTCCGTCTATTTCTACTATGTGGTCGCTGGAAGGATCGGAACGTCCCTATCCAAGATGGCGGCCGCGGTAGTAAACGCGCCAAGCGCGCGCAGCTGGTTTTATTTTACAGACGTTTCAATTACTCGAAACTCAGAATTATTTCCAAGGGGTCTCGTTATCAACAAAGCCGTGGGGCCGGGCATGTAAACAACGTGTTGAGTTGGACGGTTCAGAGGGGAGTTCAATTGAACGATTTATGATGTTTGGAAGTGTTTTTGTCGGTGCTGATGCGGAACAGCTTTTTTTTGTTCTCACACAGCCTCTCTATGTCTCTATGTTGCCTCTGAAATTTTTATAGGCTAAACAGTTAACTTTGGTTCGTCTTCTTTTTTAATTGGTGACACTTAACATCACGGGCAATATCGGGTCTACTTAGAGAACTTTAAAGATTCTTTGATTGCGGATCTATCACTTTTGACTAGCTGTTTCAATAGACAAAAGACCAATGTTAAATTTTAAAATCTCTCAAAAAGTCAAAAATTAGTCAAAAAGGTTTCCAAGAACTCTGAAATTCTTGTAAGATGTGGCTATTACACTGATTATATAATGTTTCAGAGGTGTAGATGCGGAGGGGGATCATGGGGATCTATCCTCCTTGACCTGTAATTTGCAAAACATGATTCATTGACTTAAATACAGAAGTCAATGCATGTTTTTTAGAAATTATAAATCAAGCTAGCTTTTTTCATAGGAATAAAAACAGATGTTAAACTAAGTTTTCTAACTTCTTTGCATATGGCCGTAAAAACAACAATTTTTTACCGATCGCAAGTAAAACAATCGCGAGTATACTGGTCATGGAAAAACGGCTGAAAAATAATTTGCTATTGACGCGAATGGTCGTGAACTACGCATATTTAAACTGCAAGTGTACGTTGCGAGCATAATGTGAAAGAAAACAATGAACACAAGCCGTACACAATTTCGTGCGATTTTAGCATAGTCAGATAAACGACTGGATTAATTTGCGAAATATTGAAATCCTTATTAAAAAAAAACAAATTTTCATAATCTGGCCCCATATTAGTCTTTATTAGTTCGGATTACATGGGGTTCTACTGTATTGTAATGCCACTACATTGCCATAAAACGCTATATAATCTGAATTTTTCAGAATCGGACCTTTAATCAGTTCGGATTTAGTTCCATTGTCTAGTGCATTTACTAAAAATATGAGATGATTCGAATTTTTATCAGAATCTGGCCAAGTACCTGGAGTTCTCCTCATGTTGTTATACCTCTAGATTGCCTAGAAATGCGACTTTGTAGTTATAATATTAAAAAATGTCCAGAGCCTCCCTCATACAAATTTATTTTGTCAACTTTAATTAAAGTATTCTTTTTGTTTCGTATTGCTAATAGCGCCTGGTAGCTTACAGTTCGCGCATTATAGCTCCGGCTATGACTGAGTCAGCTGATTGTTGTTGATGTTAATATTATTTGATCATACCTGCCACAAAATCAGCTGTTAACGCCTGCATTCGTTAAGCTACAACATATTCGGAAGGGCGCGTAGAAATTTGAAGGCGCTCTGATTTTTGAATTATTGATTTCAATGTTATTCTTATTTGTCTCCCGCTAGGAGGCAAATTATTATTTTACTCACCCATTACAATGAGTAAAAAGCGTATAGCAGGTGGGGAAAAATATTTGTAACCAGCTCAGAACATGCAATCATTTGCAAAGTGTACACAAGGAAACATGCAAAGATACGTACAAGCTGTGGTGGTTCGGATAAACAAAAACGCCTACCCATAAATACTGCAACTCTCTGACCCATGTACCGTGCGTGTTGCATTACACTTTAATAGGGCGCTGCATACTCTCTTCAATGCATATTGTCTTGAAAGAGTTTAATTTGAAATTCAAAATCTCAGTATCTGTTCATGTTCAATCTTAACTGGTGTCAAAATTTAAAAAAAAAAATTGAATACTAAAGTCGCCTGTGACTTACCTGTTTTTGGTCAAACAGTTTTACCAAAACTCATTTCAATCAGCTATGGACGAAGTAGTTTTTTATTTCCAATTGTGCACCACATTTGGGGAGCAGGATGGAAGAAAAGGGCACTTTGGACAAAATGCCCTTTTTCGGGACATTTCTTCATTTGATAGCTTGGAATGCCCTCTATCGGATACTGCAGGAAACATTTCAGTATTTTCAAAATCAGCTCGCCTAATTTTTTTGTGGCTTAACAGAAGTGCCCATTTTTAGTCATCGCATGTTGTGCGTCTATGTTGTTTGTGATTGCATAACTTTGCTGTGCGGTGTCAGTTAATATGTTAAAAACTTGATATTCAATTAATTCATTATTAATAGTGTTTATTTTGCATTTAAAAAGTATATAATACCATTTCTCTCAAAACTACTGATTTCCAAAAGTGCCCTTCTTCCACCCAGCTCTTCAATTTTGAGTGATTTAAATATTTCATTTAGCACTATTCGTTATATTTTTCAATCAAAATATCAATGGGTTGATATTTAACAGTTGTTTACCTCCAATAAAAACGTTTTGTTCATATTTGTGAAAGTTTTTTAATTTTAAACTCATTGTATGAAAAAGGGCACTTTTACTTCATATTATTTTAATGCTTATCAAAATTATATACAAAAAGAAGGAATAGCTCCAATGAAATGAATCAAGATAAGTAAATTAATGTTTCTTACAAATACTCAATCAGATTTTACAATTACAACTATGCCTTCAACCAATGTCAAACTTTTAGACCCATTTTTTCTGAAAACTACTGATTTCCAAAAGTGCCCTTCTTCCACCCAGCTCCTCATTTGCAATGCTGCATCACCCTTCTCATGAGCCGTTCATGTTTATTTTCCAGACGTGGCCGTTCAGTTTCCAGCAGCCCGGGGGCGCTGCGGCGCCCCGCCCGCCCTGGGCGCTGACCCCCCCACCCCCCCGCGCTGCGGGGGAGGAGCCCCCGACCGCCTACCCCGCCGACCACTACCCCCCCTTCGCCGACCCGCTCATGCAGATGGGCTAGGGCCGAGTGCCTTGTACAGGGTGTCTAGAAATTACGGTAAAATATTTTAGTGTATGATAGTAGAGGTAAAAAGGAGAAAAAAGGTTTATATAAACACAGGTGCTAAAGTGCTTGTTTTCCGTCTGTGTGAATGTTTGTGACTTTAAGATATTTAATTTCTCAAGATCCTCTTAACGTATAAACTTTAAACTTGGTATATAGATAACCACTATATAGTTTTTTACCTAACCTAAAAATGACATACCTGACCACGCTTTCACATGGCATAATAACATTATATCACATTATTTTAAAAAGGTTACGTTTCACATGATAACCACTGTAACTATTTTTGTAAGAAGTATCAAATTTCTAATTTTTACTACTTCAAAATGGTGATTGCTTTTTGTTTTCGAAACTAAATAACTTAAAAACAGCAAATTTTATAACAATTATACTAGAGACAAAAAGCTGCAAAATTTAATCTAACGCTGATATTAAGATTATCATGATCGGACCACTAATAACGGAGAAATTTTAAATTTTCTGGATAAAAACATGGTTCTTTAGAACGTACTGTCTGAAAGTTGCATGTTTATATTCGGAAAATTTAAAATTTCTTCATTATTAGCTGTCCGATCATTGTAATCTTAATATTAGCGTTAATTAGATTAAATTTCGCAACTTTTTTATCTCTTGTATAATTTTTCTAACATTTACAGTTTTTAAGATGTTTAGCTTTGAAAACAAAAAACAGTCGCCACTTTGAAATGGTACAAAATAGAAATTTTATACTTCTTGAAAAAATAGTCCTTAATAGTGGTCATCCATATACCAAGTTTGAAGAAGAGGTTCGTGAGATACGATTAAATGTGTAAAAATCATAAACACACTCAGACGGAAAACGAAGCACTTTAGAACATATGTTTACATTAACTTATTTTCTTATTTTTACCTCTACTATCAAATACTAAAATATTTTACCACAATTTCCGGTCACCCTGTATGTAACGTGCAATATTTGAAATTATTATGAGAATCGTAACTTGTGCCACGTTTGTGCCTTGTGGATTGTTGTGTATTGGTGCTTGTCTCGCCATATTGGTTTTCAGAATAGGACTATGTGTGACATTTCTTATTTTATTTTGGATAAATAATGTTTAGGAATTTAATTTATTTATTGCAAGTTGTCATATTATGAAGAGATGGTTTAATGTCATCTCAGTTAATAATTGTATTGATTTGGGAATTGCTTAAAGTGCTTTAAAAGAAAATGTAATATCCTATAGCTACAGTGTTGAAATTATGAGTTTCAACTTTGTACATAATATTTTAAGTATTGAAGATCTATTTATTAAAGTTTTTTATTACTTTACACATTGCTTTAATTCCTCTTTATATTTTGCATGAAAAATAAAGTTTAGTTAAAATGGCCAGTACATTATTTTTTACAATACAATATAAAATCAATTAAGGTAAACATAGGAAATTTGAAATTATATCTTCCAATTGATTGGCATACCTACATACTGAAATACTATGCTAGTATATTATATTATTAATCATTATCAATAATATTGACTAATAATATAATGACAAAAAACAGTCGCCATTTTGAAATGGAACAAAATAGAAATTTTATACTTCTTGAAAAAATAGTCCTTAATAGTGGTCATCCATATACGAAGTTTGAAGTATATACGAATCATTTGCATGTTTTTTTAGAATGATAAAAAACATCCAGCCATGCTGACAACACCCAGGGAATAAAACACACTGGAAGCCGCACACAATAGCACACAATAGCCGCACACAAATGGCCGCCAGCCGAGCCTTGGCCAACCAAACCAACAAAAAAACCTCACGGTTATGGTGGCCAGTAGGCCTCTTCTGTGTTGCTGGTGCTGTCTGTAACACCCAGGGTTTAGTACAATACAGGTAGGAATGCACCAGGATTGGATAGCCAAAATGCAGAACTGACGCTCATTCGTAATGTGGGGCTGCTTAAAGCTATTGCAGAGGGAATGAATGACCCTAACCACAAACATATGTTGACCGTTGACCGGAAAGGAAGAGCACTTGTCAAAATATGAAGACCTGCCAAAATAAGGGTTTGAAAAACAAACAAGGATTAGGGATTTGAGACGGGTCTCTAGCTGTATCTTCCTCCTGAACAGTGGCAAAAAATAGTACAAGATGGGAATGTGGAAGAAGATTCTGGATTTACATTCCAGCAAAATTTAGAAAAGGTTATAAACTCTTTTATTAAAGAATTTTATATTAATTTCACAAAAAACATGTTAGGACCACTGCTCTGATTTGTATGACACTAGCTTAGGAGATTCAGAGAAGTTGCCAAATTGCATTGTTGATTAATTTAGGTCTTGCTCAAAACTATCCTTGTAATAAAAAAGAGGCAAAAAAGTTTCAAAGAAAGGTTCTGCTCTAGTAGAAACATTTATATCAGTAAAATTTCATCCATCTACAAACAGAATAATATCAAGAGTAAGAGGACTCTTGCACAACCATCGCAGTGATGATGGTTTCATGTCCCTCTTACATATTCAAGTGCATTACAAGTAATTTTACCAATTAACTTGGTTAATTGGTACTGAATTTTCAATGCAATGCTGGAGTCTTTGTGTTATTTCTTTTGTGGTTTTACATTGGTTTTCTACCATACAACAAGAATGGGGAATATTTGGGTTCAAAGTAAAATATTCGTTAACCATTTTGCAATGTAAATGCATAGAATAGGGTCATACAGTGGGTAGGTTTTTACGATGCATCAACTCATATACATTCCTTTACTCAAGTTTTCAGTGTACCACAGTCAGATATGATTTTTTGATGTCTGCAGATAGATTCAACCCTGTGTAGAATAGTGCTGGATGCGGTTAGCATCAGCACAGTGAGCCAAATTTGTTTTCACATATTTAAGTTGTCTTAATGTGGATGGTTCATCCCACTTAACTAAAAAGGGACCAAAGTAGTTCACATAATTTTTTATAACCTTGGTGTAAACCAGACCTCGACCGCATTTCTGCCATGACCCCGGGGACAAGGACCTGTACAAAATAAGCTTTCAGAAACAGCAATTGTATCTGTAACTTTAAATGTGCCTTTTCAGGGACCCAAGTCAGTGCATGCCAGTTTAGAAACCTTTGGGAAGCCCTCAAAATATGGTTTCAGGCAACCACAATAGAAATAATGCTTTTTGAAACCGATTTATAAACACATGATTTGCTCAGTGAGCTTACCAGTCATTCACAGCCATTAAATTCATTTTATCTTAAATCTTGTTATTGGATTGGGTCAAGGCTTACCCTTGTAGTAACTTAACCCTATCATTAGAGTCATGAATCCAGATTTTCAAGCTTCACTTCAGCAAAAATTTATCTTGAGATATTTTACAGTAAGCAAAATACCATAGCCAGAATAGTTACTTTATCACTCAGAACTTCTAGTGTGTTTTATTCTACAGTACTTATTAAGGAAGCCCACAGTCAAGGTTGATTAACCCATTATTTTGAAGTATTTATTTTAATCTTTACCGAAACCAGGGACGTAGCCAAGGGGGGGGTCCGTGGGGTCCGGACCCCCCCCTTCCCGCTAATTATTTTATTAATTATGATATATTCAATCCAGTTACGAATTACACTTCCTATTTTTTAAGTGCATGTTGCAAAAATAATATAAGCAATACAAAGGCAAAAGTGTTAAGAATTAGGGTGACAGGTAACTCATCAAGAATATTAGTCCATAGAAATGAAATTCAACGGTCCGATTTTCATGCCAAAAATAGAAACTCCTCAATTCCTACAAAAATGTCTTATCGCAATTGAAGCTGACGCCTACTATCTTTCCAGCTGCGTTCCCAGGCCAGTTCTTTGAAGCAGACGATTAAAATTATTCTTAACTTACTTTCGCATTTCTTGCCTACCTTTTTACATTAGATGAGATTATTTACAACCAGCGAGCACAGTTACAACCACTGATGAAGTCCACTTTGGGAGAGTCATTTTATAATCGACTCTTCACCAGAGTAACAACGTGCGTTTTATTGTGTGGCATGTAACGTGTAATGTTTAGAAAGAAAAATGGATGCTTTTATGATATAGAAGAAAATAAGTAGGCTCCTTCCAGTAATGTGAAAGAGGTAAGAAGTAAAAAAATTTACAAATAATTTAAATTATAATTATTACAAGATTACATTCTTGCAAAGTAGGACCCCGACTAACCCGACTATCTGGCGGATCAATGAAGGACTTAAACCTTAACTGACTATTAATGACTGAATACACTTTATGAGAAATATAAACTTTAAAAATTGCAGTCAAACGAATGAATAGTGTTGAATGCCATTTGCACGATATATAATAATGATTTAATAAAAATAAATTCAAAACCTGCTTTTCTAAAGCAGAAAAGAGTTTTATAATCAAGAGTTACCGTAATGAAGGCATAATAAATAATATTGACCGAGAGTTCGACGAGATACGCAAGAGCCAATCCTATCTTTATTCACACGTCCATGGCTGTCGATGTCGCTTCGCATACTCACAACGCAGTATCCTACTCGTCCGGTGCTTAAAATAACACACTACAAACCTCATGATTAGGGATCGGTCACAATTGAAAACTAGCCTAACCCATCACTGTGCGCGCTAAACAATAACAAGTTTTGAATGAAAGGGAAGAATTATTGATATCTGATAATGCAAATAACACTGAAACGCATTATTGACGACAGTTTTTAAGTCACCGAACCTGATGATTATGAGGTATTTCATTCACACAACTTTTAAATTGATCACTTCTACAAATAAAAATTCCAATTACAGATAATTACCCGCCTGTGATTGACTTATAACTATCCCCGGCCCGAACTTACTCTTTACTTCGTAAAATATATTCTTTGAAATTGAAATGCAATATAATCGGTGCTTTTTAAGTTTCACAAGGAGATCAAATATAAACAAAAATAAATAATTTCAGATTTTTTATGTAAACATTTAAAATTATTAGTTAATATAAAAATATGATACATTTTTGAAAATGAATTTATTATATTTAAGGTGCTAAAGTAGCTAATTGTGGTATTTGATAACTATACGGTTTTCCATTTCGCATGGCGTGTAAGGGATTAAGACGACCCTTGCTCTCGCACGCACACTCACCAACGCAGAGCGGCCGGCCCCACTACCCTCTGACCGGCAGGTAGATGACTCATGCACTAGGGTCTTAAGAGAGTAATTGCATTTTTTTAACATCAGTTTCAACTAATGATCATAAAATATTTGTAATCTTCGTGAAATTACGAGAAAAATGATACCAAATACGTATAGTTAAGATAATAGTTTATGAATGTTGCATGCAGTTACGATTCATTAGTATAGTGTAGCATTAAATAACAAGCTATCACAAGTAGTATTATAAGACAAATCTACACAATATTAATCAAATGCGTTGAGCGATTTCAAACAAATCATAACAAAGTGTAAAACAATTTTAAAACATGACTGGTACTAAAAAAATAAAATGTTATAATAAGCAAATCCTATTAAAACGATAAAGGCATTACTGAAGGGCTCATTCGTATCTCTGCAGCCCTCTGATTTTCTCAGGCTAGCAATATGAGGGGGACTAATTTTGTTAATAAGTGTTTTAAATGATTACCCAATTGTTAGTCAAATGCAACAAAATTATTAGTCAAAAAATCATAATAAAAAATTACTAGTTAATAATTAAAAAAAACTGCAGTATATTTCGTATTCTCAAATAGAGGTTGTATATACACAAAAGATATCAATTTCATTTACATACATTTTCATAGCTAGTCTTCACAGTTCATAGACTACCTTGTAAGTCCTACTCTTTCAAGGAAAGCTAACGATCGGGCAGAGCGGAAGTTGTCACTAAACAGCATGATCAATATTTGTCGGGTCGGTTTCTAGAATTATAATTATATTTTATGTTATATATCACTGGATGTAATATTTGAATAATGTGTAAACCATCGAATTTGTTTACAAACGAACTGTTTTAAACTTAGTTTAATTCTAGAGGTGAAATATGGTTTTAAACTAATGTACGTGCCCAATATAATTTAATCATAGGGAAATAGTGAACAAAAACCGAGTATTGTGTTCTATATTTTCCCCGCCTGCTATTTTTCGTCGTTTTATACTCCTTGAATAAAATAATACTCTTATCTCCCGCCGGGAGTAAAGTAAAAGTAAGCCATAAGAATAAAATAGTTATACACATTTAACTATTTTTGCTAAGCAAGGTTTTCTTACACGGAATTCACATTCAGTAAGAAATATATGTGCTTAAACTTAAAAAACAAAAATAACTTTTTTCCTGCCTTATACAAACGCAATCATTTTATTTTGGCTGTCGTGTGGATACAAAAAAAATATATAATGCGTAATAAAATTAGGTTTAGTAAGACGTATGTACAGTAATTTTTGTATTGTTTTTCCTGTAGGCCTAATATTATAATAATTACTAGTAGAACAGTGCAGAATCCCGCACAGCTGATCAGATGTTCATTTGTTTATATTTTCGATTCTGTCAAAACAAACTTTATTTTCTCAGTTTTCACGCATTTTCGAGTTATTATTGTTTAATAGTTACAAAAACGTATTAATAATAAATAATAATAGTAGTAATAGTTTTAATTATAATCATTACTACTATTTTCCAAACCAACCAGCTTTTTGGGCGTATTGCCTTACTATATCACCCTAATAGGACGTATTTGGTATCATTTTTCTCGTAATTGCACAGAGATTCCAGATATAATATCATAGATGGTCAAAACTGTAGTAAAAAAAATGTTACCACTCAGTACTAGAGGCCCCAGTGCATGAGTCATCTACCTGCCAGGCGTGGCGTGGCGGGACGGGCAGGGGATAGCTGCGTTTGAGTGTCTGTGTGTGTAAGGGTCTCCTAATCCCTTACACGCCATGTGAAATGGAAAACCGTATAGGCCTATGTAAGTCTCGGTGCTGTTACACGGGACGAATTTCACTATTATTGTATACTACCACTTGAGTTGTAATATTATCCTGTTATTTACTGATCAATTCTTTCATATTTTAATATCAGAGTTTAATATTATTTGTTTATTCTTAAATTGTATGGGTTTAAGTGTCAAGTTAAGTTAATGATGCCTAATAAAGTCTACCAAGCAGTATCTACTACCTACTACGCATAATCTCGTGCACTCAAACTTACGACCCTCTCGTCAAACAATTGGGGGGGGGGGGGTCACGTCGTTTGGACCCCACCCTTCCCAAAATCCTGGCTACATCCCTGCCGAAACTGATCAACAATATTGGGTTTGTCCGGAATTCAGGGGCTAGGCAGGGTGAGATGGGAGCCTTCCCCCCAGAATTTGAAAATCAAAAAGTTGGGAATTTCCGGCCATTTAGTTAAAAAACTGAACTTAACACGTTTGCAGCGGCATGGGAGCGATCGCTCCCACGCGCAACCCTAATGCCATCCTGGTGGGTGCGATCGCTCCCAAGCTGCATTGCTTTTTACAATATGATTTATTTTTAAGCCAGGATCTGAGCTAGAAAACTGAAACTTCACACATCACTGCACAACAGTGTCTTGTATTCTGTGACCACGTGGGTTTTCACTGGAAAGTGCTGCTGCCACGGTAGGCGTGACGATTTTAGGAACTATAAGTCAGTGCCTAGGCGGAGCATGGTTGTGACTGTTATTTTCGTTGTTTATCACTGTTTTGGTGATTTTTATGTTTATTGCTCTCCTGACATATTGGCCCTGGAGGATCCGGACTTCATTTTAGTCAATCGTTTCATTATAATAGGATAGGGGTCTCAAGTGAGTGTGGGTGCGATCGTACCCACAAAAATTAATGTTTTCTTTTATGTTCTAAAAAAGGTAAAATTTACATCCTAATAATTCATTATTAGTGTGTTTGAGTATAAAATGCCAATAAATAAATATATGCTTTACATAAAACACAGTAGTATTTGTTATTCAACCTAATATGAGTGCAGTCTGAATGCTAGGTGTGCGTGGGTGCGATCGCTCCCACGGAAGTAGGCGTCAATTTTCACACCTCAATACTTGATGAAAGTAGTCAAAAACCCATCAGTGACATAATTACTTGCAAAGATAAGATTTTAATGCCTTTTCAACTTTCAGGATGGCAGTAAAGTACTAAAAAAGCCGTGCTGCCGTGTTAAAAATGTAAATTGCACAATAAATTAAGTTTAAACTAAGATCTGATTTGTATATTTTGCAGTAATTTTACAACCAAATGGATAGTTCTGTAATACTCTAATCCAACTTCAACATAATAAAATGTCTCTACTCTAACTTCTCTTAGCTCTTGAATTGCCATCTATCTTTTTGGTAAATCAACCTGCAATGCAACCGATCAAAGTAAAAATGTAATTTTAGCGTAAATAAATGACATTCAAGTGCTGTAATGTAGTGTCCTGCTATTCAATTTTTAGTTGAGCTTCAATTCCAAAGTACGAAGATCATGAAGACGCACGCTCTTACACTTTAATCATTCGGTATATATGCAAGCAAATTTTGGAAAACCAAACTTTTCCAACTCAATGTCTTTAAAGAAGTGCGATAAAAATAATTTCTTTTGATTAATTTGCGTGTTTAATGCATGATTTTAGTTGGGAAATTGAGATTCCAGAGTTGGGACATTAAAGGTCAACAGTTGGGAAAATCAGGTGACTTCCCCCAAAAATCAGATGTAGAATTTGTTGGTGCTCATTACTGAAATTTTGTTGTGAAGACCTTTTGGTGTGAAAAGAAAGAATTTTATGAGAACCTATTTGGTTTAAGTTCTCATGACAGACAGGCTAAATGAGCAGAGTAAAGTTGGCAAGTCCGTTTGAAAAACATTAAGTAAGTGGCTCTACAAAGAAGCTGCACACACACTTTGTTAAGCAGACAGGTAGGTCCTACGATCAACAACACTGTTAACATCGTAATCGGCAAAATAACAGAAGATCTGATGGCTGCAAAACAACAAATATTTGGCTATGCCCTTAACATACGAGATACTTATGTACCCTAAGATTTTAGAGATTAATATCATGGTTGCAGTTTGATTGAAACTGCTATCTTTATCATCACAAAGCTAAGGATTCATAGAATTAAGGACTCTCAGGAAAGAGATCCCTATTTAAAACCCACTAAATTGATAACAGAGACTGACCCTCACACTAGATAGATAGGTGAGAATCAAGTCTCAAAATCAAGCATAAAATGACAAGCATGCTTGCAAGGTTACAAGCAAGCATACGGCTTGCTTAGCTTGGGCCAAGTAATTAATATTCAGATTAGAATGTCTCATATAAGACTGGCTACCAAGGAAAACAACACTTATTTTTCCCTCTGGCTTTAACATCACTAAAAGGCATTTTTGTCAAGATCGAACGAAATGTTAGATGGATAGACAACTTGAGGATGCATTAGGCTTACTTAATTCAGTTGTAATTGGTAAAAAAAAATGGCCACTGTTATCAACTCAAGAGTTGAGATTTAACGCACAACTAATGAAAATTAAGTTTTACCTAAGATTGAACTGAAACTACTTTTTTACAGGATTATCTCACTTCCTTGTATTTTGCAATGAGACTTGAACATGTTCAATGGTCAAAATTAGGTTTGTATGAAAGCGTTAATAAGTAACATTTGCATTCCACAGACAAAAAAGTTTTTTGTCAACAGGTGATGAAGGCATTTACTCATATACTACATCAAATCCTTAATGCTTCCCACAGAATATGTAGCCCAGGAACTGAGGTGAGAAATAAAAACCAGAACAAACTGTGGTTATTAATATATGTTATTCTATATAATACTGTATTACATACAAGAAATGCACTTTTCGGAAACTGACAGAAGAGTCAAACTACGCCTAAGGACTGAAAGTTTCGAATCTATACGCTCTACACCAGACGTAGGCACTCTTGGTGCAAATCGTACAGAACTTCCAACATATACATCCATCATTATCACAAGGGTCGTAAATATTATCAAACTACAAATATGATTTCTCTTTTTGTCATGGTAAAAAAAATCTGTTTGCGCAGCCACTCACTAACTGTTACTGGCGATTTTTTTCAATTCAATAGGAATATATAATATCGGCTCCTATTGAAAAACAGATGACTAATATTTAAAGTATTTCAATCAAATAACAATAGTTCTTATTACAAATCTAGTATTTGAAAAAAAGTTACTAGTTTCATACTAGGAACAGGCCGATACCGTACAAAGTTTAAAGCGGTGAATTTTGTAACATTAGAAACATCACATGTGTTTAGGATCAAATATTCCCTGATACAAGGATATTGCTAAGACTACTAGTTATTATTGCGTATCGAAGCAACAATATACCGATTTATACACCAGAATCAATATTACATAAGGATGTAACCATTCATGAAAAACAACAAAGAAAACATATAACTTAACTGTGTTGTATAGTGACTAAGACAAAAAAAATATAAAATACTAAGATAATATATCTTGAAATAAACATAACTCGTGACCGAGGCCAAAATTAAAACTTAAAAGCGAATCACGTTAATTGAAATAAAACCTAATTAAGACTTTGTTAAGGCATGTGGATATCGGCCCATTCTGTGTGTAAACAGACAACCTCACTATATAGCGCTTATTAACTATTGATACTTTCCATGAGAAAGGTGGGCGGAGAGATTTTATCTCCTGGATCACACGTTGAACCGTATAGACTTACCCTATATCACTAACTAATGCGAATCCATCTAGTACAGAATACAATAAACTCTCTCGATCCAACAAACAAAATGTAAAATGAGCAAAAACAAAAACAACAATTCGTAACAAACTAACGCATTAGCGGTGCTCATTATAATTTTGTACAAAAAATAACTTTATCGTATAAACTCGCTGAACGTCAAGGATACTCGCTCTTATTCTGTACTAAACTTCCGTTTTTTTCGTGTAACGAAAGTTCTCGATAATAAAAATAGTCTATTCGCTCTTATTCAGCAAGATCAGTCTTTAAGGAAAATATCACATACAGTATCGACACTTATATTAAAAAGATCAGAGTTGTGTATCAAAATACTGTGGCATTATTAGTGTTCGGCTCAAAACCGACCTTTCTCTTGGATCCGCAACTTAAGTTAAAATTATTCGCTACATATCACAGTTATAAGTGTAATTGAGGTCTCCTCGTGAAAGAACGCTTTGTAAATTTAGCGCTCTCTTTCATAAAATATAATTTACACGTTATATAGAACTAACTATGTACACGACCCTTGAGGGTTGACAGATCATATAGAGGGTTAAGGAACATTTTTAGATCCAAAGAACCTTATGACTAAACATGATAACACAAAGATTAAAACAATACTGTATCGCCGAAGCGAAATCTCAATATAACAGACAACTAATATTTATTCAGCACTGGAAAGAACGTGACATCTCGTTACATTACAAAACGTCCGCTCAAAAAATACATATCGCGTTTACACATTACGAAAGAAACTTTTCGACTACATCGAGAAAGGCTCGTCGTTCTTCCAGCACTCGCTAACTTTACACAAAATTAAATTCTGCCGATAAAAAATTATAAACACTCGAGCTCCCAACCCTCCCCCCTTCTGAATGTTTCGTGCATTTCAAAGAGCATACAGAAAGATTTATTTATTATCTACGAACAATTAATATTACAGTGGCGGGAAAACCGAATGTGGAATGTGGCGTCCGGATAGAGCGGAGCCGTATCTAGTGACAATAATTTCGACACAGGAAGTCTCAGCGTTCCCGAAGTTCAAGTGCATCAGCCCAAACACCGATTATAAAACCGTAAACATGAAACACTACTAACATAAAAACCGGCTACACAAAAACAAAACTAAAACCGAAAAAGCGTAGACGATTATTGTTGGACAGCCTGGGGCTGGCTGAACTGGTAGGTGTAAGGCATGGCGGGCTGGTACTGCGCGGCGTACCCGCTCTGGTAGGCGCAGGGGTTGGTCGGCGGCGGGCGGTTGGGCTGGAAGAACTTGTGGTTGATGAGGCTCTGTACGCCGGCATCGGAGTTGGGCTGCAACATGTAGGGCGGGGGCACGGTGAACACGCCCTGGTGCTGGCCTGGTCCGCCCTCCACGTAGTTCTGCTGCCGGTTGAACCGCTGGCCCTGGTAGCCGCCTGGCCGCGCCTGACTCTGGTAGCCGCTCCTGTTCTGGCCGAACCCGCCGCCGCTCTGCTGGCCGCCGTACGCGCCCTGGTATCCGTTCTGCGGGAAGCCGTTCTGCTGGCCGAAACCGTTCTGGTGTCCGTAGGCGTTGGGGTACGCGTTGGGTGTGAATCCTCCGTGGGGGGACTGGTAGTTCTGGAAGTTCTGCCCGCTCTTCTGGTGGAAGCTCCTGGGCGCCTGGTTGGTGGAGCTCTGCGCCTGCTGCTGGTAGCGGTTCTGCTGCTGGTTCTGCCCGCTCGGCTTGAACTCCTGCGCCTGGGCCGCGGACACGGCGTTCCACGTGTTATTGCTGTGGTTGTTACCGTTGTTGCGGTTGTTGCTGGAGTTGTCCTTGTTGCGGTTGTTCCAACGGTTGCGTGCTGCAAAAAATATATCAATAGTTATTTAAAAAATTTGTTTTCAATTTATTAATAATTAGGCTATATAAAAAAAATTAAGAAATATGAATACAAATTATTTTCAAGGAAAGTTGAAGAAACCGGTTTCAATTTTGTTATAAAGGTCAGAGCACACATATTGATGATTTTAAATTAAAAATACTAGTGTAAATCAAAGAAACAGTTATTTTAACGAATGTTATATAAAATGACATACATGCAAAATCTAAAACTTCAAACTTTATGTCAGAGATGCCAAAAAGCTTCAGTGTAAATTATTTCTCACATACGGACAATTCTGACTGCATTGAAATTTGTCTCGATCACATATTTTTTAAAGCAAATATACAAAACAAAAGTGCCCTCAGTTAACAATAAATTTTGCATTGACAATCTGTATGTATGACTTCATCAATGGTTGATCTTTTATTTAAAACAAATAATATAATCTGTATAATTTTTCACTTTTATATCAAATTAAAAAAAAAGTGTCTAACTTTATTATAATGTTGGGCTTGAAATTAGTACAAAATATACAATTTTTCAACTACCATTGACTTTAAATACAGAAGGAGACAAACCATCCTTATGGGCTAGCTGTGCCAGTTTTTGTGTCAGCCAGGATTTGAAATGAATTTAGTTTGACTAAATCATCAGATTGTGCTGATGTAACTGATTAATTTAAGCTATTTATTTCAGTTTTCACAACACAGTATGTTAGAAAATAAGTGTTCTTAAGCTTATGTGAACTGAACATCATATTGCCAAAATATCCCCTCCCGATAGTTGACAATTAATAGCTGACAGTAGTATACTCTACTGGAGAATGCTTTAACTAAGTCCTCTTACAAATCCTGGTACACTTGACACAAAACTTGGTACACTTTTTATAATGGAAATGGAAAGCCTCCTCCTAATTTAAAGTCAGTGGTTAAAGTTAACAGTCCGATAACTCGACTCACCGCTGTAGTTGTTCTTGGCAAGAGCAGCCAATTCAATCAGCTTAGGGTTCACATCCTGCTTGGCCTCACTCAACACTGCGATCAGCTCCTTGGCCTGCCGCTGGTTGTTGGCCGTGAAGAACGTGTACGCAGTCCCGGCCTGCTGGCAGCGGCCCGTGCGACCGATGCGGTGGATGTAGTCCTCGGACGAGTTGGGGTAGTCGAAGTTGATCACGTACTTGACGTCCTCCACGTCGAGCCCGCGCGCCGCCACGTCGGTCGCGACCAGGATCGGCGACTTGCCGTTTCTGAACTCGGTCAGCACGTAGTCGCGCTCTTGTTGGGATTTGTCGCCGTGGATGGAGATCGCTTGCCATCTGGAAAAGAAGGTTGGATGTTGAACTATTTGATGTATGGCTGAAATATTTTTTTAACCCTTGAGCGGGGCTTCACCTGTAAAACAGCAGCAGGAGCATGCGGAGTTTTACTCAGCAACATAAAAATTGCATCAATTTAGCCATTTTTACTGTTTTATACCTAGTATTGTATTTAAATGTTGATAAACTTCATTAAGAATCACATTTCATCGTTGATTCAATTAATTGTTTAACTTAATAGGTGTAATAATGCAATTGAACATACTAAATCATTTTCTAGTATAGATAGGAATCGCTGTGTGTGTTCCTTGCAACACACTTGCAAAGGAAAACTCTGCATGCACCCGCTCGAGGGTTAAGAAAATTTCATCAACTTTCTTTAAGAGGAGGAAGTTTTCCTTAGTTTCCTCTTAGATTGGTGATAGAGGAGAATGGCTAAACCTGTTTTATTGTGGGTCAATGTCAGGGTTCAAGATTTACCTCTCGAGTAAATTTTCAGAGGTATTAGACAATCAAAACTCCATTAGTTAAACAACTTATCAAAAACAATGTTAACAGGTGTGAAAAAATGAGTATGAAAGATGTTTTGTTAGGAAAACATAAGCTTAAGAAAGAAAGCATAGCTTCAGAGAGAGAGAGAAATTCCAGAGATAGATAAGAGCGCTGTGAATGGAGGCATAGACAAAGTGTGCTTGGTTTGAAATCGCAAGAAGCTATAGTACTACCCGGTGGAAAGGAAAACACTCCGATGGTACAAAAAGCTTGCGGTTCACCAATTTAATGTTATTGAGAAAAGAGTGATTCTCAAGGAAATGAGGAGTGGCAATGCAAATAAATACTACCTAATTAATACAATACTAAATTAATTAATTTATGGCACATATTACATACTTAAAGGAATTGACGAGTTGCGATGAAGGGAAAGAGACTTCATCACAAATAATAGACAGCCTGAATGAAGTGAATATTGCAACTTCCATAATAAATATTTTTAACAATATTCTATGACACAATGTCAACAACACCCATAAAAAAGCATTCCAAAAAAATAAATATCAAAAATAGATTTACACATACATCGACTGCCCTTTCATACAGACACATTGAAAACAAAATTGAAATGTGCATGCAAAATTAAAATCTTAAAAAATTGTTTTAATTATTTAATGTAGATTTGTATAGTAATGCTGGCATCACCAGTAATAAGGGCAGTAATTTTATGACAAGAATAAGAAAGATATAACCACTTTTAACCAACAGCTAAAACCCCATCAAACAATTCACAAATTTAGTTACTTTGGACTGAAATACAATCCCGTTTGTATAAAGAAAGTAAAAACACAATAAGAAAAAGTGTAAGTTTAACTTACGTCAATTGGCTCCCAGGAATGCTGAAATAAAACAATATTACTCAAGATCACAAAACACATTCATGTTTCTAAAATATTCTGTTACTACGGGAATTAGTTTAGAATAACTACTGTTTTGAAAAAGGTGTGAGGTGTTTTGTTTAGGAAAATAAGAAAAATCAACTAGAATACAGATAGATTTAAAGAAAATACTATGATAAAAAAGTAATAGGGTAATTGTAGGTATGGGGTTTTAACTGTGAGTTAAATATTCAAGTAGGGGAAAACCATATTAGAACTTTGCCAAAGCTACTTCAATACTGTTTGCACAGCACATGTAACAACCGTTTTAAACCTGAAAATAGTAAATCTTCGATAACAACACATTTAAAAATAGGTATATATTGTTGTTTTAGATTGATATAGTTACTAAGAGGTGCCAACTGCTTTTGTCACAACATGGTCATTATCCCCCTTTCAAAATAATCTGAAAGTGATAAACAGAATATTTTTTTTTTCTCAAGGAGAAGTAAGGCATGTTGATTATTCAAAATCATCATATGCAAACACATTCTACGATGTACATGAAAATGTGCAACCCTTCCTTTTTATCCATCTCAAAGAAAGGCCAACCTTCAAAGAACAAGCTGTGGATCAGAAATCAACTGTATCATAAATCAACTAGGCCTATACCAGATAAAAAACTCAACTCACCCTTCTCGCTTGATGGACTTGGTAATATCGTCAACTTTCTTCTTGGTCTCAACAAAGATGATGGCCTTGAATCCTCTTTCTTGACCGATTTCCCGCAGCAGCTTTGACAGTTTGGGCTCTTTCTCAGTATCCTAAGAATCAAAGTGAAATTATAATCAGGAGAATACTTCATATTTATATCAAAAATAGATCAGATCAAAGATATTATTTTTTTTATAAGCGGTATCATATCAGATATCATTTTCCTTGACTACGTTTTGACTTACAAATTTTGAATTTTTAATCAGGAGGGTGTTGTTTAATTAAAAGCCCAAAAGTAAAACTATATATCACTTTATTGTCATATTACATTTTCAAATTAGGCCTACTAGTTCTAAAACCAAATAATACATTATGTATTGCATCCCAAAAGCAAATTCTAATAAGTTTTTACAATAAAGTAGTATCGTTGAAATAATCTGAGATGGATTAGTACATTTTAAGGACAAGTTAACAATTAATTTAATAAAGTTTTAAAATACCCCCCCCCCCATGGATAATAACTACATTTTAAACCCATACATTATGGAGGATCTTCAAACAAACTTAGTTTACTTTTAATGCAACTACCTTCATATGTCACGTCATAGGCATATACAGGGTGTTTTTTTAATGCAACCCATTTTTAAGATTGTATAATGTACAAATAAAGATAAAATGAGTATTGTTTTCTCAATTTTTAAAATTCAGACAACATATTATTTAAGTTCTGATCACATTTAGCTTACATTATGTGTTCAAACAATCCGCCATTGGCAACTAAACCTCAACTAAACTGTTTTAAGCTGTTCAAGTACAGCGGCCCAGTTAGTCTTACCTGGCAGACGTCGACGATCTGGCGGATGTTGTGGTTGGCAGCCAGCTCGAGGGAGCCGATGTTGATCTGGATGTAGTCGTTGAGGAAGTCCTCGGCTAGAGCCTGCACCTCCTTGGGCCACGTCGCCGACCACATCAGCACTTGTCTGTCAGGCTGCAACCGATCAAAATGTTAGGTTTCGTCTCTTGGTCCAAGAAAAAATATTTTTCATCATACTGACAGAACGTCTGTTTTCAGTTCCTTTTCGTTGGCTCGAAAGTTACCCATTCCCGTCCTAGGCCGGCAAAACATTTATCCGGCCTAGGCCGGATGAACCGGAAGTAAACAATCAGCTGATTTGCAGCAAACCGATGTTTAATGCTTGTTTATTGGTTACTTTTTAGAGGAATGTAGTGGCAGCACTGCATCTGTAGCAAATGTTTGTTCTGTTTGTTATAGGTTAGGTTTGAAGGATTGATAATCGTATGTTTATGCAAGGACTATGTTTTGATTGAGAGTATGTTTTTTCTGCATAATATGATGAAAAATATCGTATGTTACGCGGCTGGGAAGTTTTGCCGCACTTGCTATCATGCTCATCCGGCAAAACATTACTTCCTGGCCTATTAACGTAACATACTTTACTGAGTGACTAAGATTAATCTGAGAGATGAAGTTTAATCTATAATTGGAAAAAAACCCATTGAGTAAGTTTTGTCCCTTGTTCCAAGAAAAAAATACCAAGAGACTTAACTTTTGTCTCTCCCTTCAAGAGAAAAAGACTATAAATGACACTGATATGAAAACAGATTACCATCCAATTCTTAATAGGTTGAGATTGAAGAATATCTTCATATCTATTAGACAACTATCAATATTTTAGGCTATCCTCTTTAGTGAATAACTACCTCACTGTTTTGCAGTCTATCTAATATTAAGGTATAGGTCAATAAGACCTTGGATAAATAATTAAGCTATTACCTTTTAACAGCTAGGCCTATATCAGTGAAAATGTAAAGTATTTCTTCAAACTGTAATGGAAGTATTCGTTTATAAGTGTGCAGTTAACCCCTTAACCACGACGAATTATTCCGTGGTAGTATTGTCTACACACTAAGGCGACACACGGATTATCATGTGTAACACCGTTGTTTCGTTAACCGGGATGCCAGAGTTAAGACAGATTTGACATTCTCAGATGATTTATTCTGTTATTTTGTTGGTACAATTGTTCTCCTAGTTTTTTTTCATGCTATGACTGTACAGTTGACCCTGATAAGTGGTAGACTGTTTGGTGCTGCACTCTAATGGCCGCGGTTAAGGATTAAGAGCATCACTGTACAGTAGTAAAGTTTGAAGACTAAGACATATTGGTCCTTACCCTGATCTGTTCAATGATCTTGCGGATCTGAGGCTCGAAGCCCATGTCCAACATCCTGTCCGCTTCGTCCAGCACCAGGTATGTGCAGCGCTTCAGGTTGGTCGTGCCTCTCTCCAAAAAGTCAATCAGTCTGCCGGGCGTGGCGATCACAATTTCGATTCCCCTTTCCAAATCACGAGCTTGGGGTCCTTTAGGCGCACCGCCGAAGATGCAGGTGTTTCTGATGAGCGACGACTGACCGAAATCTTGCGCCACACTCTGAATTTGCTGGGCCAATTCTCTGGTCGGTGCGAGAATCAGAACGATCGGTCCATCGCCCCTGTTCAACCTGTTTTGGTGTTTGATGTGAACAGCTGCTGGTAGCATGTACTGGAAACAACAAAATACATTGGTTATGCAATGTCAGTGAAACATTACAGATCAGAAATATACTGAATGGTTGAATACATCAAATACCTATTGCAATTACTATTTACGGCTTAAAATAATTTAAAGCTAGTTTTTAAAGCAAAAAAAAAAAGAACACATCATACTCCTTAAAATATTTGACGACCCTTAGTTTTTCAGTTCTGAAATAACTTCTGGAAGCTATCTTCCAGATGCCATAAGGATCCTGTCAATAGGCCTAAAGGTATTTGATTAAAAGTGACATTAATAGCTCATCGATAATAATAATGTTTTAGTTAGCAACAATGTATACTAGGCCTCTTAGTAGGGACACCTTACAGAAGAATGAGTTGGCAGTTCCCGTCACCAAAAAAGTTACAGCCACTTTGCGATTGCAAATTTAATAGCAGTTTACGGATCAATCTGATCTTTTAAAGTCAACCACCTGGTTGTAGTATTTTGACAGTTGTATGTAACTGTTTTGAATTTTTGTATCTTGACTATGCTTTTGTTCAAACATTCTCGTTTTGAGGAGTAGAAGCGCGCACGACGGAGCCATCTTGAATTATTCCATGCATCAGCTCAAATTATTTCCCCCGTTTTTTGGCAGGTGGAACTAAAAAAAATTAACATTGGCTGTCCCTTATTAGATGGTTGGTATACACTGCCAGTAATTAAGTCAGTTAACACTAACACCCTCTGACACTCACCGCCAGAGTCTTGCCGGAGCCGGTCTGTGCGATGCCGACCATGTCTCGGCCGCTCAGCGCGATGGGCCAGCCCTGCGCCTGGATGGCTGTAGGCTCGTTGAACCCCTGTTTCAGTATCTGCTGCATCATGTACTCGGGGAAGTTGCCCTCCAGGAAGCCTTGTGTCGGGTGCGGCACGTTGTTTCCCTTCACCGTTATCTCCTTGGCCGCCCGGTACTTCTCTACTTCTTCTTCACTCCTGAAACCCGACGTCGTTATTGGTTTTGGCAAAATTTAGTTTAAGTTAAACAATATCCCAGACTTGTTTTTAGTCAAGATTAATAGAATAAAACCAGGTGGTTCCATTTTAACACGTCATCACTGACCAGCTGATATAAACGTAAATACGTCATCAAATTTATTTTCCTTCAATTATATTTTAATTAGGAATTCACAGCTGGAAGTAGACGCGAATACATCATAAGAACAAACATAAGTTACGGGACCACCTATTTTTTTCTACTCATCTTGGTTTTTAGTAGCCCTGCTCTGAACATTCCAAACAAATTTGCAAGTTTTGAGTTTTAAATAGATTAATTTTTATTAACTCTCTCTAACTTCTTTATTACCATTTGATATGATGGGCGTGATGATGATTGGTGTGACCAATCGAAATCGATCGCCATTTCCTTCTTTTATGTATATTTAATGCCATGCATATAAATACAGTAAAAGTGCAAATATACTTTTAAATATCCAGCATATTATAAAAAAAGGCAAATAGCTCAACACCTCAAGTGGCCTGTAAGGGCTAAATCCCCTAATTGTAAAAATCCCACATTTTTAAATGTTTATGGATAGAAGTCTACTTCAGTATCAATGTATTTATATCAATGTATATATTTAATTTGTATAACACATAACTTAAAAAAACTGTGGATGTCCAGGCACTTCTTTTTAAGTTAGACCTTAAAACAATTTGGAGACTTACGAAACTTGACACCTAGCCCAGTCAAATTAATGTTATAAAAATACAAAAAATGATATAGTTTTGCGAATTGGCTTAAAATATGCGTTAAGGCTTCTAGTTTAACATACTAAAAGTCCCCTAACGTGAGACTTGAGCTCGCGCCGCCATATTGGATTTTAGGTACAATTTTTTGGTTTTTCTTAATTATCTCTGTAAATATCAATATTTAACATACCATATAGAATTACAAAATTAAAGTACACAAAATTTGTAACAAATAGTGTACTTACCATTTGAACGTAACCCAAACCGTTTCAGAGAAATATGCACTTAAATATGTAAATTTTTAGATTTTTAGGTACAATTTTCTTATTTTTCAAAATTATCTCAAAAACCATTCATATTTTACATACAATATGCAATCACAAAATTAAAGTACATAAAATTTTCTACAAACGTGTATTTATTGTTTTTTTGTAACACTATCCGTTCAAGAGAAACATAAAATTTAATAAGTTAATTAAAAATTCCAATCATTTTATATCATGCATTTTGGCTATTAAAAAGTCCACAAAAATGTTCTGTGTAAGTAACAAATTATATCCATTCATACTTTTGATACTCCTTATAAAATTATTACCCTCCCTCTGGAACCATTTTTTTATTTACATTATTAGATTAAGTGCAGGTTCATTATTATTTTTATCATAATATTGTTTGAAGTTCATTCACAAACATACTCAGGATTGTATACAAAATATATTGACGAAGTAAAACTAAATACTACGTACATTGAACTAGTCACCACAATGTTTTAATTAACAATACTTAAATTGTAAATCAGATATATTTTGTATGTTATAAACTAACAAAAAGTTTAAATGTAATATCTGGTATTTTCGTCATTTATGGACTGGCTAGTGGAATGTTAGTGGAACGGTATAAGATCTTACCTTAGTTTAAATTTGTTTAAACGCAAGGAAAAATCGTTTTCCTGCCTCAGCAACAGCCTCATGAGTCGAGTTTGGATTAAGAAAAACCTGCTGGGACATCCTGAATATTCTGATTTAATTTTTAAAATGTTGAACACCATTTTACCAGTACTGTTAAACACCGATGTACATCCACTAAAAGCATGTAAGAAGAATGCTTTCACGAAATCCCGGTGGCAGCTGCTGTATAGATGAGAATGTTTTTGGTCCTGATTTGATTTTACTATAGGTTGAAAGAAATGTGTGTTTTTTTTCTGGTGGTTTTAAACCCACAAGCAACACTAAAAGGTTCCCCGATAATGACAAAATTATTGTTGAAAATTATATTTTAATAGCAGTGTTAACAATGAGGTCAGCACTGCCTTCACTTAGTTTTACTTATAAGTCTTTATATTTTCTGATTTTTCCGTTTCTTTTGATAATTAATGACAGAGTAACGGTATTGATATTCCCCATGCAGTGAAATTGCTTATGCTCGTCTATCGGTGAAACATTAAAGCAAGCATTGTCAAAAATAAACTGACAGAATGAACTTCCATGATTTCAGAGTCATGTTAAACCTTCTTGTAAAGGTGAAATTACTGATTTTGGTCTGACCGCTATGACTTTGGCATGAGCTGTCGATATGCCTTTATGTTTACCTTTTGAGTTGTTATCATTGATTGCTTCTTTAGAATTCATGGTCCAAGAATGCTTGAAGTGTTTTAAAAATACAATTATAGTAACATCCTTGAAAAAATTTGTCACTACCTATTTGGATATTAATCGGTTTCCCAAACTTTCTGTCTCTTCGCCAACGGTTCCCTTTTTCATCCTCAGTAAAATCTCAACATTATAAACACTTTGTTTTGAAATAAAATTTAGCTTGCGATGATTCCACAGTTGTGCTTGAGAAGGCGTCGCTACAAGGAGTACAAGGAAGTATGCTTTGTTTTGGCTGCTGCAATAGATGATGGTCTGGTATATATTTTACGGCGGTGTGTTTGTACATATACTAAAGTAAGCCCAACCAAAAAAAAAGTTTATTTCCATCTTCTCTTTCTTTGCTTGCTTTTACGAACCAGCCAAACCATTCTTGTCAACTTTAACTATCACTGTTCACTATACTGTGATCACAAATAACACATTTTTAATGGTTCCCAATTTATCATTAGGTACATTTTGTAAATCGTTTTTAAGTAAATATGAATGTTTAAATAAAAGAAGATAAAATATGAAGTAAAATGTGCTGATTTTATTTGTTGACAACAGGGAAACTAAATTTGTCTGTATGGCTAAAACAAAAAAATACAGTCCCATAAGAATATGGTAAAAATAATGATGAACCTGCAGTTAATCTAATTATCGAAAATGGTTCCAGAGGGAGGATGACAATTTTATAAGAAGTATCAAAAGTATGAATGGATATAATTTGTTTCTTACACAGAACATTTTTTGAACTTTTTAATAGCCAAAATGCATTGTATAAAATGATCGGAATTTTTAATTAACTTATTAAATTTTATGTTTCTCTTGAACGGATAGTGTTATAAAAAACAATAAATACACGTTTGTAGAAAGTTTTATGTACTTTAATTTTGTGATTGCATGTTGTATGTAAAATATGAATGGTTTTTGAGATAATTTTGAAAAATAAGAAAATTGTACCTAAAAATCTAAAAATTTACATATTTAAGTGCATATTTCTCTGAAACGGTTTGGGTTACGTTCAAATGGTAAGTACACTATTTGTTACAAATTTTGTGTACTTTAATTTTGTAATTCTATATGGTATGTAAAATATTGATATTTACAGAGATAATTAAGAAAAACAAAAAAAATTGTACCTAAAATCCAATATGGCGGCGCGAGCTCAAGTCCCACGTTAGGGGACTTTTAGTATGTTAAACTAGAAGCCTTAGCGCACATTTTAAGCAAATTTGCAAAACTATATCATTTTTTGTTTTTCTTTAGGAATTTTAAAGCTAAATTGACTGGGCTAACCAAGATCTTTCTAATAACACCTTAATTAATCAAATCAGGAGTCTTGAGTCAAAAAACCCCATGCAAATTTAAGAGTAAATACCCCCAACTCAATGCTTAACACTAAATTCTATTACATGAAGGAAATTCAATAGGTTGATAGGAAATATATTTTAACATTAAGGTTAAAACTGGCCATCCTCAAAGGCAAAACACTAACTACATCCACAAAAATGAATTAAAAAAAACTTTAACTTTCTTTAAAATTTGCAAACAATTTTCTTTCTCAAGCAGCAATAATAATATCCTCAAGTTCTTCAATAATAATTAAGAATTATTCAGAACATTCAAACTAAGTTTCCAGGTCAGAATAAAGTCAAGTTGTAACCTTAATTTAGCTTGAAATAAAATTTGATTTCGATCCAACAATCTCGTTACCTGTTGGCAACATTTTCATGAGGCACATAAAAGTTTTTCTGGAAAGGCATAAGAGCATTCATATCCCAATGTGGTTTCTTCAAAGTTTCACCAGGTTGTTTTCCGTTTTTGTTTTGGTTTTTGAAAGTGTTATTCCCGTTCCCATACTCTGCCATTGAAGTTGGTGAGTTCTGGTTCCAATACCGATTTTTTGGAGCAAACTGTTCGCCATTCCCTCTGTACCTGAAAAGGGGAAATAATATTCAATTAAGTCTGATAGTCTTCAGAAGTTCTTATGGAGTCCCTAGGTAAGAGTTTAAACTAATAGTTAAAAAAAACCAATTTTGAATTGCCAATGTAGGTAGGCCAAGAGCTAAGATCGGGTGTTCCACCATTTGGTGGCCAAAAACAGCACCGAACGGCTTGAGATGTATTTGATGACCACAATGTGGCAAGTGAGTAATTTTCCAGCAACAATAATGACCAAGAGATTAGTCGGTCCCAAAAAAATGTCTCCCGTCCTTAATACGACCAAGATTGTCAAGAACAAAAGCCTGGGATTTAGCAACTGAAAAACTAGTGAGCGATCTTACAACTAATGTATGGCCAAAAGACTTGATGTGAAAAGAGCAACCGATATTTTAAACCCAATAAGAACTAGACTGACAGCCACAAAACAACAGGGCTAAGGCGGAAAAAATGTGACCAAGATATTTGCCAGGAAATGGTATAAATGACAGATTTTCCGGCCACAATATGACTGATAGGCCAAAGGACAGGCAACGGGATGTCTCCTGCAAGTCGACTGAGATATACACTAGCCACATATTCAGGGTTGCCAGCAAATACTGCAGAAAAATTCACACATCTTTCTTGGTATTCCCGGTAAAAATAGTCAACATTCAAGGCCCATATTTATTATTTATAGATAGCCTTAGTTTTGAGTTTGGATGAATTAATTTTTTCTCAGAACGTTTAAAACATTGTTAGCACCACTAATTTAATATATCCATTAAATTAGTTTGAGACTTCACAAAAAAGTGTGACTTCCGAGCCAAAATGTCAGGCCTAATTCTTGAACATTACACACAATCATAATTTACAGCAAGTATAGATGACTTCCACCGAGTATGCGCTAAGGTCTTTGGAATGTAGTTGGTGGAATAAGGTAATACAGTATACTCTTGATTATCCGAGCCCCGGTTATCCGAGACTCCGGGTTATCCGAGGCAGCTCTAAGCTTAAATATACGTTTTTATTTCCTTACTACCATTATAATCAAGCGTGAAACAAATGTCTTTATTAGCAAACCAAATTACAAATTATCAAAATACAAAAATTTAAATTACAAATTATTTGTAACTCGAATGGACTTTCATTGTCGTATTTATTGGTAAATACTATATCTAACAAAAAATTTTGAAGTGGTCTAATTAAAGCCCAACCTCAAAACACACGCAAACTCCGTATTATCCGAGGTTCGTGTTATCCGAGGTAGCCTTGATCCCGAAGACCTCGGATAATCGGAAGTGCACTGTAGAATCACAATAATTTGCTTACGTTATTTTTCTCTTATTACACTTGTGCCCTCACAGCAAAATAACTCCTAAAACAAGGTTAAAATTACCTTAATCCGTCTGCAGTTCAAATGCTTCATCTTCACAGGTTAAATCAAGCTGACATGTTTCGATATAAGACTAACATTATCAAAGCACAGTACACCGATCTTACAAAAAACACATTGCTCCTTTGGTCGTCATAAAGTTTAAATAAAATAAATAACACAACACGTACGAAAGACAAATTAAAAAAAAAACAAAATTCGATAGGCCTATCACACGAGGAGAACAAGTCATCGCGGCCAAGGTGTAGGTTGCACACTTATCGTTGCACCGTGGCTACGATGACTTATTCTCCTCATGTGATGGGCCTAAAGAATTTTGTTTTTATTTATCTGTCGATCGTGTTGCGTTTTGTGTTATTTATTTTATTTTAACTTTATGACGACCACAGGGAGAATGTGATTTTGTAAGATCGGTGTACTGTACTTTGGATAATGGTAATCTTATACCGAAACATGTCAGCTTGATTTAACCTGTGAAGATCGGATTTGAACTGCAGATGGACAAGGTAATTTTAACCTTGTTTTATTGAAATTTGCAGTTCAGGGGCTAGAAACATGAATTTTAAAAATTACTCTTGCCAATTACACGTGATCGTCTCTTGCAGAAAACGTGCTATTATCGATTTGCGCGACAGTAATGAATTCACATGAAGAGGTCCCAAAACACAGTTCATGCACTGCTTGTATATAATTCATGGAGTGACGTATCTACACTTACTGTCGCCCAGAGCAAAATCAGAGTTCGCCCCCCCCCCCCCCACCCTCAACAAAACACAAGAAATATATTTTAATGTGTCTTTAATGTGATGGATAAGCAGTTATCTCGTATATCATAATATGATTTTATCTTATGGTTCTTATAATTTTTTATAACTGATGTTTATAGGCTACGATACAGCCAAACCAAGAGCTGTTATTGATATAATATGACTAAGAAATTTGCCAGCCGCTGTAAAACCAAAGCAATGTGTCCACTAGATTTCATATTTGTAACTTCCGACTTCTTTTCTGACCTTTCCCAACTATTTCAAAAGAATTTCCGAACAGTGAAATAGGCCATGTTGCCTTCTAAAACGAATACTTGAGCCCAATCTATGTAAAGTAAAATACAATACTATTTTTCGGCCGCAATGCGTTCGAGAGTTTTATTGGTCGCGATATGTCCCAACATAATTAACAGCTGCAATAAGACCAAGAGATTTACTGGTCAAAGAAACAGAGCGATTTTTTGCGGCCGAAATACAACCCAGAGATTTGCCGGCCGAGGTATTTATGACCGCGATTTAACAGCACCGATGCGACCGCGGAAGTAGAAACCGGCCGTGACAAAGGGCAAGCGGTAGTTGCAATGTGACATATATATGCCAGCCATGGTTTAAACAACAGATTTTTTGGCCGCAATGTGGTCAATAAATATGACAACCTCGAAAATAGTGAAATACTTGTCGGCAGTGAAACAACAAAGAAAGATGCCTGCCAGCAATTACTGATTATCTGAAGATTCGGCCAATAGATATGACGGCCGCGAAAAGAGCGAGAGACTTGTCGTCCAGAATACAACCAAGAAATCTGCTGGCCGCAAAACAAGCAGGCAAAGCAGGCAATTTTCCGACCACTGAATGAGCAAGCGATTTTTCGGCTGCGGGACGAGTGAGCTTTTCTCCGTCCACAAAACGAGCAAGCGGTTTTCTTGCCTTCAAACGACGAGAAATGTGACGGGTCACAAAAACAAGAGGCTTGGCTTGATAGCCGCAATGCGACATAGATTTTCTGGCAGGGATGCTACTGAGAGATTTGCCAGCCGCAAAACGGAGAAAGTCACTTTAAATTATTTTTTTTCAATTTTTACTTCACCAGAGCCAGCCAGTTGGGGCGCCACTCGCTAACCCCCCCCCCCCCCCCCCACCTTAGATCCGTCACTGAATTCATACATATTCCAAATAATAACTGGGAAGAATACGCTAAAAATAAATTCCATTTAGGTCTATGGCAGAAAATTGCAATGTATAACATTAAGTTTTTACATGTACAATTGATTGTTTTTTATATATATACATTTTTTATGAAATTCAAGTTTCACAATTTAATTCCATAGGGTTTTTCCAGCGATAGATATAAAGATGTGGCGTTTGAAATTAACATTATTTTCATGGGTCAAGACCTAAACAGGCAACAAGACCACTTGGCCTTGTGCCTTGGCCTAAAATGGATTGGGCGTCTGCAGTCACTACCTAACCATGAAACACTGCCGCTGGTAGTGGCAATGGCAATGTTTCATGGATGTAAATGAACTAAGAATGCATAGTATGAAAGCGGGTAAGTAGAATACGAGTGATTTTGTAAAGAAATAAATTAACATAAATACCCCCGTCGCAGCAAACCTGCGTACTCAGCGAATTTCTAAAGAATTAATTTTTATATGGGAGCTTATTTACTTATGTACAGGAAAATATTTTAAACATTTTATGTAATTAATGCAAAAATATTACATATAAATTCAAGAGCTTTAGATATAAGGGAAATGATCATGGGAATCACATCGGTATCCATTCCAACAATATGCTTTTTGTTATTCTTATAATTATTAGTCTAATAGTTTTTTTATAAGTGTATCCTTGTTATAGTATAATAAAAATTTAAGCAAACATACAATCAATGACTTAAAAAGAGTCAAAATAAAAACAAATAAAATAGTCACATGAAAAAGTTGAATCCAAACATATGATTTATCTTAAAATTTAAATAAACTTGTTGCAGCAAACTTGCATGCTTAGTTAATTTCTAAAGGATTTATTTTTTATATGTGGGCATATTCTACATAAGTTAGGGAAGTTGTAGTTTTGAATATTTTGTGTACATATTAATCTAAATTAAGTAAATTTTATCATTCATGATCTCAATAATTATTCATATTCTGATAATTTTTAATAAATTTACTTGTTATAGTATATAAATGTCAGCAAACATATTATCAATCTACTCAGATCCAAGAAATAAAAACAAATCAAACCCTCACACAAACAAATTAAATTCAATCATGTGGTTTGTTTTATTATTTTTTAAATCCCATTTTAGGGAAATTGAATGAAAAGTTTGGGTATTTCATACCAGAATTTGGACAGTTTATGTCCCTTCAGGGAAAAACAAAAGACAATGTACTGCATTTTGCAGATCCGATATCTCAGTAACCGATTGATGTAGAGTAATAATTTAAAATGCTATATTGTTTATTTTTTAAGCTGAATTCAATTCTGACCATTAAATTTACATCAAATTAATAGAAATATGTTAAATCTTGAAAATAAATTTTATTTAGTCAAAAAAACTGCCTTAGGATCCTACCGATCTTGCTGGTTTTCGAACTTAAAGTCATGAATATCGCTCTAAATGTTTGTTCCAAATTTCATCAAGATCGGACTTTTTTACGAGAGTTATCGTGCCTACGGACACATATATATATATATACCAAAATGAACGAACGTTGTTTTTGGGCTCTAGGGACCTCAAAACGAAAAAATAACATGATCCCGGGCTTAAGTCTCACCATGCCGCCTACGGTAATAGCTACTTCCCTATAGGGGGAAATTCGCTAAAAAGCTGAGAAAACAAAATGTTGATAAACACCTGAGAACATTACACTCCACCATAGGTGGATTTAGGTTATAATAATTGGGGGTGCCAGTTTACCTATGTGCTCTGTGTGCTCATATTCTAAATCACACATTATAAGGTATATTTCAAGAAGCTATTCCTTTTATTTAGGTAACAAAAACCCCTTACAGTTTTTGTTATAGCTCATTTTAATTCGGAAAAGTACTGATCATTTGTAATTGGTAGAATGAAAACTGCTAGAATAATTATAGATCATCGCAAGAAAGACATTTTGAGACACTATAAAATGCATACCTATTAGTTTCCGAAGCAGATTGTTGGGAAGCCAATTTCAGCTTTGTACGCAGATTTTATGTTATTTTTGACAGAAAAATATGGAATTTAAAATTGAAATGGCAAAATTAATGAAGTGACATTATTTTGAGACATAATTTAATAAATTTTTAACTAAAGGATGGAATTGAAAGTAAATAAAAACAAACAAAATCATAAACCAATATAAATCTGACAGAAATTATATATTACAATACTCAAAAGTATGAAAATTTTGCAGGAATACTTTTTTCCATGCAAAAATTCACAAAAGATCAGGAGGTGCCATCCCCAGAGATCAGCCCATGCACTCTACCAAGCTTCTGCCCCTCGTACTGAACAATGGACTCATCCACTGTTTGTTTACTTATAGCATACACTGTCACCGAGACAGGATGAGTCTCAAGGCTCAGGCAGGTGATCTGCCTACCAAATTAAAATCTGATTTGTTCTGCTGATTTGGTAAACCATTCAAGTCAAGACAAAGTTGATCTTGGTACATCCGTAACTAATAGTTTTTACATGAATTCATTGGGTGACATCCTTCATCCCAACCGCATTTATTTGGAAGTATTGGTAGACCTTAACTATTATTTATTGTATCCTTTTTGAAATTATGTCTTATTGAAATGATGGCTTAGTTTTAAAAAAAGGCCCTATGTCATGTCCCAACACAAAAATAATTTTTGAAAAGCTTATTTCTTATACTGTACCCTTTTTGCACTTAGGCAAGTAATCAAATAATGAACGATTATTTGATTACTTGTTAACACAAAAATGACGGTATTTAATTGGATTGTCAACTGGATTTTTTCAATACATTTAGATATTACTTTTCAGGACTTTTAGCGTTTAAAGCCTAGACAAAAAAATCCATTTGCTGCAGGTTACAGAAATAGATAGTAGCTCAGAATAACAGTACTCATATGTTGAAGTCTGAAAATAGGTACAGTACACCTCGGATTATCCGGATTAATGTGGCGGAGCACCGATCCGGATAACAAAAAATTCGGATAATCCGAGCTCATTACAATATCGCCTGAATAGCGATCACCTTAGTGATTTACCTTAGCCCCAGCTAAATTGATACTGCAAACGGTGTGTCAAGACTATACAACATGTTAGTCTTTGATATTTTAGGAGGTTTAATTTTGAAGCTAATTTAAGAACTAAATTTTATTATTAATCATATGAATATAATGTTAAGTTTTACCTTACATCCGGTTTAAGTTTGGCATAAACGCCAGATTAAAATATTTTATTTATTTAGATTAAATAATCATATCTCAAAATAACTCAAACTTGAAATAATCATGACGAAATTAACCCAAATCTCAAAACTTACAGTGTAACTCTTCTTAAGAAATGAGAAACTTATAAAATGACAGCAATCAAACTCGCAAAATTGCCGTAGGCTAAGTCTTTGTTGATTACTGCTAGCACCCCAAGTAGCAATCCAGAAAACTACGTTCACGAAAATGCTAAAATGTACTGTTTAGGCAATGAGTTAATAACTCTTTTTCTAGTTACCGTGAGGCAATGTGATTCCTTCAATTATCGTGATTCCAAATTCATACAGTAATGAGTAATGTATTCCATTTGTATTTTACTTTTAGAAGGCACATTTCACGCGTAAACTCGCTAAAATCATGTTTTTGCTGTGATTTTAATTTTTAATTTCTCGGGTGGACCGGTCCGGATAATCCGGGATCTGGATAATGTGGGGTCCGGATACTCCGAGGTGTACTGTACTTTATATGATATTGCAAAGATTAGGCGGTTTTCCTCCAGAAGATCATGACCTAATGTTGGAACAATTTTGAGATAGATTGTACTTAGAAAGTATTTTGTGCCTACATGTAAATTGTAAAAGGCCTTAAAAGAAGGGGGAAAGCCATTTGGTTTTGGTCCGTTTGAATATAAATAAACAGCAAAACAGATTGAATTGCAGCCCTGATTATCTGTACGTAACGTAGGCTAAGCACAAAGCCTACGTGTTTTAAGTACTTTTTAAACAAAATAAGAACATATGGTTTGCGTCCTGTACATTGTATATAAATAAATTTTATGTTGTCTCAGGGTCATTTTGTTGGCTTAGCCTACATTAGTTGAGTAGTATTTATAAAATCTGGCAAAACTTATAGTAGCCTACTCGAATAATCTTCGCTAGTGATCTTCCTTGCTACCTCGAAGACCACTTCAGTACAATCATGTATGCTGACGATACCGCACTGTTGCTCAAAAATAAAAATCCCATTGATCTGGAAATACAATCTTATATTGCTTTGGGAATGGCACAACAGCATTGTCATGCTAACAGAATGGTACTGAATGAGAAAAGAGCCAACAAATTATCATCAGGAAAAAAAGAAGAGCCAACAAATTATCATCAGGAAAAAAAGAGAAGAAGTAGCAGGACTGCCAGATGTGATGCAAGTGTCACAAGTAAGATATTTAGGAGTAGTAATAGATGATAAACTTTCCTGGTCTGAACACCTAGACAAGTTGTGCAGTAAACTCAGCTCAGCTCTATATGTGCTACAGAGGCTAAGACACGCTGCTTTTGTAGTTTCATCTAGTGATGAAACTACAAAAGCAGCGTACTTTGCTCTCTTTGAATCACATGTCCGATATGGGATAGCAGTGTGGGGAAATTCCACTAGAACAAACACAAAAAGGATCCTAGTTCTACAAAAAAAGGCAGTTTGAATTCTAGCCTGCCTTGGACCTAGAGTCATGCCGCACTGCCTTTAAACAACTAAAGGTGTTAACTGTAGTGAGCCTTTTCATCCTAGAAACTGCCTTGTATGCTAAAAGACAAAACCTGCAGAGAGGAACTGACACACATAATTATAACACTAGAAGAGCCAACAACATAGTACTTCCGATCCATCATCTCACACTCTATGAAAAACAACCGTCATATCTGGGAGCAAAATTCCTCAACATCCTGCCAGAAGAAGTGAAAAACGTCCAGTGTGAGAAAAAGTTAAGAAAAAACCTTATCGCATGGTTACATCAGCGCCACTTCTACACAGTGGATGAGTTTAACTGGAGGCAGAACTTTTCAAAACACAGACCTTTGTATCTTTTGTATTAGTTTTAGTGACACATTTATTGTTCTCAATGAATAATGTAAATAAAGAATTATTGTCTATTGTCTATATTAATTTCGAAATTAGTTTTTTTGACTATCGAAATCAATATTCAAGTACTCTCAACTATCCAAAATTAATATTCAAATACTCTCAACAATCGAAATTAATATTCATGAGAGATTATCACATGGGTATCGGATCGAGAACAGTTGCTGGTTCTAATGTAAAATGTAATGGGTAAATAATAACTTTATGCTGGCTATTCTAAACCAGACGTTAAATTGCAGAGTCACTGATAGAATAAAACTTTTTGTACGGACTTGGATCAGTTATATGTATAGCTAAATTTAATCTCTTACATGTTTCTTGTTAACGCAGAGATTATCATTAATCTGCAACCTTTAAATATATCTGATTTTGATTATTAACACTAAATGTTCTGTGTTTTCAGAGTATTACGTTCTAAAAGCGATGCCGACCAGTTGTCGATATACCATTGTTATCCTGATTGTTGAAAATATTTTGACGATGACATATTATTTTGTCTAAGCTGTCTTCCAAACCTTAAAATTCATGCATCTAGTGACTTTTAAATTTATCCGTTATATATATAGTCTACTGAAAGAGTCGGATATCCAGTAGCCTAATTCTTACCGGATACCTAGTTAGGAAACCCTCGGATCGGATTCGGATATCTGATCTGATCTGAATCCGATCTGAATTTCCGGATATCCGCACACCTTTAGTCTTCACCGACCGAATATGCATATCATTTCAAGTTGAACCTTCAGTTTAGTTCAGTCCGAATGTGATATATTATAAAATTGGCTTTGCTTTCCACTTAACAGAGGACTAAACAATAATTTATGAGGCATTCTCAAGTATTGCTCAACACGTTGACTGCATTCCACCAATGGCGGGCTTTCGTGGGTTGCGGCAGCAGTTTCCGCGAACTCGATTGGCACAGCCAATTCAAATATTTTGGTCTGATGAATCACAAAACACAGTGCAGTGATGTGCTGTGTTATCACGAGTGTGTACGTACTTCGCCTAAACACCCACAGATAGCAGCACTGCCTGGATCTTAGCCCAGTCCCTTGAGGCGCTACCGACCGGTCAGCACGCTGTAGCCTGCGAAGCGCCGAACTACCAACCGGTCGGCGGCAAGCAGGCAACATGTTCATCATATACCAATGTTAGGCCTACAAAATAAAATTTGAGTGAAGGATTGAAGAATACCTGAAAATAAAAACCCCAAAAACTTTAAATTTAAAAAAACAAACTTAATGTTAAAACTCTAGTTTCATCAGTTTTTTAAGTAGGCCTAAATTGTTCCTTTCGTCCTGTGTCCCCTTGGCCTAGTTCACTCATTGTTTCCCCTTGGCCTAGTTCACTCATTGTTTCCCCTTGGCCTAGTTCACTCATTGTTTTCCCTTGGCCTAGTTCACTCATTGTTTCCCCTTGGACTAGTTCACTCATTAACCTCTTGAACTCCACGCCCGCACATGTGCGGGATGACCCCCAGCCCGCCGCTGGTCCACGCCCGCCTTTAGGCGGGATCAGACATCGTTAGGTTTCAGCGGTCCTTGACTTCACAGCCTAACAAAGTTTCTGTCACAAGTTATATGTATTTTTTCGTCAGAAAACGAGCTTTCTAATGGTATATTTGGTTCTGTTATTTTCCCGGGTGGGAACACTGGGAAACGAAATGAACTGCACATTTTTAGTTGCGTTGTCAGCTGTTGCTCAGTCCGTAAACAAAACGAAATGGCTTCAAGTGACCGGCGTTTTCTTCGCGATTGTGAAATAGCGGAATTTATAACTAATGATAGATTTAGTGACGAATCTGAGTGTAGTGAAAGTGATCATGAGTATTAAGTGCTATTTTTACCGATTGACAACCTCCAAAAATCTCCAAAATAACCCGGACCGGGCATGTATATGGTAGTAAAAATACCCGGACTTTAAGAGGTTAAATAAGCTTTGATGCCAAATTTTTGTGATGCCACTGGCCACTGACTTGTCATGTCTAGGAAATAGTAGCAAGTCGGTGGCTAGGCTACATGTTATTTCCTATTCAAGCCACAAGACACCGACACATTCTTGTGTATTCTGACATTTAAGTATTCTGGCAATGGGACGACAAGAACTTTTTGTGGTGTACTATATCACAGTCCAAGGATTAGGATGAAAACCACTACTTAAAGCCTAGTTGGCCTACTTATATGCCTAGACTGAACCAACTTTCAGCCTTCAACATGATTAGGGAGTAGGTATGCCTAAATAGACTATATGGTGAACATTCAAATCAAATCAAAAACTTCTTTATAATTCACACAGTACAAAATGTACAGAATGACGCCACAAGAAGTATTCATAAATAATATATACATACATGGTTAGTAATATATAATGCAAGGATAAACAGAAGATATTGCAATAAGTAAACTATTTAACCCCTTAAACGCGGAGTAATTTGCTCCCCGCGTGATCAGTAGCGTGCAGTTTAATTACACGATCAACACCAACACGCGAGGTTTTCGTCTCTACGCGACGAACGCGATACTGCAGAACTAGTGATGTGGACGTAGTTCCAGAAAAATCCACTAGAGTGCAGCACCAAACGGTCTGCAACTCGTACAGTCATAGAAAGAAAAAAACCTAGCAGAACAGTTGTACCAACAAAATAACAAAATAAATCAGCTGAGAACATCAAATCCGAGCAAACTCGCGCGGAGGGCACTTGGATGTTCCACGAGATATCTCGTACGTCATGCTAAGTGCACAGAATACTACCACGAGCTATCTCATGCGTCGCGGATAAGGGGTTAAAATACTAGTTTACTCAAAAAACTCCTGTTTAGAATATAATGGCTTATTAATCATAAATGTTTTAAGCTTATTTTTGAAATCATAAAAGTAATTAATATGTTTTAATTCCATAGGCAGGGCGATTAAAAATTTCAAACCTGCATGTCGTTTTTTTTTTTAAGACGCAAGTGATGCTCAGGAAAACTAAAAACATTTTGATTTCTTGTATTGTATTTGTGATTTAAACCTAAGATGGGTAGTTCGGCTGATTTTCTTTTTACTGCTAAGATAATTTTGTAATATAATATAAACTACAGACTATCATAATGCCCAAATTACAAAAATGTATTTTAGCTGATCCAAAAAAGTTTGGATTTAGCATAATTCTTATGGCCTGTTTTTGCAATAGAAGAACTTTGTTTAAATTGATTTAGAAGTACTGCCATAAAGAACAATTCCAAAGCATATGTGCGAATTTATTAACGAAAAATAAACCGACTTTAGTGTTTTAACGTCACATACTTTGGATAATTTTCTAAGAGAAAAGAGTCCGGAAGATACCTTAGGCCTACTACGTACACTTTCAATGTCATTGAGGGCTCTGTCTGAAATGGATATCAATTAGGCTCGCATTACACTATCAAAATTCAAGTCAAAACAAAATCTTAATCCTGATTGGACCAATAAATCTTTTATAAAATATTTGATAGTGTAATGCGGGCCTTAGGGTAATAGTAACCAATACCAAGGTGGAAATAACAAATTCCTACAAAAGCTGTTACAGACAAGACACAAGATAAGAAGAGTTAAAAATAAAAATAAATGAAAGCTAAGACTAATATACAGACAAAGTTGCAAAATGCTAGCTTAAACAGATGAAGACTGAATCTTAAAACCAAGTCAGAAGGTATTACTAGATATCATTCCTCTTAACTAGCCTGAGGTCTAGTTTATCTGAAGTGCAAAACGTACTGACATTTTGCTATGTGGACTCCAGATAAGATGACGTAGGCAGAACCAACAATTTCAATATGGCGTACAAAGTAGGTCACAAGAACCTAATGAATCCGAAGTTATTTGAGGCAGAAATTTAGACCTACAAGATTGTAAAAGACAATTTTACTTACATATTTTGATTATTATATCCGTTGCTGTACATTGTACAGCCAAGTTCAACGTCTAAAGGAACCTCGAGTTGAAAAACCTATTTCAGCTAACTGCAATGACTTTCACCGATCTTTCCTGTCTGCCCTGAAACATAAAATTTAAGTTTAATAAGGAATACGGCAAAGAAAGTCAGGTTTTAACGTATTAAGAACACACCCGAACATGTACGTAAACGACTGTATCATTTAAACTACTCTTTGAAGGCTAAAAGAGGGCAAAAGTGAAAATTTTCAATTACCTAACAAAACCCCGGCGAACAGTGAAAATGGCAGAGAGGGAAGGGCAGAAGAAACGACACCTCTGCAGGACGAAACGTTTCAGCGTTTCAGCAGCTGATGCGCAGGTCTCGAGATTTCCAACCAATGGGAGAGTTTTTACGCAATATTTAACCGTCCCACAATGCAACAGAAGTAATTTTATTGATTTTTCACTGCAAACCCGTTTTGCTCTATCAAGTACTATAATGAGTATAAATCATTTGAATGTGTTAGAGTTAAAAACAGAGAGATTTATAAATATAACAGGAAAAAATACTAAAGTTACTCTTAAAAAAACTCAAACCCTCATACAGTTAAACAATTTTTTGCTGATACTTTAAAATTGTTATACAGCTTCTCATATATGCGTCTTGAAATCTATTTTTGAGTTCTTAGCTTACTGAATAAATGAGGTTCTCAGCTCCAGATGTACAACAAAAAAATGGAATTTAATTTTTTTAATCTTCTGGATGTGATGCAATCAATGATCATCCTACATCTGAAAGGCATGCTCTTCTCTTCTTTTGTTTTGAGACCTTGCTGTCATTTATACATAATGTCCCTGTATGACATATGTATAAATGACGGTGACTGGTGTTTTCTCGGGTCTAAAATTAATTAAACCAGTTGAGACATAATTACCAGTTTCAAATAAAGACTAGTGGCTTGAAGGGGCTTAAAGCCCCTTATGAGGAAAAATTTAAACGATCCTTTATTATAGTACAAAATACCTTCATAGCTATTTCAATTAGTGTGGCCTTGTTTCAATCTACCTTATAATGATATATCTAGCCTACCACATGGTTTCCAATCAAGTATCAGCATCACATGTTTTATGTAAACAAAGCAGACGTTTTTAGATCCCAATGCTTTTTAAATGGCAAACATTTTACGTTATTTCTCGTTTTCTGGTGAATTTTGAGCAATTTCATTATTTTTCCCGCCACCATGAAACAATCTCGGAAGCTGAATCATATATCGAAGCTATTACAATTCTTGATAAAATTTTCATAAAACCCACTAATGAGATATATTCACGGCATCAACTGGCCACAAGAAGACAGGAATCAGGAGAAAGCATCGATCAGTATCTCAGAAAACTAAAGGAACTTAGTAAGGCATGCAACTTTAAATCTGTCACTGCTAATGAAAATCGAAACGAGTACATAAGGGACTCTTTTATTAGAGGATTAATATCACAGTCCATTCGGCAAAGACTACTTGAAAATCTTACTTTAACTCTTGAAGAAGCTTACAATCAAGCTATTACTTTGGAGTCGGCTGAAATTCAGGCAACTTCGTACTTTTCAACCCCATGTAATTCTATAACTCAATCCACTCCTAAAAATGCTGATATTGGTGACACCGATGTCTCCCAGTCAACGTCTGATTCGACTTCACACCAGTTATTCTCGCTAAGAAGGAGAGACAAGTGTTTCTTTTGTGGGCGGTCTCGACACTCTCGGGACAACTGTCCAGCCAGAAACTCGGTTTGCAACATCTGTGAAAAGAAAGGACATTGGGCAACTGTTTGCAACTCTCGTAAACAAACTAGGCTGTCTAAAGATAAAACTCCTCATAGTTCAAAGACGGAAATAAACTCTATGTCTTCCTCTCTTCTTGCTGCCTCACAAAAATGTCTTTCGAAAGCTACAGTCTCACTGATTGTAAATGGTAACCAAGTAGATGCGCTCATTGATACAGGAAGTTCAGACAGTTTTATATCCGATACTACTGTTAAAAGATTTAATATTTCTAAATACCCAACAAAGCATGAAATATCTATGGCTTCAACTAGCCATGTTTCATCTACTCTTGGCCACTGTATTGTTGACATGGTGTATGATGGGCACCAATACCCACAAACTAAGCTACTTGTCCTAACTGATTTATGTGCTGATGTTGTAATTGGACATGACATCCTTCGTCAACATTCAGCAGTGGAGCTGAATTTTGGCGGTAAGCGCCCACCACTTAATGTTTGCAATCTACTCAGTGCTAAAGTATCACCACCACCACTGTTTGATAATCTAACTAATGACGTCAAGCCTGTAGCCGTCAAGTCCCGTCGCTACTCTGGAGATGATACCAAGTTCATAAAAAGTGAAGTAAAGAGGCTTATCTCTGAAGGAATAATTGAACCAAGTACGTCACCTTGGAGAGCCCAAGTGGTTGTTGTCAATAATGGGCACAAGAGACGTCTATGTGTTGACTACTCTCAAACTATTAATAAATTCACACAACTTGATGCCTATCCTTTACCTCACATCGAGTCATTTGTCTCTAAACTTGCTCAGTATAAAGTGTTCAGTACAATCGATCTGAAAGAGGCATATCACCAAATACCTATTCGGAATGAAGATAAAGCATTCACTGCATTTGAAGCTAATGGAAGACTCTACCAATACACTCGCATACCGTTCGGTGTGACTAATGGTGTGGCCTGTTTTCAAAGAACCATCGACCAGATTATAGAAACTGAAAATCTGCTGGACACGTTCGCTTACCTGGACGATGTAACTATTTGTGGTCGAAATCAAGCAGAACATGATCAAAACCTACAAAAATTCATGGAAGCTACTAAAAAGTATAATCTTACCCTAAACAAAGAAAAATGCAAGTTTTCGTTGACCAGCATTCCAGTTCTTGGCTATATCGTAGAAAACATGTCAATGCGTCCTGATCCTGACCGCTTAAAATCACTCTTGAACTTCCCCATTCCTACTGACAACGCAAGCCTCAAAAGAGCTCTTGGCATGTTATCTTATTACGCAAAGTGGATCCCTAAATTCTCTGAGAAGGTTCATTGCCTTACTTCTGTCAAATCTTTTCCATTAGGCAGTAACGAGATATTGGCTTTTAAAACTTTGAAAGAAGAGATAGCAAACTCCAGTATGTCCGCAGTCGAAGAGAATATTCCGTTTACTGTGGAAACGGATGCGTCTGAATCAGCTATAGCAGCTACTTTATCGCAAGCTGGAAGGCCAATATGTTTCTTTTCAAGGACTCTTACTAAGAGTGAACAACACTTGCCTGCAGTCGAAAAAGAGGCCCTCGCAATATTCGACTCGATTCAGAAGTGGAGGCATTTTCTGATTGGAAGACGATTTAAATTGATAACCGACCAGAAGTCGGTCTCTTACATGTTCAATCAAAAACACACGGGGAAGATTAAGAACAACAAGATTTTGAAGTGGCGATTGGAACTAGCGCCTTTCTCTTATGACATAGTGTACCGTTCCGGAAAAGAAAATGTAGTAGCAGATGCATTTTCACGTGTTTCATCTTCCCTTTCTTGTAGAGATTCAGAAAAACTCCATAAAATTCATTGTGACATAGGACACCCTGGAGTCGTACGGATGGTTCACTTCTTGAAATGCAAAAATCTTCCTTACTCTATCGAAGATGTCCGGCGAATGACCGCTTCGTGCTCTGTTTGTGCAGAAGTCAAACCTCGATTCTACCAAAAACCCCCATCGACACTAATCCATGCAATGGCTCCTTTTGAGAGACTTAATATTGATTTTAAAGGGCCCATTCCTTCTGTGACAAGGAACAAATATATCCTAACGGTTGTCGATGAGTTTTCAAGGTATCCGTTTGCTATTCCGTGCTCAGACACATCAGCATCTTCTGTCATTAAAGCCCTTACATCAATCTTCACCATCTTTGGAATGCCTGCTTTTGTCCACTCCGACCAAGGTTCTGCTTTTATGTCAAAAGAACTGAACGATTTCTTGCACTCCAAAGGAATTGCCACAAGCCGGTCTTCACCTTACAACCCTCGAGGTAATTCTCAAGCTGAGAGATACAATGGAACGATTTGGAAGACGGTATCTCTCGTTCTAAGAAACAAAGGTCTGAAGACAGAACAGTGGGAGTGTGTTTTACCGGAAGCTTTGCACTGTATACGCTCTTTACTGTGTACAGCTACTAATGAGACCCCGCACGAACGCCTTTTTAAACATCAAAGACGATCGTTTTATGGCACTTCTCAACCACAATGGCTCATGAATCCGGGGCCAGTATTGGTTAGAAGACACGTGAGAACTAACAAGTATGAACCTTTAGTAGAACAAGCCCAGTTGATAGAAGCCAATCCAGACTATGCTCGAATCAAGTATAGAGATGGAAGAGAGTCTCTGGTATCGGTGCGCCATCTCGCAATTCCTCCTGAAGCCATCCATCAAGAGGATGATCTTATGTCTCAATTATCGCCAGACTACGTTTCTTCGGAAAATCTCAACAAGACGACTCAAGAACAAAATCCTGTTTCTCAATACCGAACACAAGAAAGTACTCCACCTCAACCTGCAAATGAAGTTCCCATTCAGTCTGAAATTGAAACGTCCACTTTACATGAGGCTGTAACCCCTACTTCAGTGAAGAATGATCAAGACTCAAACTTACGCCGTTCTACTAGAATCAGAAGACCTCCTGCCTATCTAAGTGATTATATGTAAAAAAAAGAAGGTGGGGTGAATGTAATGTTGTATGATTTCATATCGACTGTCTATCTTTAATCAGATGTTCTTTAAGATTGTTTATGTTTATGTTTACAATGTCATGTTCATTTTATAATTAGAAATGTAGTAGTTTTTTATAGTTGAATAAAACCATATCAATTTGGTTTTTAACTTATTTTCTCTTTTACATTCATAACAACGATATGGAGACCTTCAATTTGAGCCCTCTCCCATCTTTCTACGGCTTGCCTGACGCCCACAATTTTGACGCAAAGAATCGCCTTACGAAATTAAATATATGATGATTAACATAAAGAAATATAGCATTTGAGGGTATATTATGCCCTAAATTATTCTAAAATATTTTAAAAGCTGTGTTCATAGATGAATATGTCATCTTTCTCGTACCAAGTTATATTTAAAAAATGCCTATCTTTCGTATGGGAATCATTTTGAATTCAGGATGGGCATGAGCACAGATGTAATATTTATTCTCGTTTCTGAAGTTGCAGAATAATGCTCTGGTCAGGTCACAGAATATATGACGAATTAAAGTAACATAAATTAAGTATCATTCAAGTTTTATATAGAGCTTCTGGCATGGCTCTCTCGTGTTTTAATGGTTCATTTTATCTAACAAGAAACAGCGTATCACTCTTCATTTTGGAAGTTTTGAAGTTTGATAAGTTGGTAACAGATTATGTTAACCAAGGCATACCAAGGCGTGAGCTCAGAGGTAAATCGCTGGTCTTATGTTTCAACGTCGATCGTCGCTGGTGGTTCGATCCCAGCGGCGGGCGATATTCCTGTTCCAATTAACACTAGCGGTCAACTCTATAAAAACATCCTTAAGGATGTTTTTATCTATGACTCTAGCTATAGCACCGGTGACTATTACTGTTAAAGAAAGATTAAAGATTACTGTTACGGTACCTCACCCTGTCTTTAAATCGCCGCACGGGCTTATTGGTCCATGGCGTCGTGCAGTAGAGGGGTTTTAAAGAAAAAAATGCAAAAGGCAAATCCACCGTGTCTTGACAATCAAAATAAAAATTGTTACTTCTGTTCTGGTCTCTAACCGAACCATGCGTATAAATATTTTTTGACGGATGCTCAATACATTAGACTTATAGGGAATGGACGCGCTCAGTCGAACTCACCGGTGAGTATTCTAGTTTTTAACTATGATTATACCTACCAATAAAGCCTGGTTTGCACGACAACCAGAGTAGGGCAGTAAAAAAATCTCTTTTGTTTAAAGGTGTTACTGTCCACTGTACTGGGTCGTCGTGCAAACCAGGCTCAAGAAAGTGAACGGCAGTGGTGGATTTACAGCGGGGGATTTTCCTATTAAGAACTATGGCAACGGGTTGGTCTGTAAATCCATCACAAACGGTTACTTATTACTGGTAGATAAATTACAAACCTGTGAGTGCGGCTGGACGCATCTAATGCAAGAGTAACCTTGAGTTGCATGTTTCTTGTGGCTGAACCTTTTAACTCTTTCCTGCACGGAAAAAACGAGGTCTGCTGACCCCTACCGGCACGGATTTTTTTAAGTTTTTTTGTAAATACTTGTTAATTAGTGCATAGGGGCTTAAAAGGTATACGAAAATTATTTTTTATATTTTGTGTTTTGTCAATTACTGATAAGAGGGAGTTACACTTATGTAACACCGTGCAGCACGTGGTCAAAGGGAGTTACACAAATGTAACACCGTGCAGCAAGTGGAACATTTTTATTGAAGCCCCAAAACACTAAAATTACCGCTGTAGGATATTTTTTGCTGAGGATAATTTTTTTCAAAACCCGCACAAACAGGAGGGACGGATATATTATTTATGATAGCGATGTCAATTAATTGTAGTCTCAGTAAGCTGTGGTGCAGCGGCCGGACTCACGGGAGATGGACTTTCAAATAAATTTTCCGGAATTTTTACAATGTTGTCTATTATTCCCGTCGTCAAAAGCATAGTTATGATCGATTTGGCAGAAGAAATCTCATTTTCTAAAGGCAGATCATCGGTGGTATCTTCAGGACTCGTTAAAGTAGCTCCTTCGTCATCTTCCAAACCATCTATCAACTCTGGATCCGAAGGGAAAGGCTTCACTCTCAAGGAAACGCAGAATTTCGTCGTCATCAAGAATTCTTTTTGGCGACTCCATTTATTTCTTAAAATTATTAAATTTTATATTGAAAACCACAATAAAAATAAAGCTGGTTTCAATATAAAAATGTTCCAATACCCCAAAATTATACGTTACATGTGTGAAGTAACAGGGAAAATATTTTATGCTGCGCTTAAATTGGGTAAAACCTATTTATAATATAATGAAAATTAATATAAAAACATAAAATTTACCAAAAACATGTTTTTCTGCATCAAATATAAGTTTAAATATAATGCAGATATGAAACATTTGTAACGACAAACATTAGCAAATAGAGCATGGTGCTGGTTTATAAATGTAACAGTTGCTGATACATGATAAAATACCCCCGTTGCAGCAGACCTGCATACTCAGCGAATTTCAAATGCAAAACAACGTATTTCAAGCAAACATAGCAAGATTTGACATGTTTTGTTAAGCTCCATAAGAATAACATGGGAAATGAGTATGCAGGTTTGCTGCTACAGGTATATTAAAACTGGATGGTTTTAATTCAATATTTAGTAGATCTGAGCTAGAAGAAGCCATTTACCAGGTTTTATCAAGATATGTTGAGAAATAAGCGAGATATAGAATTTTACTTATTTCCCATAAGGTTAACATTGGGACAACGTACTGTGTTTACCACTTTCAATATCTCGGTAACCAATGGGCGTAGAGCAGTGATTCAAAATACTAAATTATTTGTTTTTTTGAGCTGAATTCAATGGTGCCCACAAAAATTTGATAAATTTTATTTTTCTATGTAAAAAACTCAAAAAACCCATTTTTGGGGGTGTTTATCCCCCTTTACCCCCCCTTCCGGTGGTCCGATCGGGCTGGTTCACGAACTCGTCCAATTGATTACCACTTTACATGTCCGTACCATATTTCATAAAGATCGGACCATTTTTGCGGCCGCTATCGTGCTAACAGACACATATATATATATATATATATATATATATATATATATATATATAAATTCGAATGAATAGTGTTTTTTGCTTCTGGGGGCCCCAAAACGAAGTTATAGTGGTCCCGAGCTTAGGTATTACCATGAGACCTACGGTAATAGCTTCTTCCCTATAGGGGAAATTCGCTAAAAGAATTTTTAGTTAATAAGAAATATTGTATGATTTGACTTGGCTAATGCAATTTATTGTTAAACTAGCTAAATAAATGACTTATGACTTATGACTACTTTTACACTTATTATTGCGCAAGTCGACGCACCAGCAAGTCTCACTGCAAGCCAAATTAGCACCAACCACAGACAGCTAATTAATTATTATAGCATGTTTCTTCAGCTTCTAACTCATCTTTTATTTCAAGGTTAAATATTTATTTGTCAACAAATGAAGGCTATGTTTCATTCTAGTAATTTTTATTTTATTTTATTTTATTTTATTTTATTTGTCTACGGCAAACGCCATTTTACAAAAGCATTCTTAGAACTATAAGTTACAGTGGATATATATAATGTGTACTTAACTATACAATAAATAATAATTCCAAGGAAATATTGACTTAATATAAGCTAACAAGAAAATACGTGCAAAAACCCTAAAAAAGTAGGCTAATATTAATAATATAATATAGAGAGATATTTTCAATGACTAGAACAATGAATACAGGCATGAATGACAAGATGGTAACACTTTGATACAGATAGTGACATAGGAGTCACTGAAGAGTGTGTCTTCTGAGAAGTAATGAATAATGAGTAATGAAAAATCTCACGAGATTTGGCGTAGTTTCACAAGATTTGCACGTGAACTTGCTGAACCTTCTTTCAAGTGTTAGACTACCATGACGTCACATCTTTTTCTTACTCTCACCTGCGCAAGATATCTACCGTATAAAGGCCGTTTGCCATTAGTGCAACCAGGTGCAACTTCGTTTCGCGAAACATTCACGAAACCATGTTAAGTATATCTATATAAAAAATGTCGCGAAATGTTTCGGCAAGTAAGGCGAAATTTTAACCCCATTGCAATACATTGTTTCACGCGAAATGTTTCAGACGATTTTGTGTTTCTCGTGAAATGTTTCAAGTGAAAACTTTCAATAGTGGCATACGCCCTTAAAGATATTCTAGGTACTGTGGTTTTTACCATAGATAAAAAATACCCAGCAAAAATAGATAAAAAATACTCCTGGGTATTTTTTATCTATGTTTTTACTATGCAAAAAACCCTTGAGAAGCGGCGTTGCCAGGTCGTATTACTCAAGATGGCCATGGAACTACTCAAGTAGTAAGGTAACATCTCCATCTCACTGACAAAAGCATAGTCAATATTTAAATTATTTCTTTCTTTCTTTCTTTCTTATTTGCTTTCGCAGGCAGGACTAAATGTCATGATGCCTAATATTTAAATTTACAACAGCGCGCAGCGTTTTGAAATAGTCCCCCCGATCTAGAAGGCGTTATTAAGCGAAAGAGTTGGCAACACTGGAACAAGCATACATTTTCCTTCACCCTGTCCTTTATTTTCCTCTGCTTGTAATGGCTGCTGCGTTTTTCCGGCTATATTGAGTTCTGTGTGAACCAAACATTGTACAATTTCAAATAATTCTTGTTTTGTGTTGAATAAGATACAATTAATCTTTTAGCTGTGATCTAGGTTACGCTTTGTATAGTGAAATATCCATTACCTTTGTGAATTAAGAGGGTTTCTAGTCTGAGTTATGGGACGGTTTGATAGAAGAAGGTAAGTGATTCCTTCCGTTCCATATCGTAATTAGCCCCACTTACGAGCTTCCACTCTTCATTTTCATGATTACTTACCAACTTACAACAATGTTAAATACAGTTAAACACTTATCAATGTATCATTTTTCCACTAGATGCTTGCATTAGTGCAACCATAGGCTTAAGGTTTCTAGTGTCAAAAGTCAATAATGGTGTTGTTTCAATTCTAGGCCTAGAGAAAGTCTTTAAATGCCTTAAGAGAAAATTGCCCCAAAACTACAATTTTTTGAGATCAGTAGGCCTAGGCCCATATTACAAAGTGAGATTTCAAGTTAAATGGTATCAATATGTCAGCTTACTATGTCCTTTATGCAAGTGGATCCGCCTCCGATGCGGCAGCACGAATCCAATTGGAGGGAAAATTGTGCGCATGGTTGCGGCTCTGGTCAGTCAGTTGTGACACTTAGATAGGTCAGGATCAACTCTGGCCACAGCTGCAGTGTATACATAGGGACTGTACCAGTTTGACTCGTGTATAGTTAAAACTGTTCCGGCAGAATATCAAGTTGTGGTCGGAGTTAAAGAAATTGAGCGTGAAAAAATCCTTACCGGTCTTGGTTGACAGCAGCATAGACAATCCCACTTGACCTAGTGGAGTTGAAAACCATTCTGGCTGCTGCACCAGATGAAAGAACAGTGTCTTAGACTTAAAAAAAGGCAAGGTTAAATCCCCTTTTGACTTGATAATAGTTTCGCAGAAAAATAAACAGGCTAGCCTATGTCATATTCAACTACAGTGGAACCTGGATAATTCGAACCTTAAGGGACCAGCTAAAAACTTCGAATTATCCATAAATTCGAATTTAAGAAGTTCTAAAGAATGGGGCCAAAACATTAAAGCTCCACATTGTGAATTTAACCTCTTTATTAAATTGACACTCTAAAAGAATAAATTCATCAACAAACGCTAATTATAAATAAGGGTTCAAAAACTGTATCATAAAACAGAAATAACTGTCTTAAAGTATAAACTACGTACGACGCGACGTACGATAACACAAAGAAACATTTCTGCTAGAAAAAATACAGTACGTTCTGCTACTTCTGAACTTGATACAAGCTACCAACTTAACTTCGTATAACATTGACGATTGCACACTCATTGACTTTCCGCTAAAGTCAGTGTTTTATAGGTCGGAGATTTTGTCGACATGGTCACTACACTCATTTAACGTTATGTAAAAACTTTTAAACAATTAAAAACAAGATACTGCACAAATTAAAAAAACACTTAGTTTGAAGGACGATTGAAAATAACGCAATGCTGCACTGGAATTCGGAAGTTAGTTTGGCAGGTGGGGGAAGGGAAGGGGGTCGCAGCGTTGAGTAGCCTTTGTGTCGACACAGAAAACTGCGCATCAGGTCTGGCGCATGGCTCGTCTGCCGGGAGCCGTTCTACACAGAATCAAGCGTGAAAAGACTAATAGTGGCGCTGTCACGGCGAGCGCAACCCTTTCGGAACCCAGTCAGCGTTCTGTGCTGTTTTGTTTACATTATTAGTGTCGCGTTACAAGCGATGTTAGGGCACGGTGGGAGGTGGAAGGGATGAGTCATTTGACCTTTGACCATAACCTGACACGCTATAGGTCTGGCGTTAATTTTGTATTGAACGTCGTAGTAAAACGTGTTTTCCAATGAATTTGTAACTATTTTCAGTCGTGGAATGAAAGTAATGTACCTTAATTTGGCACTTCAAAATTCGAATTATCCAAAATAAAATTCGTATTATCCACGATTTTTTAGCATTGTTTAGATAGGTACAAAATGCTAGGGACCAAGAAAAATATTCGAATTAAAGAAGATTTCGAATTATACAAGTTCGAATTATCCAGGTCCCACTGTATTAGGTTATAGTAGGCCCATGCTATCTGTTGTCATTCAGATAGGTTTCTAAGGGAACTTTGGCTAAAATTTCCAAGGAATCATTAGCATAGATAAGTCAAGTGGTACTCAACTTCTTAATTCAACCATGTTCTTTTTTGTTGAGCAGCAGGTCTAGAGATCGTGACCGCAGAAGGAGCCGGAGTAGGGATCGGTTCCGAGATGACAGGAGGGGTGGCGGCGGCAGAGGAGGAGATAGAGGGGGTGGCGGTCGGAGAGGAGGAGGGGGGCAGGCTGGGGAGAAGTTGAGGAAACCCAGATGGGACATGAGCCGACTGGAGCCGTTCAAGAAAGATTTCTACGTGCCACATCCAAATGTGGCGAACAGGTAACTATCTAATTTACACATATCGTCTTAGTAAGCTTTAAGTCCTTAGCTTAATTTAAGTTAGTCACATTTTCATCTAAATTTATTGACCGTAAGGTTGTCTGCAGCTTGAAATAAAACATGGTTTTGTATTTAATTTCATGAGTAAAAGTTTAATATCTTTGAAAATACAATATATTGAGAGTTTGTGAACATAAAAAATTATTAGATTAAGCTTATTTTTCAATGCCAGTGAAGTTTAATGTTAGGTATATTCTATTAGGTCTATAAGTACTGTTATTTTTACTTGGCTTTGCTATGAGTTTAACAATTACCATAGGCTTACAAATGTTTTGGATATTATCAAGACATGCAAGATGGTGTATTGATTTTTTCTATCCTCACTATTCATGAATGTTAAGCATAGCTTTGAATTTTTAAAGGTTGAATTTCCTCTTAAAACTACTCAAGTTTTGTGAAGTAAGCCTATTTCCTAAAATGCTCTTTAACTTTTGCCTAGTTCCAGGGTGGCCACTGCATCGGGAATTCGGGAAAACCGGGAATTAGCCGGGAATTGTTCAAACCGTGAATAAACCGGAAATAACCGTGAATCTCGAGCGAAATCCGGGAAAACGCCATTTTTTAAAAGAACAATAATAAACATCGTAAACAAATCAATATTAAAATAGTTGACGAAAAATGCAAGATTATTTCGTCATCTTTATGCTGAGCAACTTCCAAATACAACTACTAATGCGCAACTGCTTGAAGCAGAATCACATACGCGTCAGTAGAAAGCGAAAGACGGCAAAGAGTGTCTAGTGTCTAGCGCCACCCTCAGCGTAAACGCCAATCTGTGGTGAAGATTGTTGGTCGACAGGATAGTGAATGACGTTGGCTCTGCCCAGTCCACCTGCAGGGGAGCAGACAGACAACAGTGATGGTGCAATAGTGCAGTCGAGGGGAGGGAGGGGTAGGCAGATAATGGAACAACATATTTCTACGCAGAAGAATTGGGGTTAAAATAAAACGTTTTCTACGAAACTTTATTACGTACAGTCAACGTACTCAAGGTTCATTAGTGATGAGTACCTATACTCTTAAAAGAAGTCGCTCTTATACCGCCAAGGGTTAATTTTTATTCGTATAACGTACTTCTCCATAAAAAGACGATTTCATTTGTTTTTATTAGGTATCGATTCTTGTTTAGTTGTGCTTTGAATAACCACAAACTCGGTTGCAAAACTGACGAAAATAAAAATAAGCTTATAATTTATTATTCTGTTTTGCAAGCAAGAAAAACAGTCACTATTTCAACGAGAAGTAGGCCTTTAATATGCCTCTATTTAGTTGTGGCGATTTTCTAGTCAAAACGTACAAATGAACTTGAGTTTGGTATGGTCCAGTAGTTCGATTCTGTAAACTGCGGATCAATTTTACCGGCAAAGATTTCCGTCTTTCTGAAAGGAATAACCGCGAGATCATTGACGTACGAAATATACAAGTATTGTATTTTTCAGTTTGTAATTATTATAACTACAGCCTGTTTCAGGAAATTGGTTTTTTTGTGTCGGCCAGATTCGGCATAGGCCTCGGGTACGATACAAGCGACGAGCGGCAAGCGAAAGGCGGCGAGCGATAGCTCACTTCTGGTCAAGATTCGAATAATTTTAAACTGCCTTCAAAAAACTGCATTTCATTATTAAGTTACTAATTAATCCCCTTCATTTTTCTAGTCTGACAAAATGAAATCCGCTTTTTCATCAACAAAAGCATTGTCGCGGTATCTCCAGTTGGATTCTAACCTCAAACACTGCAACAATGCAGATGGTAAGCGACAAGCGACGCGAAAAACACGAACCTGACCGGCGACAAAATCGACACCACTGAATATCGCTCGCCGCTTGGGACAATCGTAGCAACTGCCTTCAAAATTAACAGCTGATAAGTAAATGCTACCCGAAAAACGAGCGTTGTCGCTTGCCGCTCGTCGCTCGTATCGTGCCCGAGGCCTTAGGGAAAATCGAAGATAAGAAAGCGACAAAAAGTGGTCAGGTGTTCATGCGTATTGACTAGCGGCTCCACGAATGTCGATAAAAGCGTGGGTTATACTAAAGTGAAAAACGTAATTTTGAAGTGATTTATTGATAACGCTGAACCATTATCTTTGTACCGAATATTTTAAATTGTGTTTGAAATTATTTATCAGTAGTACCTCCTTTTACGTTTTCTTTACTGTTTGTTTTTCTGCATGATTAGTTAGTTAAACTTATACTCGGGTAGTTGGCTTACTACTCGACTCGAAATGAAAACCCACTATTCGCCCGCCCCTAAAAGATTTATTAAACGTATAATTTAAAGGCGTCCGATTCGTAAAATAATTTTTGAACCGGCATAGCATTGGTTAGGCTTTGATTGTGATTTTTGCCGTAATTTGCCATCACTTATTATTAGTAAAAACAGTAATGGCAAATAAATGTTCGCAAAAATCAAAATCAAAACAAACTCACAGTCACCAACAATAAATTTCAAAAAAAATCTGTACGTGACCTTGTCACCTGCCGTGTGTACGGCATGACGTTTCGCAAAAAGTACATTTAGTGTATCAAAATTAATTAATTGATAGACCAGCAAATTTTATGTTTAGAAGTTATTCATTGTCACTGTCACGAATTGGGTTTTATCTTTTCAATATCGACTTTAAATGGTGTTTAGTTCAACTTTGGTTAGAATTGGGAAATCAGTACAAAATCGGGTGCGAGAGTCAACATCTAATATCAATTTTGTTTTGTCGTCTTTCTGGTTACCGAAGTTTTTTGTCTTACTTCCTTTCATCCTTTCTTCCTTCCTTTCTCCTCCCCCCACCCCCACCACACGGATGGCGCATAATATAGTGCGCATAGCAGGTTGTCATGGTAACCACGTGTTGTCATTGCGTCGGGCCAATTAGCGACTGCCACTGCCACTGCGTTGTGAAACGTGAATTCGGGCGGACAGCAATGTGAAGCAAGACAGGCCGATAGTCGGCGCGTGCGTACCCTTACTTTGTCAAGTTTTCGAACGATATCCATATTTTTGCGTCTTCCTCCACTTATCTAATTTATATGGTTCATAGTTCTACTACCTTAAGTATCGAATACGACAAGGAAGTAATTTAATAATTATCCGTTTGGTGTCATACAACGTACGGTACGTTACAAAATGCATTTGGATTACATTTTACAATGAAAAGTTGGTTTTGACAAAAACGTTTGAGGACTATTTATTTTCAAGTATTTTTTAACCGTTCTACGGCGAACAGTCTGCTGCCACGTGAGTATAGGATCAATGCTGATTTGCCGTCTGTTGCACGTTTTGTTGCCTTGTATTTGCGTGTTCTGACTCATTTTGATGTAGGCCTATTTCTAGTTGAATTGAATACCGCCTGCTTTAAAATATTGCCGGCCGTTGTTGTTGCTACGGCCTTATTGGTTCCGTGATTGGGTTAACCGTGACTCCTCAGCGAGTCACTGAAATTTAAAAATGCAAATTACGAAAATGTGGTTTATTTCGTGTACACTCAAGCATTATCTATTACCCAACGTAAAATACGTGATTTCGGCGTGTAATGTACGGGAATTATAGCCTGATTTCGTTAACACCCTGATTGTACAAGCGGCCGGTGGAAGCTCATCTTGCCTCTTGCGTTTAAACCTTTTTAAACTCTATTAATTAACAGGCTATTCTGTTTTTTCCACATGGTTGATGGATTTTAGTAATAATATATAATAACTGTAAGACATTGTTTACTCTGTTGTCACCAATTAATTGGGATGACTATAATGGAGTTAATATGCCACCGGGCAGGGGCGAACCCAGGATTCAATTTCGGGGGGGGGGATATCCTGTAAGAAGGGGGAAGGGGGGATTTAGGTACTCACAAACACCTGTACTAATGTGATGATAGACAAATAAGGTCGTCGTGGTAGACGAATATCGTTGTCGCGGTAGACGAATATTGTCGTTGTGGTAAACGCCACGGTCGCCGAGTATCGCGTCGCGGTAGACACATATATCGTTGTCACGTCGCAGTAGACGAAATTCGTCTTCGAGTCGCGGTAGACAAAAATCGTCTTCACCCGCGGTAAACGAAATTCTTCGCGTCGCGGTACATAAAAATCGTAGTCGCGTCGTGTTAGCCGAAAATGGTTGTCTATTCGTCCAAAATTTCTGTTCTCCAAAATTTCGGTGGGATATATCCCCTTTATCCCCCCTGGGTTTGTCCCTGCCACCGGGAATACGGCCGAAAATGCCCGTGAAAACCGGGAAAAAACCGGGAATGGAAAAATTCATTTGGAGTGGCCACCCTGTAGTTCTGAAATAGGCTCTAATTAGGAATAGAGCAGCAAGAAAAGAAATGAATCTTAATGAGACGAATATAATTCTTTGTTAAGGATTCAAATGACTTCAAATGGTGGGTTAAAGTCATTTTTGTGTTTTACAATTTTGATATTTAACATGTAGGTAGAACTAAGCTTAGAAGGAAAAGTGTAGACAGCTATGGACTCAAGCTAGCCCCACACACATAGGTCTTGGATCCTTGTGAGGTTTTTTGTGTTTAATTTGTAATGCTGCCATTTATTTTGCTTGAATAAAGAATCTTTTGATTTGATTTGATACCTTCCTTAAGTTAATAATTTGTTTCACAGGCCTCAAGCTGAAATAGATGCCTATAGGAACAGCAAAGAGATCACTCTTTCAGGAAATGACATTCCAAACCCAATTTTTACATTCGAAGAGGCTGGTTTTCCGGATTATGTGCTGTCAGAGATAAAGTAAGTTTTGCTTAATGATTTTTTTTGGCATTTTATCTGTAATTTGTAATCTTTGCTTTTTTTAACGTGATTACAATAATCACACTAGCCTACTGTATAAACTTCATACAATGTTTTCTTTATGTTCATGAGTTTATGAAAGCAATTAGATATTAAAAGAAAATAAAGGTAATTTTTTAAGGATACGGTCACATTAGAAAGATGTTGGCACATCCTAAGAAATACATCATTAGAATTCTATCTTAATTATGATTAGATTGCTAATAATTACCTTTCAGTCACACCATATGTAGAGGCCTAGAACTGAATCTAAAAGAAAACCATCATTAAACTTTGAAGTAATCTTAGGTTTATTCAAGTTTAATGTTCCTCAGGCGATTGGGTTTTGAATACCCCACTGCAATCCAAGCTCAGGGATGGCCTATTGCCCTCAGTGGAAGAGACTTGGTTGGTATCGCCTCAACCGGGTCTGGAAAAACACTATCGGTGAGTAACTCTGAATAAGTTCATTTATAGCGACTTGAGCAGCAAGCAAGGAAATATTGAACCATCTAAGCACACCTAACGGATGTGTACTTTTGTAGTAAAATATTTTTTAAATCAAGAACCAATTATCATCCCATCCTGAAATTTTGTATGCATGTAGACAAATGTAGTGGAAAAAACATAGATCTTTTCCAAAAATATCAAAGGGGGATGCATTTTGGGAATTTCCAAAAAAGTTTTTTGGATTTTTCAAAATATTTCAAAACTAAGTAAACATAGCCATGTGATATATCAAATTAAAGAGCAAATTAAATGGAAAAGAATAGTAAAAATTTGAGCTCTCTAGGTGCTATAGTTTTCAAACTATATCATTTTGAAAGTGTGGTAATATGACCGAAAACCGACGTTTTTTACATTATTAAATGGCTATAACTCAAAAACGAAATGTCAAAAAAATGTAAAATTTTATATTTAAACTTTTATTAGTGGGTACAGCTTATATTCCAAAAATCATTGAAATCTGAGAGTTAAAGGTCCAGACCATTGGTTGATTTGACATAGAATGACCCATCTTACAGTGTTCACAGTGTTCAACAACCTTAAATGAGCACATTGTAACTTTTCATTAAAGGGTTTCAAGTTAAAAAGCAATTGTTAGTTGGTTAAAGAAGTCTTAGAAGAATTAATAAAACTAGATTTAGTGATTTATGAGAAGCCTTACAGCAAGGCCAAAGTGGCATTACATTGTATTGTACAGCAAACTAGGCCTACACCTCGAATTATCTGGACCTCACATTACCCTGATCCTGGATTTTCTGGATCAGCCTCTCTGTGAAATAAATATGTCAAAATTAAATTAAAATGTGATATTAGCGAGTTTATGAAGAGTACCTTCTAAAAGTAAGATTTATCTGAAATACAACACTGTATGCATTTGGTAGGCCTATGAATTGAAATCGCTGCATTACAGAATTTTCTGTTTTCAGCATCGATATAGCAGGGACAAGATTCGTGATTGCTAATTTGGTAAAATTATAATGATCTTGGATTAGCCGGATTTTTTGTTATTTGGATCGGTGTTCTGCCACATAAATGCGGATAATTCGAGGTGTACTGTACCTGCTGTTTTTTGTCCTGACATTAAAAATAGACATCAAAGCATCATGAATATTGTTGAAGTTAGGTTGTAGGTGTAGGTTAGTTTTAAGTTGTGTTCACCTTACTATTTTAGAAGAGATATTTTGGTGGCATGTCTATTACAAGTAAAAATAAATATAGTGTGTAGGGAGTCAAATAAAGGTTCCAATTAGGGATGTGTCAGTACCTTTTTTCAAAGTCAGTACCGCTACCGGTTCTTGACAAGATCGGTTCTCAAGTTTTTGCCATAACTTGTTTTACAGTAATGTAATGTGCCCAAAAACCTACAGGCAATCTGTTGTATATTACTGTTTTAAAAATGTTTTACTATCAAGTATAAGTTTCACCAAGACATAAACTACTCTCTAACTTATTAATTTAATTATTTATCCTTCTGTCAACAGAAAATATAAGAAATAATGTACAATGTGAACAAAAGAACAAAATCCAAGGTGAAAAATAACAGTTTCCAAATCTGTTCCCATTGATAATTTTACAACTCCCATAGAAAATAACCCCATTCCAATTAATTTTAAAAATTATAGTCAAAAATTTATCGAGATGAAAAAAAATTAAAATAAATTTAGAAGTAATTTTAGAAACATTTTTGACCTTCAATAATAGTACACGGCGGCATTTGCCATTAGCGCAATGCTCAGTGCATCGTCTCATGTGGCCGGCAGTTACTCCCGCCCTTTACTATGGGTACCGAAGTCCTGGTACCGACATTTTTACTTTGATTCTCGATACCAGTTCTTTAGCCAAGAACCGGCAGCACTGAGAACTGACTTAAGGTACCGACACATCCCTATTAGAGAATTACCCATTCTAACTGACCTTTATCTACGACCATTACAATAAGCACCAATTATGGTATTACAATAAACATTATAATGATATACATTAAAACACCAAAAACCAAGCAGTACTCTAATGACGACTTTAGAGTACTGGAGTCACTTTAGAGTACTGGTTCTAGACCAATGAGAGCTCGGCATTTTACGGAAGTAATGTCATAACAACAATTACGCAATTCGCACATCAGCTGATTGTTGCATTACGATTCATGTTTGAGTTTACTTATCCCATCAGCTGATTGTTCCACAACGATTCATGGTTCACTCGTGAGATATTTAGAACACTCGCTTCGCTCGTGTTCTAACTTACATCTCACTCGTGGCTTAAAGGCATTCATTATACAATCGTTGCATAAACTACTATTTAAGTTATCCGATTGAGGTCCCGTCCGGTGAGGGTCAGTTAGGAGGGGGTCAGCTGTATCTTGTTTTTCCCGCTGATGCTGTGATGTGTGTCCCCAGTACATTCTGCCGGCACTGGTTCACATCAACAACCAGGGCCGGCTGTGCCGTGGGGATGGACCCATCGCACTGATCCTGGCGCCTACGCGGGAGCTCGCCCAGCAGATCCAGCAGGTGGCCAACGAGGTCGGCGAGACCTCGCACATCCGCAACTGCTGTGTCTTCGGCGGCGCGCCCAAGTCTGGACAGGTGAGACCGCATGCTGGAATCTAAATAATTGTGGGAATGTGATTTAATTGTTAGTTTTGTTTTGATGTTTGCCAAAGTTTAACTTTTGGAACTTTGTATAGATTGTTTGTAAATTTATGATGACCATGTTGGTAATTCGTAACCCGCGAGGACTGTCATACCTGTATCAAAGACCAGGTTAGTAGTTTAGTTAGTAGTTTATTCGATTAAAATAATATTTTTGGGTGTCGGCAGGGCTGGCCGTCACTATGTCTCTTGTACGTCTTTCCAGGAACATCATCACACTTGAAAGAAAGAAAGAAAGAATTTATTTCTCCAATTACAGTTCATTACATTTGCTCGTAGATACAAATACAAAAGGTACGAATATCACAATTACAGTTAAATTCATTTTAAGATGCCAAGTCTGACCTTTCTAGATGTAACAGAGAAATAATTATTCCTCCAAGGCGTTTAGCCTGTTCGGAGGCTTTATTGGCACTTAACAACTAATAAAATCTAAATGGCAGCTTTTTAACAACAAAAAAAATTGCTTAACTAAATAAATCATAAAATTAAATTAAAACTCTTCCAAACTATCTAAATTGTAACAACAGTAAGATAAAAAAGTAAATATTCATCATATACAATCTGAGAGCCTTTTTACAATAATACATTTTAGTTCCCTACAGAAACAGCCATATTATTAAAAGTATAGAAACAAAAAAAAAACTAGTAAAATAACACACAATAAAAACAGTAAAATAAAATAAACAAAATCCTTGTAAATACTAGCAAGTTCCAGCAACAGTCATGTATCAGACATCAATGTGAAATAGCAGTTCTTCAATGTTCTGTACAGTAAATAACCACATCCTCAGCATTTTTAGAAAAATTTTTAGAAAAACTCCCCGTCACTCTCTAACCCTTACAGTCAGTTCAATGAAAGTTTCTTTATAGGTCTGGTGTTGTCAATCGTGAGTCACGTTAAGGCTTCCATGTTACATGTATGCACATATTTGTTTTGTAAAATATTCAAAACACTAATGTACAATACTTTTGTGGAGTTTTTTTTCAGTATTAACACACTGTTTTACATCATACGAACGTTTTTACGGTAATAACAATAATTATTGAAGTACCCACTGCAATTCAAAATATATTTTTTTATATTATATAAATATTTTGTATGCACATATATCCTATATGAAGTAGTCACAAATGTAAAAGACTTTAGTAGAGTTTTTGTGTAAATAAACTCATCATTTTTCAATATACTAACTTTTATATAATACCTGGTCCAAAATACGGTGAGTCAGTCATGAGACAACAGACTAGTGGGAACCAAAACCCACGGTCTCTGAGACCGGCACGTGATTGAAAATTGGGAAGTCAAGTACGGAATAGCCACTCAAACTGAAAAAAACTGTGTGAAGGTCAAGGGAAGTGAAGGGAGGAAGGTATTGGGAGGGGTATTGCCAGCGCTCTGGCAGTGTTGCCAATATCAACGAGTGAAATTTCACTGAGGTCTGTATTACCAGGGGTTTCAGTACAGGTGTTATAATCAAGGGCTAAACCGAAGGCTGATAAATATTTGGGATAGGTTTTTAAAAGAGAGAAATTTTAAATGAAGATCTAAATGAAAGGCTAGGTAACTTCTCAGTGGTGACTGTTTGGTTTAATTATTTTATTTTTCACAAATATAACCTCGTGAGATACATTTTGTTGTTAAAGTGTTAAAAAAAAAAACGATTTAAACTGGATATTTTCTTTTGGATGAATGAATAATGACATAATTCTTATCATTTTTCATTAGTTTGGTGAATCAATGTTGTTCTTTCTTTTCCTAATCCTAATATCCAATTCATCACCACCTTTATTTGTAAACACTCAAGCCTCTCACTAGGTGTAATTTACCACTTTCAATATCTTGGTAACCAATGGACATAGAGCTGTTATTTAAAATACTAAACTGTTTGTTTTTTTAGCTGAATTCAATAATGCTACCAAAAATTTGGATAATTTTTAATTTTCTATGTAAAAAAAATCAAAAACTCCATTTTTGGGGGGGATTACTCCCTTTACCCCCCCCCTTCCGGTGGTTTGATCGTGCTGGTTTACGAACTCATCCGAATGATTACCACTTTACATGTCTGTACCTAATTTCATTAAGATCGGATCATATTTATGGCCGCTATCGTGTTAACAGACATATATATATATACAGTGCTTGATTTGCGGCGGAACGGCGTTCCGTGACCTCTTTTTGCTGCAAGAGTCGATATATATAGTGTTTTTTGCTTCTGGGGGCCCCAAAATAAAAAGTTAACGTGGTCTCGGGCTTAGGTCTTACCATGAGACCTACGGTAACAGCTTATTCCTTTAAGGAAATTCGCTAAAAGAACTTATTATGATTAATCTTAAGAAAATATGTCATTATATTAGGTGTCTGAATTTTTACTTTTTTATTTGTTGGCCTTCTAGTACACTTTTTAGTTTTGAAACTTCACTTGGACCAGGAGCTACGTTGTCAATTACTTCTTCTGAAAGATCTTGTACATTTTCATGTTCTGATTCCTGGATCAGGGCTTAGTAAGACCTGCATTTATTCCTCACAGAACTCTCAGGTTTTCTTAATTTCAAAGCGTTAAAATAGCATTGGGGAAGTCAAGGTCCCCTTTCTCGAAATTGCAAGGGTTTAGAAAAAAATTAATTTAACCATGTTCAAAGTTATATTGAAGTTTAAGATGGATCAACATAAATAATTTGGAAACATAACTAGAGAAAGAAACAATAAAAATCAGAAAATGTGATTTTTTGACCCTAACCTCTTAAACTTGCTGTCCTGTAAAATCTTGTCTGGGAAGATAAGGTCCCTTTTCCCTTGGTGGGTCTCATATGTATGACAAGCATACTTTTTACTCCTGAAAAATTTTTAACCCGTCCGCTGTTTGTCGCAGGCCCGAGAGCTGGACAAGGGAGTGGAGATAGTGATCGCCACGCCCGGTCGGCTGCTGGACTTCCTGGAGTCTGGACGGACCAACCTGAAGCGCTGCACATACCTTGTACTGGACGAAGCGGACAGGATGTTGGACATGGGCTTTGAGCCTCAGATCCGCAAGATCATTGAACAAATCAGGGTAAGCTTTTACCCGCATGCGCTCTGAGATCGAGAGTCAATTCTCTATGCTTTTTAAGGTCTAATGTTAATGGCAAGACGTGGGAATTCTTCCTTACTGTTGGTTCCCAAAGCTTTGCTGTGGTTAAATTGTTTACACAAGTGTTTACATTATCATGTAATTTGAATGCTGAACCAACATAAGGAAATTTTATTACTATTTTGGGACAGTTATAAGCTTTGATGAATCAAGGTCAAAGCCATTACTGTCATCAGGCTTATATTATTTTACCATGGTAATACTTTTCAATATTACGAGTCAAATAGAGTTTAGCCTTTACACTTTTAGTTACTACTATTAAATTTCATTGGTTACATTTTATACACTGGTTACATTTAAACTCCACTAAAATCAGTTCCATTTGATATGTTCAACATTTTAAATAACTGTGAGCAATATTGCGGTATTAAATTTATTTTAGGGCTTGCAAACAAATCTTGATAAGTTAAACTTGGTGTAGGGTACAATAGACCCTCTCTTAACTGACTATATTTATTGGGACTGGACCTTGGCCAAATAACCTTTAAGTTTGGATGATTTAACCACACATACATATGTGTATGGTAACAAATTTTTTACATGGCTTTCATTTAAAAATTAAGAGAGCTATGCATTTCGTGTACTGTATAAATATTCTAGCCGAACCTGACTGACCTTGTCATGGCTTTGAATATTTACCAAAGATCGCATTTTCAAGTAAACAATAGCTTTGCATAATCATCAAATGGTAAATTTGAAGGCCTGTGGGGCGGAGCCCTATGGAGATGCCCTTTTTGTGTTTGCCAGCCTGACAGGAAGGTGTTGTAGTGATGGGCAATTTGATTCTTCTCAGTGAATCGATTCTTTTGAATCACTTAATTTCAAAGAATCAAAATTTGAATCAATTCTTAGAAAATTAATTGATTTGATTCATCTAATACTTTTTGCGGGTAAACATAAAACAATTAATACAACCAATCGGTTGTTCTTGACTAAAAAGTGTTTTTTTTCTGTAGTTGGACATCAGAGTATAATTTTTAATTCTGAGTCGAATTATGTATGCTATTTCCAAACCCAAAACGTATGATTTTAATTTGATAAAAAAAAAGAGTTTAAGCTAGAAGACTCAACCACCGAATTGCAAACAGATGAACCCGTAGTTTAAAAGAATGGAGTTTTATGGACTGTTTTCCTGATTATCAAGCTACTTTTTTAACTTAATACGTCTTTGGCCTTGCTGAAACAAAAAATCCCCGATAAAACGTTAAGACACAACCCAGAAGCCTCAAGGTCAATAACAAAATCATGTTTTTTTTAAAATTTTTTATTAAAAGCTAATCTGAAACAAAACTGGCGTTTGCACCTAATTTTGATTTGCGAATTTAAGGAATAAAATTCCAGATTTTATGCAATTGATTCGCATCGGGTAAACATAAAACAATTAATACAACCAATCGGTTCTTCTTAACTAAAAAGTGTTTTTTTCTGTAGTTGGACATCAGAGTATAATTTTTAATTCTGAGTCGAATTATGTATGCTATTTCCAAACCCAAAACGTATGATTTTAATTTGATCAAAAAAATAAAAGCGACTAGAGTTTAAGCTAGAAGACTCAACCACCGAATTGCAAACAGATGAACCCATAGTTTAAAAGAATGGAGTTTTATGGACTGTTTTCCTGATTATCGAGCTACTCTTTTAAATTAATACGTCTTTGGCCTTGCTGAAACAAAAAACCCCCGATAAAACGTAAAGACACAACCCAGAAGCCTTAAGGTCAATAACAAAATCATTTGTTTTATTTTTTAATTTTTTATTAAAAGCTAATCTGAAACAAAACTGGCGTTTGCACCTAATTTTGATTTGCGAATTTAAGGAATAAAATTCCAGATTTTATGCAATTAATTCGCATGAAGAATCGATTCTTTTTCAAAAAGAATCATGACTCATTTGATTCACTTGATGAGTCGCTTACATTGAACAATTTGTTCGCGAATCACCCACACTAGTATTGATGTGTTGTTGCGTTTGCCAGCCTGACAGACAAGTGCTGATGTGGTCGGCGACGTGGCCCAAGGAGGTGCGCAACCTGGCCTGCTCCTTCCTCAAGGACTACATCCAGATCAACGTCGGCTCCCTGTCGCTCTCCGCCAACCACAACATCCTGCAGATCGTCGACATCTGCCAGGACTACGAGAAGGAGAGCAAGTGAGTCGTTACCGTCGGATATATTTGTTACCAAACAAACCCAGTTTTAGGACAAACTAGTTTGGACTAGGATGAACTAGCTTTTCTTGACCGCCTGAGGATGAACTAGTTTGGCCTAATTAATTACAGGCTGAACTGGTTCGGCCTAATAGCGTTAGGATAAACTAGTTTAGGCTGGTTGATTTGATTGGCCAAACTAGTTTGGCCGGGTAGCGTACGAGTAAATTAGTTTTGCCAGATTCAAGGTTAGGCCAGACTCTTGACTAGTGCACCACTGCTGCAGCAGGTGGTAGTCAGGATAGGTTAGGTTGGTTTGAGTTAGGTTAGGTTAGGTTGGATTAGATTGGTTTGGGTTGGGTTAGGTTAGGTTAGGTTAGGTAAAGTTAGAAGAATAGAATGGAAGTTATATTAGCTAACCTAACCTAACCTTACTTACCCAACCTAACCTTATCTAACTGCCATTGGTGAGAATCAGTTTCAACACACTAGTTTAGCCTGGTCTAAAGCAGGCTAAACTAGTATATCCTAACGCCACCCGGCTAAACGAGCTCAGCCTGTACCGCAATTAATCAGGCCAAACTAGTTTGTCCTAGAAATCGGGTTTGTCTGGTAACATATAAATGTTATCTTTATCCATACTTATTTAATATGCTTTGGGTTTTTTAGTGATCAATACTCTTTTTACAGTTCGATAATTTTGGTGTTTTTGGAAAGAAGTCAGTGTGAAGTTTCGCTGGAGTAAAATTTTGGATTTTGGACTGAAGGACGAGTCATAGCTACCTTTTTAACTGCTTATTTATCCCTTAAGTTTTAGCATTAGAGCAAAAATTTCTAAGAACAGCTGATTTTAATAAACATCTATCAGCAGACCCAAAATAAAATCTTGGAAGCTGCTGAGCAGCGTGTGTTCACTAGTTTACCATAAATATAGTACAGTCGATCAGTGCAAGAGATATGAATTTAAATTTTTTATTCTTTTTATAATACTGAAAAGGGATGTTCCGTTTTTTTAATGATGTTAAATAGGCCTACCAGCAAACAAATCTTGAGATGCTAAGTATTTCCATGTATGACGGTTGATTTGAAAAATATTAGACTTTCTGACTCATTAATAACTTAAAATAAGGTAATTATTTACTTACAAAATACATATTGGTTGTTATTTTTATCTAGGCTAAGCACATTATTGAGGGAAATAACTTCAGAACCTGACAGCAAGACTATAATCTTCATTGAAACAAAGAAGCGAGTGGATGATGTCACAAGGAAAATCAGAAGAGAAGGGTGAGTTTATTTGTCTAATGTTAGATTTGTTGGTGTAGTCCTACTGAATGGCATTGGTTTTATTGGGTAGGGTTTTTAGTAAAATTCAATGTGGGCGGGCATTTATTCATTGTGCAATAAGTAATATTGCCAAAAGAAGTATGGTGTACAGCTCAACAGCTATAATATTGCTTTTGTAATTTTGCCACTAATTTATACATTTTTGTAAAAATAGAAAATGACTGTTAAATCATATCTAACATTTATTTGTTCAACTCACAATGCTTTGTAATTTGTCATCTAAAAAAAAAAAATTAATTCCAACATTATCTTCATTAGAGTCATGTCTACTCTAATATTGATTGGTCTTTTTTGCTTTGGAAAAAAGGTATTAGTGTCCTAAATATTTCATAATTTTTGGTCATTATTCAATAGATTACAAATTTCAGGAACTGAGAAGCATAAACCGTTTTTGTATAAACAGCCACCTTTGTTACTCTGTTTTCTTTAATGAAATTAGGCCCTTTAAATGTTCAATTCTGCAACTCTGCTATATATTTTTTATTGGTGTTTAGGTTTTCGGCTGCTTGTATACACGGAGACAAGTCCCAACCAGAGCGTGATCTCGTGTTGCAAGGTTGGTATTTCTTCTACAATTTTATGAAATATTTTGTATTTTATGTATTTTAATTGTATAACTGTTGTCAAAGATCCAGGCCCTCAGAGAAAATTATTCACAACTAAATGTGATTGGCACAACTCGAAATAAAATGGATCCTGTTTTTTTTTTTAATATTTCACCAACCACTTGACATCTCATTAATTTGCTTAGATGCCTTATTTGAAAACAAAGATTTTGATATTACGAGGCTAATTTGAAAAAAATTTGTAGTAAAAATTAGGAAATGAGGTGGAGTTTAACTAGTTGTTGTTTATGAATGATGTAATGTTTCATGTTTCATGCTACTGAGATGGTTAAGTTTGTATGTTTTATTCCCAGACTTTCGTTCCGGTAGAACGCCAATCTTGGTGGCCACGGACGTTGCTGCTCGTGGATTGGGTAAGATAAATATGTCTTTGGTATTAATTGTACATATTATTTTGTTTTTCTTTTCTTTTAACAATTTTATTTAAATAAATCTAGCCTAACTGATGAAAATTTTTTTAGAATGTTTGGCTCCAGTTATCGATTCAGTTGTCAGTTCTTTATATGTGGTATTAATAAACTAATTTTTCACTATTTTTGGGTCTAAAATTTAGTGTCAGCTAATAATTTACTTTAAAGGTTTCTTTAATTTTTAACTCATTCTGTCGTTGCCTTTCCACTTTTCAGAATCAAAGTGAGAACCACACGATTCAAAGCCAAAGTGACTATTGCATTATTAAAATAGTCCCCCCCCAAGTATGAAGCTTAAAAAATATTTAAGGAAAGTGATAGGTGGCTTACATGGAGACTGAATTGAAGAACAAAGAGAAAAAGGCTTTGGGCTCATACTCTTTAACTCATCCTTTCATATCTGTAAATATTTTTCCACCTATGTTGCATCTTGTTCACTCTACATCAACCACTTATCAATCTTCCAGCTTAAGAAAACAACTAGAACTGGTCTCAACTTAGATATTACACTTATAAATATGATTTGATGTTACCATTTAATCTACAGATATACATTTTTTTAAATTATCCTATTTTTTGCTAGCTGTTGACTTGAACCCTAGAAAATTTCTTTTAAAAGCACTCCTTTCCAATGACTGGCTGAATCGGCAAATGGATCCAAACTTTGATCCAGTAGAAATAGATAAATTAATAATTAACAATAATAAACCGTTTAAGATCCAATAAAGGTAAGTACGCATTTTACTTAAGCTTATCGTAAGTTGAACAACCCAATCATACCACAGCGTAAAAAAAGATATTAAAAGAAAATTTTTGGTTTCTTTTTTGCAGAGGCACATACGTGATAATGCTTGTCGTGGCATTGTCATTCCGTTGTGTCTCTCATTGCCGTGGGTGGCAAGTCGCGGCGTGCCCGTGCCTTGCGCCACCTAGACGCGGGGCGCGCAGTACGCCCGTCTCAGGCGTGCTAGCGTACACCTCGCCCCTGCAAAGCACAAGCCCACCATCGGGCTACTCCGTCAGCAATTGTATGAAGTGTGTGTGTGTTAGTTGCTGAGTTCCAAGGGGGGAATGGTTAGGATTGGGTTTTTTCGTTGTTAAGGAATGGGATTTTGAGTTTTCTGTGATTTTTATAAATACTTATTTGTACAGTTTTTGATGGACGGTTTTGTTGAATCAAACCTAAAACTATAAATTATTAACAAGAGTTTAAAATAAATCTTGCTTAAAATATTAGAGTCGTTAGTTAAAATGTTGACTCACATTAATTATTTGCAATTGGTGGTAATTAATTATACTTTTATTTTATTCAAAGAGTTAACCTGGAGTGTGTGTTAGGGGGATAATAATTTATACCAAACAATTATTGCCAAATTTAGCTTAATGAAAATCATAATTTATAAAGCCTTTTTTAAATTGAATAGGAATTAAGCATTCAATTAGAAAGTAACAGAGGAAATTAAATTGGTCAAAACTTGAATAAATTAACTGGTCAAAGCTTTAATAAATTCAGTGGGGTGAATAGGGACATTTAGGGAGTATCTTTTTGTGAGCGTTTTCCTCATAAAAAGGTTTAGCACTTCCACACCGCACATGAAAGTGCGGTTCCAACATCGACGGAGATCTTGGAAGCGGCTTCCAAGGTGAAAGGTGCCAGTAACATTTCCAATGTTCAGTGGACAATCTTGGGAAGCAGTCCCAGGTTGCCCGAAATGTTGGGAAGCTGTTCTTTTATGGCATAGAACTTCAGGTACGACCAATAGTGTTCGGATTTAATAGATTTGTATTAAATCGTGTTAGCTGCTTGACATAGCTTTAGTGTGTTATCCAGTGAATATCAAATAAATTCCTGTAAATATATGAACGATTTGTAATTTTGTTATTGTTGTATTCGGTAACTCTGATTTAAACTTATTTTGTAAAAGTTGTGCCTCTTACTAATGGCATTTGGGTCGATGAAATTCTGACACGATTTGTGGGTGAATCCTTCTTTTGGTAGATTTTGAATTAATTTATAATATTGTTTAGAGCTAAGTATGACTACTTGGGGCTCTGATTTTTTTCAGAATGCACTATTTTTTTACCTCTCCTCCTGCATAAATTCCTGAAATCTCTCAGGAAAATGTTATTTGACTGTTGTACTAATTTCTTGTTTATGGATTTCATATAAGGACACCACAACTGAAACAAAATGATGAGGGTGTGGTCTCTCTTTACAAAATATAATACATTTAAAATGTAAAACTCATTGCAGTTTACTGAATTTCAATGAATTGCAGACCTTTTGCAACATTTATCAATAAGCCAAAATTATCCCTTTTTACAACTTATTAATTTTGCTTGCAAGGTTATTAAAAAAAAGGAGGATAATCAACTTTATCAAATTAAATTTTAAAACACTTTAAAGCTATAAATAACTTGCGAACCAAACTCTTTACAGTAATAGAAAAATGATGGTTAGGTATAATTTATGAGATCTCTTTGGTAGGTCTACATTGATTCTCTTCTTTTTCTCAAAAAATATGAAGTTAGAATGAAGCAAGGCGGTAGCTCAGAGGTAAGATACTGGCCCAGTATGTCAAATGTCGCTGGTTCGATCCCAGCAGCGGGCGGCTTCTGTTTTATCATGTGCATCCGTCTGCTGGTCGATTTGATTAATGCCGCTGTCATTGCCTTTCATCCCCCACACAGGCTTCTTAGCCCATAATTACAAGCAGTTGACGTTAAAGGTTACCTTAGAACCGGTTGAGCTGTTCAGGGGCAAAAACTGCAAAGTTATTCATTCCTTTTCCTTCAGGAGCGATTTTCAGGGTAATTAGTAGATGTTATGTCAAACTGTTATCCCTATATACTTCAATCCAATGATATGAGTATATGGGGATTTTTATGTTTGTAGATAATAAATTTAATGATAAATATGAAACCCATCAAATTTTTAACGTTTTAAATTTTGAAAATTTATTTTTTTACAAGCTCATAATGACTTCAAATTCCTACAAACTTTGCTTTATTCAATTTACCATACTTTCTTTCTTGTTCCCTCAACTAATATCAATACCCTTGTGAATGTCTTAGCACATAAATTTTAATCATCGGTATTTGATTTATAATTAATCTTCATGATTTCTTTTGTTCCTTTTTTTCCATAAATTTAAATCAGGATTTTCATTAACTGATTGAAATATCTATTCATTACTTAATTAAAACGACGATTTAAAACTGCTGCAACACAAATTTTTACTAGAAACATCGCCAAACATTTTTTTTTTAACCACAACCACACCACACCGATCATTATCCACCAAACTAACCGCTCCCGCTGTTGTTCCGCAGACGTGGAGGACGTCAAGTTCGTGATCAACTTCGACTACCCGAACAACTCGGAGGACTACGTGCACCGGATCGGCCGGACGGGACGGTCGGGCGCCACCGGCACCGCGTACACCTTCTTCACCCCCGGGAACGCCAAGCAGGCCAACGACCTCATCTCCGTGTTGAAGGAAGCCAATCAGATCGTGTCGCCTAAGCTGGTCGAGCTGGCGGATAACTTCCGGGGCGGCCGCGGCGGCGGAGGTGAGTGCATGGTGTTTGGTGGGGTGATTTGTTTTTTTTCATAATGTGGTATTATTATATGTTTCAAATTTTAGATTTTATTCTATGGAATCCGTTTGAAATCAATGTTAAAAGATAATTAACTTTTTTTGTGTTTCGTATTATAAATTCTGTTGCAAATATTGCCCTGTGAACAAGCCTCCTAGGCCTCCTATGCCATTTGGGTTTTTTATACAGTAAAATCTCACTAACTCGACTATTTTTGGACCCAGTGATTGTCAAGTTTGGGGGTTGTCAAGTTATCTAGAACATTGGGATTTTTTATGTGTTTTAATACATAAACATATAACAGATTTGAGTAGAGGTGTGCGGATATCCGAAAACTCGGATCGGATTCGGATCGGATCGGATATCCGAATCCGATCCGAGGGTTTTATAACTATCCGGTAAGACAGACTAGATATCCGACTCTACCGGATAGACTGCATGTTTTGGGGTAAATTGTAAAGTAAGATCAAATTTTCAAGTAAGGAAAGTCTTCCAAACAAAAGAAGTCACTGCCGATGAAAGTACATTAGTGACAGAAAACATCGTGGAGCAAAAACGACGCTTTGAAATGCGACGGTTGCGATAGCGGCTAGAACAACGCCTCAACACAATGCGATTATGTAGTGGTATGCATCAAGCGATGTATTTCGGTTGCCGATATTGCGACTCGTGATAAGATCGAGAATCGAGATCGTTGTATACGATCAGATTACTGCGCAATACCCGACACGATACAAACATTTTCTCAAGATAAATTCTTGTATCGTAGCATTAAATCAGTTAACAAATAGTAGTACAAACTGTAATAGTTCTGTCTCGATTAGTATCCGTTACCGACAAAACGTCGATTGGTATGAGGGAGAATCGCAATCAAGACAATTCAGTGTTCGCCATTGACCGACAGTGTCCAACAGTCAGTCGGGTCAGTCGTCTTGAATTTCCAAAACGAAATATCCCGTAAATACCCCATAAACAAATAGTCGTGTTGATGTTTCGTACGACTATTTCAGGCCGTAAATATCTTACGTGGCCTGTCGATACGATAAAATAAAAAGCCTACAATAATTTGGGCTGTGAAAGATTTGGCAAACCTGTTCGTTAATTATTTTGTCTTTCCAAATCACTTCATTTTGAATGTCGTCGTCTGCTTAAAAGCTGAATTAACTCAAGAACGTCTTTCTTCTTACTTTATTTATCAATTAAACAATTACCTACCTAGATATAGAAAGTTGAACGATCACAAATAAGTTTTTATTTTGCTGAAATATTTATCTTTGACTATTTAAGCCTAGTCAAAGCCGGCCGGCCGTATTTTCAATACGTGATTAAAATTTTAAAATGGACTTTCTTAGATAACAGTACAATGCGACTTGACAGCCTACGTCTATGAAAATAATTAGTGAGTTAGCTTGTTGTTTGTGATATAAAACAAATAGACCTTTGTTCTAATTAAATTCCGAAGCTTTAATACCGAAACTTAAACATTTGAAACTTATCTTGAAATTTAGGTTAAGTTTACTGCTCGGACTTATTTTGTTTTTTAGTGTTATTGTAGTGAATCAAAATCTAGGTTGTCAGGCATTAGTGCATAAATAAAAATGTAAAGCTTTCTTCAAATATGAGGTGATTGGTGAATCAAGTTTTATATTTAATTCTTTTGTCTAGTCACTTAGGCCTAGTTTCTGATCAAATAGGCTAAGGAAATGAACAAAAAAGACAGAGGCCTAATAGTGAACAAATTTATGTTGCATTGGAAAAGGATTTTTTAAGTTGCAAATCCTGAAATTGATTTAGGCCTAATAAGCTTATTCAATTAATAATATACTACCTATGCTTAAGGGGAATCAACAAATTTCTAAATTCTCAACAGATATTTAGTTGAACCTTTGCATACTTTAATAATTGACATTTGGCCTATATTGGAAACAATATATCACAACAACCAACAACTCAACCCTATCAAGGCAAATCTTACCTTACACGTTAGGATGATAAGAAAGGTAGTTCCTTGCAATTACCTTAGGCATTTGAGAAAACTTAAATCTGCTCGTTACGCCGCGCTGTAAATATCCGAATCCGGTATTATCCGATCCGAACCTGTTGTTATCCGATCCGAACATAAGCTATCCGACCCGAATCCGATCCGATCCAAAAAATCACTATCCGCACACCTCTAGATTTGAGTTTCAGGTATAAGTTTTTTACTTATTTGAGTATTGTTGCATATCAAGTAAACAATCTTTAAAGAAATGTCAAATACTCAACAATTAAAACTTAAAAGTTCAGAAAAAAATGCTTAATTGAAGATTCCTTGTCAGCTGTGTAAGTGTCAAGTTACACAGACTGTCGAGTTAGTGAGGTTTTACTGTACACATTAGTCGTTACATTGTTTTGATATTTTGATCTGCTATGGTGTAAATTCACTATCATCAAACAAGAGTGGTTCCAGGCCAATATGAAATCGTAGGGATGCATACACATGGCTCGTTTCTAGGTTGCTTTCACAAGACCTCATGCGGTAAATAGTTCGCTGAATGTTTGGGCAAGTAGTTTCGCCCTTGGACAACGATAATCAACTCCCACAATCGACTGTTGGTCTTTGGGTCAGAGTCAATTAAAGTAAAAAATATCATTTACAACCACCAATTACCACAAAATAATAAAGAACGTCACGTTTATTATTTGTATGGTTTGAAAATCTTCGTATGGTTTGAAATGTTAAAATACAGATTCATAAAAAGTAGCAAGATTACTATTGTGAAAGTAGCGGAAAAGTAGCTTCAATATCCAATAACTGCTACTCTATAATAGTAGAGGCCCCACAAGCCTGCACCCCAGAGGCCGGTAGTGAGGCTGTCTATTTTTAAAATAGCAGCCCTGTGGCTTTCGCTACTAAAAAGTCGCTTGTTACTGAATTGTCACTACTTGTAATGTGCTACCCCGCCACTCCCTTTCTTAAGTTATGTAAAAACATTTGACTTTCTGCAGATCAGTATTAGGCCTTTTTATTGTATAATATTTTATTAGGGTGGGCCGAAAAAATTAAATTTTATCCAATCAAAAACATGTATGTCTTAAAAGTTGTGTAGTAGGCCATGTATGAACAGCATAAAATATTAAGCCTGAGAGATTATATCTTTAGACTGCGCAAACTGTGTAAAGTTTTAATGTTTTGTAAAAAAACTGAAATTTCGCGAAATTGTTTAAATATATTTAATTTTGTCCTATCGTAAATATGTATGTCCCAAAAGTACCATCAAAGAGTCACAATGCCTACTGTAAATTAATAGCCCCCAGCAATAATATCTTTAGACTGCGCAATCAGCTTAAAAATTCAGTTATTTAACGAAAAATCAAATGTACTTAAAATACAAATATAATTATTTTCTCCTTATGTTTGAGCAATACTAAGCTAAAATGGTCAAAACAATGGTCTGGATCTTGTTAAAAGGTTGTATTTCCACCACAAAAATTGTTTATGCATAATTTAAAACATGTATTGACAGCTCGAATACTATAAATATAAATTTTCAACTACCCTCCTTTTATTCGAAAAAATTTGGATTAATTTTTTTCACTATGATTTATTCTATGCTGTTTTCTTATTTTCTGTCTTTTCGTGCTATTTCGTGTGTCACTTCGCTATTTAGGTATAAAACTACCCAGAACTCACTACCTAAATTGATTTTTAAGATCTTGAACTTCCTAACACCAGCATTTTCTGTACCCAACTTATTTCGAGCTGCAATGATTTTACTTAATGACAAGCTAGTGGATGTTTTTTCTGCTGTCTGTAAACATTGCAATAAGACGTTTTCGGGTTGGCAAAGTAGCCACTGGCCACTGTCCTGTAAAAGGTTTAGTATTACTTTCTTGTGTTCATATTTCGTGTAACTCGAGAATTGGATCATTTTCCACAAATTAATCGGTCCATCTTGTAGTTTCGAGTTATATTTTATTATGAACGAGCTTAATGCATACGATCTTACAACGTATGTGGCCAGCTCTTTCAATATCTCACTTGTGATCCAGAACAAATATACATACGCGCAATTCGGTTGGCAGTCGTAACCTAACTAGTGTGGTTTAGCGTTCCTGTAACTCCTTCTCCGAATCCAGTGAGGTTTGTCGCCTGTGGAACCCACCTTACGTAACTTATACCAAACGTGTTTTCTAATTAGTGCGGGGGTCTTTTCTTTTCACTATAATCATTGCAGGTAGAAGTAAGTCAAGTATAATGTACATAAAATACTGGTGATAAAAGTTCTAAATTCCAAACATAATTTTTACCACGGCAGATATCATTGATTTAATCACAACGCAGTCTCTAGAAGTAACAGAACAACCGATAACAATGTATTTTTCGTAAGCATCTATACCAAATCCTGGAGCAAGACAATGATGTGTCTGACCACAGAAGGAGTTTATTTGAAGCTGCTAACTTGTACACAAGCTATGGGGGAGGTCTGTCAAGGAAGTGACAAGGTCATCCTAAGCAAGTATGCAATCAAGAAAGTAAGAGAAAGAAAATGGTGTGATAAGAGCCGGAATACCGGACGTAAGAGCAAAGATTAACTCAAAAAAGTTTGTAAGGTTTTTAGTAAAAAAAAAATAACTGGCGGTAACGTGCTCTCATGGTTGGGTGGTAGGGAGAGCACGGATCGGACTCAACGACTCGACATTCAACCACCTCCCTTTGGTGAATTCTGGGTAGTTCTACATGAACTAGCAAAGAGGTGCTTGGTATGGCACTGTAAAACAGACAGAAAATAACACCGCAAAATATAAATTATAGTGAAACAGTGAATCCCGATTTATTCGATTAAAAGAAAGGTGTATTCATAATATTCGAGCTGTCTATACATGTTTTAAATTATATATATATATAAGTTTTGAGGTGGAAATACAACCTTTTAACAAGATCTTGAGTATTATTTTGACCATTTTAGCTTAGTATTGCTTAAACATAACAATAAAACAATTATATTTGTATTTTGAGTATATTTGATTTTTTTCGCTAAATAACTGAATTTTTAAGCTGATTGCGCAGTCTAAAGATATTATTGCTTGGGGCTGTTGATTTATAATAGGCATTGTGACTCTTTGATGGTACTTTTGGGACATACATGTTTACGATAGGACAAAATTAAATATATTTAAACAATTTCGCGAAATTTCAGTTTTTTTACAAAACATTAAAACTTTACACGGTTTGCGCAGTCTAAAGATATAATCTCTCAGGCTTAATATTTTATGCTGTTCATACTTGGCCTACTACACAACTTTTAAGACATACATGTTTTTGAACGGATAAAATTTACTTTTTTCGGCCCACCCTAATATTATATATACAAGGAATGATCTTAGAAAAGGTTTCGCAGAAGAAATAACTCTGAGCTTTATTAATTTTCTGATGTATTTTATCCATGTTTGCAGGCAGGAACCGGTGGGGCCGAGGCCGAGGGGGTGGGGGCGGGTTCAGAGCCAGCTCACCATCCCCGAAGCGAAGCAGGTCCAGGTCGCCGATCCGCGATCGAGACCGAGACCGCGACAGAGACCGCGACCGCGACAGTCGCCGCGACCGGGACAGACGTGACCGCCGCCGCCGCCGGTCGCGCAGCAGCAGCAGCTCTCGGTCTCGCTCCAGGTCCCGGTCACGTAGCCGCGACCGCGACCGCAGCAGCAAACACAGCAAGAGCGACAGCAAGGTGAAGGACTTTTTCAATAGTAAAAATCTTCTAAATTCTGAAAGGTACTTTGGTATTATATGGAGACCACCCTAATACAGCGCACTGTGGTGGTTAGGCTAGGTTGGGTTATCATTAATATGTTAGTAGGACTTTCCTCGTTACGTTACGAATCGAAGATACCAGATGAGTCATACTTTTGCCCTCCAAATCCCTTCCAAGTAGGTCAAGGTCAGGTCGTTGACCGGAACGCGCGCATTACCTTCACCACCGAAAGTATGACAATCGTTCAATTTGTAAAGAAACGACGAAAGTACTTCTAACATTATAACCCAACCTAACATAACCGCCGCAACGCGCTGTCTAAGGCTTGTAATTGCAAACATGTGGCGACCGGGTGTGGCCGCTAGCAAAGGCAACATGTTCCAACTCAATCCTCGCCAACATTGCTGTGTTCTGGGAGGCTGAACATAAAGACCGCTCATCATAATTATGTCAAAATTGGACAGTAACTCAATTAAAGTAAGGTCTTTCCAATTATACGGTTATTTTTGGTATCCAGTAAATAAAATATCTAATAAATAGTGGCCTCCGTATAATACCAAAGTATCTTCTGAAAAATCAAAATTCATCTCTTTCTCTGCTAGAATCAACAAATCAAATTTCAACTAACATTTTCATGGATGAAGATTCCCTCGGTTAAGTTCAAAACACCAAATTTTTAGGTCTAATAGTTGATGAAAATTTAAGTTGGGACAGTCATATCGCTCATGTTGTTGGTAGACTTTCCTCCGGCATCTTTGCTCTCAAACAGATGTCAAGATTTTGTGGTGTGGACACTTTAAGAATGATATATTTTTCTATGATTCATTCTCATTTATCTTACGGAGTCAGCGTTTATGGTTCAGTATCAAAAAAGAATTTAGATGATCCTTTTCAGCAATAATGAGCAGTCAAAACCATGCTTAAATTTAAAACTACAGTGTCTGTAAAAAATTGTTTGCGGAGCTAGGCATTTTAACAGTTTATGGATTAATCATACTTGAAAGAGTTAGTTACGTTAAACATTTTTTTAATCTCCGGTTGCAAAATAACGCTCATTCTTTTAATATTCGGCTAAATCGTTAAGTTGAAAAGCACAATTTCGAATTTTTTTTTAAAGAAAACTATTAATATGGGATCTAAATTTCTTCATCTCCTCCCTCGGAAATTCACCGATGCGGTCGATGAAAAAAGTTTTAAAAGCAGCTGAGAGACTACTTGTTGATAATTCCTCTTTGCTCCTCTGAAGAGTTTTTTGAAATTGAGCACTGCTGATTCACCAGCTCAAAGGAATGTATATTTTATTTTGATGTATATTTCTATCTTTTTGATTTTAATGTATATGATTCTATTTTACTTAAGACAGGAAACTGAAATGTAATTTGGAATTTTGTTAATTAAGATTTATTTAATTCTCTGACACTATTCTTGTACAATGTAACAGTGAGATGTTATCTTTACTACTGGAGTTTGTGCGGCAATGCAATTTTGGACGAAAACACCACACCGTTGATTTTGTCAGGTTGGCAGCGCCAAGGGGAATAAATTCCGCTCTTTGAACGACTCTGTAAGAGAATTACAATCCTTAGGGAACAGGAACGACAAATCGTTTGAATCAGTTAGTTGGTTCTTTTGTTCTTAAAAGGTTAGTTAGTTTAGTTTGTTCGTAGTTAGTTACAGTAGAGCGCCGATTATCCGAACGTCGATTATCCGAACCGTCGGTTAACCGAACGCCGTAATAATTCATATTTTTAACATGATTCTCAAGCAATTCAAATTCGCGAGCCAACCGAAACTCCCGTTGCGCCGGGATATCAATGTGTTCTGATAGATTTCATAATAAAATAAAGTGAATAATTTTTGTTTGATCATTTTTTAGCCTTTTTACTATTAAGAATTACATTACATATTTAATTTTAAAATGTTGTCTTTTCATGATCGATTATCCGAATATTCAGTTATCTGAACACCCCCTGTCCCCAATTAGTTCGGATAATCGGCGCTCTGTTGTAATTTACATTAATATTATATCTGAATAGTTTGATTCCATGTAACTCGTTTACCTGAGTTGTTCTTTTTGGGGGAGTAGTTCAAAGAATGGAATTTATTCCCCTTGGCGCTGCCAACCAGACAAATTCAACGGTGTCGCTGGTTTACTATTACGCGTGAAGTCCAGCAGTAAAGGTAACATCTCACTGCAATGTACATTATATAAATAAAGATAATTGATTGTTTGAAGCAGAGCTCGACTGCCACCGGCCAATCCCAGCAGCCCATGGGCCCCCAGCTGCCGCCGCAGATGATGTCGCAGCTCCCGCCCTCGCTGTTCTTCTCCCCCCCTCCCCCACCCCCGCCCGAACCTCAGCAGCAGAACGGATACGCCTACAACCAGCCCATACGATAGGTAGGTGGTTTGAGATTCTGTTTCTGTTGTTAACCCTTGAGCGGGTGCTTCACCAGTAAAACGGCAGTAAGCCCATGCTAAGTTCTTCTCCACAACATTAAATTGCATAAATTTGACCCTTTTTACTTATTTCATAAAGAAATATTGTATTTAAATGTTGCCAAACTTTATTAGGAATCACATTTCATCGTTGGTACAATTAATTGTTCAACTTAGTAGGTGTAATAATTCAATTGAACATTTTAAGTAATCTACTTGTATAGAACAGGAATCAATGTCTGTGCTAAGGGAGAGGGCACTCCGCAAACTGACACGGCATCACTGAATTGCAGTTAAAAAGGTACCAAGGGGATGTGGGAAGGTATAAATTGCTTTAGGGGCTTCCTGGAAGGAGACGCGTGAAGTACAAAGCTGGACATGACTGCCGACACCCATAATGCTTGTTTATTTTGATAAAAAACATGTGCGGGGAAAACTCCGCATGCGCCCGCTCAAGGGTTAACGTTAGTTGCAGCTGAATATTTCAGTTTAGTTGGTTGTTGCGGGGTTGGCTTTTGACTGTCAATCAAAAGCTGTTTGAGTTATCTTTTTAGACACTCAACTTGAAAATTGTTTTCCATGCTAAAGATTACAATACCTATTTGAGTATTAAGAGCGCAAAGTACGTCATTGCCGCTCGAGAGCTGTAGATGGCCAAACATTTTGATAGCGGCAATGACTACATCCAAGATTTTTCCTACCACCATTATTTAAACAGTTTAACTTATTAACTAACGTTTAATAACGGTGGGCTGTACAACAAAGTTCATTGAGGTTGTTTGCTTATGCCATCGGATCAAACCAGAAGTTAGTGTACAGAAACGCTGACTGTGAAATCAGCTGATTTAGAGCGAGGCAACTAGAATTTAGGATACGGTGGGTGTCATGAGATTCCTAACCAATAGAAACTAGTCGTTGGTGTTTGACGTCATAGTTATCTCTCTTGTGGGCCACCTTAACCTAAAGTAACCCTGATTTAGCAAGTGGGAATGAAATGAAAACAGAAATGAACCGATTTGCATACTGTTTACAGGTGTGGCAATGTGATTATTTCCATGCAGTGGTAGGAAAAAAATTGTAAGTGGATTAAAAAATGGTAAAGTCAAGGAATAACCGCACAACCTTAATGCTGATTGCTCCATCATTATACTGGAGCAAACTTCTAACATTAAATCTTTTTGTATATAGGATTCAATAAAGAACAGCAGCTTAACTACTCTTCAATCCCTGGTTGAGAATAGTGCCACTGACTCTGAAATATTCCTTATTTTTTGTCATAATCTTTGTCTCCTATCCCTCGTATAATTCCAATTTCGAGGTCTGCTCTCATTTAGTGAATTTTAATCAGACCCATATTGTCCTATATCGGTAATCTCATATGTTATGATATTGGTACAGAATAAATTGAGATTGGTGTCATCAAATTCTACAAATAAATTAATCACACTGGATGGGGATGGAATTCCACCCTGTTAAAATCTCCTTTAACAGAGTTGAATACAGTTTGCCTACTTTGTGTTAACAATAATGTAAATCTAAGCATCTAAGCAGTGTTATGGAGATAATGTCCTGAATTCCTTAACTTTAAAAATTTTTCAAAAATAATCCTTATATAGATGATTTTATAATAATTTAATTATGAAATAATGTTTTCCAGACCTGAAGTATTCACAGGAGATGAAAAGAGAAGAAACGTCCTTCTAGCTGATATGGAGAGCGGATATTTTTGTAAATAAAAAGCATGTCAAGATCACCCCACACTTTATTTAACTATAGAACTATATACTTGATTTTTATTTAGGTCAAGTTGTTTTCTTTGTCTTTCTTTTTTATACTTAGGACCAATTTTAGAAATAAATGTTTCTAAACCAAACCAATAAATATAACTAATTTCTCCCTCCCTTTCCTGCATTGACATTTTTTTGTTTGTTGTGAGTAAAGATAAGAAATTACTCTGATTAATTGTTTCAAATTCATGTAAACAAAATTACTAAAGCAGCTTGGAGACAATAAGCTAAGGCACAAGTATGTAGGGCTGATCTGATTATAGATTGATCTCATGTTCAAAATCATACTCACAACCCATATCAATTATACTATGAGGATAGAAAAATAAATCATACATATGGTTCAAGTGTCATCTCTAATAAAAGTTCTGAATTTCCTAAGTAACTAATATGTTAAATCATTGATAAAGTTATTATTTTAATGTCCGCACTAGTGAATACTACATTCATACATTAGACCATCCTCGTAATTAGACTAGTTCGTAAGTGAAGCTGGCAAAATTGTAGTCCGAACTCCACGTTAAACTGTAGGTCCCCTAGTTGCTATTGGCTGTTAGGCTATTAATTAACAGTCCTGTCTTAAGTAACATATCGGCCTTGGTCAGTAAGATGACAAGATCACACCACAATCATCCTACATTCATCTGTCATTCATACTTGGCTTAAAATACTTACCTTGGAGGTTGCCATTTCTAGTAATGTATGTATGTATTAGTTATTTTTGTGTTGAGTGAGTAAAGTACAACATCGTCTCATGAGTGAAAATGTTGCTACCCGAGCTTGCGAGGGCGACAATTTTCATGAGGGAAAATCTGTAAACATCTATTTCATTAAGTGATTAACAAGAACAAACAATATCCACTTTGTTTCGATCTGCAGTGAGTGCCTGCTTCCGAGTAGCTGCAACCATTCACGCACCAGTGATCAGCTAATAGTTGCAACATTCTTAGACACTTAATTCGTAAACGTTCTTACAGCCGATTGTTGTCAATGTTTTTCTTATATGATTATTCCTGTGTCAAATCAGCTGTTAGCACCTGCAATCTGTTAGACATCAATGTATTTTCATCTCGACATGGAAATTTGAAGGCTCTTGATTTTTGAATTATTGATTTTATTGTTATTCTTATGGGTTTACTTTGCTGCCCATGGGAGACAAAGTAATCGATTTACTCTCATTGGGAGACAAAATATTTTACTCACTTATTACAAGGAGTAAAAAGCGGCTGAACATGGCAGGGTGGGGGAAAATGTATGTTGTTTGTGTGTTTCAACACCCATGACATTTTTTAGCGTTTTAGTCGGGAACGGTTACGATCTAGCATTGACCTCTTGTGATATGGCATTAATTCAATAGCCTACTGACAAATGGTAACTGGACCCAGATTCAATCCTGGCATCGATTCAAACCGGTTACCCGCAGGTTATGAGGTGAGCACTTTATCCACTTGGCTATCCAGTTATTTAATATTGAAATTCAGTCTTGTTCAGAGTGGTCATATAGCACATTTATTTGAAGCATTTTGGGGCAGTTTTAGTTAAAGTGTTTTGGAACAGATGAAATATGGTCTTTTGGTCAGCAATTAACTTTTTTCATATCTATAATTATTTAATACACAACGAAAGTTTTTGCAATTGGAACTCCCACAGTTAATAAAGGTGTTGAAAAGAGTTTGGTGCTGAGTATTGCATAAAATAATAGTATATTTCATTACAAGGACCTAAAGTGACGCTTTTCGTACAAGGTCAAGTTTTACAACCGAGGCTGTAAGCCGAGGTTGAAAAATGACCGAGTAACGAAAAGCAGCTTTAGGTCCGTGTGATGAACTATATTTTTTGTTATATTGCTCAATACAATACGTAAACTACTTAAGAAAACCAAAATGTTACAGCTTGTTTACCTTTAAAGATGCCTTCAAAAGATGCCACCATCTTGTTCTTGCTATTTGAAGCAATCAGCTGATTGTCTGTTTCATTTGTGTTAGGGTAGACTGACAACAATGAACAACTATCGACGTATCGAACGCGTGTAATAATCGATTGGTGAAATGAGCGAGTTTCACAAAGTAATTAAAGTGACTGGATGTTTCGATAATAACGATGAATGTTTCGATTATTTGTAATCGAATGAATATTGTTTGATTACTACGACATACTCGGCACTTTTTGACTTTTATAGTCCTGGGACTATAAAGAGTCAGCTGGTATCGAGTACATCAGCTTTTAATTCTTAGCAATAAAAAGAGTGTATTTAGGTCCGGAAAACATGCATTAAAAACATCTGTTTTTGAAGCAGTATAACGAAAACTTTATTAATGCCATAAGCAGTAAGCAAAGAACCCTCATGAAGGGAAACGAGCTTTTTGATTTTTATATTTGCCTAAGGCGACATTTTTTCATTCAAATAGAAGTTCTAAGTCAATAACTGATTTGAGGGACTATCAGAAACTGGAACTGCAACTGGGTATGTTTAAAAGCTGCAAAGCATTACTAGTTTGCCATACAGGTTAATCACATAAAACCATATGGTACCCACGGTTTTTTTCCTGCCAAACCATGAAGATCAGGGGAAGAAAATAATAAGAATCAACTTTTAAGTTAACTTTCCACGGTTGTATATTTATAATAAATTACTATAAAATGCACTTATGACTAAAATGGTGTCTTGTAAAATAACCGAGCTACCTGATTACATGCACTAATAATGTCTGGGTATTTATACTGAAAATTGTATTCTAACACTCGTTTTGGAATCACTTTCTGTCCTTGGGTCATGATTTTTGCTCTCTCTTCACCAAACATTGTGTTTACGACAAATTCTGGTAGTGGAATTAAAGCAGGTCGCCATAATGCTCTACCAAATGCGGTGGCAAACTCTTGGTTGGTTACAATCTGAAAAAAACATCCTATATTAATATTTTTATTAAAGATTTTTGAGTAACTTAACAAAATAAAGGGCAATTAAAAAAACTAGGCTTGATAAATTTTGATGTTTTTATCAATAATAAATCAAGACCAATAAGAACTCCAGTAAGTAGATTGCTTCCTTGAAATTATTTACAGCCTCATGGAAAATAGTGAGGGTATATTCCAAGAGTGATAAAAAGTGACGGGGTGACGGTTGATAAAAGTGACCTTCCAAATGTTGCTTGTACAATCCTACTAATATTATAAGTGTGAAAGTATGGACTTGTGTGAATACCTGTCTTTCAAGCAGGTACTGGACCTACTGAGCTGAAATTTTGCAGGAATAGAGCCACTAAATCAGAAAAGGACATAGGCCTATTCATTTTCTTAAAATCCTCTAGGGCTATGCCCCGTGAACGTCCTTAGCTTCAATGTTTACATTTATAAGGATGTAAACATTCAAATACTGAATTGTAAACAGCTGTGAATACTAAAATTTGACAGTTCACAGAGCAGAAGTAAGATCAGCTGTAATTTTTATCGTGAGCGAAGCCACGGGCAACTGCTAGTATGACTATAATTTTTAAAATCCCTACATCCAACACTGTGATCAATTTAAAAACCTGGATTATCAACCAATATCTGTGATGAAGAATTACACACAACATTTGACTTCACAATCATACAAATGCTAAAATTTTGCTCAGGACCAATTTTATTCATAAACTGTATGGAGAACCACCTCTATTGTAGGATTTCACTGTGTAATTAATTTGTACATATAAGTATGATAATACATCTTGCCGAAGAGAAAAATATTATATGGAGCTGATATCACAATTGGTCCATTTATGGATTATTTGATTATTTATTTGTTCGCAGGTAGCAAATGTTTAAAGATTTTTTTTTCGAACTTTTACGATGGGATTGGATATTTGCCGCTATTCCATAGTGATCACGAGGCCAGCTCTACTGGCCACCACCAATAGTACGCAGAAGTCAGATTTATTTCCACAGCAGTTGTCATATGCGATTGGTCGTCCAGCAGGACTGGCCAACATAAAATCCAACGAATGCTGGGTGTCCAGCAGGACTGGAAGTGCCGATAACATTTGTTTTTCTAAATTTTGCATGATGCTTGCAGAGCGCTGCAACCTAGTAAAACTCAACTAGCTATTTAACTAAATGATCAGTAGGCTTGCAACATTGAATCGTAAAAATACCCTATGATAACCCTATAGGTTACTTACTTACTTGTTACTTGTTACTTGTCTATTCCGTCCGTGTCCTTTGAGGCAAAGGAATTGGACAGGTCAACTTGTTTCTCAAGGAAAGCAAGGTAGTTTGGGGTTAGGCTATCAGCAACGAATAATGTTACCTTTTGGACAGATAGTCCTCTATATTGTATAAGCCTAACTCCACCAGATATAATTTGACATCTCTTTTAAATTTTGAAAATTGTTGGATTAATTGTAATTTCTTTGGCAATGCTTTAAACAATTTCATTCCACTGTAAGATGGTTTTTGTTCAAACAAATTTAGCCTGTGTTGTTCAGCGTGTGTACCCTTGTTCCTTGTGTTGTAATTGTGATCTGAAAAAACTGGTTTTATTTTCTGTTGTTTCTGGTTTTCTGTCGTTTTCTGGTTTTCAATAAAAATAATTCCGATTTGACGGGGGTGAGCAGCCATTATGAATGCCAAGCTGATGCGAAGTGGGGCTTGGCCAGTAGAGCTGGCCATCTGATTGTCGAGATTAATCCATACGGAAATTAAGTCAGACTGACTGCTGACTGCGTTGTGGCCACTCCTGCTGGCCTTACGATTGCAAAGGGTTAACTAAAAATATATATTGGTCTGGTGAATGACAATAGGTCTATAAAACAAAATCTTCAACTCACCATCGGGGCGACACCATTCAGGACGCCCTCAACTTTGTCGTTTTCGACGGCGAAAAGCAGCAGCCTACACATGTCCTCGATGTGGATCCACGGCATAAACTGGGTACCACTGGCCACCGGGCCGCCCACGCCCATGAAGAACGGGAGGAACAGCTGTTTAATCATCCCGCCGCTGCGACCCAGCACCACCCCTGCAACACGGACGCTTCAAAGTTCAGGAGCATATTTTAACATGTTAGTTGCAGGAAAATCAATGCATTGATCTTCAAAAATGTAAATAGTAAATATAAGTTTTTGCAAAACCAAATTTGAAATGTCACCAAAATAAATAAAACAGCTGAATAAAATTACTAGAGTCACTATTCCCAATATTGCGATGATGCGATCTAAGATGACTCGCGTCCAAGTCAGCTCCTGGAAGTATGTCACTGACCCCTCTGAGGCTATACACTAGTGTAAACACTATAAAATGAGGGCAGAGACACGGGGCAGTTTTTATCGTGGCGGTGAAACTGCCGTTGCTGCCGTTTTCGCAGTTTAAATTCCTACCGCCCTGTTTGTAAGCGTCCATTTAAATCTCTACACTATTGTGAAAATGGCGACAGCGGAAGTCGCCATTTTCAAAAATCGCAAAAAAATCCCCAAAAATCGCAAAAATCGCCCTGTGTGTCAGCACCCTCTGTTTTACTCCATGGTAAAAGACAAAAATGATTATGAAAACATCAAAAGAAATTACTTAAACAGTATAAAATTAGGGGAAATTACAGAGGTAATAGAACTCTCAGAACTTCTGTTGGACCGGCAAGGCCAGAAAACTGTTTTTTTTTCAATGTTTTCACTTTTGTATCCGTGTCCATAATTAATGATCCTGAAAAACCATAAAAGCTCAAAAGATAAAAAGTCTAAAAACACACATCGATGAATGAAACACAAGGTAAAAAATACAAAAATGGAAAACACGGGAAACTACTGAAATAACAAGTGGTACCTTAGCATCTCTGTCAAGAGCTGAACTCACCCTGAAGCTTTACAAGTGGCAGTTGTACCATCACTCATCTCAGATGACGTGTGAGTCAGCCGATCCCAACGCTAATGTCGCATGACTTGAACCCGTGTTATTGGCAGCCAATGTGTTATAAGTATCATTTAATAGTTTAAGCATAGTACTTCAAGTCAAAGGAATATATTAGAGAAATAATATTTCTATGGATAAAATTTCACAAAGCAAACTTTTTGAAACATGTTTATAAAACGGTTTATTAAAAGTTTATCTATCCATTCAACTTTCTTTTAAAAAGATATTTTTAACATTTTTGTAAAAAACCAGCTTGTTTTGTATGTTTGTAGAGCACGTCCTTTGTGTTTTTGTAATCTTTAAATGTGTTTTTAACATTCATGTTGTACATGAACATGGTCCAATGAATAATACCAATACATCCTTTGCTGTCGCCTGATGATGCCTTCGAAAGTAGAAAGTGCAACTAGTTGCATTTGCAACAAAAGGATTACTAGAAGCAGGTATTTAAACCAATTATATAAAGTAGAACCCCGATCCAATCATCATTCTTACAACAAGACAACCAGGGCGTAACGCAAAAAAGCCAAAAATATTAGCAATTGGCAATTATTCATCTAATCACAGTTAGTAGGTTACTAATATTACTGGAAAAAGCTTGTAATATATACAGGTCTGCTGCAACAGGGGTGTTTTCTACGTACCAGACCTGACAATGACTCTCCTGACATCAGTCCCGGGCATCAGCGACGCTTCCTCCCACTTCTGGGCACACTCGGACAGGAAGTCAAACGGAGCTCCCACCGGAGAGTCCTCGTCATAATCCACCGTGGCGTCTGGCTTGTAAATACCTGCAACAACCGAACCATTACACTGCGGTTAAGGAGAGCTAAACTTATACCTCTTCCAATACAGCAGACCCCCTGTTAACCGACCTCGTTTTAACCGACGATCGGATTATCCGCCCTTGCTGGTCAGATATTGAAGATCGTTTTAACCGACCCTGTTTTGATAACAGTTCGATTTAACCGTTCTTTTCTAGGAATTGTGGCAGTTCCGTTCCCACATCCGACGATGGGAACTTTACGCTCAATTCCACAGGTTGTTTGTTACAGGTTATAATATTTTGAATACAGCATTCATTAATTTATGATAACGTCTGTAGGTGCTTTTCAGAGCGAATAGTACGATAAACGCCTGATTAATTTCGTTTTCGAATCCGGAACCCATCATATCATTCATCAGTAGAGTAAAAAAACACGCACATTGTATGTTTGTGTGGGCAAAACACGCACATTCACATTGTATGTTTGTGTGGGCGGGTAGACAACTTGAAGTCAAAGTTTTTGCAATGGGTTTTTTTTACTCAAGTCTCCAGTAAGAAGCTATAAATCAACTGCCTAACCCGTAATATTGCAATGTTTGCTTGTTTCTTATCACTAATCTTGACAATCAGTAAGTACTGCATTACGTAATGTTTTTTTTTAATATATAAACATGTTATTAAAAGTGTTAATATAAAAAAATTTTGCCTCGTCTAATATCTAGTTTATAAAATGTGACATTTATACAGTAAATATTTTTAAAAATAGGTTGATAATTATGGTTCGTTTTCTAAATAAACCACAAACCGCTTTAGAATCATTTTAATGGAACCTTAAATCAATAGAGCTTTTATATTTAGGTGTTAGAGGATTACCCGTTCAAACCGACCTTTTAAGTTATCCGACCTAGGTCCGGTCCCGTCAGGGTCGGTTAAGAGGGGGTCTACTGTACCAATATACCTTTGCATATTAAAATCTCTAATGTTCATTGCTAAAATATCAAAATGTTGCTTACTTCTCTAAATAAATAGTTCAGTAGAGTTTCTCTTGCCAATCCTAAACCCTAAAAATAAACTAAGCTTAGTTTTTTAAAGCCTTAAAAAACTCATTGAGTTCTCCTGAGTGATAGTGACCCTCACTATCACTCAGAAGAACAAGACTGTAAAAAATAGATACCGTCCCATTGACAAAAGGACATCCGGTGGAACTTAAGTATCTATAAAAGAAGATTTATTAGAGCTACGATGTTAAAGTAGTTTCGAAAACAGCTTAAAGCTGGCAGCACTATCTGAGAGCCTCTCATCTTGATATAAGAGACCAATAAAAAATACACTGGTCTCCTAAAAAGGTCCAATGATTAAATAGTTGGTTGTAGCAGTGGCTACATGAGCCATGAACGTGTTAGGCCTAAATAAATCGCTAAACTAAATTATGAAATCTCTTAATATGAAAAACGAAAGATCTTGAAAAGCACGCTCTAAGAAACTGGAAAAATTACTAAAACATTAAATACGCTTACCAACTCCAGATATGCAGACAAACACTTTAGGTTTATTCTCTGCCTTGATTATAGCTTGTGCCAGGTTATGCGTGGTGTTCACTCGACTGTTCAGCACATTCTGCTTAAAGCCCGGAGTCCATCGCTGCAGGGGGTCGAGGATATTCTGTCCGGAGAGATTCACCACTGCCGTCACCCCTTGTGGCAGTCCATTTGACTGAATGTCAAACTGCAAAAAAAACGATAATTCTGTAGTTCACCTCAAGGATAAAAATAAGTGCAAGCTTTTAAACTATTTTTAATTTAAATTAGTTTAAGGGCCTTTTCACATTAGGACATAAGACATGGGCGACTGGACGTCAGGGTCGAAATGCCAAGGGTGAAGTCTTGAGTCGCGCGCTGCGACGACCGTTAGCATCACATAGCTAGCAGACTCGCAACACTTTAATTTTGAAATATGACATAAAATCACTGCCAGTCGATTGTTAAAGTCCATGAGGTGTCATGGACTTTAACAATCCATGACACAGTGGTGGTGAGATATGGTGGTATCTCTAGCTCTACTGGACATACTCTTTGGCTCTATTGGATGTAGAAGCGTTGCCAGGCAACACGGAGAGTTGCTGTTTACCAATTGTAAACGATTGTCATTTAAAAAATGTTATTCTGAGCGCTGCTTCAAGAATTGTCGTGCCAACGGTGACAGTTGCCTGATGTGAAAAAGCCCTACTCTAACATTAATGTTCTGAATATAGAGAGTAGAAAACTATGGTTTTAATTAATTAGGATGTGGAATAAATTTATATGAGACCTTGTGAGGAACAGAATATTCTCTGAAAAAATCTAAAATTTCAGCAATTGTTGGGGGTCTGAACCCTGAACATTTTTTATTTATTATCGTTGCAGTATTCTGGTTCCTTAGTGGTGCATCATTATCATATAGGCCTAGGACCTTTCCTAATTTTTTTTAGGTTTATGAAATTGAGTGGGTTGAGAGGACCATGGTCCTCTAAAAAAAATTAGAGGACCATGGTATTAAAAAAAATTAATTGATTAATTTTTTTCAATACAGATTGTAGGTAAAAAAAATCTATTTTGAATTGAAAATATTGCTTTATGACCATGTAAATTACATAAAATAACTTAATAAACTCATTAATGTGAGTGACGTTAAAGCTCTCATTAACATGAATAGAAAACACAGTTTTGACCTCTGAATATTTTACTTACCCATGTCAGCCTTTGAGGACCAGGCACTCTAGATATAATTGTTACTTCATATCCTTTAGATTTTAAGAGATATGTAAATGCACTTCCAATGAATCCCGTACCACCACCTAAAATACAGACATGCCTCAGTTTCAAAGTCTAACTGACATCCGTGCAGTTTTGACTCAATAGGCCAATTCATTTCAAATCTAAATGGCAGTATTACTATCACAAGTTAGGGCTTAAAAATCCACTTTTTCACATAATCTTTCATAAACTAAGCAAAACTAATTATGGTGTGGAACATTTTATTTTCGGCACATTTATTGTAATAAATTTAATGTAATACTTTAATTATACCCTACTTATATTTCTTTATTTAAGATACACACTTTTTCCATAGGCCTAAAGTTATGATAAGGGTTAATTTTGTCTCATCCCAGTTTTTCACAGGGTAGGTATTTTTAGAGGCTAGGCCTATGTGAAACAAGTTTTGTTTAGTTGCGTTATGTTTGTAAAATATTATTATTTAATTCAAGGGGTTTGTGTGAGATAACATTTCATTTGTTCGCTTTATTTTTAGATTTAAATAGTTTTTATTTAAATTTAGGTAGGCTAATATATTTGATTTTATGTCATTCATGATGGAACTGAATAAATTTTAATTTGATTTATGTTACTGGCTATTGATATTTCTTCGTCATTAGCCTATTGATGGTTTTCAGAAGAGAAGGCTAAAAGGAATAAGTCAACCAAACACTGATAGTTAATGTGAGTTTACCACATAGTGCACTAGTGGGTTCACCATCTGGTCTTCCCATTTTAAATAAGCCTGGGCGGAGTAGCCTACATTCCTGAAGAAATTAATTTGTTCATGTAAATTATACTGAGCAGATCAATTACTGAAGTAAAACTTAACATGTAAACATAACCTGTAAATAGAGAAAATGGTTAAATTCCACAGAAGGTGCATGCTTTGCCTCACTATCTAGGGGACTCGGTGGGAATCAAGGTTATTGGGTAGGGAACTATCGATAGTTAAACACCTCATACGAATGATATATTGATATTCGCTATCGATATTTCACAGATTTACTTCTTATTACTATCTATTCGGAGGAAGCCGGAGCTGTTGGGTGGGAATCAATCGATTGTCCACGACTGAAAATTTCCCACATTGGAAATTTGGCCTGACTAAAAAGTTCCTTTCTCTAAAAGCTTGGCCGCTGCTGCATTTGCGGTGCCGAAGGCACCACAAAAGGCTGCAGCAGTCAGGCACTAGTATTGCTCACAGCGCTGAACAGCACCATGGTGCCAACCACTAAGGGTGTCAACAAAATGGGTACTACCAAATAAACAGGCAGTGGTGAAAGTAATTAAATTTTTCACATAATTATTTGCTATTTTGGGTGTGTTGATTATTTCCTTAGTTTTCATACAACGTTAAATTAGCGATCGTGAAATTACGGCGGAGGAAACAAAGCGCTACGCATTATAGAGCAAGCGCAGTGTCACCCCATATTAGTTGAAATCAATATATCGGTACGTACAATCGATAGAACTATCGATAAATATCGAACCAATTCGATTATGGGCTTTCTATAGTTAGTTCCTCACCCGACAACCTTGGTTTTCACCGTGGCCCCAAGATAGACTAGGTGTGCACCTTTGGCAGAACTCGTACCCAGAAAATCAAATTATCAACTTTTCATCCATAAGGAAGAAATACTGGTTCTGCGATCCAACCTCTAAAAAGTTGAGACTTTACAGTAAATTATTATATAATTAACATATTAAAATCATTTACCCAGTAAAACGTGGCCAGGGGATGAATTCGTTGCCATAGTCCTACAGTTTTTTATGACACTAAAATGATAAGAAACACAAATTCCTTGGGAAACATTACTAACTAGTGACAATAATTTAGCCATGCCAACAAATATTAACACCAAACAATTTTTTGTGAAATATATTAACGAAGCATCTTTTTAAGTTTCGTGGTCATCGTATTCATCTAAAAGTTGTTATAGTTCTCTCTTCTCTCTGGATATTTAAGTAACTCAAAAGTCGGCGTTAGATAATAATGACAAAAGTACACAGACAGAAGCAGACGCGAGGTTATTCACAGTAGTTTTCCAGTTTTCATGCAGACGAAAATTCCCAGCTGATGAAACAAGAAACAAAATCGTTGCTGAAGCCGGAGTATACAGAAGCGTTCTGTACTGTAAGAACGGGTGAGGGCGGAAAGACTTTAGAGGAAGTACAAAACAAACCGAAAATCGAACAACACAATTTGAATCGATCATAAAAATATGTTTTCAAGGATTTTACGATATTGAATTGTTTTCATTATGTTCTCGTATACTTTAACTTTAACGAGTACTCACGCAGCATGCCGAGCACGCTAACATGACGGAGCAAATTTAAATCTCAGTACTTAATACTTAAATTGCCTATTTAAGAGCAAAAATCCACGAATTTTGGCTTTATGCCTTCCTAGCCTCCTAAAATGGCGATAGGAGCCAGGAGCTTCCACTTCATTACCCCAACTAACTGACCAATCAGATCATAGAAAATTACATCTCTTCTAAATTTTAAGAAAATTTGATAATTGCGGCCTCTAAAATTTGAAATCCCTTAAAACAATGTACCGCGTTAAGCAAATTCAGATTTCCGTCCATAGATCGGTTATTTTTAGTGCTATAACTTAGGGAGGGCCACAGAAATAATAGATAATACTGGGTATCTAACCTCTTTGCTTATTACCATTCAATTTGCTTACTCTTTGATAATTTCAGGCTGTGATGCTCCATATTTGCTCCAATCGAATGCCTTGTTTTCGTGATCCTGAATCCTCCTGATTCATTCTTTCACGATTCATGGCCGATAAGTTGGGATAATTTCCTCAAGTTCAGTTTGCGTTTGCTGCTTAGCTTATTTCTTGGGCTTTTTAGTGTAATATTTGAATATTTTAAAATATTTACAACAGCCTCTTTTGGGTGTGCATTATTGCTTTCATTGTGCTTGTGATTGCTGCTGTGAAGTTTACAGTGTTTCCTGCCTTTTTATTAGGAAGTTTGGGAATTTTAACCTAAAATATTAGGAATGAAGTGTTAAATTCATAGTCTGTTATTCTTCATTATTATCAAATCATATTTATCATTGTGTACAACATATTCTCTGCAAAATGGAGATGGGAGACATGAATAATCTTGATCGACAAATTGAGCAACTGAAAAAATGTGAAATTATCAAAGAAGCTGAAGTTAAGGCTCTGTGTGCAAAAGCCAGAGAAATATTGGTCGAAGAAAGTAATGTCCAAAGAGTAGATTCCCCTGTCACTGTATGTGGAGACATTCATGGTCAGTTTTATGACTTGAAAGAGCTATTTAAAGTTGGTGGTGATGTACCAGAAACTAATTACTTGTTTATGGGTGATTTTGTTGATCGAGGATTCTACAGTGTAGAGACATTTCTTCTTCTGCTTGCTCTGAAAGTTCGTTACCCCGACAGAATCACTTTGATCAGAGGCAATCATGAATCCCGTCAAATAACTCAGGTTTATGGATTCTATGACGAATGTTTGAGAAAGTATGGCAGTATAACAGTTTGGCGTTATTGCACTGAAATATTTGATTATTTAAGCTTGTCTGCCATTATTGATGGGAAAATCTTCTGCGTCCATGGAGGTTTGTCGCCATCCATTCAGACTTTGGATCAGATAAGAACTATCGATAGAAAACAGGAAGTTCCTCATGATGGTCCTATGTGTGATTTGTTGTGGTCTGATCCAGAAGATACCCAGGGTTGGGGAGTTAGTCCTCGAGGAGCTGGCTACTTGTTCGGGTCAGATGTTGTTGCCCAATTCAATGCAGCCAATGACATTGATATGATCTGCAGGGCACATCAACTTGTAATGGAAGGCTACAAATGGCATTTCAATGAAACTGTGTTGACTGTGTGGTCTGCACCAAACTACTGCTATAGATGTGGAAATGTCGCAGCTATTTTGGAGCTAAATGAACACCTTCAACGAGATTTCACTATTTTTGAAGCTGCTCCTCAGGAAAGTCGAGGTATCCCATCAAAGAAACCCCAAGCCGATTACTTTTTATGAGAGCAAGCGTTCTTTGAGGAGTGCATGGACGATTTGAAAAAGATATATGAATGCTAAATGGAAGTTATAAGTAACAAATAAACATTTCAGAGTGTTAATGGACAAAATATGGATAGGTTCCAGTGTCAGTGTTTATTGTTTAATATTTGACAACTTATCTATCAGTGGATTTTTACATATATTAGAATATTTATTTCCCTTCTTTTTATGATATCAATGGGTCAACTACAAGCCTAAAAAGAAGATCATATTAAATCAAGCCACCGATTGAACACAGTTTTTGCCAACTATATTTCACAATGGTAAGTCTCCCAAAAAGTTTTTTCTTACTTCGGCCTGATTCCTAGGTATGATTTTTGCAGTAATATTTTCCCACAGGGGCCAATTGTATGTCTATAAGTAAGACTGTTCTACGTCATGTTAAACGTTAAGTTATTTTTAAAAAACTGTTCATGTTACGTTAAGTTATTTTTATATTAGCCTAATATTAATAATCTTTATTAAGACTTTCAGTGAGTAAGTTAACCAAAGTTTGAGTGACTTATCAAAAGTTTGGCTACTGAAAAAATAAGTTTGAGAGTGAAAGTTTGAGATTTTAAACTCTCTAAGTGAATTAAAATTATTTTGATGTGTTACGGACATTACCTACACGATTTGGAGCAGGCTATCGGTATTGTATTTTATAGATAAGTTATGCTAGGTACTAAAATTTAGTTCACCTTAGATTTAGTTCACCTTAGGCCATGCTAAATTTAAAATTAAGTGTCACTTTTTGAGATACCTTGGCCTACCTTAATTAGATGAAGAACTTTAATTTTTGACCGAAAAAGTCATGTGTTAAAGTTAATGAACAGTTAGCTCAAATTTTGTATCCAATTAAGTTATAATTTTTTTATGACAATAGGCCCCCCTAATGTGTCTTGAAATTCAAAATCTCCCGACTTTCTCCTTAGAACTTACCAACTGATATAAACCTGTTTGATTTTTAAAGTTTTTTTCTTCCCAAAAACAACATTGTGATGAGTAGTTAGGCTAGGTGTAGGCCTATCTACGAAATAGACCTACAAATATTGGTAGCCTATCAGGAAACTAACACATACTTTCTTTCTTAAAGCCAGTTAAATGAACTATAATTGTGATGAAAAGAAACAAATATTTATGCTTAGGCCTATCATTGACGAAATTGAATCCAATACCTACTATATATAGGGCCTCCACGTGGTAGTTGCTGTTGCCAGAACAAGCTTGGGCCTAATAGAGCCTAGCCCAGCCCAATTTATTATTTTTAATCTTGATTTTACAATGATTACACTACATTAGCTACAAGAAGCCGACCACCAGTAAAAGGTATTTTAAGGGAATGAACCCCTTATTTGTGGGACGATCTTGTAGTCTTGTTACCGTACTGAAAAAGGCTGTAATGTTCCTTAGAAGGACTATTAATTGAATGAATGAAAGAGAATAATTATTCCAGTAAAACAAAAACTATTCCTATATATTGCAAAATTAAATAACTTAAATCCGTACATTTAAGTTACTTCCATTTAAATAGGCTAAAAAGTCCTTAATAACCTTGATGTAATGAAAGGAAAAAAACTAATAAAATATGATGCTATGAATATAAGTACCATCTCAACTTATTAATTTAAAAAAAAATGTAAAAGGTAACAAATGGCTAGAGGGTCTATTGAATAAGCTGACCAGGGCACAAATGTCTCTGTATCAGCTTCGAGATGTGTCTTTAATAAAACTATCTGATTGTAGAGTGAAAAAAATTGCAATGAGATGGAGATGGAACAAAATTAATTGTGTTGATACTAGTAAAACATAAAATAAAATGTAGGCCATTGTAAGGGTGTGGGCCCATGGTGGATCAAATTTTCGGCTTCCCCACTTAGAATAGCTTATAAGTTCAAATTGACAAAGCTGGCAAAATTAGGCTATAAATTATTATTTATAAGGGTTAGCCACACCAACATCTACATCACAGCCATTTTTGACAGTTATATATGAAACATTATGGTCGGATTTAATTTACTAAAAGTGGAAACAGGAGCAAGCTTCAGCAGCCCGCGCCAGAAGGGCGGGGAGCTCTTAATACAGAAAATATTACATGATCAAAAGATTATTTTGAATTAAACTGAAATATCCCTAAACCCATTAACCCCCCTTCCTACCAAACAACTACCTACTGCATTACAAAGAGAATTATACAAAAGTGGAAAATTTATTGGGACCTTAACCTTTGGCGAGAAGGCTTGACCTTCACTTCTGCGCTGCCCGGCACCGACTCCGTCATCCTCCTGACCATGCGACTCCCCGTTACCCCTCTCGCCCCTACCCCAGCAGGGGTAAGGTTCATTCGCGAGTCTTCCAGAAGATTCTCTAATAATTCGACTACACGAACAAGCGGTGACGCGAGCGTCGCGTCACACCATGTAGGCCTAATTGAAAAACTGGATATTTTCTCCTCTTTAATTTGCTATATGTATATAAAACGTTTTAATTTTTGATCGAAGATTTTAGTTGGAATGTGTTCCCCCACACAAGGGTGTTGTCGTGATTTTCACGGGTTACAACACCTCGTGGAACCATATCCTGACGTTATTTTTCAACGTACGACAATAAGCCATGTATCAAAATGAAAATAAACTAATTCTTCACAATTTACAGTTTTTATTTTACCGATGTAAAAAATTAAAAAAACTAATTGGTGTACGAGTTTAAATATGGTAGTGGGTTTTAGCTTGTTGATATTTTGTGCTAAAATAACTCTTTTTTTTCTTTTGTGTTAAGAAAATTAAAAATGTAGTGCCTACTTCACAAAAATCTAGTGTTAAGTTTATATGTTTCTGCAAGACGCAATACAAATTATTCTCTCCATATAGTTTACGCCACCTTGGACGTTTGCACGCGCTTATCGCTGATCCTGCGGAGGAATATTTACTACATTAATCATTGTTTGGACACATATATGAATGAACGACGACATTATATCAGCCTCTGAGGTTATATTTTGAACATTAAAAGTAGAAAAGTGTACTTTATATGCTAAGACCATAATTTTAGAAAAACGGGTTATTTACTATGTCACACATCTTTTTTCCATTATCTTTGCACATTAATATTAGCAATGTTTTTCTCCCTCAAGGACGACACCGAATTTCCCTCTTTAGAGGGAACTCAATGTCACATGGCTACTCCCAGAATGTGGTCGTTAACTTTGTAATTTCTTTCATTATTGAAAGATCATTGTAAATTATTGATATTATTGGCAGTGAAAGAGCATAGCAACAACCTTCCATCTAGCAATATTACATCCTACATATTACATTACCGACCACCAGCAAGGAGTATTTTAAGGAGAATATGAGTGAAAGATGAGTGTAGGATGATTGTGGTAATATCAGGGAGCAAAACTAATAAACCTATTCTTTGTTTGAAATTCATTGTTGGTGATGGTGATTTTATATTTTGATTTGGATTTTTGCGGACATTTGCTATCACTGATTAGTAAAAAACAAGTTTCACGACGTTTTGGGATCTGGAATCTGATCCCGCCTTCAGGTGGGAGAAAACCTAGAACTTAACAAGATTAGCAACACATAGCCAGGATAACCTGGACAAAAAACACAGCTAAAACAGTGAACTGTAAAAGCAGTCACAAAAACACTACACTGAAAAGAAAAACAAGTAATCAAAATAATACAGAAATCACAAGTAGGCCTATAAAGAATAAATTTTGAATGACAAAATGTTTTAATTTTGCATTGAAAGTGGCTTTATTTTAGTTTGTCAGGAGAGTGCACGTCCACACCCAATCAGAGCTGAGCTGAGACCGATGGGAGGGAAGGAAATGGCGGCGGTGACGGAAACGGCGGCGGTCACAGCCAACCAAATCATGGCGCGCTACTGGTGGCAACAACCTGAAACAACAACATGTGATATGCAAATTCCGTGTGTCTGTTTGTGTTTTTTAGTTAATTTTTAACCTGATTTTGCCCCTTGGCCTTGCTACGGGTTAACAAGTTTTGAGAATTTAATTGCTGACACTTTATTTTCTCTGTCTTTCAACTCTTTTTAATATTGGTAGCCCTACTGGCCTTATTTCAAGTGAGGATTGACTGGTTGGTCTGCTAGTTTTATGTATGAAGCTTCAATTAGTTTTCTTTTGAAAAAATGAGGTTCGCAGTGTACTATTTTTGCTTCGTCAAAATTCATCTGGTAGTGATTTTCAGACCAGCAATGTTGACCAATGTTTTATTTATCCACTTAGCCCTTTCTTGTGTTTTCTTTGTGTTCTTTGATTCTCATAAAGGTCTTTTTGCCTCGCCATAGTAAAGCCTAGAGCAACTATTGCAGTTTATTTTGTAAACACAGTTTTTTGATCCCTGAGTGCCATTATTTGGTTTTGTTTTTATGAGACATTGCCTAAGTGTGTGCAGTTCTAACTTTAAACTTCCTAGCAACTCTTCTAATTTTTAGCGAATTTCCCCTATAGGGAAGAAGCTATTACCGTAGGTCTCATGGTAAGACTTAAGTGCGGGACCATCATAACTTTTCATTTTGGTGCCCCCAGATACCAAAAACACCATTCGTTCAAATTTGTAGATATATATATCATATATTTAATTTCGTAAGCCGATTCTTTGCGTCAAAATTGTGGGCGCCTGGCAAGTCGTAGAAAGATGGGAGAGGGCTCAAATTAAAGGTCCATATTCCGAGATGGCGGGAAAAATACTGAAATTATTTGAAATTCACAAGAAAACGAGAAATAACGTAAAATATCTGCCATTTAAAAAGCATTGGGATCTAAAAACGTCTGCTTTATTTACATTAAAACATGTGGTGCTGATGCTTAATTCAAAGTCATTTGCTAGATGTTAACATGTGGTTTTTTCAAAAGGCAGCTAACTATGTTCAATGTACTATAACAAATAAATATTTTAACTATAAGATTTTCATACTTTATAATTACTGGTTTGAGTATACTATATTTATAATATGTTCAATGTACTATAACAAATAATTATTTTAACTATAACATTTTCAGACTTCATAATTACTGGTTTGAGTATATATTTATAATTTAAAATTATAAATATTTAAGTGCGTTTGTTTGGCGTACGTTATAACGGTGGCGATTTAATGCCAAATGATCGATATAAATTTATAAATAAGCGAAATTTTTGCACCGAAATTGTGGGGTTTGGCAAGTTGCAGGATAGTGGGAGAGGGCTTAAATAGAAGGTATTGATGCCAGGGACTTGAAAAAAATACTGAAATTTCTTAACGTTTATCAGTAAATAAGATATCATCATCATATATTTAATTTCGTAAGGTGATTCTTTGCGTCAAAATTGTGGGTGCCTGGCAAGCCGAAGAAAGATGGGAGAGGGCTCAATTGAAAGGTTTCTATTCCGTGATGGAGGGAAAAATACTGAAAATGCTCGAAATTCACCAGAAAAAGAGAAATGACGTTAAATATCTGCCATTTAAAAAACATTGGGATCTAAAAACTTCTAATTTGTCAACGAAAAACATGTGATGATGAATCATGATTGAAAACCATATGGTATGATAGATATTAACATAAGGTAGATCCAGTTTGCTATGAAGGTATTTTGTACTATAATAAAAGAATTGATTCAATTTTCCCTCATTAGGGGTGTTTAGACCCTTCAAGCTATTAGGTAGATGTCGACATAAGGTTTATTTCAAAGCCAGCTAAATATGTAGGTTGGACGTACTGTAACAGATAACGAATGTTATCTTTTAAATATTCTTATTTTTATTAGGGGATTTAGCCTATTCACCATAAAGCATTAGGAGTGAAATACGTCCCTCTGTTTTCATTATAATAATGTTATAAATCCGTTCAGCTGTTATTGAGTTATAAGAGCCCCCAGCACATAAATATATTGATCATTCAATATTTTATATTAAATAATCATCATTTACATTCAATTATTTAGGGGCTTATGCCCCTACAAGCCACTAGTATCTATATATATATATATATATATATATATATATATATATATATATGTGTCTGTAAGCACGATAGCGCTCGCAAAAATGGTCCGATCGGAATGAAATTTGGCACAGGTGTGTAAAGTAGTAATTATTCGGATGAGTTCGAAAACCAGCCCGATCGGACCATTGGAAGGGGGGGTAAAGGGGGATAAACCCCCCCAAAAATGGGCTTTTTGGGGTTTTCACATAGAAAAATAAAAATGATCCAATTTTTGTTAGCACCATTGAATTCAGCTCGAAAAAACAAACAATTTAGTATTTTGAATCACTGCTCTATGTCCACTGGTTAGCGAGATATTGAAAATGGTAAACACAGTACGTTGTCTCAATGTTAACCTTATGGGAAATAAGTAAAATTCTGTATCTCGGTTATTTCTCAACATATCTTGATAAAACTTGGTATATGACTTCTTCTAGTTCAAATCTACTAAATATTGAATTAAAACCAACCAGTTTAAACATACCTGTAGCAGCAAACCTGCATACTCATTCCCCATGTTATTCTTATGGAGCTTACAAAAATACGTCAAATCTCGCTATGTTGGATTGAAATATGTTGTTTTGCACTTGAAATTCGCTTAGTATGCAGGTCTGCTGCAACGGGGGTATTTCTGATAATCCTGGCACGAAATTGATTGACTTAGGAACAAATTTTTCAGTGTTTTCTGACTAATTCTGTTTAGCCCTACGGTTTTTGCCCTTTCTTATTATGGATTGAGGGTACCTAGCCATTCCTAGCCAAATCTTGCTCTACTTTTTTGTTTTCCTGTTTTAATCCATCTTGATTTGAGCAAATGCTCTGTGCTCTGTCAAATAATGAGTACACTACCCCTTCTTTGACATTGCTGGTCTGAAAATCACCAAATGAATTTTGACGAAGCAAAAATAGTACACCGCGAACCTCATTTTTTCAAAAGAAAACTAATTGAAGCTTCATACCCAAAACTAGCAGACCAACCAATCAGTCAATCCTCACTTGAAATAAGGCCAGTATGGCCACCAATATTAAACTAAGAGTTGAAAGACAGGGAAAATAAGTGTCAGCAAATAGGGTAATTACCAACAATTCTGTTCAAAATTCTCACAACATGTTAACCCGTAGCAAGAACAAGGGGCAAAATCAGGTTAAAAATTAACTAAAAAATACAAACAGACACATGGAATTTGCATATCATATGTCTTTGTTTCAGGTTGTTGCCACCAGTAGTGCGCCGTGATTTGGTTGGCTGTGGCCGCCGCCATTTCCCTCCCTCCCACCAGTCTCAACTCAGCTCTGATTGGGTGTGGACGTGCTCTCCCCTGACTGGTGATTCTTGATACTTGTGATTTCTGTGTTATTTTGTGTTCTTTTTTTCTTTTCAGCGTAGTGTTTTGTGACTGCTTTTACAGTTCTCTATTTTAGCTGTGTTTTTTGTCCAGGTTATCCTGGCTATGTGTTACTAATCTTGTTATGTTCTAGGTTTTCTCCCACCTGAAGACGGGATCAGATTCCCGATCCCGAAACGTCGTGAAACTTGTTTTTTACTAATCAGTGATGGCAAATATCCGCAACAATCCAAAATATAAAACATATTATCATCACATATAATATACCTTTGAAAATCCCAAAAATGTAACATCTTGTTATTAAATACATGATTGTTATAAATGCTTGTATTAATTTAGTCGGAGATTCCGCTCACTTCAATTGCTATACGAGGTATAGTCAAAAAGTTCCCGGATTGAATTTTTGTAGACTTTTAGCGTGATTGCCAGCGGGAAATTCGTCTTGCAGTAGTTAGTACGACTCCTGGGGAAGGCATTTCGGTAGTGGGGGTATAGCTGACTTGCCGTAGTGCAGCATTGGAAAGCGCTTTTCGTGTACCTGCAAGCCTAAGCTGTCGATATTGTTTGTTGAGTACAATTTTGATGTATGCTCAAATGATCATGAAGGATGGTGAGAACTCTTCCATGTGATAAATTTACCTGAAATGCTGTGCACACAGAAGTGTTCACACCATCCTTCATGATCATTTTAACATGCATACAAATCTTTCACTCAACAAACAACATCGACAACTTAGGCTTGCAGGTACATGGAAAGCGCTTTCCAATGTTGCACTACGGCAAGTCAGCTATACCCCCACTACCGATATGCCCTCCCCAGGAGTGGTATCAACTACTGCAAGAAGAATTTCCCGCTGGTGATCACGCTAAAAGTCTACAAAAATTCATTCCGGGAACTTGACTGTACCTCGAAATTCTGTGATCTTTTAAATGAGTCTTAAATAAAAGATCATGGCTTGGTTTTAAGCTGTTGAAGGGGGGGGGTCACAGATGGACAAAATTTGAAAATTAATGTCAATGTGGAAATAAATTTTGAATGACAAAATGTTTTAATTTTGTATTGAAAGTGGCTTTATTTTAGTTTGTTGATTTCACAGATGAATTTCATATGGGTGATATGGGTGTACTTTGATATGAAGTTACCAAATAAATTCACTCAAAAAGCAAGGAAATCGTAGTGTTCCCAAATTTAGCAAAGCTATATAGTATATAGGCTAGCTTTTTTTCAAACATTGACTAACCATACTAATTTGGAAGTTTTAATGAAATAATTTTCTAATATTAACTTGAAATATGTGTGTTGGTAATTAGTTATTTTTCAAACATTGATACTGAATGTAAATAGAAAACGACCTACAACACTCAAAAATATATCTACACTTATACTGTACTGTATTTGCATTCAAGATGGCAAATATACAATACAAAAATGGTTTTTTATTTACGTCCAGTGAACACAATAACATGTATCATGCTAATCAAGAAATTATTTAATTATTGACACAAAATTGAATGTATAAATTTATCACTTTAGGCCTAGAGAGAAAATAAAGAACATTCAATGGGTCCGTCCAAAGCCTTGGTAATAGGGCCCTAGAAAAGATGTGTGGACCATGTCTGTATGAATGTGCCCAAGTCTTGAAAAGTACACTGCAACTGATGTAGCGCAATCAGTGAAGACGCGATGCATCAAGCTTTAGGCCCAGTTTCAATTCCCCAGCTGGTCTCCTTTACTTTTTAACACCGAAATATGTAATATTTGACGCATAACATGTCAAGATTTAGTACATATGTTTAGTTGTAAATGCCTGTTTAAGGGTATTTAATGATTTCATGCTTTCAGGTCTCTGTGAGCTTCACCAATCAAGATCCCTTTGTACACAGGATTCCAATGGATCTGGGATGTTTCTTTCAGTATATTCAACATATTTAACTTTCTTGGACAAAATTTAGAAGACAAATGACTGGTAAACAGTATTATCATGAACTGATAAGAAGTAAGATTAAGTTCTTTGGTTTTAAGTTAAGTCTTTCTAATTCCATTTAGTGTTCATTTTCATTATATCCGCATGTATATGTATTTTTTATTGTGTCATCATCATTAGAAGAGGTTTTTATGTACACTTTTATATTAAGTAGAAAGCTTAGCTCTAAAGGAGAATCCATCTTGCGATAAAACCTAAGCATAAGTTCATTTTGTACAGTAGTAAGTTTATGTCTCAGTTCATATGTTAGTGAATAAACTGATTCCTTAAAGGGTTACCTGATGTTTTCGGTCTTTGGCCTGCCATAGAGCCCACTGAAAAATATTAGAGCCTACATTATTGAGGTATATTACTACAGCATACTGTTTGTTAGTCAGTAAAAAAAAAAAATTCAGAGCACCATATAAAAAGATATTCCTTTTTTGTAAAGAATCATACACAATTTGTTAGAAAAAAGTTTTTTTGTGAATACAATGTTCGTATTTAATTTTTTATAAATTGAGACAGGTTATCTACCTTTAATCATAAAAGCCTCCCTTTGATTTGAATCCAATTTAATATGGAATCCCAATTCAAAATTCAATTTAATATGAACATGTGATATTTTTAAAGATAGTGAACAGATTTTTGCGAAACTAAGTGTACTGGTGCATAACACAAATTTCGGCGCTGTTATGTGTTGTGAACCTTTAAGGAATTTTGGAAGCTCTTTGCCGGTAAATAAAGCAAAGGCGTAGCCAGGGGGGGTGCTGAAGGTGCTCCAGCACCTCCCGAAATTCTCAACAATGTCCTCCTTTTAACAAAAAAGACCTCCTTAAATGACCTCCTGTCATCCCTATAAGCCTTTCTGCCTGATTCAGCACCCCCCCGAAATAAAATCCTAGCTACGCCCTTGAACTAAAGGTATTCAGTTTGTTTTTGTGAAAGTATCCTCAGAGCAGGTGGAAAATGTCAACTACTTATCCATATTCCTCTTTACACTGACAATAGTTAGGTTATTCAGTTTTAAATGCTGATAACAAAATCAGACTGAAATTGATTCTTTAAAGCATGAGGATTCCTAATAAAATATAAAAAAGTGGTTTACAGATCTGCTTTCATGTAATCCAGATTGTTGCTAGAGGCAACTAGTTTTGACTCCTTTAAGGAATCATCTTCAAAGCCGTCCAAGGAGGACTGCATTGTTGGACGGCTTTAAAAAGGATCTAGGTCTAAACTAGTTGCCACTAGCTACTATTAGGAATACAATAAAAGCAGGTCTGTAAACCACTTCAATTTAAGTATTACCCTGTAATCTGGGCGCTATAAGCACAACAAAAATTAAGTATAATGTATTTGGCTAAATTATGAATAAATTGTTTGTTACTTAAATTGTTGTCGTTAAGTTGAATTTGATTGAGGGTTAGTTTAAGTTACACTTGAACTGTTGAAGGCTTGTAGTACCTTGCATTTCATTTATGTATTTTATTTCAATGTGAAATTTTTTGTATATTTTGATGACTTAATATTAAAAATAATTGAATAAAGATCAGTGGCTTGTAATTAATTTATCCCTTATAAATTATGTCCATAAAACTTTTATCACATGTAAGATTACTTTTTCCAAATTATAGTTTTCATATCACAATGAGCAAAAGTGGTACTTTTTACTTTTGCTCGATGTGATAAACTTTTTTTTTGCGATAACGTGCAAAATAAGCTTTTAACTATTGAAATTCTTACCATGAGTTGATTTTTTAACGGTAACTAAAATGTATTCTAACTGATTAAGTAGGGACACCTTATAGAAGATTGAGTTGCTCCCGCCGCCATAAAAAAATGGTGCCATTTTTGTTTTTCAGTCCGCTTGGAATTGTAGCATCTTACGGTTGAAGCTGACTTTCCGAAGTCAAGCAGCTGGTTGTAATATTTTGACATTTTTTGTATGTCATTGCCTTTATATTGTTGTACCTATTATTCTAATGTTTAATCATATTTTTGTTCACAAACATTCTCATTTTAACATTTTGGATAACAAGTAGGAGCGCACAAGATGGAGCCAGCTTAAACTGTTCCATGCATCAATGCTAATTTATTCTCTGCTCGTCAGCGGCGGAGCTAAAAAAATTAACATCCGATGTCCCTGCTTAATGGGTTAAGTATACCACCATTATCACATCATTTACGATTTACTTTTCAGTTGTTTACAAACATTTTAATACCACGAACCAAACTTTCAGTACATAACAATTAATTAAATAATAATGATTTTTTTTAGGTTAGTTCACTGAAAAAAAGACCTGGTACTAAAATGTGTGATTATTACTTTTACAGGCTCTTTAGAAAAAATAAATACTCTTTTTTGAGCAGTATCGCAAGAAAGTTTTTTTAGTATGTAGATCCAACTGATATTTTTTTCACAGTGAATCAAATCTACGTTAGAAATATAAATCGCAGTAAACAAGTTTTAGTCAGTGTAGAGAATTTCCAGCCTCAAATATTTTTGTACTCCGTGTATAGAATTTCTATTGGATCTGCAAAGGATTGTTTGAAATAAATAATCATTTACTTTATAACATTTTTATTCAGACAAATAGCTTAAAAAGGATTAAATAAATTACTATTTACATTGGTCGAAGTTGAAGGTCACTTCAGGTACCTGAAACATAAGTGAAATAGTTATACAATATCAACTACTAACAAACAAATTGCATCTTCTGTTTATGAAATACAAATACATCAAATAATAATTGTTTATGCTATGTATTAAACATTTACGAGGTTGACTGAATGTTAGGGCCTGTTTGCATGACGCCCAGTACAGTGGACAGTAACACCTTTAAACAAAAGAGAACAAAAGAATTTTTTTCTACTGTCCTACTGTCTGGTCGTCGTGCAAACAAGGCCTTATCTTTTTAAATCAAGGCAAGAGAATCAGTAGATCTATCCAAATTTAATGTGACAAGAGAATGAAAATAGCAGGTGATAAGTAATCAACCTTACTAACCATACTCCTAGGTTGTGTGTAGGCAATATATATTTATTTGTTGAACACAGTGAATGATAAATCTTGAAACAAAGGCTTGATTTTAAAAAGATATGGTAACCAAACAAAAAGCTTGAGTCAGACCAAAAATGATAGAGGAGGAAGTAATTTTCTTATTTTCGTTTGTTGAAACTCAAGTTATAGTTCTAATATATTTCTGAAATAAATTACTTAAACTCTCTCTGATAGCAGTGAGAATAGCACCACCTTTATGCTTTAACCTATAGAATGTTCTTTAAAATACACCTTCACAATTTCATTAATAAAAACAACACCTGAAGGTATACATCTGAGTGGTATTTGACTACGATTTTTGAGAGGGCATGCTAACACCTGAAGGAATACATCTGAGTGGTATTTGACTACGATTTTTGAGAGGGTATGATACCATTTTTCTCAGTTAGTTGTGAATTTTCAATCATGTTATTGGATACCTAAAATAATACTCCAGCTTGTGTAATATGATCACTATGTTTTTCACCAACTTAGAATTTGGAATACAGCTGACTCTTGCCACCTTGAATCTCAATAAATTGGATTCTTCGATATGTCAAATCATTTTATTCGCCTTGGAAAATCCTGTCTAAGTAAAAAAACACATATTTTAAATAATTTCAACTCTGTAAATTGAATAGACACAAAATTACCTTTATAACTTGAACTTCAGTAGAAAGGACAAATTCACTTTACCTCCACTAGTCAAAGTTTACCTCTTTATACTGACGTTTTTTCAAAGGACCTCCATTAGTCAAAACTTTGGTACATAGGTCGCAAATGTCAATGAATTAAATCCGTTCCAGTGTCAATATTCTTTACCTCTGTACCCCAAATTGATTATAATTTGTGATGCAAAAAGTGAAAAGGGACCTCAAGTCGGAATTTTCTGGTTTTGAATTATTAACATGCTAAAATTCAGCATTAAATTGCGAACAATTTGACATGTAATTTATAGTACTATGATTTTTTGTCCTTGAATTATTGGCGTTTGAATTTTAAATAGTCAAAACGGACATTTTAGGAAATTAAGGCCCAAACCTTGACCCGATTTGATTAAAATGCTAGTATTGTAAAATTTACTCCAGCGACTTGAGGTCCCTTTTCACTTTCTGCATTACATTTAAGTTTAATTTAGTTAAGAATTACCTCATCAATAACTTTGTCTAAGATGAACTACATGTAACCACAGAGAAGAATCAAACAGAGGTTGCTTTTAAATGGGTCTTCCGTTATGCCCAAGCACTAGTTACTCTTAAATCCAGTTACAGTTAAGTTAAATTAGGAGAGGGCAGCGACAGTGCTGCTCTCTTGAGGTGTTAATGGTGAACTAAGTCCTCGACACCTGCCGGCAAGTGATTGTAACCCACTGATCGCAACATTAGAAGATACCTCTATTTGATTCTCCTCTGCGATGTAACTGAAAAAAATCACAGGTCCGTGGCATTTTGAGTTAGTGAAAGTCGACTATAGTTTGAAATATTAAACATGGTCTGCGTAGACTCACTTGGCGGCCCAGTCGGTGCGGCCGTGGACGCGGCCGCGGCCCGTGGTCGGGTTGTTGCCGCCCGCGTACAGCTTGTTGTGTGCGAACACGTCCTGACGCGCAGCCAGCGGCTTCTTTTGATGATAATGCTCACTGTAACACATCACAGGTTCTGTCTTATCACTGATTCTTTGAACTGTTAAGGGGTCATCCATAAATTATGTAACGTCCCTAGGGGGAGGAGGGGGTGTTCGGAAGCGTCATGCACTGTCATAAGGGAGGGAGGGGGGTTCAACGCAACGTTATGTAACTATGATTAATTCCTTAATTACTTGAAATATGTTTAACTAGCTGATAACCCCGGCTTTGCCCTGCAGATTATTTTCTTCTTGTCGTATTCTTGTTGTTACTTAGTTCTGTATTCTGATAGTAATCAATAGTAGCTATTTCTAATGGTAACCATAACAACTATTTAGAGAACTTCCAAACCCCTCGACATGGGTCTCTTTCGGACGATCCTGTGCCTTCGTCCTTTAAGATATCAAAACCAAACCACCATAGTGCACATCATGAGATTCCAAGCTTTAATTTGACACCAAGATCAAATTACGATTTTCAGTGATCAAGTGTCTACGATTTTCAGTTTTGGCTGTAGCCCGAAATATACCAACACATAACTCTCTTTTTATATATATAATATTGAATATTGATTATCTTCAAAGTACAAAGTTTTTGACTTTTTTTTGGGGGGGGGGGTGATAGCACAGAGTTACGTAATTTTTTTTAATGCCAGCGTTACAAGTCCCGTTGCAAGGGGGGGAGAGGGGGTCTGAAAAGGCCAATTTTAGCGTTACGTAATTTATGGATGGTCCCTTATGGAGGTAACGTTATTTTAGTGATGATTTGATTTTTAGAATGAAATACGTGAAAGACCAAAGGATGTTCATTGTAAAAAGTATATAAGTAAATAGGAATGATCAAACGATTAGTGGTCCTTCCATTTTATAATTTTTAAAGTTTTTATTGATGAAGAACCTGAAAATAACTGACCATATTGCATTTTATTCAACTCTAGTTAAGACTCCCCTATATGGTTACTTATTACTTTGAATTTCAAGCAACAATAATTTTGTGCTTCTAAATTTAACTTAACCCAGATAAATTATTGAAATTAACACAAAAATTTACTTTTTTCAACAGCCTCACCAAGCAAAAGTTGAAAAATTCCAAACAAATTAAATGTGGTTAGAGGTGGTAAAAATACATGCAGTATTTTATAAAACAAATTAGTTAATGGGAGGCCTACAAATTCAACATGACCTTTGACTCCAAAGCTCTCTTGGTCTTAATAGAAGGAAAACGAAATAATCAAATTTTTTAGAAATATAATTGTAAATCTAAATTAACTTAAAAAAAATCCTCTTCTGATAACTTCTCAATTCACACTAATAGTAACAAAATCAGACTTACCAAAACCGCTACATACCAAGACGACTAAGCGATTCTACCATTACCATGCGAACTAAAACCCACATCTATGGCAGAAGGCACATCAGAACTAGTGATGGGTAAGTTTGATTCTTCTCAGTGAATCGATTCATTTGAATCACTCAATTTAAAAGAATCAAAATTTGAGTCGATTCTTTGATTCATCTAATACTTTTTGCGGGAAGACGTAAATTGAATACAATCAATTGGTCATACTTGAATAAAAAAGTGTTTTTTTGTACTTGGACCTCAGAGTATAATTTATAATTAATTCTGAGCCTAATTTTGTTGGCTACTTCCAAACCCAAAATGTATGATTTAAATTTGATCCAAAAGAACAAAGCGACTTGAGTGTAAGCTAGAAGACTCGAAGCACAAACAGATGAACCAATAGTTTAAAAGAGTTGTGTGGATTGATTTTCTGATTATCAAGCTAGTTAAAATTGATTAAATAAAAAAAACCCTGAAAAAACAGAGACATAATCCAGAAGCCTCAAGGTCAATAACATACCCTAAACATTTGTTATGTGAATTTTTTATTAATAGCTAATCGAAAACAAAACTTGTTCCGCAAAACTTGCACCTCATTTTGTTTTGTAAATCAAAGGAATGAAATTCTAGATTTTATGGGTTTGATTCGCACGAAGAATCGATTCTTTTTCAAAAAGAATCATGATTCATTTCATTCACTCGATGAGTCGCTCAAATTGAACGATTCGTTCGTGAATCGCCCATCACTAATCACTAATCGGAACGCAAGCCGCTACACCTACACTCGCAGACTGGTTGACTTACTTATTGACAAACAAGATGGGGTGGCCAGCCACATACCGGGCCACAGAGAGGTAGTGCCATTGACAATACACCTGTAGTAGACTGCTAGCCCAATGTACAAGAACAGACGCAAAGTTTTGACGTAGTTAAGACAGTCCTCAAAAGATAGCGCCACCAGAAAACAATGTATTCAGCCAGGCTGTAGTTGAAATATAACAATAGGTAGTTACTGAGAATCAAAAATTTAACTGTACCATATCTAAGTTACTACCACGGTTTTTTTAAATAAACCGCGTATCCATCTTCTGTTTATAAATTTAAATAATTTAGATGAATCAAGCACATTATTTTTGGCGATAAGTGTATTATTTATTCTGTCTAATTCAACAATCGCTCATTGGCGACAAGCTGCACAATACTGTTTACCGACCACGATTTTCTGACCGCTCTCGCCAGGTAGCTCTAGCGTCTTTGCTCACATGAATCGCCATAAGGTTTTGCATCTATTTAGAATATATATAATCAATGGTAGTGCTGCTTGGCCGACATCTTGGAGCGAACTAGAACCCACATCTACGGCGGGAGGCATGACAGAATGCAAGCCGCTACACCTACACTCGCAGACTGGTCGACTTACTTATTGACAAACGTGATGGGGTGGCCGGCCACGTACCGGGCCACGGAGAGGTAGTGCTGCTTGGCCGACAGCTTCTTGGAGCGAGGCGCCGGCCCCACGCCCCCGTACCACCCGCGGTTTTCCTTCATCTCCTTCTCACTGCTGCAACGGAAACGTTATTACTGTTTACAAAATTTGATAGTGTGATGTTTTTAAACACTAAAAAAGGTTAATAGGTTAAGGTTAAGGTACCTAAAGGTAGTTATTTGAAGAGGGAGGGGTATTTTGTAAAATTATCATTTGCCAGCAAGAGGCCGTCCCCACAGAGGCGGATGAAAACATTCAAGGAATTCTGAAATCTCCGAAAAATTCTAAAGACCTAACTGTCACTACCTAGTGGACAATCAACAGACGTTCTATTTTATACTTTATACTTTTCTTGAAATGGCGACCTACAAGAAACCATGGTGCTATGTAGGTACCATATTTTCAGCCAAGTATGAATGACAGATGAGTGAAGGATGATTGTGGCGCGATGTTGTAGTCTTGTTACTGACTAAGGCCGACATGTTCCTTGGACAGGACTATTAATTAATATCACAACAGCCAAAGGCAACTAAGGGACCTACATTTTAACGCGAGATCCGAATCACAAAAAATTGTGCCTAGTTTACAAATTACGAACTGGTCTAAATATGAGGACAGTCCTATGAACATAGTATTCAATAGTGTGGACATAATCCCCAATAGGGGGATGGCTTGTCCACAATTTGTGACCTCCTATTAGCTCAATTACAGGACACGCCACTGTCCCAGTCTTAAAAAAGCTTTTGAAATGTGCATCCAATTGAAAAAGAGATTGTGACAAAAACCAAAATGCTCCAGCCAATTATATACTTCGTGGGATATTGCAAACTATTCCTGATCATTTGGTTTCTGTTTTTTTTTTTTAATGGGGGTCACTCCTGTCAATGGCAAACGATATGTGTTATTTCCCTCCCCCTTCTTAGGGCTGCTATTAATTCTACTGTAACTGTAAATCCTTGGGAATGAAGATCTATTCATGTTTTTTTTAGTTTTTAATTAGTTTTTTTATGGGAGTGTAATAATGGAATATCAGCCTGTGATGTGAATCTGATTTTCAGTTGGGCTGAGAGTACGTACATTTTAATTAATGTCCTTTATGAATTTTCTGAGTGGTTCTCAAATTTTACTTTTTCATCATATTTTTTAATGAGTAAAAAGGTTTATCAATATAAATGAACATTCTATCCAGTGGGAGGATCTTAATACAAAAAATTTAACGGGAAATTACAAGATCATTGACATTACAAAAAAAGAAAAGATCAATTAAAAAAGATTATTTAATAAAATAGAAATATTTAATACCAAGAGAGCAATCTTGTTAATTTACAGATCTTTCAGTGGATAGTAAAACTAATGCATAGAAATGCATCTTCATGGAATCTTTCAAGTTTGCATCAACAGTGGATGACGTCATCTCTTTACACTCCTCCTATCCACCAACTACAGTCAAGGGTTTTCTTATTTTACAATCTTGTCCTCTAGACTGACTGACATCGGTCCACAGAAAAAGAGTTTTATTTTATCAATTATGGCTAAGGACAAGTTACATCATCCCGACGTACCCGAGGAGGCTGACCAAATCCTTCTCGTTGAGAGCGACGTGGGTGGGCAGCTTGACCGCGGACCGGCCCTGCGATTGGTTGAGGAACTGCGGCCGCAGCCGCTCCTCAGGCACCATCCCACTCAGCTTGCCGCCCACTTGGAAATACGCTTGTCTGTAGAGCAGAGAGAGGTTTTTAGAAAACTAAAGCTGTATCAGAGTTGACGCATGGAAACATATTTGGGTGAAAAATACAGTAGAACCTTGATAAGAAGACTCTCAAGGGGATTCTGGAAAGAGTCTCGTCATCAAAAGGGAATATTCTTATCGACGTTCTTGTTAACAAGACATTAAGTGTCATTACAGTATCAAGGAGACTTGAAAAGTGCACTTTTTATCAAGGTTTTTGTGTTAATGAGTGTCTTCTTATCGAGGTTCTATTGTAGAAAAAATGGGGTATACTTTTTTAAAGTAATACTAGCCTCATTAAATATTACGGTCCCATTCATATCATTTTGTGGATGAACACTTGAGCTGCTATCATTTGCTCAGTGCCGTATTTACCTCTAAGCTCTCTAACAACGGGCTCACGGGGTCGCAAAAGGGCAAAAACTAAGGGGCCGCTCTGCCCATGAATTCAGTACCTTCTGTATTTGCTTAGTTTTGATGCCATATTAATGGCTATTATAGTACCGATTTTTCCTTTTTCTTTGTGAAATTAATTTTTCCTTAATGGTTTGTGAATCTAAAGAATTTGTCAGTATAGAAAGTTTTTTATTTATTTTAACAATCAGAACCTTAATCCAATTGTGAAAACAAAAATTATCTTTTTACTAGATTTACTAAATTATCAGATTGCTATTTACTTTTTTGTACTATCAGATCTAATGTACTTCCTCTTCATTAATATGATTGATATTTTAATCGTAATATTTATATAAAAACTGCTATAGCGCACGAAATTGGACCCTTGGGGCTGCTCTTCATCCCTACCAAGCCCATTCGCGCATCACAGCTGTCAACTGCTAATCCAGTAATCAGAGACATTTCAAAAATTTGGTGACTCAGAGTTAACTATACAATTAATCAGCAGTTTTAATAAATAACTGTCAGGCAAACAAACCAAACTCTTATATTGCACAATGTTTAAGAGGGTCTCGAAATAAAAAATCAAGTAAACAGCATACCTGAGGGCATGCTGTGCAGTAGGCCTCTTGGCAGGGTTCCAGTGCAGTAGAGCCTCTAGCAGTATGATGGCGTCCCGGCTGGCGTGAGGTATCAGCGACCCTAGTGGCGTTCGTCGGAACTGCGGAAACTTGAAGTTCATGTTGGCGGCCAACTGGTGCCCCTCGTACCACTCCTTCTGTAACAGTCATTTGCAAATTAGAACTACTGATAATTTGTATTTAGTGTTAAAAAAATATTAAACAAGATAAAGAGAAGGATTAAACAAGATAAAAGTAAGAAAACAGAAAGAAAGATTATAGTGTTTGAAAATAAAATACTAAGAAAAGTTTATGGACCGATTTTTGAGGATGGACAATGGAGATTAAGACGTAATCAAGAACTTAGAGAGCTTTATAAAGATCCAGATGTTGTTGCTGAGGTTCGAAGTAGAAGGTTAAGATGGGCAGGACATATTTTAAGAAAAGAAAATAGCTCCTTATCTAAGAACATCCTAAAGAACAACCCAGAAGGCAGAAGACCCCTTGGAAGACCGAAACTTCGATGGTGGGACCAAGTGGAAAAAGACTTAAGAAAACTGGGTAGAACAAGGGAAGACGCAAGAAACAGAGATCCATGGAGGCATTGTGTTGGAGAGGCCAAGTACCACTTGGGATACCTGTGGCCACAGCAGTAAAGTAAAGTAAAGAGAAGGAATAGTTATACTAGGTGTCGCGAACATCACAATTTTGTGAATTGATTTAGTCATTGCTTTTACTTAGCCTAAAGTTTCACAGTTAATATCGAACAATTAAGTGTTCGATATTGATGTTTGAATATCAATTATCAAGTAATAAATTAGGAAGTTTTGGTGTAAGAAGTGGATAAAGAAAATTTTGAAGATTGTAACCTTTTTGCCTTTTCCTGTCTGTCCTTCCCCATTTCTCCCCCTGTATGCCTTCTTTTTTATTCCAGGTTAGTAGTTTCCATGGACATGCCCTCCAGCCAGATCTTCAGCTTGTTGTCCACCCTCAAGGTTATGGCATTATCACATAGCAAATTACCATTCGAACCTGGGAACCCCAAGCCCCCATTCTGCCACTGCCACCCCACAATCCTTCCTTACTGACCTATTCATTTTAGTGAATTTCCCCCATTTCCTCTATAGGGAAGAAGCTGCGTTAGCATAGTACCCATGGTAATACCTAAGATAACTTTTCGTTTTGGGGCCAATCATTCATTTCCTACATGTATATAAATCTAATTGTCTTTAAGCACGATATCTTGTGTAAAAATGGTTTGATCTTAATGAAATTTGGCATGGACGTAAAATAGTAATTATTCAGACGAGTTCGTAAACTGGCCTAATCAGACTGCCAGAAGGGGGGGGGGGGTTAAAGAAAGATAAACCTCCCCAAAAGTGGGTTTTTTGAGTTTTTACATATAAAAATAAAATAATCCAATTTTTGTTAGCACCATTGAATTCAGCTCGAAAAACAAACAATTTAGTATTGTGACTCACTGCTCTATGTCCACTGGTTACCGAGATAGTGAAAGTGGTAAAAACAGTTTGTTACCCAATGTTAACCTTGTGGGAAATAATTAAAATTCTTTAACTTCCTTATTTATGAACATATATTGACAGAACTTGGTATATGGCTTCTTCCAGTTCAGATAATAATTATTTAATTAAAATCACCCAGTTTTAACATACTTTTTGCAGTAGACCTGCATACTCATTCCTCATGTTATTCTTATGGAGCTTACAAAAACATATCAAATGTCGCTATGTTGGATTGAAATATGTTGTTTTGCATTTGAAATTCGCTGAGTATGCAGGTCTGCTGCAACCTATTTTTCCTGTAGACCATCATGTTCTGACATAACATCAGTCAATCAGCCAATCACCTTGTCAGGCGTGCCGAGGACGGAGCAGATCTTGAATATCTGGTCGATCTCGCTGTTGCCGGGGAACAGCGGGCGGAAAGTGTAGAGTTCGGCCATGATGCAGCCTACGGCCCACAGGTCGATGGGGCTCGAGTACACCGTCGAGTGGAGCAGCACCTCCGGGGCCCGGTACCACCTGCCGACACAGTCAGAGAATGGCTTAAATTGGCCCATTTCAGATCCAAAAATTCTGATTTTCATGCTTTATGTCCCTCTCAAATGGATATGGAGACCGAGACCGAGTTTTAACTATGGGCCTCCCAGTCACAAAAAGAGAAAACAATATTTTTATGTACTAACAAGACAAGTCCTAAATACCAAAAGTATAGAGGAAGCATGGATTCTATCCAGGGATCACCTTAAGATGACATATAATGCTGAAGGTTGGCAGAGGCCCCAATAACAAATGTTGTAGACATTGGATTGAGTATGTGAACGAATGGAAGAAAGTAAACTGGGAACCAGATGAAGAGAACTATGAATTTTGGATGCTGGGAGTTCAAGGGAAAATTGATGATAAAGCTGTAATCAAAAGGAAGCAATAGTAAAGGCTTTATTGTTAAACTCACACTCAGGGTTGAGACTACTTCTACACAACGTGAAGAAATTTACACGGGGAAAATTTATAAACACAATGCTGTATCTCAAGGGGAGCAAATATCGATTATTAGATTTCATTTTAGCCAATCTTGATAAATAGTTATATTTTGAATTGATAAAAAAATACAAAATCCGTAAGACAGCAGGCAAATAAACTCAGCCAATTCTTAGAAATCAACCAAAAACCCCAAACTAAAATTATAATAAAGCTAAGATAACATAAACTTTTAAGATTTAAACTAATAATTATATCAAAATTTTACAAGCCTCAACGTTATGCTTGCTCAAAGTTGACAACATTTTCTCTCCTAATTTAAATAGGTAGTTAACCCTTGAGCGGGCGCTTCACTGGCAAAACGTGAGCGGGCGCATGCGGAGTTTTCCTTCGCAACACTAGATTGCACAAATTTATCCCTTTTTACTTGTTTTATAACGAAATATTGTATTTAAATGTTGACAAACTTCACTAGGAATCACATTTCATCGTCGATTCAATTAATTGTTCAACTTAATAGGTGTAATATTTCAATTAAACATAGTAAGTAATTTTCTAGTATAAAATATGTATTAATTATTATTTACATTTTTGGACTTTTCCTTTCGCTTTTTTTTGAAAGCAAAAGGAAAAGTCCAAAAAAATAATAATAATTACAAATCCATTGGTATTATGAATTTTAAAAATAGGTATCTGTGTCTGTGTAACGGGAGAGGGCGCTTCGCAAACTGAGACGGCATCTCTGAATTGCATATAACGAGGTACCAAGGGAGGGGTGGGGGGTATAAATAGCTTTAGGAAATTCATGGAATGAGGGGCATAAAGTACGGAGCCGGACACGACCGCCGACACCCATTATATCTGTTTATTTAAACATAAAAAACAAGTGCGGAGGAAAACTCTGCATGCGCCCGCTCTTGGGTTAATTTTATTAACGGGAAAAACTAGCCATGATGCAGCCGACGGCCCACAGGTCGATGGGGCTTGAGTACACCGTCGAGTGGAGCAGCACCTCCGGGGTCCGGTACCACCTGCCGACCATTGAGTCGTTGCAAAGGAAAATCTTTCATGCAATTTATTGTTATAACTGTATTTGTTTTTTATGGTTGTGTGGTAGTTGGTAGTTTTAATAAAAATTAATAATTTTTTTTGTGTAATTGAGGCTGTTATTTCACTGGTCACAAGCAAAGGAGGAAGGAGGTAATAAGATAATAATAAGGTAATACAGTCATATTACCACAGTTATATCAAATTATGAAAATCGATACCTATCGTAGTATGAAATTATAAATAGGTAGTTAGTTTTGATTTTAAATTATTTAAGCTTTCTTTTATCTGGAAACCTTGAGACCAGACCCTGGTTTGTATTAAAAAACGTTACCAATTATTCATTTGTATGTATAAAAAGTGTGCACATAGCATACATAGCATAGCTGACACAATCGAGGGGGCTGAGTAAAATTTCAAGCTTATATTGCCCATTTTAGATCCAAAAACCCCAGTTTTTGGGCTTTATGCCCCTCTCAAATGGTTATATAAAGATTTTGAAGGGAAAATTATACAATAGAAAACATTTTTGATATATTAGGAACAATTAATAAAATTGCTAACTATGGAATTGTCAATATTGAGAAAGTCATAGATTTTTTTTATTCTTGTAATCTTCCACAAAGAGACACCATTTGTCACCCTAAACAAATCAGGATGATATTCAACCTTTTTGCATACCATTACACAAATTTGTACAATTGCCTTTTTCCAAGCAACAATGAAAGCAGGTAAAAATCAATAAATCCATCAACACATCTTTCAAAGCTGAATAATAAATTGTTTACTTGCTGAAATACAAAATACTTTCTGAATGCCATGAAAGAAACTAACTTAATAGTTTTGGTCACAGTTTAAAGTTCTAACAATTTCTCTAATATAAAATAGAAAGGGCACTACTGTTTTTGAAAAATTATCGAATTGAATTACTGGAATCAAGTAATTCGAATAAGTTTTAATCATCTTTTAAAAATTAATATACAGATAAAAACACACTCTGTTAAATTTGTTTGCCCATTTTGAGAAAAATTTAAGAATATTTTAAAATATGACGTTAATAAATTTTGTTACTTGTAAGATCTCTTCCTTTGGCACAAGTGCTACTGTCAAAGATATACAATTAAAATGAAGAAATAATTATTAGGTCATCCTCTCTTTCATTTTTGACCAAATTTAATTACTAGAATCAAATAATTTGAAAAACCATGGTTTAAAAATCAATACCAATAAAAATACACCCCGTAAAAATTGTTTGCTAATTTTGTGAAATATTTAAGAACAATTTAAATGAAATCATAACATTTATGAATTTTGTTCCTCGTAAGACCTCTTCCTTCGGCACAAGTGCTATTGTCAAAGACATACAATTAGAATGAATAAAGAAATAATTAATAGGCCATCCTCTCTTTCATTTTTATTGTTTTTAGGATACAATAATGCCACAAGATTGTCAAGGTTGTGATTACCATTTTTAAAACAAGTTCTTTAGAGATTTATCCTTCAAAAGATTTTGCACACACATTCATGATTTCTTTATAGTTCTAAGCTTGGATGAGGAAATTTATTATTGTGCAACAGTACCGGTAAAACTAGATTTAAAAAAGGTTTTTCTTGGAAATTTGCAAGAAAATTTTAGGTGGCATATATTTGGTAATCAACAGAGTGACTGAATAGTGCTATGTAATTGTGATTGGTGGAGTGGAAGTATTTTTCTATGGCAATGAGAGTTTTGGGAGGGGAGAAATTAATAATTTATTTTTGGTAAAAAAAACAACCGACTTCAAACGCTCTAAAAAGTATGAAATAAGTTTATTTTATGAGTCAAATTTCGTAATATCCAAGCTCACGTATTTCAAGTCGGCGCGGCTCTATCAATATATGAAACACTCAACTGTGAGTAGTGATTAAATATCTCAGTTTGATCTCAATTATAATAATTAATTGCGGGATAAAATTTCAGTCGTCAACTCGAACAGTTTGATCTAAAATACAATTTTTACAGTATTGTAGACCCAAGACCCACAAGTAAATTCTCTAGTCTAAATTTAAAACTCTCCTCTCTTATTTATATGAAACTAACACACAATTTTTATTTTAATGTTACATTCAAGTACCGGTAAGCCATACAACAAATACATTCTTCAAATGTTATTAAAACTTCGAGCTATTCTGCCAAGAAGATACATAACTAAGATGCAATATAGAGCCGCGCCGACTTGAAATACGTGAGCTTGGATATTACGAAATTTGACTTATAAAATAAACTTATTTCATACTTTTTAGAGCGTTTGAAGTCGGTTGTTTTTTTTACCAAAAATAAATTATTTCATACTTTTTAGTGGACGTTTTTGTCTTCTATGTTTGATTTCGATTTATTCAATAATAGTTGTAGGATACCATTAATACTCCACTCCAGTTCATTTCGCTGATGACTCAATCACTTAATAGATTTCTAAACTGTACTACTGTATTTGCTGAACTCATTTTTTGGACAGGTTAGAACAGTCTCTTGTACAGCGAAGTCTCAGGTAAATGACAATGTATATAGTACACATTATAATTTGTTATAGTATCCACGTGTCCAGCTATTTATTACTTATGCGCTATGCATATGGCCACATGTTTGTAAACATCTCATTTTATAAGGGATTTTAAAAGCCTATACATGTGCTTTACAGATCAGTCCTATATGGGCCAAATACATTACTGGCAAATTCTCAGCTTAATAGGTTCATAATTTTCACATTTGACGTGCATTCAAATCCATATTTACATTGTAAAACAATATTTAAATGTTCACAGCATTTCACTACTGTACTGTGAGCAAAAAAATTATTTAAACAGTTAGTTGTTCTATATAACATAGATAAGCCACCAGACATTTAAAGATTTTGAGGGTGTAAAATTGTCTGACACCGAGTATGTTCCAGTTCTTCAACATTGGCCGTTTAAGAGATATTAATGTATAGTCAACTTTTTGTTAGCTCGAAACAGCTGATCTTGATCCTGCTCAATGCAAAATATTTTCAGGTGTATTTTTTTATTTTGTGTCTTTCTACGCCAGTGGCATTTTTTAACTGTATTTTAAGAACTGGAATAGATTGCCTCTGTGCTTAGCTCAATCTATTTATTAGTTTTTGCGCGTTTCTATCCTAAAGACACAAACAGATATATCAGACAAAGTTTACTATTTAATGTATTTACGCTTTTTTTGCTTTACAAACTCACGACCACAACATTGCAATTTTGGGAGAATACTCAAAACAATTTTTAAAGCAGATAAACTAAACATTAAAAACCTTATCCCTTCAGCACAGCCTTGGAACATTTCTGAAATTCTGATACGCGGCGGTCATATTATGAATTATCTCACGTGCACAATTACAATCTTCTATTGAATTGATTGAACCCTCGAATTTGGCGACAGATTTTCTCGGACAGTTTACTGTAGAGGTTTTTATTACAAGATAACCATGTGCTTGGCACCTGGAAAATGGAAAATGAGTTAATTTAAGTACATTTGCAAAACTGTCCAGGGGCTCACTCATAAGATCGATCTAGTCTCGAATTACGATGCTTGCACGTTAGCACTATAAGTTGTCCAATAAGATATATAAAAATAATGTTTCGCATGTTTCAACCTGTGAAACACGAACTCACAATGACCAATGACTTGCAAAGCCTGTTGGGGATTTTTTCAGTGGAAACTGCAAGAGCGCTCACATATGACAAGTCACAAAAATTCCTCTTTGTACGACGATGACATTATTTTTTATTAACCGACTTCCCCCACCAACAAAAGGAGGAGGTTCTCAATTCGTCTTGGGAGATGTTTTTTTTTTTTTTTTTCTAGGGATGTTCACCGATTTCTCTGCGATACTTTTACCAATCAACGTGATTCTACTACCAAAATAACCGGAATGGTTTCCCGTAGGTCCCATATATAACATTTTGTTTCATTGAAATATTTATTTAGTAGAAAAGTCCAAAAAACCTCAAATATTCAACATTTTCAAATACTTGTTGTTTACAAAACAAAGCTAAGGTGAACAGGGATAAGTCAGGTTTATTTTATTACAGCTGTTACATCCTTCAAATTAAATTTATAATTATAGAGCAAATGATCAGCTGCTTCATGTCTATATAATGTCAAAACAGTTTGTCTTCTAGGTTATGAATTAATTATATGTAGATTCAAACACAGTCAATTCCATTATGATTATTATTACTTAATTAAAAAAAGTGTAAACCAAAAAACATGAATGAAGAAGAGCAAGTCTAAATCTTAACGTTTTAGTGTGGCCTAGGAATACCTCAGAAATACATCGGAAACTTGGATCTTGTGAAAGAACTTAAGCCCATCATAGATTGCTTCTATAGCACACCAGTTAATTTTAAATGGCCATAAAAAATAATGTCATCGTCGTACAAAGAGGAATTTTTGTGACTTGTCATATGTGAGCGCTCTTGCAGTTTCCACTGAAAAAATCCCCAACAGGCTTTGCAAGTCATTGGTCATTGTGAGTTCGTGTTTCACAGGTTGAAACATGCGAAACATTATTTTTATATATCTTATTGGACAACTTATAGTGCTAACGTGCAAGCATCGTAATTCGAGACTAGATCGATCTTATGAGTGAGCCCCTGGACAGTTTTGCAAATGTACTTAAATTAACTCATTTTCCATTTTCCAGGTGCCAAGCACATGGTTATCTTGTAATAAAAACCTCTACAGTAAACTGTCCGAGAAAATCTGTCGCCAAATTCGAGGGTTCAATCAATTCAATAGAAGATTGTAATTGTGCACGTGAGATAATTCATAATATGACCGCCGCGTATCAGAATTTCAGAAATGTTCCAAGGCTGTGCTGAAGGGATAAGGTTTTTAATGTTTAGTTTATCTGCTTTAAAAATTGTTTTGAGTATTCTCCCAAAATTGCAATGTTGTGGTCGTGAGTTTGTAAAGCAAAAAAAGCGTAAATACATTAAATAGTAAACTTTGTCTGATATATCTGTTTGTGTCTTTAGGATAGAAACGCGCAAAAACTAATAAATAGATTGAGCTAAGCACAGAGGCAATCTATTCCAGTTCTTAAAATACAGTTAAAAATGCCACTGACGTAAAAAGACACAAAATAAAAAAAATACACCTGAAAATATTTTGCATTGAGCAGGATCAAGATCAGCTGTTTCGAGCTAACAAAAAAATTGACTATACATTAATATCTCTTAAACGGCCAATGTTGAAGAACTGGAACATACTCGGTGTCAGACAATTTTACACCCTCAAAATCTTTAAATGTCTGGTGGCTTATCTATGTTATATAGAACAACTAACTGTTTAAATAATTTTTTTGCTCACAGTACAGTAGTGAAATGCTGTGAACATTTAAATATTGTTTTACAATGTAAATATGGATTTGAATGCACGTCAAATGTGAAAATTACGAACCTATTAAGCTGAGAATTTGCCAGTAATGTATTTGGCCCATATAGGACTGATCTGTAAAGCACATGTATAGGCTTTTAAAATCCCTTATAAAATGAGATGTTTACAAACATGTGGCCATATGCATAGCGCATAAGTAATAAATAGCTGGACACGTGGAGACTATAACAAATGTGTACTATATACATTGTCATTTACCTGAGACTTCGCTGTACAAGAGTCTGTTCTAACCTGTCCAAAAAATGAGTTCAGCAAATACAGTAGTACAGTTTAGAAATCTATTAAGTGATTGAGTCATCAGCGAAATGAACTGGAGTGGAGTATTAATGGTATCCTACAACTATTATTGAATAAATCGAAATCAAACATAGAAGACAAAAACGTCCACTAAAAAGTATGAAATAATTTATTTTTGGTAAAAAAAACAACCGACTTCAAACGCTCTAAAAAGTATGAAATAATTTTATTTTTAAGTCAAATTTCGTAATATCCAAGCTCACGTATTTCAAGTCGGCGCGGCTCTATATTGCATCTTAGTTATGTATCTTCTTGGCAGAATAGCTCGAAGTTTTAATAACATTTGAAGAATGTATTTGTTGTATGGCTTACCGGTACTTGAATGTAACATTCAAATAAAAATTGTGTGTTAATTTCATATAAATAAGAGAGGAGAGTTTTAAATTTAGACTAGAGAATTTACTTGTGGGTCTTGGGTCTACAATACTGTAAAAATTGTATTTTAAATCAAACTGTTCGAGTTGACGACTGAAATTTTATCCCGCAATTATTATAATTGAGATCAAACTGAGATATTTAATCACTACTCACAGTTGAGTGTTTCATATATTGATAGAGCCGCGCCGACTTAAAATACGTGAGCTTGGATATTACGAAATTTTACTTAAAAATAAAATTATTTCATACTTTTTAGAGCGTTTGAAGTCGGTTGTTTTTTTTACCAAAAATAAATTATATTTTTGTACGACGATGACATTATTTTTTATGGCCATTTAAAATTAACTGGTGTGCTATAGAAGCAATCTATGATGGGCTTAAGTTCTTTCACAAGATCCAAGTTTCCGATGTATTTCTGAGGTATTCCTAGGCCACACTACAACGTTAAGATTTAGACTTGCTCTTCTTCATTCATGTTTTTTGCTTTACACTTTTTTTATTTAAGTAATAATAATCATAATGGAATTGACTGTGTTTGAATCTACATATAATTAATTCATAACCTAGAAGACAAACTGTTTTGACATTATATAGACATGAAGCAGCTGATCATTTGCTCTATAATTACAAATTTCATTTGAAGGATGTAACAGCTGTAATAAAATAAACCTGACTTATCCCTGTTCACCTTAGCTTTGTTTTGTAAACAACAAGTATTTGAAAATGTTGAATATTTGAGGTTTTTTGGACTTTTCTCCTAAATAAATATTTCAATGAAACAAAATGTTATATATGGGACCTACGGGAAACCATTCCGGTTATTTTGGTAGTAGAATCACGTTGATTGGTAAAAGTATCGCAGAGAAATCGGTGAACATCCCTAGAAAAAAAAAAAAAAAAAAAACATCTCCCAAGACGAATTGAGAACCTCCTCCTTTTGTTGGTGGGGGAAGTCGGTTAAAAAAAAAATTAACATTAATGGTATAAAAACAAACATATCTTGAGATATTTATCACAGCCGATAATATAATTTTGACGAGATACTAATTTTCGGCCGCTATCTTGGATCCATGATATCGCAAAAAGATATTTTTATGCGAAGGTACATGGTACATGATGCTTAATTTTTCAAATAACTTAAAACTTAGAAAGTTCTTCTTTCTCTTAATTTTGTTCAATTTTGTTCTACTCCCTCTTAGTTGAATCTCAGTTTTCCTCACATTCCAAACCAAGATGTAAATTTTACGTAAGCAGACCACTCCGTCGTATGTGAGGAAGGTTATTCAATACTTGGCGGAATATCGTGCCACAACAACGGACGGATGGAGGCGCCGGGGCAAGTGTCAGTTTGACAGCTACTGCCATGACTTATGCTGCATTCGTGTTGTGCACTACCGCGAACACCTACTGCCTGTCTACCTGTCTATTCTATTGATAAATAATACTTTTGTGTCCAAACACCTTGCATGTCAAAAAAAGGGAACGTTCTAGTTCATTCAATAGTGGTCAAACTGCTTTTTATTCAGGAGAAATACAGGTGAAAAAGTATTTTTGGAGATATTGTATTGTTCTTAGAGGGAATCCAAGTTTTTTTATTTACATAAATGTATCCAGCAAATCTTGTTTGTGTGTTACACCAGATTTTTAAAAGTGTTACGAGTTATATGGTATTTCTTAACAAAATTTAAGATCTTATAGTTTTTTATAATTATCACTGCTTGTGATACTTAATTTAATTTATAGATTTGAAACTTTCAGTAACAAAAAAAAAATATATATATATATATATATATATTTAAGACAAATTTAAGCAATATTGAGCTTGGATCGAATAAATAGTATACAGTATATATATACACTATTTCCTGTATACAACCTATTATACTATGTATAAAACCCTCTGAAGTTTTATATACATAGGCATATCCTGTTTTTAAAATATCCCTGAGCTATTTTCTCATATTTCCAAAGCTGATGCATCTTCATTACTAAAAAAAACTTTTGTTATTAATTAGTTAAATTTTTTATGTATTTTAAGTTCTTGGAACAGTTTTATCTGTTGAATCTCAGATTAAAGTATTCGTGGTTCAATCAGCTTGATTCCACTAAGTTAAAATTTAGGGTACTATGTTTACCTACTATACACATTTTCGGCACAGGTTAAATAATTAGAATAACACTGGTTGCCATGACAAGAGATTAAAAAATATTAAAAAACCCCATAAGTTACATTGTAATAGGAGCTTAAAAGGCCGCAGGGCATAGCTCTAGGATGTTTAAAAACAGGAATATGCCTATATATTATATAAAAATTCCAGATTTAAAATTTTAGTAGGATAAGAAAGTTATTGCTCTACTTAAGAGTCCAAAAATTTAATTAATGAGTTTTTTCCTTTCAAACTTAACTAACTTTTTTCGGCATCTCTTTATTTTGTAATAATTATTAAATTTAAAAATTCATGCACAACCTTTGTATATACTCTTTTAAATATATGCTCTAAAAGCTCATTCCCTAAGAAAAAATACTGATAAAAATTAATCGAACTTTTAAATTTGTGTTCAAATTTCTTTACCTTGTAGAAACATAGTCCGTGTATGGAGGGTTTGACCTGATTTCTCGAGCCAACCCGAAATCAGCAATTTTAACTAGTTCAGGTCCACAACAAAGCACATTCTCTGGTTTCATATCTCGATGAAAGAAGCCATGACGATGCATGAACGCCAACCCCTGTAGAACTTGGTAGAGAATATTTCGTATCACAGGCTCTGGGAAAAACTTGTCTCTGGAATAAGAAGTAAAGATTGATTAAATTGAAACAAAACAACCACCAACTACCATTCACGCACAGTTACAACCTTTATAAAAACTTTTTTCTGATTTACGTTTTTATAATTTTTAAATCCAAAACTAACCGTTGTTCTACATCTTTCCTAACCTCAATACTTTGCTTTAATGAAGTAAATTCATGGCCGATTGAGCAGATTCTTAATCCAATGATTGTCGGGAAGTCTATTATAACTAAACACATAAGACTAAAAACATATATATATATATTTTATTTATTTAAAAAAATACATACATGCACATAGTACAGTACAACATTCCAAATTTCCATGACAGCTATACAGGTAAATACCCAAATTAGCTATCTTGACTAACTCAAATTTACTAACTTAATAAAAAATATAAAAATAAATGAACAGGTTACATGCACTTTGCCAGTTGACGAAACAATGTACAACAATTTATAACATTTATAAAATGAAATTAGTTTCATCCAAAGTTCCAATTTAAATTCATCCTTTTAATTTATTTAAGCCATGCCCTGCTGTCTTGAACTCTGAGAAATATTCTTCTTAAAAATACTCTTTTAAAGAGGTTTCTCTCAGATAATACAAAAAGATTGATTTAACCACAAAAATGTCCAAGTTAGACTTCTGAAAGGTGAAGAGTCTTCATCTGTAAATAATGCACAAGACAATGGAAGTGAAGCATGCTATAGAGCCATTATGACAAATTGTGTTTACAGTTTCTGATCCTGCATAAAATTAGCTGAATTTTATAAAAGAATGAGAGAATGTTTTATACATTGTTTTGTTTAAACTATATGTTATCATAACCATTCAACTTTAATTTGCAACTCTTTTTGATCAGAATAATTCAAATTCTGATTATTAATTTCAAATAAGATTAAGAGTGAATTAAAAAATGAATAGATATAAATTTTCAAGATTGTTAAAATTAAAATAATTTTAACTTGTTAATAAATCTTTCAATCTGGCCTTAATGGGCTTTTTAGTGCCAAAGACTAATGTAAGGAAAGGGCAAGGAATCGAAAGAGATTCATTTTTGCTTGTCCTGCAATCATCCATAGCACATACAAATTTTAATAATTGGTCAAATGAGGTGTAATTGATCTAAAACTTCTGCTAACTTTATTTAGGCATCACTGGGGCCAATTTTTTGTTTTATTAAATAGAGTATAAAACTGACATTATAGTGTAATAACTTGCACATTTTCTTTAAAATATTGATTTCTAGTCTTACCTGTCTTTCATTAATTGATATAAATTTTCCTTCATGTACTCAAACACAAAGTATAATGTGTCATTTTCTCGAATAACTTCTTTTAATTTTACAACATTCGCATGACTCAGTTTCTTCAGTGACTAAAACAAATAGAAAAAACATTTATAAAAATAAATAGGAAATAACATTCAAAGAAAGTAATGCTTTGTAAAAAAGTTTTTATATGAGTATAGTATAAATTATTATTTTTTTATATTTTTGTTCATTGCGCTTAATGAATTTACTTTAGGAAATAAGAAGTTAGAGAGACATTGCATTTTAGACTAGGTGTGATCAAATTGGTATGGGCATATGCCATCATTTTTGGCTGAATAGTAACCTTTTCAGCAATTTTTATGAGTTGTGATAGAGAATAAAATGACCAAACTAATTAATCGCATTCCTGTGAAAATGTGGGTGAATCATTAAGTATTTTTGAAATAGCTTGAAATAATCGACCAGTTCGTTCAGATCTGTATTTCAGATCTGAGAGTTAAATACTGTGCAAAAACCACAAATTGATTTTAAAAGGTTTTTGTTTCAAGAAAATACTTTGGCTAAGATTTCAATTTCATCTTAATATTTTATAAAACTTGGTACATGCACCCTTCTTAACCAAGCAAGTTAATACTAATTTGTCAATTATTCATATTGATTGAGGTTTGTTTACTTTTTACATGACTTGTTTAACCTAGAGAAAAGCCTGAATAAAATCAACGATAAACTCATAAGAAATAGCCTGTGAAACTCAACAAATAAAATTCTTGAGTGCAAGTACTTGATTTGGAGTTAATTCCAAATTATAAATATTAAGAAACCACTTGCAAGAATGTTCTTAAGTTGTAATATTTATTGTAGTCAAGTGTGACAAAAGAGTGCTATATCCCCCCACACATATATCATGACAAACGGATGGTAAAATATTCACTATAACTCATATTGATTCGTAGTGAATCAATCTAACTTTGGCACAACTCTTGTACATGTAAACGGTATGAAACTTAAATTGACTTGTCCTGTTTTACATTGAGGTCAGCTTTTAAATTGTATTACATACGATTGTCAGTAAAATTTAATTCTTTTAAACAAATCATTTATGCGTTTTAATTTATTTACAAGTATTTATGTTTGTTAATGCATTTCTTTGTGATAATGGAGTATCTTAGTTTTCTGAGTTATTTATTATTATTATCTATATATTTAATATGCTAGGCATATTTTTGTGATAATTGTTTTGGAGCGGTGGTGCTACCGATCACCATGTCCAAGGTGTCGTTAGATATGTCTTAGCATGTAATTTTGCCATCAATTAAAAAAATTTTGAAAGGTCACCGTGGTCATGGGAAAACATGGGGTCAAAGTCGCGGTTTTCCCCATAAGAATAACATGGGCTTGAGTAATGTTTACATTCTCAGATGATTTGAATTAATCAGAAAACCCTTATGTTAGTATATCAAACCGAACGAAATTAAACCAAGAACACAATATGACATATGTACTATATAAAATACAAAAGTTTAAAATGATGTGGCCGAGTGAAAGGATGCTTAAGGGGGCCGAGGGATCAGTTGCTGAAGGTGGGCGAAAGGGCTAAGGCTGGAGGTGGACGATCAGGTGGGCGATGGAACAGTTGCTGGGGGTATGCTGGAGGTGGCAGTCATAGAGGTGACCGAGGGGGTAATTGCTGGATGTGCACAAGTGAACGGTTGCTGAAGAGAGCTGAAGAGACAGTTTATAAAGTTGACCAGAGAAAGGGGGGGATGGTAGGTGCTGAATGTAGTTGAGGGGTCGTGGCCCAGGGGGTGGTTGCTAAAGGTGGCTGAGGGGGCAGTTTATAAATTTGGCCGGGGAAGAGGGGTGGGGGTGTGCTGATGGTATCTGAGGAGGCCGTGACCGAGTGGGTGGTTGCTGGAGATGTGCGATGTGGCGAATGATGGAGGCGGACGAGACATAATTGTTTTGGAGCGGTGGTGCTACCGATCACCGTGTCCAAGGTGTCGTTAGAAAGGTCTTAGCATGTAGTTTTGCCATCAATTAAAAAATTTGAAAAGTCACCGTGGACATGGGAAAATATGGGGTCAAAGTCGCGATTTTCCCCATAGACATAATATGCAGTTACAAACCAACGATCGAGAAATCAGCTGTTTATTTAAGGAAGTGGTTAAACAAATAAAATCTGACCCTGAAAAATGGTTATTGATCGTACAGCTGGCAACAAAACACCAGTTTTTATTTGTACAAAATCAAAACATAACCAAGGGTTGCTTGAAATACAACACCATAAGTATGTTTTCCAAATGAGTATTATCTTGATTTTTTAAAATAGCAACACTTAAGATTAACTACCTACACGCATTGGTGGACAGATTTTCTCCTTGACAGCGCACGATTTCGTGCGCCAGGTACACTAGTTTATTTATTATTATTCAGAGTTAAAAAACCTAGTGGCCTAATTAAAGGCCATGGGACAACCCATTTCTCAAAATATTTTCCTATTTTTGGATTTTTACCTTTTATGTGGCTAAAAAAAATTACTATTTTAGGATGAACAAAATTTGATAATGGCACAATTAAATTTTGACAGGAATAAAATGAGTCCTGCTTAATTAGGAAGAGGTAATATAAAAAACCATTACATTTCCTGCAGCCTTAACTCGTTTAAACCAAATATTATTTTGTTTACATTTCTTGTCACTAAGGAAACATGCAATAAAAGGGTGGCCCAATCTGATAAAGTCCTACCAACCTCTCAATATACCCCATTCAATCTTATCCTATATTATTATTCTATTACAGGAAAAAGTTTCTTGTACTGATAATACAATATACTGTTGTATTTTTTTATACAGAAACTATAACTTATATGAGTGATCTAGGTTATATTTTGCCCTACAATTTAAGAAGAAATTAAAAAAACAAACTTTATATATAATTTAGTTTTTATAAGCAGTGTAGTGTAATTATTTCATGTGATATGGAAGAAATAATTTCATATTTTATGTTAGTCCAGTCGGTTAAACTGTTTCTGTTAAACGAGAGCAAAGAAGCGAATATTGGGTGTCAATGTATTCCTTGAGGAAGTGGTAGATGGAATAAATAATTGTCAGTCATGTTAGTTCATCTTATTTATACAGTTGAACCTTTCTATACCAAAAAATTCATTATTGCCTTTTGGTTTAGTGATTTTACCAGTATTAGTACAATATATTTAACAATTAAAAAATTTCCCTAAATCTAGTAAATTACAATATATTAGAAGTTTTCACTGCAAACATGTGATATTTAGGCCTGATTTAACCAAACATCAGTTAAGGGTCGGTTCATAAACCGTTAAAGATAGGAAAATAGTATTAAACAGCTGATAAAATTAAACTAACCGAGCCTTAACAGTGGTTTAAAGTTTGGTGAAATCAGGCCTAAGTCATTAATTTTAATTCTTCTCAGCTTCACAACATTTTAAACCCAGCTTTGAAAGAACTAAATAATAATTTTTGTTGAATTTCTTTATGGGATATAACTGTAAAGACATTTAAGAACGTAAAATATTTTTACTACCATGCTTGCAATTCCTAAATTCCCCCTAGCAATTCACTGATGTGTACATTTAAGTTTTAGTAAGTCTCATTTTTAATTGGAATCCCTTCAATTATTACTATACTAACAAAACAATTTTTCAATCATGGTGCCATCAAAGGAACAGTAATTGGCAAACAACTTTATCCAACAAAGAAGATGCACTTTACGGTTGATGGACGATGGAGTAACGAGTGTCCAGAAATCAATGAACCTTGACCCTTGGATCCACTGTCCACACTCTGCATCAAGCTTCTATTCACCCACTCTAGCCGTTAACCTAAATGTCAACTCAGTCTGACATTTGCAAAGCTGTCAAATAGTTGTTACCGTAATGATTGGCAACCCCACAATTATCTACAATCTGGTGAGGTTTGCAAGGTTTTGGAAACTTAATATCGTGAAGACTTAAATTCAAAGACTGTTGAAACTTGTTAAAAATAATCTTTCTAACTGATAACTGACATGTTGCTCAACACTTTATTGCTTGTGAAAAGTTTCTCTCAGTTTTTCAAACTTCTCTTGCACTAATTTAATACTTCAGGAAAAACTTCAGGTATATAAAATGATTTAGACACTGCTAAGAGATTTCAGAGGCGGCTTGAGCCCCCAACAAACAATGAGCTATAAAGTCACTTAACATTTCGTAAAAACTTAAGAGGGGGGAAAGTAGTTTAAACTTAAGAGGGTTCCCTACCTACCCCAAAACATGCCTAAAACACGCTCCATGCGGTGTCATTTAGCGCCTACAGTTTTAAAAATAAAATTTAATTTAACACAGCATTTCAAAGATAAAGAGTTGTAGAATGTTAATTGCTAACCCAAAATCGCTCTTGTTAACGTATTCTGAAGATACATTCTGTTGAAGTTAACCAACTTTAACGCCATGTATCTTTTTAATAAGTGAGCATAAACGATTTTGGGGAGGCAATAAACACTCTGTAACTCGTTATCTTTACAATGCTATATCCGAATAACTTTTATTTTAAGAACTGGTGGCGCTAAATGACACCGCGTTTACCCCTGCACCGGCTTTCGCGGTGAAAAGTGCACAAATTTAACAGGGCTCTTATGGAGCCGCAGTTCTAAAAGTCGCCGCTAGTGTCGTAGAAAAACGAAAACTGCCGTTGGTAGAGAACCCTCTTAAGGTCAGTGTTTTAGACAAGTATTTAATAGTATTTAACTGTTTAATTTACATAAAATTAGTTCAAGCTGTTTTTGAACAATTTAGACTTGTCAGTTTTGAGAAATTTTTCAGGACTACTCTTAAAATAAAAAGTTGAAAGAATCGAGGATTTGTTGGGGCTTGGGATCTATATGTAAAATTTCATCAAAATTGGACTATTAGCTCTGTACTCAGACATCCAAACACGTACAAACATACAGACAGATAGAAATCACTCTGAAAACAACTGTTCTTGGAATCAGGGAGCATTAAAATAAATACTTTCACTATTGAGTTAAATTCAAAAGCTTTGAATAAAAAAAGTCTCTTTATTAATAGAGGAAAAAGTAAAATTGTGATCGTATTTTAATTTCTAAAAATAATACGTTCAATCGCAATTGCAATTAAATAAATTGTGACTCACACCATCACTCTGATATAAGAAACTAACTGAATAATGACTAGTAAAATTTTCGCATAAGGAAAAACATGCCAGAAACAGGGAAATCGTAAAAAATAGTAAATAGTAGAAAAAATCTCTGCAGAACTAAAAGCGTCAGTGACAGAAACAATTTGCATGGAAACATAGTTAACTGTCGAAAGGGGGTAGCACGAGGCAAGGGAGCGTGATTAATATGTTTCCGAGGTAGGTCGAGACACGCCTTTGTCCGAACTTCCTTCAACAAGGAGACCATTGCCCCCGGTGATCTTGATCCCATTGAGAGTTTTGTTATGAAAAGCTTCGTAGAAATATTTATCCTAAATATATTTCACGAGTGGAAAACAGTTTCAGAAATAAAAAGAGATCATTAGAATATGAAATATTTTTTGGCCATTTAGGGTGGTAAATAATTTGGAAACGCTAATAAACCCACCTGTAGAACATTAAGTGGTAATAGGAAGTATAGACCATTAACACTTTAAGAGGAGGTTGGATAGACGGGTGCTGCTAATAGAATGATGCGGCGAAGCTTGAAACTATATTGCTCTGCCGTATATAATGCACGAAATAGTGCCGTTTGCCGTGTGTTGAATGGCTAATTTTCATCACAAGTCAGCTGATCGCTAGCAATTCCTTCAAATCAGCGAGAACAAAAGCTCAAATTTACCTTGAATTTTCGCTTGACATGCTTTTTGGTATACGAGAATTTGTCGTTGTTATTTATTAGATAATTTCGAAAGCCAAATATTAGAAATCTTAATTAAATTATCTACCGGACGTAGGAAACTGATTTTCGATAAATTTGATAAATGACGTAAAAAACGCAATCAAAAGTTATTTTTTCAATTTTACAAAAAATGGCTAGTTTATATGAAAATGTAACTCCTACGTACGGTAGAGTTTAAAAAGAGCTTTAATTTGACATATAAACTTTAGTTTTCTGAGAAACCTAAACACGAGAAATCCCACATACCAATTAACATTGGTTCTTATGGAGTATAAATCCAATATGGTCGCCAACTCCAACCTCCTCTTAAGGATAATTTTTTTCCTTCAGACTATTTTTTTAAGGAAAAGCTTGTTCTTAAAGTGTTAATGTTCTACACTTCCTGTCCTCACTTAATGTTCTACAGGTGGGTTTTATTGGTGTTTCCAAAGTATTTACCACCCGAAGTCAGTTTTAATTTTTCATTAAAATGGGATGAAAAATTAAAACTGACTAGATGGTAAACTTTGGTTCTTAGACACAATTTACAGAACAAAAATTAAATCGATTCTGAAAATTGCTAAACTGACTTGCACGCCAAGTAATAAATTGTAAAGAGTTTTTTACAACTGAAAAATATAAAAATCACCTAAAAAATGAAAGAGGCGGAACAAGATTTTAGTCTCAAAGAGGAATAAATAATAAAGTGTAAGTTATGACTCTGCAATCAAACTCAACTTCAAAACTTGAAAAAATATTTAAGTGTTAAGTAAAGCGGGAAGCAACTTCCTTGAACGAGGTAGTCATGCAATGCTGAATACTACTTGGGAACATGCAAGTACGGAATAACTTATATTCCAACTAACTATGTATGAGGTTAGCAAAAGTACTGAAGTTATTCCTGGATGCCTTAAGTTTTACACTGTTCTTTGTGTCCAGTATTACCGACATACTAAATATAGAACTAAATGACTGCTGGGCCATATGCAACTATTCAATTCAAACAGTCTTATGACTAGCAAAGATCAGACAAGATAATTAGTATATTAACTGGATTTTAAGAAAACTTAATATTTCTCTGAAATAAAAAAATCACCTAAAGTAGTACAACAGAACATTTTCTTTATTTGAAATCATAGCTGGCAATAGAGGTTTCATAAAACTTAACAGAAAAATGTAAACTTTATCTAAACAATAGTCACCCCTTGTGAATTTTGGAAGCATGTTTCATTAGTTATAAAAAGCATGATGGTTAAAAGTATAGGATTTTCTTTGAGGTGCTGATAATGGCCTAGTGCCGAAACATGTTCACCAAAAAAAATCAAGATTGCAAAGACGTAAGTAAACAAAATAGTTAAAAGTAAGTTTAGTAAAACCACAGTTTTCTGAGAGGTCCTTAACAATTTTTCTAAAAATTTGTTAATTTTTTTTATTTTTCTAGTCCTTGCTCTGATTTTTTAAAAACATAATTTACAGTAAGTTGTTTGTGTTTTTTTAAATTCGTTCATTGGAATTTTTACTACCCTACATTTTTGTCTGATAACATAGCATTGTTGAGTTGATCACAATTTTTTTCTATCACAGGCTTCTCCTCCCTCTACTTTTTCTACTTTTCTCCATTAACCTGGTGACAATGTATCATAATTGTTGGATCATTTTCTTCTTCTCTCATTCAATGTGTTAGACTACTTTACCTGATGAAAATTTGGTATTTTTCAATATTAATCTTTACACTAAATGTGAAAGGATAAAAAATACCATGACTGCCCCATTTTTAACTGGTATAAAAGTTGTGAAGAAGTTTAAAACTATTTGTTGACATAAAAGAAATCGTTATATAACCATCGTATCATGAGACATCATTATTTACGTAGAAAATAATTTAGTATTTTACATTCCACTTCTCATACTATATTCTGAAATATTTTTATAGTGATCATTATTTTAATTGTTACATTTTATATAACTTTATTTAAGTATTCATATGATAAATAATTTATGATCTATTTAAGATTATGTTTTGTTATAAATGAAGGTTTTAATTAAACTTACAAACCTGAAAGATTCTGTCGCTATTTAATGAAAAGTGGTTTACTACTGTGAAATGAGTCACCTGGTTCTTCTAATAAGATAAACCTTGGAAGTAATGAAGACAGCCAGAAAATAGTGAGGTTAATTTATGTTACTGAAGCATGCATGACTGCAGAGAAACACAAGTTTAACAGATAAACTTTAGTGACAGATTTAATCATGCAAAACTACTCTTTATATGCTAATATACAACAAATATTACTGAAAATTTTGTAGTAGCAATGTTATCGTGTTTGTCATTCAGGTAGTTAAGTTTATCAATATTAATTATTTGATATAAAATATAGAACAAATAAGTAAGTATAATGCTCTTGAACGGTCTATATACAAATACGGCTTTTTAGAAGGCTTGATGAGTAAAATAATTGCACCAATAATTTGACTTAAATAATACTAAATAATTACAACTTTTTTCCAGCAATGTATATATGTTCACCTCTTAAACCATACTTTCATTTAGGTTATTTTTTTCTGATTAAAGTCATGCTTTTTATTGTTCCTTCCTGGTTAGTACTGTAAAGATTACTCAGTAAGTCTAAACACAGTGAAACCTTTTTTAAAGCTGATAAATAAAAGAAGTAATAAAATACAGCATAATATAAGAACGTGATAACAATACTAATTCATTAAAAGAATAATTAAGTTCTAAACTGTTACTCACACAGCCTTTGTATTTTTCTACTGTTACAAAAATTTCATTTATTGACATACCTTTACTTCTCTCAGATTCATGGCTTCTTCCCATGACTTGTACTTCCTTTTCATTCTGAAAAAATAAATGCCACCATCAATATTGAACATTAATAATGTTTTATTTGCTCAATATAGTTAGCACCCAAATCATTTTGACTGTAACTACATAACATTTTTAGTCATGTATAACTTTTGTTAAGTGCTCTTCTGAGTAAATTTGAATGGAGATTTTCAAAGGGTAGCAATAAAAAATGTGCTTTACCTCATGGTTTACCTCATAATAAAACATATTGCCACTAAATGAAAGTAGTAGGGAACAACAGACATCACTGTGATGTTATTGGATAATAACAACTTGAGACCACGTTAATCTTTAGTCTAGTCTAAGGCCCCCCCTTATCAGATGGTTCCAGAGTGGTATATAGGCATACAGACATGCAACCTCAACTGAATTATTCATGAATCGAACAACGTTAATAAACAGTGGCTACTCTGCAGAGGCCAATGAACTTTTAACCCAGTAACGAATGAATTCTGCAAGTAAGTGTTGAATGGGTGTTTGCAGTCAATTAAATTAAACTTGAGATCGCCTACTGAACGAAATTCAACCAGAAAATATCTGATAAAATATTTTTTATACTCATTGCTCCAATAAATCATTCCACAGTATTTGTTCACATTTTTTGTTATTCTGTAACAAACATGTCAGCTCATATTTTTTTATCATTTCAAATTATTTTTTCTACAATTCTCAAAAACTATATAGTAAACTAGATGACCCGGCGAACTTCGTATCGCCTAAGTTATAGGTTTCCCCTAAGACAGACCGATGGAAAGAACAACATGTTGTATGTGTGTTGAATTTATTAAACATTAGTCGTTGTTAATTTAGTTGTAGTGAATATTTTGGTAGTCAAAAAGATAGAGTAAGTGTTTGGGGATGTTGATTTATAATTGAAAGGTAATTTAGCAAATTAAATCATGCCGAACTGTACAAAATAATAAAATATCAAAAACAACGAAAAATATCGAGCTAACTTTCTTGTTTGTTTCGGCTCCTGTAGCGGGATCTTTTTGTTTTAATATCTATGTAATATCCGTCTTGTCCCTTATAAAACATTAGTGGATATTGTAGAGCGTCGTATGAACGGTGTGTATCAGCAATGAACTCAAGATTGTTATTTCTTTTGCGAATAACAATTTCACGCTTAGCTGTACGGTCGCCAACCATAATTCCAGCAACGTCGTCAACAACAGGTGCATTGAATCTACGAATGTGCTCTCCAGATGGTGTTTTATCAGGATTGATGATAATTGCGTGATTGTCGCTTTGCAATTTGTGCATGTGTGATTTGAACAATTTCAACAATTCATTGTGCTCATTCAATAAATCGTCCAGCTCGCCGAGAATACGTCTGGCAAATTGTGAATTAAGGTTATTGTATTTTAAACGTGCATCCACGCGATTGGCTAGCGCGCTTTCGGTGTCCTCGCCACCCATAAAGTAAATTTGTAAAAATTTATGTGGTTCATTTGGCATAGGAAGCAATGAGCCTACTTTGTGGTAAATTTGGCCTTTGATTTTGAACGTTGTATTAAATTGTTGACCATTTGCAGCATTATTGTTAACTATTTCTGTTGCTCCGAACGATGTCATTTGAAAACATGAATTGAATGTTCTAATTGATTTCAGGAACATGTTAGAATCAGGATGCGTACCATTAAGTAAACCTTTCAATGGTTCAGGTGGTGATTCAATTACTGGTAGTTGCACTTTACCTGTGGTGCAACACATCCCGGCTGGCTCATTTTTGAATTTAAGCGCCTTACAATTCGCACATTCATTGTCCATATCACCAATCACCACTTTGGAATGATCAAAATATTTAACGTCGGGTTCATACTCAAATGCTAGACGACGGAATGTATGCGATATAAAAGCTCGATGCACTTGTTGTCGTCGTATGTCATTTTCTCTGCGTGCTTCAACTACGTATCGACGCGCTTGTCTTTGTTGTAGTCGTCTTTCTTCATTTCTTTCAGCGCGATCATCTTGTGACTGTGATGCGCGCAATTGCGACATGTTCACGCGCACAACTTCATTTTCCTGTTGAATTTGGACGACTGTCCTTTGGGCTCTTAGATTTCGCCTTTGTATAGCTCCAGCCGTTCGACGGCCCAAATTTGACCCTCTTCGCCTTGCTGGCATTGTTCACTGTAAAAACACAGATTAAACTAAAATACTTAACCATACATTTCAAAATTAGTGAACCTCTAACTACATTACAAAACCTGAATAATAACTTCTTAGCAATATAATAACAGCTGTCTTTGTTTTGTTTATAAATATTAAATTACAAATAATAAAAACATGTGATTTAACTTGACATCCAAATGCTCTGTAGAGCCCAAACTCCGAGAATATAGTATTATATGCAGTGTGTTCGGAATTCGTCCGCCATATTGAAACGGATAAGAATTTCGAAACGGGAAATAGTTTACGTCCGATTCGCATACCTACAGAATTTACACACCAAATTTCATAACGATCGGTGAAGTCGTTCCGGAGGAGTTTGCAGACAAACACTGTGACACGAGAATTTTATATATATAGATTATATTGGTACAGTAAAACCTCACTAACTCGACTATTTGTGGACCCAGAGGTTGTCGAGTTTGGGGGTTGTCAAGTTATCCAGAACATTGGAATTTTTAATGGGTTTTAATACATAAACACATCAAAGATTTGAGTTTAGCATATAACTTTATTGATTACAAGAGCACTGTTATGTTTTGAGTGAACGATCTTTAAAGGAATGTCAAATACTCAACAATTAAAACTAAGTTTTCTGAAAAAAAATGCTTGATTGCATATTCCCTGTCAACTGTTAGAGTGCCGAGTTACACAGACTGTCGAGTTATCGAGTGTCGAGTTAGTGAGGTTTTACTGTATTGTGAAAAATCTTAAAGGTGGGCTTAGATCTTTTGAACGTTAGATATAGGCTGAGAAAAAAGGATCACAATAATAATGCTTACCGATTATAAATTCCATTTCCACCCTTGATTAATACTTATTTCCCATGCTGTTTATGGTTTTGTTTGAAGAGCTTAATACCTTCTACAGTGTTTACATTATACTTGACATTTTTATACTCTTATAGGGATTAAGATTGAAGTATCAAAGTATCCCTAAACTTCCTTTAAAGTCTTCAGTTTTAAGTCTCTCCTAAAGCAGCCTCCATGACCAATATTTTGTTCAAACGGTTATCTTGATAATTTAGGAGCATATACAGGTTTGTATTTTTAACTTTACTTGGTTTGTAGTCAAAGAATTTTGTGAACACAGCCCCTTAAACGGCTCCAGATCACTTCTTCAAAATCGCAGCACTTATCAATGCAAGGCGTTATGAGATATCCCTATACTGCTAATTACTTTGATACTTATTAGAAGTAGAGTGATTCTTAATTTGCTTATTCAAAGATAATTGATCGCCCAATGTCTTTTTTCTTGTTCATCTGTGTTTAAGCTGACAGAAGCTAGATTGCTCTAATCACACCTTCATATAAGGAATATAACTAATAATTTTTATTTAAAACTAGCGTACGATTAGAATTTAGTTAGCATCATGATTTAAGAGTTTTTTTTTAAGTTATCATATAAATGCGAAGTTGGACACAAACACTTCTTAAATGTGTGAAAAATCACTATCCTAAACCATTGCACAGCTAATTTACTAACTTTTATCATAATATATATCCCAATAAATATTGAACAAAATATTTAATAGCCTTTGTTTGTTGAGTGTCAATATACAGGGTGTCCAACTTAACTGTGCCACCATTACTATCTCAGAAACTATTGGATCTAGAGAAAACTTTAAAGGGGGGACTTCACCTACTTTTTTAAGATATTTAAAAATATGAATTCCATTTTCTCCTAAATGGTTGCCATTTTCCAATATGGCGGACATCTTTAATTTTTCTTATGGAACACCCTGCATTTAATGGCGTATTTAGATTTTACACTTAATTTTAAGAACTTTTTACTCTTTGACATTTTTTCCTAAACCCAACGGTTAAGGAGATGTAAGCAGTTAAAGTTTGATGTTTCCCCATTTCAAATGCATTGTGTCCATTTTAACTGTGCCATCCCAAGCAATCCTTATGGAGTATAAAAATATTCAAAATTATTCATTTCCATGAGTGAATCTCGACTAAAAACTACTTATATGATTGAATCTTAACTAAAATAACATTTTTTGGCACTTTTGTTCTTTGGTATTTTTTATTTAACCAACCATTTACGAAATGCTGAGTACCGAGAATTACGCAATGCTTTTCTTATGGGGAAAAATGAAACTTTATCGGCTTATATCTACTTAACTATTGAGTTTAGGAAAAAATGTCAGAGAGTAATAAGTTCTTAAAATTAAACGTATAATCCAAATACGCCATAAAATACAGGGTGTTCCATAAGAAAAGTCAAAGTTGTCCGCCATATTGGAAAGTGGCGGCCATTTAGAAGAAAATGGAATTCATATTTTTAAATTTCTTAAAAAAGTAGGTGAAGTCCCCATTTAAAGTTTTCTCTATATCCAATAGTTTCTGAGATAGCAATGGTGGCACAGTTAAGTTGGGCACCCTGTTTTATACAGAGTGTCGAAGTATTGAGTTTCGAACTATTGAGGTTTTATTCAGTGGCATAACAGATTTTTTTGGCCCCCCCCCACAAACTTATTTTTTGGGCTCCATGAGTTTTTTGGACCACCGATGGTCCAACAATAATAAAACAATAACTCATAAAACAATGCAACTCATAACTCATAATGACAACTCATATTAGCAATGCATATAAGGATGTTTTTACTATTTCAATAATGTTTTGATAAAGTTACATCACTAAATCACAAACATATGCCCCCTCCGAATGAGCAAAGAATCATATAGAGAATTAAATAAGTGTCTTATAAGCGGCAGAGCCGCAGAGAGGAAATTTCAACTAAGTTTGAAGCTGGGGGCCCGGGATGAGTAGGATTTTTTTAAATTTGGGGTTACCAAGGTCTAGAACGACATGCTCATATTCACTTATTTGGTTTCAGACATAAGCAGTATAAGATGGCATAATAATTAATAACCCAAGTTAAAACGTTAAATTTGTTTTCTGAATTAGTTATCATTGAGTAGGCCCAAATAAATTAAACATTAACATAATGTTATTAAATATATTTATTGAATTATTAATAAAATTCAATATTAATGACTTCAAATTTTCATTTGCGAATCGTCTAGCAAGTCCCCCCCCCCTCGCTTGCTGTTTCCCGCTTACCGGTTCCCCTTTGTGGGCCCCCCTCGCTCCCGGGCCCCCCGCATGGCGGGTCATGCAGGCCCTTCTGTTACCCACTGTTTTTACTTTATTTACTTCCTTCAGCCTTTAGCAGATTAACGCCCCCACACCTCCGTCTAACCTCCTCCACTCACCTCTTGATGGCCACCTTCTCTCCAGTGTCTATCCGCTGGCCAAGCACCACGGAGCCGTACGTCCCGTCCCCCAACTGGTTCAGCGTGATGTACCGGTTCATTGCGGGTCAGCGGAACTCCAGCGGCGCGGAGCATCCCTCATCCAGCCACACTCCGCCGAGCACTGCCCACATTTACATATCAGCCGCCATATTGATTTGATTGTACGTTGCCATGGTGCTAGTTGTGCTGGACTACCAACCATGAGGGTGGATGGGTGTGGTGGAGGGGTAGGGGGGAGAATCAATATGGGGGGGACACCTGCTTCCTGGTTGGCGATGGTTTAATGATGATTGTAGATTGTAATTAGGTTAATGTGTGGTTAATGCAAGAAGGAGGTGGTGGCTGTCAAAGTGATGACTTGATTCATTTACTTGGAAGGAAAAAAAAGTGTAAAGAATTTTTATGAAATAGCATTCACAATGAATGCTACTTCATGAGTTCTTAACTATAGTATTATGGGTCATCACAAAATTTTCCTTAAATAATAGTCTTGTAAATCATCTAGAATATAAGACGTTTAAACAAATTATAACCATACAATTTTTACTTTATTTGCTATGTTAATAACATTAGATTGTTGAAAAGAGTTTTTGTAAAATTGCACCAATAATAAATGCTATTTTATGGGTTTTATCTATAACAGGGGATCACAGGACTTGCCTTAAATAACAGTTTTGTAAATAGAACCTTAGACATATAAACAAATTACAACCATCTAATTTTTAACTTATTTGCTATTTTGAGAATATTTCATTACTGCTGCAGCATAGCTTGTAATAACATTCACAATCCCAATAATATATTACATGGATTTTATGATAAAAATTATATTTCTTCCAAACATCTGCCTTACTTAAAAATCTTGTATTAATCACCACTCCACAAATACTTGATTTAAAAACTTATTGCCAAATAATATATTTTTTTAAGGGTGATGGCATCTACCTTCTATCCCCCCCCCCCACATGGGCCTCAGGCCTGTGTGTGAAAGTTATCTAGCAAAGCAAGGAGTGAGCTGGTACAGTACAAGGGTGGTCGATCAGTACCCTGCTAAAAGTATGCGACAACGTCGGGACTCGAACCTGCGACACTGCCGCCCAGTTTCGAGGTCAAGTACTCTACCATCTGGGCCACCAACTCCCTAAGTTAGTTTTCCACTTTTCCAGAAAATATACTGTCATTATTAAAGGAAATATATCAATGTTTTAGAGATTTTAAATTTATAATGGTAATAAATTCTCAATAAAAATTATATCCTATATATATATATTCTCTACAACAAGCAATGTTTGTACGAGCAAAATTTTTATTTTGTCCAAGGATTTTTTATTTTTTCGTTTAAATTGGGGTTTTAGACCACCAGAAATCGATTGGAGTTGGTCTCAAGTCTGGGAAAAATCCGGTTTGCGTCCTAGAGGCCTTCAAAGTGCCCATTCAAGTGCCCATCGTCATGGGCATTTTTGTTCCTACTTTTACCAAAAACAGCTGATTCAGTTGTTTTTATTTTTACGTAGGTTAGAAAAATTATTTGATTTGTAAACAAAAAGTTTTCAATTTTAAAGGTTACTTTGAATGAATCGTTTCAAAGAATATTTATTATAATGTATTCATTTTGGCGTAATTTTGTACAGATTAGGGTTGAATATTTCAAGGATAATTTTCAAGAATAAAAATGACTGCTGTCTACACGGGAAATAGGAATATATGCCGTCAAGATTCCCAAGTGAACTTGCACTGCTGCTGTTCACCCGCTAACATAGACTTCCTAAATACTTTGCGGCTAGCATATGAAAGCTCGGCGTCATATTCGCGATTGTATCGTTCAATGTTAAGGTTGACCGAGCTAGCAACACCAGAGGCAACTACTGTTCCACCGTCGGGGCTAGATCTATCATCGTCAGAAAATTGCGGTTGACGCAGGGTGCACAAGGAGGATACTAAAGACCGTGCAGCAAGCAGATGATTTTTCTCGACCCTACCGTTGCCGTCGACGAACGAATTTCTGCTAACACCAACATGAACGTAGGATTTATTCAGTTACTCAAGAAAATCGTGCGGGACAATAACCCATCCTCCCAAGCGTCAATGATGGTGCGCGAAGTCTTAGAAAAAGAAAATGCTCGAGCCACCGGGGCTCAAGGAATTTAGCCACCGAAAGTCAATTTGGTTCTGGCACTACCGGCCTCGTCCCAAACCGCTACAACGTTGCAACGTCGAATGAAGTATCATCCGTCATCACGCTCAACGCCAACCAGACCTACTCGGATTTCGACAGAACGAGGAAACAACTATTCACCATGAGCAATACAGACAAACGCATTGAGCATTCACGTATCCCCTGCTCTCTTAATTTATTTGCAGGACCCCTGCACTCGAACGAAGGGACAGAAAATATAGGTTACGACCAACTTCAACGGAACTTTACTTTGGTAGCCACCTGTTACAACAGTACGTCGTCGATAGTGTTGAACGAGACCAAATCAATTCAATTTTACAGGAATAGAAAAAGCTGAACAAGGCATAGCTCTAAAAAGGCATTGATACAATGCTCAAACAGGGTAATGGTTAAGTGTTCATTTTATAGATATGGACAATTATCTGAAACAGCTGAATTAGAAGGTTGTTTTTATTTTAGCCGAGCAAAGCTCGGTCCTCGGTACTTGATTTATAATAATTTTATCAGTGTAATCATTGTTGTACATTTTTGAGGACTTTTTTTGGAAAAACCAAGCCTGTAATAAAGAGGAAAATATGTTCAATATCAAGCAGAAACACCAAACCTTAAGGGTCTCTTTTACGCTTTTCTCTGAGAACCTTATTAAACTTTAAGAGCGGAGCTCTTTCTAACAACATCCAATTTATTAAAGTCTGCTTAGATCAGTAGGAGACAACCTGATCCCAAAAACCGTAATATATTGTATTAAATGTAAATAAGTATGAATTATCCAGTTTTTAAAATCTTTTTCTAGTTTGATGTAAGTTTAAGTTTGAGATGGAATACAATTTAACTTCTTAAAACTCCATCCAGATTTGAGTGCAAACACTGAAGATTAACCTCTCAAGAAATATTTTAAAACCTAAATATTTAGGGGTTTGAAAATGGACTATTATTTGATTTTCTGCTTATGTAATAAAAAGCAAAAGATTCTAAGATAATTAATTGATACTTAAAATAAAGGATACCACGCTGGATTATTACCAAGACCACAGAGTGGGTCTAATCCTACAGAAAGGAGGGGAAAAGAGCAATCTGAAAATGAGTGAAATTACTCCAAACCCACAAAAAAACAAACCTAACATCTCTGTAATTAAACCAGAGTTCTGTTTGCTTCCCTTATTTTTTACTCATGAACCGAACGCTCGGTTAGTTGACATAACGCCGATGAGTTGTGTAAATTCAATGATTTCGTGTCATCAGCAAGAACGCACAAACGGGAGACGCACGCCGCCGCCGGGGCCACGGGATTGTTCTGTAACGTGAACTGCGTTGCCGACATCCCATCGCGTGTATAACGTGATCTGCGTTGCCGACATCGTGTCACGTCGGCGTCGTGTAACGACTTAGTAAAGACATAGACTTTACATCTCTTTGAGAGATGTAAAGTCAATGGTAAAGACCAACGGCTACTTACCGACTACTATAGGCTTATCGTTAAGATTACAAAATGTTACGCACGTTTCAACGTTTTTCGTTTTTAACAATTACATTTGTTTTTGTATAAGTCTATCTTTCATTATTAACTAAAACGATTAAAAGGTTCAATCACCTATGCAGTAAAAGAAAAGCCTAAATACTAAAATTGAATACCGGACTAGCAATTGACTCATTGGTGTAATCATTTATACTATTTAATGGCTATAAAATTAATTTTGAGATGAGAGAAAGTTAGTTAAAGACGACGATCTTGCGGCGTTAAAAGTGCCGTTCTGTGTTACCGACCTTTCAAGGAACTTGGTTAAACTGCCGCGGGGAGCGGTATCAACTAAGCTTGTCAGAAACTGCATTGTTTTTGTAATAGTAAACAAAGTAATAGTTATTAATGACAAAAAACTATCTTTAGAGTAATTATTATCTTGTTCTACACGAGAAAGAATGGGAAATCTTAACCCAGAAACAAAAGGTATAATAGGCTACCGGTAATAAAATATTTTAAATAACCCTTTCAGACGCGAATAGTCTTCATCACTCTACTGATGATTAAAGGTTATGTTACAAAACTAACATGATTTTGCTAATTTTATGACCGGGACTCAGCATTGGCTGCGTAATTCAACCAGAATGTGAATAAAAATAATTTTATAGTATAAGGTGTTCGAAGGAATGGGAGGAACAATGGTACACTGTATTTTCACTCACACTTTTACAATATAAGTTGTTATTAAGGATGTCATTTGGAAATGGTTAAAAAGCGTGAAAAATAAGATGGATCTCGTTTACAAACCTCGTGGACCTGTTGACTTATCCTACTTAACCAAAACACAGACTGTGTTTAAAATCACCAAACGATCTGAAATACGTTATGTTATTTTAGAAAGCATGTATCACTGTATACTTAAAATAAACTTTGCACACACTTTAACGCTAATTGACACTCAAAGTTGTATCAGGTAGTAAATATCACTTGTTAAGATAACAAAAACTTTTGCCAGTTTTAATGAACGAATCTCATACGGTGAGCAAAGTTTTGACAGTTGAAAATTACCAAACAGAAGAGGTTACTTTTATGTAAAAACAATAACACCAATCATATGGTTGATTGATTCCTTTAGATTTTTAAGAACAGTATTTTTTCCATTAGCCTCCGTCCAGGAATTTTGAGATACAAAATACCAATCGACCTAATAAATCCTGACCAAGTTGAATTTCGTACACATGTTGAGCAAACCTCTCTAACTAAAATCCCAAAACTCTCCGGATACCCCTGCTCCAACCATCATTTGAAAAAAACACATTTCCGGTCCGTGTTTTTTTTTTAACATTCGTTCAATCAACACAAAAACCACGAGATACGAAAAAATGTAAAAATGGCGTTTTCGAAGCGGATAAAATTCCAGTAAAATGAGTATATTATACACTTACAAAAAAAAAAAAAAAAAAAAACAGCTAATATTCAGTGGCGGATATAGGGGGAGGGGGCAGCGGGGGCACCTGCCTCGGGCGCCAATTTTTTGTTTCGCAGCCGGCAAATCCCTCAGTAGCATCACTGCCGGAAAATCTCTGCCTCAAGCAGAATAAAATGAAGAAAGCATCTCGGTAATCACAAGTTTAAAATAAATTTAGAGCGTGACGTGTCACGATCACAAAAGTTCCGGCAAAAAACTGATCAACATATTTTATTCATATCATTAACAATTATTTGTTTACGAATAACCAGGAAAATGGAAAGGTTTTAATGGACAAAGAAAGATCATATACATGTGCACGTACGTATGTATGTGTATATGTATGTATGTATGTATGTATGTATGTATGTATGTATGTATATGTATATATGGGTAAAAATTGTGAAAATAACTGTGATTCTGCTTTACCGACTTGCACAGGCAATTCATTTAACTGCTGCTGGGAGCGGTAGCAACCACAACAGCTCATTGTTATTGCTGAAAAATATAGTAAGTAGTATGTGTGGTTAGCGTAAAAATCTAGCACTTTTTGATACAGCTAAGATACTTGGTGAGTGTCCTTGAATTTGCGAAGAACATTCCCATATCAACCCATTAAAATGGCCGACATTAAATTCATCCATTGCTCTGTAACTCCTGCAGTAGCATTCCGAGCTTGAAAACTTTTTATTTGCAATTTATTCACAAAATAAAACTTTTTTTATTTAAACTTTTATTCTAAAGTTAATGGTTTTCATTAAATATTAGAAAAAACTAAATTTCCAATTTAATTAAATGGTAAATTGAACTTATTTTGCTTCTTTTTGCAAAAAGAAGTTAATGTCAAACGTTAAATGTAATTGACGGAAGGAAGTCTAAATAATTCATCAATAAAATGAGTTTTTAGGGGCTTAATGAGGCTGTAGCTAGATGTAATGTGTTCTCTAAATTGAAAACTTGCACACAGTGACATTTTATTCCGATTGGTCAACTATTTCCAAAATAATCGCCTCAAAAAGGTGTACGCACAAGCGTTTTTCCGAGTTTGGCTAGTTTTGGCGCTAATTCATGGAGGTTAAAACTAAATAAAATTAAAGAAAAGTAATTATCAAACCGAGAAAAGTCGGTCATAATAGTATAATTCTATGTTTCCACCCATTCTGAAGGGCCAGTGGAGTTTTTGGACGCCCCATGTTATGAGGGGACTCCAGTCACGAAAAATATCGCGTTTATACCTACTCCTCCCATAAGGCCAATGTTGAATTTCAAACCTCAATCTCTCAACCAAAATCGTTAATTTTTAGCTAATTTGAAAGAACAAAAAATTATATAGCGATTTCAATGAGCAGAATTTCGATATCACACTTCAAATAATTGTTAAAAAATTCCAAAAATGTAATTTTTTGCGATTATTTTACAACCAAACAAAAAACTATATTAAAATTCTGCACACTAGAATCACTAGATAATTTTTTGTTCTTCAAATGAGCTATAAATAAACGATTTTGGTTGAGCGGTTGACGCTGTAACGAATTTAAAAGTTAACATTGGTCTTATGGGAGGAGCAGTTATTCGCGCGGGACTGGAGCCCCCTCTTAAGAGGAGGTTGGAGTTGGCGGCCATATTGGATTTATACTCCATAAGAACCAATGTTAATTGGTATGCGGGATTTCTCGTTTATTTTTGGGCGGAAACCAAAGTTTATATGTCAAATTAAAGCTCTTTTTAAACTCTACCGGACGTAGGAATTACATTTTCACATAAACTAGCCATTTTTTGTAAAATTGAAAAAAATAACTTTTGATTGCGATTTTTTACGTCATTTATCAAATTTATCGAAAATCGGCTTCCTACGTCCGGTAGATAATTTAATTAATATTTTTAATATTCGGCTTTCGAAATTATCTAATTAATAACAACGACAAATTCTCGCAAACCAAAAAGCATGTCAAGCGAAAATTCAAGGTAAATTGAGCTTCTGTTCTCGCTGATTTGAAGGAATTGCTAGCGATCAGCTGACTTGTGATGAAAATTAGCCATTCAACACACGGCAAACGGCACTATTTCGTGCATTATATACGGCGGAGCAATCTAGTTTCAAACTTCGCCGCATCATTCTATTAGCAGCACCCGTCTATCCAACCTCCTCTTAAGCAAAGGGTAAAAAAGCGTGCCCCCTTTTGAAGAGGGTGGTGACTTGTGGCGATCATCGTGATGCGACAGTGCAAGGTGGCTTTCTGTCGTCGACGATTTAGCAAGCAGCGCTGGCAAATCGCCATCCCATCACCACCCGTTTGCCGCTGTCTTCATGTTCTTACAAATCTGGAATGTGAATCCACCCAGTTGGATTCCTCTTGTTGTAATCTACTCAGTGTTTCTGAAACGCTGACCGTCATAATGTTATTAATATAGTGTAATTCATCGTCTTTTTCTCTAAGCTAGTCAACTAAAAATATTCTCTTGTCAAAAAGTCCTCAAATGTTAAAGGATATTATAAACAGTCGGTAGCGGTTCAAAAATTATTTCTGCTAATACTTAAAACAATTCTTCAATTACGGTAGGCCTACCCCAGATTTATTAGTTAAATTAAATTTTCTCTTACGTAAGATATCCAAACTGCGAAAAGGAAATGCAAGATTAGAAGAAAAGTAAATTAAATAAATATCGTAATACGGTTCTTCGAGGAGTGGAGTGGCTATATTTTGTGTACGCTAAAGACAAACCGCCACCTCGGGGTCGAAAGGTGCCGATTTGACGGGGTGGCACCTTGACGAGAACCTTGAACCGTATTCTGAAATATAACCTACGGAGTCGTGAGTAAAATATTTCATTATGCGTGCGTCTGTGCATAAATCTATACTGTATCACAATTAAATCATGCACACTTAAACTTGATTTCCAAAAAATTAACATTAAAGCTGAATGCACTGGTAGACGCATCAGGAAATAAAAATCTGTATTAAATAAAAGTCAAGGTAAGCCGCATCTATCATGTCATGCGATCTCTGTGTTTTGTTCTAAAAACCAAACCAGTACATTTAATATTGAAAATAATGACGAGTACCTGGTGGACCGAGCCATGGTGCACCGAGCCTGGTGGTTCCTCGGTATTTTTTCATGTTTATCAGTTCATCTAATTACTATCAAATTTTTCAGCGTCATAAAATTAAAAATCTTTTTATTACTCTATGCAATCTTTATCCCACACGCTGTATTCTCCCTAGATGGCTGCAGTTTACAAACAGCTGTCACGATAACATTACTTGTTTACACTTTCCTTGTTTATTTCGTTGCTATCATGGCAACTCATAAGGCCAATGTTAAAATTTTACAGTTTTAAAATTAATTTTATTACTTTATTAGATTTTCTCTGGCCAAGTAATCTCCATAGAACACGTTTTTGAGTCATAAATGAAATGAAATGAAATGAAATGAAATGAAATGAAATGAAATGAAATGAAATTCGTTTATTCCTTTTAACAACATTACAATATACTGTTCACATAACATAAATTATCAGTAGGAATTAGTTCCCCATATGGGTCAAAGCCTGTGGGTGGGGAACGAGTCAAAAATCAACCACTTTAGAGGAATTATTATTAGTAAAAAAAGTGAAGAATATTAAGTTTTAATTAAATAACATAAAAGTACAAATATAAATTTAAACAAAAACAAAATATGTACGCAAATACAACTGGGACAATAGTTTACATTTAGGACGGAAGTTCTGGAGTACAACAGTAATATAAAAGTAAAAACGCCATTGCAAAAACCGAGAATCTCGGTCCAGTTTGGAAACGCTCACACAGGTAACTCCTAAACCAATCAAGAGCAACTCCCCGTACTCCACTTACACTTGAAATACTTATTTCAAAGCTTTGAAGGAAATCCTTTGAGCCGTTTTTGGATAATTGTGCAGACAAACAACAAAGCAAGCACGCATGATAACAATGCTCATGTAAGAGTATAGGATTAAAATCCTCAAACAATTAGAGGTTCCAGTTACATAGGGAAATATTTAGGGCATTGCAATATAGTAAACTTCGCACCTTGGGCCAAAAATAAGGTTTTGTGGGCTCAAGATCTTTTTTCACTTTTTTTTTAAATTTCGAAGCCGATGCACAATGGAATACGACAAGTTCGAACAAGAAAAAATGTCGCGTTAGTGATATAACTTTAAGGTTGTGCGGTTGCTTGCTATGAAACAATATTAAACGGTTGCTATAAGTAAGGACTACATAAAATTCGGTTGGTAACTAGTCCGGTTGTTAATCCCTACTGAATACAGTACTTCTAGTTTATAATAAGATGTTAATGTTGTTTCAAGCAAATAGACAAATTATAGCTTCTTCCTACTTCCATATATATGACGGTTGTAAAACCGATGATTGCCTCGTAGTGTGGTGAACAATTTGTTCTTTGTTTACGTGAGTAATAACTTTTAATTGACAAGGGACAAACTTGAAATGTTTTCATGGGTTTTATAGGGTGATCAGATGATAACCTTTTAAGTGTCTGGAGCACAATCTTATTTTGTCTTGGAGAAATCATAGCTTATGCATATGATCCATATGTATATATGCATAAGCTAATAAATCTTTAACATATGGCACCGATTTATAACCGACAGGTGTTACGTGCGTGTTAGTGTTTGGTGTCGATATCCGATAAATCGGAAATATCGATATTTTGGTTCCGATATATCGTTCTTTTTATATCGATATTAGACTTCCGATATTATCTGATTATCGATATTTTTCTTCGATATTATCGTTAGTATCGATATTAGCAAATTTTTAAGAATAATACATAAATAAAATACGGTTTAACGTTTTCTGCACTTTTTCATTTGTTAATTAAATATTATTTGATAAGGAAACAATAAAGTTATCAATTTGGAAATAACTTGTTAGCTACAAGAAATGGTTTTTAGTTAATTTTTTTCCGTTATACTGCTTCAAAAACAGATGTTTTTAATGCATGTTTTCCGGACCTAAATACACTCTTTTTATTCCTAGGAATTAAAAGCTGATGTACTCGATACCAGCTGACTCTTTATAGTCCTAGGACTATAAAAGTCAAAAAGTGCCGAGTACGTCGTAATAATCGAACAATACTCATTCGATTACAAATAATCGAAACATTCATTGTTGTCAGTTTAATCAATTTGTGAAACTCGCTCATTTCACCAATCGATTATTATATGCGTTCGATACGTCGATAGTTGTTTATTGTTGTCAGTCTACCCTAACACAAATGAAACAGATAATCAGCTGATTGCTTCAAATAGCAAGAACAAGACGGTGGCTTCTTTTGAAGGCATGTTTAAAGGTAAACAAGCTGTAACATTTTGGTTTTCTTAAATAGTTTACGTATTGTATTGAGCAATATAACGAAAAATATAGTTCATCACACGGACCTAAAGCTGCTTTTCGTTACTCGGTCATTTTTCAACCTCGGCTTACAGCCTCGGTTGTAAAACTTGACCTTGTGCGAAAAGCGTCACTTTAGGTCCTTGTAATGAAATATACTATTACAGTTAAATTGATCTAAAATTACTTCAAAGTGTAAATTTTAAACAATTTTACGTCAAAAGGACGTCACAGTTGTGCTGCTAACTGTTGTGATACATACCGTATGCATTCGATTAATTTTTAACAGAAATATTTTGATATATCGATATTTTTCTGATATATCGATATTTTTGATCCGATATTACCGTCGATACAAATATCGATATTTTTTTCGATAGCCAAACACTAGTGCGTGTGTGCGAATGGCACCGTCATTGGAACACCAATCGGCCGGTGCGTTACCACAACACCTGTACAGCCCGCAGTCCCGCTATTCTCTTCGCCATTCCCCGTTCCCGCCCATTTTTCCCGCGCGCTCTACCGGAACCAAGATATTCAGTGTATAGGACCGGACCGTCGGTATGAGAACTGCCTTCACGCCTCCGTTCCTGGTCGCCAGACATTCGCTTTGTCGGCCCCAAACGATTTTACCCGAACCGAAACATTTGTCGCATTATAGCGGTTTGTGTGTTTGGTTTTGACTTCGCTTGTTGATCCGGCCGATTGTTAAGGTCGTGTCTAATTCGGATGTTGACTTTATGTGAATGTAAACAGTACTGCAAAGGTCCTGGGAAATATTTCTGTGCTTATTCTAGGACACCCCCTTCGATTCTCCGTTACTTTTCTGTATCCTTAACATTTGGGGGGGGATGTTATGTAGTTGTTTTTTTCGGGGAGCTTTTAGATTCCCTCTGATTTCATCACACGTCGCATTATTTTAAGCTCTCGTAATTTCACGATGCCCAGTTTAAGTAATATAAGTCGCTGAATCGTGGCTAGAGCTATATTAGTTTTTCATATTATAGGATTAATTATAGATTTGATAGGTATTAGGTAAACAGTGGAAATAATATATTTTAAAATTTTAAAGTATCCATAAGTCATGTAGAGTAAATACACAAAGCTTACGTTCCCAATACAAAATTAAAAGAGTCCATTGTAAACAAAATATTTAAGAATCCAGTTTATGATTTTTTCCTAAATTTGTTAACATTACATTAGATACATTAGATGATATTGGCGCGATCGTGTAGTCTTGTTACTGACTAACCGGCATTATTAATATAACACTTTACCAACTCTTCTCTCAGTTTTTCCAATTCGTTAAAACAATATAAGCTCCTTTTTAGAAAGTTATTGTAGCTGTGCAGAATACTATTATAATTTAGGTCTACATTATAGTTTTTTTATTTAGTAACAATGAAATTTAGTTAAAGAGAACATTTCCCGTTGCAACCTTTGTTAGGCCATAGAAGCTGTAATGTTTCCCGTTTCAACCGCCAAGGAGGCAAGTAGGCAACATGAGTGCTGCTGCAGTTTTGCATAACCGGCCCGTGCAGGCGCACACTGACTGGAACAAGTAAAATCCACGCAAGAAGCAGCAGAGTTTGACGACTGAGATAAAGTTCGTTGCGTTCAAATTTGCCAAGACTTAAAAAAGACAACTTAAATATAATTTTATATATAAACTTAAACAGTTAATAATATTGTTAACTTTCACTTACTCTATGGCCTAACGTTAAATGCACATATTTTGGTTTGATGAGTGCAGCAGGCTATCTTCCCGACGAATAAAAAATAGAACAATAATGTTAAACAAAAACAAAATACAACCTACAGTTCGCGCATTAGCTATGACAAAGTCAGCTGGTTGCAAGGCGCGGTTTCTTTGAAAATTATAAAGTAAAATGACTATCAATCCTATCTTCTGGGGAATAAATCAAAAGACGGTGAAATTAATTTTAAAATTTCCTTATAATTTAGACTGGAATTTAGGCCTATTAGGCCTACTCTAGTTGTGGTACTAGAGGTAGTGGTATTTAAAAATATGAAATGAAATATTTTTGTTTGGATTACATTGTCAATGGAAACCACTCCCTAACGCAGCTTTCTTATTATTAATTATATTTTAAGTTAAAGTGATAGTATTGTGTAAATGATGATAGTAGTAAACTAAAGAAAACATGATCCATTTTAACAGTTTCAAATTTATTAAGCTAAAAAATCCTATACCAACATTGTGCAGAGAGAAAATTTATATATTGAACCCCTTTCAAGTATCTCACCAATCGGTGCGTAACAAAGAAAAATTGTATGTCAGTATGAACAGAGCTTAGCCCTGACTATGACTCTTTATAAACTAAATATAAAACACCCTAAAACCAAGGATTAATTAAATCAGGTTAGACTAGAATACTGTGCTACTAACTAATGTCAGTGTGTGAACAGATTTTATCTGATAAATCTTTTTTTAGCGTTATCCTTTTCTTAATACATTAAATTTTGGTGCAAATTTTACGTGAACTTTTCACACGATCTTCATCTCGAATGCATCTTCAGGATATATCAGGACGATTAAAAAATTAAACAACACAGTTCAACTATAAAATATGTTCAAAAGTAGAAAAAAAACAATCCTAAAAACGAATTCGACTGGAGAGAAGACGGGCGAACGGGACGCGACTGATGCGGCAGTGTTTCAAAACAATGCGGCGTTCCGCCCGCCACCTTGCGGCACGTTGTTGACATTAGAGCATTGTTGCGAGGCGCGACCGCCGATTGGCCGCCGGCTGTCACGTGACCGCGCGCGGCTCGCTCGCCGCTCAGCCTCTCAGTGTGAAGCCACCGCTGCCAGAGTGCGCTAGTGTCGCTGTGTCGCCACTCCCGCTGTGTCGCGCTCCCGTGATCTCGGTGTGTGTTGTGTTGCTGTTCATTGTTTTGGATTTATTTACAATTTTCATAAGGTAAGTTAATTAGTTTCATTTTTTTATTTGGTGGTTTACTCATCATTTTATGTTAAGATTTTTAGTTTTTGTTTAATTTTAGTATGTGTTTTCGTACTATAGTAATTCATTTAATTAAATTTATTATTATATATTTATTAACTCCATGATTATGGTTTTAAAATTAGTCTAGTCTTGTAGAAACAAAATTTACGATGTATAAACAAAGAAAGGAACAGGAAAGGATATATTATTTAAAAATCCAAAAATATTTTTCTTAAAAATCGGTAAAAATAATTGTTAATTGTGAACTATACTTAAGTTTCAGTTCATACAAAATTCTATTTGTACTGATAGTTACAAATCCTTTGCCTGCAACGAAGTAAGAATCATACTTGTGAAACAAATTACAAAAAGCTAATTTGGTCATAGTTTATTAGGATTACAATTAAAATATGGTGTTACCTAAGGTATTACGTAAATATATTATATTAGGGTTGCAACAATTCTTCTATATAATTTCAGTAATTAATTATATTTAAATAAAACCATTTAAAAACGTGAAAAATTCTTTTCTATTATTGGGTTAAAGTAAATGGTCTCCATATTATAAATCTTATTGGAATTGATAAAATATACGTAGTTGGTTGCAAAATAATATATTGTTATGTGTTTATATAACAATATAAACCTGTAAATTGACAAAGCAGGTTTGTAATAGAGTATATTCAATTTAATACATAAACCATCATTCAGATTGAAGAACGTAAAATGTTTTATATGATATCTATCACAAGGTTGGATCACAAAGAAATCATAACGTTTTTAAGTAGGTACCCCCTAGAACCGTTCCTCAGTATAATTTTGTTTGGATCCAGTACGGTAAATCGCCATTGAGAAACACTTAAGAAGTAAATCCATCTACATCAGATCCCTCGACTCACTCTCTTTCTTTCAAAAATAATTTACTAAGAAAATAATTTACAGTTCTAAATATGGGTGTTTTGTAGGTTTATTATTTAGGGACAAACACATTAATCTAGATTTTCCACGTACATTTATTATTTTTAATTACATATTTAAAATCAAATAATTAAGTAAAGATAAAATTATGTTTGATATTTTGTTGATTTTTATGGTAGTCGTTGGTCATTAAAAGCCGTATAGTATTTTTTGGGTTCGATAGAAGTGAAGACATTTTCAAAACTTCAAGCAATTAAAGCGAATCGTCATCAATTTATTTAATATTTACTTATTTTTTGCAAACAACGCACTCATAAATTTAAATGGAAAATTTGCACTTAATTTTTCTAGGCCTACGCAGTTTTCAAAATTGGGCCGATCATATAAAAAAGCGAAGTTCATACCGTAACTTAAATAAGAGGGTAAATTGGAATGTATTTAGAGTTGATAAAATTAGTTCGATTAAAGTTATAGACTTGACCTTTGATTCAAGGTTTTCAAATTAAATACGAGCTTCAAAACTCGTAATAATTGGATTAGACCTCACTGTAGTCCAAAATGAATCCTGACGGTGTGTTATTTATTCGAAAAAGATGAGAGACTTTTATAAGCATCCCTGCATTAAATATTTAACCTCCGATTTCATAGGCTGTTAAACCAGTTTTTACCGTTAGAAACAGTTTCCACATTTAATAACAAAAGGATTCGGGCCCACCCATTTAACAAGAAGCCGAGAAGGGATAGAAAAAATATGAAGAACCCCTCATTACGGGCCATTAGATTGCGTGCTCAAAACCTCCCCAAAACACGGCCTGTGGTTTCGAGGTGTAATAAATAAAAAGGAGCCGCATTGCGTGTTGGGATTTTGATTTACTTTCAATGTCCGTGAAACAGGCTCAGCAGAAGCGGCCGGAATACGTAAAATAACCCGTATAATTATGACTTTAAACGTAAAACTGCGATTTCTTAATTCAATCAAACTCTTTCCGTGTGAAACCTTTAGGTCTGTTATTATTTTACCGCGGTGATAAACTGTTATTAAGCCATCCGCATTATTTCGGAGGGGTACAGAATAATAGTTTGAATTAACACTTTGAAACATTGAGGTTATGATTAGGGCAATAGAGTAATTTCTGTGTGAGTGTTATTTGAATCGCGATTGGGGATTAAGCGTGAAATAGTCTGAAGCGGTAAAGTTAATTTACGTGGGATTGGTGCTTTAGACTTTGTGCCATATGGTGTAACACATGTTTATTGAGTGGCCATGTTAATGTTTATTGAGTGGTTATGTTCTGACTTCAATCAATAAGCTCGTAGGTTCATTAATATATATGTTAATGTTATTAGCCTATGAAAATATATGCCCTGTAAGGCCACAACTTTATTATGATTGCGTTCTTTTTTTTAATTGTGTTGAACATCGCATAGATAAGTACGCCATCCAGGTTGTTTTTATAATTTTCGGAGTTTTATTGTTCTGAAAATCGTATAGATTTAAAAAATAAAAATTACATTACCATCGACATTGAGGATATTACTGCATTTGAGTGTTACTACACTGTGTAAACCTCTGTAAATAATTTAATTGTCTCTAAGGTTTTCTAAGTGTGCTTTAAACTGCTCAGGAAAACGCGTGCAGTGAAAGCCCATAAATAATAATGTTCTGGGGGTAACGTAGGCTATATTATCCCTCCTACGGCATAAGAATTATGCGTGTTATCTACGAGTGTTAAAGAACTTAATATCTTTTCATATAGAGTTGGAATTTCTAAAAGTAAAATGGAATTCATATTTACAGTATTTTAAAAAGGACTCTACTACGTGAATAATTTATTTTAATTTGATTTGATAAAACTCAAGTTATTTTCCAACCTGTTTACTAAAAACACTATTGATTTTGAATACTAAAGGGACTTTCCATTGCCACTGTAAAAAGTGTACCAACTTTTGTTGAGTCAGTCAGGATTTGAAAAAGTACGTAAGTTACAGTAGTATTCTCCAACAGAGTACACTGCTGAGTGCTGACAGCTAATAATTACACTTTCAGGAGAAGGGATTTCTAAAATTTAGGTTCTCTAGGATCGTTAAGTAACATACCATAACGTAATATAATTTATAATGTACTTTATGTTACATATAGTAACATAAAGTTCATAGTATTACTTTTTTGCATATACAGTACTGATATTTTTTGCATATACTATTTTAAAACTCAAAATAATAGCTAAAATAAACAATTTGCAACAGCCCAATTGGTGATCTCATCAAACTACTTCCAATACAAATCCTGGCTAACACAAAAATAGGTACACAAAAAATAGGTAAGGATGTAAGTCTCCTTCTATATTTATTTGAAGTCAATGCTAATATAATTATTTATCATATATATATATATAATAAAAATAGCTTGTAAACAATTGTACATAGCAGCCTCCGTGGCGCAATCGGCTAGCGCGTTCGGCTGTTAACCGAAAGGTTGGTGGTTCGAGCCCACCCGGGGGCGAAAACTTTTAATTAGCTCCTTTTCGGCCCGGGCTTATTTCCACTTTATCAAGGTGTAGATCTCTCAATACGTAACAGTCTTATATAAGTCATAATTTTCTGATATTTATTTTTATGTTTTATCTTAACAGTGCACATTTAATAAATGCTTAGTTGCCATAAAACATTTCCTCTTCTAAATTACATAAAATGCGATCTTTACGAGCTTGACTTACAATCTAATTGTTTCGCCGGTTTATCATAAAAAAATATTCCAAATAATGTTATTTAACGTAAGCTTAATTTTGCATCATTCAGGTTTTATGGATATTATTAATACGTCTATTGGATGAATATATAAAACTATTTGGCCTGACAAATAAATATATTAAAGTCATTACTCCAAATTATTGTATAATATTATCTCTTGTGTATATATATAGAAAACCAGTTTAGCTTTTTTTTTATTCATCCCCTCAATAATTGAAGGTAATTATTATTAACTATCAATAATAATAATAGTAATTATTATTATTAACTAATAATTACAATTATTAATTAATATAAATTAATTAACATCAATTAATTTATAATTAATTATGAAGATTGTTATGTGAGAAAACTATTATTCATGACTTTATCTTATTTGGTCAGTAAAAACGTTTGGCTAGTATGTTTTTTAAGTAAATATCTTACATCCAATATTTACAAAAGGAAATAATTGTAAAGGTTTTAGTTTTATTTGAAATAAAAAGTTGTTAAACTTAACATCCCAGCCTGAACAGTTATTTAACGGAAGTCACTGTGTGCGTATTAAGTTTAAGAAAATTCATTGCATTACTGTAAGTTTGTTCGGATGAATGATATTGTCTTTGTGCCTCGTGCTGCTGTAAGTATTCACCTACATTTCCGGTCTGAGCGGCGACGGGACAGCGTTGCGTGCGGGGGTAACATCCCTGCGTGCTGCGTACCCCTCCCCCCTCCCCCCTCCCCCCTCCCCCCACCCGCCCCTCGCAACACACTTTAACGTCTCGGCGTACACGTTACACGATTTGTTGTTGGCAGGGAACCACAAAATTGCTCGACACGAATATTACTAATCGGTTGTGCACGTGAAATTAAATTTCTAATTTGCGTTTTGTTTCTGTATAAAATACCTCAATTACGAAAAATATTGAATATTGTTATTACTTATTGAAGTTATAGGCTAGTTGTTAATTTTATGAAGTACTAGAAGATACCCGTGGCTCCCGCCACGATCAAAATGATTCAATAGATTTAATACAATTACGCTTAGGTCCTACTCCAGGTAATGGGTTTCCTCAGTCCCAAACATCAGGTAAATTGAATCCGTAGTTTAGGCGTTATGGAACAACAAACAAACTAACAAAGAAACTCACAAAGGTTTATATTTATCATATTGTAGTAGGATACACTACGTAAAATTATAGCTCTAAGAAGACTTCCTCTGTCAAGTCTTTTTTTAAACCAATGATACTGTACAAAGGCATCGAGATAGCATTATTATACGTTGGGTTGACTTGTACGACGTCATAACGTTAAATATAAAAAATCTTAAATGTTAGTTATCTCAACTATTACGATATTGTTAGAATATTAGATTACAATGTTATCTAATACGTTATATAATATTGTTTTTGTGTTTAGGGTGCTTCCAGACTCTCTGGAGACCCCTTGTGCATTTTTGCCATCAAGATAAAAATATTATTTTACTTTATAACCATGGGTCTTGATGCCTTGTTTTCTGTCAGTTTCAGTTGCGTTTTACTAATACTTCAGTTACTTTTGTTCAATTCAAGGTAGGCGCCTTAAAATTTATTATGTATCTTGGTACAGGAAAGAATAAATTCTACCAAATCACCAACACGAAAAAATGGAGGATCGAAAGACAAATGAAACAATTTCTCCATCGATGGAATCATCTAATAAATATCCAAGTTATTAAGAGCGACATAATGTTTTTACAAATTTCACTTATAAATGGCATTATTACAATTCAGTTCCGTCTTTTCAATTTTCATATTTACATTTTGTTGTGAACACCCCGTGAAGTTTGATATGGAGTTTATCACTACATCATGCGATGCGCTTCACTTCATCCGATCATATCGCGATGTCTTTGTGATACTTGGGTTGTAACTTTACGATATCGAATTGCTACTCTTCAGTTAAACTCATTATGTTAATATTATTGAAAGGGAATCAAAAACCACAACTCAGACTACTCCCAAATGTCCTTCATCCTTGTAAAAAATAGCAAAGAAACTCTATAATTTTTGTTTTCCTTGAGTTCATTGACGATTTATCAACTCATATCTTTTTCATTATATAATACCAAAACATGTGCAAGTTTAGAATAGTGTACGGATTTAGAATGCTTTGAAACCTATATATATAAAGGAGAAGGGGTTTTCTTTCGGACAGCAAATCTCCAAAACTGTAAGACCTAAAGAGTTGAAATTTGGCCCATGTGCTCCCCTTGGGCCTTAGATGCACACTAAGAAACGGTTTTACAAAATTCCCAAAAGTTTTCGACCTATGGTACTTCAAAGTTTTAATGTTAAATTATAGGGAAGGATATAAGGTTGTCATGGCAACCTTAAAATGTATGACGAATTAAATCTTAAAAAAGACAAAGGAAGTTTTTATGTTTTTCCACGGGTGAAACCGTGTTGATCAGCTAGTACTTTATACCAGCCACGAAGCAACCATAGTAAACAAAGCAATTAATTAAGCAACCCAGCCATTACACCAATCACAATCACCCTTCCAGCTGGACCCAGTCTCCCAACTTCACGGACCCCAGTCTCCCAACTTCACGGACCCCTGTCTCCCAACTTCACGGATCTCCACTCTACACCACGGACATTGGACATTCCTTTCGCAGATATCCTTGACCGCTTTCACTTTCACATGCAGTCCGCCCACAATTCGACCGCGGAAGAGACCAAAAGACTTTCGGCGAATCGGCAATAATTGAATCCATTGTGGAAATCAGCATTGCTCTGGGTGGCGGCGAATGAAAGCGACAAAATGTTATGAAGAGAGTTCAATGCCGTTCGTAGTCGGTATTGTTGTTATTGTTATTCAACTGTCCTGCCTGTTTTTACTTCCAGGGTGATTTCCGCCTGGGGCGCTACAATAAGTGTTATGTAACGAATTTTTGATGAGGGATGAGTTTTATCAGTAGGGCCTAAGGCGTAGAAAATATTATTGTGTATTTCAGTCATGGTCTGTACTTTAATGTGCCACAGTAAAGCGTAAATTTATCTGAAACCGGATCAAGAACGTCGGTCATCCGAAAGGGGCAGCGGCATGCTTATTTTGCAGCTGTTCGTAACGACCTATGTATGTACTAGGCCCACAAACCTTAGGACCGCGCACTGATGGGGCGCACACGGTCGAAAATAAGGTATTTGGAGTGAATTTGAGGGGATATAGGTAAGGTGACCAGATTTTGGAACAGCCAAAACGGGACGCCGACTTCCGAGGGGTGTGGGGAGAATGGAATACCCCTCACAAATAGGGGGTCCGGGGGTTCTCCCCCGGAAAATCTTGAAAAATTAGGAGCATTTTGGTGCGTTTTTAGACTCTTTCAAATTGAAAATATGTGCTAGACTCTAGTTCATCTTTACCATTAATTTTAAGTTACTAGAAAACTGCAAAAGAAACGGAAAAATTTAAGAGTTTTTTACATTAAAACTTATTTTCTTACACCCTCACAAAGAGAGGGGGTCCGGGGATCCTCCCTCGAAAATTTTGAAAAATTAGGAGGATTTTGGTGGGGTTTTAGACACTTTCAGATTGAAAATATATGCAATACTCTAGTTCATCTTTACAATTAATTTTTAGTTACCAGGAACTACTAAAGCACCCAATAAAATTATTTAAGAGTTTTTTACATTAAAACTATTTCCATACCACCAAGAGGAGGGGGTCCAGGGGTCCTCTTTCGGAAAGTTTTGAAACATTTGGAGCATTTTGGTGGGTTTTTAGACACTTTCAGATTGAAAATATGTGTTATACTCTAGTTCATATTAACCATTAATTTTAAGTTACTAAAAAAGACAAAAGAACCGGAAAAATTTAAGAGTTTTTTACAGTAAAACGGTTTTTTAAAGTATTCTTCATCCCAAAAACGTCAAAACGGGACAAACGAGCGTCCCGAGAGAGTTCGCCGGGACAACGGGACACGTCGCTAAAAAACGGGACTGTCCCGTTCAAAACGGAACGTTTGGTCACCTTAGATATAGGATACCCTTTTCATACCCTTATGAAAAGTTTTGACCTTTTTAGCTCAATTACGCATCCTAATTATGATGATCAGGTCGCAGAGAAAACAGGGCTTAGGGATGCGACACTCAGAAATCCGACACTGCCAATTCGAGACTGTTTAAAAAGTTCCCTGTATTTCGAAAGGTTCTATCGCAATGATGATAAATTTTAAAGTACACAACTCAGTTTAAGATTATGACACAACTTAAAAATGTATATCCTCCTTAAACTATGCCACAACTTGCATTTTAGTTTGGTTGATAATATTAAACAATGACCTAGGTAATTATTTTTAAATTATTGGTCGATGGAGAAATTATAGGCTCGCATAGAGTTACCAGGTCATGAGAAAAATTTATCATACAACTACACACAATTCTCAAATGTGTTCTAACGGTGTCACCCTCCTACTCCAACACCTTTTGACCAAGCTCTGGTCACGTTTACTGCTTCTACCAGTCCGATAACTGAATGACTCGGCACTTCCATAAATACATCGCAGTCAACCAACATACGGACTTCCGGAGGGATTACCATATGATTAGACCTTTCTTCAGAAGCAGCCATGGCTAAGAAACTGTAGTTTTTATTCACCTGTTTAATACATCAGTTGTTTTGTAAATCAGATGTTTAAATATACCGTCTCTCTTCAACCCACTTTTAAGTCGTGCACTGTAATTAATGGTACTTATGATAATTGTGGTACGGATGTAGAGAGAAGAGAAGTAAAAGAAAAATGATAGGTAGGTTTTAGATTGAAATATTACTACAGACTATATCTACTCAACGGGTAATCTTTATACGCTGCTCTAATTTGAATAATCTCAACCTTTTTATGATGCTTCGTAGTTGTTTTTTGTCACGAGGCAGCTGCTGTATTTCTCGACTTACATTAGGTTAATCATTGAACCACGTCTGTTGGTCACAGTAACAAACGAGTGTTGAAATTGGTTAATTCTTTTGCAAGTAAAACATTGTATTTTGGGAGGTTATTTTCTGGTTGAACACGTTTTTATGATAACTATAAACTGATTTTATTCTGTTAAAGCATTAATTTTATGTATTACTACATTGCTTCACGAAAAAGCTTAATTAAAACATTTTACTTCTAGAAAGGTCTAGATGAAAAAACTTTAAGTAATACGAACTTACACTTTTTCATTTAAAGGTTTAAGTCTTTTGACAGTTCGATGTAAGGCAAGCTCAACCCCCTTTCATCCTCTAATCGATGTCACCTTAAGAACGTTGAAATAAAAATTCCCACGTTTGGTTAACTAAAAAAATTTAAAATTTCGTTTCATGCGAAGGCAAAGAAACCTCATACCTCAGAGCTCCTTCTCGGCCGGAGATTAATTCGGTATAATTTGAAAGACAGGTCGAACAGGTTGAAACCAGTCAGTTGATGGTTTGGAGGTCGACACCTCTCAGCTGACCGGGCAACAGCTGATCCATCCGAACATGGAGGAATATCACACTTCATTCCACAGAGGTTGTAGTGTTTTGACCATTGACTTTAAATCAGGAGGAGACTAACCATCCTTATGGGCAAGCTGTGCCTTTTTTTTGTGTGAGCCAGGATTTAAAGTGGACGTAGTTCGACTAAATCACCGACAGATAGTGCTGATGTAAATGATTTATTTCAGTTTTTAAAACGTAATATTCTAGAAAATAAGAGATCTCAATCTTATGATTGCTTTCTGAACACCGTATTGTCAAAATACTCCCTCCTGATAGCGTAATTAATAGTTGACTGTAGTATACTCAATTGGAGAATGCTGTAACTAAATCCTGTTGGTACACTTTTTATGATGGTTATGTAAAGTCTCCTCCTGATTTCAATGGTCAATGGTTTTGACAGAAGATTAGTGCTTGCAATAAGGTCTAATCCGTAAATTAAAAGAATAAGGCAACTTTTATCATAAGACTATGGGCAAAATATTGGGTTAATGTTGATGATTTAAGTGTTGTTTGAAATCCCTAGCAACATACATGTACATTTGAGCGCCTTTAGTAAGTATACCCAAGTCATGAACCCAGAAACCCTTGAGAACACATCAAAGTACAGTTTTGGCCAATTTCAATAATATTCAAGGACAATTCAAAACAAAGAAACATACGTATAACAGCCACATGTAAATCGAGCAGACAAATAACTGTAAAAATAATACTTCTGAAATAAATATTATCTCGTGGTTTGCTCGTTAGTTTTAATTTAAAGACGCTAATTAATTGGTATTCATTAAGATTGTTGTGTATGGCGTTAATTAACTTACCTGCTTATCGCACATTTGAAACATTTCCTAACATCGCTTTCCTGGAACGTGTGGCTGTTGTTAATCAGCTCAAATAAAATGTTCCAGCTTTGAAAACAAAGTTAAAACGCAAGCAGTTCATTACATATGGCAACGATTTTGTCAATACTTATCACAACTAGACTAACTTTATAGTAACTTTAAAGATCAAAACTAAGGCAATTAACTTTCCTTACAGACTAGTTGTAATATTAAACTCATAAAACTGACTGAGTACTGGAGATTTGATTAGGGCCTTGCACATGCTTTTATTAAATAACTTATTTTCCACCGATCCAACTCAACAATTGATTCAATCTTTCTATTAAACACCTTCCGACACACTCGCCCGTGTCCAAACACGAGCAATCGATTCCATACGTTACAATCAATCAGAGGCGCGAAATCAGCTGTAATTGGTTTTTCCAATCAGCTGATCGCCACAATGGAGTGGAAAATCAGCTGTGTGAACATAACCTCTCCGATGTTTGTCACAGGCTGTTGTGTAAGATGGTGAAAGTCGTCGTTTATAGGACCGATAATAATCAGTCGAACTCCGACCAATACAATGGTGGACAAACAGCCCCCTATTATAAGGCGATTGTGTCCGATGCTTTTCTTCCGCGGAGAAATCAGCAAATTGGACGTTAATTAGATTTTCCACCTCGTTCGTGGGTGGCTGGGATGAAATTGAAATTAGTACCTGTCTCCGAGTACTTAATCATTGGAATGCATGCAAATTTGCTCTACAGGCCGAAGATACAGTTCCTTTACCTGGATTAAACAAGCAATTGGTTTTTTGTAAAGCTGACAATAAAATGATCCTTCACAACAAATATTCTCAACGTCTAATCGACAAAGATTAATTTTAAGGATTTGCCTACCTTCGAACTTATTTAATAAATACGCCAGTGGCTAGGGGTTTTTAATCTCAACTTCTGCAGTTTGGACCAATTTCAATAAATTAGGCTGGATGTCGTTCGAAAGGGCTCGGCGTCAAGTGTTGCATGAAACAAAATTGATGAAGATCGGATTTAAGGGAGGAGCCGTTGTCGCCCTTAAAGTTTTGTGCTTGTTCACAAGATTAAAAATGCAAATATAAATGTCAAGAAACAGCTTATATTGTTTCATCAACAGTACATCTGAAAAAACATAAAGCTGCTGAGCAGTGCTTTTCCCCAATATATTATCATCGACTTAAAATGATAGTATTCTTCAAACCACAAGGCGTTGTTTAGTGTTCGATGCCATAACCAAAAAAGAAAAGATCGCAAATAATCCTTGCAAAGTTTCTTCGGTAAACAAATTTTACGTAAGCAAGAGTCAAACATGGTCAGTTTTTAGTAGATTCTCTTAAGGCATCTTTAGTCTTTCGTATGCCCCCTTTAAATTTGTTATGTTTTATAGTTTGAAGGAAGCCGTTTGAAGGAAGTAAGGAAGATGAGAAGTGGAGCATAATAATACAATCAAAACCCTAAAAAGACTGCACTGTTATCACCTATTAAACATGATTAACAAAATAACCACCCTTCAATGAAAAACTTAATGAAATATCCGATCCGCAATATCTTGGTTGAAAGTTGACTTTCTTATGGCCCATTAAATTTTGGTCCTCAGTGGTATTAATCCTGCTATTGGGATCTCACTCTATTAGACAATTTTGACTAACCTAAACAATTATAACCCGTTTCAAATCATAAGGCCCAGTCCGTCCTTAAGACTAATGTTAATTTTAGCATTTGGTTTATGGACGGCGCGGCGTGGGCCTTATGTTTTGAAACCAACTATAATTATTTTTTCACGCGACTCTCACCGAAAACCTTACAACCTTTTCTCTATTGCAGTGGTTCCTTAACTTTTTGGCTGGCGTCCCAAATCTAACCTATGACGCCATAGACAAGTAATACGAGTGACTATAAGGCTACCTATTGTAATTGTGTAAACAAAATTCATTTTGGATCGAAAAAGATATTGGTTTTCTCATTTTATACAATTTCATAACTTCATAGCAAGATAGTGCTAAAAGCACTTTAAAAAAATTGGAATTTATAAACTATATTTCAGATTTACAATCTTTCTCGCTCTTGGCTTTTGGCCTACAAAAGAAGCCTTTTGAAGGTACGGCTACTTTCCAGTTTATTTTGTAACTTTTTTGGGGAGGGGAGCACTCTAAGCAAGAAATGATTCCGTTTTAAGTATCTTTACTAGATAGCTGGGACTTCTTTTTAAGTGAAAGCAATGTTTATGGTAAGTGATAAATATCTTTTCCCGAGTTAGTAGGGACTTTAACCAATCTTTGGTCGCTTTTTTAATCCTAGGTTTTCTATAAACTAAAAATAAGAGAGTTTTCTTTTATTATTAAATTATTGTTGCATAGAGCAACTTCACACCGCGATTCTAGAGTCTTTCGCGGCGATGACCGGGCTGACTCCAGCACTGGGCCACGGGGTAACGGTCGGAACCGGTCCCGGTTACACAACGGCCTATCACGCTGGGAGCCGGTCGTTACGGACCTTCGTTGCACAACGATAGGCCGATCTGTACCATCGTTTGATCGTTTGCTCAGATGTCTCGGTGGACGCGGAGAATCTTCTTCGTTAGAGTCCATCGTTGCACAATCAGAAGTCCAATTTGGGATCGTCCGACCGTTCAATCGAATCAGTTCCCAAGGTTTACGGTTAATAGTCTGGTTTTATTGTGAGATCTTTGTAGATTGAGGACTTATTTGGATGTTTAGGAGTCTGTCTTTGGACGAAATTGATTAACTTGTGCTACTGAAAGAGTCTATTGGGACATGGAACACCTTTGTTGCGTAACATTACACCCCATCTAAAACCGACTAGCTTCCGATGGAAACAACTCCTTCAAGGTTTACTGCACTGTTTTGTTTTATGGTGAGATAATATATCTTTGTGGGTCGAGGAATATTTTCAGGTAGTAAAGTCTCTCTTTAGACATTGAGACAACCGGTGCCACCGCATTGAGGGATGCTTTCCGGACTACCTTGAGATCCGAGGACCTTCTTCAAGCAGTTTAATTCATAGTTGCGCAGTATTAAGTAAAATCTGGCAACATAGACTGATCAGAGAATAATCAGCTTCCTGAGATTCAGGACCGTAATTTGTAGACCGGTTTTGTTGACTAAATACATATCTATGCTGTTCGGAGGCATCCGTAAATGTCAGGTAATCTTTTGTCAAAAATCGATCAATCACAATGGTACTCCGCATCAGTTAAAACATATTTGAGTCGGTAAACTAATCTAATTTATCTTTTACCCTTTAGCGCCCAGTGTTGCCTTTTGGCAACGCCATGTTTCTGTCGATTTTTCTCTAAAATCATTTTGTTTGAACCTCAAAAGCCCACAGTTGCCTTTTGTCAACACCCTTTAGTTCAGAAAACGGCCACTAGATGGGAATTTAGTCCAGTTGTCTTTGCATTAGAGAATTTTCTTTAGAGCGACCACATGGTTTGGTGGTTAGTGGTAAGTTATGCTTTTTCAAGCGATCTTTTACTATAGTTATAGACATTTCGTACTGTGGGAAAAATATCTTATCAATCCTCAGTTATTCTAGTTTATGTTTCTAATAAGTTTTAGTAATTTAAGCGAGTATTTCCATAATTTACATGAGAAAATCGCCGTATTGCCAAAAAGCAACTATGGGCGGATGTGACATTGAATTTCACTAGTTTAATTCAGTTTCTCCATACAACCCCATAGTAATATTAGATTCATTTACAGCTAATATTTTGTGTTAATTATATGTTTTTGGCCATTTTGTATAGAACATGATTTAAACTTCACAATGGACCAAGAATATTTGGACGAAAAGGAAATAGAACGGTTTTTATTAATACCTGATGACACTGTGTCCGAAGTGGGGGACATAGGGGACATTGGCATTAGCCTCATGTAACCACAAGTGCCCGTGGTTGCTTTTAAGCAACAAAAAATATTTTTTTAAACCTGTGAGGGAAAATTTGAAAAAACAGTTTTAATGTGTTATTTAGACCCTAAATAAAAGAAAATCGGAAAAATTGTTTTTTCTCGGTGCATCATAGTCCGGGTTTCAAAGGGTTAAATTTGGTAGCAAGCACTTATTTAATCCAAGTTAAGCATCCTTCTGTCATTGGCACACTTTGTTCACATTGACCTACAGTACCAATAAATTAGGATAAGATTACACATGGTTAATTGAACAATGGTCATGACTTAATCTGGCAATAGTCCCCATTGACTCCAGTAACCCATACCCTGCTTCTTCCTAGCCATGAATGTCGGTCACCAGCGAGAATGAACAATGGTATATCCAGGCTAGACCGTCCCCCGCCGGCTAACAACTGGAGCACCTGACACTTTCTGTCTAATCTGGCGGGAAAACGCCGGAAACTCCACAACAGCTCACAACTTCCTGTCCTCTCCGTCTCTTCAGCCTTGCTGAGGTCGACTGGTCTCTTTTTGTTGACACTTGAGCCGCTGGAATGTTAATGAAATTTGATCACGGAGAACATGATACCCTGATACAAATTTTTTAGGCGTCAGCAGCGTTCAAGGAAAACATTTCTAAGGCTTAAAATCCTATTTATAGATTGATTCGAGTCTAATAAACAAGATGACGGGAGAGATTATCAAAGTATATTGATGGCGCTTGGATTTTATGTGTCCTCTGTCAATCAATATAGTTTTCACCTCACTTACAACGTAATCACCGTTTTAAAAACGTAATTTGGTGGCCGAAACCAGCTCTTTTCTGTTAGAGCTCAGCCTCAGGGCCGAAAGTCAGCTGAACGTTTATTTGCTTGAAACAACATGAGAACATGAGAGCAACTTTGACAAGCAATAGATAAGATAGTTGCGATCATATGATTTCCATAGCTGTGTTTGTTTAAACCATGACAAAGAAGTTCTATCGTCGCTCAAAACCTAAGATTTGTTTTCAAATTTGTCAAATAAATAATCAGATTTTTAAAGTTATATAGAGTATATTTCATTGTGTAGTGTGGTAAAATATAGTTTATGTAACTAAAAAGAATTATCTTCTTAGATTTATTTTTATATCATTACTTTCCCGTTACTTAAAAAGAAATTGAAAATTGTTTAATTTCAGTATTAAACGGTCAGTAGTCACACTCCACCATAAATTAAACGCAACGTTTTAAGATTTTAAATGTTCATAGAGTTTGAAGGCCTTGGTTTTCAATTTCATGTTGGCCAAAATTAGTAGAATCCTTTTAGCTATGAACATGTCACAGGCGCGTAGTATCTTTAAAATAGCCTATTTTGATAATTTCTAGTCCCAGATCGAAATTTTGATTCGCGAAGTCTATATTAATATTTTTTCTCCATACCCTTTGTTTCACTTATGTACTTTACGAATACCCGTAATTCGTGTTAACTTTTTGTAAAAAGTCACCAGTTTGGTGAATTACCTTTCAGTTTAAAGAAAAGAGAGCTCGACGCGGCATCCAGTCCCCTTTTGTCGCGTAGTTAGATCCTATTGTCTCTGTGAAACCCTCGTCCCAGTTCGTATTGAAGCTAAATGCCGCTAATTTCGTTTGTTTCCTTGCAATTGCAACAGGCATTGACCCCGGTGTGTCGACAGAGCGAAGCTCAATTTAGAAAGGCCGCCTTCTGTTATTGGTGGAACTCTACCAGAGTTAGAGGTCTAACAAAATTGCTAATTGAAAAATTACTATCAGGTCAAACAGGTTCATTACATCAAAACCTTGTTCAATTTGATACTTGCACATGGTATGTGGATGTTGTGAAGCTTTTAGAGTGTTAATTAAAATAAATTTCAGTTTGGAAAAATGTTATACAGGGTGTTTTTTTAACGCAACCCATATTTAAGACTGAACAATGTACATATAAAGATGAGGCGAGTATTGTTTTGTTAATTTTTACAATTTACAGAACCTATTATTTAAGTTTTATCACATTTAGCTTACATCTCATGTTCAAACAGTTCGCCATTAAAATTTATACAAAGTTGCGCTCTCTCCATCAAATTCCTGAAGACGTTTTGCAAAGTACCTCTTTTAATTTCTTGTATTAAATTTGTTATGTTTATTTTGAGGTGCTGAATATCCTGTGAATTGTTTTCGTAGGCCTTACCTTTCTTGTATCCCAAAGAAAAAAAAATCTAGTGGAGTCAAATCCGGGGATCTTGTAAGGGAATAATCCTTCACTGATAAAATAAAGTGGGTTGCGTTATAAAACACTGTAAATTTTAAAATTTGTGTTAACTAATAGTACAGAACTGAATTGTAAGGGTCTACATGCGATTTTCATTGGGGAACAACTTAAATTTACTATTTTCAGGGTTGAAAGCTTCCCTAAATCCATCCTACACCTCTAAGACAACAATTACATGTACCTTTTCAAGAAAACCCTCTAATAACGATTTCCAGCGCACCAACCGCCCACGGTGGCGAACGAGGTCGTTGCAGCTGACCAAGCGCCGAGCTAACGAACACAACGATGCTCAGTTGCTCACTCGCCCGATACTCCAGTTCCGGTCCGATTCCCCCACTTCCGGTGTAGTCTGTCACAAATTAAAGTTTTCTTGAATTTTATTGATTTTTAACGGTATACCGGTATTTTACAACTGTATTTATGTGAAGAATTATTCTGTTAAATGAAGCTACAGTACCTATTTTCAGCGTTTTATTGCTGCATAGATTTTATTCGGGAAAGCAGTTAGTAGTTAAGGAAACAGTTTATTCGTGATTTGGATGTTTGATGGAATTATTTATAGTTTTATGATGTAAAAAATTGGAGTCCATTTTTTTGCTCTTATATTGGTTCTTATATTGGTTGCGTCGCCTTGCACGTCGCTTGACGATATCGCCAGGCTACGTCATCTAATAAGGGCCTTTTGCGACTCCATTCTTGGCATTAACAGTATTTTCAGACGACTTGTATGTCCTATAATATTGACTTTTACTAGTATAATGTAGGCCAAGTCAATAAACATCACGAGCTTTGCTGACGATATGACGGAAAATAATTTGGAGATGAGTTAATAATTTCCAAACTGGAATATCCATTAACGATTTCTTATAGGTAATTGAAATGATTTAATTTCATTATCTCTCTTAAAGTTTTTTTGGCCCTTGAATAGTCGACGAAAAATAAATGTGAGAAATACTGAAAACCTACTGAAAAATGTTACAGTCACTTTTTATCCTTTACGGTATTACGTTGCCCGGAAGAGGGTTGTCTATATGCAAATTTAATTTATCAAAACAAAATATTTTGCAACAGCGAGAGGATGATATACTTTATTGCCTGAATCATGGATACTGACATCGCACATTAAGTTTCAGCTATCATATAAATAAATTTAGGCACTTATGTTCTGAAAAGTTTGTATCCTTATTATTTTTAATACCGGTCTCTACATAACAACGCCTGAGTTCATGGTTAGGGAGTCCTACTTTGTGTACACCTCACTGCGTAATAAGCCTCCAGTGGAATATACCTACCAAATTAAACCCATCTCTTAGGAATAAACATCATTAAGGTTTCTCGACTGCTTCATCTTTCACAATCGTGACTTTCAAATTTTAAGATCAGGGCGTGGTTGTGCCTGGATATTTTAAGTTGTAAATTAATTAATTATTTAATTAATGAAATAAGAGTATTGAATGAATAGAACGACTGAGATACATCCGTCCGATCAGCGAAGATTTTTGGAGAAATCCTTTTGTCATACACAAGACATATCACACGACACGAAACATAAAAAGCCAAAATATTTTTCATGACGTGTGTTGTGCGTTAGTTTTATATGTGTTACGAGAAGGTTTTTCCAAAAGTCACTATAGAACGGACGGACACGAATCGCTATAAACCTGGGGGTGGGTAGGAGCCCAATAATTAGTAAGTATAACAAAAATCCCACCCAAAACATGTCAAGAAAGACAGTTCCTCAGTCAATCATTTTAGGTTAGCTAATTTATATATCAGGATCGTTAATTAATTGAGCTGGCGATCTGGACCAGAACCAAAACGTCAAAGAATGATGCAACTGCGTATACGCTTCGTTGTAAGCTGCCCTAGCTATACGTCAAAGAGTGTTGTATAGAGAAGGAGTCATATAAGTTGGCCAAAGAATGTTACTATGTACTATAATTAATTGGTTCTCATCAAAATTTTTTTTTAAAGTCACATTCTTGTTTACGTTTTCTTCGAACTGTCAAACCGCCACGTTGCGTTTGTTTACAATATTGTTTTGTTGACTTTCGTAACTACCGTATAGTTTATACAGAATGTTTATGATTTCGCCTAGTTTTCGAATTTTCTATTTTATTCAACCTTTTTATTTTGCTTATCCTCAGTTTTCATTTGATTCAATTTCTTGATTGACATTTATTTTAGTTGATTTAGCTGCTTTGTTTATATTTTTGTGCCAATTTTGACAAGTTTTGAACGCAATATGAAACAATCTTTCTTGCCAGACGTTAACTTGCAGCAAGTAGCAATAGCTTTTCATAAAATCGCATATTTTATTCCTTTTAAATATATTATTTATTAAGAAACTTCAAGAATATTAATCCTGCCGCATCCATGACACACCCTCTCCGTATTAATACATATTTAATTTGAAAAAGCCCACGAGTAATATTTTAAGTTGCGCAAGAGAACTTCTGGCTGCAATATTACATCTGAACTTCCCCTTACTACAAGTGCTGCACTTAAACAGATGTTCGTTGACAATTTTTTCAGCACAGCTGGATTTTATGCTTCAATTCGTAAAAAGCTAATAGAGGTAGTGAGGTCTGAGAAGAAGCTTGAGTTTGAAGTTTCAACAGAGGAGGGGAAGAAATAATTGATGACGTGGAAGTAAACAAAGCCATGTGATTACGCTACTAGTCTGGTAGACAAAAAATACTAAACCAAAACAAAATGTGGGTTGATATGAGAAACAATGTTTTGCTCTTTGAATAACAATCAATAAACAGGTGACATGTTTTTTGTTTAGCAAGTAACACATGACTGACACAAGAAAATCGTTGTTGAATCAATTGATCATATGTAAATATTTATTTCCCCTCCTGTAAAAATCCAAGTTCATCTGGGTTTGTTTGTAAACACCCAAGCTTCTTCTTAGACCTCATTACCTCTAGTTTATTTAATTTTGTTTTGGCCAACTTAGGTGACTCCTACTCTACCGACGTAGAATTCTATATGTTAGTCACCAACTTAGGTGACTCCTACTCTACCTACGTATATTTTAACTTGTATCTACGTCTACGCTACATTGTACTTACGTACACGCTACGCTGTACGCTAGCCTCGCTATACGCAACCGTCCCCTGTAACGCCGTGAGAAGTCCAGAAGGCTCCCAGCTTTGTTCGGTCCTGTTAGTCTAATTGGTCCCTGTTACGGTGTAAAGTAAGACGCTGGCATTATTGCGTTTTTCACACCTGGAACATGAGATTAGAGTGCTTGTTACATCTTGGTTTAAGGCACTTGAAGTAATCAGTTATTTTACAACATAGAAATGCTAATTTGTTTTCATTTTAATGCTATTGAAGGTTGAAGGCTATAAACAATATTAAGGCCTTTCTCAATTTTATAATTGGTTTACTATAATCACCCCAAATTCTTGGGTTATTATGAAAAAGTGTAATTGTTTCTTTATGTAAAATATAATTGGTCAACATTAGATTTCAGGGTTACTAAGAGGCCAACTAATAGTTTAGAACGGACTAATGCGTTTTGAACGGTCTAGGTAATAGAACGTTAAGTGTAGTTATTGATAAATTTTTTAAATACTGTAACACTTAAGTTAAAAAAAATGGATATATACAGTAATGGAGGTAAACGTTTTTAGGTAATTTTTCATATCCTCTTTATTACATTAAACATTTGCACAAATATATTTCATTATTAAATATTTAGTAATCTCTAATCACATGTAACTAACGCAGTTTAAAGAAACAACTCAAGTCTGTAACAAGGTAAATGGTGAAACAAAATTTTCTGGTTTCCTATTAAACTATTAGACAAAAATACAACTTTTTTACAATTTAGTGTATTAATGACCAATTAAAGAAGTAAAACTAAAGCTTATTTTGAAGCTGGTTTAATATCTATGATTTAATTCGTCACGTAAATTATTTAAAACATTACAAAAAACCTCAACCTTGAGTAATATTTTTGTCCTACTTGTAATAGAATAAATAAATTCAAAACATCTTTAAACACATAAATAAACAGAGAGAGCAGCAGTAATGCTCTGCACTTGGTAAGCAACGACGTGAGCTCTTCAACCCGTCATCCAGGCGTCTGGAGTGTAAACAAACAAACAAACAAGTCGAGTGGACGGCTTCAGTGCAGCGCGGCGTTGATGTCGCCGGTAACGGGACTGCCCGGCCCACATACACGCCGGCCCAGATAATATATATACATCGTGACGTCACAGGCTGTCAACTCGTCACGTCATTGAGGGTGGTGTGTGATTTTAAATATGAAGAAGTATTTATTTATTTAATTTATATTTATTATTTATTTATTTATTTCTTTCTTTCTTTAGATATTTGAGTTAGAATCCTAACCAGCAAGATACAGCTTTTTTTAGAGGAGTATGAACAACCTTGAGATAAGAATTTTTATACATACATTTCAATATATAATTGAGGTAAAAGAATGTTTAAACATATATACAAATAGAAAACAATTAATTATACCCTGCCTGCATTTGTTGTTGTAGATTTATATTTTGTGTGTTAACGAAACGAATTTCACTGAAAAGGAACAGGATATATATATTTCGGCTTAAAATATATATTTTTTCAGTCTATTGTTCTCTAGTAATAATGGATGTTTAGTTAATAATTTAACCTACCCATTACGTAGAATCATATCGCTTCTTCATATTGGTTATTTCTTCATCAATTTTTACCTCAGTATACAAATCAGCGGACTGTAATCGGTAACGTGATGGATATATTTATACCATTCTTTATCAAATTAAATTTTGATTGACCCGGTTGAGGACTTTCTTGAACTTTCATTTTCTTGCAGGGAAACCCTTCAACGCCAAAAAATATCTGCTGAACTGGAGTTGTTTATGTCTGCGCTTACAAAACTCAAAATATTATCTTACAATGTTTGCGTCTTGCTGACCGACCCAACCCTCGTCTCGGCCGCCGAGTCTGCAAGGCGCGGGAGGTCTGGTCGCATTACATCGCCGAGCCCTTGTCCATAAAAGTCGCCGTACATCAAGGTCCCTCCTCCACGCGGGCGTTTCAAGCGTCAACTCGACTTGCGGGGCTTCGGCGAGGCTACTCTCGTTCTCCCCTTCAACGGTAATCCGCCACGCCTCTCGAATTTGCACAAGTTTCTGAATTAGGTCCGAAAGTATCCATGAAATCAAAAGAAAATGTTATGTACAGTTTTTCTGTTGATATTCCAATTTCAATCAATTAGTCCAACGAAAGCAACTGTCAACATTTAATGTTTTCTTTTTTCCACGGTAGCAGTTTCCAAATTGAGTGACCAGTACCCAGTTTAATTACTTGTTACACATTTAATTGTTGTTTGATTACAGTTTAATTACACCCTTCACTTGGGCAAGAAAACCCTAATTTCAAAGAGAACTTACACAATATAATCATTTTTCATCAAAAACTTCGTAAATATGAATGCCTCCTTACTTTCTTCGCGCCCTCTTTTTTAAGTGAATACTCCTTGAGTGATGCAATGACTATGGTCCTCTGATAAAATGAACTTAACTTGTAGAGGTAAGTTAGATAAAACTATGAAAGTTGCCCGTTCGTGAGCCGGCAAGTTTCTATATTTTTCTATTTAATGGAAAAAGAGAACGAATAAAAGTAGATATCGATTTTTTTAAACTAAATTTGTTTGTTACTTGGTCAAAGCAGTCAATATGCCTAAACACAGAAAGAAACTCGTATACCACAAATGTCAAAAGCTATTTGCTCAGGACGCTCTTGTGATGAACGTTCCAAGGGCTATTTGCACAGTCCCTGAGAGTCAGAAGTGTAGTAAACGTTCAGCCGCAGAGAATTAAGTTTGACATTCTTCAACCTGAAAGCGAGTGAAGTTAGATTGCCTGGAAACATCACCATTCATTCCTGCAGAATGTCACAAGAATGTTTGTCCTAAAAGGGAAATGGTGTCAGGTAAAGTGTATTAGTTTTGAGAATTTCCATCGGCGCTGTTTTTGCCGTCGTAGTAAACTTTTCCTTTTTCTCCACTATAATTTGGTAACATTGTCAAACGCCTGGTCAGCACTTATGTATAAGTGTCGCCATTCTCGTGGATGAGTATGTAACAACGACGCTCGTCACGTTTGGCGGGAAAATCGGCCTGATTCTGGCGGGAAAGTTGATCATTCCGCGGTCTTTGCCCGAGCCGACGACCGAGAAAGTGGCTGCAGTTGTCAATGTGAAGTGCGATCTACATGTTAGCAGAGATTGCCGTGTTTTATGCCTTCTTATGGAACGAATCATTCTCTAGTTGTAAAACGATTCCGTAGACAGAATTCTCCTCAGGCGTCCACGTCAACAGTGAGACTTTCCGTTTGTCTGGAGAAAGTAATATTTGTGTTTCAACCTAGTGCTGACAACATATAATGCTCACTAAAGAGATTGGCAGTTAGTACTTAGTACTTACAATATAACTCCAAGTAAAACCTTTTTTGCTATATTACATTTTCTATTACATTCTTAATTTAGGAGTAGGTATTAACATAACTGTGATTGATTAATGTTTTAGCCATAATATATTTATGCTACTGATTTAAAAATAAACATTTTTTAAACACGAAAGGCATAATGAACCATAGCTGAAAACATTTAATTGGAAAAGAAGGTTCATATTTGAGTTCGTCTCTAGTCATCTCTCGCTCTGTCGTTCGTGGGTTTGAGTACTGAGTTAAAGAAAGGTTCGATTTAAGACCAAGTTTTTATTTATGTAAATAGATTTTGGCTTGTTAACTTACAATACATTTTGAAAAGTGTCACTGATGGACTCTTCGATTCATTAAAATCTTTTTATCTATTTCCAGGGAAAATCTTCCTTCAGTTGGGAAATGTCAGATAGGCTAGTATTAAATTACAACATTATTTTCTTCTTTTCAATACTGTAGTTGTGTTTCATGAGATAATTAGAATCCTTACTACCCATGTTGAAATTAACATATTTTCATCCGCGCTAAGAGGAATTAGGAATAAAAAAAACTCACGGATGATTCTACAGGTCCACAGGACATGCGCGTCATCCAGAATAGCCTCGGACCCGGTGACCATCGCAGTCAGCTGTTATGTGGGTCAGATAGTGCGTAACTTTCCCGCCATCCGCCAGATGGAAGCACCAGTCATGATTGTCCCCTCTTCACACTTCACTCAGAGAGACGCGTCAAGTGCTCTTGGAACTGTAGTCAGTCGTGAATGTCAAGAGAAATTTATCAATTAAAAGAGAACTTTTAGAACTGAAGCTCTGATAATAATAATGAATTTCATCATCGTTCATTTGGTGAACTTGAGAAGAAATGACAGCTTCAGCCTAAAGAATACTTAGTCCTGGTACGTATAGTACTCTTTTTCGGCTTGTTATGTGAAGGAATTATTGTTTCCTTCCTTAATAACCCTTTATAAGAAGGAGATCAAACTTGGTATTGTTGTGTTTACTTTCGTACTTTGGAGTTATTGTAACTCCTTTTTGGGAATTAACAAATTTGGAGTGTTAGTTGGACTAAATATTCTCATAGTGTCATTGGATTTGTTGAAATTAATTTGTTGCAAATCACTCAACGTTGAGTCAAAGAATCACTCAACGTTGAACAGCCAAGTTTAGTATTTAATATAGTTTGTATCACCCAGGTTTTGCAAGCTCTGTTATAACACTACTCATAAAAGTAATTTAAGTCTAAGATTTTATTACTTAAAGAAAGATCACCGTTTCCTCATTTCTCTTCAGACTACTATCATTTTGAAAATGTAGTAACTAGCGAAAATTACTACCGCTAAACCTTCATACAACTAATATAAGAAGCAAGGCAATTAGATTTGTCATGGAAATGAACCTATCGTAAAGGGTTTACAACTGAGATACCGTATTATCCCAAACATAATTGATTCTTCACGGAGTTATTGGTTATATAAATTTGAAAGTTTTCATTGAACGGTGTAATAAAGCCTACTAAGCTTACACTTTCGTAGAATAGACCTGTAAAAGTGGCGTATATCGGCGTCGATGGATATCACATAAGTATTTAGAGTAATGGATTCTTATGTTAAAGCTTCTCATAATTTTTAATTCGACCCTGGACAAAAGGGAGAAGACGTTTATGACATTGTAGAAGAAGAGTTTCTAAAATACTTTACAAACAAGGAATCCTTTTTGAACAATTGGAACCAAAGGTGTTTAAATTTTAAGAATTTTTAAGAATTTTAGTTGTTCTTTGAGAACATTACTAAAGTAAGAAAAATTGTCTTTCATTCTATAAAATTGACCTATATTTGAAATACTTCGTTGGTGATCGCGAGTTTATATTTTTTTACTAATCTGTGGTAGCAAAATATCAAAATCAAAATATCTCGTAACATATGTTTTTCTTTGAACAGTAAAATTAAAATAAGTCTTAGTTTAAAGGCCTTCATCTAAACTCTTTATAATCGCCCTATTTTTGTTAACCATGTAGCCCCGACGGACGTAAATATAACGATGAACTCTTTTTCTTATGGTGAACTTGGAGGACATATCTCGAATTCAAACCGCTTAAGGTAGTTTATTTTTGTCCGAAAACTTTGCGCAAATATTAATCACAGACATTTCCCCGGACGCAACCTTGAATCATGGACAGTTCGGTGAAATCGCTGACGTACGGCAAGCTTAATTCTTTAAGGTCTGTTGTATGTCTTTGAGGTTTATTTGAATTTATTGTAAACTTAATCATGTGTTAAGAGTTGTTATTGTTCTGATTTTTTAGAAAAAAATATCTTAACCGAAATAAAAATGATTCTTTCTTGAATTAATTTAATTTTGTGCCTCTTACAACATGGTGGCAGCTTAGTGGCAAATATTTAAATGTTTTAAGTTTTTTTTAGATAAATTTGAGTGTTTTTTAATATGTTTGGCAATTTTAGAGAATTGTAATAAGCTTTTTGATGGCTTTAGTTACTGGAATTTCGGCTCCTATGTACTTAGAGGGTAATAGGACATAGAACCGGAAAAGGTAGCCTACAAGCGTGAATTTGAAATTTTTATTCAAGCGTACCATGAAAATAAATCTGATGAGGACAAGATCTGGACGTTTGATCAAAACATAAGCTACATAACGTCATTCGTTGAAGGGAAGGTGTATGTCTTTGAGATTTATTTAAATATGTTTTAAATTTAATCATATGTTAAGATTTGCTATTGTTTTGATTTAAAAAATATAATTATCTTAACCGAAATAAAAATTATTCTTTCTTGAATTAATTTAATTTTGTGCCTCTTACAACAAGATCTACAGAGGCAGCAGCGACAGTTAGATAACTGTACCAGTATAACGAGACATGGATGTATGCGACAATCAGCAGTCCCCCACACAAACCCCGCCCACTTCCAAGGACGACCGGGCGATAATTAAAATCAGCTGCTGCAGTCCGCAGTTGTCTTTGCGTAACAGGACTGGCCCTTATAGAGGAACAGTTACTGGCTAATTGGTCCTGACTAGTGACTAGTTCTGCTAATTACGTCACGGACTGAGTCGGCTCGGCCAGAGTGGTATATTAGTGTTTTATGTATTTCTGTTTAGTTGACTGCTGGTTCGGCTTGGTTGGTGAACGAGGTTGGAATTGGAAACTCAGGATGGTGTAATTTGTTGTGTTGGTTACTTGGAAGGCGACTGCGTTGGAAACTGTTTAGTCAGGGTGTGATGTTTCATTTCAGCACCATACACAAAAATTGATTAAAAAGTACCCGTATCCTTGAAAAAAGGCGTAAATGATGTTATAGACTGTTAAAGTGCTCTTAGCTGGAATATATCTAAATAAATTGTTAATACATTTGACTCATATAGTAAGTGGCTCAAGTTTCTGCACATAAGAATATTTGAGATGATAATTTGAATGTACAAAACAAAAAAGTAAGTTCTATGTACAAACCATGGAGTGTAAATCAATGAATTTATAAGTAATATGGTGAATATACACCTCACCTTCAGTCTAAAAAAGTTGGTATAGCTCATGAATCCGTCAAGAAAGTTGGTTTATTTTTCATTTCAACCCAACAAATCACATTACTCATAGAAGCCCTTGACCACTGCTGTCTCTTATTGTCACATCTCTCGGAACACAACCACCGTCACCACGAGAGCTTCTTGTGATCCCCTCACAGGATGTCACATGACAAAGGAGCGGTAATACTTTTTTGGACAATAAAAACCCAGTGACATTTACAGATCGATCGTACCCACCGACTAGAACGAAATTGGCATCCGAGACGTTCTCGTGAGCGCACTGAGTCCTCTGACAGAGCGAATCCTTGCAATAATGGAGGCGACGGGCTTGTCACCTCCCGTGGTCAGAGTCAATCTCAGGATTACACTTCCTTTGTAGGGGCAGGGTCAGCTGCGAATCGATTTGTTCTTTTGATCGAATTATATGGAGGGAATTCTCTCCAGTAACACTGGAACCGAGGTTCCGTTATGTTAGTTGCACTTACCTCCGAGATTGAGTTGGTTTCTTCTGGCGTTGGAGAGAATTCCCTGGAATAAAAAGTGGGAGATTAATCATATATTTAATTCCGTAAGGCGATTCTTTGCGTCAAAATTGTTGGCGTCTGGCAAGTCGTAGAAAGATGGGAGAGGGCTCATTAAAGGTCTCTATTCCGTGATGGCGGGAAAAATAATTAAATGGTTTGAAATTCGGCAAAAAACGAGAAATAACGTAAAATATCTGCCATTTAAAAAGCATTGGGATTTAAAAACGTCTGCTTTGTTTACGTAAAACATGTGATGCTCATACGTGATTGAAAATCATGTGGTAGGCTAGATATAAATATAAGGTAGATTCGGTTTGCTATGAAGGTATTTTGTACTACAATAAATAAGGATTGTTTGAATTTTCCCTCATTAGGGGCTTTTAGCCCCTTCAAGCCTCTAGTCTATATTATTTTAGTATAAAATAGGACCAGATGAAAAGTTTATGGTTAACATTTTATGTGCAAAAACTAGTCTCGCTATAGGAGACGGATATAAAACGACAGGCCGTTAAGTTTAATTTCAAGGCAATAATGATCTGCTTTCTTTTTTAATGTGCAAAAGATTATGCTATGTTAGTAAAAGCATGCAGTAAATTTAAAATTACTAAACGTATTTTTATTTTAAAAAGGAATACATTCATGTGGCTAAGCAAGGTCGTTGTGTGATCGCTTATGTCAGTTGGTTTGCCTTAAACAGAAATTATAAAGTGAATAGATAAAAGGGATGGATCTTCATATTCAGAAATAGAATTTCATAAGTTATTTTAATGCACGTACAACTTTCAGTGCCTACGTTAATTCGTTGGTACCCTAGTTTAAAAACATATATGTGAAAATAAATTTAGAAAGTTCATTAAAAAAGTTCAAGTTTTGAAAAATCGAATCACCACCTCCTTTTACTTCCACGAATATTCTGTTTTCCACTATCCAAACATCATTTTAACTTTCCATCATCTAAAATCCTTTCTTCTTCGTCTTAAGTCTCGAAGGAGAAAATCCCAGTATCTCAGATCTGGGCTAGGTGGTCCACCATGCGTGGTTCCGTACTTGCAACAATTGCGATATGTTTCGATCAGTTTCCTGTACTTTCACGTCTGATCAGCTGACCCCATCTCCCGCCAACAATGGCATCTGACAGCTTATGCGTTTTTCGGCCTTCTTCTTCTTCTCATTGTTTTGGATGCCGATGCCGCAGCGGGTTGAGGTTGAGGATGATGCCGCTATTAGTTCCGGCGGTATTCTCTAGGTTAATGCTGTGCAGAGAGCAAGAAAATGGCCAAGAACGGTGCAGTGCATTTTGGATAATGGAGGAAAAAGTGCTATTAGAGGTTGAGAGTAAAAAGCTGAAATCGGATAGGATAAAAATAGCTTTAGCTCCGTGTGATTCCGCCATCATAATTTAAATGCTTGCAATAAATTTTGAATACATTGCGGTTTGAGGCCTTTAAAAATTACAGACCTTTCTGTTTATTTGTTATGAGGTTTTTCAACAAAAATTGAACCGGTTACAGGGCTTGTAACAGGTTATTTTTTTATATTTTTGTTATTTTTTTTGCTCTAGGTTATTTTTTGTTATTTTTTTGGAATTCGGTTATTTTTGTTATTTTTTTTTGGAATTTAGGTTATTTTTTTATATTTTTTTCAACCTCAAGAACGGCTACAAGCCCTGTTTACAGTATTCGTCTGTCAGACGATCTCATAGGAGCATCGTGGCAGACGGATCTCATCATCCTAAAATGCGTGAAAACTAAGTCTCGTTGCATGAAAACCAAGTCTCGCTGTCAAATCTAGGCAAATTTGTGATTAGTCTGTCGAGATTTTCTTTTTTACTAAGGTTAAGAATGTATTATCCCCAATATAACGCCGGTTTTCTAATTTTTAGCAGCATCTTTTGTGTACAAAAGGTTATTTTTTGGTTATTTTTTTCCTTATTTGAGTTATTTTTTTTATTTTTTTCAACCTCAAGAACGGTTACAAGCCCTGCGGTTACTACTGCCGCAAAAAATAAATCGTTCTCAATTAATTGTAAGCTTTAAGGACAAGTTACAATCTACATCACTGGATGATAATATATCAAAGTTAGATAGGAGAACGTAGGCTCAAATCTTTTTAAACGACACTCTTTTTTAATGATACTCTTTTAAGCCCGGCAATGACTTACCAATAATTTTACTTATAACGAAGTAATTTATGCGGTTGCGTACGAAAAAAGGAACAGTTCCTCTTACTTGTTCCGTACTTTGAAGGGGAAAGGGGAATAACGTGAGGGGTGTTACCTCCAATACATGCGGAAATTTTCTGCGAATGGTCCCGTCAAGAAAATTTAATAGTTTCCAACTTTAACGAGACATCCAAACTGAGTTGTTAACCGAACAACTTACAGCCTATCTTCACAATTTACCGACACCCGAATAAACCCGCCTCTAACAGGGAGATAAACCAAGCAAACTACCGTCTGGTGAGGAGCTAAGGGGAACGACCTAGACGAGAGATTGATGAAGAGAAGAGTTGTGTAGTGCGCTACCGCGGCGCGGACGCGACCCGCAAGCCGATGCCGCGAAACAGGATTTGAAAGCGGCAAATGCAATTAACTTGGGTAAAATGTCGCACGGGAAAGCCACTAGGTAGGGTTGACATCAATGAGAGGCTGTAATCAGCTGGCTGCCGACTGCGGACTCGGCGGATAAATTGGAAGTCAAGTTGTAACTGTGGGCACAGATGAAGTATACTAGTATACTACTGATCTGATTCTTCTGTGCTGTGGGTATTATAGTCTTGTAGGGGAATCCGGGTAAGATTGGGGCGTTAAGTTGGTGAGACTATCACCATTGTCTTTAAATACAGAATGAGACTTTCCATTGCCATCATAAAAAGTGTACCAGCTTTTACGTCAGCCAAGATTTAAAAGAAGACTTAGTTACAGTATTCTCCAGTATTGTAAGTATACTGCAGTCAACTATTAATTGCGCTATCAGGAGGGAATATTATGAAAATATTGTGTTCAGAGGGCAATCATAAGATTAAGAACTCATATTTTCTAGCATATTAAGTTTTGAAAACTGATTTAAATAGCTGAAATAAGTCATTTCCACATAATTCCACGCCTCTACAACATCAGCACTATCTGTCGGTGATGTAGTCGAAATACAACCACTTTAAATCCTGGCTGACACATAAACAGGCACGGCTGGCCCATAAGGATAGTTAGTCTCCTTCTGTATTTAAAGTCAATGCTATCACTCTATTTGTGCACAATCTTTTCCAAACAAGTATTTGTAGGAAATATATCATTCCTTCGATACAAGAATGAATGGGATAATCAGAATTGTATGGTCAAAGTTCTTTGAAGATCTTTAATAACATATTTGTGGTGATGAAGTCACGCGCTTGGGTGGTACTTAGTCTAGGTTGAGTCTATTTTGTTAATATTCATCTCAACATTGAGACAGAAAGCCCCTTCAGACCTCTTATTTATGCATTTAATTTCAAGGAAATTGGAAAAGGCAACTTAATTTACTTATACTCAAGGCATGAATGAGTTTTATTTCCAAGTGAATCCGCTAATTTTGCAGGCTGAGATACAAACTGATCGTGTTGCTTTCGAAATTGTATTTCGAAATTCTATTCTTAGCTTGTTTGCTATATTGTCTTCGTCGGAGAACTTCTTAAGTCTATATAAGTAGGGATTACAAGCTTACATTAGCCACAAGGAAAGTCTAGCAACATTGTAGGTAATTATTTGAACCTCATTAGTTGGCTTATTGCTAAGCATTATGGGTAAGTTAATTATTACAGCCGCAAGGAATAAGACAAGCAAATGTGCTTCCTTTCCTTTAAATATAATTATCGTCCTACCCTAAATAATATACTTACATTGATGTGATTAAAATTACGATTAGATAAAACAACGGATAAGGCATAGTGAGCCTATTTAAAGTGTTTCCTTGCCCAAGTTGTTTAACTTCATTTACAAATAACCACCAAAAAACAAACGTTGATTATTAGAAACCATCGATGTAAATAAGTACACTGGATTGGTGACTCAGGCCCCGCAACGTGAGCCGCAGACAGTCGAGACAGTGGTTGCGTTTAAGATTTTGCAGGGGCGATGGGGGAACGCATCTTTTGCCGGCCAACTTGTACTGATCGTCTAGTTAAATATTTATTGTAATTACTTAATAGTTCTGGCAATACATCTATTATAACAAGCTTTATTCGTAAAACTGCTCCCAAATCCGTGCGGTTTCAATACGGTTAACAATTCAGTTTCGCATTTTTTCCCAACGCCCCTTCAATACGGCCCGGCTGCAACCCCAACGAACAGCTGTGTTGGCTCGGAAATCACCACACGAGCCTTACGGGGAGAGCGCTATCCAGTTGTATTTATTTACATCGATGTTAGAAACCAAAAATAGTTCCTGATGTAATCATCAAATCAACAAACCAAATAAGTTCTTTGAATATAATGTGTAATATGAAACGTCGAAGTACGTCATTGCTAGTGGATCAACACAAGTCCCCCACATCAATCTTGAAATTCAACCATCTATAAATAAAACCTTTCCCCTCCAGGTAAACTCTCCATTTACCAAAACAAACACAATGAAAACGTTTGTTTACAACAGCCTAATGACTCCAGACTAGTCTCGCGACACAGACACAGTTCCGAGAAGGTCAACGTTAGAAAAGTAAATTAGAAGAACGTCGCAATGACCACAACAGACCACAACAGCAAGTAAATTAGAGACGGAGCTCATCAAAACGACCTGACCACAACAGCTGGTATGGTGTAACGGGTCGACGATTCCGGCACAAACCGCAGAGGAAACTGTCTGCTCCGTGTCGGACGGAAAACGTTTGTGTAATTCCTCTGAACTCAGAAGGCGAGAGGCTTATCCTGCTGTTAATTCGGGGGAAATAAGTGGGTTAATGTAGTCATGCTTTCTTTCCAGGTTGAAAGAAATGACGAAAAACTTCCGTTAAACCACTGGATGTTTTAACGGATTGTCCTGGTTTTATTTTTATTTGGTTAAGGGGTTTTAACTCAAAATACAACTAACACAACCTGTGGAATAACAATCATAAAGAGATCTTTTAGTATGAGAAAATTGGATTTAAAATTTAACCTACATTCTTGATTTCGTGTTTTTCGAAGAAATTAGACTTTTGTACATGCCTTTATTTTCCGGCCAAAATGTAGTTTTTACAAGAAAGTTTAGGGTTTTTGATTTTTGATGTCATTTATGTTTTTGGGACGCTGAATCCAAATCTGATGTTTGCCAACGAAAAGTCGGGACACACCATTGTAGAAAAACATAATTTTTTCTAGTATTAAAAAAGTATTTTCAAGTGTTGCCATGAAGGTTTTTTTATTACAATATTACTGGTCTAAGACACCAAATTACTAGAATACCTGGTGCATATGTTGTAAGGTAAATATGAATGGAGATGACACCGTGCATAATCATCAAGCCGAAATTACCTCTAACAAAGATGCCCTGTCGGTGCATTTAAGACCCTACAATTCAGTAGACTCATGGAACTAGACGACCACATCATTGTAAGTGGAACATTCGCAAATAAAAACACTTTCTGATCAGTATATTTGATTTTTGAGAAACTCCTCCCCGTAGAGTAGCAAAGTTAATGATTTTCAAGGAAAGGTACTGTTTCCATGCCACAAACTAGGAACTTGACGTGTCCTCATTTCTCCGTGGCACTACATTGTTAATCCTGTCAGAGAACTTCCGTCTAGCTTTTGTCTCAGCAATATAGTTAATCATCTGCCCGAGCGTTAAAACCTTTCACACCTCGTGTAGATTTCTCCCTCGTAAACTCTTTATAACACACAACCGGAAATATTGATAACAGGATACAGGGCCCCATATCCGTCACAGTGCGACCTTGCGTTGGCACGACTGGTTAACGGACCTGACTTTGACTTTGTTGGCCGGTGATGAAGGGGCCAGCCCGCTGGCAAAGACCTCCGATATTGTGGGCGCACGCGAGCTTTGAACGGTATTGGCCATTGGCCGTTCTCGCCGACCGATTTATGGCGGGAGAAAATTTAATATGTCGGCAAACATGTCGGCGGCGGGAGGTGATAAATGTGGGCGTGGGGTTGTGGTAGCCGAGAGTATTTTATGGTTGGAACGAAATGTGAATTTGTTTATCAGATTTAATTTGTTTTGACCGTTGCATTGAAAGCATTTTTAATGGTGAATGCTGGAGGAGTACAAGATACTTGGGTTTCCTCTTATACGGACAATTATTGAGCCAGAGTAGTTAACACACAAACAAGTAATAAACGGAAACTATAGACCCAGTGGGACCTTTCCACCATTTGATGACTATTGTAGTTTTACAGCGCCTTAAATTGTTTTTGCTAGTGCTTTCGATTTCTAAAGTAAATTCTCTCAAGACTTCTTGGTGAACATTAAATGGTAAAAGCGTCACTTGATATCTATAGAAAGTTACAATAAACGCTTAAGAAATGCTTTCTTTATTTAAGTACTTCTTGCAGGTTCTAAGAAGAACTGCGTTATCTAGAACGGGTGGGATGAATGTCAGGATTTCATGTAATCCACTTCATATTCCATAAAGCTTCGGCTTCTATTCAAACAAACTTGTCTAAGACTCAATCCGCTTGTTTAGAACTAGTTCGATTCTTACTACTTACCAGTAGCCTCTTTACTGAGAGGTTTAAATATTGAGGTTTCATAATCCACTTCTGAACCAGTTCATTGGTCGTAAAGATGGTAGAAAAATAAATCGAAATAAACCTTGTTTTGAATATTTCATGCCCTAATCCTGTTGTATTTTCAAACAAAACTCTTCCAAATACAATTTTTTTTTTATAAGCCAGAGCTTAGTATATAGTGTAGCGTAATGACAAACATTATAAACCTAAAAATGAGGCAAAAACATGGCCGAAAATGAGGTTTTGCAGGCTCGAAATTGTGTTTCCAATTCGAGAAGAAGTCGAGAATTTGAACGAACGAGAGCGGCAAAACCCTTTCGGCTGAGGTGCGAACGCTATTTTTCGCCACACCCTATATAATATTAATCTGATTGTTTATTTGACGAACTTGAAAACAAAATTTTGAGGTTATGAGCTATGATACAACTTCCTTGTCATAGTTCAAGCAAACACAGCTATGAAAATGATATGATCGCAACTCTCAACTATTCTTTCTTTTAGACCTATTTAATACTGTAAAATTATGTGATGTTCTCACGTTGTTTCAAGTAAATAAATTATCAGCTGACTTTCGGCCCTAGGACCCAAAGTTTTCGGCCCTCTGGCGGAAAAGACCTGGTTTCGGCCAACAAATGGCGTTTTTAAAACAGGTGATTACGTCATAGTGTGGTGAAAAATGTTTTAAAGCAACGACACATAAGCTGCATCGTGATGACGAGAGGTCAATGACCGCCTCCAGTAATGTCCACATCATCGTCAGTGGGCCGAGGGTGAGCGACGAGCGTGGGCGATGAATATGACTGCGGTGTAGGAGACACAAGCTCACATTGGTTCCGCCTCCTTCATCCACCTTCTGGCTCTGCCGGGGCTTTCTCTTCTTGGCTTAGGTGCAAGAGAAACACTTTTAGAAGTGTTTTGCGGAAGTACGAAAGAGTTAACTCGGAGAAAAATGGGTGTTATTGAGGATTCCATCATGCACCGATTTTTTTATTTTAATTCAAAACCACTTTAATAATAATCATTATTGCTATCATCAAAACCCATTAATGTGAAACTTTTTGTTTGACATTAAAGCTCATTAATTTAAGATTTAATTGGGGTCCTAATATTTACAGCCTATTGTCTTAGCAGTAAACGAAAGCGTATTAAAGTTTTGAAATCCATACTGCGTAACAACCAAACATGTCAAACACTTCATTAATGATTATTCTTTTTAAGTTTAAGCAAGAATAAAATGAAAATTTTGCACATTTAAACAGTAAAAATTCAAACTTTTAGTTAAATTTGCTTTATGTAAACTACTTGTTCTTTTGAAATACGATACGTCCTACCTATTACCATAGAATAAATAATCATAAGTAGTATTTATTCTATGCTATTACTTAAAAGAATTTATGGAATACTGAATACTGACCATCTGCATCAACTAAGCTGAACAACAGAGTAAATATATTTATTACCACAGTACTTTTTACTCTTTACTTGCATTGGTGTCCTATCCAGGAAGGTATTTTTTGTTGTTTTTTATTAGAAAAAGAAAAGGCAACCTGCCTGTCATCCGTGAAAGTTGAGGTGAAGCAGATTTTTGCAAACAAACTAACAGCTTTTTGAAGGGTTGTTTCTGGAGCCAGCTGCCATTGATTGTTGGGCTATTAATTAACAGTCCTGTCTAAGGAACGTGCCAACCTTAGTCAGTAACAAGGCTACAAGATCGCGCCACTATCATCACGATCATCACACTCATCCTTCACTCATATTCAGGGTAACGTCCTCCATGAGGTACCTGTCTTATTAAGAATGATTGAAAATTGATTGATTAAATACTTTCATCCTCTCAAAGCTCGGAACAATACTAATCCAGGTACAATCCGCGTCAAAAAACGTGACCCAGTCCCTCTTAAGACCGATGTTAACTTTAATATTTGTCTCGGTCTATACTAACCTCAGTCTGAACAGACCTGAGCTCCATTTAATTGGACGGTAGTTTTACATACCAGGTCGCCGACGAGGCGCACCGCCGCGCCGCGCCGCCTTCCGTCTGTCCGCGGAAACCCTACACAACCTCTTGCCGGGGCTTCCCTTCACACGGGACCGTTACGTTGCAACTGTCACTGCAGGCAATAAATATAGCAGGAAATTAAACTTAATTTATGGTTTTCAATTGATTTTGGTGATGAGGGGAGATTTTTTGATTCAAGGAATTGCAGAAACAATGATGAACAATAATAACTTATCGCAGAATTATTGACTTTTGTCAATTAAAGATACTTTTTTAAACATTTTTGTACATGTTAAGCACTACTAGGTATTCATCAGAAGGTTACGATCGGATTTGAGTCCCTAAATATTAAGGAAATCGTCTCGAATTGTTATCAAATATCGATGAACTGATTAGAACAGTTTATAACTAATTAGTTTAAAACAATTAGTTGTCTTTTTCCGATATAACTTATTAATTAATTAATCACCAGACGAAAATTTAAGATTGTTCTATTCAAATGATTTTAAAACTTTTGGAGAATGTAGATTGTTTTGTATTCAGTCACAATCCTGTTTGCAAGACCTTTTGAAATTGCTTTTGTAGTACAGTTTGTTTTACTAAGTATTTTTTGCTTATAATACACACGCTATATCAGTTATTTATGATCTAATTTGTCTCTTTGTTCACAGGTATGTATCGTGGTGAATAGGATAATGTGTCGTGATGATGGGCGATAGGTAAGTTATACAACTTGGTTAAAAACTTAGATAGGAAATTAGGAGCTTTACTCCGTTTGAGATCAATATCAACAATCAAAGACGTTTAGTTCTTTATTCCTTACGTAACCCTACAGAGCACATCCACACAACATTTAAACGCCCCAAACCAAACTTATAACCAAAAAATCGTCTGTCATTTATTTCCTCGTATTTTCAGCACAAATAGAACGTGTAAGTGTTAAGTATTGAAAGAATTTTCCAATCCGAGTCAAGCTTGATTATTTAGAAAGCAAAAAAGTATGACACCGTATATCCACCGCTCACGAGCAGGATATGCTCAGCTCTTACTGAGAGATAGCACGAAACCTACCAGGTCCTGACCGTAGGATTAGGTAAGGATGATGAATTCGAAAAGGAGAAAGGATTAAAATCTGGAAGGATACTTGAAGACACGGTGCCATCGTTCCATCCTCATCCACTTGTCATTAAATGACGATTAAAGAAGAACCTTGTCACATATCCTGGAGCCTTGGAGCTTTATAAGACTGTAATTTGCTTGTCGGGATCGTCGTTGCGAGACCGAGGCTACTGAATGGCGTTATTTCCCAAGTAGTTAAAACTAGAGTCTGCTACGAAAATTCAGGCGTAAAATATTATTATATGAGTTTATGATTGCCCGATTACTTGCTCAATAATCTCAAAAACCTATTCAAATTTCCTTCAAAAGCTGGAAAATAGTTCATCTCCTTACAAAAGATCACATCGCCTGAAAAAATCTACTTTTGTAAATGGAAAAAATGAATGGAAGGAGGATAATATTGTTTCTTTTATGATATTCAAACCTATTCCAAGGGTATAAGATGAAATTATTCCCATTACTGTAGGTTTAAAATAAAAGTAAAAATCGAAACTATGAATAACGATCGATATTTTTGACGTCGTTTTATTTGTTATCTAATAAGAGATCGTAATTTTTGTTATTATTTTTCTCTCTGCTTGGTGGCATCGAGAGAAAAATCTAAGCCCGCACAATATTTCTTTGCATACTTGCACAATCATATTACAATTTACTTTAGTTTTTGTAGAGTGGTTGAAAATTATAACGCCGGCCGGTTTCAGAGGTTGCTATCTTGGATAAGGAATAACACGAAATTTAAACTAATCTAATTTTGTAAATTATTCCAATATAACTTATTCTAGCAAATTGTTAAAACGAAACCTAAATATTTTCTTGTTGAGTTTCGACCATTTTTAGTAACAATAAATACAGAGACCACCAACGTAGAGAAGTCACTCATTACAGGGTTAATCGCTCTTTAGCAGAAGAAGAAGTAGGTCAGAAGTTTTTTATTTCGCTAATTTGACGGTCGTTCAACTAAAGGATGTCCTGATGTCCTGATGATCCAGAAGAAAGCCCAGTAATATCTTTGATGGCAGAGGACGGAGGACATGCGGATTTTTAATTACGGCAGTTAACGGGCAAGATGTTTCGCAGATCTGAAACTCGGCTTTACGTTCCCAAGATAACTGGAAGTCCGAACAAGGCTGGATGCATGTCGGTAGAAGAATTTTAACAAGTTCATACACCATACGTTCTCTGCGGTTGACCTTGCAGGTGATTTGCCAGTTAAGCTAGTCTGAAAGGAGGTCATAGGGTTAGTATTGCAATGGAAATGGGTTAGTATTGACTCGCTCCATTCTCTATATTACTTGTAATGGTTGTATTTAAATTTGAGGCGTGTTATGAATCGAATCAGCAGAGTAACCAAGGGCGCCAAGATTAGCATGACTTGAACATCGTATGAACATGAAATGCATTATGATAATAGATTTTATACTAAAAATTATACTAAAAAAGATTTTTGGTCATGTTCTTCTTATACGTATACCTTTTTTTTATTATCTATATAGAAATACGATCTGAACATCAAGGCTCTTGTTGCTTTTAGGCTCAAAATCATCACCATATGTATTGTTAGTTAAAAAAGTTCTAATCTTTTCATTCGCTAGACATTATTCTGAACTATAGGTCTCAATATACGGGAGTTTTTGATAGGCACCAACTGCTCAGCTTCATATTCTGAGTGGATGCAAGGAATGTATAATTGTTTTATGCCAATCAGAAGTCTTGACTTATGATTGGCTAGAAACAACGATCAAAGATCAATGATCAATGTCAATGATGAGTCTTTACTAATGCTGTGCAAAAACTGAGCAACAAAATTGTCCGACACCCTAACTATATCGACACCCTAACTTTAAAAACTTAACTTTTTAACTTAACTTAGCACTAACTTAGCTACTTAGCTACTTAGCTTAGTGCTTTAACTTTTTAGCACTAAGTTTGTTGTTTTCTTTAACGACGGCACAGAGAAGAATCAGAGGTCGCTTTTAAATGGGTCTTCCGTTACGCACAAGTACTAATTACATTTAAATCCAGTTACAGTTAGTTACTAGTTACTAGTTACGTCCATAAGCGACGGTGCTGCTCTCTTGCGGCGTTAATGGTGAACTAAGTCCTCGACACTCGCTGAGAGCAACATTAACAGATACCTCTGTTTGATTCTTCTCTGTGACGACGGATAAAAGTGCAACCGGAGCGTTTGAAATTACCGCATTATAGTTTTATGAGATAAAAAACTCAAAATTGACTGCTACAGTACTGCACACTGCAGGTACAGTTGGAATCAAATAACAGGCCGTCCATGAGCCCAATGTCAAAATTAACTTTAGTCTTACGGATGGACTGGACCTTGTTATTTGAGTTTTGACTGGACCTTGTATCGGTATCGGTATCGGTATCGGTAATCACACTATATATTCCTAGACCCCTGTAACTCGGTCAGGGAGCGTCGACCCCTGCGGCCACAGCTCTGCCCTCGCCCTGTACCCTGGTCGCCGGCGGTCACGGGGGCCGCACCCGCGTCACCGGCTCGGTGTCCAGTGACCGCCCTGGAGGTCGGGTTACCGCTGTGGTTAGCCTGGAGCGAGAACTATGGCGACTGGTCCAACTCGGGTTCTGGTATTTCGTACGGATATTTTGAGGATTTTAAATTAATTTAAGTATTTCGGGCAAGTAAGATGTTATTTGACACCATGCTTCACGCTTATAATGTCAATGAATCACTTCTGGTAGCGTATTATTTGAGTTCATGGTGGATCGAGCCTCGCTCGGTGTTATTTCATGCATATTTACCAGTTCATTCAGTTACTATAAAAAATTTCAATGTCATAAAATTGAAAAATATAACCTTTTTATTGCTCCATGAACTCTTCATCCCCACTTTATTTTTCCTTGATGGCTGTAGATTGCAAACAGCCGTCATGATTACTTCATTTGTTTACACTTTCCTTGTTTATTTTCGTTGCTATCATGGCAACTCATAAGGCCAATGTTAAAATTTTACAACCTTAAAAATCGTTTAATTACGCTATTAGATTTTCTCTGGCCAAGTAATCTGCATAAAATACGTTTTTGAGTCATAAATTACTTATTTACAGGCTTTGAAAGAAATCCTCAGAGCCGTTTTTGAGATAATTGTGTAAACATTCAACCAATCAACCAATCAAGTACGCAAGATAACATTGATCATATAAACATATAGGATTGTGAGACTTTGTAAAAAACTAAAGAACTAGTAGGTTTTGGGCTATGATTCCGCACAGTCATTCATGAAATTACAAGTAAATGACGTTTTAAGTCAGTTAGTCTAATTTATTTCCTCAAACGTAGATAATAAGGTAGAGTAAATCGTGATATTTTTCTCTCACATGCATGATGCATGTTTATGAATTTTATTTGAAATTCATATCTAAGCCTAGTTGGTTCCGTAGCTTTGTGTTCATCCGGAACATATGGATAGGATAGGAACACTAAGGAAGACAAAGCGACCACCCAAATTCAAAAATATTACAGATATGTTTTAATTTCCTCCGAGATATTGTCATAGTAAATATTAAATATATTGAAAAATAAAATTTAAATAATATAAGAAACACTTAGTTAAATTTAAACCTGTAATTTAAAAAAATTGTTGCACATTTCCCAAAATATAAGCTGCAAATAAGATAAATTGCAGGACTGTTCAACAATAAGTGTACACTATCGTTCCCAGAATACCCTGCTGACTGCTGACTGATCACTGATCACTGACAGCACACGCCACTGAAGCCAACTTGGGCCTTCGTGCCCCGCGAAAGTTCAGCTAGTTTTTAGCCACTTTCACACTCTTTGCGAATATCGCAAGTAACGCCGACGCTTTCCTTCGACCACACTTTTTCATCGGTAATCACACAGTTACTATCCTCTGGTGAACAGGTCCGATACACGGGAAGGGCTGATGAAGTGGTTGCATGACGTTGTACATGTCATATGACATTTGTTTAGCGTTTCATTTGTTCACAGAACCATTTTATTGATTCTTTATTAATATTATCCTGTGAAACAATAACTTTTTAAATTATTTTTTTAGAACTATTACTTTGTGGACGTTCAAATAGTTTAAGGGATTTTCTTTCTAGATAGGTAGTTCAAGTTGGCCTATTTAACTTCATTACAGTAAACATATAAATGTGAATTATTTTCTATGGATGCTTAAATCAATGTATGAGTGGTAAATGATTACAGAAAATTTAACTGACAGTCTATGTTCAACTTATTTTTTGCATAGACTGTCGTACGGTATTAAATGTCTTTCAAAAAGAAGGACATTAATGGGCTGTGATAACATTTTATAACATGAATTTCTCCTCTATAATTTTAATGGCACAAGGTAAAATAATATTATAGTGTAATCTTTTTGCTTTAAAATCTTACTAGACGTTTATTAGAAGGCAATAAATCCCATATAAGGAAAAATTACAGTGTTCAACATTCCAGCTACCATTTTCCTCCCAATATTCCTTTCCGCCAATCCCTATTCTCTACACAGGGTCGAAATCTACCATCGTCAATTGCATTCAGATAGGAATTCCTGCTTAAACTTTGGGTTTGTCTAAGTCCCACTCTATCTACTATATAAAGCATCAAACGCCCCCATTGCACCACATATCAGGCCTCAACTGGGTCAAGAAGTGACAGGGTTTTGGCATCTCTCTGCGTCCTTACAGCGGACGCCTGACCTTGACACTATTCCGATACTGCACCTATCCCTTGCTGGGCTGGGAATTTAAAGGGTACGAATTTGTAGTTTTGAAGCTTAAAGTTAAGAATACGAGCCAGCAACTCGCATTCTCGTAGAAGTTAATAGGGTTTTAGTTTTTGGGACCAAAAAGTTTCATAGAGATAAAATATGATAAAGTTTTTGAAAGATAATAAGCTAAAAGATTACACGAGACAATACTTACTATTTAATAATAATTGTTATTACGATTACTTATGAGATTGACTGGAATTCTAGTCCTTATCCTCTGATGGACATATTACTTTGGACGATGTGCTAGCCTTTGATCAACAGTCACAATGTAACTCTTCTCTCCTCGTTGTCCGTAGCATAACTCATTGCAGTGAAAGGTATTCAAGGCACAGCCAACAATTACAATCAGACTTAATGGAACATTATTGCCGCGTCCTCGGATCATAATAGACGAATCCGAGTGGGAAGGATTAATTTTACTTCAATTAAACACGTGCGTTGATAATTATTTCCATCCTCATTGTCGGCTTGAAAGCGTGGTTCATGAACCATCAATAGCCATTTGATAGCGTGTAATTAATGGTAGGAAATACCTGAAAGCCTAAAATGGGGAAAACCACATCTTCTTTTTGAGAAGTTATTTCAAGAGACACTAAGTTTGAAGGGTAAGATAAATTGATTTCTGTCCTAATGATGACCCTCAAGAAATAAATCAAGTCTTTGATTTACATGGAAATTGTGGTTTTATCCCATTCAGACTCATTTTCGATATTTACAAGATGAACTAGCTTTCAGATATTAATTCTTAAACACACAGTGAATAGTGTTTTAAAAATATGAGATGCAACTTTTGGTATTTTCAAGTCAAAAATTTTAATTTAAAATTAAATTTTAATTTTTTAATCAAAATTTTAATTTTGATTTTTTTTGTATATTTAAGTCTTAAATTCAAATAAATTATTTGACTAACTGACAAAGATTTGAGACCCTGATGTTCCATTTTCGCCATAGCTCCTAGATGAAAGGTAGATCGAACCAAAACCGAGCCCCGAACTAGTCCAGAAAGAGAAACTAATGTAGCTGTTCCAATCCGACCAACCCTGATGGTATATTGACACGAAAGGAAGTCGCTCATTCGAAACCGAATCATCTGAGTTTGACCCTAATCCGATGGGCGGCTGCTGCCACCAGTAGCGGCGCCTGCTTATGTCGAAATCTGTTCTCTTGGGGAAAATCCTGGTTTTGTCAAATTTCGTTATCCGACCACAACTGGAAAAATCTTGTATCTATAGGCCTTATAAATCTTATGCCCATGTTTTTTTGGTTACTGAATAGCTTGCTAAGCATATAGGTATCATTTTTGGATGATTCGGTTGGTATTTTTGCCGCTCTTATACCTTATGTGTCGGACATGAAGATAGAGGTAACACCAACAACACACCACCGTGCCGGCCGCAGGTGGGGTTGGGTTAGGTTACTTTAGGTTACTTTATTCTATAAAATAAAATATGGTATTAAAAATTATATAAAATTTGATCCTAGCCTAATCTAAACTAACCTAACCTAAACTTACCTAACCTCTCGTGTTGCCTACGACAGGAAGCTGCAACACGAGGTAACATATTGTTCGGGTGTGAAATCAGGCTATTGATAAATTTGCCTCTATATTTTGTATTTTACATCTTTTATTACCTCTACACATCCTTAGTTGTTTGTATAATATTATAATATATCTTGGAAACATTCAGTTGTGGGCAGATAACGAAATTTGACCCCTGGTTTTCGTCTCTAAGAGTGTCTTTTAGATAATTTAATTGGCTCGTTCAGCAAGCCAAACAAAGGCCGGTTTTTATATAATGTATTTGGTTATCGGGTAGACACTATTTTCAAGGCTGGATAGCGGACAGTTTGAATAGGAAATTTGAAGAAGTTAAGAAAATCCTTAAAGTAAGATGAGTTTCTTTGATATTTCACCGGAGAAATTCTGAACTAAACCAATCATGTAATCCTGTGAAAATTAGACAGCTTATTTTAGTCATCAAGGCTGCAAATGTAATAACTCGCGCTCCACTCAAACGTGTCAATTTACTACGAAAAATTCATAAACTATTTTAGCTTTTCCCTGTCAGCCATTCAAAAATTGTCTTGTAACCTCACATATATTCTGCCAGATTTTCCACAAAAATTTTATAATCTTCTAATCCTACTTATATTATTTAAAATGTGAAATTTTTGATGTTTGTGTGAATATTTGTCTTTCGACCGCGTGAAAAATACTGGACCAACTGAGCTGAAAATTTGCAGGAATAGAGCAACTATATCAGAAAAGGACATAGACCTATTCACTTCCTTAAAATCCCCTCGGGCTAGGCCCCGTGAACGTCAGCTTCAATGCTCACATTTTATAAGTATGTAAACATTCAAATACTGAATTGTAAACATCTGTGAATTCTAAAATTTGATAGTTCAAAGAGCAGAAGTAAGATCAGTTGTAATTTTTATCGTGAGCGAAGCCACGGACAACTGCTAATATTTTATGTATATCGTAATGTTTTAGAGAATAAAAAAATTTGAACCTTTACATCGCGATTTGCCCCACAACGTCGCTCCGTTGTTCGGTGGCCTTGATCCTGCTGCCCGGACGCCGCAGGGCGAGCTTTGACCTTGGATGCAGCAGGGAGCAGCCAGCAGATCAGCAGATCACTCTGTGTTTGGCGGGGTGCCAGCGTTCAGCTAACGGGTAAACAGGCAAAAACTCCCCTTCTGACAAAGCTTGTTGACCGGGAATAACACGTTAATTGAGCTCGAGATATACTTGTTCATGCGAAACCTTGCCGGAGAGGGTTTTGTGGAATTTGATATTGATGGTGATAATCAGTAGATTGAAATCCCTAGGAAGTGTTTGCCAAGAATTCTCTGGGGTCTTGGAAAAGACAAAAATTAGACTGATTGATTACATAATTATTTCTATTTTTACGTTTACGTAAATATAAGTAAAGATACTTTAACGTCCATAGATTATTATTAACCTATGTCCATACTACATTAGGACGGTGGCGTATCCTACAATCCAGCTACTTGGAACTCATGGATTGTGGACACTTATAAGCGATGGCTTGTGGCTGCGATAATCCCTGGTGGGGATTAATATACGCCCCAGTGGTTGCTACGTTCATCCATAAGACCTATAAGTATGGTCTTATGGATGAACGTATTGCAACCACTGGGGCGTATGTTAACTCTTACCTCTTATGTTCTTAATTCATTGGTGAAATTGTGGATCGGATCCCTCGTTAAACTGTAGGTCCCTTAGATTTCATTGGCTATTGGACTATTAATTACAGTAGAGAGCTCCAATTGTGGGCGCTAGCCAGTGAGATTTGAAGGCGCTAGCCAGCAGCCCATGCTATCGTTATGGGGGTGCTCTGTAGTTTGCATTGTTTCAGTCCCACACTCGTTTATAGTCCTGTCCAAGGATCATGTCGGTCTTAGAAAGTAACGAGATTGAAAAAATATGCTAAAGTCATCTTACACTCATCTCTCGTTCATTCTTGGATTAAAATACCTACCTGGGTAGGTCGCCGATCCAAGTAAAAGTATTAAAAGTATATCTGTTTAATTTTTGTACTAACTGAAACTTAATGGTATGCTCTTTACTGAGTTTTTGAAACTTGAAATCAGTTATTCATATCAGAACGAGTGAAAACCCAATTTTTTAGAGAGAAATTACACAGCCCAACATAATTTATACAACTTTCAAAGACGGAGTTATTTTACAAACCGAATCCCCTCAAACTATCGGATGAAACTATTTTTTGTCCAGCTTGATTTGTGTCATTATTCATTTTCAAAATGTCCACTTATACTCATTTATTAAAGCGTCAAATCAAGTTTCTACTATTTACTACTAAATGGTTTATTAAAAATAATATTCTGGGTTTTGCGTGAGCTACAGTAGAGTAATAATTTAATTCTTTCATAAAATTTATTTTCGGAATTCCCTCTTCAAAACACAGACACGGATGCGGATAAACATTTCGTGAGTTATCCTCATCTTTAAAGACTCTCCCAAACCGTCCTTTTGAGAGTTATCCCCCAAAATCTCCCACAGATCTTTTACCTCTACAACAGAATCGCGTGTGTCCTGAAACTATCCTCGGCATCCCGCGAGAACCGCACGCTTGAAGAAAATAACACAATCGAGTTATGCTCTGAGCGGTATTAAATCTTCAAAATCGTGACGGAAATCCGGGCCAATGGGGGACCAAATCTAACGGCAGCCCGCGTCGTGGCTCGTTAGCTATGGGCATCGTTAGAAAAACACTAACGGTCATAATGAAAACGTATCGTGAATTACTTTCAACTTTGTTAGCGTTAGGTTGTAAAGGTTGATCACGATTTGGGTTTCGGTAGGTTTAAAGAGTGTGGGTAATTAATCTTGAGAGCGATGTGGGGAAACCTCTCTCGAAGTTATGGGCTTAAAACGAATTTGGTCTTACATGCTAAAGTAAGTTGTAAACCTGTAAGAGGTTGAAGACGAGCTTGATCCTGCAAAATAAAAAGAATATTGTTAATTGGTTGATGGAAACAAGAAAAACTATTGGAAAGGCTTGTTCTTAAAATAACCTTTCAATTTGAATATATTTTAACTTTTCTTGAGTTTTAATTAAAAAATTGCAGTAAATTTTCGAGATGACACCCAAGTAATCCAATGATGAAAATTATAGTTTTAATCTTGATTATATAATTATTATGAAACGTTTGAGGACTAGCTGTATAGTTAATGCATAGGTGATCCTTTAAAAATCTTTGATTGAGATTCATCTGTTCATACGAAAACGATGTCGTCTCCTGTAAGGGGATATTTGTTAGACAGTGTAACAAAATTTTACTAGTACTAACTGATAGAAAGTGAACAAGTCTAACTTTACGAGCATGATTCACAGCATGCCGTACTTGGCGTTGGCGAGCGGCGCTGGCTAGTGCGCTGTGAGTGTCATCATTTTATAGTGGACGTGAAAGGTCATGAACATGTAAGATTGAAGGCCAAACTACATCTTTATTGTTACTTTCACCGTTGGAATGGAGCAGTCTAATCTGGCTAAGCGATGATGCTTTTGATTATGTAATAGTTCACCTTATCAGTTTGGTTTGAATTAGGAAGATAATATGCGGAAGGTAGTTCAAAAATTAGCGGGAAAGTTAAGTAGTACTTAAGTTATTACCGTCTCGCTATTTAGTAGAAAAGGGTGCACTGATAGGGGTTCAAAATGAAACGGGAGGGGGGGGGAGTCAACACTGGAGCCATTATGATCAACCAAAAAGTAATATCGGAAACGTAGCCATATCTTTCAAAGAATGATTTTCAAAAACAATTCATCAATGATTCACTATGAAAAGGCCTCTAAGACGCTCTTTTAAAATTTATAATCAACTCCCTTTTGTTTTGTGGTCTATTTTTAAATGATTTAAACTCACAAACTGAGCATTTATCTTTTGTTTCTTTTAACGTAAAACGATTTTAGCTTCAGCTTTCTGAATTTTCCACAACTTTCTTTGACATTTTTCTCTAAAGCTTGTCGAACGTGGATGTGGACAGTTATGAACGATGGTTTATGGACGCGGTGTTCCCTAGTGTGGATTAACGTCCCCACTATTGAATACTACGTTCATAGGCCCTCATAATTAGTCCAGTTCGAAAATTGTAAACCAGGCAAAATTGTGGCTCGGATCCAAGTTAAAATGTAGGTCCCTTAGTTGCCATTGGCCGTTGGACTATTAATTTACAGTCCTGTCTAAGAAACATGTCGGTCTTAGTTAGTAACAAGACAACAAGACCCTACCACAATCATCCTTAACTAATCTGCCATTCATACTTGAGCAAGTACCTACCTGGGTAGGTCGCCGTTTCAAGCAATATATAATGTGAAGCGGGTTTACTCCTAAGTTGACAACCAAAAGTTGACAATTAAAAGTTGAAAGCCTAAAGTTGACAACTTGAAGTTGCTGTTCTCCAAATAGAGCATTATGTGGTAAGACTTTTTGTGGGGAACTTGAAAAAATAGTACAGGGGGATAGTCCTTCGCCAGTGTTCCACTACATGCTATCGCAAAGCGCGCAGGAACTAGTCTTCCACTTTTGGTCGTCAACTTTCTTTGATCTTTACCAACATTCCGTGGGAAACCGAAATTTATTGGAAAACTTGTCCCTCCACTAGTTGATGACTGAAATTTGTCGCTGCATTTTGTAGTAAAAGCAAGTAATTGCAACAACTTGTGGAAAACTTAGTGGAAGACTTTGTTGTAAACGCGGAATAATCAAAACATTTCTAATATTGTTAACTTTTCATAGCACGACACATACGTTGAAAGTCCACACTTTGTGTACAAGTAGGTTGGACGCCACACATCAAACAAAAGACTGTCATCACCGCATGTTCAATTCGTACGTGCGTTGTACCCACAATGTGGCTTCGCCCGTTTTGGGCCCCAGTAATCTTCGGCACAGCCGGCGTGGTCCTACTTTTCAATTCGGCAACTATTTTTTATTCTTCCAACGCCTATGAATGGTAGTCTAGTAATTGTGTACAATTACAGTTCTTCATAGCGGTTTACTTTCGTTTGATGCTTTCTCTATTGCATCTACGCTGTGTTCATGTTGATTCTAAAGTTACATACAGATGGACCACATTATATTATTACTGGAAGCTGAAGATTGTAAGTCTCTAGATGCACATTGACCAGTGACTTCCAAAATATTTCGCTGATCAACTAACTATTGCAGCTCACATACCCTGTTTTCGATTGCAGTGACTGATGTATACAAAACTTTATACGATCCGCAAAGAAAAAAACCCGTTCTTAAGCTCTTCAATGGTTACTAACAGACCATAATCAGAAAAGGGGTCAAATAAGGGGGGACCTCATTTGTAAGGGTGTTTAGAGAAGTTTCATGTCTCTCAAAGCTAAGCTTGTTAATGAATCCAGCACAATTTGCCACTGGGAATGATGGGGAATGATTGACTGAATGTCTTCGGTAAAATCTGTTGCTCTTCGGTATTATCGGTTTCTATCACCGAATGTCAACTCATTTACATAAATTTGAAATAGGGGCTGCAAATCCCATTAGAACGAAATAGAACTTATTCTTCTGAGTACTTCAATTATGAAATCTCCTTAATATATATTTTTAACCAACTATCCATAGCGTCTGTTTGCAGTTTCTTATAAGGAAAAGAAACTTTTGTTGTGTAAGTAAAATATCACTAGGAATACATACATTCTTCGCATATTATCTAAGCCCAACTCTCGACCAAATATCATCACACCACCTCCTTTTCTCGTTGTGAGATTTTTATCAGAATAATGAGCTCCATAAATACACTCTATGTAACTCCACGCGGTGTGAACATACACGACGCGGTGGCGAGAGGGAAATTGCGCCGCGTTATCCGGCAGTTATGCAATGTTACGCTGGTTAACAGAGCATGCTGTGGTGTATGGGACCACGGCTGCCAACGTACATGCAGCATATCTGATCACGTTAGCGACTGAGGCGGTTACATGGTCTACACTGCCGCGGAAAATGTTTCATAATTGTAGAGTGTTGGTGTTGAATAAGTGGACAAGCCCTTTACTCGCTCGAGGAACGTTGTGGGGTTGTATCGTTTGAATAACATGGACTCTTCATAATCAAACATAGTAGTAAAGTAGACGAAAACATAACAACCAACAAAGATAACAATATGTTAACTCTGAAATTACGAAGTAAAAAAAGTAAAACGAATCAGTCATAAAGCCAGGGAAGGCACACGTGTAGGACAGTCTGCAGACAACAAGAGGGCTTTAACGATGACATATTTCACGTAATTTACACATACGAAGTAACTGGTTGATTGGACAGAGCTCGCCTCGTTATTAGAATATCGCTGAATCGATTTTCAGCAGAACCTGAGAGAAGTTTGTCATTCTTACTACCTGTTGGCCTACTTTTATTTTTAATTTTTAGACGAATCGACCGGTCAAAATATTTGCTGAAAACTTGGATTCCAACACGTAAAAATTGTTTGTTTGCGTGTGGTTAAAAATGAGGTCTGTATGTGTAAGGGTGTTTAGAAAATAATGTTGACGTGTCAAAATTCAGGATATCGGCAAAAAATATTGACTAACGGCCTTCTGGTCCAAGAAGCTAAACATAAAAGGTCAGGTAGTAAGAATTGGGAATAATTGCCTCACCTAAAGAAAGATCATGTCTTTCAAAACTAAGCTTGTTATGGATCCAGTTACTATTTGACTGGAAATGTTGTCAATTTAATGACGTCGGCGAACAGTGATAAAAACATCGTTTAGACCGCGGCCTCTACAATAAAAAATGAAAAATGACCCTGGCAAATCTACACGTGTTTACTGTATTTATCGTATAATAAAAGTATAGCAATCTCTAGTAACAAAACCGCGACGTTAGTAAATGGCAACGTTGCGCCTAAGGGATCAGCTAGCTGACCTATCTATCCGTACTCTCTTATGGCTCTACCTCTTCTTCAGAGGGTTCCCTACCTACCCCAAAACATACCTAAAACTCGCTCTGCGCGGTGTCATTTGGCGCCTACAGTTTTCAAAATAAAATATAATTTAACATAACATTTCAAAGATAAAGAGTTGTAGAATGTTAATTGCTAATCCAAAATCGCTCATGTTAACGTATTCTGAAGATACATTTCGTTGAAGTTGGCCAACTTTAATGCCACGTATCTTTTTAATGAGTGAGCATGTACGATTTTGGAGAAGCCGTAAACACTCTGCAACTCGTTCCCTTTACAATGCTATATCCGAATAACTTTTATTTTAAGAATTGGAGACGCTAAATGACACCGCGTTTACCCCTGCACCGGCTTGCGCGGCGAAAAGTGCACAAATAACATGGGCTCTTATGGAGCCGCAGTTCCAAAAGTCGCCGCTAGTGTCGCAGAAAAACGAAAACTGCCGTTGGTAGGGAACCCTCTTCACATGAAATCACCCGTCACTGTAAGGGTTTATACTATGCAAAACCCTTGAAAAGCGGCGTTGCCAGTTCGAAGACTGCGGCCTTATTACTATACTAGAGACGGCTATGATACAAGTGTTGGATTCGTTTACCGTTTACATTCATAACCCGCTTCCCCGGAGGAGCGGACGGTAGCGGCGGCGGTTCCCACGCTGGGACGGTCGGGCTCCAGTAGCGCCTCGCTCCCCGCTGGCCGCGGTGATGGCGAGTCCGCTAGACGGTGTCACCGGCCTCGGCAGCCGCGGTGCAGAGTGCACAGCCGTTAGCCCGTTTACACGTTGCGATATTTTACAACGATCTCATTGCATACTGATACTGATACTGACTATGCCGGGGAAAAATTGCACTGCGACCAGAAAGATCTATTGAACCCCCGCTTCTAGCTCATTTAAAGCACCTCATCAAGCTTAATCTCCTTGATAAAGCGAATAAGCTGATTGGTTTCTAGATGGGGCAAATCCTAAATGTCAATCTTGTACTTTCCGAAACACTTGGCTCTTTGTCGCCCAACTGCATCACATTCTACCAGTAGATGTGTTGGGGTTTCCTCTTTATCCTGGCAGAATCTGCAGTCACTTTCCCCTATTATTTTCATATTCCTAAGATGTCTCTTAAGCCTACAATGACCAGTGAGGAATCCTGTCAGAATCCCCAAGTCCTTCTGGTTGAGTCTTATCATGGCCTCTGATCTCCTATGGTTGAAGCTGCCATGCAGCCAGGAAGAGTTTCCCACCTTTGTGTTCTTTTTATCTTCTCCTCCTTACAGAGTCCTCTTTTGAAGAAGGCATCGCCCAGTCCACAGCCTGATTCCGGGCCAGTGAGAGGGGTAGCTGCCCCTTCTCTCGCTAGCATGTCCGCCTTTTCATTCCCTTCAATCCCCTCATGCCCAGGCACCCACAGGAGATATACTCTGTTTATTCTTCCTAACATATTAAGACCTTGTCTACAACTCCACACCATCCTAGAACTGATAACCGGGGAACTCAGCGCCTTGATGGCTGCTTGGCTGACTGATAGGATCGCTATGTCCCTCTTCTTGTAACCCAACCTAAAATTGCATCGACAAAGTCGTCGTCAACGAAGCGTCGTTTACATGCAACGATGTTTTGGAACGATCTCGATCGCCCCGACATCGTTGTCGATCTTTTACTCCAACTTTTCACAATAGATCTCGCATACAGCACTCCTTGGACCACCGGCTCACTCCTTGATTTGCTTCATAACTCGCCATTTCAAGCAATGAATAATTTATAATTTCTACGCACAGGCCTGAGGCCCATTGGGGGGGGGGGGCAAATACCCTCTGCTACCCTCTTTTAAAAAATGAAAAAAGAAAAGAAAGAAGAAATACTGCTTATATATATATGGTTCAACTTCCGTTTACACGTTCCAGTCTTTTTGTCCAACTTCCGGATATCATTAGGATTTTTTATCCAGGCTTATGAAAAAGTTCAACAATCTTCCAACCCTAGGAGTCTCCTGTTTACTGGTTATGATATTTTGCAACGATCAGGTTGGAGCAACTTGGAGTTAGTGAGGAGTTAGCAAGAAGACAAGATAGCCTGTTAGGCTTGAACATGAGAAGTAAAAAGGAATCCGACTGTAGCCGTAGTGACGATCTTACCAGAGTAAACTAAAGTAGTGTGTAGTAGGAATGAAGCAACTTTATAAATTTAAGTTTGCCAGAGATATTTTAACGTTTTGGAAGGACCAACTTCTAACCTTGCAGTTACCTACCATTGCCCTTTGTTTGTCATAAATGTATGACATATAAAGATGAGAGAAAATCAAAATTAACAAGGATCAATTCCTTAAATTTTCTTAGCAATGCTATACAGTAATTATTTATCTTAGTCAACTTTTCGTTGCAGAGTTTTCATAATTATATATTTTTCTGTTTCGTCGCATCGTGCAGAATTATTTTTTATGTTTTGTGTGTGCCTGAGGAGAGGGAGAGTAAGATAGAGCTTATAAACTCAACTATTGTAGACTTCATCACAATTCAACTACTCGTAATCTATAAAGGTTTCTTGTGAGCCAAGACAAAATGTATTGTATACCTTTGTCTTTGTCTGAGAGAGTTAATAAACTCTTAACAAACAACAAACTTGAAACTAACCATTTGATTTATTTTTGAAACTCTCGTTTTCGGTCATAAACCAACTATTCTATTCTGATATCCCCACATCCACACAATGTGAGGGTGAAAGTAAAGGGGTCTTACAAATCTTCACCTTACAGGGTGATACATAAATCCTGTAGCGAAACGGCGACTTCCGCGGAGGGAAGTAAAAGTAACGCACGTGCCGCCAGCGGAGCGTAAAGAGTTTCTCTCTCCAAAGTGGCTGATCTTGGGGAGTAACAAGGCTATTTTTAGTGATAGCAGAAGTGTTGAGAAACGGTATTTCCAAATCTAGGTGATAATTTAAGAGGACGCGAGAGACCAGTCAGAGTTTATTATCTCATGATGACATTCAGTCTTGTCTAGTCGGTTGTGGTGTAATTATTTTCGGTTGATATCGGGGACATAACATTGGCTACGGATTTCATCTAGGATGACAATAAGGGTTGAGTGCCGAGTGGGTGAGATGATAGCCTTGTTACTCGCTGAGACCAACCAGTTGATTTGACAGGATGGTTAATTATAACTTTACTTAATGATCTGTGTGTTTATTAGTTTAATGGGTCCAGCTGTCATTTGTCATTAGCCTATGAATTAATGATGCTAACTAACAAAAGGTCGCCATTAGAAGAAAAGAAGACCTGGGTTGGACCTTTCTCGATAAAAACGTAAAAAAATGTCTCAGGTGTTGAAACACAAAAAATTTCAGTTATAGGATAATCCAAAATATGATTCAGCGTACACTTTGACGATTTTGCGATGTATTGTGACAACTACTTTGTCGCTTTATAACTCAACCTTTTGAACAGGCATCGGAATGCCTTGTCTAGAGGCCGTAAGACTTTCAATGAAGCAGTGTTTAAGCTGACCGAAAGAGTTTCACTTCTGTCAGAACTATAAGGAAGTTACAGAACTTCCAATTCTTATTCCCCCTGTGACTAGCACAATAGTCCATGTGAAGGACGTGCCAAGTGACGTTGTCGGCTTTCATAATCCAGAAATTTCTCATTATCTCATGTATTTCTTTTTTTAAGTCCGAGGATGTTTTTTAAACTTCTTAGATTAAAGAGCCAAACCGGATTATTAAGTAGTTATAGTTCTTGGTATTCCAAGAGTGACTATAACGCATTTTAATGTATTTCTTTTTAGGGTAGCCACGAAAAAATATTTGTTAAGAAGCCTTGTTCACACAAATTGTTCAACAAATTATAACAGCATGAATTCCAAACATACTGTTTATTAAAACTTAAAACTTGTAAATGTGTTTTTTTATTTCAAGCATATCTATAAAATGATTCTAGTATGCACACTCATTAATATATATATTTTTATTTTCAATTTTTGCCTTACTTATAACGATTTTCATATCATGAATTAGCTTTAATTTTTATTTATTTTATTGCTTTCAGCAGTAGTGTTATAAAAAAATTGACTAAAGCAAGTCCTGTAAACCAAACACACCGTCTATAATAGAGCATTGTTTGAAGGTGCTATTAATTTTTCAAGAAGGTTGTTTTTGGTTGCATAGCCTATTTCTTCTCCATTTTAATTTCTGGAAAAATGCTGTAAAAAGTAAAGCACTATTTCATTTCATTTTCATTTCATTTCAAAATGATTCTAGACCACCAAAGGAGCTTTAAGGGCTCCTTCAGGTTTTATAATTGTTTTCGATATTACCAAATAAATTCCTACTCGATCAATCTCGTCTTCAGCACCTCGTACGGAAGTAAGAGCCTCGCACACTCACGTGTGACGACGTGGACCATAGCCCGTGGTTTTCACCGCCCCGCCCACCCACTACCTCCTCGCGTTACTGTCGCTTTCGTTCTCTCCCGACACGAGCGTGAGTTATAGACGAACACGGAGTCGGCGGCGCGGCGGGTTCCAGGGTCATGGGAAACCAACGGAGACGATTTTGAATTAATGATGAGCTCGTAGTCGCTTGGTTTGGGGTAAACGAAAGTTTTTATGAATTGCCTCTGGGGTATTGATGGCTTGAGTCAGTAATAATACTCAACTTTACAGGCATTTATTTATTATGCTGTTTTGTTTTTGCCCCAACGGACATTCGGTTGGGAAAGGTATTTTAGAATGTATCGATTTTGTATTCTTATATCCAACTTTTGTTTCGTGTTTCGGGCCGAAAACATTTTACAAATTGAATCAAATAAACATAATTTAACTTTAAAAGTCTCACTTCTTTTCTAACATGACAACCAGAATCTTAGATAAATTCTGTGACCCTTTACGTGTTTGAACTCAACTAAAATTAACTCAATATTGCTCACCTTAGTGGGTTAATGTTTTTTAAAGCACATTAACAATTAGTTTTTTCCCCAAGAAAGTTTACACTAACATTACATAACCCAGCCAAACCTATTCCTCCTTCTTGTGTGATGAAGTAATACCGGTATTTATAATTTTTACTGACTGAAACACTTTGCTTGAGAGGTATAAACATTTATTGAGGGAAAGGTCAGGCTCATGCCACGGCATGTAAATCAGCAAAATATGTCACAACAGTTACATGACGTTGCCAAGTTTCGTGTGCAAACGCTACAACGTTGCAGTGTTTAAAGTCAAAAGGTGTTTGATTTATTATCAAATAAACCAGGCACATATTTACTCTTTCAATACATACACATGTAAACTATACATGCTGCAATCCGACAGAACCTTACATTCCTTACTTCTACAAACAAGAGAGGAATTGGAGCGCATTTTTTACTATTGATTTTTTTAAGGCGTTAGAATTACTATTGACTAAAAGCAGAAGTGACGTGAAGGTCAAGATTATGCAAAGTAGACATCTCACGTCAGGCACGTCATAACGATACCGAGCTGGGAGTTGTTGAACACGCCAGTCGCTGTCCCTCCACTCCAGTATCTGACACAGCCAACAGCCGATCGCGATGCATCTATTTATAATCTACTCGTTCGTGTCACTTTTTGCACCTCGCCATCCTTCGCTCTTCTTGTTTTTCTCCTGCATCTTCTGGCACTAGAGGTCACGTAACTGTTTGAAGTTGTTCTGGTTTAGCTTTTAACGTTGTAAAATAAGGAAAAGTTTTAATTGTTTGCGGTAGTTGTTTTCTAGAAATAAAAATAGTCTTTGTTGCAAGTTAAATTATCTAGACAATTCAAAGTTTTCTGATTCAAAACTTACTAGAACTTAAAGTAATTCTCGAGTTTGTTTATCACGTAAACTTTTATCACAGTCCGTTGGTTGTTATAAAGTTAACTCGTAAAGCTAACAAAAACTTAATATCCGTTAATAAAAAAAGTTAAAAAGTTGTTAAAGTTATTATTTGCAGTATTCTAGTAAGACCGCCTTCCCTCACCATTGTTTAAAAATGAAAAAAATCGTCTTTCTTCATTTATAAACTTCTAAGTTAAGTTTTTGTTTAAGTAACATTGTTTAACTTATGGATCTACACAGAAAAAATAAACAAACCCTTGCCTTGAATTAAAATAGTATCAATGATTTTTATCGGCGAAAGCCTACTGTTCAAGTGACCACAATACCAAACCGAACAAACACAATACAATAAATGTATTCTTACTTTGTTTTACCCTCGCCATCTACGACATCACAAACTCATTCGCCTCACACAAACTAAGAATAATTCCTTCATACGCCCGCGGCATGAGGCTGCGGGCCTTGATAATTTCGCTGATAATGACGCTGATAGCAGGTGCAAAGCGGTAATGACCCAGCGTCGTTACTGCCGCTGTTACCCGCATACAGACTCAGTGTCAAAGAGACTTTCGGAGTCCCAAATATCACCAGGAGAGCACTGTGTAGTGTGTAGCTCCAGTAGCAGATGGTAGAAACTTTGGATCACTAAAATAATTTATTTCTGGAATATCAGATCACTAAATTGCTGTCAATATGTGTAGCGTAAGTTATAGGCCCAAGTCATTTTCAGAGGTAGGTCTCACAGTCGTATGTATTTCAGTCTGTTAAATATTAATAAACACCTCCTCCATTAATCAGTAGACATGATAAGATTAAACAAAACCAATAGTCTTAGTTTTTTTTGTTTTAGCCTTTTATATTTCTGTGCCAGCAAAAATATTCAAAATATTACTTTAAAAAATTAGCTTAATTAGTATCGCAAGCAAAAAGTACTTTCAGTTTTTACCCTATTTTTTGTAGGTTGTGTCATCCAAGAAATTGTCTCCTTGTCTAGTGTTGTGTTGTCATTGATCACATAAATTAAAATAAGGACTTTCGGTCACAAAATTAGATTTACGAATACTTTTACAGTTAATTTTAACGTGTGTTGTTTGTTAAACTGTATTATCATTGGCATATCGCTAACCATGTTTTTCTTTTCAGGTACTGTAAACGCAGTTTATTTCATCCCTTCGGTGAGTTGAAATCAAATTTTAAGAACTAGAGCGGAAAGAGCTATTTTGCCGATGGTGACGGGACCTTTTAGGTTTATGGCTAGAGATTGGTTCCAAATTAATAGCATATCCAGGACCACTCCTTTACAGTCACCTTCGCCTACATGCTGTAGGTGCGGGAGTCGGCCTCGCTTTCAAGAGCACGTGTTAATTTTTTGCACCAGGACGTAAACTAGAAACTCGATACCTTGTGCCTTTCTCCAAACTGAATTGCACAGGTCCGGTCAAAAAGAGTATCGCTAAATGAAAATAAAAAGAGTATCTGACAAAAATACTACTTATAGTCCGGAAGTAACTGTCAAGCCATTTGGACAGAAAACATACACAGACGTTTGAAGAGTATGATTTTGTGCAAGCAGGGGATGATTCATCAAACAATTAGCGTAGGATACGTAGTTAAAAACAAATAATGTTAGTGTTTTCATATGTATTGTAAGGTTTAAACGTATTTCCAACAGGAATAATCCACTACAAACGAACTTTATTGTTATTACCATACTCCAGTCATTATCCTGACAACCTTCAAACCATGTTGTCCCCCGCCCTCGGTGACTATTAATTTTAATTGTTTACCCAATTACCCCCCTCGGAGCAGAGCTACAATTCACATCACAGTTTCGCTATTTATTTCCCAGCCGGAGTAAACAGACCCGACCTTCACAAACACTTTTACCTCTTATTGTCTTTAATAATAGAAACGACCATCAGCATCAGCGTTGTTCCCATATAGAAAGTAAAAACTGCAGAATCCAGGACAGGATCGGTCATTGTTTAATCAATGAAAGTGTGTGTTTGGGAAGTGAGTGAGAGTGAACCCCCCCCCCCCCCCCAATGTTGCAGCCCCCGGGCCCGGGGCACGGTGACCCAGTTTTCACTGAATACTCTCACTTGCGAAGGAATTAACACTGCCCCGCCTCGAAGAGAGGAGCTCGCGACACGGCGTTTCTCAGGGGTGTAGCTTAGCGCCGCTGCTTTTCCTTTTTTTCACCCGAGAGGTGCGGCCTCGACGCCCACGATCCGACTGGATTTTGCGGCTGCGGTTTCGGTTTTTTAGGGCTCGGGTGATTGATTTTCGGTCGAGGTGTTTTTGTGATTTATTGGACAAAGATATATTATCGGGTGAATGGGTTCGGTGTGTTGGAATGTTATGATTTGGTGTTCAGAAATTGTCATCATTAGTTGTCAAAAAATTAACCAATGCAAGCTTGTTTTTAATGTTTCAATTTGTGTTTCAAGCAAAAAAATAGGTAGATCTGTGATCTATAAGGAATTAATTTAAATAGTGTTTGTTTGGAATAATTTCTGGTTTAATTTTGTACTTGCTATTAGGGGGGGAAATCAACTTTATTAAAAATTGATAGCTGTCTGGAAACCCAGATGACCAATAGATCCAGCATACACAAATAATTTTTTTATAATTTAAGTTGTATTAATTTAAAAATATAAAATAAAATTACTTATTTGAGTTTGATCAATACTACTATATGTATTTATTTTTTACAATTCTCTACTGTATATTTTTATTATATAGTAATCAAACATAAATCATAACTCAACACGTCTAAAGACAACGGATTTATTCGAGGCTTGGAGATTGGACCAAATAATTCCCAGTCAAGTTAAAACATAAAAACGTTAGGATAGAAATATTTGTTTATAAGCTTAAACAGGAGAATATTTGTTTCGTATTGGCTTTATCTGTTTCAGGGGTGTATGCCCTGTTATTGGTGTATATAGGCTTTCGCGAAATTATGAACTGTTTTCATCTCTGGACCAATCGTTGATTGTTCTTATCACAATCTTATTACAATATGCATTTTTATTCTTCGAAGTATAGTAGTATATTACTTTACTAGGCCGGGAAGTTCTGTTCTGTCGGACGAGCATGATAGTTTAGGATTTTCATGCGAGTAGGGCAAAATTTCCCGGCCGTGTAACGTACGGTATTTTTCATTATACTACGCAGAAAAAACATAGCCTACTTTCAATCATAACGTAGTCCTTGCACTAACATACTTCTCAAACCTTCAAACCTAACCCATAACAAACAGAACAAACATTTGCTACGGATGCAGTGCTGCCACTACATTCTTCTAAAAACAAACGAATAAACAAGCACTAAACGTCGGTTTGCTGAAAATCAGCTGATTTTTTACTCCTTTTTGTCCGGCCTAGGCCGGCAATGGGTAACTTTCAAGCCAACAACAAGGAACTGAAAACAGATGTTTCTGTGTTAGTATGATGAAAATTTCATTACGAGATAAAAGTGTGGCGATAGACAGACTACCGATGAAAACTCTGTGAGATCGGAGAAAACACCACCGGAGGCGACGACGACCGGAGTCCCGGCGGTTACGAATGTCGGTCACCACGCGCTCATCAGCTCTGATTGGTCCATTACCCGTCGCAGTGCAATCATTGGGTAGAAATTCTGATGGCTAAAATGAGCAATCGCTATCGGTATTTAGGAGTTATTAAACACCCTCAAGCCAAAAATGTTTACTTTTGCCTTCATTACTTTCGCTGATTATTGGGAAAGCAAGTGGACATAAATTTGAGGACTGATGGAAGATTCGATGGAAGGTTGGATTATGACACTTTTTTTCGTTATCTCTCCTCCGAAATAATTTCATATGTCTGTTTTAAGATTTATCTATCTGTAATATTAAAGAAAAGGATGATTATGTCTGCCTGCTTGTTTGTTTGCTGTGAAGGGTTAACAAAAAACACCGATTTGACCGGGCTGAAATATTAAACAGAGGTAGATCTTGAACCGATGCACACAGGCATATTAACCTCCTTAAAATCCTCTCAAGTTTTGCCCTGTAGACTTTTTTGTATTAAATTTTATTCCAATTTTGATATTTTTGCATTTTTTTGTTTTTATGGGAACTATATTTTTTTCAGTTTAACAGTTCGAAAAAACGGGTAAAACAGCTAGATGTAATTAGGAACAACTCAATTCTCTATTCGAAGTAAACTTTGTTTTAATTCAAAAGAATAGATTGCAGATCGGAAGTAGTGCACACCACACACAAATACCACCATATAAAGACACACTAACACATATACGACGGATCAATATCTCTCACTGCTTGAACGTTGTCTCGTAGAACCTGTCATTTACTACTAACTGTTCGTAGAACACTGAAGTAGCTCAGGCTACGATCGAGGTTTCTATTAATTGCTGTTAATTGCTGGTTGAAGAAATGCGATTCGCATTGATGGACACTTTGATTTGTTACCCACCTAGATTCTGACAGCTTCTACCTGACATCCTGACGGATGAAAACCTCCGGCATGGTCGGAGAGGTATTCTTTGATAGGAGTATTTTAAGCCACCATAAAGAAGAACTTTCATGCACTAAAATTATATATCTTATCAATGGGGTGGATTGTAACATCGACAATGGATTGCCTTGTTTCTGAAATATGAGAGAATTAATACAAAGCCTCCCATGCAGAGTTCTAAGTTTCGATGAGCAATAAATTCCGCGAAAATTCATTCATATTTGCTTCTGGACAGATATTCGGAAATTATTGGAACAGAATACATACCTTCCGTCGTCAATTCAAAATAATCAATAAAATAAATTATTACAGTTTCGAGACTAAGGTCTCAATGTCAACTCTTCTAAAACGTCAAAACCACATTAAACACACTATGTTACACAATTACACGAATAAGTAGGCCTACTTGTAACTTTTATTAAATGTAAATTTTCGTGTAATTGTGTGATGTTCTGTGTTTTTACTATAATTTTGACGTTTTAGAACATTTGACAATAAGATCTTGAGCCTCTAATTAATTGCAGTAATCTATTTTATTGATTTCTTTGAATTCACGACGGAAGGTATGTAACATATTTTGACAATTGTCTAGAAAATTCAACTATCAACCCAATTGCCTCAGAGGGCGGCACCGAAGTTCAACAGAAAAAATCACTTTGCCAGAAAACTCTCTACCATCGATCTCTTCATCTAGGATAATTTGTCGTTACATCATCTGGCCTTACTAGTTCAGTGGGCAAGTCCCCTTGCTCAAACGGTGGTTCCATTGATCCTACTATGAAGTAATTCTTCCAGAGGTCAGCACGTCTTGGGAATTTTCAAGTTTCCAAATTAGCAAAAGAGGAGATCCATGAGATGAGGTGGTGGATTTACTAGCCCCCTCTTAAGGTAAACCAATTTTCACCCCATCTCATATAGTTTTTCATCGACCATTCTACCATAGTTGACACCAGCCAAAGAGCCAACAATGAAAAGTCCCACCCCAATTACTTTGTTTCACGAAATTAAATTTCTTCAAAGCCACTTCTAACAATCATAAAACAGAGTGTTCTCTGAATCACCACGAAATACAATTGGCTCAGAGACTCTACCGGAAACAAATGTCATTTCACGGTCGAAACAGAAATGCAGATGTCATGTCGCAGTTCAAGGTTCGGACCCGTCGACATTGGCACCCACGGTCGCCGCCAGGGCGTGTCTCTGAGTCTGATATCGCTCTGGAACGGTAAAGGAGAAACTCATTATCAAAACCTGCGGTGTTTTTATCTCCAGGCTCTAGACTAGGGAATCCAATCCCGGACGATATTTTCAATCCCGGGATTTCGGGATTGAAAACCTTTAATCCCGGGATCCCGGGACTGATTTCGGTATTGATCCAATATAGTATTTGCCGGTACGAAAATAAATATTTAGTATTGATTCGCATGTGTACATGGTAACGTAATATGATGCGATATAGAAAGCAGCTTTCCGTTTAGTTTTGAGTTGTTAACTTGATTTTATATATATATATATAAATTTAGAGCGTAAAAAAATTGACGACATAGTCAGCCTTATCATGAAACACTGAATACAGTATAAGACATCAGGTGAAAACGGAACACGTTATCAGGATGATCCTGTATAACCGAGAACTAACCATACAACTACCATTTATTCAGACATAATTTAAAGTAAGTCTTATACAAAACATGAATATAGTTACTTGACCAAACAATATCAGGACTTGGAAAGATGTAATTAGAGAAACTAGAAGTACGATAAAAATAATCATTAGATCATCGTAATGAAACTTATTTGCAATTGCATTACCGTTGGCTGAACATTACGTTGTATCAGAAACAAGCTAAAATCTCTATGTTTTTTTTTCAGAAGCATGAAAGTATTAACTGGAAACTATTTTTATACATACCATAAGATGACAAATAACTCATCAAACCATGATTATTTGATCAAAAACAACATGTAACTGGTTTTTCTTAGTTATAACTTTGTTTTAACTGATAAATTTTAACTGAGTAATTTTATAATCCCGAAAATCCCAGCATTGAGCCGAAAAATCCCGGGATTGAATTAGCCCTAAAATCACGCGGAATACCGGGATCCCGGGATTGGATTCCCGAGTCTGATAACGCTCTGGAACGGTAAAGGAGAAACTCATTATCAAAACCTGCGGTATTTTTATCTCCAGACTCTAGACAGTGGGACGAAATAATAATTAGAGGATGTGAAAGTTATGAATAGACCGGTCGCTTCATAGACTGTAATCACTAGGGGATTTTAATGTCGGGCTTTGTTCATCCGCCTGGGTGATCTGTAATGCTTGTTTATATAGTTTTGGACCTACCTGACGTGGTTGGGATTATGGATTCGGTTTGATTTCTCTTCATGAATTTTTTAACATAATTGATAGTTTAGACCATTTAAACATTACCTATAGACCAATACTGTTGAATCTATGAGTTATTTTGAGTGGGCTCTCAATGAGAACATTTGGGAAAGTTGTTTATAAGCATTTGCTAGGCTAAAACACATCAAGATACTTACTTAAAGCCTAAAATTTTAAAGAATTAACAAAAGTTTCTTTTGAAACGTCAGATTCTTCAGCCATCTGGGTTATAGCACAATTTCATTTGATCCAAAGATCCGTCTTCAACTTCCTAGTCCTATTGTTGTTTGTTAAGATAATCATCCAAACTAGCACAAAGATGCCATAAAGTATTTTAACATGAAAATAATTTTTCCCCTGACAAACACAAAGTTTTAATATAAAAAATTCTTTTGAAGAATGAATATTCAAATATATTTGAAAATAACCTATTCAGCTACAGGGTTTCCCTATGAGTTTTTTTTTTAGAATTGAATGTTTAAATTATATTAATCCTTCCTCAGATTCAGCTAAACAACAATAAACTTTAAAATCTTTGAAAACTACAAAAGACTTCCGAGAATTCCCAGCATTGGTACATCGTACTTTATTCCTTTAACTACTTTATTATTCCAAAACGAACACTTGAAGGCAATCATCCCATCACCCAGCGATATATTCCCCAAATCGCTCCAATCGAGCCACTCCTGCACTGAACTTTCGGACGTCCCGACCCTGCCCCATCCTCATTAAGGGAAATCCTCTCAAAGGCGCCGCCGAAGAGCGATCGGGTGAAAGAGAGTAGTGAAAGGATCCTGGCACGAGCGACGGGCGATCCTGCGATCCTGGGGCGGGATACGGGTCCTGCGACAAGGTGTGGGTGAAACCGAAAGTTACCCTCGGGGTGGACGGTTTACCCGTCACTAGACCTAGCCACGACCGCCGGGCTGGCACTCCTTCGGACGTTCCGATACCGACTTCGATCCGATATTCGGTATCGAATCAGTATTGAAAGAAAAGTATCGATACCCCGATGTTATCGGATACAAAGTATCGATACCGTAAGTATCGGTATCGGATCAGAAGATGCCAGGAGAAAACTAAAAATTAATGAGTTCATATTAAATTAAGTTTTAACTGTTAATACGGAACTAAAACAAATTAGTGTTACTTAAATAAGTGATACAATTAACATTTTAATTTTTACATGTTATTGGAAAAAAATTTATTTTAAACTTGAATTTACACATTTATTTAACGCAACAATCCTCATAAAAATTCTTCCTTTGTGCAAGACATGTCCAATTGCGATCTTTTAACTTTTTCCGGATTATTGAAGATTGTCTATTGTCTATTAGTTTGTAAAAAAAATGTATGGTAACAAAAATTATGTACAAATAAATTATAAAACAGTATAATTTTTACATTAAAAACATTATATAAATAATAAAGTAATAAATAATAAAGTACAGGGGCAAAAAAAACAACGTGGATGATAACTCAAATTTCTAAAATTTTGGCCAGATTAGCATTACATGTTTCCTCCCCTGACGCGTTTAATAATTTATATACGATTCGATACCTCTGATCCGATTCTCCAAACTTTCTTTCGATACCACGATAATAACGAATGGTTCGATACGATACCGATACCGTGAATATCGAAAGAAAAGTATCGATACGTACTAGTATCGGAAGTATAGGAACGTCCTTAGGCACTCCTAGTTAAGGCACTGATCTACACTCATGCATGGGCATGGATAGGGGGATAGGTTTCGCTCTTTGTAGTTGTTGTGAGAGTCTGGGCTGTTTTGGAAATCGAAAGCCGGCCCCGGGTAGACATTTGCATCGTCTCAACCCGTGGCTGGTGGGTGAGCGGGTCACGAGCGTGGGTATGTCCCTGGGTGATCGCAGTTGAGGAAAACAAGTCTCTAAGTTATCTCGTGGCTCAATTGTCATTTGGAGGAGGTTTTTAAGCTATTTAGAGTTTTGTCTAGTTTTTAATCCTATGAAATCGTCTGTTATAAAACACTAAATGCATTTCCTAGTTGATACACAATCTCTACAAAATGTCCTGCAAAAGAGAAACATATTATTTCTACAAAAGGTGTTAATTTACCTGTGTGCAAGAGTAATGGTCCTTCGGTGTAATTTCTTTTTATGGATTAAGCATGTTTCGAGGTTAGGTTAAACCCAAGCCACCCAAAGTTTAAATTAATTACTGAAGGTTACCACAAAGCCAGCACTCTCCATAGCCGCACCACTTGGAATTTCGTAGAGTTTCTTCCTTGGTTGTAGGTGTTTTTAGTACAGTTTAAGTGAGTCCTATCTAATTTTTACCTCCTTTTTCTTAAGTTTCAAGAACGTTATCAAATTATTAAGTTTCTATAGTAACCTTAATAATGAATTTAAATCAATTTGTAATTTTAGTGCCACTCACTAATCAAATAAACTACCATTAGTATTGCTGATCAAATTCAATAATTATAATTTAAATAATGTTTAGTGTTTAGGGTCCAACAAAAGTATTTTCATATGGAAAATTTGTAATCCATAAACCAGTTTAAATTATTGAATTAGTCTTTTTAGAGAATACAAATTTCGAAGAATAGTCTTAAAACGTAATAGTATATTTCGCAACAAGGGCCGAAAATGAGGTTTTGCAGCCTCGAGATCGTGTTTCAAATTCGAGACGAAGTCGAGAATTTGAAACGATCGAAAGCTGCAAAATTCTTTCGGCCGAGATGAGAACGCTATTTTTCACCACACTACACAATGAAATATACCCTAAATAATAAAAAAAAACTGATTATTATTTGACTCACTTGAAACCAAAACACAGCTATGACAATCATATGATCGCATCTAAACTGTCTTGAATGCCGTATAATTTTGTGATGTTCTGACGTTGTTTCAAGCAAATAAACTATCAGCTGACTTTCGGCCCTAGGGCCCCCAACGTTTTCGGTCCTGTGGCGGCAAACGGTGTGTTGCGGTCCGCGTTTGACGTTTGTAAAACTGGTGATTTCGTCGTAGTGTGGTGAAAATGTATATTATTTTAAAGATGTTTTACAGAGTTACGTGACAAAAAGTAAGCAGATGAAAATAATGGTTGGTCTAAATATTTTTTCAATACACTGTTCACCCAATCATAAATTCATAAGTCATAGAGACCTTTCACTTCAAAACAGAAGGGACACAATACCCCTTTCACACCCCAAGAACCGATCCATCTCCAGATGTGAAAGATTTCTCTACAATGGCAGGCGTTCACCCTCTGACCCTGTGACGTCACAGACGGAGGTGGCGTTGTATGGTAATGCGGACCTTGAGGTCTCCAACACTCGCTCTACGCTCCAGCATCTCCTATTGTCATCTGGGCACAAAACAGGCGACAATAGGAACTGATTGGGCGGTAACCTACCCCTCGAGTCACTTTCCAATTAAATCTCCCTTCGGATTTCAATAAAGGAGCGCAAAACGTAATCACGTTTGCCCTTGACATATGACGTTTTGGAGTCACCAAAAATGGTAGGACCACTAAACGTGTTGTAATTCGTGACATTGTTATATCACTGAATCGTGAACGACCTTTTACAGTTATCAGAGATAAGATCTTAACAGCTGATGCCGTTTAAGGCGCCAGCTGTTGCTGCTACAGATCTTCTAGACAAGATCAGCCGGTTGTGAACCGACCAGATGGAATATGTTGGCAACAATGGTTCCCTTTCCACTAGGAAGTAGCGTGGGAGTTGTGTTATGTTGGTTCATTGGCTATAAATGTCAAGTGTTATCGAGTGATATAATAGGCTATGAATTATGAATATTAACTGAGTAAAGATGACTTAGCACCTGTTAGTACCTTTCCAACTATCTTGTTATTTATAATTCACTATCCAAGTTCACAAATAATCTGCTTAACATAGACAAAAGAACTAGGCAAATTAATCATTTTGTTCATTTGTTGAGAAAGGAATATGTCATAGAGTATCGTTAGAAATCGTATGATAAAATTCTTAAAATTCATTTTGTAGCCCCTGAACTGCGAATATGACTAAATATAGGTTACTGTACCTTATCTCTCCGTCAGCAGTTCAATTTTCTTGTCAAATTATGTTGACATGTTTCGGTTTTCAAAGAACCATTCTCAAAACACAGTAGCAGATAACATTCTGGTAATTGTGACAACAGTTAAATTGCACAAAACACATACACGTACAACTTAGACATTTAAAACTAAAAAAAACGAATTGATAGGCCTATCTGAACTATCGGTCATGACGCGCACGGGTCAGGATGTCTAAGTTGTACGTGTATGTGTTTTGTGCAATTTAACTGTTGTCACAATTACCAGAATGTTATCTGCTACTGTGTTTTGAGAATGGTTCTTTGAAAACCGAAACATGTCAACATAATTTGACAAGAAAATTGAACTGCTGACGGAGAGATAAGGTATAGTAACCTATATTTAGTAATAAAATTCTTACCGTGCAGTACAGGTTGCCTATTGAAGATGGATTCAACATTAAATTTAGGCATTGCTCCAACACGTCCATGAACTTTTTTCTATGTGCAATGGAAATAGTTTTGTCAAAAATATATACTTTCACATTTTCGTGGGCACGAGAAGGCATTCTTGCCATTTGATTATTTAAATTAAAGAGAATTTATTTATTTGCCGATTGGATGAAAGTGAAGGGAACTGACGTCACACGACCAAAGGGATTTGACCGCTTGCCTGTTGGTGTGAAAATTATTATTCGGATCCTGATAAAATATGTAAAATCTTTCAATAAAATATTCATCGGGGAAAGCTGCTGCCCAACGTACATCCTGACAGATTAACAGTGTATTAGAAAATAACTAAGGAGGTTTTTCAAGCAGTATTAGTAGTATATCTGATACAACATTTCACGATTTTGGAAGTTTCAATAAGCCCCCACTTTCACCCCATGTTTCTCATTTTTCACGTTCACTCGCACTTTCAACTCACGATGTTAATTATATTACTTGAATTATGTTTTCGGTGGTGATTAGTGCTGCTGATTACAAATTGTAATTAACACTCACCCATAAAATTGAAGGTCGCTTACAGTAATGTAAATAGGAAAGTATACTTGAGAGGTTGACGTTGAGAAACGAGAAAAATAAAGTGATGGCATGAAAATGCATACCTTTTTTTAGATTGTTCATGTATTTATACGGTAATCAAAAGGATTTTAAAAGTTTGGATAATTGTTACCATCAACTTTTAAAGCAGTTTTACAAGCGTTTGATTTTGTTCTGAGGATTTTCTACAAAAGTGGGTACGCCATGTTCTGAAATATAATGTAAATCTATATTCTTTCTTATTTACTACATGGTTCTGATATAAGGGAGTAAAGCGTAGAGTTATTAGATACTTTGCTACGTGAATTACAACATAATTGCCGGGACGGTGGCGTATGTCCTGTAATCCAGCTACTTGGAGGTCACGAATTGTGGATAGTTATAGGCGATGGCTTGTGGATACACCTGTTGTGGATTAAGGTCCTTTTATTTGTGAAATACTATACTACTAGTGAATACTATGTTAGTCCATACCTACCATCCTCATAATTAGACCAGTTCATAATTCAATGTTTAAATTGTGGTTTGGATTCCACGTTACTGGAAGGGACTGGAAGTCCCTTAGTTGCCACTGGCTGTTGGGCTATTAATTAACACTCCTGTTTAAGGAACATGTTGGCATTAGTCGGTAACAAGACTACAAGATCGCACTACCGCGCCACCATCATCCTACATTCATCTCTCATGCATACTTGACTTAAAATATACTACCTGTGTTGGTCGCAATTTCAACTAAAAATATAAAGTATAAAGTACATGCAAGTGATTCGTTTCATGTTTAGGCTTAGGCCATATAGTATTGACTTTTAGCAGGTCTAATAAAGTTTCTAAAATAAAACTCTTCATTGATATCTAATTTAGTTTCTGAATAAATCAGTTAAGAGCAATAGGTCAGTACGGGTTCGCCGTCCTGAGTCATTATACTATGGGAATACTGGAAATACCGAAATAAAATCTTTTAAATTGGCTTTGTATATGAAACACTGACCACTTTCGAGTGGCCCGAGGGGGCAAGGACCAAGGACCTCGTACATGGAGCGGCAGCCAAGGTCGGGGTGATACATTAGCAAGGTCACTTCGCTTATCACCGTGACCCTGACCTCGCTTATCACCGTGACCCTGACCTCACTTCTCTCCCCTGACGAGAATCGGGTTTGATTTATTGGGAGGTCTCCCTCATTAGAACTTTCCCATTTAATTTCGGTTCGGCATTAAAATTATTCACCTTTTTGGGAGAATCCGAATGCAGTTACAAGTGGTTTGGAGTCACTCTCTCCTTCTTCTCTTTGCCTCAGGCCTTGCTTGGCAATCATGTGATTTCTGAGTCATTCGTGGTTAATTTTCTCGACTACTTTTGGAGAAGTGAAATATTATAAAGTGTGTGTACTCTGAGTTGAGGTCATGGATTTAAGGAAAACAGTTCCTCCAAAGAAACCTAAAACGAATCTTGTTTTATCGCAATATGACCGATTATATTGAACAACCCTATTTTCCTACGGATATTGCCAAACTATCGTTTGAAATCGTATTTATCCTGGGTTAATTATTATTGGATGACCCGAAAGGAGATAATTTTCACATAATTAATCGTAGGAAGAAGTAGTTCCTCCTCAATAATCAGTTAAAACGAGGGTTTGCGGGCTCGAGATCGTGTATGCAAAACCCTTTTGACAGAGGTGCGAACACAATTTTTCATCATACCACAAAATGAAATAAACACTATAAAAAATTTAAAATCTGAATATTTATTTCACACTCTTGGAAACAAAAATTGGAGATTTTAAAGAATGATACACCTTTTCCACCACACTAAGACGTGATCACCCGTTTTACAAACGTCATACGGAGGCCGATACCAGCTCTTTTTCGCCATCGGGCCGAACATTATCGGCCCTAGGACCGAAATTCAGCTGATTGTCTATTTGCTTGAAACAACGTGTGAACATCAGGTAATCATACGGAATTCAATAGGTTCCAACGACAGGCTAGTTCCAATCGTATGATTTTCATTGCTGATTTTGCTTAGTAACAAAGACAAAGAAGTTGTATCATCGCTCATAACCTCAATGTACTGTTCTCAAGTTTGTCAGAGGGTTTATTTCATTGTGAAGTGTGGTGAAAAATTGCGTTCGCAACTCGGCAATTCTTGACTTCGTCTCGAATTTGGAACTCGATCTCAAGCCCGCAAAACCTCATCTTCGACCCTAGTTGCGAAATATATTATTTCGTGGCTTCTAAGCAATGACAGCAATTAAAATCATATGATCGCCACTAACCTGTCATTGGAACCTACTTATTGAATGCTGTACATTTATGTGATGTTCACACGTTGTTTCAAGCAAATAACGTTCAGCTGACTTTTGGCCCTCTTACGGAAAAGGCCTATTTTCGGCTTCCATATGACGTATGTGAAACAGGTGATTTCGTTGCAGAGTGGTGAAAACATATAATATGTAATAAAAGAAATCCAAATGTAATTACTCATTTTTGTTTAACTTTACTGTGCTAACTTCACACATTGTTTCGTCATAAATAGAAAAGAAAAAGGAAAAATAGAATAAAGAACTTAAACTCACTTCTCCTATGCAGGTTAAACAAACAAAATAGTCAGCAAAGATCTGACCAGCAATCAGTCACTGCACTTAGAAAACCATTCAGTCCCTGACAGCTGCGATGGCAAAATTTCACCATCGCATGGATCGCATTGGAGTTGGTAACAAAACAATTAAAACTGACATTTTGAGAGGGAAAGTGTCGAGCCCTGACGCACGACTGAAGATGTTCGCGGGAATCTGATTTAAGATTCGTGCTCTTCCCAAGCCTAAAGCCTTCCGGCGTCGGGGCTAGAGTGGCTGGCGATCAGGAAAAGCCGATCTTCCTTACGTAAAGGTTTTTGGGATAAACGTAACGGGGAGTTAGGTTTAGGACTGAATGTAAGAAGGGATTTTTAGCAAATTAAACTTTTTTGGACGATTCCAATAAAGATGCTTGATAACTTATAATTAAGGGGAGGGCAGAGGGTTAGATTATTTATTCCTTCTTGACGATATACAAACTATTGCACGGGTTGATGTTAATTTACCCTAAATTAGTTAAGTTGAATATTCTATTCTATTGCTACAACCAAACATCGTTACAAGAGTTTTTTAACACAAAGAAGTATTTTTGGTTTTATTTGTTATTTTATGGGGTCGGTTCCGGTTATATTGATATGAGGGTCTTAATTTCGAGCCAATAACTAAAAACACTATCCAGCTACACCAAGATTTAAGTTAAGCGAGACCAAGTCAATATAAATTTGGACCAAGAAAATCTGGAAGGGTTAATCAGCGCACGATGGTTTTAAGAGTCCGCAGTAGTACCTGCCGCCTTTCAGGGGTTGTCTCATAAGTACAATATTAGTTTCAAACAGTTGTCCCACCTTTATTTTCCGCTCACAAATTACAAAATTGGTGTTAGTTTAATGACACATATATCTAGGGATCTGTGAGATTAAAGTTTTTAAATAAGTTACAGTTAAATGAATAATTAACTATATACATGTGTAAAATTAACCATTTTACATGCAATTTTTAGATATTTAATGAAAGCAAAATCAAAAAAAGTCTTCACAAGCCTTTCTTCACAGATCTCTGCTAAATATTAGTACGATAAACATGTTTAAGAATAATAATACTTAGACAATTTCAGCTAATCAAGTAATTTATGTCCAAAGCCATGCATGTTTCAAGGAAATCATCATTGTTTTTATGGGACTAAACTCCGAGATGGTGGGAGGTACTGCAGACTCTTAAGCCCTGGTAAGCCCAAATCAATTTTGAGGGATTAGGAACGCTGATCCCTTACCAAAACAGCCTTTGAATTTGAAATAAAGGAAGTGTAAATTTCACTTTACAGATTAAATACATATTTCAAACGTTCCAGCGATTCTTTTAACACCGTCCGCGGCTCCATCAAAAGGCGATTTGTCTGTGTTTACAGAGTACGACAGAGGACAGTGACTCACGTCCGCGGTCGTCGTTGCCCCACTTTTCCCCGGCACATCCCTCGCTAGTCGTTAACCCCCTTGGCCTCACGTCGAGGGGCGGAGCCCCAGTAGCCCAGGGTCAAGGTCCTGGGTCTTTAGCTGGGAAGTGCAGCTGTATTTCACTTTATGAACGAGAGATGATGAGCTCAGAAACCGGTGGGACAAGTCAGTAATGTATTGTGTGTCGAGAACCTTTTTATAAATTTTGTCAAGATATTTATTTTATGGGGGAATTGAGGTTATTCGCCTTATTGTAAATCGACACTGACACCGTAGAACCCCCGGCATACGATACAAGTTGATCGTGAATAGAAATAAAATACGAGCAATTCGCGTTATAAAAAATGTAATCTAAAAACTTCAAGAAAGTCACAAAACTTAGCAAATTTGATTATTTCGGATATAGGCTATTCCAAATAAATAATAACTGTCTTCCCAAATCAAAACGTGGTTTCTACCACCTCGGGCAGGGCCTTTAACTGGTTCGACTAGCTGTATACACTTTTTGAAATGCTTAAATTAAAACCAAATATTTCTGAGAACGAGTACCTGAATTTTTAAAAATTTCTAAAAAAATAACATTTTAAATTGTGATAAAATTATTTTAGGTCTTTTACAAACATTTAGATATTATGTACATAAATAAAACCTATACATCGTTTAAATGATGGATCACGTTTCCTTCGCACAATGAGACAACGACAAATAAACTTACAAATCCAACATTTTATTGTGAGGAATATTTTAAATATTTTGTAATGCAGTAAAAACCATGTGTTCCCTATTCCCTGACATTTCGACTGCTAAATGTCTCCTGCGTGTTGCGAAAGAATAAAATCGACGATTACCTCATTCTTGATCAAAAGTGAGGAAACAGCGAGGATAAGGCTTGTTTTAAAATCTGAAATAGCCGCGAAATCTGTCGAAAAGACCGCTATCCTCTGGCATTGTTACATCACAGGCTAATGCATATGCGTGCGACATATGTTAGCCTTTGTGACAGTGAAACAGCTGATTACAGCTTGACGAATCAGCCTAAAAAAACTGTGTTTATCCTCCTTGTTGGAGTAATTCTTTCCTAAGCCGTCTTTCCTTTAACTTTTCATAGTGTTGAGGTGTTTCACAAAATTTTTTTCAATACTTTTTGTTGGCACTAAAATCAAAAACAATTTGTCCTATGACTTTCAGGTTACTTGGGCGAATGCTACTGAAAGTTTTGACATACCATACTTGAAATTTCCTCTGATTCGTTTCTCCCATAAGCATACCAACACGGCGAATACGTGTAACAAGAATGAATTCCACCTGGTAATTACATGCAGGATGTCATTACACTTGTGCAATTAACATACGTTGAGCAACGGCAATTTGTCTGTGAGAAGGTCGGTTGTATGACTACACGACTGAATGCGACCTGACCCAACTGGGGGCCAATAAACAAATCTGCAGGGCTACGACAGCACGACGGTGCCGAATCTAATTAGCAGCTCAGTCGTATAGACGTAGTCTGCACCGAGCCCCCAGCCGCTAATCCCCCCGCGGCTACCTGCGAGGCTGTCTTGAAGAAAACGTTATCCATGCCATAACTGAGTTTCTAGTTAGAAAATATTTACTCCTTTAAAATCACTTAACACAATTGTTTATGTGTAAATCATAAGTGTAAATTGTCAATTTATGATTATAGTTACGTTACCACAGCGGATTTTATACTAACTAAGAAATTCGCCGTATATAATACTTTTTTCAACATTTTTACCTTCATTTGATTACACTGGAAACAAAGAAATGACTGCACATTACTACTGTACGTAATTAAATACACCGTGATATCTACAGTATCTATATACTATCAAACTATTGTATTTATTTTTTACCTAACCTAACCTAACCAAACTTAACCTAACCTAACCTAACCTAACCTAACCTAACCTAACCTCAAGGTTTACCCCAATCAAGCGTGCAGACTGCGACTACACGACGGTGTCCCATCGCAGCTGCACCACAGTCGTGTAGTCGTAGCCCTGCAAACCAGGTAAACCGATAGCCCTTGTCAGTTTTATTGCACAGTCGTGTTGTCGCTTTACCGAGAAGGTCATAAGCCAACAATAGCGCGACAGGGCAGCAGGCGACGGGATAGTGGCACTTTCTATAGGTCGAGTGGAGGGATACTCGGTGCAGTTACAGCATTACAAATTAGCCGATATATTTTTTAAATTTCAATATTTATAAGAATTTTTTATATAGTATATTCTCCACTGTACTGTTGATAACTGATGAACGAAAGACTAACATTCTTAAGTACTTGTTACTTAAATACTGTACACTCCAATGCTTGTGAATTATTTCAATTTTTGCAAGTTATTTCTGACTTTAATAAATTTTAATATTCTTCGACATTGTAAAAGGGGTTTAAATATTTTTTTACAAGAATTTCTGGGGTTTCGGATAACGATCCCAAAGACAATACCCCCGTTGCAGCAGACCTGCATACTCAGCGAATTTCAAATGCAAAACAACATATTTCAATCCAACATAGCGAGATTTGACATGTTTCGGTAAGCTCCATAAGAATAACATGGGGAATGAGTATGCAGGGTTGCTGCTACAGGTATATTAAAACTGGGTGGTTTTAATTCTATATTTAATAGATCTGAACTAGAAGAAGCAGTTTACCAAGTTTTATCAAGATATGTTGAGAAATAATCGAGAAATAGAATTTTACTTATTTCCCATAAGGTTAACATTGGGACAACGTACTGCGTTTACCACTTTCAATATCTCGGTAACCAATGGACATAGAGCAGTGATTCAAAATACTAAATTGTTTGTTTTTTTTTAGCTGAATTCTACGGTGCCAACAAAAATTCGACAAATTTTGGGGTTTATCCCCCTTTACCCCCCCTTCCGGTGGTCCGATCGGGCTGGTTTACGAACTCGTCCGAGGGATTACCTCTTTACATGTATGTATCAAATTTCATTAGGATCAAACCAGTTTTACGGCCGCTATCGTGCTTACAGACACACACATATATATATATACAAATTTGAACGAATTGTTTTTTGCTTCTGGGGGCCCCAAAATGAAACGTTATCATGGTCTCGGGCTTAAGTCTTACCATGAGACCTACGGTAATAGCTTCTTCCCTATAGGGGAAATTCGCTAAAAGGAAAAGATATTCAATAGATCAGCTGATTTTAGCAACAAATTAAATGGGCTTAAACAATAGGCACCCCCTTTGGAATTTATGCTTTTTTGGACCACGTACCGGGGACATCCTAAATGGTTGATTTTGAACCATTTAATAATAGTGAGCAATATACTAATGTTAGCAGTGGCACAGACGAATCAGATCAGATCAGATATGTATACTTCATCTGTGGCAGTGGGTATGTTTATATATTTTTCTCTCAAGTCGATACTTAATTCGGATGTATTTTTCAAGATTCCGTTAGAGAAGTTAACAATTTTTATTTATAAAAAACATAAAATATTTCTGATAGCTTGTTGAAAATATACATAGTTTAATCCTCCATCTAAGTTTTGTTAAATAACACCATAAGGAAAACCATAATCATATCGCGACTGCATCTCCTTCAAGAATGGCACCTTGATGCCAAGAAGGAGACTTGAGATTTCATCAAACCTATAAAAGCATAACGGACAACCCCTTTACAACCCCCTAAAGTATGAAATCAGCTGTTTTCTTTATCGGCACCTGTTATCTAAACCCACCTGCTTTGTTGCTGAAATCAGCTGATCTACTGCACCACTCTCACTTTCATCTTGGTATCGTTTCCGCAACCTGATGATCGTGATAGATGATCAGACTCCCTTTCCCAGGATCAGATGGAAATCCATTGCAACACGTGATGTCCACGCGATACCTCTGCAACCGAGTAAAAGTTGACTTGATAACATCTTTTGGGCGTAACTATTGAATATGTTATTGGCCGTTTCTCACAAATGCACCGTTCTTAAAATTTGCCAATATTTTTGGCCAGTGGCGATTTCATCTTTGCCATAATATGCTTCATCCTCCCACATGTTTCGGGGAAACTTGAACAAATTGGCATTAATAAGGTTTTATATTTCAAAATCTAATAAATCTGTTAACAACGACAACTTTCAAGTCCAAACTTCAGCATCAGGATCATGAAAATGTTTTGTGTCATGTTGTTTAGTACGTCAAACTTATTGCCTAAGCAATATCTCCAATATACTGCATTGTGTACTACTTAGATGGTCTTTTCTTTTATGTTCCAAAAACCTCTCCATTACGTCACTTTTTGTAACATCTTCTCTCATCCGCTTTAGAAAAATCCTCATCCAGACTTCCTGCTTTTTACCAATTCCTTTACAATGCCAAAGAATCCTGTACTCTTATATGAGTAATGTTATCGTGCTTGTATGCTTGCACAATTATCTCAAAATCGGCTCCGAGGATTTCCTTCAAAGTCTGTAAATAAGTAATCAATGGCTCAAAAACGTCTTTTATGCAGATTACTTGGCCGGCGAAAATCTAATAACGTAATAAATCGAATTTTAAAGTTGTAAAATTTTAACATTGGCCTTATGGGTTGCCGTGATAGCATCGAAAATAAACAAGTAAAGTGTAAACAAATGAAGTAATCATAACAGCTGTTTGGTATATGCAGCCATCAAGGGAAAATACAGCAAATGGGATGAAGAGTCCATGGAGCAATAAAAAAGGTTTCTATTTATCAATTTTATTACATTGAAATATTTTATTGTAACTGGATGAACTGGTAAACATGAAATAACACCAAGCAAAGCTCGGTCCACCAGGTACTAGTTTATAACGGTAGCAGTGTTTGTATAGTGAACGTATTGGAGATGCTCTACATGCCACTCTCCCAGTCTAAAGACCGCCAATTGTGTATTCAGCCAGGATCGGTGTATTATTGCCTCAATCGCAGTAGGTCATCGCTTCGTCTTCCCGGCCACGGTTTGCCAGATATCATCACCGCTTTCGTCTTATCCTTGCCGCAAAGCCCCCTAGATTATACTAACTATGAAGATAGCACACTGTTAAGTTAAAACCCGCATTAGGCTAAGTATACATCGAGTTCCGTTTCCAATCCACTTTAACTTTCATTGGTTGAATAAAATTTATAATGCTTCGGTTTTATATTGTTGTGTTATGATTGTGTTTATAAACGAATGACAAGAGGATGTTTTAAGAAAACATCGCTGAACAGACGGAATAATTGCTATAAACCTGGAGGTGGGTATAGAAGCCCAACACTAAATATAACACAAATTTAACCCAAAACATGTCTCTTAAAGAAAGAAAAAATCAAGGTTAATTTGTTGCAAACTTCTTAAAACCACGTCTGAAAGGGATATGAGTAAGGCGTAGTTAGAAATCACGTGCACAATTAAACCTTTATGCGGTGATATATTAATGAATAATTTAAATTATTGCATTAAAAATTTCATATAAATTTCATGTACTTTCTCTTTCTCACTGCAGTTTCACAATGTATTTTACAGCAAACGTTAACTTCCATCATAACAAAATGAAACATTACAGCTTTCCCACCTATATAAAATCTAATAAATAACAATACTAACATTCGTAGCCCTTTCACTTCACTTCCCCGCACTTAAAACCATGCAATAGCTTGCACTTTCTATTTTAACAGGGAGAGTAAAATTAAGTTCAATTTGCACAATTGACGCGATCGTGAACCCCGATGCCCGCGCTTCACACTCTTCACTCCTTCAGCCCGCCTCAACCCCAACCTCCGAACCCGCTTTCCTTCCCGGGAAAGTCTGCATGACGGACAGCGAGTCGTGGTTGCGTGGCCGGCCGGCAGGTGGCGGGCTGTAGTTAGACAGGCACACGGGGATTAAACATTGGGGGGGGCACGAATCGGCGTACGCCAAGGCTGCGTTCTGGGACCCATGCTCTTTCTTATCTCACGACTCCATAAAGATTCGGTGAAAGTATTTCGGGGTGTGGTAGTAGGTGAGAATGAAGAGTTGGTACTAAGCTGAACGTTCTTAATGCAGTTTGGGTGCAAGTAATTGGCAATTGATAGGAACTCAACTTTTCACGGAAATTGTCCTCTCTTCATATCATACAGCAAATTAAATCACTTGATTACATTCTCAAAGTTCCTAGGATAAACGTATCATCAATGATTTTTTAACCATCGATTCTAGCTAAATCTCTCCTCTCATCCTACAGTTCTCAAAACATACTGCTGACTGTTGTCTGATATGAATAAGTATTGCTATGCAAAGAGCAAAATATTCTTTTCAATAATTTATTTAGGTTTAGTTCCTAGAATCCAATGTGAGTTTAATCATTAGTAGCGTAACCACATGGCTCTGTTTACTTTCACGTCATCGATGATTTTCCTTCCCTCCTCAGCTGACACCTAAAACCAAAACCGTCTCTGTGCTCAAACTCAAGCTTCAATACACTGCATACCTGTATACCAACGGCATTCATAATTTGTAATAATACATTTAGATCCTTCCCAACAAAGAGGTGAGATCTCCTCTTCCAATGTTCTAAAAATAGCCCCACTTCCAACTTGAACTCGTGACTTTGCAGACACCCAAACAAACAACTTCACGTGGTTTTTATCATTCTTTCCTCGAGTCTCTCAGAAATTATTTGAGAAAATTGTAAATAACCGAGGAGCGTCTGACCTTGACTCGCCCTTGGCCGGCGCCCGGTTTGTTCCCTTGTAATTAGAGCTCTGTTGGTCCTATGTCCCATTGTTTGTCTCATTGTCTGAATCTCATTGTCTCTCGCATTGTGCCGGCTAGATTCCAGAAGCCTCCTTTTAATTTAATAAATGCGCAGTCATCTTGTTATTGATTACGCGTTGCTCGCGGGACCCTATTGTGTTCGGTTGGAATCCGCGGTGAAAATAGAATGTCGAAACACGGGGTCAACACTTGCTGTTACTGGATTGCAGCGGGGATGATATTGAAACAATGGTGAATGGAATGATCGAACGTACTCAAGGTTAGATGATGCATTTGATAAACTAAAAAACTTTTCTTTACAATCTGGCTCCTAATTTAATGAACAGAAGATCGGTTCATAAAATAGATCAGTACATAAAGCTTTTACTGGAACTGCGACAGCGGATGAAGGATTTACAGAAAATCAATCCAAAAGCAATGAAGGCAATAGAGCTCTAAACAGATTCAAGTGCTTCTAATCAAATTGCCCTTTATTGTCATTATATTATAGTTATATTGTTACTTATTGTTTTTATGAATGAATTGTTTGATAAAATGACCTCAATAATGCATGGGAGTAGGTCCCGTGAGCCCTTCCTCTGCGTACCTCTCGGCTTAGATCAATAGGAGTTTTACACCATAATATTATTTTTCTAGATATATTTCTTCAAAAATAATGTCTCTTTCATGTTCTTCCATTATGGTTTTAAGCTTTATTTCCCTTTTATACCATCAAATAGTGGTTTATAATTCACATTTTTAAAACTATATTTTTTCTAGTCTCTCACACATTATAGCTATCCTATCAGTTGTCGTTAAATAAGGAATATGCACGCCATGAATTTTAACTTTCCAGTGTTGAAAGTAGCAAAACTATAATCAAGTTTCGAGTAGGTTTACTAACTCAGCTTTCTTGAAAGTTGCATTCTCACGAAATTCTGGTAAACTATATCCTCACTGACAACACTTATGATTTATAAAATCATACACATTCCATATTGGTGTTAACAGCCTTTAATGCTCGATAACTATAGGTTTTAATGACATTACACCATACGGTTAAACTTGGTGATTTTAAAGTTCGATCGTGCATGGTGGGCCCTATATATCAAGTTTACAAACATTTTTCGTTCATTTTTAAGCTGTCACATTTAAAATCAAAATCAAGTCTTTATAAAATTATTTTTAGTTCAAGAAACAACTAGTTACTAGTAAGTAGTTCGAGTAAATGTATTCAACATTGTGTCATTAACCAACTATTAATAAATACTAAAAGTAAACAATTGTAATTGTGCGTGTAGTTGAGGAGTAAAATAATCGCAGAGAGTAGTGGCATTTAACGTGACTTAAGCATTTTATCTCAAATATATCAATTTTTATTTTTCTGTTGAAAGAAGTGAACTCTTTGACGAAAAAACGTCACTTTTCTCCCCTACACTAGTTACTACTGCAACGGCTGTAAACTCCTTCAGTGTCGGAGGTTTCGGTCGGTTAGTTTTGAGACATTTCTAAATTATTTCAGAAAAGAAACCCGACAGTGGAACAAAAGACAAAAACAAACGTGCAATGTTCCCTGCTTTACAGCCAGCGACTCTCTAATCAACTGGTTTTGTCCGACTGACGATTCCTAGAAGTCTCTGTCCCTGGTGTCTAGTCTCTAGTCTCTGGAGTCTGGTCAGTCTCTAGTTTCTCCTGGCACGTCGTCGGTAACCGAGTGTCCTTCTTCTGCTGTGAAATATTCGCTTTCTTTTGCAGATCGATATTTTGTCCCTGATGATCGTGGATGTAGTGCAGTTTATGGTTCTCTTAGGATGAGTTGTATCTTGGTTTGCTTGTCTGTTAGCTTTCAGATGTAAAAGTTGGCACAGATTTGATAACAGATTTTGACGGGCTGTAAGCATCCAACAAAAAAGATTTTTTGACAAAAGTGATTTTAAAGGGAAAACCCATTTCACACCTGCTTGTATTTTTGTCATAAATAAATTAATTCATAAATAACCTTCTCATGATAAATTTATCAGAAAAATTATATTCAACAAGTAAATGAATATTATAAAAATGTTGTACTGAATTAAATTTGTTTGTATCAATATGTTTTTAAGTTTATCGAATTTAAGAAATTAAGAACCTTAATTTAATTAATCTTTACCATTTCATAATTGATGAGTAATTAGTTTTCAATCGTATTCCTAAAAATAATTTGGTAAACTATTTAGTATTATTAGTATTCAGTCAGAAAATATTTAGAAATAACCCAAAAGCACGGGCAACAGAATCGTTAGGGAGTAGCCTTATAAACATATACTACTGAAGACTTAATTAATTTCGTACTTGCACACTACGGTTAGTGCTAATAAATTTAAATATAACAATTTTACTGTCAATAAATCGACAATCGATGTAGTATAATCTGTTTATGACGGGTAAATGAAGTCATCATAAAGTTATCCCCAACATCAACCCCAAAAATACTGCAACAAATCATGAAAGAAACCCCTTACCAAACATTATCATTAAGGCGACCATTTCTAACGGAACATCATTTCGGGGATGAAATTGAGACAGTAACCCTAATGAACATTGGACCTGTGCCAAATGAGCAGCGCCGGCGTCGCTGCACCAGCAGGCGATGAGGCTATGCTTATAGCCACCTGGCACGCCATTCGTGCACCAACGTCTCATCCCATCATGCACCGCGCCATTCCAGCGTGTCATCCGTCATCCGCGCGTGTAACTTTTGCATTCGAGTGGTTTATTTTCGCCATTCGTCTTGTTATCTTCGCGTTGTTGTATGTCATTGTTGCTTCATGTGGAGAGTTTTGCACGACACGATGTTTTCTTCTTGGGGGTTGGATATTTGTGTTTTCTTATGGGTCCTATATTGAATCATATTTGTTCTACACTTTAAAGTTATATGTTGAATTTGTTAATGTATTGGTTATATTTGATATAAGGCTTTACATCAGGAGTTCCATATTCATTTCCTAATTAAAGGATTAGGAATAATAGCGAGTTTATGTTAATATTTCTTTATGCACTGACAGCCTTCAAACACTAAACAATTCCTTTGCATATAATATGTTACTTAGACCTTCGAACTTTATTATAATACTGTATGTGTGTCTGACTAAATTAAAGATACCTCACTTCTCAACAAACTGCTTAAGCTGCCTTATGCGGCATTAAAGGTTGATTATATTTGGAGGGTTTTAATCATAATCTGTAGTATGAAATACGTGAAACAAAATCCTATACACATATGAGCAACTCTTGTGTGTTTGTTTGCTTGCTTGTTTACACACTTATCTAAAAAACGAGGATTTCAATGATAGCCTGGAAGTAACTGATTTATGACTCAAAAACAAGTTTCATGTAGGTTACTTAGCCAGAGAAATATAATTTAAATTAAAAAAGTAACATTGAGCCTATGAGTTGCCATACTAGCTACGAAGTAAACAAAAAAAGTAAACAAATCAAGTAATCAAAACAGCCGTTTACAAACTACAGCCATGTAGGAAAAATACAATGTGTGGGATGACGAATTCATGGAGCAATAAAAAAGTTTATTTTTTAAACTCATGACTCCGAAATGTTTTATAGTTACTGGATGAACAGGTAAACATGAAATAATATCGAGCAAGGCTCGGTCCACAAAGCAAACATAAACTTCTGCAAAACATACTCATTCAATCAAGTTACAGCCTTCGCCTGTTACACAACAGTATAACCAATTTAAAGTAACCTTTTTATAGAGTTGCTGCTATAAAGCCATTTAAGCAGACTATTATTGGAACATTACCTTCTGAGGTAAAGTGGGCAGTAATACGACAGATGTATGGTCGACCAAATTAATACACAATTTGCTACTGTTTTATGCTTGCCGCAAACTAACAACCTCGGCTCCTTATTAGGAACTGCTGATATAATCCTAATCTGCGATTATTGTGCAACATATGTTACATGAAATACTGCACATGTCGTATACAGTCTAGTTCAATCCAATCTTAGAAGATTGGTACCGGTTTAACTTATTTAGGTTAGAATATTACCTGGAGGTAATCAAAATCCATTTTTGGTTCCGAAATAGCAAGTGTCCCTTAAATAGAAAATAAGGTTATTTGAACACCGGGATTCTAAAGATTGTATTCCTTCCAAAATTACTTTTGATTCGAAATTTATCTTAAATTTCTTTTACTCTTGATTGATTTTTTACTCTAATACTTAAAATTAATGGGAATGGGGTTATTTTCTTTTGGAATTAATTGGGAGATTATCAATGGAAACTACATTGGAAACTGTTATTTTTCACCTTGCAATATGTTCTTGATTGATTTTTTAAAATTAATTGGAATGGGGTTATTTTTTATGGGAATTGTAAAACCATGAATGGAAACAAATTTGTAGACTGTTATTTTTCACCTTGGAATTTGTTCTTTTGTTCACATAGTTGACATAGTATATATATTTTTTTATTATTTGTCAACAGAAAACTAAACAATTAAATTAATAACTGTATAGCAGTAGTAAGGATAATAAGTGTATAGATACTATTTTATGTCTTGATGAAACGTACACTTGAAAATTAAAACATTTTTTAAACAGTAACATACGACGGTTTGTCTGTAGGTTTGATGGTACATTACATTATATAACATGTTTTGACAAACACTTGGTACCGATGGTACCGGTACCGAGAACCGAGAACCGATCTTGTCAAGAACCGGTACCGGTACCGACTTTGAAAAAAGTAGTACCGACACATCCCTAATTCCTATATTCAATAATCACTATGTGCTATCAACATGTGATAACAATAATACATCGAACAAAAAAGGCTGGAACTACGTACTTGACAAATTACATTTTCCCCCAGCTGTTATGTTTAGACGCTTTTTACACCTTTTAAATGATGAGTGAAATAAAAATTTGTCTCACAACGGGAGACAAAGTAAACCCTTAAGAATAACATTGAAATCAACAATTAAAAAATTAGAGAACCTTCAAATTTCCACGCTTACATGCAAATATGTTGCAGCTCAATGAATGCAGGCGCTAACAGCCGATTTAGTGGCAAGAATAGTCAAATAAGATAAACATCTACAACAATCAGCTGTGAGAACGTATGAAAATTAAGAATGTAAGAATGTTGCAACAATCACGTAATCGCTGGTGCAACTACCTGTAACTACCCGGATACAAGCGCTATTAGCAGGACGAATCAAAATGGATATTTTTATTACTTACTAAATTAATAAAATAAATTATCATGGTCAGGATATAATTATTACTGCAAGTGAGGGATAAATGTTTTGTGTATTTCGAGGATAAAGCACATTGTGTCCCTCGTGAAAATTGCCGCCCTCGCAAGCTCGAGCGCCAATATTTTCACTCTTGAGACAATGTTGTACTTTACTCACTCAATACACACATAACTATTAGTTTCCAAAGTTCCAGATATTTTAATCAGCCTTAAAACATGGATGAAAGAGTGACTTGTTGTCTTATCTTCACTATAACTCTGTGATATAATACCCAAATGCTAAATTATTTAAAATATCACCAGCGTGTGTTATCATGACACGAAATCGAATTTTATTGCGAAAAATATGACACTAACTCACAAATCACTCATCACATTGCTGATTTGATGTGTTCCTTATAAAGGACTGTTAATCAATAGCCCAACCATGGGCGCCGACTTTTAAAAAATATTGGGGGGGCTTAAGAGGAGATTGGAGTTGGCGGCCATATTGGATTTATACTCCATAAGAACCAATGTCAATTGGTATGCGGGATTTCTCGTTTATTTTAAAGCTCTTTTTAAATTCTACCGGACGTAGGTATTACATTTTCACATAAACTAGCCATTTTTTGTAAAATTGAAAAAATAGCTTTTGATAGTGTTTTTTACGTCATTTATCAAATTTATCGAAAATCGGCTTCCTACGTCCGGTAGATAATTTAATTAAGATTTCTAATATTCGGCTTTCTAAATTATCTAATTAATAACAACGACAAATTCTCGCATACCAAAAAGCATGTCAAGCGAAAATTCAAGGTAAATTTGAGCTTCTGTTCTCGCTGATTTGAAGGAATTGCTAGCGATCAGCTTACTTGTGATGAAAATTAGCCATTCAACACACGGCAAACGGCACTATTTTGTGCATTATATGGTGGAGCAATATAGTTTCAAGCTTCGCCGCATCATTCTATTAGCAGCACCCGTCTATCCAACCTCCTCTTAAGATGTTATTGACGGAGGGGGTAGAGGTTGGTGTTTTATTATTTTGCCCAGATTACCCTGATTGACCATTCAACTATTAAGCTCTCCTCTCGTTTGCATAGGGCGACTACAAATGTGATAAAAATATAATATCATCTTTAAAAATTAGCCTGTTGTCAGAAATGAATTTACGGCTGATTACGAGCATCACTACATAATGCAAATTCAGAGCAAGACCCAAAATGGCTGTAAAATAATTTAAACGAAACCCCTAAACAACAGTTTGAACCTCAAAGTATACTGTAAGATTTAAGATATCTTGACTGAAAAGCTCGCAGACTAAGAAAAGAATATTTGGCTTGCAATGTGCCAAATCATCAAATAATTGTTTCAATATTTAATACATGAGTTTTACATGTTGTGTGAGAAATAGTAAGCAAAGCAGCACCACTTGTCACTAAAAATTGAAGCAGATGCCTTAATGATAAGCACCGTTTGGGTTTTGGAGAAAGTGATAAGCACCACTTCACTTTTTAAATAAATACAATTAAAAAAACATACGTACGTAGTACGTGTGCTCATAGGCCTTCATCGCGATTTTACATTAATATACTTTCAAAGTTTAAGAGATAATTATTTTTAAAACAACGTTTTTATAACTCCTTAAAGAAAAGTTGATTACATCAGTAATAGCCATTTAAATATAAGCTCCATGTTTAAAAAAAAACCGATTTCCCTTTGGATAGGTATAACTGGTGCCAAATGTTAAGGCCCACACCGTCCATAAGGCTAATAGTAGTTTATGCAACGATTGTATAATGAATGTCTTTAAGCCACGAGTGAGGTTCTAAATATCTCACGAGTGGCTTAACCCTTAACGAGGCATAATACAATCGTTGCATACACTATTTTATCTACGACCAACAATATACGACAACATTTCCCCCGAAGTTAAACAAAACTCATGACTTTTAATAATGATGGAATATGTCAACTAAAATTTGAGGTTAGGCAAATTAGCAGACTGAACCATGAATCGTTGTGGAACAATCAGCTGATGGATAAGTAAACTCAAACATGAATCGTAATGCAACAATCAGCTGATGTGCGAATTGCGTAATTGTTATTATGACACTACTTCCGTCAAATGCCGAGCTCTCATTGGTCTAGAACCAGTACTCTAAAGTGACTCCAGTACTCTAAAGTCGTCATTAGAGTACTGCTTGGTTTTTGGTGTTTTAATGTATATCATTAAAATGTTTATTGTAATACCATAATTGGTGCTTATTGCAATGGTCGTAGATAATATTAATTTTAGCATTGGGCTTATGGACGGCGGGGGCGTGGGCCTTAAGATTTGGCACCAACTATAATATATTGCACGTCCATTTCCCGTGAAATGTTTATTAAGGTCAATATATTGATAAGTTTTGATCTTGTTTTTTGCAGAAATTTGCCATCATTGATTAGTATATAAAGCATTTGTATATCATAAATAAGTATTTTTATGTAGATCACTGAACTGAATTGAATAAGGCAACTAAATTTATAAAGATAGCCTATTTCGATTTTTCAAAGCCATCTCATTTTTCGTGGTATTGTACATCAAAATTATATAAAAACAGAAGCTGGTCTTTGTTCACTTTTTATAATCCTGAAAAGAATAAAATGAGGTGAAAATCGTACTGGTTTACAATTGAAATATAGTTTTTTACTAAAATTAAAAATAACGATAGCATCGTCCTTGAGCATCGCGTAGGTCGCGGTAAAGCCTAGTACGCGGAAACACGTTCTAGTTCTACTAATTTGCATTTGACGGGGCTATATTGGCCAGCAATATATTGTGAAAGTTCAAATTTTTAATTGCCTTTCTGACATGGAGTGATTGAAATATTTGACAACATTATAATCCAATGGATGGACTCAGCCATTACTACGTCGCATGCACTACTTTCGGCGCTCGCCTGCGTGGGTGTAACGAAGTCGTTCCTTGATCGGATGTAGAATAAATACAAACAACACTTAACTGGCTTTAAATCCTGTTTAAGTAATTTCTTTAAAAAATATTATTTATTTGAACTTTGCTTAAATTATTTATGATAAACTACTTACTACTAGTTCCTTGATAGTCTTTCACGATAAGAATCTAACTTTACTCTTGGGAGCCGGTCCCCTCTTCTTTCAATATTGGGGGGGCCGGGCCCCCTTTCCCTTAACATTGGGGGGGCTCGAGCCCCTTGGGCCCCATGGAGTCGGCGCCGGTGAGCCCAACAGCCAGTGGCAACTGAGGGACCTTCAGTTGAACGTGGGATCCAAACCACAACAATTTGGATCCCGCTAGGGATCCAAATTAGGGGGGCTAGGTAATTAACTAACCCCATATGACAACAATATTCGAATCTTTACCATTATGACACGCAGTAGAGTACCGTATACGTGTGTTTAGAAGGTCTTCCTCATGAAGGGGAGGGGAAGCGGGGATGGTGAGTACATGTGATTGTACGTGTGATTCCCACAAATTACACAAGCGCCAAACTGCCGGCCGTCCGTGCCATCTCCCGCCAAAACACCACTTGTCACCTGTCCCGTTACCCACAATGCAATACTGTTATTATCTTTCTATTACGTCCACCATTAGTGGCATCCAGCGGTCATTACAAGCGAGTTCGTGTGAAGACTTCAGCATATGTGGGTCAGAAAAACTCTGATCGCGGTTTGATGGCGCGCGCGGATCGAAGGGAAGGGTTGAATGTTTGGAAATTAGGAATGTGGAACAAACGTGTTGTGCCTTTAGTATACCGGTGTCTCACCTAAAGTGAACCAATAGCTAACTTTTTTATTATAAATCTGACAAAGAACTTCTTATGGGGCACTTCCCTTAATTTTTAACGCTGCTTTTTGGAGTCACTTTGAAATTTAAAAATATGGCCACCATTTTCCAATATGGCGGACAACTTCGATTTTTCTTATGGAGCACCCTATATTTTAGGGCGTTTTTGGATTTTACGTTTAATTTTAGGAACTTTTTATTCTTTCTCATTTTTTTTAACTCAATGGTTCAGCAGATATGAGCAGTTGAAGTTTGTTTTTTCCCCATTTAAAATGCATTGTGTCCATTTAACTGTGCCATCTTATGTATTCCTTATGGAGTAAAATCATATTCAAAATAACACATTTCCACGATTCAATCTCGACTAAAAATTATTTTATGATTAAACCTCAACTAAACTAACATTTTTTAGGCTCTTTTATTCTTTGGTATCTTTTAATAAACCCAACCGTTTTCGATATACAGATTACCAACAATTTCCCAATGCATTTTAAATGGGGAAAAAATCTAACTTAACTGTTCATACCTCCTTAACCTTTTGGTTTAGGAAAAAATCATAAAGAATAAAAAGTTCCTAAAATTAAGTGTAAAATCCAAAAACGCCCTAAAGTATAGGGTGTTCCATAAGAAAAATCAAAGTTGTCCGCCATATTGGAAAATGGCGGCCAGATTTTTAATTTTCGAAGTGACTCCAAAAAGCAATGTTAAAAATTAAGGGAAGTGCCCCATAAAAAGTTTTTTGTCAGATTTATAATAAAAAAGTTAGCTATTGGTTATTCACTTTAAGTGAGACACCCGGTATAAAGTATCAACAGCTCGCATTGAACTGTGAACGTCTAAGTATGTTCCGTTTGATTTCTCTTTTAAGTTTTGACTTGCAAAACTTAATTGTGCTGTAAGGTTTTGTCTCCCGAGTTAGGTGGTGCATTAATAAAGTCTAACGTTGAAAAAATGAAGCGAAGAAATTAAAAAAATAGTTTATTTAACAGGTTGAATGTGTTTATCAAGTCTAGGTATTTAACCTAGCCATTTAAATGATTCGAGATTATTCTGCGCCACTAACAGCTATATTATTTTCAGGCTCATCCTCTACAAAGTTCGTTGAATAAGAATAAACAAATAATTTAGAATACTTTAAAATAACTTCTACCTGGGGTCAGTTGCACAGTAAATTACAAGTTAATAATATAGGAAAATCACCCAATCAGATTTGGTTGATCACTGATATTATTAGCCTGTAGTTTTCTGTGCAATAGGCCGCTGGTGTGAATGAAGTAGTTTCGAAACAAATTTTGTATAGATCTAGCCAAATGACGAGACCTAGACTGTCCGTAAGCGCAGTGTGCTACTGCTAAACCATTGACTTTATAATTAAATGGCTAAACTTATTATTAGTCTTACTGACGACCGGTCATTTGACTCATATGTAGATTCTAGGATTCTTCAAAATTAAGTCTGATTGAATTTGCAGAGTAAGTCATAATCTATATATATAATTCCGTAAGTCAAATTTTTGTAAAGAAATTGTGAGTGACTGGATGGCCGTAGAAGGATGGGAGGGGTCTTATTTTAAAGGTCTTGACGTGAATTTTGAGGGAAAACTATTCATTTTTCTTATTTTTTTACCATAAATTCGCAACAGAATAAAACTTTTCCCATTAAAACAACATGGGATTTAATTTGTTTACATCTTTTGAAATTAAAACAGCTGTGCCACAGAGTTGTATCATCTATATTATTAATTCTGTAAGCGATTTTTTTCAATCAAAATTGTGAGAGTTTGACAGCTCGCAGGATGATGGGAGATGGCTCAAATGAAAGGTCTCGGTCCCTGGGGGTCGGAAAAAATATCAGATTATGTCCAAATATACCAGAAAATGAGAAATAACGAAAAATATCTTCTATTTAAAATGCATTGGGATTAAAAAACGTCTGCTTTGTTTACATTAAACATGTGGTGCTAATGCTTGATTCAAAGCCAAATGGTAGATGTTGATTTTTTTCAAAATGCAGCTAACTATGCACGTTCAATGCACTATAACAAAAAATATTTTAAATTTAAGATTTTCGGATTTTATAATATTTAAGGGTTTGAGTTTTTTCATAATTTAAAATTATAAAAAGTTAAGTACGTTTGATTAGTTTATGTTATAACGATGCAGATTTAATACCAAATGATCTATATATAATTACGTAAGGGAAATTTTTGCGCCGAAATTATGGGCGTTTGGAAGGTCACAGGATGATGGGAGGGGGCTGAAATTGAAGGTCTCCATCCCAGGGGATCGGGGAAAATACAGAAATTGCTTTAAGCTCACTATAAAATGAGAAATGGCGTAAAATAGCTGTCATTTAAAAAACCATTGGGATGTAAAAAGGCAGGCTTTGTTTACTTAAAACCAAATGCTAGATATAATCATAATTTTGTGGATCCAAAAACCTACTTTCTAAGAAGGAATTTTGTACTATAGTAAAGAAGAATTATGCTTAGGGGCTATTAGCCCCTTCAAGCCTCTAGTTTTAAATGTAAAAAAGAGATATTGAGGTTATATAGTGGGAATAATTAAAACATCAAAACGGTTTAATCTTCCACACAAATATTTCCTTCAAAATAATTTTTACATACATTTAACTAAACTATTCGTAAGGGGGAATATAACGTTCAATTAACACTATATTATACTTTTTTAATCATTGAATATCATTTAGAAAAAGTCAAAACAATTAAAACCTCAGTTCTAAATAAAAATAATTATTTTGCGTGGACGACCTGTACGCTGTAATCAATCTATTTGTTTACTTGCCAGCCAACTAAATCACCATCAGATAGCGGGGGCATTAGCCACTCTGGCTGGAAAGCAGCTGCTAGACTCTAGACACTAGAGCCTAGACACATGTCTGGCTGCATTCCCGGCAAACAATGCCATTAGTACTTTCCTCAGGTACAAATCGCGGATTCAGCAATTACGGCAAAAGAGGCGCGAGTGAAAACCGCCCGGCGTTTGCGATGTTACTGGAGTTTAAGTGGCGGCTAACTCGACCTTTTACGGATTTTTATGTGGTTAGTGGAGATCATTTTGTGAGTTATTTAGGGCACTAAGCGTTTCAACACTTGTTTAAATTAAAGAATGAGAAATCGTTAGAGTTCGAAATTAAATAGGATAATGAGGAAATGCTCCAGTAAATAAAGTATTTAAGTTCTGTGTTTAAAAGTTGTCACGTTTCCTTTGTAGGATATTTAAACAAAACATTGCTTTATGAGTATTTTATCAAGCTTTAACATAGATTTATGGATTAATTAATCAAGTAATCGCATTCCAAGGGGGCATAATTATTGAATATTAATCAAGGGGAAGAGTAGTCGTATGTAGAATGAGTCGTATGAATTAATCTTTTGAGTACAGTAGGCTCGCTCTTATTCGGACGGCACCGTGACCTATCCGGACAACGAGTTTTCAGTTAAACGGACGTTCCCTAAAACACGTAAAATTATAACTCTAATCAATATATTTAAAAGATTTGTTTGTTGGTGTACTTCGGGCTACACCAAAAACTACATGTCGTAGACACTTGATCTTGTGTCAAATTAAAGCTTGGAATCTCATGATGTGCACTTTGGTGGTTTAGTTTTGATATATTTTAGGGATTAGGCCCAGAATCGTCCTAAAGAGATCCATGTCAAGGATTTTGGAAGTGCTTTGAATTGTTGATTTGGTTACCATTAGAAACAGCTACTATGGTTACTAATACAATGCAGCACAAAGAAACTTCGAGAATACGACAAGAAGAAAACAATATCCCAGGCAAAGCTGGGATTATCAGCTATTACTGTATAAGCTAAAACTGTTATTTAGACACGTGATTAATGGTCTCAAATTCTTCTTTTTTACGAGAATCGTCGATAAAATACAAAAAGTCCATTTTCAATCACGTCTGGAAAAACCAATGATAAAAATCGTCTGGTCAACAAGATGTAACTTCCGAGTATGGATGGTTGAAAGGTGTCCGGATAATAGAGATTCTACTGTACCTGATTACTGATTCACACAGACTTTTTCCTCAGGTAAGGCCATTGAGCAGTGTCGGTTGGATCAGCCTGATCTTAGTTTGGAACCTTCAGTCATGTTCACGTGTCTATCTTCGTTGTAATGAAGGTGAACTATAGTATATTATTCTTTAGATCCTTAGGTTTAGTTCCCTCGTCATTGTGCGGTACACATTTACTTAGTGTTTTAAATGGAGAAACATTTTCATCTCAAATCCCAAGTAAACAATTTACCTGAATAACAAATGGATTTGAATTAAAACCGAACACTCACACAAATTACCCATGACCGGATGGTTACACAACCAACCAGACCTGCCAGAGTGTCAGATGCATCTCGGAGCACGTGTCACATACCTCTAGGTTTTATTTGATTATACATCCACACCTCTCCCTGTGATATCGACAGTTCCCGACTCGCTGTCTGCTGTCTAGGGACTTTCTGATACCGACTTCGATCCGATATTTGATATCGAATCAGTATTGAAAGAAAATTATCGATACCCTAATATTATCGGATCCAGAGTATCTACCGTGAGTAACGGTATCGGTATCGCATCAGGAAATACCAGGAACAAACTTAAAAACACTTAAATTCATATTAAATAAGGTTGTTTTCAACTGTTAATACGGAATTTGTCATGTTCTTTTCCAAGATTTATTTTCATGTGTCTCATGAGGTTGGTAGTATTCCTGAGAACTTAACGTCTCTCAAACGCAGCTTAGTTGCGACATTCTTGTCCTTCTTTCTAAAATGATTCCAAATTTTACTTGTTCTGGGAGCCACTAAAAATAATTCAACAATAAACAATAATAAACAATACAATCAATAATCTAAACTTAATATATGCTAGACTGTCAATCATAATCACCGAACTTGCGCACTAAAGTTGCGAAACTCATCCAGACGCTGGCCGGCCTAGCAGATTAAAAAAGAAACAAATTAATAGCAACGGAGGAGCCATAGAGGACGGTACGGTATAAGGAAGAGTAATAAAAACTGCAGTGAGAAATACAATAAAGTGTAGGGGTAAAAAAAAACATAACGTGGAAGATTAGTTAAATTTCTATTATTTTTGGGCAGATGATCTTATTAATTGTTCTACCCTGACGCGTTTAATATTGATTCGATCCTCTTGATCTGATACTCCATACTTTCTTCTGACACTACGATATTAATATAGAATGAATCGATACGATAGAGATACCGTGAATATCGATAAAAAATTATCGATAAGTACTAGTATCGGAAGTATCTGAACGTCCCTACTGCTGTCCACATCCCTGACCCGGCTCTTTGAATCCGGGCGGATACGGACTGCTCCCCCTCAGGCACTTGCGACAGGGATATACCGATTGCTCCCCTTGCCGTTATAGCATGCTTCTAGTCGTGACTGTACCAATATTAGCACCAATAATTGTCATAGAGTTTTTTTTGCGATACGGGGTGCACTATCGCTACAAACAACAAAGAATGGAGATGTATAAAGTATGGATCTTTATTTTTATTTATATTTCCAGAAACGCCTCTAATGATTTTAAAACATTGTTAAAAAACGATCCTGGATAACTATATTTTAGATGAACTCCTCCCACAGTGTAAACCCTGAATATATATCGCACGAATATATATATTGCACGAATATATCCAGGGCACACGCACGAATATATGAATTCCTTTTCACCCCAATTTGGATGTGTCGATCAAGTTGGTTGACGAACTCGTCCGAGAGGACATAATTTTACATGTTTGTACTAATTCTATTAGGATCCAACCATTTACACGATATTTATCGTGCTGAAACGCACACGAAAAATGAAAATTCTATTTCCCATGTAAGCTCATGTTAAATTTGGAAACAAATCGTGAATTTTATGGGTAAAAATACCTTTCCCCAAAAACTTTTCATATCCCAAAAGTAAACATATAACGCTAGTAATTAAAAGAAATATTTATATGAATGCTGAGTACAGTCTCGTCTACAAATATCGACAAACATTTCAACAAGGATGACAAGGAAGGGGGAGCAATCCTTTTCTACCTGCTAAGGGGGAGCAGTCCGTACTCAGCCGTCTATTCCGAATATATTTGAGTGAAATGTTGTCTTCAGTTTGTTGTACTCCTCTAGAATTTGTTGTGTAACATACCTCTAGGTTTTATTAGCTTACCCATCAACACTCCCCCGTGCATCGACAGTTCCCGACTCGCTGCCTACTGTCCACATCCCTCGCACGACCTCTGACCCGGCTCTCTCTATCCATTGTCAGCTTTCGGCACTTTCTATACATTGTTTATCTCTGGCGCGATTGCCGAGTGGTTCTGTCTTGGCTTCCAGGCATTTTTGTAATATATGAGGAAATATCTGTGCACATGTCGGTATATTGCTCTGGATTTCTTTGCCTGGAGCCTAGATTGGAATTCGGCTGTTGAAAAGTAGTGATTTGTTTTGTTTGGTGTGGGTAATTTCGATAAGCGTTTATAGCCCGAGTGGTGTAAATAGTTGACGTTGCATGGCCACGTATTCTAATCAACACTCTTATACTTACTGAAGTTGTAATTCAGAAATACGCGGATTGAAGTTATTTGTGTTTAATTTGCCAAGGTTAGGGAGTCAGTACATAAAACAATATAGTTTTTTCATCGTTATTCCATGATTATTCATAACAATACATGTTTGTTATGACCTCGATAAGTATGCAAAGTTATCATCGAGGTCCAATATAACATAATTAATATTTAACATATAACATTAATTTCTAAATAAGAGCACCAAAAAAACTGTAATTTTTTAAATGTGGCATGAGGTGGGCTTAAAAAAAATTTCCATTTTATTTAAAAGCAAATATTCATAATATAATGCTTAACGTGTGGCAACCATCCTCCACACTTCAGAAAAACAACTGTAACTGTAGAAAAAAACATACATGCAATTAATACACTTGTGTATTCATTGATTCAAGTCAAGCAAGGTAGAAAAATAATGAAAAGTGAAAGTTTGTGTTATTATAAGTGTTATGAGTGTTATTTCTTGAAATAGAATGTGTCATATGTGTCATTTGCAAGCAAAGGATCAGAAACAATTTCTGCCTTATCTTTAATGAAATAATCTATATATTAAAACAGAAGCCTTAGATTACGTAAATAATCGGACAAATCTTTGCTTTCAGGTTGATACATGAAAATTGAAATTATTATTCTAACTCAAAAAAAGTACAAACATGAATTGATCTTGAACCAACCCCGTTTGAACGTATTGAATTTATAATTTTATGTAAACGCTCTAAGGTAAACTATCAATAATTACATGAAATGTAAAATTATCACGCAGTCAACTATTTGTATAGTTTGGAATGAAAATAACTCGCATTAAACTCTTGACAATCTGAGTACATTATTTGGATCAATTCGTTCATTACCGAAACCTCCAGATATGACACACGTCTTTCCCAATACTCATACAAGTGGGCTCATATCCCGTTTTTTGCACACTAATTATAGTGGTACCTGTTTTAGAACAGAGATCAATTAGTCCTTGCATTACTGTAAATATATTTAGAAAGTTATCGAGATAACAATAAGGGGCTATCTGGAATATAAAGCGATGTTAGTTACAGTCGTGATAAACAGGGACAATGCAATGCGGGTTGACTTAGTTTTTTGAACTCGAATAAAAGACACTATTCTTTTCAAAGGAACCCAACGCACTAAATTTTTAGCAGCACAAAAATAGCCATTCAGTGTTTTTCACCTGTCATGCAACGTTACAGGTCAAGGTTTTTACTTTTTGCATGATTTGTAAAAGTGTTCCAGCCTCATACTCGGGTCACAATATCCCCATTCAGAACATCTGAATACTCATCTCACTATACTTTCACGAAAATAATAAGAACAATTAGAACAATGTTATTATTAACTTTAAAAAATATAACTACAACGGGATTTTTAATTCCTTGGAATACGGATCACTTAATCACTTAATCACTTTAATAAGACAGGTACCTCATGGAGGACGTTACCCTGAATATGAGTGAAGGATGAGTGTGATGATCGTGATGATAGTGGCGCGATCTTGCAGCCTTGTTTCCGACTAAGGTTGGCATGTTCCTTAGGCAGGATTGTTAATTACTGTAATAGCCCAATAACCAATGGCAGCTGGCTCCAGAAACAACCCTTCAAAAAGCTACTAACTTTTCTCGGGATCGATCCGGCTACCTACAAGTTTGTAGGCGGGCACTATAACCAATACACCAACCAGCTAGTAGTAGTTTTTAATAGGATACTTAATTAAACCTATTGAAGCCGTGAAAATCCCATCTTTGTCCCCTTTTGAAGCAAAACTGCAAAACTTATTTCGTGTTCTCAAAAGAGGACGTTTTATGAATTTGCCGTATGCACCCAACTACGACCAAATTCCTTACATTGTATGGTCTGACACCCGGTAGATAAACTTTTAACACATCAGCAATCCACAGCACACATGATTGCAGGAAGAGGAGTTATTTTAATTTCAGACCGCCATTATTACTTCCCTCAATCATAGCTCAGCGCATCCTCACCCGGTTCCGTTGCCTTGGGCCGCCCGGCGTCGCTGCGGCCGTCACATCCCGCTAGCGGCCGACCGTTGGCCGTTTATTAAATTAGCGGCCAGGACGTTTCGCACGCCTCGACGTCTCGGAATGGCGATGACCGCCTCGCCGCATCACGACGCTTTTGTCCGGTAATGATTGAGATAAGCTATGTTTTAGCGAATTTCCCCTATAGGGAAGAAGCTATTACCGTAGGTCTCATGGTAAGACCTAAGCCCGAGACCATGATAACTTTTCGTTTTTGGGCCCCCAGAAGCAAAAAACACCATTCGTTCGAATTTATATATATATATATATATATATATATACATATGTGTGTGTGTGTGTGTGTCTGTGAGCACGATAGCGGCCGTAAAAATGGTCCGATCTTAATGAAATTTGGTACAGACATATAAAGTGGTAATCCCTCGGACGAGTTCGTAAACCAATCCGATTGGCCCACTGTAAGGGGGGGTAATGGGGGGTAAACCTCCCCAAAAATGGGTTTTTTGAGTTTTTTACATAGAAAATTGAACACAATCCAATATTTGTTAGCACCATTGAATTCTGCTCAAAAAAACAAACAATTTAGTATCCTAAATCACTGCTCTATGTCCATTGGATACCGAGATATTAAAACTGGTAAACGCACGTACGTTGACTTTATGTTAACCTTATAGAAATAATTAAAATTCTATATCTCGCTTATTTCTCAACATATCTTGATAAAACTTGGTAAATAGCTTATTCTAGTTCAGATCTACTAAATGATGAATTAAAACCACGCAGTTTTAATATACCTGTTGCAGCAAACCTGCATACTCATTCCCCATGTTATTCTTATGGAGCTTACAAAAACATGTCAAATCTCGCTATGTTAGATTGAAATATGTTGTTTTGCACTAGAAATTCGCTGAGTATGCAGGTCTGCTGCAACGGGGGTATTTCTTTTTCTTCACGATTGACCAACGTAAAGGTTTAGTCAAGTGATGTAACCCGGGCCGTTCGTTCTAACATTAACATTGGTCTTTTTTGGTGGACTGTACCATGTCATTCACTTGATATGTACATTTAAATAAATAATTAACTTTTTAGTTACTGAGATAAAATATCGGATTAAAGGTATATTAAAACGGGGATTCCTTATATTAAACATACTAACACCTACATGACAAATTTCTTCTTAAATGGCGTTGCAGTTTTCAACGGTTGTTTATGAACTGTAAATCGTCAACGTGTGTATGCAAACGTAACGCTGTTTTCGAATTTTCGGCGAAAATTTTACGTATTTAAGGTTATATTTTAAGGTCAATTGTTGGAAAATTTGCTGAATCGTCTCACCGAAAACAACAGAAACATAAAGTACGATAATTCATGCCTAACACTCTAACACTGTTTTCTCAACTGTTTTAATTATTTCTTTATTATTTATTTTATTAAAATGATGCAAATTCAGTTGACAGAAAGAAGTATGTGACTGTAAAATTCATATATTTTTGTTATTTATTTTTCTTTAGTTAAAACACACTTCCTAGTAATCTGATTTAGATAAATAAATGAAATTATCATCATATATTTAATTTCGTAAATTCTTTGCGTCAAAATTTTGGGCGTCTGGCAAGTCGTAGAAAGATGGGAGAGGGCTCAAATTAAAGGTCTCTATTCCGTGATGGCGGGAAAAATAATAAAATTGCTTGAAATTCACCAGAAAACGAGAAATAACGTAAAATATCTGCCATTTGAAAAGCATTGGGATCTAAAAACGTCTGCTTTGTTTACATAAAACATGTGATGCTGAATTGATTGAAAACCATGTGGTAAGCTAGATATCAGTATAAGGTAGGGAAGGTATTTTGCACTATAATAAATAAAGATTGTTTGAATTTTCCCTCCTTAGGGGCTTTTAGCCCCTTCAAGCCACTAGTATAAATTTACTTTCCAACTGTAAAACAAAGAGTTACTTCCGTTATTTTTGAAAAAATCTAACAGAGTTTGACTATGGCGGAGACTTCTCCCATAATTTTACCAAAATTAACACTTCAGTTTTACTGCATTCCTTAATATGCAAAAAAAAACGTAGAAATCAAACAATTTCAGCTTGGAACAGTGGAACTGTAACGGTTTGTGGGAATGTCGCTCACTAAATACCGTGTTCAATACTGTCGGTCCGAGGCAGATGCTATCTAGCGTCTTGAGCAACAATGGACTGGACTTCCCAACTAACTCTTCTCTCTAAATCCCCCATTGTTTTAGGACCATCATGCAACGGCATCGCATCCATCCAACCACTTTCTTTTTGAAATGTGTGTAAGAAGAATGGATCGTTCCGGTCCAACGCTTAATTTATGTTTTATTTCCCATAAATTTCAAATTACTAATAAGATACCCCCAAGTCTCATTTTCCAATCACTACTCTATAATTGCAGGTATTTTCTTAATATTTGACGTCAACATTATTTTATTAGCAATATTTATCTGTAAACTATACGTGAGACACTGTTTTTGCAAACGACGTGACGCTCCACTCTCATAAATCTAACCCTCAGTCCGAAGATGAAAAAGAGATTAACTCTCAGGTTATTTGTAGCTTGTCACCCTAAAATTGGTGTATGCGAAACATTTATAATTTCATACTCTTTCGACTTAAATCATATTATATACACTTTAAAAAATTAATCCTGATTTGATTTTTGATGCCATTTATTGATTTTTAATTGAATTGGGTGAGAATAATGAACCGTACTGTGCCGTTTCGTGTCGATGCTCTATTAAAATAACAAGTCATTTACATAGAAGTAAACACTTTGGTTTTTGAAAACAGTATGTTATGTTTTTTTTCAATTTATAAAATTAAAAAGACCGTCGAATGTATTTAATCCAATAACATTTTGACAGTATCGACGTTTTTGGTTAACGTCCACGTAGTAACGTTCGTGTAGTAACACGAAGTGAAGAATATAGAAGACTTCAAGGGAAGAATCAACATTGCGATAACATTTCAGGTAGCAATATCACAGTTGAAGAACTATACAGATTGGCAACCCAATGCACTTTTGCGTGCCCGTTTTTTGGCGCGGCGTCAAGTTTGTTAGGTCGTTGTGCCGTACATATTGCAAGTATAATTTCGTCAATATCAAATCTTCAGGTCCCAAAGAACAAATATAGCCATTAATAACTTTGATACCAATGCAATATGTGCGGCAAAACGACTTAACAAACTTGACGCCGCGCGAAATAACGGGCACGCAAAAGTGCATTAGGTTGCCAATCTGTATAGTTTTTCATCTGTGGCAATATAAACAAAAAATTTAAATAATTCCCTCACATACAAAACTGCGACCAAAGGCATACATAATTCTCAGCAAACTTCGCACAAAGAACAAATTTTTTAACCTTCTTAGATGACGTAAGGTTAATCTGATTTAACGATCAAACGTTGTTATTTCAAAAGAATCATATCTTCTTACCATCCCGTATAAACACTGCTTTCAAGTCTTGCGTAACCCAAACCTCAGGCAAAACACGAGTCATCGCAGAACCGCGATCCAGCTTGTAGGTCAGAGGAGGAAGAAGTCGCTAAGCGATTCGACAGGGATCGACCCATCGACACAATGATCGACCTGTCGTAGTTATCGATTATGCACAGTCTGGGCCGGGCCGCTCTGCAACCCAGACTGCCTGACCTCCAACCAACCACACTCTCCCTTTCACTGGAAAGTGCGTCTGATTTATAAAAACCTCTGAATAAGTAAAAGGGTCTTGTTTTCTGATACAAAAATAAGACTGTACAGATTCTTTTAAAGTATTTATTAAGTTGAACATATAATAGCAAACATATACGTTTTCGTACAAAAATTAACTAAGAACACAAAAAAAATCATCAATGTTAGAGTCTCGGGCATCAAATAGGGCGGGTGAGTGAGTGCGCTGCTAGAGAAATTAATGTTATTAGTTTGAGTAGGCAATCAACTATGTGAAGTAAATACAAATTTACACGTAAAAGGCCCTGAAAAACGTAAACAAAGTTTGACAGGTCAACAAAAACATTTCATTTGGTCATGTCAGCTGAGGATCAGCAGACGATTTGGTGTGTTTTCAGTTTTTGCCGCCCGACATATTTGGTGCCCACGACTTTAGGAATGTATTGATGTACTTTTGAATCATAGAAACAAAATAACGATTTGTATGCTAGAAAAGGTACAATTGCTGCAAACGGGTAAGCTACAAATAGGTACAGAGCTCTCATCCAAGTACAGACCAAAAGAAAGAACTAGAGATGGTTTAGAGGGGGACTCCGTTGGTGGTAGAGGAATTGAAAGGCCAAGAAATTTGGAGAATAAAGCAGTGCCATTGGAGATAAAAGAGAGAAAAATATAGGAAAATAAATGGAAGAACAACCAACAGAGTCAGGTGGAGGGTAACAGTGTAGGTCCTACACTCAAGAAGGAGTCAATTGGATATCAGACTGTGGCAGAAACGGAAGAGGATATACAAAATAAACGCGATGGTCATATTTTACTTTCTCCCCCCTATACATAGTATATGGAGAAAGTATTTTTTTCGTCAAAATTTTTGAATTGGAGTTGTTGAGTGTGTGTGTGTGTGTGTGTGTGTGTGTGTGTGTGTGTGTGTGTGTGTGTGTGTGTGTGTGTGTGTGTGTGTGTAAACAAAGCTAGAGACGACACCAGTGGTCCGATTTTCATGAAATTTGGCATGTTGGTATAAAACCGTGGTATCTCCAGGCGTATTTTTCATTTTTTTGAATTTTTGATGTTTAAGGGTATTTACCCCATAATAACCCATAAAAAATGACAAAAATCCAAATTCCTCAAAAACGGCTCAAACGATTTTGATAACAATTTCATGGTTTTTAGTGCTTAAGATGACAAACAAAATGACACGACCCGCATGTCTGTAAAAATTCAGGTTCAGAAGTTATGGGGGTTTAAGTGTTAAAAAATTCATATTTTTCAAATTTCACGAAATCTGTGACCTCTAAAGAAAATATACTTGCAACCATTAAATTTGACTTGAAAAACTAAATAATCTATCATTTTGATTCATTAGTCTACGTCAACTGGTTGCAAAGATAATTGATATTTTAGTTCGGTGGTAAACGCAGTGCGTTGTCCAATGTTATTCTTATGGCAAATACTCAAAAACCGACATCTCCGTTATTTACTAACCGATTTTGATAAAATTTGGCATATATTTGTGTGATAATTAATTGTTAATTTGTTTTATCTCACTATATATGTTTTCTGGTTTTAAATGACTTGAAGGGAGAAAGTATGTGTCAGTTTCCTGTTACCGTTTATTTTTGATTAGGGAGGGTTTTTGTTCCCCGAAGGGTCCGCTTGAACTGAGCAGGGAGGTCACGTTTGGAGTTACCAGTATGCCACACCTAATCTGAATCCTCATCAGCCCAGAGGGGCTCCGAGTCAATAAAAATATCGCGCGATTCTACTTGTCAACTTTCAATTTTGGTTTGGTGTGGATATATTGTGACTTGATTGATTGAAATTCAATCACTACTACAATTCAACTTACTACAATTCAATCATTGAATTGTAGTAAGTTACAAAGGAAAGTTAGGTCAGGTGACGTTTGGAAAGGATCTTTATAAAATAGCGCCTATGACTTTATTTTTACACATATTATTGGCAAGCCATAAACAGAATAATGAATTAATTTTGATGTTTGTTCCGACCCCCAAACAAATCTAACGCTCAGCCGTCAGGGCTAATAAAGCCGAATTTGACCTCCGCCCTCAGTTGGAGGTATGCCGTGAGGGACCAAAAGTGACTACCGCGTTCAGTTGGGGTGTTGGTTTTGAACATTTTCTGACCACGTGCTCAGTTGGGGTGTGCCCAAATGGAAAGGATGCTAGGAAACGATTCTAACCACCACATGCAATTCTGTTATTTTGGCAAAGAGTAGTCGAATCCTTTAGCACCCATCCCGTCCTGATTCGGTGTAACCATAGTAATGTAAGGTGGGTAAGTTAAGTAATGCCCATAATGCCAGGGCCGGCTCAAGAGTTTTTGGCGCCGTAGGCGAAGGTATTACTTGGTACCTCTACCCCTTGTTTCTTATCCATTCAGTAAGGATGATCAGGGCTAGAGAAAAAAACTGATACACCATGAACAATTTGATAGAAGAATAAAATCTAATAACCATGGTGCCTGTCTTTTTGCTTTCATTTAAATTATTAAAACCACTTAAAAATTAATTAATTTTACTGCTCTTTGTGGTTAGTTATTAATAAACACTTATTCTAAAAGAACTGAGAAAATAATTTTAAGCGTTTAAGTATCATTGATAATTATACAATATTTTTCACTTAATTTTGTGTCAAATAAGGGGCTAGCTTGATTAAAACTTCAAGATAAAAAAATAAACCCAAACTGCATAGTAGCGAATCGCCAAAAGAGCGGAAAATTTCATTTGCTAAGTATTGGATTATAGCAAAGTTAAAAGGAATGGTAGGGGATTCTACCATTGGAGATAGTTTTTTAAAGTGATTAAAAATATAACTACAAGTGGAGCATTTAAAGCTAGGCCTGAATGGAGTTAAACGTAAAATGTAACCATATAATACTGAATTTTAATTTAGAGCTTACGTCCAACTTTTCGTAGAAAAATGTAGATTAATTTTATTTTACGCCCTACTTTTTGGGGGCCGCCCAGCGCCCCCTGAGGCGCCCCTGAGGCCCTGGCGCCCTAGGCGATCGCCTAGTTTGCCTATATGTAGGCCTGCCATATTTTCAAGTGGTCAATCCGGGACAACTAACCAAGGATGCTCCAGTGTGTGACACACCGGGGGGTTTGAGGGGCATGGAAGGTGAGCCTCCCCCGGAAATTTTTGGAAATTTTAGAGGAAAAGGGTTAATTATAGTTAATTTTTGCAGCAAAAAATAACTTCAAGCAGGCCTATTTTGTGTCCAGATTATTGAGTCAAACTAATATGTTTTTAGGTAGGCTTAAATATAGGTAGGCTACTGAGGCAAAATTTACTTTTGAACAAACTTATTCTGGTAAAAATTTATAAAGGTTTTAGAGTAAAATTGTGAATTTTAATGATTTGAAAAAAAATATTGTTATTTTTTGTGTTGTGACAAAGCAATTTTTACCATGGTAAAGTGTGATAATGATTCATTACATGAAACAAAACTTACAATTAATTTATTTTACTTCAATGAGAAATACCAATGTTTTTTATGCGAATGAAATACAACTTAAAAACAAAAGTACATATATTATATAAGAATGTTTTCTTCTTTCTTCGTTTGCCGCAGCAAACTTGTTAAACTACAGGTTTAGTTCATTATTTAATAACATATTACACAATTTAAAACTGACCGGGACATCAGGAAAACTGGCCGGGACACCGGGACAAGAGCAAAATACCGGGACTGTCCCGGTCAAACCGGGACGTATGGCAGCCCTACCTATATGGTGGAGCTGGCCCTGCATAATGCCCAGCCACATCAGCGCCGCTCGGTAACTCGGTCCCCTGACCTTCAGCACTCTTCCTGTCACGGGGAAAGTGCCTCTTATTTACATCCAACATCACATCAGGTGGAGAAGATACAAGGTCCCCGTTATCTCTCGTTGCTCACCTACATTACACAACTCCCATCACCGGTAGGCCTGGAGAGGGCTCACTTTCGATTTTTAGTAACAATGCGTCAGGAGGCCCGTGTGTGCGTGGGTTTGGGATTTCACTCTGTTTTCTCCTCGTGTGTGTGGAGAGTTTTAGCACCACCTTCACCTACGCCTTTCTTAAAAAAGATACTTTTTATTTGGTTAAAGGAGACCATTGCTTTATTGCTACACTTATCATTGTAATCTTTGGGAGTTTCATTGGATTTTGCTCAACGGTACGAGTTTCATATCTGATCTTCTGCCTTTACAGGTTATGTTTATATTAATTATTGTTTGTATATTTTGCTCAGGTTTAATAACCGAACTTCTCAATATAATTCAACATGGGAGAAGATCAGTTTCATTTTCGCGTAATTGTAATCTGTTTAGGTTTCGGTAATCCGAAATCAACCTTTACTCAAACGTATTAAACTCAATCGATGTACTGTTCCAACAACCGTCATAGTGAGGAAACATCGAATGATAACAAACAATAACCGAAACCATTGTCAGTTATATTATTAGAGTCTCTCATACAAACAATAAAACATAAAACTCTAGAAAACTTGAGCTAAACATAATAAAGCTAACCAAAAACTAAATTAAAACGTTACTATCATTAATATTATTAGCTAACTAAACAACCTACATTATTTTTCATCATCCGCCATCTTGTCGATATACATATTTACAAAGAGTACGAAAACAATCGATAATAAATAAAATGTATTCAGATATCAAGTTCTGTCCAACAAACAGGATTCTCGAACTTCAACTACCGATAGATCGTTCGATATGTTTTCTAAAAAATCAGATGTTAAACGAACTGCAGAAGATCAAATATGAAACTCGTACCTGCTCAACCAATGTGAGCACTTTGAACTATACGAACTCTTCTCACATGTTAATTCAACTATCTTACATTTAAGATTCTGAACTATGAAAAACCGGTCCAAAGATTTAGATTTGTAATAACGACATCCCAGTGCTTGGCAAATAAAATCCATTAAGCATCTTACAATAGAAAATTTCCCTAATTTTAGGGAGCTCTATACACATGGAAGAGTGAACACGATTTATCTCGATACAATTTTCCAGAAAAAATACAGTGTTATTTATAAGCTTGTTATATCCTGAAAATAACCTTTACCTTTTGTTTCAGGTATGGGCTGTGACTCCTAGTGGATATATTGTAAGTTATACTAATTAAGAAACGTCCGTAAAAAATTTACAAAATTTAGTTAACTACCTCAATAATTAGAGAAGAGTTAAAACAAAACCACATCAGTAATTAGGATAACATTTAGTCAAAGTATAAATTAGATCTCAATTCTTGATTTTTAGTACCCAGAGATGACTCAATGGGGGTACCTTAAAGAAAACGGGACTCCACCGCCGAAAAACAGGGCAGAGCTCGTTTGTCCGTTACATCTGTTTTCCCTCTGAAGCCTGGTCTTTGCGCGGGCGAGGCGACCGTTGCTGCATGTACGGTCTGCGACTAAGTGGACCAAGACTCGGTTGGTCATGCCGCCCTCACTTCCTCCTACGCCGTTTTTCTGTCCTTCGTGTAAAATATGCTGTTAACCCACTTCCCGCTTACTCAATCCTAGTGTTTTTTTCACTGTGGGTGATTTTTGTGAACGGGACTCCATTGCGAACGGATGGAATGGTTTGGATGCTGAAAGTTTGCTCTGATTCCATGTTTTCTAAGTAGGTTGTGGTTTTTAATGTTTGGATGAAAGACCAGAACACCTCCAGGTTTTACTTAGAAACTCCAAAAACACGCTTTGGCCTTGACCGGAAGGTCTAATTGATTTAGCTTACCTGAACAAAACGTGCAGAGTTCCTGAAAAACAGTACAACGTGATTCTAGAGCAGATTTCACTCTTCTAGGGTGAAATAAAGTGAACGTAGTAACTATGTCCCTCATTGCGAGATTTGCAAGACTAACTTCATCGAAATCGTAAATTTACTTTTTTATGGCTTATATCAACCTTTTCCCTTCAAGTAACATAGAAAAGCGACAAAAGAGTTGCAACCAACCACGCTGGTGCTGGTAAGACAAATATATTTTACAACAGTGTTCAATCAATGTCTGGGCAATCTAGATGTCCGAGGAAGGTTGTGAAACTGTTGATCTGTGCTGCGAGGGACCTTGGAGCCACGGTGACAAATCGACCACTGAACTCTGCCTTGGCTGCAGCTCAGCCGAGGTGTTGCTGGTCATGTAACCGTGCTTGGGATTGATTGACTTCAATGTGAATAAGAGCTCAGTCGGCTGCAATGATGGTTAAGAAAAACATTGTAATATTGGTAGGAGTTTAAAACTTTTATTTTCCAACCAATTTCCTACAGATTAAAATTTCGGAATTTTCGGATCCGTTGCCTCAATCTGGCACTTTCAGAAGACCTATCCTGATTATAGAATATTCAGGGATGTTAAAAACCCCGGTAACTCTGTCATATATTCCGCTTGGAAATAATGTACACGTCACTGGAAGCATAGAGAAACGGAGAGGTTAGATTTAAAATAAAAAAAATTATAAAGAAAACACTGTGGTGCACTAAAGAGCAAAATGTGGCGGTTATGATTAGCCCCACTTTATTGAAGTGGCATAAAAGAGGTGGGGCCCCTTCTAGTGTGCATTAACTCAATAGTCTGTGAGTATTTACTTTGGTTCACTAGCTAGAAATATCCTTTAATAGGGAAGACGTTCTCCTACTAGTATAGAGAGGATGTTCCCCTATGGAATCGAAATGAAAGGAAAGTAGTCGATATGAATCGTCAAGGACGGTTCACTTGCTATGTCTTTCTTTGTACCCGATTTCATCATCACAAACTATTATAAACCAATCTAAAACTCATCCTAAGAAAGTTAATAGCTTACATTTTTGATATGACGGACAGTTCATGAGATTAAACGTGTCTGTGTCGAATAACAACTAGTTACATAGTCATACTGCACTCAGACATTTAAATAGTTGCTAGAATAAATAATCGTATCGGGTATAGGTTTCAAAATATCTAATTTAAATTTAACCAATTTAAGTATTTGATTATATCAGTAAAATGTTTCATAGGTCAAATGAGTATATTGTTTCTTGTAGTAGTAACCTTTGACTAAGTAACTAATTTATTTTTATATTTAGAAAACGTATTTTTAACGAAGAAAAAATAGTTGTTCAACCAGGTGCATTCTTCATATCCTATTTGAAGTAGTTAGAGATGTTACAAAAGCAAATTGCATACTTCTCGTATTACTCATTCATACATAGTTAATACCAGGTTCTTGCCATGAAGTTATGCTAGCTCAGTTTTCCAAGAGATACAATTGAATCCCAAACAAAGAAGTTAATTGTTCCTGTTGAATACGGTACCCTAAAAACATACAGTACACCTCGGATTATCCGGATTAATGTGGCGGAACGCCGATCCGGATAACAAAAAAACGGATAATCCCAAATCCGAGGTCATTACAATATCGCCTAAATAGCGATCGCGTACCTTATAGCCCCTGCTAAATTTATGCTGAAAACTCTATAACATGTATGTCTTTCAAATTTTACGGGGGTTTAGTTTTGAAGCAAATTTAAGAACTAAACTTCATTATTAACTATATGAATATAATATTAACCTTTACCGTACTTATGGTTTAGGTTTGGAGAAAATGCCAGATTAAAATACTTAATTTATTGAGATAAAATAATGATAACTCAAACTTTAAAAAATCATGACGAAACTTAAAGTAACTCAAAACTTAACACATCAAATGAACTAACTAATAAACTAACTCACAGAATTGCCGTTGGCTATGCCTTTGTTGATTACTGATAGCGCTTCAAGTAGCAATCCAGAAAACTACTCCTTTGTTTGAAATTCATTGTTGGTGATGGTGATTTTATATTTTGATTAGGATTTTTGCGGACATTTGCCATCACTGATTAGTAAAAAACAAGTTTCACGACGTTTCGGGATCTGGAAACTGATCCCGTCTTCAGGTGGAAGAAAACCTAGAACATAACAAGATTAGTAACACATAGCCAGGAAAACCTGGACAAAAACGCAGCTAAAACAGAGAACTGTAAAAGCAGTCACGAAAACACCAGCTGAAAAGAAAAACAATAACACAAAATAACAGGAATCACAAGTATCAAGAATCACCAGACAGGAGAGAGCACGTCCACACTCAATCAGAGCTAAGCTGAGCTGAGACTAATCCCGAAACGTCGTGAAACTTGTTTTTTACTAATCATTGATGGCAGATGTCCGCAAAAATCCTAATCAAAAAATAAAAAAACAGAAAACTACGTTCACTAAAATGCTGTAATTACTGTTTGGCGTTGCGATTCCATCAATTATTGTGATTCAAAATGCGTACAGTAAGGCATTACATTTTTATTTTACATTTAGAACCCATAAACTCGCTAAAATCATGTTTTTGCCGTGATTTTCATTTGTTATTTTTTCGGATGGACCGGTCCTGATAATCCGGGATCCGGATAATGTGGGGTCTGGATAATCCGAGGTGTACTGTAATTTACAAACTAAATAAAACCTCCCTTGCTAAGCCTACAATCCACAAGGCTTCGCATATCAATACAAGGATTTAATTATTAGCGATTCAAATTGCTAATATCTCAACTCCAAGCAGCACTGCGCGGTTGCAGTCCAGTTACACAATGCCAGCCATGGGCTTGCAGAACCAGTTCAACTTCTAGTTTTTCAGTTGTGTTTTACAAAGCCTCAAGTCAAATCTGATGTGTTTAATTACAATAAAACATGTGCGCTGACATTTAAAAATAGCACACGTGTATTTGTGGGCTGCATTTTAGCTGGTTAGTCAAGTGTGACAGGGCTCTCGTTCAAGTAGAGTAATACAGGGTGTTTTTTTTAAACGCAACCCATTTTCAAGATTGAATAGTTCAAATATAAATATGAAATAAGAATTATTTTATGATTCTTTACGTTTTATATAATCTATTATTTAAGTTTGATCACATTTAGTTCACCTTATGTGCTCAAAAAATCCGCCAGTGGCATTTGTATGAAGTTATGCTCCCTCCATCAAATTCCCAAACACGTGTTGCTAGGTACCTCTTTGAATTTCTTGCATTACATTTGTTTTCGGGTACTGAATATGCTGTGACTTATTTTTTTAGGCCTTACTTTGTATATATCCCCAAAGAACATATTAATATAATGGAGTCAAATCCAGGTATATCAGGGGGAAATAATCCTTCACCGATAAATCAAGTTTTGGGTTGCGTTTTTAATGTGTGTGTCTTTCAGCACGATAACTCGCGTAAAAATGGTCCGATCTGAATGAAATTTGTCACAGACATGTAAAGTAGTAATTATTCTACGAAAACAATTCAAAAGCTATTCAGCACCTCAAAACAAACATAACAAATTTAATGCAAGAAATTTAAAGAGGCACCTTGCAACATGTATTCGAGAATTTGATTGAAAGAGCATAACTTAATAGAAATGTCAATGGCGGACTGTTTGAGCACAAAATGTAAACTAAATGTGATCAGACTTAAATAATAGGCTATATAAAATTTAAATATCAATAAAACAATACTCATTACTCATTCATATGTGAATTATTCAATCTTAAAAATGGGTTGCGTTTAAAAAAAACACCCTGTACCATGTCGTACCTGAATAAGAACAGTTTTCCTGGCTATCAGGTAATAGTAATTGACACTGAGCTTTGAGGGTTGCCATAGTGAGGCAATATCTATAAACAGTCAATATGTCACTGGCGTTGAAATACAACAAATATAAAAAGAATTGTAAAGTTGTATAAGGGTTCAAGTTCAAGTTCAAGTTCAAAAATCCTTTATTCAGAAAAAACAAACACATACAATAATTACAAATCATTCCCAATGCACCTACAAGGGCGCGTGCGGGAATACAGTTGGCGATATAATGTTCTTTAACAATTATTATGGTCTTGCTGCAGTCTTAAGGCTTATCTCACACACAATAAATTAAAATATTCTTTGGTTTCAACTACTTCACCATTAGCAGGGTGACTCTCATGTTACTCTTTCTCATATAGAAATTCTGTCCAGTCGATTCTCGAACTAACTAACTCGAACCTCGTGTACTCGTAGTCTTCAATGTCGCGAATCATTTCAACTCACCTTGGAGAGACCCGTCCAAGTAAAAAAAAACATACATAACGCGAATTTAATTGTTATATTTTACCTCTATAAGTCGAGGAGTTTCACAAATTACTTCTATATCTCGAGGTTTAGGAGTAGATGTGCTGAAATCAACTTGCTTTTTACCTCCTTAAGTCGAAATTTACCTGAAAAACTAGAAGTTTTCTCATTGGACCTCTAAAAGTCGAAACTTTGGTGTGCTGGACGTAACATGTCAGTTTGAGTCAACTTTACTACTCTTTACCTCTGTAACTTTAATTTTCATTTTCGATTTATCACGAATTTAACTCAAATAACCTCTGTAACTAATTTAAGTCGAACCATGCGTACAACTCGAAAAACGATCACATTCCCGTTGGACTTTAAGATAGCGAAAATAGACTGTAATGCAAATGTCTTTTTAAATATATTTAACAACTAAAAATGTGCATATACTAGTTTGCCAAAACGAAACAAAGAAATTTACCCACCCCGTTCTTATTAACAGCTCGTGATAGGTCACTCCCTCACGCTAAAACCAGAGTCTCTCACGAGGTTAACAAGCCCACATGAACTTGACTTGACGCTAAAAATTAGAAATTGTGGACCTTTCCCGGAGTCACGATGGGAGCTAACGATGAATTTACGGCGCGAAAGTGAAAAGGAGCAGCGAGTGGGTGCAAAGTGCCGGCTGATGGTGCGTCAGCTGCATCAGCATCAGACGAGGGAAAGCATCAGATCATCAGCACAGCAGTAAACGGGTGAGTACCTGGGGTACAGAGAATCATATACCGATCAGTGAAGTCGTGTTCGAACCGGTTAGTGGGTGAAGGATTGGCAAAGCGACGATGAACATGAGGGTGTCGTTATTTCCTCATTCGGTTACAACTACTGTTTGGGTGTTTGACGGTTAGTTAACAAACAAGAGAATTGCAAAGGTTACACCAGCGATATAATGAAATGATTTTGTGGTCGCTGGGTTAGACCTCTTGATAGGAGAAACCTTAGTTAGTATAGCCCAATGGGAGGGTGTAAGTTTGGATAGTAACTTTTACTGTCGCTGATCGACAGTAAAAGTTAATATGAAGATAAAATACTCTTGTCAACATTTTAAAATAAAGTCACGAAACACGTACACACATAAACGAAGACACATAAAACCCATGAAAACAAAACCCGACGTTTCGAGGCCAAAACCACAAAAAATAACGTTTCTCGTTATCGAGGGCAACCTTGAGAATTCACTTTACCGAGCCGTACCCGAGCTGATCCCTGACGAGTCGTTTTTCGTGACTTTGTTTTGAAATTTTGACAAGAGGATTTTACCATCGAAATCTTCTCCATCGAAATCTCCTTGCTACCTTCAGGTTATGGCGTTGGTACTCATAACCTGAAGGTAGCAAGTTGCCCAATAAATAACCAGTATAATCAGATACCCCACCTAAAAATGTCCTTTAAAGAAAAAAAGATAAAGTAGTTATTTTGAAATGAACGCGGTGACCAATTTAATAAAAGTTTCCATCATCTTGAATTTAAGTTTCAAAGGAATTGAAATGATCTCAAGAATTTACGTCACCCAAAAACATTCCATCCCCGTATCTCACTACAGGAGAAGACTTTATTAAACCATTAACGTCTACAAACTGGAACACTTAGGTTATCAGGAATCTGGCCCAGTTGATGACCAGTAGCGACAGACATCGGCAGGCGCGGAAGACTGGTCCCACTTCCTGGCTCAACCAACTCGATTAATTGGTCCTCAACTCGACGCCGGAACGATCCACAGCCGTCAAAATAAGGGGGACCGCTCGTTTGGGATGTTTTGAAGTTTTATGGAATGGGGTTCTTGGTATTGGGTGTCTTAATCAAGGTAACGGTACGTGGTTACAGTTACGGGACGTTTTTGGGAAAGCGGGACGATTGTATAGCACAATTTTGTGGAAATGGGGATTAGTTTATTGTTTAGTACCGGGGACCGAACTTTGCTCGGATTAAATAAAAACAACCGGATGATTCAGCTGTTTTAGTTAAAATTTTCCTTAACTATTACATGAGCACTTATAACTAACTATAACACTGTTTGAGTATGGTATCAATGCTTTTATAGAGCTGTTCCTTCAGCTTTTTCTGATCCAGCAAAAAGGAGTTGATTCGGTCTTGTTCAATACTGATAAACATATCAACGACGTACTGTTGTAATAAACGGCCACAGAAGAGAAGTGCCGTTGAACTTGGTCGTTACATTCTGTCGCTTCGTTGGAGTGCAGCGGTCTTGCGATTGCCGGTCGGAGCGTGGCCGGAGTGGCTCTTCACGAATTCAAGTTTTGATGGGGATTAGTTTTTAATAGGAAATAGGTAAAGTGTCTAGGTTTATTGTTTTTCCAAATCATAAATAACTTTTCACTGAGAGAAATTATTAAAATTTGTCTACTAACCTAATCACAGTTCCTTACACCTCGTTAATTCCAAATACTGACTTAATGCTAGGCACAGACTTTTTAAAAGCTTGTGTTGTGCAATTTATATAAAGGCCAAAGTTGAAGGACGTTCAGTTTTTTTCACGTGTACCAGTTGCCGACCTGCAAATTTAAATTCATTCAATATTCACGTATTGCAACAAATGGAAACCAATAAAGTGAAATAACAGAGACCGATGATTGTAGTTGTTTGTTTCCCCAATCCAGCTGATGTTGCGCAAAGCTGCTCAGGTTTCAATCAATTGTAGCGCTCTTGGGCAACTAGAGAGAATTCTGAAATGAGCCATGTGTAACGTGAATTGCAAAGACTATACTGCTTTTATGAAACTCTCAAACGTAAACTATATTTATGCAATAAATCTCTTTCAATTTCTAAGTTACGATTAGGCTACATAAATGCAGATCGCGCAAACCTTTGATTCTTGTGTCAAATTTTTGATGTAACATTAGTTTATGTAAAGAGACACCGACAAACATTAGAGTGCTTTAAAGTGAACATGTTCTCTAATATGTAGATATGTCAATTTCTAAGGACGAAAGTGTCATTAATATTAGTAGGTATCATTACTATTTTCACTCATAGTTACATTTTTATACGTACTTGCAAGCCTTTTCATAACGATTAATTGTTAAAGCAACCTTATTACAAATCCTAATGTCTAATTCCCATATTTATTAATAACCTATAAATTAAATTTGTTCAGTGAAAGTAAAAACAAACTTCGAACACTGTTTATGATAACTAAGGAAGAAAGTGATGAAAGTAAAAGGCCACACGTAAAATATATCAACAGCGCGTGAGAGAGAGTAAAGAGAGTAAAAGGCGAAAAGTGTTTCAGGCGTTTGACGTGGGTGAGCGTCTTTACAAAGAGCGAGACACGTCTCAAGATGGGACAAGAAATTGAAACAGTTTAGCAATAGAATAACAACAAAAAGAACACGTAATATATCACCGCTTACAACTCCTAACAACCTAATTGCAACTGTTGTGATGTTCTTGACAGAAACAATTCACGTTTGGGACTCCCCAAAAGTGAAAAAAGTCTCGTAAATTAGGAGAAATGGTTTGGTTGAAAATGTTGACACAGTTATTACATAAAAGTCTTACATTTTTGACAGTTTATTTTCGGTTTGCTGTGTTTGGTTTAGGACCTCATTAACTTGTGCAGTAAAAGAGGTAGTAGCATGATATTTGTATCGAAAGCGCACTAGTTAATTAATTAAGTGCACAATTAGTTTGGTTCTCCTGGTGTGAAATTGAAAGTCCATCTTTGAAGATTGAGCGAACTCCTGAAATGCGAGGCAAACTTGCAAAACCTGAAACAAAACCGAAAACAACAGTAAAAACAGGGAAGACGGGAGAGTTGAATGCCCGGTAAGGAAGACGATCCTGCTCGTACACCTCCCGCTGGGTGACTGTAGAAAGTAACTTCAGAATATGAGCAATGGATGATTAGTATATTTTGTGACTACATTTAAAGCTTTTGTTCAATACAAAATGCTTGGCAATAAAGTGTTTTATGTTAGGTGTATATAGTTGGGTTGCCAACATAAAAGCTGTAAAAGTGTTCATTTTATTTGAGTAGTTTCCTGCAGACCGTGACATAATGTGAGAATGTGGTGGGTTTATTTGATGTATGCCCTTGCTTACTTTGATTGATTTGAAATAAAATCCTATAAAAAGGCTATAAATGTTTCCTTTGGAGGAAAAGTGAAATCGCTGTAAATTAAGTGCAACTCATGTAGTGATTGTAATGGATTGCATATTAATCAATCAATCAATCAATAATATTCATTATTAACATTTTCTTAGAGAAAAGCAATAGAGTCATATTTTTACAATGCAGGTCAGTATACAGAGCAAGGTGGCAGATAATAGTTTATGGAGGTGCTGTTTTTTAGGTGTTGTTCTTCCAATACAGAAATTCCCTCATGGAATAGAACGAGTATTAAATTAAATTAAACTATTAGGTCACTAGAAGTTCAAATCAGGGTTCATTTTCATTGGTATACCAGCCCCGCTTGTGTAATAACATTTTTATACTAGTAATAAGTTTTTTTAATTAAATTAAATTATGCAAAGTAGTATATCTCAGTAGAATCCCAGTTTTCTATTTTGTACAGGGTGTTTTTTTTCAAACACCACCCATTTTTAAGATTGAATATTCCACATACATAAATAATTGTTTTGTTGATCTTGACATTTTATATAACCTATTATTTAAGTTTTTAATCGCATTTAGCTTACATTATGTGTTCAAACAATCCGCCATTGACATTTTGTAGTAAATTGCGTCCTCTCCATCAAATTTCTGAACATGTTTTCAAAGTACCTCTTTGAATTTCTTGTATTAAATTTGTTATTTTGTTTTGTCGTGCTGAATATCCTGTGAATGATTTTGTAGGCCTTACTTTTTATGTATCCCAAGAGAAAATAGTATAGTGGGCTCAAACCGGGGATCTTGGGGGAAATAATCCTTCACTGTTAAAATAAAGTTTTGGGTTGCGTTTAAAAAAACACTCTTTACATTGACTAATAATTTGAAAAATAAATAAAAAAGCAATTGTTGTGTTTAAGCTCGAGAATAAGAAATTTTAATTTATCCATAGTATTTTCCTGTTATAGTCTTAAAACATACAAGCAAGACAACAAAATGTTGATATGTGTTGAGTATAATATTTAACATAATGTTTTTGTTTCCTTAGAGTAGCTCAACCGCTGCTACCGCTCAGTCTACGGTCATGTAGGCACAACGCACGTTCTATGCAGCAGTGTAATTCTTTTGAGCTCAGCTGATTATATTATTTGCTTTTTCACCCTTCAAGCTCTGTGCTGATGTAACCATCCGTGGCTCCTTATCAAACAGTGTTAGAACGAATAATCAAACACAACGGGCCGCATAACTGCCCGCAGCGCCGCTGCTTGGGCAACCAGTTAATTACCATTGTTAATCAGCTGATTGTTGTTCTTTCTCTAGCTTTCTTCTTCTTCTTCCCAATATCAAGATGGCGGCGATGGGAAGGACACTTGTTGCAGCCTGCGGTGGGGCTTGCATTGTTTTGTTTGCAGTTCGTGTTATTATTTCTTATGCAATGAGGATCACTTGTGCTTTCACTGCACAAATAGCTACGTCACTTCATTGAGGCTGTCTTTATTACAGTGTGAAAGCGCTATACACTATCGCAAAGCATAATGAGTTTTTGATTCTGCAGAAGTTTGCCAACAATACCATTTATCAAATTTCCAGGTTTAATGTATCCCTGCAATGCGGAAAATAATAAAAGTAGTTAAATAAATTTACCAAACGTGTCAAGAACAGCTTTGTTTCTTTGATTCTGGTTAAAACATTAGTGCATTAGCAATGTTACCGTCCTATGGAATAGCATCATTGTTGGGAATAGCAAAGCTATACAAAAATTATTAAACCCTAAACATCGTAATTTTAAGTTTGAAACATAATTTTACAATTCCTTGCATGTATTCCATATTTAAAATCTATATAAATAAATTAGAGTTTTGTGTACATTGCTTAGAATTATGAAATTATTGGTTATTTTTGCGTTTTGAAGGTCAGAGAATCCGAATCAAGCCTTATCTACTCATTCTGTCACTCTGTTTGTAACGCTTAACATCACACATTAGACCGCTTTTCACTCAAAAACTAGAGTACTGGTGTGGCTGAAACTTATTTTCTGCATTGTATGCACATATGAGAAGGTTTAAGACGAATTAAAACTAGCGTAAGTCTTTTTGAAATTAAACAGCAAGCTTCTAAAAAGCGAATTTTATTTTATTTCGACCCTATAGGGAAGCTTATGAAGTTGTCATGGCAACCTAAACATTAAATCATGAATCCAAGGAAGTTTTACTGTTTTTTCCACAGGTGAAACAGTGCTTAACAGCTAGTAAGTTTTTAAAATATATAACCATCGGGGTTGTATTTAATGTAAAAAGTAATTCACTACCTCTAAGCTTTCTCCTGTTGGTTTGAGAGTGTGTAGAACAGCCCTCGTGTCGCAACAGTAAGGGTAATGACGCGGAGGTGTGAACGCTCTTACCCTTGTCAGCCCGACTGATACACCAGATCTGAGCCATTCAGTTACACACCCGCATTCTCGTGCACTCTTCTAGCCCGGGATTGGGCAATACCGAAATAGATTTGCTTAACCACCGCTGTATTTACCTCCGAGATGGTACCTCAACTTGATGAAGTATTTCAATGAAATCACTGCTATGATATTTAGTTTAAGCTTTATGACTACAAAAAAGACAATACGCTTGTTTCATAGTGTGTCTTAATCAAATATTCAGTGCTGCCTTTAAATATGTTCCAAGTCAAATAATGGGACCGTGTTCGGTTGGTTTCATAAAGAGTCCAATCGATCACAAACTACATTTTCTTTGTTCGAGATTTAAAAAAATTGATTTAGTTGTAAAACCATTTTTTGTTGCTTAATTTACGTATAAAATGTTGGGTTTTAGTAATATATTCTGGCACGAACTATTGGGCGATATAAGCTGTTTCCTGGAGCTATGATAATGCGAATTTTGATACAAATGATTCCTAAATTTTACCCTAGGCTTAAAAATCATCGATCTCCCAAACTGATAAATAAGACTGAAACGTTAGTCATCAATCAAGATGCGTCTCAAAGAAACCTTTACACATAAATAACTTTAAGAAAAGAAATACCTTTTTAGGACTTTATTTGGAATCAGACGAGATTGGACTTTTTATAAATTAAATTTTACATTTCACCATAATTGCTCTTACATTTATTTTAGACACTCTAATACTTCTAGGTTTGATACTTCATTCAAGCAAGTATTTCATGATTTCTCCCGAGCGACCGCGTCGCTATCAACGTCAAGAAGACTTATCACCTCTGTAATGGAGGCAATTGAAATTTATCACCACTGCCTTCTAGAATGGCGAACAATATCAGCTGATGATGATGATCAGGTGGGCAGTGGCTGCAATCTGTCACATTTATAACGCCACTGCTTCCTCGATCTCAACTTTCGTTTCCTTATTACGCTCACTGTTGAAAAGGTCTTTTTCTCGACTCATTTCTTGCGTCCCATTCAATAAATAGCACATCGAATGGGATACGTAACTTCATTTATGTTTCCTTTCCTGCGATTCAAAATTTTCCAAACTATTAGGACATTAAAGTCTTTAAAAGGGACGCTATAAAGCCTCTTTAGCCAAGCCACTCTAGAAATATAATTTGATAAATGTCGCAGTTTAATCTTTTTTTATATTCAATATTTTGCTGTAGAGCAAGAAATTTAGACATTCTCAAAATTAAAGTTCTAAATATTGTCCTTCTCTCACTTTTTGAGGCCCTGATTTTGTTTGTGAAAGTATTAAACCTCAGTCACATCATAAACCTCGTTAAAGATGGTACAGTTAGGGTGGTCTCTTTTCTAAACTTACGTCTATCGAAACAAGGTATTACCATTATTATTGATAATAGTTTAATGGGTAACATTAAAGATCTATTAGTACTTAATAACAAGAACATGCCAAAGGCAAATTCTAATATTAACATGAGTGCAGGATGTCCAGCCCATTTTCTTTTTTTCTTGTTATAAATCTCGATCTACAATAAATTATAATATGAAATTATAAAAAATACAATAATAAAATATAAAAATAAATATAATGTAAAAATTTACAATAAATCAGATAAAAGAGGATATCCTCATGTCGTGGCCTACATATTTCTGAGAGGCCATTGTTCACAGTTGTTCGTATTTCTTCTAGTAAGGAGTAGGAAGTGTGAATGGACGTACAGGCCCACGACCATTGTTGGTGTGATTTGCTGCACTTTGCTGGCAGTAAATTGCAGTACTGGCAAGACCGTCACACACACCGCACATACGTTGCGGATACAAGATTACAACTTCCCTTTACACTTATTAACCTGACATACCTGTAAGTATTTTTTCCTCACCAACCTCTTGAAGATATGTTGCTATTGATTAACTCACAAATTTATTTTTATAAATCGAATTTGAATAAATGGCCCCACTAAGGAAATTGAGAAAAATTTCAGGTTTGTTTAGCAGCCTTAATTTTTTGTAAGGTGCTTCTAATATTATGTTTGCTTAGAACTACTCTTTATTATAATATTGGAAATTCTGAGGAAAACTTAAGCCTAGATGGAAACCGCTAAATTTCTTTTCATCCTTTCACTTTATGAGTTAAACAATATATGCATAATACATAATAGCATATAAGAGCTCTAAGGTAACCAGATGACTTCCAAAATTATTATTAAAAAATGTTCTCACCGTTATTTATTATTTTCTTACTGTTTTTTAATCTCTTGAGTTACTCTTTAAAAAATGAAAAAACTCTAAAAGAAGGTCGAGTATGACATTAAAAAGAGGATGAAAGAGGTTTGCTAAATCTTCGTCAAATCTTTGAAATAGTTTTATATCATTATGAAGATTCCACTTAAGTAATTTTCAGCTTTGTTAATGTAATTCTCCATAGCAAATTCAAAAAGAAGATCGTGCACTTCCCCGCTGCAATTGTCATCAGGGGCGTTTGCGCAAGTGAATTGCAGAGACCACCTCGGGCGCGACTTGCATCACCTGTTGTAACGGTTACAATCATCTTCGGCCATGCTCGGCTATGTTCGGCTGTCCTCGGCTGTCCTCGGCCGTCATCGGTCGTGACTGACCCTGTTTAATGAACACATCTCCTCCCCCTCGCTTCGCTAATGTGAGGTAACGGGAGTGATAATCCTCACATTCGAGGGCCAAGCGTGGAAATTCTTGCGGAACTGATGAGTGTTAGCAATGTTCATCGCGAGAGAGAGAAGATAATTTCTTACGGGAATCCTACACTCTTATATGAGCAATGTTATCGTGCTTGCTTATCACCACAATGCGATCTCAAAAACGGCTCCGACGATTTCCTTCAAATGCTGGAAATAAGTAATTTATGACTCAAAAACGTGTTCTGTGTAGAAAACTCGGCTAGAGAAAATTTAATAACTTAGTAAAACGAATTTTAAAGTTGTAAAATTTTAAAATTGGTCTTATGAGTTGCCGTAATAGCAACGAAATGAACAAGGAAAGTGTAAGCAGATGAAGTCAAGTAACCATAACAGGTGTTTGCAAACTACAGCCATCTAGGGAAGATACAGCGTGTGGCATAAATATTGCATAGAGTAATAAAAAGATTTTTATTTATAAATTTTATGCCATTGAAATATTTTATAGTGATTTGATGAACTGGTAAACATCTGAAATAATACCGAGCAAGGCCCGGTTCACCAGGTACTATATTTAAAGCGCATGATTTCCAACTTGCCGTTTGTAAATAATGTTCAGAGTTGTTGCAAACACTTCCAAGTCAGTGCAGTCCTGGTAAACATTACTAAGACTGATAAACACAAAATTGGGTTCGAGCGTTTTTGGTTGGTTGTTCTCTTGCATTTGCATTTGTTCACTTAAAACAAGCTTTGCTGCTAACAACGTAACCGTAACTTATTATGTACCTCCAGATAATAATTGCCTAGTCACGAGGTATAGTAAAGCTGTCTGTAATCGGGAGCTATATAATAAGGAGGGCGGTAAAGAGTGTAAAACCATCGCTAAACCTCAGCTGAAATGACTGCATTAAATGTTTTTGTTGAACTGTCAAATGTTTGTTCGCGTTTTTCATGGCCTTTTAGTGTAAAATTGTGAATGATTAACTACCTAAACTAATTCTAAAATAACAATTTAGCCAGTAGCACACTCACTCACCCACCTTATTTGGCGCTCCCGTTAATAGACAAGTTTTTAATAGAACTTCGCTATTGTAGAAATAAAATATCTCAGTGTTTTTCTGGAGTTTATTTTCAGAGTAATGGTATTAAAACAAATAAGTATTTAATAAAAAAACTAAACAATGCTATAAAGTTCGATTTTAGAGAAAAAAGCTATCACATCACTTACACCTCCGAATGGCTGAGCAATGGCAACGAAGGCCTCCGAGTCCTATTCCCATTTCACAAAAACTTATTCATACATGTTGAGTTAAATGCCTATAAGTGACAAGAAGTGACCAAAGGCCAATCAACCAATCAATCAATCAATCAATCTTTATTGGTCATTTGACATTTACATGCATTGTCAGGTCATAAATTCCATGCATATACCATTGGTCATACATTAGGCTGCAATACATTAGGCTTTATATCTTTAGGCGTTATAGGAAAGATATATTGGGCAATATATCTTTCTATCGTAAATTCTAAAGTCACGGTAAATTAGTGGTAAGTAGTTTTCACAAAAGGTTAAAAATCGCAATGCGGCCATAGGTATTAGTTATGGAATTTAATTTACCGGGTTAGAGTGTTGTAAAAGGTAATGGCTTGTAATTCCGCACTCCACTTCACCACCTCATAGAGCTGGCTTTTATAGGTACTCCAGCGTTTACCACCCATTTAATGGGGTTAATGTCCACACCTTTTTAATACCCAATAGATGTCTTAACTTTTCAATCAAATACCGTGTCAAACATTAGAAAGTAGTAGTTAGTGCCAAGGCGGTACCACGCGCCGCGCCGCGCCGTCCGGTACACTTCGACCGCTGCCAAGGCTGAAGAATGGGTCGGAGCTAGAGTGGGTCCACCCACTACGTAGACTGCGATAGACAATGGCTACGTCTGCAGCATCGGAATGGCCATTGATAACGGGTAGGGACGTTCCGATACGTCCGATACTAGTATGAATCGATACTTTTTTATCGATATTCACAATATCGGTATAGTATCGAATCATTCGATATTATAGTGGTATCGAAAGAAAGTGTGTAGTATCGGATCAAAAGAATATTAAACGCGTCAGGAAAGAAAAAATAATAAGATAATCTGCCCAAAAATTATAGAATTTTAACTAATCTTTCACGTAGTGTTTTTTTGCCCCTTACTTTATTTTATTACTTACTGCAGCTTTTATTACTGCTCCTTATACCGTACCGTACTCTATGGCTCCTCCGTTGTTATTAGTTTATTTGTTTCGTCTGCTAGGGCGGCCAGCGTGGATATTTTGTTTTGTAACTTCAGTACGCAAGTTCGGTGTTTAGTGATTGATCAGAAATTAAGTTTAGTTTATTGGTTGTGAAATGGCTTCCATAACAAGTAAAATTTTGAATCATTTTAGAAAGCAGGACAAGAATGTCGCAACGTGTGAGCTGTGTTTGAAGGACGTTAAGTTCTCAGGGAATACAACCAACCTCATGAAAAACGTGAAAACAAACCATGGAAAAGAACATGGAACATTCTTATTAATAGTTAAAAATAACCCTATTTCATACGAACTAAATGCTTTTTTAGTTTTTTCCTACTATTTTCTGATTCGATACCGATAGTCACGGTATCGACATTTTGGATCCGATAATATCGAGGTCGATACTTTTCTTTCAATACTGATTCGATACCAAATATCGGATCGAAGTCGGTATCGGAACGTTTCTAATAACGGGGCAGCGTGGCGCACGTTCGTACGTACAGCGGCCTTCAATGACGACGTCGAACGCGCGACTCACCACGTCCGTTTCCGGTACACAGTAACACTTGGCCTGTTTAATGTGTGAAAAATAGAGACGTTGCGTTTACCGCTTTACAAAGGGAAATTAATGATAGTGTTCATGTGTGTCTGTCAACGAATGATTTGTTAAAAATGTTTGCTAGAGGTAGAAGAAAACATCTTCCATCTTGCCTACGATTTGAAAACCTTCATCGCAAGAAACATCTTCTTTGATTAATTTGTGATTTTATTGAAATATTTCTCTCGAGAGAAATTGTATATGAAAGTTATAATTCTACAAAATAATCTATGGTCATTATGTTATATTGCGTTTATCATTATGTTTTATATATCGATGATTCATTCTGATTACGAATATGAGCCTCATAGTTGTATGTGAAGGAAACCCACAGTACTAACGAACGAATGTGATGAAAATAAGAATAACGAGTAACTGAGCGTGAAGTCATCGGTTGAGTTCATAAAATATTTAGAAATCAAGTCACATTTATTTTGTATACCTGGACCTATCTTCTTGAAAGAGACTAGTTAATGCATTTTCTACCCTAATCAAAATATTCACCCTTGTTCCTATGTGTTAGAGCTACCTAAATTAACACTTTAAATTTAATGTGGAGATTCCTGTACCACTGTGTTTCATTGTTTTATTGAAAATAAAATTTGTTATTTTGAGACAAAGGTGATTAAAATACGTTTACCAATTTACTCTTAAAAATGTATCTCATAGTTCTTAATTAGGACGCTGTTATGCACTAAACAGGATTGTTTTTTAGGGAAGATGCGTTAAATGTAGGTCACATTACCGGATTCCAATATTTTCATGCGACCTTCACATGAGGTCCGTCAGGCAGATGAATGGAACTTGCAACTCATTTGATACAAATCACACACACAGATCACACGTCAACACTGTCACCTGTCCCCGGCTATAACCACTTCCGGTTGCCTGCCCTGGTGACACTTTTCCGTCACCGGCCCCGCCTGTTTCCGGTTCATGTACTCTGTATCCTGTAACGTTTCTTTTATTTTTCTGTATGTATTTTCATAGTTACCACCCCATTAAATTTTATTCAAATCGTTTCCTTCCTCGACTTAATGATCACAGTTATAGCCACGTTAAACCATGGTGTGAAGAAGTTAAACCTCGTCATACTGGGTGTTTTTTAACGCAACTACAGAGAAGAGTCAAACAAAGGTCGCTCTTAAATGGGTCTTCCGTTGCGCCCAAGTACTAGTTACAGTTAAATCCAGTTACTAGTTACATCCAGTTACTTGCTACAGTTAAGTTGAATTAAGAGAGGGCAGCGACAGTGCTGCTCTCTCACGGCGTTAATGGTAAACTAAGTCCTCGACACCCGCTGAGCGCGACATTAGAAGATACCTCTGTTTGATTGTTCTCTATGTCGCAATTCATTTTTAAGATTTTGAATAATGCACATATAAAGATGAAATGAGTATAGTATTGTTTTGTTAATCTTTACATTGTATGCATCCTATTATTTAAGTTTGATCACATTTAGTTTACATCATGTGTTTAAGCAATCCGCTATTGACATTTATATAAAGTTATGTTCTTTCCATAAATTCCTGAACACGTTATACAAACTACCTCTGTGTTAAATTTATTATGTTTGTTTTGAGGTGCTGCGTATCCTGTTAATTGTTTTCGTAAGCCTTACTTTTTTTATCCTCGAAGTAAATAATATACTACAGTAGAACCTAGGAGACACTCGATAACATGAAAACCTCGATAAAAAGTGCATTTTTCAAGTCTCCTTGAAATTTTAATTGCACTTAAATGTCTTTATAAAACGAACCTCAATATGAAGACTGTTTTCATTATCTCCTTGAGAGTCTTGTTATCAAGGCTCTACTGTAGTAGGGTCAAATCCGGTGATCTTGGGGGGAATAATCCTTCACTGATAAAATAAAGTTTTGGGTTGCGTTAAAAAACTCCCTGTACCTTCTATTTTTATTTAGACGCTACATTTGAAGTTAACTAAAAGGTTTTTGACGATTTATTATTCTGAAACAAACTATCTTATATATATTTAATACCACCTTATCGTCTTAAAAAACAATGTCCATTGTCGTTATAGTCACAGCCTGCTTTAATCATTAATCTGAGTTTTTGCTCGAATTGATTTTAAATTTTTCTTTGTTTCACTATTACATTTTTTCTGGTCATCATCAATGTGAAACCCTTCATGCATTTTAAAATAACATTATTCACAGACTAGCATTGCTACCGATACTTATATTTGTTTTAAGCTCTTTAAGGGTTAAATATGCAAAATTAGTGCAGTGCTGCTTCATATTTCATAACCGACTTATCAATGCTTTGATGGCTCTATCAGTTAATTAACTATCACAAATAAGAGCAAATTCGACCTGTACAAACCTTTGGTAAGAATTTTCCCCAAACGAGGCTTTTTAGGGGCTTCAAGAAAAACAGTCCCGCATCATCATTTAGTATAGTCACACAATTTATTAAATACATGTGAATTTTTTATAGTTACATAATACTTGGGATTTAAATGTAAAATGTAACACAGTGCACGATATAGACGAAACGGAAGTCCTAAACAAAAATTCTAGACAATTAAGATCTTTTACATTACATTACACCATAAAAGACACCGACCAGCAGAAAGGGGTTTTAAGGCGAATATGAGTGAAAGATGTCTGCAGAATACTTCAAATAAATGTTAAAAAAACATTTTTTTTAATTTCGACTACCATAATATAATTTTCAAACGTACATTTCACGCACAGGTGGCGCGGATCGCGATGTTCGTCACTATATAGCAGGTGTGGGCGCCGCATCCGGCCACTGTCGCACCGCACCCCGGCCCGCCAGACCGTGTAAATGGTGTGTCTTCACGGTCACATCGGGGCTTGTGGTATCGTTTTAATACTATGTCTGATTTAATTGCATACAAATCCAATTCAAATCAATTCGATTATAACTGAAAGCAATTTGCTTAAATTAATTAATTTCTTACATTTTTATTTTATATATATTCTTGGTAATAGTACTGACAGATTTACATACATATTGAAAATTATTATTGTTTCAATTATACTGGGAAATTTTACTTCTATCATCTTGAATTTTGTGATTACAACAGACGCTATAAATTAAATCCAATCCAAACCATTTACCAAAAATAATATTTACTATCAATGGAGTCCTGAGCTTATTACACTTGCAAATATAAAAATAAATTAGTTTACACACAGATAAACTATATAAAAAATTCTACATAAGATGATTTTTGGAGCTTGTGTAATGAAATATATTTTAATTTAATTTGATTATTTTAATTTAGGTTCAAATTCTAAAGGTAAAAATGTAAAAAATAACGAAATAAAAGAGCAATGTAGGTCTAAAAAGTGCTTTGCGATTAGACGTAAAATATAAAACTACAAAATAAAACCATTATATCCTATGCTTGCTATCAATAGGCCATAATACTTCATCTGTGGCCATAACAATAAAAGGTTCATAAAAACACACAGCATTACGAAATATGAGAAATGCTTCATACCGCCGAACACCACAGCGTTAGTAAAAGAAATTTAGTTACCGTGGTTGAACACCATGTCTGCTACAGTATAAAATCCAGGAATTCCTATTTTTGTCGAGAATTTAATTTAGAGTTGCGTAACTTCTAATTATAACGATTCGTCGCAAGTGTAGCGGCGGACATGCTTTCCCGCGCGTTGATGGCTTCCTCGCCCCGTGGCGACGCTCGGCGGAATTACACCGAATTACGTGCATCAGTGTTATTAAGTGGACTACGAGTCCTATACAGTTACAGAAACGTTAATCATAAAGAAAGGTGTCCAATATGACCGGGTACTTACTGCAACTTGCGGTTTCGTGTAGTGTGTGGGAAACAATTAGTGTACCGAGGAGAGAAAATTCCAATGGTATTATTTTAAAGATGTGGCAGCCGTAGGGGTTGACATCAGTTAATAATTAATGGTTATTTTGTACTAGTGTCTTAGGCCAGCCTACGGAAGGCTTGATTCTTTATTAATTTATGTTTACCAGTTAAACGTGAAACTAAATGAAAAGTTCGTTTTATTAATCATTAAATTTCCATTTTGATAAAATTTGTCTAGTGATGAAATTTCTTTACTCCAATAAGTTGTATACAAGAAGCTACGTCGTAGCAGCTGAATAACTATCATATTATGCACGGGTGCGTACCAAACACAGCCAAACACTACATATAAGGAGTTTTTAAGTTTCATCTTATATTATGTGCAAACTATATACACAATATCACACTATATACTGAATTTGTTGAATTCAGAACAAACTGAATACAAAAGGAAATTCTGTTTCCAAAGAGGGAGAGATTTTTCATATGGCTTTTTCACGCCCCATCAATCCCCTCCCACGATAATAACTAATTTAAAACTTTTAAATAAAGAAGGAAACTTTCTGATATATAAAATTAAACAGCACTGAGAAAAAAAACATTTTGGTAAAACGAAATTTAAAGGTGCTAACAATTTTTCGGAGATGCTTAGTTCATAATATTCAATGGACATTGTTCGGAGATGTATTCAATAATCTTTACACAAACTATTAACCTAGCAACATCTTAACTTCATCAGATCTTAACTTCTCTCCCTTTTAAGGTAGATATTTTCTACAAACCGAACACTATAATGTATTTTAATTTCTTCATTGTAAAAGATGCAACTAACCACCCACCCATTATGTATTCTCAATGCAAGTCCATATTTTCAATGCTATGAAGAACAATCTCAGGAGAATTTTTTTAAGTAGCCTTTACTGGGAAAACCAAAATTTCAGAGCTCCTGTATATACCCAGTGACAGACCGCCTTTACTTGTAGTTGTGCAACATGTCGTGAATGAAACAAATCTTCCAAAATTACTGTTTAATTAAAAGAGTCGTCTTCATTCGCAACTTAATTATCTCATAGTATAGTTTAAAGATGAGATAATAATTACTCCAGCGTGCACACCGGTTGGCAAACCACCACCGCGCTGGCTGCAACTTGTCTGCAGATTGACACAGTGTCTTGCGCCGGCGTCGCGGCTTTCACATCTCCCAAGTTGCAACATACGATGCGCTCCAGCAGGGTACAGATCTATTTAAATGACGACTAAAATCTACACTTGCCTTATGAGCGGGCTGCTTGAAAGCCTTATGTTAATTTTAGCAGTGGAGTTACGGACGGCAGGGCCACATCATATGTACAGTCCCTAAAACTGAGATCTCTGAACATTATGTTAAATGGTGAGGAGCTTGTGATAAGTGACAGCCTAAAAACTCTTGGTGTCACATTGGACAGTGATCTCTCCTTTTCTGACCACATTAGTCAGACTATCCAGCGTACCGTTGGCAGGTTGAGGGGGCTGTACAGGTTCAGGAACTTGTTACTAGAGCCAGCAAAAATTCCGCTTGTGCAGTCACTGATTCTATCAGATTTTCAATACTGCTATCCTGCATACGGTAATAGTATCTCTAAAGAGAATATTGGGAGAATACAAAAGGTTCAGAACAGCGCCATTAGGTTTGTGTTCTGCCTCAGCCGCCGTGACCATGTGTCACCTCTTAGGGAGGCCTTACATCTACTCCCCATGGATGCCGTATGCAGAGTGCTGACCTGCTGTTTGGTCCACAAAGCTCTCATTGTTGGAGAGCCTCAGTACCTCAGTGACAAACTCTCCCATCGGCAGAATGTCGCTTTGCGGAGCACCCGGCAACACAAGCTCCTCCATTTTCCGAGGATAAGTCGCAGGTTGGCAGGAGAGGTTTCGCCTATTTCGGAACGTCGTTGTATAATGGACTCCCGGCGAAGCTCAAAGAGCAGTCAATAGGTTCATTTAAGAACACAATTAAATGTTTTATTGAAAATTAGATGGACTGCCGTTTTATTTTATTAGGTTTTAGATGTTGCTATTCTTTTTGTAAATAATATATATATATTTTTTATGTGTGTAAGATTGAGTTTGTATGACGAGAGTTATTTTGAAAAACAGTTATAACTGAAAAACGCTTGATCAATAAAAGACATTTTTATTTATTTATTTATTTATTATCATCTTATCGACACGTGCGAGCGAGCGTGCTCCACGCTTACGTTGCTGATGCTTTCTCAGAGACAAATTGTATCCGACCAATATTAATAACTATTTGTTCTTGTGTAACGAAAATTCTGTATGAAATCTCAACTGGTTTGTTACTGGGACGTTGGCGTGTCCTGCAATCCTGTATCCAACTGAAGGTTACCATTAGTGGAAAAAAGATGGCTTATGAATGCGTTATTCCCGAGGTGGAGCACTGGTGAATACTTCGTTCAACCATACGACAATCCTCATTAATAGACCAGTTCGTAGTAAATTGGCGGTATTGTGGTTCGGGTCCCTCATTAAACTATAAGTTCCTAAGTTCTCATAGGCTGTTGGGCTATAATTCACAGTCCTGTCTAAGGAACTTGTCAGTCTTAGTTATAAGTCCCTAAGTTGTCATAGGCTGTTGGGCTATAATTCACAGTCCTGTCTAAGGAACTTGTCAGTCTTAGTTATAAGTCCCTAAGTTGTCATAGGCTGTTGGGCTATAATTCACAGTCCTGTCTAAGGAACTTGTCAGTCTTAGTTATAAGTCCCTAAGTTGTCATAGGCTGTTGGGCTATAATTCACAGTCCTGTCTAAGGAACTTGTCAGTCCTAGTTACTGACTTCTTGTAGTCTTGTTACTACAGTTACTATAAGACTACAATATCGCGCCACAATTGCCACAATCATCCTCAACTCATAATCCTCTCGTATTCTCATTAGAATACGAGGAACGGCGATTTCTTTTAACCAATTAATGGGAGTCGGCTTACTATAACTATAAAGAAATGTATCGCACAATGCAGTACATAGTCCTTCAAGTAATTAGCACTTTCTTCAAATCAGACGAGCGAGTTTTTGTCATGAAATGCGGAATCCACGTGTGTGTCAGGTGGTAATGCTATAGCTTTACATTGACTGGTGAATATGACGAGCAAATGAAAAGGAACATTAATCTAATACACATGTACAGGTCTTATATACTGTGCCGACCATACTATTCAGGCTCTTTGCCCATGCAGGCTATTTCCCTTGGCAATGTATTGATAACAATATGCACAAAAAATAATATTCAAATGCAGATTTTTAAGATAGCATATTGTTGTAATTTAATTTTTGTTTATTTTTACTAAAAGCAATTGTAAACTTGTAATTAATTACTGGGAAATAAAGCGATTTTCATTTCATTTCATTCCAATCCAAACACGCAAACCCTAAAAAAACCGAAAAAGAGGCCTGCCTGTAACCAAATCGCTTATCACTCAGCTCTTTGTTTTCTCTGATTTAGTGCCGTTTCTCGAGGGCAGTATATCTATTAAAAATAAAACATAGCTATTTTAGGTACATGTATTAAAATCGTTATTTAAAATGCAACGTCAGAGGAGGCAATAATTGTACATAAATCATTACATAACTCTCAGATGATCATCTCATCCCAAACTTAATATTACAATCTTGAGTCCTGTAAAGGAACACAATCTCATTCAAAGAAACAACTAAAAGGAAGCGTCTCGAAGAATACGAAAGACAATCGTAAAACATCGATTGTTAACAGTGTAATTACAAAACCGAAGTCAATCCGTGCAATCGCCCATTGAAGCCGAGCCTGGCGAAGGTACCCGAGTGTAACTGAGCGCGGCCGAAGTGTTTCGCAAATCGCCGTTGCCGAAACAAACGCAAATGAGGCCCCGATCATTGATGGCTTTGTTTCGGATCTTCCCGAGGGGCCTTGGACGGAGGCGTGACACCGTGGCAGCGTGACGGTGACGCGTGACGCGTGACGCGTGACGGTGACGAGCCGCGGCCTCGGACAGCGTCACAAAAACTGCCACAGTTTCGACACATTGCGACACTCTGTAAATGAAGTGGTTGACTCTGATTGACTCTCGGTACCTAGGAGTTAGTCGTTTTCAATGTTGTATGATTTAAAAGATCAATCTGATACGGTAGAATAGGGGGAAAAATTGCTGGGATTAATGGTGATGTCAGTAAGATCATAGTTAAATTTTATGACCTGTAGAAGGTTAGGTACCTGGAAGGTAAGATTGACCTCTGTGGTCAATCTTAGCGTTGGTAAGATCACAGATGAAGAAAAAGGTAAGATTTATAACAATATATATATGGATTTTTATGAGTTGCCATTCCTTTATGGATTTATTTTTCAAACCAACCCTCTCTTTAGCCTTGCACTCTTCTTACGGGGATGAGCTCTGCATAGTTACTTGACATATAAGTGATTCTCTTTAAAACCTCCTTCTCTAAAAAAGGGGTTGTATCTTTATATGATCTCCTATACAGTGTGTCCAACTTTAATGTGCCACCATTGGTATCTCAGAAAATATGACATTTAGAAAAAAAAAATAAATGGGGGCTTCATCTACTTCTTCAAGACAATCGTAAATACCTATTATGAATTGCATTATCTTCTAACTGGCCGCCATTTTCCAGTATGGAAAACAACTTCGATTTCTCCTATGGAACACTTTGAGTTTTATAGCATTTTTTGATTCTACGCTTAGTTTTAAGAAGTTGTTATTCTTTGAAAGGTTTTCCCAAACCCAATTGTTAAGGAGATATGAGCAGTCAAAGTTTGATTTTATCCCATTCGAATTCTATTGTGTCTATTTAACTGTGTCACCCTGTATATCAATGAGACTTTTGTATGCCTAGGCTACTTTGCATAGAATGGATCATCACGTTCGTAAGGTAATATATATTTTTATCGTCTCTTTGGTCACGTTGGCTTATACTGTTCGGTGGCGTGTCCAGTTTCTTGGAGGTCACGAATTGTGGATTTATGAGCGATGGCTTGTGGACACGGTGTTCCTTAGTGGGGATTAACGTCCGCATTACTGAGTACTACGTTCATAAGACCGTCCTCATAATTGGACCAGTTCGTAAATTTTAAACCAGGCGAAATCTTGGTTCGGATCCCACGTTAAAATGTAGGTCCCTTAGTTAGTTGCCATTAATCCTGTCTAAGGAACATGTTGGCCTTAGTCAGTAACAAGACTACAAGACCGCGCCATTCGCGCTACCATAATCCTATACTCATCCTTCACTCATATTCGCCTTAAAAGTCCCCTTACTGGTGGGTGGTCAGCGTCTTTATGGTAATCTAATGTTGATATCAGTAAATATAAAATAAGTTTATTTTTTAAACCATCTTGAACGGTGCACAGTGACGACCTTTCAGTGAGTAAAATGTTTAAAATGCAACCGACTTTATATGTTTACATATGTCAAGTCTTTATTATGTGAACTTTATATGTCAAGTCTTGTCAAAGAAAAAACGCATTAGGTATACCCGTATTGTGGAGACAAAAAAGGGATCTAAAAAACGTCACAGCATTAGCTTGGCTTTCCCGTCAAAAGAGCTTTTCCTTCGGTTTAGTTTTTCACTCAGTAACTACTGATCACTAAGGCTTTACACTTGACCCATTCTCAGGCACCTTGCAGCCACAATCTATCCTTTATCGCCAGTTCGGCCTCGTGCCGACACTTCCCATGTGAACGGAGAATGCTCGTGCCCAAGGACTACACTGGCCCTGCCTGACCTTTCAGATGCTATCAATACCCGGGGGGAATTTGAAGTTCTTTTATTCCCCCCCCTTAATTATATGCTTTCAATAAATTGGAGGAAGTACAGGGTTTTTTTAACGCAACCCAAAACTTTATTTTATCAACGAAGGATTATTCCTGCAATATACCCGGATTTGACCCCACTATATTAGGGTCTATTTTCTTTGGGGATACATAAAAAGTAAGGCCTACGTAAACAATTCACAGGATATTCAGCACCTCAAGACAATCATAACGATTTCAGTACAATAAATTCAATTAGGTACTATGCAAAACGTGTTCAGGAATTTGATGAAGAGAGTTCAACTTTGTATAAATGTCAATAGTGTATTGTTTGAATACATAATGTAAGCTAAATGTGGTCAAGCGTAAATAACTGGTTTTATAAAATGTAAATATTGACAAAACAATACTCATTTCAGCTTTGTATGTGCATTATTCAATTTTAAAAATGAGTTGCGTTTAAAAAGAACACCCTGTATGTTGGTACAATGAAGAGTAACTTGTTAATGGCTCCAAATTTTATTTGAATGTATCCGGTACGAATTGGTGCTATTGCTTTTAAGAATATTTTACATTATGTTTATCCACTCTTATAATGTTGAATATCTATATTTCGGCACTCAGTTGACCTCAAGGGTTTTAGGGATCAATATGTCAAACTAAAGAAAAAAAGGAACTTACATAAATTACAGTAGTGAAACGCATGATTTATATATAAATTGGCAAAATGAATTCTATACCATAGAGTTACAAAATTGCGATCTAAGTTGTTATTGTAATATGGGTTCCATTAAATTTAACTAAAACTATACATTATGATCTTGACTGTGTCTTGCGAACATTTTCTGCCATTGATTGAATAAGTATATCGAGTGTCGAACTATCGCAGGTCTACGATGTCTTTAACGCGTTGGTGAGAATTAAATTACCAGGCTAACTACGCAGAAAAATATTATTTAGCAAGAGCAGGGCAATATATTTTCAACTTCTAATCAAAATTCATTTAGGAGTTTTTTTGTCTTCCCTATATTTAATTAAGTTTCCACTCCAGTGCTCCTTAAATACATTATATTAAAGACCATTTACATAAAGACATTATATTACTTTTTGTATTAGGTTTAGGTCATGGGAGCTCCAGGTAACATAGTCAACGACATTTATTGCTCGATCACTTTTTATGTGCTGTTTGGATATAAAATCTGAAATTTATTGACGTAAGGTTAATTTTTATTAATCATCAAACTCCAGGCCTAATACTCCACAAGCTACAAATAAGTAGAATAACGGTAATTTTCGAAAGAAGAATCTAAAAGCTTTCTCTTCTTGCAGAAATAATTGCAAGAACAACCAACAGTTATACGTAATTTTCCGGCACAGGGGTGACCAATACTTTCCGTGCCCCTAATGCTTACTCAATAAAACCAGGTCTAACAACCTTAAGTACCAAGCACCAGTACCGTACCAAATTACCATCGAATGACACCGATATTTCATTGTTTTCAGGAGCTAGGCATTAGCGGGGGGATAATTGATTTTCGTTTTAATTGCTCAAGTAGATAAGCTTATAAGTGAAGCAATTTATGGAACAGCACGTACTTTTGCGATTTAAATGGATCGGATTTTAAAGAACGTGTCGTTTTTTAGCGCTCAGGATATTTAATTGCGCCGTGTAGGTTTCAACGGTTTCTGTACAGAGGATAATAAACTTAGTACGGTATTGAACGCTTTAGAAAATCTAACCCATCGTTAACTCATGAAGGATAAAGTTTGAGATGAAGCTTGTAGTACCAACCTCTTCAAATTAGTTTCGTTTTCAGACCATCCCATTTGTTGTAGTGTGTAGCCGCTGAACCCACAGCAAAAGACTTTTAATAACTGATGCATTTGTGTTTTGATAACGCATATCTTCCAATGTTAACTCCTTTAATATGATGTGTCCATAAAATAAGTTTGTTTGAAATTAAATTTACTACGTAAATAATATTGACTTTACACCCGTAATCTCCAGAATATTCTTTGTCGAAAAATGGTGTCGAGGCACCATTGCTCGGCGACGGTTGCTCGAAATTTAAAAGTTTGGAAAGATGTAAGAGAGAGAACAAAAAGTATGTAAAAACCATCGACCACATAGTACAAATAGACAGAGCATCCCTATTTTAATAGCATTGCAGCAAATGAAGCAGGGGCCGCCATATTCTTTCGGTATAGAAACACAAAACGACGCCTAAAACCGCGTAATCTGACAGTGCTCATGTTTCAAATAACTCGTAGTTTATACTATTTAGCATTGAGGCTTAAGGTTGAAATTTTGCATATGAAGAGTCCTTTAGATTTGAAAAGTAATAATATCAATCATATTACCAAAATAATTTTTGTTCTATTTTAAAAAATGATAAATGTCATAAGTTTTTATTCAACTTTTAAACATGACATGAAAAAGGTAGTCGGCTACTACTTTTTTTATTTTTTGTCAGGAAAAATAAAAACCGGTGGAAATTGTAGCTAAAGAGTTGAATTTTTAATTCATATTTTATGAAAAAATTATTTGTCGCAGTTTGGTCGATAACTTAATTATTGTGGGAGAGTTTATCCGTGCGGCGCCTGCATAAAAACAAAATCAATCCTAAACTGTTGTTTACAAAAATGTAGTCGACTACAAAAATACAATGTGGTATCAAATTAAAAGTCTGAACCTCGCAATAACTATGGTACCAATTATAAATGGTTTAGAAGCAGTTTACGCATCATGGGAACGTTACAGGTGCATTCCGCAGCGGCAGTTTCTCTTAAAAAATGTCAGGATAAGCTTCTAGGTTATCGACTTTTACGATGTGTAATCTGCCTCTAAACAGTTTATAATTGGTACCATAGTGATTGTGAGATTCAGACCTTTAATTTGATACCCTATTTTTAATATTTTACGTAATTTGTTCCGCCATCTTGTCGCCGACTAAGGACAATCTCTTGCTTCATCGCGCGCGGGCCTATGCTCCATCTATTTGCACTATGTGGTCGATGGTAAAAACAACATAGGGCACTTAAGACCTACATTTTTAAGTGAATATTTTTGCATACTCGAGAGTATATCCTTCAAACTGAGGATTTCACGTATACCAACTCCTTTAGCGTTTCCCTCGTTAATTGTTTCATCGAGGTGACATACCGACACAGTAGGATCTTGTCGGAAGTCGCTCACACAAAGACCGCAGATAACAGCGTAACGCCCCGCTGCGACTATCGCGTGACGTAAGGTGTTATGTGGCGCCATCTACGCGGCTTTGTCGCCAACTAACCCAGCGAACACTCGAGCAGATGGTATCACGGACCACAGCGACACAGTGGTCTATTGTATTATTGTATGGAGGTGCCTCTTGATAAGTAGGTACTTAGGTACTTCCTGGGTGCCAGGGAGATGTAATGTGATGTGTGATGGTATTGTATAAGGAGAAATGATAAATGATTGTTGGAATGTGACTAGGTTTGATTGTTCATAGTATGATTGCAGGCACCGGCACCAATGATGCAAGGATTTCTAATGATTATTAGATTAAACATGCTTTGTCGTTATTTTCTTCTGCAACTTAATGATTTTAATTTAATTGTATTATATCTTTTTCAGGAGTCATTGAAGGGAGTCAAATGGAATGAGGTGAGATAAGTGATATATATATATTTACGTCTTTAGATATATAAAAGGTAAAATATATTTCATTGTTGAGTCTTCCCAATTAACTAAGTAATTGGAAACTTTTTCCTAGGTCCTTTTGAAATCAGCCTACGAGAAAAACTAAGTCAGTATAGTCTCCCGAGTGAATGCATATATGGTTCTTCTCAGAGCGCTATCATCTACTCCCAATTTTATAATTTTTGTGTACGAGTAAAATCTTATAGGTTTGTCTATTACTTTTTTCACACCCATTTGCCATATTTTGAGTTAGTCCGAAGGCGGATTTACACGGGTCGAGTTGGTGGGCGAGTTAGTTGGGCGAGTTGCTACTCGTCTTACTGACTTGCCCGGTCTAAAAATTGTTATCGGACCGATGAAAAGTGGGCGAGTTATATAACTAACCTACTCGACCGCTAACTCGCCCAGTTTGACTCGCCCGTCCAACTCGCCTCGTGTAATCCGCCTTACGTCACCCTGTCGGTGTCCAAAAGGTTTTTGAAAATGGCTATTCCGTCCTGACAGCATCATTTGCCTCTTTTTAAACTCCAAATGGAATCAAGGGTAATGCTTTTGACGAAACTCTAATAAAGATACAGTCAAATTTATGTGTATTTACTAACTTAACCTTTTTAAAACTCTAAGAACTCAAAAATTTAAAATTAACTAGTTAGTATATTTAATTAAAATGCGATTTAGTTTGCCACCACAAACCACCACGCCTCAGCCCAAAGTAACGGAAGCGCGGCCGGCGTCCCTTGGCCTGTGACCCGAGACTGCCTCAGCAAAGGTCAAGGCGACGCCAGCGCCGGCAGCGGCAGCGGCGAGCCGAGGAACTAGCGGGTAATTTGGACTTCAGCGGGCAGCGGGGCAGACTGCAGAGCCGCCACGGTTGCCAATTGCCCGCTGTACGCGGGGGGGAGAGAGAGAGAGATACTGGATACTGTGGGTTTATTGAGGAGGGGAGCGATGATGATGATGAGGGGCAGAAGGAATCTGTATCAATTCTCTTGTCTAGGGCTGATTGAAGCTTGTAGTCAAGGTAAAATTCGCGTGTTCCCAATTTAAATTAGACAAATTTTGACTGACAAATAATGTATCCGATTTACCTCTGCAATGAAAATTTATACATTTATGTGAGCAAGATCGCATTTTGACCTAAATTTCTTTTAATGCAATTTTTTTAGTGTACTTTGAGGTTTATTCAAAATAAATATTTTTGTTTTTATAAAGGAGAACTTATAAAATCCTCTAAAACGAAAAATAATTATATACCTAAAATATTTAATAAGAAATAAAATGAAGTTATACAACTTTACTATATTCTTTTGAACGTAGCTATACGGGGGATCCGCTGATGACTAGAACCATTCGCTTTAAGTCAATCCTAGAACTACAAATGGCGATAGCCAGTTAAGTCCTGCACTATTCTTTTTCACCCCCCTCTTATGGCCATTCAGCCCTTTGAAAAAATCATGGGTATAATAATCAGTTTATAAAATCACAAGAAAAACATGTTGAGGAAGATTTTTAATGAACATGAAAAATATTGAGTTAAACCTTATTAATTTTTTTAATGTTTGCACCAAAACTCACGGTATTATAAAGACATCTCACTGGAATTGTAAAAGATTTATCAATTACCCTAAAATAAATAATTTAGGGTAAAACTGGCATAAACACGTTGTAGGACGAGCAAGTTGAAGTAATAATAATACTGTATTCCAGAAACTGTATCCCAAAACTACAAAATCGCTAGGAAAATCTTCATTCACAGGCGCAGAAAGTACAGCAGTAAACGTAAATAGGCTGTAAAATATAAGGAAGTGGGTGACGTAAGCTGTAATTAAATTTGCAGATAAAAGTCAAACTAGCAAAACAATTAGTGGGCAGCTCACACGCTACGTGACATAACGCTAACTAGGTGCTACACGGTAAAGCTACAGTGCAGTGCACAGTGCAAGATCTCCCTAGCGATAACGTTGCTGTGTGCATAACCTGAAAAAATTCTGGTTGTTCTATAACCTGAAAAAATTCTTGATTGTAGGTTTGGAATTACCAATCTAAATGTTTAAATTTCGTTTCATAATTTGCTGAAAAAATATTGGTAAGTGGCATTCAGTAACATATTGATGTAGTCTGAAGTCTGAAGTTAAATGTGAAAATTATATTTCTTTATGTACTCCTTTTGGAACTTTTGAACCATTAAAATGTGAATTCATACTAATGATTTGGAGAATAAATTAGTTTTAGTGAGTGAAAAATAATATTTCTGGATTTAATTGAGCATAAATGATGAAAGTTCTGTACTGGTGATGTTGATTTTGCATTTAAAGATTACATATTAATAATCAGATGCAAAGCTTATTATTCAGGAGACATCTACATATTTCAGTTTATTTTGTACTGTTGTATGTTGGCTGAGGTACCAACAGCTTTTTAAGCGTCGACATTTTTATCTTTGAAATGAACCCTTAATCAAAGATTTCACTATACCCAAGATTTAGTTGTGTTAGGGATTCGTAAGTTTTCTAATATTCTAGCATTTCAGGAAAATGTTAGAATTCCGATTTCTCACGTCTGAATCGGCCTCCCTAACACCTTGTATATTGCCTAGAGTATTTTTTTAAGAATTAAATATCAATACACAAATAATACAACTTCTCGTAATTCTACTACGGGTAATACACTGTATTACAATAAGTTTCTCGTATGTAAATTATTATCTTCAACTACGACTAAACATCATTGTTCTATTCGGTTAACCAGCTGCTATCGGGATGATGGCGGAAGCTGATACGGCCCCCATGACTTCCTCTGTCCTCGGCTTCGGGAAACCGCATAACATGTGATCAATGTGATCAGTGTGAGGATGTGGGAAACAAACATCACACCACACTATCGCGAGCGCGACATCGCTGGCGTTTCAAGGTCTTTACTGTCCTTAACAATGAAAAAACAGCTCGTTATACATTCCGAGCAGCGCAATTAAACATACGAGCCAACTTTGATGAAGTAAAAAATAGCAATTTTAATATGAATCTAGCGTTTGAAAACACTGTCAATTTTATTTTAGCGAATTTCCTTAAAGGAATAAGCTATTACCGTGGGTCTCATGGTAAGGCCTAAGCCCGAGACCATGTTAACTTTTAATTTTGGGGCCCCCAGAAGCAAAAAATACTATTCTTTCGAATTTTTATATATATTTCTATATATATATATATATATATATATATATATGCAATAAATGACAAGAACTGAGTACCCTTTGTTAGATTTTATTTCCAACCGACATGTTTCGGGATCTAAGACATAATTTTAAAATTTTTCGTAAACCAACACAAACAGAAGTTCTGATCCACTCAACATCAAACCATCCCTGGGAACATAAAATGTCCGGCTTTCGTTCTATGATAACCCGATTATTAAACATTCCGATGAATAAAAATGAATATGAAAAAGAAAAGAACATAATAAAATATTTATCAGTAAGAAACGGATATAAAAATAACATGATTGACAAAATGATAAGGAACATGAAAAAGAAAAGAAGATTAAAACAAAACCAGAACAAAAATCCAGAGCCTAAGAAATACATTAATGTTCCTTACAATACCCGCACAAATAAAGCAATCAGAAAAACATTTGAAAAATCAAATACAGAAATAAGCTTTAAAACAAAAAACAACGTTTTCCAAATGATACAAAGAAAAACTAATTCAAAAGATCAACTAGATAAATATAACAAATCAGGCTTATACCAATTAAAATGTTCCGACTGCGATCAATGTTATATAGGGCAAACAGGAAGAACATTCAGAACTAGATTTAAAGAGCACATCCAGGCCCTGAAAAGCAACAACACCACAACCATGAAGTCGACATTTGCTGAACACCTTTTAGACTCAAACCACAAATATGAAAGCATTGACAAAAATATGACGATAATAGAGTATATGACTAAAGGTAGCAAAATGGACAGCAAAGAAGAATTACACATATATTTGAAACATAAAGAAACCCCCAACAGTGTCTTAAATACTCAAATTAATTTAAATAACCCAATATTTCACAGGATATGGAACATGAAAACAAAAATGAAATAGAAGGATTACAAAACATTCCCTACTTTACCAATAGTGTATATACATATGTTAATTTTAAATTTTGTTTACTTTTAATTTTATTTATTTACATTTTATAATTTTACTATCTAACCAAGGCCACACTTAACCATCAACTTGACTATGTAACTTTAAAAAAAAACCTTGATAATGGGCTTAGATCCCGAAACATGTCGGTTGGAAATAAAATCTAACAAAGTGTACTCAGTTCTTGTCATTTATTGCATATTAAATATAGTAGCCCTTAACACTGAATCAAAAAATCATATATATATATATATATATATATATATATATATATATATATATATGATTTTTTTATATGATCATATATATATATATATATATATATATATATATATATATGTCTGCTAACACGATAGCGGCCGTAAATATGATCCGATCCTAATGAATTTTGGTACAGACGTGTAAAGTGGTAATCACTCGGACGAGTTCGTGAACCAGCCCGATTGGACCACCGGAAGGGGGGTTAAAGGGGGTAAACCCCCCCAAAAATGGGTTTTTTGAGTTTTTTACATAGAAAATTAAAAATTATCCAATTTTTGCTAGCATTTTTGAATTCAGCTCAAAAAAAAATCAATTTAGTATTTTTAATCACTGCTCTATGTCCATTGGTTTCTGAGATATTGAAAGTGGTAAACACAGTACGTTGTCCCAATGTTAACCTTATGGGAAATAAAGAAAATTCTATATCTCGCTTATTTCTCAACATATCTTGATAAAACTTGGTAAATGGCTTCTTCTAGTTCAGATCAACTAAATATTATATCAACTAAACTGAATTAAAACCACCCGTTTTTAATATACCCGTAGCAGCAAACCTGCATACTCATTCCCCATTTTATTCTTATGGAGCTTACAAAAACTTGTTGGATCTCGCTATGTTGGATCTCGCTATGTTGGATTGAAATATGTTGTTTTGCATTTGAAATTCGCTGAGTATGCAGGTCTGCTGCAACGGGGGTATTTTTATGCTAGCATTTACTACGTTGCATTATATAGGAGAAAGCTTGATGTCTTACAGCTTACAGCAAAGCAAACAATTCGTAGATACCTTCTACGTTGAACATCTACTAATGGTATTTGCATGAATATCTCACAGTTTATAAGTCACTGTATCATTATTTTTTTGGTGGTTTTCCTGAGTTAGAAGTTATCTATTTAAATAAAAATCAATCCCTATTTCTTTGAAATTCAATTACTTTTTAAAGCGTGCAACAAATTGTATATATATTTTTTTGTGATCGACATCATTAGGACAAGGTCTGTAAATTATAATACTCAATACGATATCAAGGCTCTGTCTCAATGGCCGTCAATGTTATTCGAATCAGGAAGCGTTCTGTGGAGTTACTTAAGAACTATTTGAAACCATAACTATCTGTTGAAATGTAAACAAAAGTGAATTTGCAATAGTTTACAGGTTTGACAACAGAATTCAGCACAAAATTTGATATTTAGAAAACGTGGCTTTATTTCCAAACCCGCAAAAGGAAGATCTAAATTAAACGAAAAGAGCTTTGTATTCTAGTACACAGTATGAGTATGATTATTATTTTTTACACTTAAGTATTTCTGTGTTAAGATGGAAATTCTTCCAATGGTTTTGCATAAGAGGGATTGAGGGGAAACCGGGTACAATAATTTCTAAGCTAAAACCTTTATATAAGTGACTTTTCAATTATTTATAATCTCAATCGCGTTTTGAAATCCATGAAAATTCGACTCAATGTCGGTTCATTCCGTCCCATGCTAGTAAATGGGGATTGGATATAACGCACCTGCGCGCCGGTTTCCTGCGAAAAGGTGGTCTGAGTCAGACTTTATCGGAATGAATTGCACATTTTGGTTTCATACAACCTTCCTGTCGGGCTGAACACTTGACAACGTACTGTGTTTATCTTGAAAATCAAAGGACGTGGATCAACGACTGAAAATACTAAATTATTTGCTTTTTTAGCTAAATTAAATGGTGCTAACCAAAAATTTATTTTTCAAATGTCAATATAACAGATTAAAACTTTCATTTTGGAGGAGAAATTTCTCTTTGACCCCCCCCCCCTTTTGAAGGTCCCATATCACTTTGTAGTTACGATAATACATGCCTGTATCAGCTTGGATAGTATAAATTTAAAATCTGGCTTTGAAACCCAGTAACATATCATTTATATCGTTTTGGATCTTGTATATGGTACTTTACTTTTATTTTTCACAAAATAATTTTTTACATTGTTAACAAAAATTTTTTTCCAAATCCTTTTTAATCCTTTTTTAATTCTATTTAGTTTTTTATGTCTTTTTTAACTGTAATTATTTAGTTTTTTCTCTATAAAAAGTGCTTCTATTTTATATTTTCGTTTTATCTATAACGCAGCCAAAAAAGGACTAAGATCACGCACAGGTCATTCGACCCATGTGATTTTTTTCTGTACTTAATGTAATTAGCTGTAAATTTATATGATGAATAACAAATTTTTTGATTTGATTTGATTAGTGATATTTCACTCCTAACTAATATTGGATATACTCGTCTAAATTAAACTGGAATTACAGTTAAAATTTCACTGCTATTCAAGTTTTAGCGAATTTCCCCCTATAGGGAAGTAGAAATTACCGTAGGCGGCATGGTAAGACTTAAGCACTGGACCACCGTAACTTTTCATTTTGATGCCCCCAGACCCCAAAAACACCGTTCGTTCATTTTCATATATATATATAAATATATATAAGGATATATATATATATCCTTATATATATATGAAAAAAAAAATATATATATATATATATATATATATATATATATATATACCTGTCGGTAGGCGCGATAACTTTCGTAAAAAAGGTCCGGTCGCGATGAAATTTGGTACATACGTCTAGAGTGACATTTATTACTTCGAGTTCGAAAACCAGCGCGGTAAGTTAACTCTAAGGACTTTTTTTGACAAAATAAAATTTAATTTTAGGATTTAATATCTTTATATTAATTTTTTGGAAATTTAATTGTCAAAATTGAATACAGCTTAAAAAAAACAAACAATTTAGCATTTTGAATTATTATTCTACGTCAATCCGTTGCTTAGATATTGGATGTGCTAAACACAGTACGTTGTCGAATATTATTTTTAATTTTTCCCTCCAAAAAGTATAGTCACCCTGATTAAAGATATTAAACAAATACAATTCTTAACATATGATTAAATTTTCAGGTGATGTATATTTTGTTTGTGTTTATTTTGAATAGTTAGAGTTCATTGATCATGATTTCGCATAAAATATATACTATATTAAATATACAAATTATTTTTAAGTTTTATGAAGAAGCTATGTGCATTGGGGGTGGGGGGGGTGTCTTGGTCAAGGCTTCCTGAATACTTAGCATAATATATGGTATGTTTACAAGCCTAAGGAATGATATTATGGTTTTTTTTAATTGGCTGGAGATGCAGGTCTGCTGCAACTAATAGGGATGTTTTATTTGTAAAATTAACCATATGATTGAATTTAATTTGTTCATGAGATTATATTATTTTTTCCAGTATTTTGAATTCATTGATTATATGTTTGCTGACATTTATATACTATAACAAGACTACATTTATTGAAAATTAAAAGGCTAAGAACTTATAAAATACAAAAAGTGTATATATTACTAATAAAAACCAATGTGATCCCCTTGTAACTTTTTCTCTTGTTTCAAGCTTATGAATGATTAAGTATAAGTTTTAAATATATTATTTACAAAACATTCAAACGATATTTTCCTTTACATAATTTGAATGCTCACATATACAAAATAAATCCTATGGAAATTCGCTGAGTACGCAGGTCTGCTGCGACGGGGGTATTTTACTCCTCTATAAAACGAGCAGTCTCAGCAACATTTAGTCAGTAACAATCATTGTTATCTATTGTTATTGTGAACAATTTTTGTAATTATTTTATTGCTGTAAGAAAATTGGGACACGAGGGTGTCGAACATGAGTGTCAACGCTTAGGGGGAGGAAAATTTACCTTAATAGTATCAAACTTTTTTCATAAGTATTTTTCATTTCTATGCCATTCCAAAGCATCTATCACACCGTTCAACTCTGCCGAACACTACAGTTAGTTATGATTATTATGACATTTTTCAGTCAGTCATTTGTGATAAATAATATGAGGTCCTACTCGGGCAGGACCTTTCAAAGATAACGGATTCACAAGTATCTCTCGTGACCCATACAGCAAACTGTGCCTGTCTCAGTCAATCAAACAATGAAGAGAATTTGGTACAATTAATTAAAAAGATTTGTTTTAAAAAAAGCGAGAGTTTATTTTATTTTTTGTATAATTACCAGCAAATTACTAGCATTCAAGGTAAAAAATCAATTACCAAAATGGTAACTACTTTTACCTATTAATCAAACAAAAACAACACATAATATAGTTTTTTATCTTTATATGAGTTTTAATTACTTACTTAACTTGTAAAACAACGCTTCAACGCTGGTGGTGCTCTCTATGGCGGAACGTGACACTGATGAGGCGTACTACTTTACCGACCTTCAGGATTCATCCGTTGACCGGTTTACTTGTAAAGTCAATGATTAAACCAATATTTTAATTGATAAAGAAACTGTTTTTCATCCTTCGAGTTCAGGATATTAATGATAACTTACATATATAAACACCCCTGTCGCAGCAGACTTACGTACTCAGCGAATTTCCATAGCATTTTTTTTATGTGAGCATTCAACGTATGTAAGGAAAAGTTTTGTTTTAATATGTACTGTAAATAATATACTAAAACGTATATTAAATCATTCATGCAGCATTAAACATGAGGAAAATTAACAAGGTGATCAGATTGATTGTCATTAGTAATATGCACTTTTTGTATTTTATGTAATTCATAGCCTTTTAATTTTTAATAAATGTATTCTTGTCATAGTATATCAATGTCAGCAAACACACAGTCAATGACACTCAAAACAAACAAATAATATAATCTCATGAACAAATTGAAACCAATCGTATGGTTGATTTTATAATAAAAACACCCCTTTTGCAGCAAACCTACATCTCCAGCCAATTTCAATAAAGCACACTAAGTGTTAAAATTTTCAAATAACTACTTCAAAATTTATATACGAATAGGGCTGTAAAGTTTCACGGAGAATTTTACCAAGCCAAACATTTAATCATATAACCATTGACTTAATATCTAAAAAGTTACTTCTCATGCTTGTGGATGTTTTGAAACCAAAAACTGAGCACTCGCAAAATCAGTTATGCTCTCGTCACTGGATTGCGCTATGAGTGTGATTTCACGCTTGAGATTTCTATCCCTGAAAGGGGACATTTTTGCTTCTACCGTACTAATAATATGATATAGGGTTAAAAAAGCGACCCCATTTTCAAAACTTCAAAATCAGGAATGCAAATGCAAAAGATTGGATAATTCTAGGTTGTTTTAATTTATCGCAAAAACATCTCTCTGAATGTGGTGATTTTGTAACATACAGTTAAATTTTTTGCTTGAAAACTTAACATTGCTTGGACTATTTTTTCTTTATGAGCAATTACATAATTCAATAGGTGTCCTCCCCAGAGGCCCGAAAGTGTTCCCATATTAATCTTATACAACTATACTGAATACATAAAAGGTCAAACATGTTTGACTACACGTTTGCTTGAACAGGCGATCCTTAGTAAATAGTCAAAGGCATTACAATCCGGCATTAAAGACCAGGTTCAGCTAGTGCAATTATATTTATATAAAAATAGCTAATGTAAAACCAATTTATGATTTTATATTGTGAGCCCATCTCAATAATTCGTTATGTTATTTATTGTTTCGTAACTGGCAGTAAAAATATAAGATTGCCAAGTTCGAGCTAGAAGGCGTGGGATTGCTAGTTGTGCAACAATAGCCACTTCGCTCCGTCACTGTCCCAAACCATAAACCGGACTCTACGGTCAAATTTCATTAGTAGGAAGTAGTGTAAGCCCACTCGCTTTTGACTTATACTTAAAATTTTAAATTACATCGTATTTTGAAGTTACTGCTGCAAGAAGGCGTGGTTGGTGTTGTCTCTCCCTAAACCACAGTGCTCAGTACCGGGTTCGCGTTCGGTTAATTGAAATTCTTGAACGTAGTTACGATTTCTTTGTTCTTTGAGGTGTTTAACTGTGTCTTAAATTAGTTGGAAGTGTTTACTACATTAAGTAATTTGTACAATTGATGGGTTACTTATCTTAAAATGCTACATAACAATATACAGGGTGTATACGAAAAACCTGGACACTTTTTGTTTATTTGTTGCTGAGGTCAAGACAATCATAAAACACTATAAACATGGGTCTAAACTGTATAGTTTTCTGTCTGTTGGTCCGTATGTGTATTTCGCATTTCATTTTGTAACTTTTGTTTCATTAAAGATAGAAACTTAAAAATGGACACATGTGTGTATCTTAGTGTGTATAACAACAGATATGAGTTTTATTCTAACTAAACCCGTTTCAAGATGGCGGCCATTTAAAATCTTTGATGTCAAATTTCACTATGACGTGTACTGACCTCAAAGATTTTAAATGGCCGCCATCTTGAAATGAGTTTAGTTAGAATAATGAAACTCATACCTGCTGTTATACACACTAAGATACACACCTATGTCAAATTTGAAGTTTCTATCTTTAATGAAACAAAAGTTACAAAAAGAATTGTGAAATACACATACAGTCCGACAGACAGAAAAATATACATTTTAGACCTATGTTTATTTACTGCTTTATGATTGTCTTGACCTAAGCAACAAATACGCAAAGCGTGTCCATGTTGTTCGTATACACCCTGTATATTGAATTGTGTTGACTGTGATGAAACAAAGCCAACTCTAGCCAAATATAAAATCGGTGTCTAGCAATAAAATCGTCGTAAACTCTCTATTCCCCACATGTGGGTGTTGATTTGGACACAAAGGATTTCTCATATTGCGAAAGACGGTGAATGCTAATACGGACAAAGTGGACTTCCATGTTGCGCCGTATATGGGGTTTCGTCTGTAGCAAGGCCGAGGAGGTGGTGTGAAGAAAGATCAGGATATGCCTAATTGAACTAGTCTAAAGATTTTGTACACAAACTATAAACATAATAGGCTTATAAAAATGACATGGCCCATTATGACCATAAAACCGCCGTTAATTTTAACATTTTGGGCTTATGGACGGCCTGGGTTATGTCTTTGACTTGGACTATAAATACCTTTGCTCCTCTCACTTGAGCATCATTCAATGAATATACCTAGTGGTTTGTGATTTGTATCACGGATTGATTTGCAAATAGCAGATATTTAACTTACGTCTTCAATCCTGTTTTTGTTCATAGATGAACGCCTTTCGGCCTTAGGTCATCTTCGGCATGAACGCGAAACGTGTTCATCTATGAACAAAAACAGGATTGCAGACGTAAGTTAAATATTTGCTATACCTAGTGGACTACACAGAGACTATACTAGTGGGTATACATACCATTGTCATATGGTAGCAAAGGAGACAATTAACATCAGTCTTGCCAAATAAACCTCTCAAGGGCGTTCCATCACTTCCGGTGACGGCAAGGTTTCTCTGGTCGTTCTCTTTTTTAGCGAATTTTCCCTATAGCGAAGAGGCTGTTGCCGTAGGTCTCATAGTAAGGCCTAAGCCCGAGACCATCATAACTTTTCGTTTTAAGGTCCCCAGATGGATAAAACACCTTTCGTTCATTTTCATACATATATCTGTATATATCTAAGTATATGTGTCTTTAAGCACGATAACTCGCGTGAAAATGGTCCGGTCTGAATTAAATATGGCACAGGCGTGTAAAGTGGTAAGTATTCGGACGAGTTTCGAAACCAGCGCGATCGGACCAGCGGAAGGGGGGTTAAAGGGGGATGAACTCACCCAAAAATGTGTTTTTTGAGCTTTTTACATATAAAAATAAAAATTATCAAACTCTGGTTTAGACCATTAATTCAGCTAGAAAAAAAACAAATAATATAGTATTTGAATCAATGCTCTATGTCGACTGGTTACCGAGATGTCGCTAGTGGTAAACACATTTCGTTGTCCCAATGTCACCTTATGGGAAATAAATAAAATTCTATATCTCGCTTATTTCTCAACATATCTGAATAAAACTTTGTATATGGCTTTATCTAGTTGATATCTATTGGATTATTGCAAAAAATCTCTCAATTTCACATTTCCATGACAGCAAACCTGCGTACTCACTTCCCATGATATTCTTATGGAGATAATTGTTGTATGCTCATTTTGGGATTTACGTATATTTCACGTATTTGTGGCCCCATCTAAATGATTTATTTAAGCAATTGAAATTCGCTGAGTATGCAGGTCTGCTGCAACGGGGGTATTTTTAGTTTCTTCTCAGCATACAGCGGCTCGGTACACATTACAGCGAGGTGTGTGAGAGGCGCCAGACGCGTCGACCCACGGACGTTACATTCCTGATCGTCCTTGGCATTTCTGACTCACACCGACTCTCGTCCTCAAGACACCGGTTTTACTTTCATTTACTCTTTTGACATTTTTATGTCATGACCCTCTTTACAAGTCTTACTCCTACTTATATGATAACAAAACCAGCTGCAAGCCTTGGCCTAATGCATGTTTTATTTACTTTTATATTTTTAGCATTTTGAACTTACATGTAATCTGACGACGGAAACAATGCTCACTATTGCTTTTTCGTTCTTTAAATTATGAAGCATTATAATTATAAGTGGTGGATTTAGAGAGAGCCACAGAAGTCATAAACCCCCTTTTCCCCAAATTTTTTCGGATTGAAGAATATTGTTTAGTTCATTTGTCCTATAACTCTCCAAGACAATTAATCAGTAATTGGTAGATTTATTCTTATAGTTACATTTATAATATATGACTTCTAAAGAAGGTAGGTTATTTTACTGAGCGATTCTGTGTCAGCACAGATACACTGCATCGGTCAGTGGACACATGGGTTTCGATTTCACAGTCACAGTCGTAGAGTTAAAGCTTTTGTTTTCGCTGTTGTAATTTCAGATTTTCTTTAACTGAATTTATAATCGTTATTAAAATAAGATAACGCTTTATTAGGCACGCAGCAAGAAACTAAAAACACTACAAAAAGGGTATTCAAACGAAAGATTTATTTTTATTTTTTAGTAACAGAATCTTCCATGTTTTGTTGTCAGATAGCCTAGATATGCGTTTTATACTCTTACAATTCACCAAAAATTTCCGGAGGGCTCTCGAAACCCCCACTCTACCCAGCGTGTTTGCAGTGAAATGAAGGAGAATCAATCAAAAGTTCCAGATTTACCTAGGATAGCCTTGCCACTGACTAAACCGACTGAATCGCAATGTAAATTGGTAATAAGTCGGCTTAGAAAATTCAACGGAAAATTAAGTATATAAATAAAAAGTAAATATAAATAAAACTGTTTTAAAAAGTGGATTTACCTATTTATAATAAAATTAGGATTAATTGTTATGCTTTGCCAATCTTTCAAAAAGTCAAAATCACCACCGTGCATTGTAGTCTCCGTCCCCAGCAGCAGTGCCGGTCCCTGGGCACCGTGGGTCACCTGGGTTGACGTCATACCCCGTCATGAGCCATCAGCATCACCGTGCATTGTAGTCTCCGTCCCCAGCAGCAGTGCCGGTCCCTGGGCACCGTGGGTCACCTGGGTTGACGTCATACCCCGTCATGAGCCATCATTGTCCTGTGCACACTAGAGAATGTTGTACCAGTTGTATTAGTCTATTAGTCTCTGGTGTACAAGTGAGTCTAAATACCATTACTTGTTCCAGAAACTACTCTTATTCCAATTCATTTCAATCGTTGGTGGAATTATTTATATCAATTGTAACTGTATAAACACTTGTAGAATATTATTTATTTTTTAACATGAGTAATAAGAGTACATGCAATTTTATTATTTATTCAAGCGTTCTTTTTGTAGTTGCGACATAATTTTTAACGTACTATCAGCAAGATATTTGTTTACAGCGTGAAATTTATAGTTTTAAATTTTACCTTATGTTATATTTAATGTACATGTTTTTTTTAGTTGACAAAATAATATTAAACAACATTGTTATTTTACGTTCCTTTTATGTAGCATAGAAATAATTAGGCCGTTTTAGAAATAATCATAAAGTTTTTGTCACTTTTTCAAAAGCTTTTAATAAATTTGAATTTGTAGTTTTAATCCCACAATTAATTTTGTACATTAAACGTTTAATTATACACAAAGGCCAGATGAGCAAAAAAAGATGCACCTCTCAGATAAAAATAACTCGAAGGTTATCCCTACAGTCATTAGTAACTATTTTAACATTAGTACTTCATTAAGAGATTTACAAATTGTCATTTGCATCTTAAACTACGAAACGACGACATGAGCATAATCTAAACCAAATATGACTCTTAAAAATAGTTTCTTACTTCATCACAAAGGTGTGACAGTTTCTCTTTACGAAACTATCTGACCTCACACTATTAATTAATAACGAGATCTTGCGCAACTGCTTGCCTTGTTTGACGTCACTCTACCCATTCTATCATTAATATCCCCTGTTTATATCCCCTGTCTCCCTACGTCTCCCTACGTCTCCCACGCTCATACAGACTAGGAGCGGCGGGGGCTGAGGTCATCCCAGCGTCATCCTCTGGTTTTGGCGGGGAAATGTAATCCACCTTGATGGCGATCGGGTCATCGCCAGAACATTCCCGCGTTGATTTGTTTTCCTAGATATCGACGATAAGCAGGAACGTCATCGCTCCGGCCGATCAGCGTCAGATCTGCGGGAAAGTTGGAATGTCGGCGATAACATTCGGGTTGCCGGTTGTAAGGTTAAAACGTTTTATAGAACTGATAATGTTAATTTTAATGTCAAAGAAAAGCATGTAAATTAGTGGGTGAAAGTATTTACGAGAATTAATATTCTTACCGTATATAAAAATACTATTCAGCTTGAAGTTGAAGGTTATTTTGCTTAAGTTTATGTAAAATAAACTTTTTACGTACGATAAACTTTTTACGTACGATAAACTTTAAGTACGTAACTTTACATCCGATAAGTTTACGTACGATAAACTTTTTTTTACGTACGATAAACTTTTGCTTTGTTTTTGGTTAAGGTACGTACAAAGGTGTATTTAACCTTTGTACGTTTTGCGCTCTAAGGTTATTCAACTTTTCTTTTTCATATGCAATTTCTTGGATATTAAGACACAGTTCTGAGCAAAATATTGTACATACTTTAAGTTGAATAATGTGGGCACCTTTGAACCCTAAACATATTTAGATGTCTGAACAAGTCTTTTCACTTTCTCATGACGACTTTCAGACTGGTCCATATCAGGTGCAAGGTCGTCGTAGTAAATATGTCACCACTGCCTCTCCTTTTTTGCAAACAGCAGGGACTCATATTCACAACACTCAAATACTGTATTATCCCGACCATACTCGGACCAGTGGCGTAGATAGACTTTGGTAAAGGGGGGGATATAACCGGGGGGTCCTGGGCACCCCCCAGAAAAAGTTTGAAAATTTTAACTATAAAACTAGCTTTTTATGCAATTTAGAGGCATAGTGGAACTCATATTATACGGAATAATTGATGCATATTGTACGTGGTCGCCGCGCGCATACCAGAAGCGGGCATTGGCTCGTTCTCCAAAAGAACGAGCTGAACGCCGCGCTGAACGTTCTGACGAAGAACGGGCTGGCACAGGGGGAGTGGTTTGTGGTTTGATGTCATAATGATCTTACATTTGCTTTATTCTTTTTTGTATGTATACGTTTTTACTTCATTCTCATAATTTTGTTAAGTTGCTTTCACATAGTTTTGGTGCTTTTATTAAAAATACAGTACCATCTGTCATTTATTTTACTTAGGCTTGAAGACATTACTTTTTATTTCATTTTATAATAAAATCACTAGATAACAAATGAATACAGGAATCTACATCAGTCCACTTCACTCCATTCTCTGCTAGCACTGATCACTGAAATCAGCATAGTTACAACAAGTAAATCTCATAGTTTTTTCACGCCACTAATATCACCTTCACTATCACTTTTTCGTTTTGGAGCGAAAAACCCCGTCAGTTTGCACTGTTTCGACATCACAACATATTGTAGTCACGTCGCGTCGCGTCGCTGCGAATTACGCAGTCACAGAACCAACTGACCGAGTTATAAACGCATCCTATACGTCAAAGTGAGATCAGATGCTTGACGTATATCAGAGTTCCGGTGTTGGCCGTTAGAGGGAATATAGGTAGTGGGTGAATCTGGTATTTTTATTGGCTGCTTCAGTTCCAACGAGAAATAATGTAGGCCTGAATAGCCTACAGGTTGACTCATTTGGATAAATATAAATAGTTGTTCAAAATAACGTTTTTCTGGTATATAGGACTAAAAACATTCAGGACAAAATGAATAACATTATAATTTTTCTGTAAGATGTAATATTATAGGCGGCGAATTTTAATCTAATATCAATTCGGCTGTGAATGGCACGTTTTCAGTTGCGTTCTCAGACTGATTTATCGTCTGTCTTTCATAACAGGGTATTTGCAAATCGGGGACCATCAGTGACTAAGGAACAGAAAATGCGAAATTTTGCTTTGATTCTGTTACAGTAACAGTTCACTTTCAGTTACGAATTCGCCGCTACCACTAATATTCCAAAATACTGTATTGTATTTTTAAGCCTCTTGTCACCGATCCTGCCGCGTTCGTTTGGCGCGCAATACCTCAAAGAAACATTTTTTGGCAGGTTTTCAACTACTAAATAGATAATAACAATAAGAACTTTATTTATATATTTTTACAAAGATTTGTTATTTCTTATAGCGGTAAAAGAATTACTTCCTAGTTAAAAGTCCTAGCCTAACTTTAATTTTTTGAGTAAAATTATTTTTTTACATACTGAAGGGCCAAGGGGGGGATATATCCCCCTTATCCCCCCCCGTACCTACGCCACTGACTCGGACCATGCCTACAACAACCAGTACTCGGGGGCAGGTGTGGTACTGTTGTGACCATACTCGTCCCAGTCCGCCAGGTGGTGTATCGCCAGTGTTGCCAGAGAGGACTTGGCATTCTACCCGCCAACTCCATTAAAATCCCCGTTTTTTCGGCAATAATACCCGCAAAATCCTTGCAAGTACCAAAAACTGAGTGATTACCCAAAAACCACCTACTGACCTTCAAAAGACCCAAAACCGGGAAGTTTCCTAAAATTACCAAGTAAGTAGGGAAATCTTACATAAAAAAACTGCACACTACATACCAAAATATGTCTATTTACTTCGAGTATCGTTCTCAAAACCATGGAAACAAATTATTTTTCTCATCTTACATGAACATCGGATCGTTATCAAATCATTTATATTCAAATGAAATGAAATCAAATCATTATTCAAAAACCCCCGGCTTTACCCGTTTTAACTGACTTCTTGTATATAGGATGCTGGGTAAATTCCCCGTAGCTCAAGTCTAAAATCTCCAGTTTTACCCGATGTTTTCTTAATCCCCGCCAAATCCCCGTATGGCTTCCAAAATACCCGAAAACCGGGTAAATACCCGCTTTTTGGCAACACTTATCGCCGCCCGTGCCGTTAGTGACATTTCCCGCCCCGACACGTGGTCGGCCGCCGCTGTCACGTTATTTGCGTAACCGGGTCAGAGTTGAGCCTCTTGTATAACATCTGAATACGTCCACATGTTTCCCAACCTCCGCAAGTTGCGAAACACACATCTTGCAACTTGAATAGTATAACAAGTTCCAGGCCATTCTGTGTATCGCGTATATTTTATTCGTGATTTTTAGACAGCACAAACGTCTGTTACTGTTAGTAAAAGGTATAAACCGAGTTTTTGCCGAGGCGTGTTTTGGAAATATTTCGTCCAATGTAAGGTTTGTACTTGATCTGACCATAAGAGACAATGAGCTGTGAAAAATTGGTTGCTTACTGGTTTTGCTTGATGCAATGTTGACAGTTGATTCTGATTAAGATGTTATGAAGTATTCAACAATATTTGGTTGAATTTACTCTCTATACATGTTTGCTAAAGTTAAATCTCATCGAAAGCCACTAGGCAATATTCTATTTTTAATCCATAAAAATTGCAAAATTGAATAAACTAAAACATTAAACAAATATTTAAGTTAGATTGTTAAAAATAACTAAAACGATGCCATTAAATAGCTTTTTTTATAAATAAATCACTAATGATTTGTAATGCTCAGTATTGCATCGAATCAATATGTAAATCCTTCCAATGGTTTCTTATCAAACTGACAGGTTAGGCTACTATACATTATTTTCTTAATGTGATTGTAACCATTAGTTTATTTTTCTAAAGGAAGCAACACACGGCTTAATCTATAATATAATATTGACGTTAATATATTCTTTCTATATATATAAAGGAGAAGTGGTTTTCTATTGGACAGCAAATCTCCAAAACTATAAGAACTAAAGAGTTGAAATTTGGCACATGTGCTCCCCTTGAATCTTAGATGCACACTAAGAAACGGTTTTACAAAATTCCCAAAGGGTTTTGCCCTATGGTACTTCAAAGTTTTAATGTTAAATTATAGGGAAGGATGTAAGGTTGTCATGGCAACCTTAAGAAGGATGACAAATTAAATCCTAAAAAAGACAGGGGAAGTTTTAATGTTTTTCTACGGGTGAAACCATGGTGAAACCGTGTTGATTAGCTAGTGTAATATAAAGTATTCAGGACAAGTTAAATGCACCTCCTCCATGTTTTTTTCAAGGTCACACCAACGCAAGTGACCATTAACTGCATCACCGTTTACTCTTGACTACAAACCTAGATCGACATGTAAACAGGTAACGGTGAGCGCGGTGGATGAATATTAATAGTAATGCATTTAATGAATAATGTATCTATACCACAATCAGTAATGCAGAGGCACCTCCAGCCATCCGCTGCAGTCGACCTTCGCATTGCAATAAACCCATGTTTAGCACTCGTATAACCGTAAATTGTTGCTCAATTTAGCAATTTATTGGGCTTTTATTAGTTTTTAGTTTGCGATTTATAGCTAAGGTGAGTTTAGCTTGGGTTTTTTGAAGTACTAGCTCCTTCGATTATGAATATAAATTTTTATGGTGGAAATAGTTTTATGATAAACATAAATATGGAACAGATGGAGTGATGATGGAAAAAATATATGTTTACGTGTTTTATTTTTCATTTATTACAGAGAGAAAGTTAAGAACACGAAGTTCTTAAACTTAAATCAAAATTAATTATCAATTTGTCCAAAATTATATGGATTGATATTTTATATAAACATTGACTGTACTCCTTAATACTCCAAGTATCAATAGGATTCAGTAAGGCGTTAAATGTTAATTCCTCAGACTCCAATAAATATGAAAATTGTAATATTAAATTCTCATAAACGTCACAAATGTCGCTATGACCATGTGGTTAGTGGTCATTCTTTAATAAATCTATAGAAAATTAATTCCAAATTTCAACTTATTAGTACCGTTTTCTGTCAAATTAGTAAGTTGCATTCCGATTGTTTTTGATACTTCTTTTAACTTTGCTGTAGCATATCATTGTGTGGTTATCACGTAGGCCTATGTACGACTCGAATTCAAATTCAAAGTATTTCCGCATCAAAACTATTTTTTTATCGTGTTCCGCCTCAACTGAAAGAAAAAAGTCCGAAAACCGCTGCACCGCGGAGCATTTTTTCTCACTGCGGCGTGAAAGCAAGAAAAACGAACGAAGCGTCTCAATCGACCCGAGGGGTTTTGCGGTTTGGCCAAACTGACCGAAATAGAAACCCGGGTCGATTAATGTGCACAGTTACGCGCGGCTCACTTATGGCGTTTTTATTTCTAGATTGCAATTTTGGTTTGCGAGAAAGTTGTGGGTTGGTAAAGGTCTCTAGGGTGTGAAAATGAAAGTAAAGGTTTTGGTGATTGCGGTTTACTTTAGGTTTGTTAACTCTGCAGAAAGTAATAGAATAAATTATTCTAATCTGGTTTATAATAAATATAGATTAGCTGGTTGGCAAAGTATTAACGTACTCGCATCATCGTACCCTTCCCTCAACACCCATGATTAAGTTTAAATCAAATGTCCCACGGCCAACGTAGCTTACTTCGCCTTTTTCGAATCACACCTGAGATACAGCATAGTGACATGCGGAGGGACAGCGAGCACCGACCTAGAAAGGGCCCTTAAACAACAAAAAAGAGCAACTAGATGTCCAGCGGGCTTGGAACACCGAGAAAGCTGCCGGGAGTCTTTCAAACGGCTCAAAATCCTCACCGTAATCTCACTTTACATACGAGAAACAATTCTGTTTGCAGTCACCTCAAAACAGCCAAGACATCGGGACATACAACAGCACAATACAAGGGATGCTTTACATGACCTTACCACCGCACCATCTTAGTCTGTTTGAAAGGAAACAAGCATGCAAAGGAGCTTTGTATTATAACCATCTACCTGAGCAGCTTAAGACGCTACCACTACCAAGCTTCAAGATCCAACTGACATCATGGTTACAGGATAGGGTATACTACTCAGAAGCCGAATTCCTGAACAACAGCACCAGTTGAGATCTTTCTCAACTCTTATAAACAAAATCAATATTTACTCAGTTTGTAATTAGTTGCAGCCTTTTGACGCTTGCACTATTCTAAACGAATATGTAAATAAGGAAATATAGACTATTGTCTATTGTCCATCCTACTACCTGACATCCGACAATGAACATTTATGTGGTCTGATTCCTCTTCATGTCACGGAGAGCCCCTCGCCCTCAGCCACTGGATGACGGACGACCATCGCTTGCCCGCGGGTGATTGTAAATGAGAGATGCATATGTAGGAACTAATACGCGGTTTATTAACTCTGGAAACAGGTCAGATGCACTGATAGGTGACGGGGCGGCCGTAGCGTCTCAGGCACTTTGAGGGAGGGGTATGTCCCTATGTAATCGTAAACATCTTTTATGATGACTTTTTTCGTTTATTTTTCGTTGTTTATTTCGATATAAAAGTGGTAATTCATTAGGCTCAATGTTACATTGGTTTACTTTGTTACGAGCTGTTCAAATTCCACTTATTTTTAAGAGACAAACTGTAGATACCGGTTTACTGGTAAAATCAAAGGCAGTTCACGATCCATGATTTTTCCTATCAAAACCTGGAGATTAGAGTGACACACTCTAATCTCCAGGTTTTGAGTATTACCGTCAACGAAATAATAATGTAACGAAGTAATAATGAGTCTGTAAAAAATAACTGATTAGATTCTGTAGTACAACCATTGACTTTAAATAGTACAACCGTCAACGAAATAATTATGTAACAGGTCCGAAAAATGTAACTGGTTTCCTTTGAGTCAATAGTCTTAACGTAAACAAAGTGTATCTCTTTCTTTTTGAAACTCGTCACTGATCTTACAAATTGTTCTCATTGAAGCGTAGTCAAAGAGGCAAAGAGGCAAAGAGGCAAAGGGGCAAAGAGGCAAAGAGGCTTTCCTCTTCTAACCTCTCAAGAGACCGTGCTAGAAACCCCCTTAGTCATCGACTGTCCAGTCGCATTGACATGTTAATTTCTTGGACTCTTTTGGCGATGGTGTCGTTGGAAAGCGTTCCGTCACTATCCTTATTCACTTATTACGATTACAGAAAATATTACATTGCTGTAAACATACAACAGGAATAAACATTTAAAAATGTTTGCTTGAAATCTAAAATTTTTTAAATCATCAAAGTACTATACTTTTTACCTGTTAAACTACTCTAGTGGTGTTTCTGTAAATATATTGTTGACAGAGCTGTATATATTGTGTACCAGCTTTTAACACATCCAGGCCCGAGTTACGATTCTGCTTTTATTTTCCAAAATTTAGAATCACGAATATCACCCATAACAACTGCAACATTTGATACGGTTGGCGATGTTAAGTCGACTCAAAAAGAGAGTAGACTATTAATTTTTAACTCCAGATTTTACCATGAATTCCACTGATATTTCAGATTGTAGCCTACTCTTATAACTTATATGGATAGTATTTGTTGTAGTTTACCGCTGCTTCTTTAATACTTACCGTCTCCATGAAATATTTTTTTGTTGCGTGTGTTTCAATGCCAGTAACAGTTTAACGGGTTTAATCAAGAACAGTCCAAAATCATGTCTTGTTACAATCTAACGGTTAGATAGTATCATCGTACATTACCATCGTACATCGTAAATAGCAAAAAAATGGCAACAGGACCAATTAACGATCATGAACAAGATTCTAACCGACTCTCAGGATGTGGGGCGAGTACTTTACCCACTCGGCTGTTCAGTCAACATTTAGGAAAGAGTAAAGAGGCTAAAAGCTCGCTGTCCAACCACTTTGTACCGATGAAGAGCATTTTTCTCGTAACCGCGGCGGGGGCGGCAGTCAGTCAGTCAGTCAGTCAGTGGTGATTATGCAGATTCGACCCCGCGCCCACCGCGTAACGGTCGCTGAGTCAGGTTAGACTGACGGCATGTGTCAGGTGTCTGGGCATGTGCGCTGGTGCTACCGAATTTCCGGGTCTTCGCTCGTAATTGTGAACACTTTTTTAGGTGTTAGTCTGGTGATTTCGCGTTTTCAATGAGTCATGTACTTAATGTTGACCGGCAGAATTTATGTGCTTAATTTATTGCCGCTACTGATATTTTGAATTGATTCAGCTATTTGTCTAATATACCAAATTGACTTGGCTTGTTTTTGGTAAAAATTTGTTACCGACAGATGCGTTCTCGGTGTACTTTTTTATTCAGAATCAGACACCAAAGTCATTGACTTGGTAGGTATTGACATACTACTTTAAAAGCCAATGATGATTAGCAAAGAATAAACTAAAGTACGTTTGGACGTTACAGAAGCATAAATGGAAAAATATAACTATCTTTGGTCCATTAGCAAAGCTTAGTAGGTACTCTGTTTTATTACAGCTACATTTTTAATACTGGGTACATTCTGCATGATTTATTTTCTGGAGATAAAAAATGGGTTATCTCTTTGGATTGATGTACCTATACTCTGAAAAACTACTTAAGAACTTAAGTTAATCAGTATATCTTTGATTAACTCGACTTCGTAGTTTTCATTACATAATTATATCTTTACTGTAATTTATGTTATCCCACTTTTCGACAATGCAGCCATAAATTCACGACAGCAATAAAAGTAAACACAGCATTTAGAACCTGCAACTGTTATATATTACTATTTTGTCATATATTACTCCAGGTTATATTGAACTTAATAGTGCAAGTAAAGTTTAAATTGATAATTAATAATAGAAATGTTCAAGTTCCGTAAAATACGATGGAATCAACCGAAGGTCGCGCGGGACCGGCACACCCAAGTTCCAGCCAATCTGACCCGGACTTGAGGTCATATTAGTTCCGCCTTGGCTTTTCAACACGATATATGTAAGTAAATGATTTTCAACGTCTAATTTATTGTTTAGCGCATCCCTTAAGTTTCTTTCATATATCTTAATCTTTAAGACGATTTTAGATTGTCAACTATGTCAAAAGGGCTATATTCTACTACAACAGAATAAAAGTATACCTGGCTACTTTCTGGTTTCAGTAATTGAAATTCTCAATCGATAATTGTATTTCTTTATTAACCACTCACTTTATTCTCCGTACGCTGTAACTCTATCACTTAAAAATTAAAAAAAGGTTATTAAAAACTTAAAAACGAGATTACATAAATATAACTTCAATAAAAGCGATTTCTATCGTTGAGAATTTTAATAAATCTGGAAGGTAATTAGCAATCCATCCATGAAACACTGAACTGAACTAGTGTTTATTTCCATGAAACACTGAACTAGCAATCAATTTTACAACAACAATAGGTTTTATTGCTTCTTTATGTAAGATACTGTACATGAATGTATATTTAACAGTATTCATGTACTGCTTCTATTGATTCTCTTGCTTTTCAAGTTCTAGAACATATTTTATTTTGTTTTTACCTGTACCTGCCTAATCCATGTCATAATCCCTCTCTCCTCTAGGGCCCTATTTTTGAAACGGGTAAGAATTGAGTAGTGAGACAAGTCACCTGTCAGCTGATGTTAGCATTGTTTAAACCACCACTGGGATGTCAACGTTTCAGACGATACATCTGTCAACCTAGAAAGCCAAATATAAATATTGATCAATTTAAGGAATTGCCTAATTTTTCGTGGATTTAACTAAACTATTAGGTGACTATTTAGGTATATTTATAGGTAAATTTAGTTGCAAGACATTTTGTAAATAGTTCAAAGGCTATCCAAATGCATTGAAATATTTAGTATCAAAAAGTAAACATAACATAATCAGAAAGACTTTCCATTATTACTATTGTTATTTTCTCCAATAAACCTGTTTACCGTCAACTCACACGTTTTTACTCAACAGCCTATTGCTTGGTGAGTAAAAATGTTTGTATTGGTGATTTGCGCAATGCATATGATATCTACATTAAAGTTATGATTTTTTTTTAAATAAGTGCCTATTCAAATAAATGATGTACACAGATATTGTGGGCTGAACTCATTAAGTCAGTTAGGGATATTTATATTTTCATCCATGTCTTCATTTTATAATTGGAAACAAATAACTTGAGGGTTGAGTGACTCACTTCTCACCACTCACTTCTACCCATTTCAAAAATAGTGACCCAGGGTTACTTATTTGCACAACCGTTATCGCTTGAACAAATTATTCAAACCCAGCAACGAGATAAAATACAAATACAACTCAGTAAAAGACGTCTCCATGTTACGACAATGGTTTAAACAGCTGATAAAGTTGACAAACCCTCGGCCGTAAATCAGCTGATTAGGTGATTTACAGATATTTGAGGATCCTGATGCGATATCAGCTGTTTGCTTCTCCCCTGCGAGCGAGATAGCGGGTCTTTTATGGGCCTCCATATAGAGAAGGTAATTCAGGTCCTCCGCTTGAGTTGTTTTTGTGCGATAAGAAATATCAGTAGTTGTTCAAGAGATTTAAAAAGATGACTGTGTGATATGGGTAGTACCGATTCGTCTCAGCTGTTTGTAGGTTCAACTATTTTTATTTCATCAAAATATGTTCTCAAGTGTAATATGTTTTTTGATCTCAAACAAAATGCTTGGATCAAATTTCAGTTAACTTATTTGATTTTGATTCCCAGACATCTTTGTCGACGTACTTATTAAATTGTAAACATTAACTTATTATAATGTTATTAAAGATTATTTTGAATTTTTTACTGTTCTTTCAATTATAGCCTAATTATAGCCTGCCTAAAACTCAAAAATATTACAGCAGATTATTGAGCAATCAGCAGAATAAGTATGATGGATACAACACTCTAAGAAAATGGTTGGACGATATATCTTAACGTTTTCATTATTTTTTCAATCGTAGAGTCAAAGTTACGAATTTAAGTTTTCATTAACCTTTAACTAAAGGTGTGTTGATTTTTCTAAGTTTGCACTTTTTTACACTTATTATCTCCCACGTTCACTTGTTACTCTTCCATTGATGATTGACTCAGATAAAAAGCCTGACGAAGTGTCGCCATGTTCATTAGTTGGCGGACTGATCCACCTTGGCATTTGTACACCACTCGCCGGCAATCATCCCGCTCTAATCACAGGAAAGCAGACGCTAACTAAACTCAGTGCTAACTGTGGTAATCAGTCCACTTCGAGGTGGTAAGTGACTGCGCTAGCTCTGGGTCACTTTGCGATGTCGCCGAACCCCCACATTAAAAGTTCTCGGTGTTCTTTGTTTCAAATAAGTTTTTATCATAATTTAGGCTTCGCACTCTTTGGTCATAGTGAATTTAATTAATTTAAAATAAAACCTGAAAACCTGCTTTGATTTTGAATTAACTTATTTGTGTTTTTATCTTTGTAATCTCTTCTGATTAGGAAAAAGGCATCATATTTTCAGATTTGTAGAATAGTGGGTTATCGATTGAAATATAAACTAGTGTACAAAGTCTATAAAACAGAATCAACGCATTATTTATCATTAACGTCCTTTTACTAAACCAATATTAATCAACATTACCATGCAACTCGGGAGGCTTCCTAGATTTTACCACCAAAAACAAAGTCTTCGAAACCTTATTATTTAAGGCAATCGTTTATAGTGACAAAGAGCTGACAACCCGAATAACAAGTCAATTATAACCTTGTTTATCTTATAGGAGCTGATAATGTCCTATTATCGTATCACAAAGTGCTGTTGAAGCATAACAACAAATAATTTTAACTGAAATACAAACTATTATTTCCAAAATACACATGGTTTATTTGACGTCGTTTACCCAAAGTATGGGATTTTATGCTCAGTTTATATCATTAAGTTTTTCATACCTTCAATTATATTTTAAGTCTAACTTATTCCTATTTCAGTTTTCAGTTCAGGTATACTCTCTTGGTATTGTTTAGTACCTATAGCATAACAAGAGCTTTATGAATAATTATTATTCAGCAATCGCCCGTATCAGTCCGTCAGCTTCTCAGTCGCCGCCGCCATGATGAATATTCATAAATATGCAGGAATAAAAAGTAGTACATAAGGCTGAGCACCTGCTCTCCTTCGACTTCCCTTCCTGTGCGCCGAAGGAAGATTACGTGTTCTGCTTGTCATTGCGTGTTTTGTATATCCTGAATTTTATTGCGTGTCCTGTGCCTGTGTTCATGTACCGCATGCTGTTATATCAGAAAGTCAAGAGGAAGAATGTTATAAGTGAGAGTGTTATCAAGGGCACTTCCTATAATGTTTGCAGGACCATAGCAGCCTGTCCTTGGACTATGACTTGTATTTCCTTTGGAAATGTTTTTTTCATCACTCTGTATACGAAAATTGCCCGTTACCGTACAGCTGAGATCTACGAAAACTCTCGATTTTCTTACATCAAAACAAGTAATGATCAGCTGCTTTTTCGGTACCCAAACATTGCATTTCCGTACCCAAACAAACCATTTCCGTGCCAAAACAAATTTTGCCGTACCCAAACAAACGGTTTACCTATTTTGACTGTTCAACCAGCTGACTCTGAACTAAAACAGACAGTTCAGCCGAATTATGTTTGCTTTTAGCAAAATGACTGAAATATAAAATGTTGGATTTTTTTATATACTTATTTGCATCGTGATGAAAAGTATTGTTCAAAACTCGTCACAAAAGTCCCATTTCGGGGCTCGATAGTGTTTTACATGCTCGGCTTACGCCTCGCAAGTAAAACACTGTCTTGCCCCGAAATAGGCTACTTTCGTGACTAGTAGTAAAATATACTATTTTTTCATAAGTTTAAGTTCCAAAGTTTTCATTGTTGGGATAGTTATTGTGAAAACTGCACAAATTAAAAGCAATTTTATTAAATACATCACGATTAATTATTTAAATGACAAACGCAAGAAAATACAACCAATCCCCAAAAAAGTTATTTGCCAAACTACCATTTAGCGAAAAGCAATACTTAATATTTTCAACAATAAACCTTAACAACTTTCTCAGTTTTAATTTATTTGGGTATAACAAAGAAGCAAAATTTTACTCTCAAGCATTCATAAGAAATGTAATTCATAAATAGGGTTAAGTTGGCTTTAATGTTAATATACTGAGTCTACGATCGATGGACTATTTGAAAACATTGATTAATTAACTTTCCATTTTATACAACATGTTCCACGTCTTTTTAAAATCTCGTTTAACTATCTCGGTTAAGTTGACATATCCATTAACTTATCTGTAAAATATTCCTTTGCTTGATATAAAACTTCACGACTTCATTTTATTAGAAAGTTACGTCAGAATACGGTAGCAAAGATTCTAATTAGGACATCTTCCCTGTCATCAACACCAGCGCCACTTCGGGCAGCTTAAATCACCAACCCAATTAGTTGTATTTCTCGAACTACTATTTCCAATAATCCAGATTACCTAATTCCCAGTATTTCCCAACACCTGATCAAGATACGAAGACCACGCGCACATTACACCTCATTACAGCTTCTCCGCAGCGCCTCGCCGATACCCGACACAGAGGTCGCTGTATCTCGCGACTAATGAATTCCCGGTTCATTACTCCCTGCTTAACATGATAATAGTTCCACATTCCTCTGTGTCCGAGCCTTCCGGGGTACCAGGACCGCGGTACCGTGGTAGTGGCCTAGTGTTTGGATATCGAAAGAAAATATCGATATTTATATCGACGATAATATCGGAGCCTCGATATCGATATTCCGATAATATCGGATCAAAATATCGATATATCAGAAATAAATTGATTTATCAGAAAAACTCCGTTAAAAATTAATCGAATGCATACGGAAGGATCAAAACAGTTAGCAGCACACCTGTCACGTCCAGTTGACGTAAAACTGTTTACAATTTATACTTTGAAGTGTAATTTTAGATAACAACTTTAAAATAAATTATTTTACTGCTAAAGCCTCTTGTTTCAAGCAGCCTACATAGCCACGATAATTTTTTTTTAATTCTTGTGGATAACCATATCTTAACAACTAACAAAACAACAAATAATAAAAAATTTAACTAAAAACCATTTCTTGTAGCTAACAAGTTATTTCCTTATTTCCAAATTTATGTCTTTAATATTTACTTATAAAATAATATTTAAGTACTTCTAATGAAAAAGTGCAGAAAAGGTTAAACTGTATTTTATTTATGTATTTTTCTTAAAAATTTGCTAATATCAATACTAACGATAATATCGAAGTACAATATCGATAATCCGATGATATCGGAAGTCTAATATCGATATAAAATAACGATATATCGGATCCAAAATATCGATATTTCCGATTTATCGGATATCGATACCAAACACTATAGTGGCCCTGGAGCGGTCCCGGTAGCTACCGGTAAATCACGTTACCCCTCCGGTTTCAACACTTCCTCCTGAGAATGTTTCCGTTATTGTAAAAAGGAAATTGGGATTAGATTTACTTGTAATGTTTCCTTTGGTGTGTTGGTTTGAGGATGTGGCTAGGTTGGTGCGTCCTCACTTAAGGCTCGTTATCCAAATACTTCCAAGTCTATAAGGAAAATATATAAAATATTCAAAATTTACTTTCAACACTGAGTGGATTTTATATAGTTAAAGGATTAACGTGACGCTAGTTTAAATTTGTATTGATCATTATAGCCTCGTTTATACCATACAACTTGTTTCATAAACTTTTTTGTATAACCAATGTTATATAGTAATTGGTTTGAACATTTTTAAGAATGCACCGTAAATTGTTTTACAAAGTTGTAAAACAAGCTTGTTTTTAAACCAAAAATTATGTTTTACAACAGGTTTTAGGTTTCCCGAGCCGAGTCGGAAAAATCAAAGGAAATTTATGCTCTATAAACGTTTTTTGTACAACATTTACAAGTTTTGAAAACAAAAGCTGAATCAAACATGCTTTACAAACAAAAGTTTACAAAACAAGTTGTACAGTGTAAACGCGGCTTAATAAAGTGATTACATCTTGAATGACAGAAAAAAGCTGAGTATCCATCTCAACACGTACATTCAAATTTTATATCCACTTTAAAATTTACAATTAGGGAATTGGAAAGTTTTTTGGCGTCTGTGTGACGTTGTGATCCAATCCTGTATCGCTGTATTTGTGCTTAAAATAATTATTTGAATCAGCATATATGGCAATGATTGAAACCCGCAATTTCCTGGATTACCCGCCATTTTTCTTACCTCATTGGTATTTCAAACTAAACACTAACAATGACATGTTCTGTTGCAGAATGGCTCGCCAGTGAGGATGGCGAGATGCGCCGCCAGCCCGCCGCCGCGCCAGCGCGCGAACCCCCGCCCTACTACACCCACACGGTCAGTAGCATCAGTAGTCAAAACTGCAAACACCATATACGGTTACTGTCATGGAAATTAACTCATTTTATATTTATATTCATGGTACAACAATTTCACAGTCAAGTTCAAACAAGAGAGTTAATGCTGTTTTTACACCATCAATATGGGGGAACCCTTCACATCATGTTGAACATACCCCATTGTTTCAGTACGCCATTATTTAACAAGTAACTGTTGCCTTTTTTTCTGTTTTGCTGTCCCTTAGTCCTAAATTGTTACTATTGTTACTTGGTTTCAATTATTTCATAAAGATTCAAATAATCTTTGAAAGCTTGTTCGATATAATATTGGAATAAAAATAAATTTTTTTGTTTAAGTATAGTTGAAGAGAAAATTTACTAATACATAAAACATATATACTGGTATAGATGGGTTTTTTATACATTAAGTAGTTCTCTATTACTTATTTACTTTAAACCTCCTCTTACTTTAGCCCAACCATAAATAGTTACAGCATCGTAAACTAACACTTCCCTACAACCACGGAGCAAAGCTTGTAAACATAATAAACCAGTACAACCATCTCAGGCGGCGAAACAACCATAATCCCGACAAGTCTCAGGCCACTTGCGACAGTCCTTAGACGTAACGGGTGGACGTCGCCGTAAACCAACACAGCGGCAAATCGGTTTGCAGAAGGAGCAAAACTACAACGAGGGTCCAGAGGTAACGACCTCGAGCGTCGACGGACCGGAGTGTGGTTCTGTGAAGAGGTCGTGGTGATCCGTGGTGATTATCCGTGGTTGCTGCCGCACCACGACCACAACCACGACGGTTGGTACGACAGTAGATCTGTGACAACCGTCCGGGGACAACCGGCTTGTGTAACTCATGTCAGCAGTTTGTTAAGTTGAGGATTTATTGCGCTTTCTCACAGGAAATTCTTGGGTGGTTCAACATTTTTGTCAATATCTTTGAGAAATTATAATCTTTAAAAATATGCTCTATTTGACTTTAAATCTTTATCGTTTATCAAAGACCAACTCTGTAATACAGAATGTCTACCAGGATCTCAAAGACGAGAATGTCATTCACTACCATGACTTAAAAAATAATTCCTAATGCTGCATTTCAAATAATTGGGATTAGCATAATTGGGTAATGGCTCTTAAAACCAATCTTTCGATTTCATTTTTGACAATCTGTGTAGGAGTATTTGAAATGTCTTTATAAAATTTGATTTATCAATAAAAGTTATAAATTAAATTATCTCATTTCATACGAATCATTCAATTTTAGTGAATATATTCCCTAATAATTAGCACGATTCTTGGAACTTATGCATTTTCCCCCTCCATACAGTAAAATTCTTACACGCAGAAACTTTAGAATTTTTACCTCAGCTAGGACATCATTTGTATTCAGGCTCTGAGCCAATGTAACCTGAATCATTAAGTGCATTTTAATTCAAATAAGACTTGTTTTATTTTACAATTGTTTACCACGTGTTTTGTTTTTAATCTAAAAATAAAAGTACAGCGAGACTACCACATTCCCTGAATCCCTCTTTTTGCACCTTTTGTCTCCGCGAAGGTGGGATTGTCGGTGAACTTGGGACAGACTGCATTCCGGAATATAAATGTTGCACCGCCATCGTCTAGGTACGCCTTCAGTCTGCCGCGGCGTTCAGGTCTCCGCTTTACATACAATGCCGCTACTGGAGTTGGGCTTTGACCGCTCCCCGGCGCTATTGTTTACGGTTTATAGAGCACTGAAACCTACGTTATAACAGTATTTCGCAACTGGGCTAGGGCGTCGGGTGATATCGCCGTATGTTCCTTTTAAAATCGTACGGAACACTTAATTGTACAACGTCAATAACCAATATAGAAAAAAGTTTACAATCTATGAAGAAATACTTTAGTGTCAACATTGTGAAGAAAGTTATAAGCGTTTTCCCTGCATATAGCCTAAGACTGGGACGTTGGCGTGTCCTGTAATCCAGCTACTTGGAGGTCACGAATTGTGGATAGTTGTGAGCGATGGCTTGTAGATGCGGTGTTCCCTAGTGAGGATTAACGTCCGCATCATGGAATACTACGTTCAAGGACCGTTCTCAAAATTAGACCAGTTTGTAATTTGTAAACCAGGCAAAATTGTGGTTTTAATCCCACATTAAAATGTAGGTCCCTTAGTTGCCATTGGCTGTTGGGTTATCAATCAACAGTTCTATCTAAGGGACATGTTGGCCTTAGTCAGTAACAAGACTACAAGATTGCGCCAAATCGCAATCATCCTTCACTCATCTGTCATTCATACTTGGCTTAAAATACCTACCTGGGTAGGTCGCCATTTCAAGAAAATGTATAAATGTATAATGTATAAATGAGTTCTCCAGGCTGAAGAAATAATTTCTCAAACTTTACCTATAAAGGCGAGTTTTACCTATTATAGGTGAGATTATTTTCTTTAACGTTATAAAAACCAGTGTTTGAATGCGTTCGATGGAGCAAAAGCTCGAACCTAAGGGTAATATGTCTCTGATATCCTCATTCTCTAAGATAATAGAGAAAATTATGAAATCAAAATTAATCAATTTTTTAGAGAAAACAAGATTTTTCAGTGAGAACCAGTACGGTTTTAGAGTGGGCATCAGTACAGAAACAGCTCTTTTAGACTTCATGAATAGTGTTAATATTGGTATAAATAGTAACAAATGTGTTAGTGGGCTCTTCCTTGATATTCAGAAAGCTTTTGATACTGTGAATCATTCAATTTTGTTAGATAAGTTATATAATAGTGGTGTTAGGGGTGTAGTTCATGATTGGTTCTTAAGTTATTTGAGCAATAGGAAACAATGTGTAAAAATTAACAGGGTATTTAGTGAGCTAGGAATAATTAAACACGGGGTCCCACAAGGCTCGGTACTTGGAGCAACTTTATTTTTAATCTATGTTAATGACCTCTGTGGTGCTAGATTAAATGGTCAAATAAAATCCTTTGCAGATGACACGGCCCTTTGTTACATAAATAATTCTTGGCAAGAGATTGAAAGGAAAATGTTATCTGATCTAGAATCCCTCAAATGGTGGTTCTGTAAAAATAAATTAGTACTTAGTGCCCAGAAAACAAATTTTATTAACTTTAGTTTAAGGGGTTGTGTAAATTTTAGCCAAAAAATAATGTACAAGTGTTTAGAATGTTTAAGGTCAGAATTCATATGTTCAAAGTGTTGCGAGATAAAAATTGTTAAGGAAGTGAAATATTTAGGCATAATTTTGGATAGTGAACTGAGCTGGAAAAGTCATATTCTCAAGTTAAAGTCGAAGCTTTTGTCAGGAATCAGATTATTTTATTTTCTTAGAGATAAATGCCCAGTTGAAACAATGAGAAGTCTTTATTTTGCTTTGGTAAATAGTAGATTAGAATATGCTATTGTTTCCTGGGGCGGAACATATAAATCCACTCTCAAGCCGATTGAAACCATACAAAAATATTATGTGAGAATAATGTCAAAGAAAAATTGCCGTGAGCCCGTTTTGTAAATTTTAGACTGCTTCCCCTAAGATCTTTATACATCTTTAAAGTATTAAAAGTGTTTTATGTTAAAAGGGAACAGTTATCTGATTGTGTAAATATTTATAGACAAGGACTAAGAAATGCGCAAAATTTTAGAATTCCGAAACCAAATTTAACATGTTTCACTAAAACATTTGAATATATAGCACCAAAAATCTTTAATATAGTTCCTCATAAAATAAAAAATTTAAATAACTTGAAAATATTTCTAAAAAAATTAAAAATTTGGCTTTTAAGCTTAAACAAGGAAGAAATTGAGAAACTTTTTGATATTCCTCAGTGAAGACATGCCAAATTACAAATTTCGGTCATGTGCTCGTGGATGTTTTTGTTTTATTTTATGTGCAATCTGAATTGTTATTTGCCAAATTAAATTATTATCAATTAATTTAAGGAACACCCAATTTAGAAGTTAATTTGAAAATCCGCAACCGTAATTGAATTCTGATTTCTTTGTAGTATTATTTTTGCATGATGGAATCCCTAAACAGGCAAAAAGCCTCAGGGACCCTATTTTCCTCCTTAGATAAATATATGTGCATAAGGATAGTTTATAATTTAATTATAAAGTTTGATAAATATTTTTGTTTACATTATCATTCACTGTTGTAAAATTGTGTTTCTTAGAGGAAATAAATCATTTATTTATTTATTTATTCAAATGTTTTAAACGTACTCATAATTGTAAATTCCAGATCTTAAATTTAGAGATACGACATATAAAACCAAAATCAAATCAAGTTTACGTAATCTATTTATGAACAGATATTTCTTCATCTAATATTGGAGAATAATAGAACACGATCCCAAGATGACCCATGTAAAAGAAAAACCTTTGTACCCGCCTATTATAGTGGCTACAACCAAATATTAGTTATCAAATATGACCTGAAGGTTTGGTTTTAAATTCCAAACCGGTCCGCTGGCTCCCAACCTGCCTCAACATCTCGAGATATAAGTATCCCCCGAGGCTCTGTATTAGTGTACGGACCCGCTCATTCCGGCCCCTGCGCCCACCTCCTCCATCCTCTATTGATAGATCTTCTGCCTTGTAATTACTCCTGATCGGTGGCAGGTTTGTGTAATCTGTGTCTCCAGGATGATGATGTTTGTGGAAACTGGTTTGTTTCTCATAAATTTTTATCGCCCGGCGCCAGGCTCATTTTGAAAGAAAGTTGGGATTTAAATTTTGTGTTATTATTTAAGACCATAAAATTAATACAGGGTGTTAACAAAGGGCTATCAACAGATATCGGGATGGTCATATCTGATGAAAACCAAAAAAAGAGCTCAACAACACAGGCCCTAAAGTGCTTGGTTTCATGTTTGTCAGACTGTGTGTTTTTCCTCAGAATTTTGAACCTAGAGGTTCACTTAAAATTCGGTACATGCGTCAGTAATCCTGCAACTACTACATAAACTCAAAGTTGAACAACACTATAATAGACAGAAATCGAGCTATTTTACTCTCTTGAACGAAAGACAGTTTCGAAATTGTTCGTTTCATATAAAGGCTGCTTTCTCAGTATTTGAACCATCATAAATTTGTTTCTCCCACTTGCGCAGTTTGCGGATCGACATCAATCTCCCTCTAGCCTAGACGTGGCGGTCGACATTCTCAATCCGGTAGTTTCCGTCATTCAACAGTCGAGTCCTTAGAATGAAACCAACCACTTGCCTTGTCTTTGAGTGATTTGCGGTCCGAGTTGACTTAGCGGTTTGGCCTCAGCGAGACCCTCGGCAGGGACATTCTTGTGGGTTTTCCAACTAGAATAGGAAGGATACGTTTGTACTAAACATTTGAGGATGGTTAATATTGTTTAAGACAGTAACCTCGATACTACGAAATCTTTCAGCTCGACAGTCAGGGCATAATTTATCTCGCTAGTGAAGTATTTTTAAAATAAAAACTTTAAAATAAGTCAAGGAAAAATAATTGTATGTCCAGGAAAAGTTTATTGTTGTATGAAGTGTTTATTTTTGTAGTTTCTCTGATTAAACCTGTAAACATAAACCAACTCAACCAATTGGTCTGTTGAACGTTTTACTTTACTAGCTCATTACTTCCTTTCATAACTAGTTTAATCTATTTCATAGGCTCCTGTTCAACATTCATCCTACACTCATCTTTTACATATATTCACCTTTAAATGCCCCTTATTGGTGGTCTGTGTCTTATATTGTAGTGTAATACATTTCTTTGTTCCTTTTCAAATGTCTCATACTGTAGCTTACATTCACCTGCAAGTTTCCAAACAATAGAATAGAACTAGAGAAAAGCATGACCCTTTTAAACAAAAATTATAAATTATAGACAAAGATCCTCTAAAATGTATTCCTTCAATCATACTCACATATTAAATTCTCAGATTCTATACTCTTATCACATGTTTTACTGCATCTTCGCCAAATTTTAATAGGAACTTAATTAATAACCAATCTCACCTATTAAAACTGGCTAAAACGTGCTGTATATTTATTCTTCACGAACAGTCTATTGAATGTGTCAGTAACCGGTGGGATCTCCGCTGACCTCCACTACTTATTCACCGGCTCGGTCGCGGTCGCAGACTCTGTCAGCCTGTCCGGCGACTATCTGATGGTAACTGCATCAGTGACAAGACATCGGCTGCATGAGTGATGGACCCTGCCGAGCGACATGCAGCGTTTCCGACTCGGAGATATTCATCTCTATATTTCTGTAGGGTAGTTGCTTATTTATGTGAAATAATGGGAACACTTCTGAGATTACGATCAGCAACTATTGAAATGTAGCAGTATTTCTAGGTTCCCTCAATCATTTCAACTTCAATAATTCAATAAACATTATTTGCCAATATAACAGAAATCCTCCCGCAAAATTCAAAACTGAGGTTTTACCAATTCTGATAGACAAATAAAAAAATAAAGCGTCTAGATACATTTCACTCATTCTAAACTCTAGAGATAGATTAATGCATATTCTCACCAAAACGTGCAACGATGATAGTTTTTGCGTCTTTGGAATAATTAAACAGTCCTGTGAATCAATATAGGAATAATTTGATTGAAAAATAGTGACAGCTACATAATTAAGTTATTCATTGATTACTTTAACGCTAAGATCCTTTGTTTATTTGATCAACCTGTCATCCTCTTTCGCCACGGTTCAGTAGTTTTACAGCTATCTAAACATAGTGAGACGCCGTACTGTTACAGCATTAGTCACGTAGTCAACCCGATCGTGGAAAAATATCAACGCAATCAGAGGCAATGTGGAACCTACGCTTGACTGAGAATGCAAAGTGCCAGAAGAGCTCCGTTACCTCTATCTGTTCCTGAAAAAAAGTGCAGCTAATGCAAAAACATTGTAAACAATAAATAACTGTGAATTACTGTGATTTTTGTCTCACGACCTCATTGATATTTTTTTACAAATTAACATCTTTAAAGTAAATGTTAAAATGTTTCGATCATACACCGTATCATACTGAAAATCGTTAAATTCTCTTTCAGTTAAGTTCTACGAGCGTTGTAGAAGCACGAACTATATCACAATTAACATAATAAAGTACATTATTAATTCAAATACAAACGACTGGCTTGAAACAAAACTACTTGGCTTAAAATACCTACCTGGATAGGTCGCCATTTCAGATAATGTATCTAATGTATCTAATGTATCTTTATGAGACAGGAGTCACTTTATTGGGCAATAAGAGCTCAGCATTTAACCAAATCAAATCAAAATCTCTTTATTGCCATTAAGTAAGAATATTACAATAGGCCAGGTCACATTGCGGTGGCATCACCAAGTCAAAAAACAATGTTTACATCAAGTTTACAAAGAAAGATAATTGGCGCTACAGTATCAGCAAAAATAACATAGTTACAAGATATAAGACAGGTTTAAAATGTAACAGTCATAAACAATATGAATGAATAACAGAAACAAATTCAACAAAAATGATCAACAATATGAATAAAAGATTTAGATTGAAAACAAGCATCTTAACCTAAAAACATATTTCAGAATCCTTGAGTGCCATAAATTCAACTAAATTGTAAAAAGGGTTTAAATCCAGCCATTCATAAAATTTTTCCATACGTTTTTTCCACCAATTGAAAAATTCAATTTATTACAAACTTTGTTGAAAATTCTAAGACCAACAGATGGATGGCTTTTTAAGGATTTGCTCAATCTACAATATTCATAATCAAGTTTATTTGTGTTTCTTATATTGTGAGTATGGACATGACCACGCAGGGTTAAACTAGGCAGTTCATTTATGATAACGAAAGTAGTGCAAAGAATAGAAATACTGCAGATAGAAATTATTCAATTCAAATCAGCTGATTGCTCCAATATGATTCACAGTTTGTTTTTGTGTCTAAACTTAAATGTCAGTTTACTATTCCATCATAAGTAACTGTGATGAGTTTTTGAGTTTTCTTTAACTCCGAAGAAAATTTAGATGCATAGATTCCGTAGAAAATATTTTTGGTGGTAAATAATATTGTGTTTGCAACGATTGCATTATGCTTTTGAGCTTTTGAGCCACTCTCACCGTGGCTACATATCTCACTTGTGGCATAACACAATCTTTGCAATATATTGTAACAGCTCTTTCTCTGAGGGTCCCGTTATTCTCACGGACGTTCCGGTTACACGAGCTCCAGGATTACCGCATGATACGAGCAACCCCAGGACGAGGGTCACCGATACTCCTAGGGCAAATCTGGATCACTGTTTTTGCACGGTAATTCCATCCTGGCGGCAGCGGTGTCCGCCATTGTGGATGGTGCAACGGAACCAGGATAACATGAATTGTTCAGAACACGTCAGGGATATCGAGTTTAAACCGAATGATACATCGAAAATTATAATGACTAATGTCATTTTGAGCCAATATATCGCAAATATTCATCGCAAACTACTCAGTAGTTAGATTGATTTCAAAGAAGTGTTAATCGTTTAGTTATTTAATGTACATCCTAAAAACTTGTTGCGTGACCATAATTTTTTCAAGTTCTGAAGACAAAATCTGTACGACATGTAAACTTTTTGGAAATCTTATTTTTAAATTGCAACTTGTAGATCTCCGGTTAACTCCAGCCCGGTGAAGGAATTGTCTGTTTTTTATTTTCTTTTTTATTTAAACTTTCGAGTCAACAATACAATATACCAGAGATGATAACGTATCTTTCACGAGACACAATTTATTGTAATAAGTTTTTTACGAATTAGTTTCTGTCATGTATTCTAAATTATTTACTCCTTATAATTAATCGGATTGTTTTTTTCTTTTCTCCGTTGTATTGGAATCCAGAAGACCCCCAGCAACGTTCGCTACACCCAGGCGTCGCTAGAGTGCGCTGCAGTCGCCGGGAGATCTGTCGACTCCTCCAAGGCCTTTCACCTCACGACGCGTCGTCCCTCCCCATCCTCCGCCGCCTCGCAGCCCCGTCGCCGCCGCCCTTCCGCTCCGCCGCCGTCGCCGCCATGCAACACACGAGGAACGGGGAAGAGCGTGCGAGCTCTGTTTGAATTTGGAACACGACAGGTGTAACTGAAGTGGTAGATCTTACGTTGGTGCTATTTGTTTCGCACATTGTAACATTACGTACATCATTTTTAGCATGTTTTATTCGCAAAATCATAACAAAATCGTGATTTTTTTACTGAACAACTTCTACATCTAATTTAACTAAGAACTTTTGGGATGACGACGGAAAAATCATACGTTTGCCAAATCTGGAATTAATTACAGTGTACAGCTTCATTTCACGTTGTTGCAAGTATATACTATTTGCAACATGGACTTAGGTGTGTGCTTTGAACCTCTAGAGAAAAGGTTTATATTTCTTCCATTTCCGAGGAATTGTCCAAAGCAAACTAAGCTTAAGTCCGGTATTGCAAATTTAGTCAAGGCCATAACTATTTAGTAATTAATTATTCATGCATTGAACTTTTTTAATTCAAAATGTTTCAAACAATATTAAGAATGCACGACTACTTATTTTCGCAAGGCGTTGACAAAGTATTTGTGAAAGTGTCAATGTTTTGAATAGCATGAAAATCGACAAGAGGGAAACCCCAGCAGCACGTGGGCCACGCACCGTCTCCTGACGTCGAAAATATTTGCCGCGTAGGTCAGGGCCGATCGATGTATCTACGACATGACGGCGACGCGTGATCACTTAGGCTACACGACAGCGTGACACGAGCAGCGTGACGTGAGCACGCGTGACACGAGCGTGACACGAGCACGCGTGCAGGCGACACGAGGCTCGCGCGTGGCGACACGGTGCTCGGGCTCATGTGTGGATTGATATTGACAGGATTTTCTTAGTCTGCCGTTTCTTCAATCCTATCCTATATCCTATACTCTTATATGAGCAATGTTATCGTCCGGCCGTGCGTGCTTGCTTGTATGCTTGCTTGTATGCTTGCACATTTATCTCAAAAACGGCTCCGAGGATTTCTTTCAAAGTCTGGAAATAAGTAATTTATGACTCAAAAACGTCTTTTACGCAGATTACTTAGCCAGAGAAAATCTAATAACGTAATAAATCGAATTTTAAAGTTGTAAAATTTTAACATTGGCCTTATGGGTTGCCGTGATAGCAACGAAAATAAACAAGGAAAGTGTAAACAAATGAAGTAATAATAACAGCTGTTTGGAATCTACAGCTATCAAGGGAAAATACAGCAGGTGGGATGAAGAGTCCATGGAGCAATAAAAAAGGTTTATATTGATACATTTTATGACATTGAGATATTTTATAGTAACTGGATGAACTGGTAAACATGAAATAACACCGAGCAAGGCTCGGTCCACCAGGTACTATACTCTTATATGAGTAATGTTATCGTGCTTGCTTGGTTGGTTGTTTGCATAATTATCTCAAAAACGGTTCCGAGGATTTCCTTCAAAGGCTGGAAATAAGTAATTTATGACTCAAAAACGTGATTTATGCAGATTAATTGGCCAGAGGAAATCCAACAGCGTAATAAAACGAATTAGTTGTAAAATTTTAACATTGGCCTTATGAGTTGCCGTGATAGCAACGAAATAAACAAGGAAAGTGTAAACAAATGAAGTAATCATAACAGCTGTTTGGAATCTACACCCATCAAGGGAAAAGTGGGATGTAGATCTCATGGAGCAATAAAAAAGGTTTCTATTTATCAATCTTATGACATTGAAATATTTTATAGTAACTGGATGAACTGGTAAACATGATATAACACCGAGCAAAGCTCGGTCTACCAGGTACTGTGAAATAAATCACCGAAAAACTTATGGTAAATAAACAAAAATATCGTTAAAAGCTTCTTTAAATATATTATGTTGTGATTTTTTTTTGAGGTTGGTTAATTATACAGTACTTTCGTCGTCTTCGAACGTTTGGCGATAAAATACCTTTGACTTTAAATACTGTACCGTCCATTGTCTGCTAATGTTTGGTTTTTTAGGCTGAAAACTTAAAACTATTAAGTAGTTAAGGGGTTGAGGGAAAGGTTATGAGAATTAAACATCAAACATCATAGAATTAATTTAATTATGGGCGCATAACACATGCCAAGTTTTACCGGTATATATTTTCTCATTTACCATCAATGTCAACCTTTTGGTCTTTCTGGTGACGCACTTTCTTTTCTACAACGGAGAGGTTCTCTTACTCTCCTAGTACCATATCGACTCACTAACTCTGTTACTATATAGAATGATCTCCCTGACTACATCCCTAGATACATTTTCTAAAAACTACGGACTGATCTCCCTGACCCCATCACAACTGTACCTCCTGGTGGGGGCCACAACGCCCCCACGGGTTCTCTTCAAATACTTATTCATGCAACCTGCACAACATACAAACCTCCTCCGTTTCTGACTTTTCGCCCTCTTTTCATCCTCATCACGGCATAAATATAAAGGCTCCGTCTCTATTTATAGACTCCCGTCCACATAAAGTAGACAGTTCTCCGGGACTCCACCTTCCCTACAAGGCGAGGTGTCTGCCCAGCAGAAGGCTATATCTACTCGCATCTATTCTCGCGCCCACCGCATACCTCGCCAGGCCGCACCGGGCTCGTCCATTGTACAATTCGCCCACAGCCACAGCGGTGAATGAATCCCTAGATAATCCTCTCCTTCCTTCCTCTCTCCTCTGGTCCTCAGCTTCGCTTTGTCTTATTTTAGGTGTTACAGTGGGCGTAATATTATTGCTTTAGACGGGATTTCGCAACACTACATTGTCATTATATTGCCGCTATCTGCCGCACTCCCTGGCGGATACAGAGCGGAAATAGCTATTTGTGTATTAAGAGCGCGGAGTCCGTCATTGCCGCTCGAGAATAATTTGTAGATGGCTACACGAAGCGTCAGCTGAGTGCGGCAAAACATTTCCAGAGCGGCAATGACTATTTGTGTTCATAATACACACGATATTTTTCCTACCACCATTATTTAAACAATTTAACTTATTAACTAACCTGTACACAAAAGTTCGTTGAGTTTATGTTTGCTTAATCTATTGGAACGAACCGGAAGTTGAGATAGAAACGCCGACTGTGAAATCAGCTGTTTTAGAGCAAAGCTACTAGAATTTAGAATACGGTGAGTGTCATGGGATTTCTGACCAATAGAAACTGGTCTTTGGTGTTTGACGTCATAGTTAGATCTCTGTTGTGCCACCTTAACCTAATAAGTAACCCTGATTAAGCGAGCGGGAGTGAAATGAAAGCAGAAATGAACCGTTTTGCCTACTGTTTACAGGTGTGGTATAGAATAAAACGGAATGCACAGCATTATTTACTTTTATCAAGTAAAGAAAGATACGCGTGTTTTTGTAACGCGAGATCGTCCAAACTCAAATAATATGCTCCTTAGATGCGCCACGCCGCGTCTCACCGGAGGCGAGTTGTTGACAAACAATAGATTACGAGATCGTCGAGTTGAGTGGCTTTATTTGGCGTCTCTCATGACTTTTATGATGATTTATGTATAATTTCTTACCATCCCCCTTCTGTTTAAAATAGTTAATTTTTGTTTTTGTGCCTTTTTTATAATTTTGTCCGGTTATAGGTTCTCATTCAAATTTTACTTCCTTTTTAAAATAAATCAATTTCTAAGATTTAAATTTTATCTTAATTTTAAGGTTGATTTTTGTATTAAACCTGAAATCTTAAATAGCACTCGAAGTATTTAATATCAAACCAGATATTCTTTAAGTTTATGGAAAATCGTAATACATAATGGTTTAAGTGTTGGAAGAAAATCTCAACGGCTTAAACGCAAAATATGCAGATAGCTGGAATATTAATTAAATCATTGATTAACAAATTACCGAAACTTTGACCTTTTTTACAATGGAAAGTACGAAATGCCTATAAGTTATAATGTTGTAGGTTGCCGCCTACAAAAGCGAAAGTGACGTTCGTTTGAGTTATGAACTGGAAAACAGCGAACGGCTGACACTTTCTCTGTGGATCACAGACTTGTCACCTGCTAAAAGCTTTTGATAAAAAGATTATTGCTGCAGAAATCTTTGCTCGGCTTAGATTGTAAGGTTTTTTTCATTAATTTCAAGGCGATTGGGAAAAGTTTCTAGCTAATAAGCTTTACTTGTTATGTTATTCTGTATTTATTTTTGAAACTCACAATAATGTGCAGTAATAAGGTAGGTTTTTCAGATAAAGTCGTGTATCGTGTAGACATCAGCACTAGAATCATAACCGTCAGTTGCCTGAGATAAACAGCCCATAACCACAATACTTAAACTTTTACATCTACTTACCATCACCTCTTTAACACTCCTACTTGTTGACTCATCATAAACCATGAATATCGTTTCATATTATTTCGAAATTTATGATTCAACTTACCTGCTAATTATCTTTGAGCTGGTAGTGTATTTCAATTGAAAATATATTTCGTTAGATTTTTATTTTATATGAATAATATCAATGTGATGTTAAATTTGTATCAAGACATTTTACATTTGAAGTACCATTTTAGAGAAAGTTGACTGTTTACGTTTTTAAGGGAATCTAATTGTTATTGTAGGGAGGTGAAAATAGTCCAGTCGCCACATATTAGGCATTAGGCATCAACCTTGAACCTTTTTTCCAAATGTGATGGACTTCGCGTACTGTGGAAATGCGAAAATATGCACCCTCATCCAGAATCGCCAAATGTGGACGGGGTGTGTCGTGACGTGTATGTATAGCACCTTTAATGTATATACTGTGCAAATGTTTAAATATTTTGTCAACTTCACCGGTTCAGAATAATTAAATGCTTATTAGTGTACTTCTACAGTAAATATTTTAATGATAGAGGTAGATAGAGCTTACTTCTACACTAGAAAAGAGTGAAAGTTAAAATACTGTCTAGAACCTCTCCCACCCCTCTCACAAAACACGCATTTACAATCGCGAAATGCAATATGTCATATGTCTGCATCTTCCCGCCAACTCACTACAGAACCAGTTTTGAGAAAGTGTTGACCCCTTTTTCGTGTCGGCACTGTCCATTTCGAATACTCCACGTGCGTAAAACGGGTTTTAAAAGCCGTCTGTATAGAACTCGTGGAACTGGTGACCCCCCCTATAGTTGCTCCCGTCTGGTAAATAGTATTTTATTTATGTGTTACAAAAAAAACTGGGTCGTGCGTCGGTATTCACTTACAATTGTCGAGTTTCATTCAGACTTTGTATTGGGAGGAGGTAGTTTACACGACATTACTACATAAAGAACACATTCCTGCCATTGTGATGATGACAGGTATCGTGTTTTGGATGGCAATATGTTTTTCAGGTATATCAGATTGAGTAATTCTGTTATGGTAACCTCCTTATTTTCATCCTAAGGTGATAACCTGACATTTTTCCCTGAACGAAATCCGTCATTTTTATTGTTAGTGAGGAATTTTCATCCCCATTTTCACTGAGATGAATACGGACTGCTCCCCCATACCTGCGACAGGGGCATACGGATTGCTCCCCCTGGCCATGGTAAAATGATCAATTCCAATTTTTGTCTTGACTATAGCGTACTCGTTCAAAGCACTTTTCCTTACAGTGCTACAGTGATAGCAGTGGTATTACAGTGCTAGTAATAAGTTATGTCTGCTGCATAAATTCAATATCCATTCACGTAACACCAGATTCAGACTTGAAAAAAAGATAGACCATAGAAAAAGTCTATATTTATAGAATAATTATAAAATTTTTCACACAGAACCCTTTTCTGTCACCAGTGAAACACTTCTTCCTGTAGCGCTTACTTGAAATCGAGAGAAACTCCTTTCGAGGCATATTTCACCGTTAAAATTTCTTTGGCATGTTTGAGTTCTTCATGGCCCTGTTATAGGCTTTCCTAATAGTCTCACGTAACTTTCTCAGCACACTTTTAATCCTTGTACAAACGAAATCTGGGTCTTTAACAGCTCCCTAGTAAAGGTGAACACATTTGGGTGGGAGTGGTAAAATTGACTGCTAAAATGAGCCTGAAAATATTCGCATTCACGGTAAGAGTATGCCTGCTTTTCAAAAGGTGCCCAAATTGTAGGCGAAAAAAGAACTTCATCTTCCATATTCACATCCAGAAAGAAGTCAGCGAATTGTCTCTCTCTGGTATCACTGGATGATTCAGGAATTAAATCTTGTGTAATCAATATACTTTTCCCTATAAATGCAAAAACTGGAGACCAAGACCAGACCAGAGTCACTTTATCAAACGCAGATATTGATTTGTGTGTTGGTTAGAATGGTGGCGCATACAAAAATATGGACAAGCATTCCAACACGGTCAGGGGGAGCAATCCGTATGTCTCTGGTGGGAGCAGCCAAGAGGGAGCAATCCGTATGTCTCTGGTGGAAGAAGCCAAGGGGGAGCAATCCGTATGTCTCTGGTGGAAGCAGCCAAGGGGGAGCAATCCGTATGTCTCTGGTGGAAGCAGCCAAGGGGGAGCAATCCGTATGTCTCTGGCGGAAGAAGCCAAGGAGGAGCAATCCGTATGTATCTGGTGGAAGCAGCCAAGGGGGAGCAATCCGTATGTCTCTGGTGGAAGAAGCCAAGGGGGAGCAGTACGTATCCGCCCCTTCATTGTGAGCTTCGAAAGCTTTTATTATTACACTTGGCAGTTTTGTAAACAAATTTGAAATCTTCTTTTTGAAAAGAAAAACAATATATAATAACAACAACAAATTCCTTTTTGTTTAGTATTTTCTGGTAACTACATTACTTGAATCATTGATTTCTAGCTAAGTTGTGGCAAAAAATTTCTTTTGATCCTTTTAAAAAACAAAATGCAGATGCTTCATACCTTCAACTTACGTCGTTGTAGGCTTAAGCAATTTTTTAATCACCAACGCCATTTCAACACCCCAGATTAATGTTTAATCGCAATACGTCGTGTACAACGACGAATCAGATGCTCATCTACTTGGGAAACATTCGCGGCGAGTTTCAGTAGTGTGGTGAAATCGTGGAGTCTTTGCTTAGGGTTAATTACCTTCGGTCTCGTGTAAAACCTCGCCTCGCGTCTCGCGTCTGTGACGTCACGGCAACAGAGAGAGCGCCCCGTGTCACCAAAGAAGACTTAATTAGATTTGTTTTTGTCTGTGTTTACAGAGAGACGGAGCCGATTAAAAAAATTAATCCTATGGGTAATTAAAGTGCCTTGATGTTGGTGACAGCTATGTTTTAAAAAAAATATAAGATTGATTACCACATTCTTTGTAAAAGGAGACAGCTTTGGTACCTAAACTATCGGTGGATTTTTATTGTACAAATTTTCTCGATGTCTTCCTAAGTTGCTATCAAAGTACAGGGTGTTTTTTAAAACGCAGCCCAAAACTTATTTTATCAGTGAAGTACTAGTGTCCCCCAAGATTCCCGGATTTGACCCCGCAATATAATTTTCTTTAGGGATACATAAAAAGTAAGGCCTACGAAAAAATTTCACAGGATATTCAGCACCTTAAAAACTTAAAAAGTTTAATGCAAGAAATTGAAAACGTACCTTGCAACATTTGTTCAGGAATTTGATGGAGAGAGATGGATTTGATGGATGCTTTTATTACTTTGTTGAAATGCCAGTGTAGGCCAATAAAATTAAGATTGTGCCTGGACAAAATTCCCGGAAAGCTGGAAATCGCCTTAATCTTTTCGTTTTACATCCAAGTATATGAATTCGAAGTTTGTCCCATTTTTCCTGGTGTGCTTCCGACCTGGGACCACAAAAATATCAGAGTTTTGGGTTATTTTTTATTCTTTTGCAAATAAGTAAAAAACCGTTTATTCTACATAAAAAGTTTAAATACAAGAATTGTAGAGGACAAAATTCTGCGTTTATTGAGTACCTTCTGATAAAGATACTTTGAATAGTAATTGATTTATGGTAAGTTAAATAAAGGGTTTTGGCGAATACCTCTTTTAGGGAAAGAGCTATTACTGTAGGTCTCATGGTAAGACCTAAGCCCAAGACCATGATAACTTTTAGTTTTGGGGCCCTCAGAAGCTAAAAACACCATTCGTTCGAATTTCCATAAATATATATATACCTATATATACGTTTATAAATATATATATCTATATATTTGTTAGCTCGATAACTATCGTAAAAATGATCCAATCCTCTTGAAATTCGGCACAGATTTGTAAAATAGTAATTATTTTGACGAGTTAAAAATTCAGCCGGATCGGACCATCGGAAGGGGGGGTTATGGGTAATAAATCCCTAAAAATGGAGTTTTTCGGATTTTTCATGTAGAAAAATCGAAATAATCTGATTTTGGTTTACACCATTGGACTCAGCTCGAAAAAACAAATAAATTGGTATTTTGAATCATTGCTCTATGTCCATTGGTTCCCGAGATATTGAAAGTGGTAAACACAGTACGTTGTCCCAATGTTAACCTTATGGGAAATAAATAAAATTGTACATCTCGCTTATTCCTCAACATATCCTAATAAAACTTGGTATGTGGCTTCATCTAGTTAAGGTCTAATTGATCATGGCATAAAATCTACAAATTTATATAATCCTGAGGCAGCAAACCTACGTACTCACTTTCCCAATGTTAACCTTATGGGAAATCAATAAAATTGTATAGTCTGTTTATTTCCAATATATCTTAATAAAACTAGTTATGTGGCTTTATCTAGTTAAGGTCCACTTGATTATAGTCTAAAATCCCCAATTTTATAGATGCCTGAGGCAGCAAACCTGCGTACTCATCTCCACAATGTTGACCTTTGGGAGAAAAATAAACGTGTGTAGCTTGCTTGTTTCTCAGCATATCTCGTTGAAACTCAGTACCATGTGGCTCAATATAGTTTGGATATTTTGGATTATACTCTAAAATCTGCTATTTTTACATTTTCCTCGTCAGGAAACCTGCACACTAAGTGGCGGATTGTTTGAACACATAATGTAAACTAAATGTGATCAAACTTAAATGCATTTTGAACTTATAAATTTTATATCGTATAAAATGTAAAGATTAACAAAACCATGTTCATTTCACATTTATTTGTGCATTATTTAATCTTAAAAATGGGCGTTGAAATACTCTGTATTACTTGATAAAGTTATTTTAATTTGGAATCGACTACTAAAAGAAAAATGAAAGAAGCACTCTTTCATGAATACGCATTCTTTTTATGAAAGAAGCAAATCCTCTTTCTATACTTTAAAATATTATTCTTCAAAATCTTTCTTTTCCATCAAAGCTCTCAAAACAACGCAATACCACAACACAACCTTGATGCGATAACGGACTCATCACTGACAACGGTCAGATTGAATAAGACCACATCACGATGGAAGTCCACCGTGAAGTCGCGAACGTATTTTTCTGCAGCAAAAACCGTCATGTTTGTCACTGTCACCGTCATGTTGTGACAGGTTGGGCCGATGACCGAGTAACCGTTACCTTAGCTGCTCCTCCCGTGCAACCGTTACCGGTGCGGTACCTGATACCTGTTACATGTCATCCCCGGCCCCAACTCATTAGTTTCTTACCGGTGTTCTTATCAACTGCCGAGCGATGAACGGAGATATCCTTCCTTCCTGTGCTAACAGTTCTCGTCATGCAACAATCGCGTTAAGGATTCCTTTTTGCTGGAAGGGTGATTGAGCAGTTGTTCGTGTTCATGGGTAATCTGTTGAGTCTGGGAGGAACTTGTGTTTTTCTAGGTGATTTGGTCCAGATTTATTTTAGTCGGTCAAAAGTAAAGAACTCTGGAAAGAGGGAAGCTAATTTTTCCCTTTGCAAAAACCAAAACAGTGTATTCACTGATCTAAGAGGGCAACAAAAATATCAGGAGTCCCATCTAGGACAATTGGATTTTCGAGAATTAAGTGCTCCAAAGATCAGGGCGATGGACGTCATCAATTCTCTATACTGAATTGGATAGTTCATTAAAAAATCTAAGCTTGCTTATTCTGCTCATTCGTGACATTCATATTCTACGTAATAGGATGGGGATGAATTCATAAGATATTTATTTTGCATAACTGCAAGCTGCAAGTATCTCTAAAATCAGTTATTTGTTATTACAAAAAATAAACCAATAAAAATAAGCCCTCACTATTTTATATCATGGCAAATAGTCTAGAAACCTGCAACAGACGCGCAAGAGAGGCGAAATAGTTTGACCAGGAAATTAATTTTGAGTGTAATACGAATTCTACGCTTTTTAATGGGCTTCGCAATCAGTTTTAACCTATGTTAATCTGTTAGATGGCATAATTTATCGCTCAATCATTGTTGCAGTTCAAAACCTTTCAAACATTTTTTATACTGTAATTTTAAACTAGGCAACTTTTTATTGCGAATAAAGCACCCTGACTTCCCACACATTAAAAGCAGATAATGTTTTCATTAACTTAAAGATACTGCAATAAAAGTAGCTTTGGTAACCTTAAACACGATTATATTCGGCATACGAATTATGCTTACTCGGTTTAATTCATTCTTTTGTTGACATTTTCATTTCAACAACCAGTAGCTTTAAGTATAAGGGGCATTAACTTTCAAGCGAACACTACAGCTTGATTAATGTTTTCCTTTCACCTACTTGAAGAAAAAAGTCTCAATCACTGTGATTATCGCTGACTCCAGTTTGTAGAAGTGGTGCTAGCCGGCAATTGCGGCTATGATTTAACTGTTCTTTGTATTTTATGCGTTCAGAAGCAGGTTACGCATAATTACATTACTTATCATAACGGATTGCTTGAGAAATATTATTATTACTGCAGTATGAACAAGTTTGCTATATTAACCTGCAGTTTATGTTCTCCCTAATACATATTTACTGTTTGACTGGCAGTTAACTGATAGTATATAATTTATTCCATTTCATAATCTGCAAACCCATGACAATAATTTAGTGTATACCATAGTTTTACTACCATACTTAGCATAAATACAACTTCATTTTCAATGCTATCGACAATCGTTAATCTCGATCTCTCGGGCCTTAACTTTGATGATAATAAAGTTTTAAATTCGTCTTAGAGTTTTGTTGTGAGGTTTTATTTTTCAACCCCGTAGAAATTGTTATTTTCACATTGCGTTCACAAACGTAGTGAAACTTTGCGTTTCTCTTATCCGCATTCGGCAAACCCCAATAACTTCTAATACAAACAAACCGTCACCAATAACTTAAAACAAAGAGCTTTCAAATAGGTTAGCGTCAAATGTATTAGTGTCTAAAAACGAAAGTAAAACAGGAAATGAGACGAAGTGAGTTAGGACTTCTTGCCTCCCATTCGGACGTAAACTAGAGTAATTGAGGAGCCGAGACAGAGAGTCAATTTCCTGTCGGCCGAGAGCGAGTAACCGAGCGACTTCTAGTTTACCTGGACGATTGTGTGTTAACCATTCACCTGTCTACACGTAAGCGCCATCTGTTGTGTAACCGGGTAACTAAGTAACTACTAGGGACGTTCCGATACTTACGATACTAGTACGTATCGATACTTTTCTTTCGATATTCACGGTATCGGTATCGCACCTAATCATTCGATATGATTGTGCTATCGAAAGGAAGTTTGCAGTATCGGATCAAAAGTAGCGAATCGTTAAACGGGTCAGGGGAAGAAATATTAATATGATAATCCGGCCAAAATCTTCCACGTCTTTTTTTTTGTCCATATAATTTATTGTTTACTTAATTTATTACTTTATTACAATTATGTTTTTAATGTAAAATTATACTGTTTTATAATTGATTTGGAGATCATTTTTGTTACCCTACCTATTTTTTTACAAACTAATAGACAGTAGACAATCTTCAATAATCCGGAAAAAGTTTTAATATCGTAATTGGACATGTCATGCACAAAGGAAGAATTTGTATGAAGATTGTTACGTAAAAATGAGCAAATTATTGAATAAAATTACAATTTTTCTAATAAAATGTAATAATTAAAATGTTTAATGTATCGTGCAGTTATTTACATAACATTAATTTGTGTTAAGATTCTGTATCAACAGTTAAACCTAATTTAATATGAACTTATTAAGTTTTTCGTTTTTTCTTGGTATTTTCTGATCCGACACCGATACTGTTGGTATCAAAACTTTGGATCCAATAATATCGGGGTATCGTTACTTTTTTCCAATACTGATTCGATACCAAATATTGGATCGAAGTCGGCATCGGAACGTCCCTAGTAATTACTATTTTTTATAACTACATCGTTGTACTCCACTGTTGTGTCATTGGTTTCATGGAGGAATCGGTTCTGGTTTTTTAAATTTCAATTGTAATAATTGAAATTTCACTCGACAAAGCCAGCGAATGCAGAATCCCTTTCCCGTGGAGATAGGATTTTTGATTTTCATTGAAAAGAATTAAGCTTTTTACATTCATGTTTCCGTTTGACTTGCCTTTTTTCGGGAAATACCTTTATATCTTAATGGTAATGGAAAAATGCTCCTAGATAGGTGTCAATAATGAGCTGTAATAACCTAGGATTCCCAACTTGAGGAAGACCCTATAATCCAGGAGTGGAAATTATGAATCAAAAGATGATTGATCACAATAGTTTTCTTATGGAGTCACCTTTTTTAAAGTCAAATTTCAGACGTTGGATCAAAGATACCGACAAGTAATCGAGCAAACAAGTACGGAGACGAGTATGTAGGTAATGCGCGGCGTGGAACCAAAAATCGTTTCTCGTCATTTTTGTCACCGGCGAAGGCTATACATATCTTATAATGAGCGTTAACAATATTTATATAGAAAGTTTCTGCACTAAGAAAAATATATAAAGGCTCTATAACATTAATGTTAAGAAATGTTTCTTTTAAAAGTATATAACGATAAATAGAGCTAAATGAATCTAAGATTCGTTTATATTCTTTTTTTAAATAACGAATTTTATCCACACGCAACTTCCAAAGTGGTTGCGAAAAAATTGTTTTCTTTAGATGTCAGAATATTTTTACATCAGACATCTAATCATTATTACATATTTGCTTTTTACAGTTAGGAATTATGAAAATGCTATATCTTATGGGAATGCAATGTATTGATTGAAAGCCATCAATGATGAACATTTAAAATAATTGCCAATGTTCAATAGGCAATCGTAAGTTATTAATGAAATAATGATTTATTCCTTCAATATAAAATACGTACAAAACAAAAGTGCAACTTAGGAATTATTGCTAGCCTGTATCCAGTAGTTGGCCAGCAAAATAACAATACTTATAATACGGTGTTCTTATTCTTGATAAGGTGAGTTCAGTTGCACGATAATAATCACTGATAACAGAGCAGTTTCCCGCAGCGCCTGCACACACACTCTGCTAATCTCTTGAAGATAAAGTTTGAACTAAAATTGTGCCGTATCGTAAGTTATCGGCTTTTGATTATACGGGCAAAGCTTAAACTCTACAGTGGGTATAAGGAATTCTAAATGTCGTAGAAAGTCCATAATTCAGAGCTCCATTTAACGGATCAAACGTGTCTTCCGGCAAGGCCCCCCTTTCGTATATCAATGTTCCCACAGCCGTTTCGTATATAGCGCAGTAAACCTGTATCGCCTCATATTTCGGATATGATTGCCGTTAGATTCGGCACCTAGCTTTCTAACTCACACTTTATGATGGGACCAGCCATAAAATAATTAACCCATAAAACATATGGTTATGGCCACCTTCACGAGAAATTGATACAAGTTCCTTGAAGTCAAAATTAATGTTTGTTTCCTTGCTGGGAACCGTGAAAAAAATACGTTTCAATGATGTGCGGGAATCATATTTCAAATTAAAATTATGAAAATGTCCCTCAAAATCAATCTCAGTCTCAACGGTAAAAGTTGACAACTAACGATGATGTTAATGTAATAATTTTAAGTTTGTGCATATGAACCTGCTTGGTTTTGCATTTAAGAAATACGGTATATTTTCACCACCTGCAACAGAGAAATCTTTCATATATTTGTCCTTTTAAATAGTCGGTATTATTTGGATTCAAAAACCTTACAAAAATTAAACTTGTTTTAAAAACCAAACAGTTCTATAGAACATTAAAAAGTAGAGTATCATGATCTCTGAAAAATATTGGTCAATTTTTTAAACACCAAATAAATACATTCCTAAAATTTGTCATCAAATAGTATGTCAAAAACTTCGTTTCGTTTAGCCTGATAGCAATTTCATTTTGGAAGGGATTAAAATACGAATATTTAGAGATGACTTTTCGTAACAATTTTTTTGGTATATACTTTTCGTCTTGATGACTACCGTGTTAATTTGTTGTTCCTTTTAAACAAAACTCATATCGGTTATTTCCCCGGTTCTCAACAGCAAAATAGTTTTGATTTTTAGTTTTTACACGTTTGACCCCAATAAATTATTCGGTAATGTTTATTTTAATTGGAGTTTTAATTTTTTTTATCAACTCAAATTAAAAATTACACTGACTAGAACACAACGACTTCCGAATGTTTGCAGCTTATTCCTGCCTCATGGAATGCCATTTTCCTGGGAAATCGAGTTTACCGCAATAAAGTGGTACATTCCCCACAGATTTGTCGACAAAGCTGATTGCGGTGGTCGGTGGCGGAAGTGGTCGTGGGACCGGAACAAGCCGGCCAGTGTTGCCACCTCCCTTGTCCCGCAGGCTTGCCACATGTTGCCAATTAAAATATCGTGTAATTGCAGAATCGCAATCGATCTTAGTAGAGCGATCTCTCTTTTGTCCCAGCACACCAGTGTTTATCATCATTATCATTTATGTTGTTCCGGCAGAAATGTTCTTCCTCACAGAGAGTACACTTGAGTTGAAGAATTAGTGGGAATTCAATCAAAATTACAGGCGATTTTTTTGTTATAATCTATGAATATTACTGGAATAAACGATTTTTGTGGAGAATATTCTGTGCGAAAAAACTGCAGTAAAACCTCACTAACTCTACAATTTGTGAACCCAGAGGTTGTCGAGTTTTGAGGTTGTCGAGTCGTCCAGAACAATGGAATTTTTAACATGTTTTAATAAATAAACACAACAGATTTGAGTTCCACATGTAAATTTATTGTTTAACATTTTGAGTAAACGATCTTTAAAGAAATGTAAATTACTCAAGATTTAAAAACCAAATTTTCTGATAAAAATGCTTAATTGAAGATTTTCCGTCAGCTTTTCGAGTGTCGAGTTACATAGACTGTCGAGTTATCAAGTGTCGAGTTAGTGAGGTTTTACTGTACTTGCACTTAAAACTACTCAAAATGCCTTGAGAAGCCCTGAAATTTTAATTGCTGCTCATTAAAATAATACTGGATGGAAATCAAATAAAGTAGCATAACACTTGCATTAAACTGTTAAAATTATAATTGGAACAAAATAAAAACACATGGTTTGCTTGTTGTAGTTAAATTTAGTTTCATCCAATCATGGATTTTTCTCAAGATTTACTGTGGGTCAATGGTTGAGCAAACTTCTAATCATGAAGCGAGATCAATCCACATCCGGACGTGCTAAACAATCACCTGTTTGATTACCAAATCATGGTTTTAGCGAATTTCCCCTATAGGGAAGTAGCTATTACCGTAGGCGGCACGGTGAGACTTAAGCCCGGGACCATGTTATTTTTTCATTTTGAGGTCTCTAGACCCCAAAAACACCGTTCGTTCATTTTCATATATATATATACCTGTCCATAGGCACGATAACTTTTGTAAAAAAGGTCCGATCTTGATGAAATTTGGAACAAACGTGTAAAGCGTCATTCATGACTTCGAGTTCGCAAACCAGCAAGATTGATTTACTCTAAGAAGGTTTTTTTCACAAAATAAAATTTAATTTCAAGATTTAACACCTTTTTACTAATTATTTTTAAACTTAATTGTCAAAATTGAATTCAGCTTAAAAAACAAACAATTTAGCATTTTGAATTATTATTCTACGTCAATCCGTTGCTTAGATATTGGATGATATTGGATGTGCTAAACACAGTACGTTGTCCAATATTGTTTTTAATTTTTCCCTCCAAAAAGTATAGTCACCCTGATTTGAGATGTTTTTTTAAAAATACAATTCTGAACATATGATTAAATTTGCAGGTGTTGAATATTTTATTTGTGTTTATTTTGAATAGTTAGAGTTCATTGATCAAGATTTTGCAGAAAATATATACTATATCAAAAAATACAAATTATTTTTAAATTTAATAAATAAAGTAAGAGCATTTGGAGGGGGGGGATGTCTCGGTCTAAACTGCCTGAAAATGTAGCATAATATATGATATGTTTAATTATGAGGATTGATAATATGTTTTATTGAAATTGGCTGGAGATGTAGGTCTGTTGCAACAGGGATGTTTTAATTACTATAAAACTGACCATATGATTGAATTTAAGTTTTTCATGAGATTGAATTATTTGTTTGTTTTGAGTGTTTTGAGTTCATTGGTTATATGTTTGTTGACATTTATATTTTATAACAAGATTACAGTTATTAAAAATTAAAAGACTAAGAATTATATAAAATACTAAAGTGTATGTAATACTAATGAAAACCAATATGGTCTCTTTGTTAATTTTCCTCATGTTTAAAGCTCATGAATGATTAAATATGCGTTTTTAGTATATTATTTACTTAACGTATTCAAATGATACTTTCTTTCAAACAAGTTGAATGCTCACATATACAAAATAAATCCTATGGAAATTCGCTGAGTACGCAGGTCTGCTGCGACGGGGGTGTTTTAAATGTACTTATGAGATTTATTCCATTTTGCCAATATACCATAGGGTAGCACGTTTAGCTTTGACTAAAGATCAATCATCGATGATTGAACCTCGATATTATAAGATTTCGATAGAGATTAATTGATAGTGGTAGCTTATGATCATTACCATTGTTCACTTCCATTAGCATTACCATCATTAGCATCATTAGTATTACCATTTTGTTGTCCAGTTTTGGATAAAAACGTTGTTAACCCAAGCGCATTTAATGAGAAATCGGCTTTTTGGACTACCTTACAAAAACAATGTATACTTGTTTACAAACTGGAAACATTTATTTGTTTTCCGTTTTACCTTTCGTGTTTCCGTAACAGCCTACTTCGTAATTTTCCAGTAAAACAACCAATCATCAGCGTAGAAAGTAACCTTATCAAAAGACGACCTCGCCGCAGCCTTCGCTCCCGCCATTTTTGTTTACGGTGACTAGATCGTTAGCCAACAGCTGATTGCCGTTTAATTTAACAGCTGATTGGCGGTAATTTGACAGATGGTCCTCATTGTCACTCCCACGACAGCGAAGGCCAGGCTTTGATTTATTTTCCAAATTACCTGATGCCTTATCTGACTGACCAATTATGGCCGTAATCACTGCTTTGAACTTTGACGATAATTTAATTATCAGCCTAGAAAGATTGCATCAGTTTTAATTTGAGCCTTTATTAAGTTTAGCAGTTCCTATCTAATGCAGATTAGGAGGAATAACTAATTTACTTAAAATTGTTGTGTGTTATCAGGTTTAAGATCGAGTAATCTCCTTTTAAAAACAGTGTTTGTTGTGTGATTTTTAAGGAGATTCCCTCATAGTTATTTTTAGCATGTTTTCATACAATAATTTTGTTTGTAAAATTTAGCGCGATTAAAGATACAGTAGTTCACTCATGGGCTGATTGCTGAGGGTGCCAGGGGGTGCCTGGCACCCCCTGATTCTTAGTGGATATTTTGGTGGGGAATACAAACCATGTTTTCTAGAATAATTTTTAACTAAAATAATTTAGAGACATTATTTTTCCTTGTTAGTTTTGTTTATTTGCTTTTCATTCCAGTCTTTTATTTATTATTTTTACTTGTTGCAATTTGGATTTAAATTATGTTACATAGCGTTCATCTAAAATTACTTATAGTTATTTTTTAACTAACAAATCAAAATGGCTTATTAGTACAAATATTCTGCCAAACAATATCCTATGAAAGCTTAAATAAACTTTACAGGTTCTCAAAATGTTTTCAAGCGATGATCAATAAAAGTATTCCAGCTGATTTCTTAAAACTATTGATATTACAAATTGATTGATACTTCATTTGAATAAACCTTAACATAAAGTTCAAAGGGGTTGTTGGTAGATAAAAGAAATAGTTTCTTGAAGTAGACGTTAGGACAGACCATTTAAATAAGTGTTTGAATTTTGAATCTAAGCATATGCATTATCTCGCAGTACCTCATTTGTTACGTGAGCTGGGCACCCAAACATTTTGGCCCAAATCCGCCCATGGTTCTATTTTTCCTATGAAAACCATAGAGTTATCAAGATTTGTAGTATATTCTTTCTATTTATTCCCATGTCCTTTATATAAGATGCTTTTTTATTATTACAAATTGAGGTAATCTGCAACTGAAATTCTGTCAAAAAACTGAACCAACTTTTAAGATTTTTTTGTAAAAAATTGACATACATTTATTTAAGATGCACTCACAGCTCTTCCGAGGCTATCGGAAGAAAACAAATTCCAATATTTTGAACATTTCCACTTTTCAAAATCACAAAAGCATACCGGACCCAGGAGAATGTCGCAAGCGGGTCAGCAGGGCGGCTTATCAAAGGTTTCGCATTGCAATCAGAAGAATTTATTGGTGTCCAAACTTCGCGGGCCCCGGGCGCGCATTTCGTTGGGGAAGGGCCGTTATTCGATACCCACAATGCGATGCCCGGGCCCCAGGGCCCCATTAGGGCCAACAATCAATTGACAAACATCGACCACGCCCACCAATTACGACTCATTCGAATATCGAAGTCGAACGTATCGAATGCGAATCGCGAAACTAATTGACAGGTCGCATTTGTTGTCGAGATCGTTTGAACGACAGCCGTTGCGAATTGACGGAGCTAAATACCACTGGGCGAACAAGGTGATTTTGTTACGATTAAACGTTGTAAAGGTCAGATTTTGGTTACGTTTGTGTGAATACAATGACGATTCATTGTTGTTGATTGAAGTTGTTGTTCAATCAACTATATTTTCAGTCTTTCACAAGATGCATTGACGCTTGCTCCTTGCTACAAAACTACTTAGTTTGATATCCTCAAATCTATATTCTGCACACATTTATATAACAACAATTTTTAAAATAGATGCTCTTTACAACGCTGTATAAATGATCAACAATACATTTATTTGATGCCGTAAAATATTTCATTATGTCATATTAAATTAATTAGTGGGGGCCTTACAGACATTTATACCTAATTCATAGCCCTTTTCTCATTGGGCTGACAAAAGGTCTGTGTTTGGACAGTTCCCGATCAAAACGTTAAAAAGTATCACTGGCGTTGAAAGACACAAAAATAAAACTTGAAATCGTTATCAAATCCAACTTACATTATGCACAGGACTTTTTTACTTCGGCCTTCTTCTTTAATTAAAAGTTACAGATAACCAAAGCACGTTTCGTCAGGTGACCTTCATTCAGAATCAGAATCAGAATCAGAATCAGAATAATTTATTTCCACAACAAATTCAGTAAATTACAAAAATGAAAAACAATGGAAATTAGGCATCGCATGGGCCTAAAGGCTTGTGCGCGATGCCGAGTCGTTAAAGCAAGAAATTGACGTGCTGTCAAAAATAAAATAAATAAACAACTACCTGTCTTAATTTATTAGAATTAAACACTGAGATAAGACTTAAAATATTAGGTTAAGGCATTCTTTAGTTTTAGACCGCAGTTATTCAAGATTGTTCTCAGTTGTAAAAATGTAAATATTTCTATATTAGTTAAAACTTAAAAAAGTAAGTAAGTAATATCAACATTTCATAAATTAGGTAATAAAAAAAAATTAGGGTAGACCACACAATTTGGCGTTAAATGGGAATAATTGGTAAATCGTCAGCAAAGTGTCAGTGTCAACGTCAGTCAACGTGTGGTGTAGATGGATGACAGGAGGGCCTCAGCAAAGCCGGGGCCGGTCTCCAACAGCCAGGCAGTCACACGCCGCTTGAACACGGCAACCGAACACCTCATGTCCCTTATCTCGCCAGGCAAATTCCTGCAGATAACGTTTGCTAAATAAAATGGATTTGTTCGGTTAAATGATTTTACAATAACGGGAACTTGAACTCCTACATTCTGACTGTAGCGAGTAGGATACGAATGTAAAACAGGAGAAATGATATTGAATTCAAATTTTTTTAAATATATAAGAAGTGATTTGATAAAAATTTGCCTTACTGAAAGTACCCCAAGTTCTTGGAATAAAGCGTCTGAACTATATCTTCTATTCTTTCCTGTACCAGATTTTAGTATTTGTTTTTGAATAATGAGCAAAGGATCAAGTAAAGATTTAAAAGTTCCCCCCCAAACAATAATACCATATTGTAGATGGGCCTCTACATATGCATAGTATACTAATTTAAATTCGTTAACATTTAAAATATCATTTAACTGATGTGATACAAATATCATTCTACGTAATTTATTTTTTACTGTGATTATGTGTTTTTCCCATCTTAAATTAGAATCGAAAGTAACACCCAAATATTTGTAATGATCAACTCGTTCGATAGTGTGACAAGGACACGCCGTGCCGGCGCCGCCCCCGCACACGTGCAGCCTGAGCGCAAGGTCCGCGGGGGGCTCACCTGATGGACGTAAATAAACTGGAAGATATTTAGTTTTCCCAATATTCATTGTGAGTACATTTTGATTAAACCATTCTTGAAGCAGTTTTAAGTCGTATGAAGCATATTCGAAAACTTTCTCCCAACTAAAACCCTTGACTACTACCGCTGTATCGTCAGCAAACAAAAATAGCTTTCCCTTAAGATTTAATTTATCAAGATTATTTATATAGATTAAAAATAGTAATGGTCCCAGGGTACTGCCCTGTACAACTTCATAATCGACGTTTGTTGAGTCACTAATTACTTCGCAAATGGATACTCGTTGGGCTCTGCCCGACAGGTAACTCTGAAACCATTCTAACGCCCTGCCTCTTACTCCTACACACTCCATTTTACTAAAAAGAATTTTTCTATCAATTGAATCAAAGGCTTTAGCTAAATCAATGAATATCATCAAAACTTTTTGGTCGTCATTAATTGAGTCAATTATAGATTTTTGAACTTCAAAGAGAGCATCTGAGCAGTTCTTATTCTTCCGAAAGCCAAATTGTGATTCGGAAAAAATACTTTCCAATTCTAAGTAAGACTGTAATTGTTTCTTAACGCATTTTTCAAGAATTTTGGAAAAAACACTTAAAAGAGAAATTGGTCTATAATTGCTGACTTCGGCTTTACTTAGAGATTTGTACAGAGGAATTACTTTAGCTTCTTTAAATAAATCAGGAAATTTGCCAGAACAAATACTTAAATTCAGAATATGTAAAAGTGGTTTGATCAAAAGTTTTATATTAGTTTTTAAAATGTCTGCTGAGAATCCATCCAATCCAGGTGCTGAACCACCCCGCAGCTCACGCACACACTCCTCCACCTGACTGGCGGAGACCGGTTGAAGGCGAAACTCACTTGCCACTCGGTAGTCCGTGTCCTCCACTACTAGCGGACCGGCAGTGGGCGGCAGGTTCTTCGCTAGGTTTGCACCAACTTGAGAAAAGTAATTATTGAAGTTGTTTGCGACCGACTTCACTAAGTCATCTGAAATTTGTTGTGCCTTAGAAAAGCTTTCAATTGGAAATTTTTTCATCTTTGACCCCGCACCATTGATTTCATTTATAATTTTCCAAAAATCTTTAGGATTACCTGATGATTCAAGTATTTTATTTTTATAATATAAATTTTTTGTGCGCTTAATTTCATTAAACAAACTATTACGGAAATTTTGAAAATAAATTTTTAACTCATCATTAAACGGTTCTTTTTTAACTTTCTTGCTTAATTTGTCACGTTTTCTTATAGCTTTGATTAAATCTACTGTAATCCATGGTTTTAATTTTTTGTGCCGAGAAGATTTTATCTTGCATTTAGTAGACATTGATTTTAACTGATCAATAGTTTTTAAAAATTCTTGGCAACCCTCGTTTACATCGTCAATCGCAATAATATGATCCCAAGACTGAGCTTCAATTAATGTGCTTAACACAACTTTGTCTAAGTAGTACCGGGTTTCACCTTTATCACACTCAGTGCCGGGCCCCCCATAGTCAATCCTCATTGCAGTAGCGTAGTGGTCAGTAACAGTTGTTTGAAATACTATTGAAGTGATGGCGGAATGGTCAGAGTGGTTAGTAAAAATGTGGTCAATGCAAGTGCTTGAGTGATCGGTAACTCTAGTGGGTTTGTCAATATAAGGGATTAATCCAACGCTAGCTAAAATATTTAAGTATACATCTTTTACTTGAGAGTTTATATTGGGGCTAATGTCAATATTAATGTCACCAACTAAAATATAAGTAGTACTTTTGGAGTAGGTTTTATAGTAATCAGTTAAGTCAAATAAGAAAGTATCACATGTCATTGATGGACTTCTGTAAATGCCTAGTACACTGTAATGTTTATCATTCAAGTCAAAGTCCAGTCTCAGTCCAGTCGCTTCTCCAATATTTACTTCCTTAACAATTACATTAATATTACATTTTACATAAAAAACCATTCCGTCGTTTCTGTTCCAACAATGAGTTGTATAGTAAGTATCATAGCCATCTATATTACTTAAAATTACCCCTTCATCTAACCAAGCTTCACTCAAAATAATAAGGTCGAACTTTATATTTACTGTTTCAAGTAAAATCAATAAACTATCAAAGTTTCTTGAATAACTACGTATATTCATGTGAAAAATACTAAGATGTTTACAAACAGAACTATTGAAAAACGAAGCAAATTTGTTGTGGGATTCTATTTCTTCACAGTTAACATGTCGGTAGCCTAGCAGTAAGTTATCAGTTCCGTTCATGCCCAGTTGTCGTCCCGTTTTCCCGTCGAGCCGTAAAATGTGTTATTGTAAGGTATTAGGTTTGAACAGTAGACCGCGTCTTATTATCAGTGAATAATGATCAGTAAGATACCCAATTGTGATGGAATGTTCCCAAGAGTTTTAAACAAGTTTACTTTCAACTTTAAAAGTTAAAATTTACATTAAAAAATGCCTTTTACACACAATTTAAAATAACAATAGGATTATTTGTAAATATATAAAATTTAAAACGGTGTAATCTGATATACCTAAGTAGGTGAATAGGACAATCAATGTTCATACTGAGATGCAAGTCAAAACAGTTATTAACAAAAATTCTTTTTTTATGAAGTTTGATAATTTAATACTTGAACCAAAGAAACATTAATATGATTCCATTATTATTCTTTTTCATTTTCATTGAATAATTCTTTTTTACTTATACTATTATTGTATAGAATGTAAAGAAATGAATATTTAGAGAAATACTAAACATTTATGAATATTTCATTTATTCACATCCTACAATTGGAAAACAACATAGAAATTATACACAAAATAACATTAAAACTGTTTTACTACAGAATTGATGAGGTATTAATGACTATATTGAATATAAGAGAATAGAGCCCTACTTCAAACTTTTAAGAAAATAATTAAAAGAGAAAACAAATAATTCCGATTAACAAATAATGTTAATCTTTACATTAATTATTAGATTATAATGTAGGATAGTTTACAAAGATATTAAGAACTATCTAGTTCATTGAACATCAGCTAAATAAAATAACAACATATATTATGGGGCCAATACACAGAAAACAAAATATCTGTCATTTACTGCCCAAGACATAGAAAATCTACTAAATGTGAGGCTATCTAAAAGGGGAAGAAAAGATTTGAAGCCTAAATACAACTAGGATGGAATTGAAGCAAATTAATTGTACAATAGATTGACTTACTGTAACTATGTACACAAAATAAAGAAATTAAATTTTGAAGCTATCAAGAACCTCACAAGAAAGATTAAAAAACTAGATCATAATGTATGGCTATTATTTAAAGATATTAAGAACTATGTAGTTCATTGAGCAACAGCTAAATAAAAGAATAACATTTATTATGGTACCAATACTCAAAAATAGATTAGCTATCATTTACTAGCCAAGACATTAAAAGGAAAAAATGTATTAAGCCTAACTACAACAAGAATGAAAATGGAGCTAATTAATTGTAAAATAGATAGAATTACTAAGATTGCATGTACACAAAGTAAAAAAAAAAAAAATAAATAAATAAATTTTTGAGTTCTCAGAACCTCACAAGAAAGATCTAAAAAAACTAAAATAAACGGTTTATTTGATGATATTATGGGAATTATACCATTTATGACTTACGAAAGTGCGCCACAGTACTGATTGTTCAAGCATTTAACATCTCATCGATTTCTCCCCGGCACCTGACAAGTTTGACGGGGCCGTCCGCAGTTTTCCTGATGTAGATTTTACAGTCTCTGGTCCAGGCGTGGGTAAGCTTCCGGTCCCTCACGAGCTGGCGGGCGTAGCCGAGGGTCTGCTTGTTGACGGCGGTGAGGTGGTCATTGAGGTAAATACTCGTGGACTCCCAGCTGTCGCTGAGCTGCGCGGCGGTGAGGAGTTCGCACTTCTTGGCAGCGGTCATCCACTGGTTCTTCACCCATCTCGAGATGAATTTTACTATGATGGCAGGGTGACGATTTTGGTTATTATTGGGAATTCGGTGAGCAATTGAAATTTCATCTCTTGAAAATTGTACTTTAATAACCTTTGCTATTTCATTGAGAATCTGATATACGTTTTCATTATTGGTATATGGCACTCCCTGAATCTCAATATTGTCCCTACGACTGTACTGCTGGAGTTCGAGTACTTCCCAGTTTAGCTCATTAAACTTTTTTTACTTATTTTATTTTCCTCTACGAGCGCAGCACACTCTTGCTTGCGCGCGACATTCTCTGCTGTTAGGTCGGTAATACATTTTTGTATACCATCAATAGTTGATTTCACACCTGCCAAGTCTGATTTTACACTGGTGACGTTCTCGTTGACCACTTGTATGTCGCCGCGCAGGGCCTGGATGCTCTCGAGGACGGTCGACAGGTCGGCTTCACTCGTAGAGCTGGCGATCGACGAGGAGTCACCACTTCACGTGTCACACTTCCAGCTGCTTTTACGGATAGCTGAGAATTTCTTGAAATTGTCTACAGTTTTTATTCTTGTACACGGAGGGTGGAACGATTTTTGGCACTCTACACACACAGCAGCTTCAGAAGATTTAGTCACCACATTACACTTTCCGCACTGCGACATAGTTAATAATGAGTAAGGTATTTATAACTATATAAAAAGTAAACGTTGTAAACGCAATCGCCGAAACTAAAGATCGAGGGACACGCGAATATGCACGGCTCGACATTACTTCTTAATTTAGTTTCGCCTTCAGAAAAGTGGACCCACAAATAATTTTCCTTATTGTCTTTCCCACCAAAAATAGCGAATGACGAAAGTAATTGGCAGGATTGTCTTCTCACCTTGACCCCGCTTGCCCAGACCGCTCTGTCCGTATCCGGAAAGTTGCGCAACAATGGTTGATACCAGCTGTAACAAGAGCAGCTGTTTGCACGACAGCCGCGAGATCAGCTGACGAGCAAAAAACAAACATAACCTCAACTGCGCAAGGACACTCATGGTATGTGCGGTGGGTGTAGGGTGTCCAGCTTGCGGTGATTAAGGGAGTCAGGAGGTTTCGAGGACACTGCATTCGTTGCACACTTTATCTCTGTTCAAATACCTCTTACAACAACAAATCTTGGGTAAATAAAATAGCTTTCTCTAAAGATTTAAGTGTTTACTACGCTACTGACATGGTTTTACAAATGCTTCCCCATTTTTATGTGTAAAATGAATATCGGCGGCGTTTCTGTAATCGTCAGGGAGTTCTCTGCTATTAATGATGAAAAGTGCTAGGCACACTCATTATCCTATCCTGTTTGCAACGGAAGTGCATTTTGCATGTAACTGTCCTTCATGCTAGTTTGTTGCCTGATGGAGCATGGAGAATGCAAGGCGCGAACACCTATCACGTAGAGGAAACTGTTTAGGATGAAGGTAATAGAATGTAGAGTATGTTCAACGCCAACGGTGTCACAAGAATAGTTGCAGCTAATTATTGGGTACTTAACGATTTTTAAATTTTCTCTTATGTTGAACCCCACAACATCGGCAACAATTTTCACAGCTTGTAACTACGAAATAACCGTGTTACAAAAGTATTCCACCCGTTTTATAATTACTATTTTTGTAGGGTTTGTAGTATTTTTTTACATAAAATGTATGAAATATACAGAAACGCGAATCTGAAAGCGTTCCTTAAACCCCACGTTGCCACAAAATGGGTCTTCCGGGTATAAAATTTGAAAAATTATATTATTTGAAATGCAGTAAAAGGACAGGGGGTAGAAAACAAAATGGGTTGTAAAAAACCTCTAAATTGTTGATTTCCACCCAATGCGGATTGTTTTGAAATAGTATAATAATTCTCATTCATTTGCGTATTTAACCAACTCTAATATTTTGCCTTTATCACTGATGTATCACTGTGATGACAATTTTAGAAACGACGCACGGAATTCACAACAACTGTCACCGTATTCCAAGATTTCATATCAACTAACCATTCTCAAATTAAACTACTCTCAAAACCTGTAATTACATAGTGTATTGTTATTTATTACATTTTGTTGCCTTATAGTCCTTGATGATGTTGCTGTTTATTTCCCGATGTGCATTTCACCACGGTGTGTGGTATCGTCAGGGGACACTATTTCACATAACAATTTCACTAAATACTAAACACACTATGTACAATTTGAAGCTAAAGTTTGTTATTTACATATTCACATACGGGGTGATTCGCGGCCGCGGGTGATAATATCATGAAGAATAACGACAAGTAATCAAGGACTATAAGGCAACAAAAGGTAATACATGTGTTATGACAAAGTTCTTGAACCTGGGTGATTGAACGTATTGTTGTTGTTACAGAGAGGGCCAGAGCCGGGCGTGATGCACGACTATAAGCACAAGTACGGCACGCTGTCGGGGGGCTCCGCCCTCAGCAAGTCGATGAAGTACGCGGAGACGTGGCTGTACGGCTCCATGGCGGCCCGCCCCAGCGCGCGGCCCAGCCTCTTCATGTACCCCGAGCCGGCGCCCGGGGGCTACGCCCTCGTCATGTGCGCGTGCGCGGACTTCCTCTCCGGCACCACCAGGGGGAAGAAGAGCGCCGCCGTGTGTAAGAAGTGCGGAGGATCCAGGAAGACTTCTTGGAACGCTTCGCCCAATCAGGTGCGAGGGTTTGGGACTGTGAGGTTGTCGCAGAAGAGTCGACCGGAGCTCCCGAGGCTGGAGGACTTGAAGGATCCGTACGACATGATGAGGAAGTCGCGGCTGGCGGCGGTGAGCGCCACCCTGAGGCCGCCGACGGACGGGAGGTCGAGGGCGAAGAGCAGTTCCCCCCCGGGCAGGAGAAGACGGAGGAGCAAGTCGCCTCCCAGGCACCGCTCCCCGGACACTCGGTTTGACAGAAGGCCGGTAAACAACAACGTAGACTATAGCGAGTCCTCCACGAGGAAAAGTATTTTAGAATGTGATGTTAACCCTTACGAACTTATATCTCAGTATTTAAAGAACGACCCGGTCGACCCCAGATACGTGGAGGAAGACGAGTTTAGTGATAATTTAAGTGATAACGCGCTCGATGAGGACCCGTACACGATCAGGAGGCCGAAGACGAAGACGACGAGGAAGGCGGCGACGGTGGGAAGCACGAACAAGAAAGGATTCCTGGACGCGTTGAGGAACAAGTGGGACGACCAGGTGAGGGCGGTGGATCCGGTGCCCGGGGGAGTCAGCATCGGCGGGCAGAGGATCAGACTGTTCAACAACAACGAGCCCGTGCCCGCCGTCAACACGACGAGCAACGAGTTCGTCACCGACTCCGAGGAGTGCGAGGAGGAAGAGATCTACGACATGGAGAAACACAAAGCCTGGTTCTCGGACAAGCCGGACTCCGGCGTGACTGCGAAACCCAAGAGTTCCCAACCGAGGCCCGCAAACTCGCCGAAGAGGCCCCCGAGGAAAACGAAAACCTTGGAGCCTGTAAATAAAACCGAGGCTCCTAAAGCTACGAATGAGACCGGTGGTAAAAACCGAGTCAACTTCGCCCTTGATGTTCCTACCCAGACGAACCGACGGTCGAATTCGCTCACCTCTTCCGCGTCGCAAGAGATCAAGTCGATTCTGAAGAAGCCCAATTCGACGTTAAACTTAACCGAGACTCTAAAAACCCTTTCGAGTCCCACGTTCGGAAGCCAGATCCTGAGGGACTCCTCTTCCGAGGGTTCTCGCTCGGTTACACCCACAGCTGGTAAAACTTTCCACCTACCGTCATTCAAAGACTACAAACAACAGCAACAAAACCGCAAGAAGAAGCAGGTGCAGTTCCGGGTGTCGGAGGAAGGAGCGGCAGCGGACAAAGAGAGGAGAATATCGGAGGGCGAGGAGGACGTTGGGACCTCCAGCTCGGCAGACGCGACCCCGGACATCGTGGTGACCGACCCGGAGAGTTCGGAGCTCCTGCGACTCCAGTTCTTTGGCGACAACCAGGAGGACACCCGGGCGGTTAACCAGACGGCGTCGGAGGCGAGGACCAACAACCTCCTGGAGGCCCTGGCAGAGGCGAACTCCTCCGAGGACCATGGTAAGTTGTTGCATTGTTGTTAAAAATTATCTCTAATGTTTGTGAGAAAGATAAGATTTCTTCTAATTTTAGCGTCAAAGATAGAGCTAAAGTAAAATAAAGCTAAAGTAAACTTTGCCACTCAATTTTCCAATTATAAGACAACAGAGAGCTCTGAAACCAGTGAAATTTTACTATTCCAATGGCATCTGTACTATACTATACCATACTATAATCTATGTGAGAATATAAAACATCAGTTGTTGGCCTTTCTGTGAGAATAATTATTTAATGTGGCTAGTAGTCAACCGGGTGATTTATTTCAAAGCCAAAGTTATTTAGCTTTAGCTATAACAATAAAATATTTATCCTACTCTTATTATTAATCTGAAAGTGTTTGAGTTTATTTATTAGATTGTTTGTTTGAAGTTCCATGACGCCTAAACTACTGAACCAATTTACCTGATATTTGTTAGGAAGATAGCTAATTATTTGGAGTAGAACGTAGGCATATTTTTATTTCTTGAAATCTATTGATAATATAATTTATTTGCTTCTTAAACTTCATTGTGGTGGGCGAAGCCACGGGTAACTCCTATATTAGCAAATAAATCAACCTCTGGCATTTAGAAATATCCTTTCATACTTGGCTAAATGAACCAAGATTCTAACGATTGGATACAAAACAATTTGAACTTGACCATTTCAAACCAAGATAAACCCATTGTTACTTTATCTCCTGCACACGTGGTGCTGTTATCCTTTACGAGAGCTGGTTGGAATGTAGCAATGTAGCGCTGAGGCGTGCGCAACCACAACAATGGTTGATGGCCCTCGTGATCTCCCAGGCGGTCCGCAGACCTTAGTGGCTAATTTGGATTCACAACATCAACTCTTATTAACAAGGGTTAAATATTATTGTGGGAAATAGAATGGTGTTGATCAAACTAATTTCAGGAATCAGTTCATATATTGTAAATTATTATGAGTATAAAAACAATTGCTGGTACAGAAAATATGACATCGTTATTGTAGTTGCTCTTGGCAATTATGTTTTAAAAATTAGTTTTTTCTTGTTTTTTAGCTATAATAATTTTAACGACTTTTTTTAGTAAAAACAATCTTTTCGCCTAAAGTTGACTAAGGAACTTGCCTGCTAGTCAGCTTCTAGAATAACATAACATACCTGATTAACTTATTGTAAACTTAGTGTACATAATATTCAAGTAAATAAACCTACTATAAAAACTATTTAAAATCTATTTTTAACTCCTGCGAATATCACTTGTTCGGCTAACCACATTCAACTTAACTGTAATCATTATTGAAGACTAAGTAAGTTAAAACAAAATATGCAACCTTTGGATCTCTAAAGGAGTGTTTTTAGAAAAAAAATATACATATATACATAACATGTAATATAATCCATAACTTCGTTTGAAAACCTACTATACTCGATTCCACATTCTCCTTTCAGTAGAGGCATTATGGGTCAATACATTTCTATTACCTATGTTGGATATATTTGCTTACTAATATTCATATTATAAAATTATAAGCTAATTGTAACATAATTTGGCGAGTACAACTTAAATTACCATTTTAAATACATGGCCTATGGAAATTCCGTACTGAAAGGTGAACGTGGAACCAAGTATAATAGGTCGGAAATTAGAAAATATTTGAAGTTAAATGACGCCTAAACCACTGAACCAATTTACCTGATATTTGTTAGGGAGATAGCCAATTGGACCTCCCTGCTTCCCTGTTTTGAATATGTAATATAACCTAGGCATATTTTTATTTCTTAAAATCTATTGATAACATAATTTTTTTGCTTCTTAAGCTTAATTGAGGTGGGCGAAGCCACGGGTAACTCATATAGTAGCAAATAAATCAAACTCCGGCATTTGAAAATATGCCTCTTCTAATTCGACAAGTGAACCCAGATACTGACGATTTGATACAACATAGTTTGAACTTGACCACTTTGAACCATCTCAATCGAAGATAAACCCATTATTACATAATGGGAAATTAATACAAGTCTGTTTATAGTAATCAAATAATATTTAGGGCCTTTTGGATTTAGGGAGCTTTTTTCCTCTGGTTCGATTCGATATTTCGGATCGAGGATGCGCAAACGCATATCCCCGCCGCGCCGGGAAGACCGCCAAGGATCAAGGTTCTGACCCTTTCGCAATCCCGGCTTCCTTTCCCTCACCTTTCGACTGGTGTCGCAACCTCGCGGTGTAAAGGTGAACTTGCCGGGAGAGAAGAGAAACACGTCTGCAGTTGAAGAAACAAGAGAGGCGCGGAGTCTTTCCCTCGCTCTTCAATCGGATCGGTTTTTGCCTCTGTCTCTGTCTAATTAAGAGAGATTGAATGTCCGGCCTCGTAGTGGCGAGAAATCTCTCCCGAGGTATTGACCGAAGCGGTGTTGTTGAACTCTTGCAGATAGATTCGCTATGTAAACGTTTTGTAAACCCAGCAGAGATTCCCTCTGTAAACGTTTCGCCAAACTTAGTCGAATAGAATTAGTTGTTCTAAATAAAAAGTTCTGTAGAACCATTATGATTATAAAGAAAAAATAGATATTCCAAGCAATGTTAAATTTTGAAGCCAAATATTTAATCATATGGTATCAAAATTACCACATTCTGGTAGAGAATGTTGATATTAAATAAATTTAAAATATTATTTTATCTTCTCTCTCTCCTCACTTTCCCACTTTCGACGTTTTTAAAATAAAATCCCTTTTATAACCCTCTGTACCGCATTTTAGCCTAGTATAAGCTAAAATGTTCCGTTTCAGGGATAAAATCTTTAGCGTGAAATCACACTCGTGGCGCAATCTGTAGTTACGGATGCCAAATTAATATCGCGTGTACTCAACTTCTGGCTTAAAAACATCCATAAGTATGAACAGTCTCCTTTAAGTTATAATGTCAATGGTGTATGTCAATCATTCTCGGTCTTTGGTTTTGGTTCATTGGTAAATCTGCGAACTGACAAAAATGTTGTGATTTGACATTGAGAAGAAGTAAAGAGTTTAAAGTGACTGTATCTTTATAGTTTTAAGAGTCAATGGATATAGTTTATTCGTGTACTATTCCGCTAAAGTCTCGTAAATTATTTTTTCAATATCACTTTTGAAAATTGAAAGTGATTCCTGGTCCCTTACCACTTACCATGAAACATCAAAATTATATAAAAATAGACTTGAACATTAACAACTACCTGTTTCGTGTAAGTTTCTAAGTATCAAAGAAGCTAAATGTAGATCCATTATTAATTCATAGAAATGCAATCAAACTTCCTGTATTACTAATGGTATGAGTAGTGAAATAAACAAGTCACTCAACATGTCAAAACGTCAATAGTCATAATTGACTGTCACAATCGCTAGATTAAATAACGTTTCTAGTCAGTCGGTTGCAATATCATTCAATAACGGACGTCTAACGACTACATAGCAACATTGTAATGTGTAATGGTAATGTAATGGGATTGGATCGGACCGCTGTCCCTTGACATTTGCCGTTGCTTCACTCCCACACCTCTACATCTGCGGCACGCGTTCGCTCGACTGAGAAAGGCGGGAAACTGCATATTAAGTAACACATTCCTCGTGTATGTAACTATGTTGATAATCCGTTGGTATTATATGCGTGTGCTTTGATGATGAAGGTGATGATTAGATATAATTGCTTATTTATAAACACTTTATTAGTATTGATTCAGTGTTGGATTAATATTACGATCCCTATGTTGCTAAAACCTTTGATACATGGAAATTGTAAGTTTCTTAACTTTTTTATCAGATTAGCTCGATAAATCCCGTGTTTTAACGCTTTTCGCACGATGAAAATGCAGACCATTAATACAATGAATATTCATCTCCCTTCAATTGTCTGGTTCATTATGATAACATTTACCTATCTTGAACATTTTTTAACATGTACCAAAGTGTTCATATTCAAATGATGCGTTAGGTTTCCGTTAACAAACCTCTTTGACAGAATGAACCAAAAAATCATTCTCGCAATGTATTTTCGTCCAATACAGTTTAAAACTTAGGTTTCAGTATACACTAAAACCTGGCACAATTTCCACAGTGTATTTTATAAAGACGTGAAGCACTTAACCTAATGTACCATCTTTCATTCACTCTATATGCTACAACTTTAAATAATTGTCATTGAACAATAACAGTTGGTCCCTCATAAAATAATAAAGAAGATCATTGAAAATGACATTTTTAAAATGGTATATGGACATTGTAAACCTACAGAAATACAATTCAAGGGGTGAACAAATTAAAGATACCTAAACTAAGAGTGACGGTGAATTTTCACTCAAGAAACACATCCTTTGTTCGTCCAGTCCTCAGACAAAAACTTTCCCCATGAAAAGTGAAAATGGTTTCGGATCTAAAGAATTAACTTGTCAATCAGTTGCTCGCATGCGGACCTAGACAACAATTACTTTGATTGGGGATCGAACTCATTACCGCCCACCCGCTCTCACTCTCCCTCGGAGCCGAGAGATCAGCTGTTCTCTTGTAATCAGCTGATAAACAATGTACCAGCTGACTGTGATCGACGGCACAGCTGAGAGAGTCGTGCAGGCCTTGGCGTGATCCGGAGCGTTTGTTGGCGAAAGGCAAATCGCCTCGTTTCTTTGTTTTAGAAGCCAAATCAGATTGATTTAGTTTTCTAGTTGTCACATTTGAATTTACCAGTTTTATTTCGGGAAATAACGAAAGGGGATTTACTGCACAAATTCAATTCAATTCAATTCAAATAAGTTTATTCCAAAAAAATACATATTTTAAACAGAAGAATTTGTAATATACATGGAATCACCCTCACATAGACTGTCCATCTGTGGGTGGGGGCGGTTCTGGTCAGTCTGTCTTCTGCGGGAACGATAACACAAACATCACTTTTTGCCTTAAATTAAAAATATAAACTTTACACTTAATATTAACATTTACCTTACTTAGCAAGTAATTAATCTAGCAAATAAAATAAAAATATAAGTGAAAACAGAAAATTAAAATTAAATAATTCCTGTGATTCTTGGTTAAACAAATATGGAAAAATAAAATTTGATCAAAATAATATAAAAGAAGTTGTTACTGAAAATTTAAAATGCAATAATCAAACTAGTTTCAAAATGCATAATATGTAATCCACTGGTCGCGGTTTTGAAATTTTATCAAATAGCTTGTTTTTATAATTTTGTTTACTAAGTTTTGCCATGAATCATCAATAAAAGTACAAATTTTACAGAAATTTCAAGGTAACATTATATTAATGTAATGCCAATACATGCTAGGCGTCGCGTCGTCACTGGGGTTTTCTCCTGAACTTTTAATCGTTCGAAAATATATCGAATGTAAAGAAAAATTAATACACACATTTACACAAATTAAACAATTTCAGCAGATCTAGAACATTTATTGAAATATACCCGCAACCTATTGTGACTCAAAATATAACTTTCTAAATCAGTCTCCAAACAGGAATAAATTTTACCACGACATAAAATAAAAACAAATTAACATAACCTCTCTTTTTTAGCCTCGAGACGATTTCTAGATCTAAGAGCACAAATCCAAAACGACCAAAATAAGTTGTTGTCCTCATCAATAAAATTGTTTTGTCACTTTATCAGTTTCTGATCTCGAATCATTCAGCCATAAATCACATTTAAGCCCCTTCTCGTGTACTTCCTGCTTATCTCGGCCATTATGGGAAAGGAGAGTACGTCGTCGTCGTCCACATGTAGTGATGTCACATGTAAATGAGTTCCATTACGCGACAACGGCGATTGAATGCGGAAGGAAGAAGTAGAAAGTGATCCCATGTGAGGGCTACCATCATCCCAAATGGGTCTACAGTCTAGACCGCAGATGTCCACCTCTTACTGTCTCTGTTCTTTACCATCTGAGCCTTTCACCTTGAAAAACGTGAATGCAAGACTGTCTGATTGCACTAGTTCTTATCATCAAGAGAGAATTAGTTGGAAGAAATGTAAATGCGATGTTTTTATTGACGTTGGTTAGCTTTATTTGTTTTGTAATGGTGTCTGTTGAATGCACTTGATGTGCGGGGAAAATGAAGATTTAGTTCTTATGGCAATGAGAAAGCTTTTACAGGCTTTAATCTGTATCTTAAACCATATACAGTATAGTTTATTGTTGGCACTTGAGCAGTTGCTGTGATAGGTATGAAGGTGTTAATGACACTGAGGTTTGAACTTTTTACTGTCATAATTTTTTTAGAACATTTTTCGCTTCTTATGAAATGACCAACCTCAAGGGACCGCATTGAAATTATTGATCACTTTTGCGACGAACGTAAAGGGATATAGATTTCTGAGTGTTTTCGTATAATCCATAACAAACTAGTATACTTAGACGATACCTCCAATGATTCGCTATTAATTTGAGCCAAGGTTTTCAAAATGTAATTTTTAATTAATCACGACTCTTTTTTCTATGAATACTTACGATCTATGATCACTTACGTTTTGGTGATTATTTCTCTTTTTCTATGATTACTTACGTATTCTTTTGTTTTGTTGTTAATGCTGTCGTAAGCGAATTAATTTACTAAAGTATCATAAATAAACAACACCTATAGTAGCTGGTCCCCACTTTATTAATAACTCAATTATGCTTTGGTCAGCATAACACAGCCAAACCGTTGTTGTTGTTGAGTTGAACAATTTTATGACGGGAAATGACGAAAGGAGATTTACTCACAATTAGCTTGTTTTTAAAATTTTCTACTAAGTTTGCTATGAATCATCAATAAAAGTACGAATTTATTGAACGGAAGCCGTCCCCTTCTTTGTCGTAGGATAAAACCATTAGTTTCAAAAATTGCAATAGTTTGAAATACACTTCTTTGCAATCGTAAACCAAGTAAACAGCTCTTCGTATCTATGTTACAGAGTCACTTTTATTCTACAAGATTCACGTTTGCTTAAATTAAATGCCTCAGGTGAAAATATTCGCGGTGGGCTTGACTAATCTCAATCACATCAATTTAAACCCTTACCCTACCCCACACTTAACCTCTTTTAACCAAAACCTCACTCAACCAAAAAACCCACAAGCGTGCGAAACGGCCCAAAATCTCCTTGACCCGACACCTCACGACTCCAAGATTCCCTCGTCCAATTACCCCGGGCAGACGCCCCCGACTCCATCATCATTACAACTCCGACCCCCAGTCCCCGCGAGGTGCGGCTGGCAAACCCGTCCAGAACCAGTCGAAGGTTAAGGTTACGAGCTTCCCTAGTCTAAGTTACGAGTGAATTACAGATTCGGAAACCGGAAAATAACCCGGGACAAAAAGCCGGCTCCCCCCCGACTTTCTCCGGTCCTAAGGCTACACGTTCACTTTCTATCGAGCCCCGCTCGCAGCTGCTCGACCGTGACCGATCTTGTGCGGTTTTTTTAAAGGAGGTGAAACAAACAGTGTAACGTGTTTTTTGTTTTTTGGGGGGGTCAAGTGCGTGTGCTTAGTGTACTGAGTGCGTAACGATTGGGATTTACCATGTGATTGGATTTATGTTAAGGTAATGTAACTTGTTGGTTTTTATTTTGTCTCCACATCTTTATTTCACTTTTCATTTTTTTTTAGGAATTGATGAAGAGTCATGCAGCTTTAAAGTACACATATTTTGTGGTTGAAGTTATAGTTCAAACATAATATGTATTTGCTATAACTTAATAAAAAAAACTGCTTAAAAACCTTTGCTATGATAAAACTGTTTTAGCTTAATTCGGTTGTGTTACTTGGATGTTCTCGAGTTAAATTTTATGGACAAATACAAAAAGACCGTCTAAAGCTCTTTCTTTAAGACAGATTTTCATAAATTTGGTTTCCTGCAAATCATAAACCGATCTCTTTCCATCAACATATTTTTTTCACACGGGCTAGTCTTATTACCCTCCGGTCAATGAAATTTGCATTCTAGTTTGCTTGAAACAACCCTTCTTACTACTTAAAGGTCTCTGCTCTTTATTAAACTGTCGAATTATAGGATCCATAGGCGTTTAGCCTACACTAGTATTCAATGTCTATACTCGTCTAAAATATAAATATTGAAACCTAAAGCGTTTCATGGCTCGAGGGTTTTCAAGAGATTTAACGGGCTAGATAATTTAAATTTATCTAGCATTTACCGTGGTTTACCCGCATCAGCAGACTGGCAGACACGCTGATACATAGACAGAATGCTCTCAATAACAATGGAGGTTCGTTGCTAAAAATTAAAACTACAAAAAATAAACTACATATGGCCTATCTTAGTTTTTTGTGTAGATTAAAGTAAGCAATTAATTAATCATAGTGTACTCTATACAATTATTCATTATTGAGCTTTTAGAAGTTCCTATAGTGGAGACCACACTTTGATTCATGATACAGTCACATACACTTCATTAAATACACAGTAGTTTGAATATTTTACCCAATCTACTCCCCATGACGAACACACTCATGCGAGATAACCCTTTATAACTCTTAACCTCCTCCTCCAGGCCTTTAGTTCCACTAGAAGCCATGAAAATTAAGGTGAAGTAATACAGTACCTTTGAATAAAGAGGATCCCCATTTTAAATAGAAAATTTGGCTACTTATTTGCCATTTTCATTCAAAATTATCATCACACTGTTTATAAAGCATGAGGCATCATTAAAATCGTAATGAATTTAGTTAAATATTCCCCAAACGAAGAGTGAATCAAAATAGACAACTGAAGACAAAACGATCATATTTTACCTCAAAAGAAAAGAATCATCACATAAAAAGGAAACACTAGCAAATGATTAAAATAGCGTTATGTTAGATGAAGGCCTATACTTCTAGTTTTTAACAAATTAATAACTCTCAACGCACAACAGGGTTTCAAAATAAAGAAAATGCAGTGAGGATATTATTGTCCAAGTTAATTTCTCCACTCACGCACGCCTCTGCTGCAAACAGTAATTATAAAGACTTGATTAACCGTGAGACAACAGTTGTGGAGTGAAAGTGAAATCAACTTGCCATTGCCCTAACTTGTCGAGCGTGCAGAGCAACAATGGTGTGATGATGATAACGCGCTCCCGAGTACATTTCAGTTCACTAATGTGAAAATAGCTGTTTCAAATGATAAAGTGCGAGTAATATGCCTAACAAGCTTGTGCTTGGGATATCAAGATCACTGCTCTGGAAGTGTAAACAAAATCAGGGAAACTGTTTTTTTTTTTTTTTTTGTAATAACTCAGCCAATCTTTCGGGTTAGTTTACTACTGTACATTCACATATCTTTTTTTTACTAAAAATCTATTTTTTAATGGCAAAATACATAAATAATTTTCAAAATTTAAAAGAGTTTGTTAAATTTTTTTAACAAATAGGTAAACCCAAACTTTGTTCTGCTCTGTTAACTGTCATTAATTCCATGTCATGACATACAAAATCATTTCAGAGACAACCTCTATAATATTTTTGAAGACAACTATAACGACTTGCGTTTGATGCAACTCAGTCTAGGTGTTCCTTGATTATATTAACCCCCTAGCAGTCAGAGCATGCAGTGTAAGGCCAGGTAATCACTTTCTTGGGCTCTAACCGCGATGTTGACTTCCAGAGTACAGTATAATGTTTATCATGTGACTAAGTTGTGAATAGAAGAAAAATCACGATCAATAAAAAACGACCATACGTTTTAGGTTCGCTTTCTTCATGTCGATGAATACCATATCCATCATGATTCTGCGAGAAGCTAAAGTTAGAGAAAGGGAAAGAAGTATATTCTCTTAGGTCAATCTAGGAAACTCTTGACCCACATAATTCACAGTTTCCCGTAATTCCGATTATCTTCTTTCTCCGCAGTGAAACGGAATTCTGCGGATATGGGAGGAATCTGGAGATCTAGCCATCAATGCCATGTCGGCTTTCGCGCCGAGCTCGCGGTGTCGCGATGACTGCCTCTCGTGGTGATCGGTGATCGGTGATTGGTCTGATACTCGCGGTGATTTTCCTCCATTCGCCTCGCCTGTCGGCGACACCGGCTGCAAAGCGCATATTATTCACGTGTTTACTGGCGTTTACGGTGTTACTTTCTTGTCTTTGTAAACCGATAATTGTCTAACCTGTCGAAACATGGTGAGACGCTGTTTCTTTTCGGATACGTCGTAATTTGACTGTCTGATTTTTTAACGGTTTATTGTAACGCGAGTTTTTGAATGATTCCAAAGAGTCTTTAAAAAAAATGAAATACCTTTCTGTCTATGTTAAAAAACCATTCTGTTTTTCTGGAAATATCTTTAACTGGAATACCAATAACTGTTTTTCACTAGAGGGGAGTGCACGAAATAGGACGGGCGGCTAAAAATATAAACTCATCAAATTGTCTTCTAAACCTCAGCTGAAATGACTAAATGAAATGTTTTTGTTGAACTGTCAACCCTTTTTTACGTTCATCAGGGCCTTTTTCATGTAAAATTGTGTTTACTGTAACATATGACTATATGAGTCGATTAACCACCCAAACAAATAATAAACAATAATTTCGCCAGCTGCGCACTCACTCACCCGCCGTATCTGGTGCCCATGACTATATAAGCGGAATATGAGAGGGATCGTTAACAAATCGATAATCTAAGTTCTTCAGGTTGACCCTTGTCAAAAAATCGAAGAAAGGTCTGCGAATATGCTTAAATTGGTTCAAATGCTTTTGATTGTTGCAGTTTTCAAATCTGACAAATATCAGCTAGTTCTTCTCAATATCCAGTCTTAGTCTACACGTACGTCTAGTTCATTCCACAAGCACTAGCCACCTAAACGTTCTCAATTACTCAACTACGCGTCGAAGGCCCTCTAATGATTATTCAATTTTGTTCTTCTCAAGATAAGTTTTGAGGTTTAAGTGATAACAAATCATGGCTGGACGGTCAGTAGGTCTTCCTCTGCAGTAGGTCTTCCTCTGCAGTAGGTCTTCCTCTGCAGTAGGTCTTCCTCTGCAGTAGGTCTTCCTCTGCAGTAGGTCTTCCTCTGCAGTAGGTCTTCCTCTGCAGTAGGTCTTCCTCTGCAGTATGTCTTCCTCTGCAGTAGGTCTTCCTCTGCAGTAGGTCTTCCTCTGTAGTAGGCCTGTTTAGGAGTTCCCATTGATCGACCGGCCGCGCGTCGTGTAGTGGTGGTTGTTGTGGTTGTTGTGGTTGTTGTGGTTGTTGTGGTCGTAGCCGTAGCCAGTCGCGGGGTTGACCCTCGCTTTCTGCGAGGAAAGTCGTCCTGGGTCCTGCCCTCCCTGACACCGCGGTTCTCGGCGGGCTGATCGAAGAAAGTGGCCGAAGCGCGGCGAGACGCGGCCACGCACTTACTGGGGCTGTGCAAGGTTCCCACAGTCTCAGCCATTGTTTAAAGGCGCCTCAGTGGCATGGGATTGCAATTATGAACTTCTACCTGATCCCGAAGTATGTAATCAATTTAAGGTGGATCTTCAAAAGTAGAGGCTCTGTTGAATGAGCGGAAATAATAAAAACTTAGAAGACATATCTTTGGAAATAGAAAATTTTACAATTGTTTATTTAAGTGTTAGTGATTATCATAATGAATTTCTGTCTTTGAAATTTACCAGATCTATTTATTTTTCATCGTTCACCCCATAAAATTGAATTGTTTTGACCTGTTAGGTTGAGGGTAATCCTATACTCCTATATGAGCATTGTTATCTTGCGTCCGTGCGTGCATGGTTGTTTGCTTGCTTGCTTGTTTGCACAATTACCTCAAAAACGGCTCCGGGGATTTCCTTCAAAGTTTGGAAATAAGTAATTAAGTAAATAAGTAAGACTCAAAAACGTGTTTTAAACAGATTATTTAGCCATAGAAAATCTAATGGTACTATCTACGAATGTTATTATTAATATGAGGATTACAACCGAACTTAATGCGTAACGCACGATGCGTGGTAACTAGAAATTCGGTCTTTGCAAATTGCAAAACGCTTTCTTCATTGCGGCGGAAACAGTGCACACACATGCGCACTGGTGTCAACAAACAAAAATTTGGATTGCTCTTTCATTTGACATATAATTTGTAATGCTAGTGATTTATAGCCCAGAACAAAATGGCCCCTGAAATTGGTAGCTCAAAGGGAGGTCAGGTAACACAGAGAAAGTAGTCACCTGAAATAACTAATAACGCTTCTTCGAGTTCAAATGACATACGATCTGGAAACGTTTTATGGCCATAAAACTCAAGTTTCAAAGGTAGAGAGACACATCTGTGTTTCAGGTGAGAGGTCTTTGGACATTTTAAAGCTATAAAAGTCTAATCATAGCATGATTATAATAACTGCGTTTTTAATTTAATGCTTAACGATTTATTTTTTGAATATATTTCATTTACTTCTTTGTTCTTTACATCGTACTGGAGATAGATTATCATACAGCTTAATTAATTTTATTTGTGATCGCCTAAGGGAGGGGACATTGTGCCAATGGCGAGGTTTTCAAACTGTTCGCGATTGTCGTAATAATCTATCCTAATAATAACACAAATGTACCATATAATGACTGATTGTTTTACATAACAGGACCGAAATTGAAGATAAACTAGTTATAAAAGATATATATTTATTAATTTATATTTGACTTATTTTTATTTTATTTTATTTTTTATATATTTTATTACGCCTTTAAAGGCGTAATATATTAAGCGGTATAACGAAACTAACGATATGATCGGATTCATAGACAGTAGACAATAGACAATAATTCTTTATTACATTTTTCATTGAGAAAAACAAATGCTTCACTAAAACTAATGCAAAAAATATGAAGGTATGCGTTCCTAAGAGTTCTGCCTCCAGTTTTCAAACTCATCCACTGTGTAGAAGGGGCGCAGATGCAGCCATACAATAAGGTTTTTTTTTTGTTAACTTCTTCTCACATTATAAGTTTTTCACCTCTTCTGGCAGGATGATAAGGAATTTTGCTCAACAAAGTCAACAAAGTTGTACTATTGGAATTTCTGACGTCACAATGTATGTTAACCTGTTTATAATTGACAAACAATTCTGGAAGGCATCATGGAGAAAAATGGAGGATTTTTGCTCCGAAATATGACGGTTGTTTTTCATAGAGTGTGAGATGATGGATCGGAAGTACTATGTTTTTGGCTCTTCTAGTGTTATAATTAAGTATGTCAGTTCCTCTCTGCAGGTTTTGTCTTTTATCATGCAAGGCAGTTTCTATGTTGAAAAGGCTCACTGCAGTTAACACCTTTAGTTGTTATATAAAGGCACTGCGGCATGACTCTCTAAGTCCAAGCCAAGCTAGAATCCGAACTGCTCTTTTTGTATTTGTTCTAGTCGAATTTTCCCACACCGCTATCCCGTATCGGACGTGTGCCTCAAACAGAGCACAGTACGCTGCTTTTGTAGTTTCATTACTAGATATGTGTCTTAGCCTCCGTAGAACATACAGAGCCAATCTGAGTTTACTGCACAACTTGTCTAGGTGATCAGACCAGGATAGTTTACCCTCTATTACTACTCCTAAATATCTTACTTTGTGACACTTGCATCACATCTTGCAGACCCGAAACTTCTTCTCTTTTCTTCCCTAATATGATCTGTTGGCTCTTTTTCTCATTCTAATATTAATATTAATATTCATATTCATATCCACATCCGTATTCGTAATCGTATTTATATCCATATTCGTATTCGTATCCATATCCATTTCCATATTAGTATTCATATCCATATCCATCTTCGTATTCGTACTCGTATTCGTACCCATATCCATAATCGTATCCGTATCCATATCCATATCCGAATCAATAAACATATTTGTATTTGTATTTATATCCATATTCGTGTTCGTATTCGTATCCATATCCATAACCATATTCGTACTCGTATTCGTACCCATATCCATAATCGTATTCGTATCCAGATCCATATCCATATTAGTATTCATATCCATATCCATATCCATAATCGTATTCGTACCCATATCCATAATCGTATTCGTATCCATATCCATATCCAAATCAATAAACATATTCGTATTTGAATTTATATCCATATTCGTGTTCGTATTCGTATCCATATCCATAACCATATTTGTATTTGTATTAATATCCATACCCAAATTCGAATTCGTACTTATATCCATATCTATATTCGTATTCATATTGATATTCATGTCCATATTCGTATTCATATCCTTACTCGTACTTGTATCCAAAATCAATATTATTATATTATAATCAATATTATATATATTATCAATATATAATATTATATTATATATATTATAATATATATAATATATATATATTATATATATTATATTATCAATATATAATATTAATAATAAATATAATAATATAATAATATTATATTATTATATATTATATTATATAATAATATAATATAATAATTATTATATATTATATTATAGGTATTATAGGTGTTATTATATAGGTGTTATGTTATATATATATGCTCCAGGGAGAGGGCAACTGGAACTGTGTCCAGCACTACGTCCAGGCCATTCTTCGGGCGAAAAAGGTCGACCTCGATCGGCCTTAATCCTCAGCTTTTCCCCAAGGAGGTTGCCCTAGTGGCGTAATATCAAAGGCCTAGCCCGAAGTAATGTGTGAAACAGTTCCAGGCTAGTGTCCTCGGTGCCGAGGGAGGTGGTTTAGTCGGTAGTTCACGGGACATCGAGCTCGTGGGAGTCCGACACTACTGAGGGGACAATGAGCCCCTCCGTGTGCGTAAATGCATTCCACCTCCTACCCAAAAAAAAAAAAAAAAAAAAAAAAAAAATATAGGTGTTATTATATTATAATTATTATTATATTATATTATAGGTAGTTATTATATATTATATTATATTATTATTATTATATTATATTATTATAAATATAATAATATAATAATATTATATTAATAATATTATCAATATATAATATTATATTATATATTATTATATATTATCAATATTATTATATTATTATTATTTGGATATGGATATGAATACGAATTCATATCCATATCCAAATTCGTATTCGTATTTATATCATTATCCATTTGGACCATGGTACTACGGTCCGCTCTTCAAAACGAATGAATCATTATCTACATTCGTATTCGTATTCATATCCATGTCCATATTCGTATTCGTATTCAAATCTGTATTCGTATTCGTATTCATGTCCATATACGACATTGCATTCGTATTAGTATTCATATCCGCATCCAAACTCGTTTTGGTTTTATATCCTTAACCGTATTCATATACGTATTCGTATCCATATCCAAATTTCTATTCTTATATATATATCCTTATCCATGCACTCGTATTCGTATTCGTATTTATATCCATATCCATATTTGTTAACTAATTCTTATTTTTATTCATTTCCATATACGTATCGTATTCTTATTGGTATTCATATATATATTCGTATTCGTATTCATATACATATAATTAATCGCATTCGCATTCGTATTGATATCCATATCCAAATTCGTATTCGTATCCATTTCCAAATTCGTATTTGTATTTATATCCTTATCCGTATTCGAATTCGTGTTTATATCCATATTCGTATTCATATCCATATACGTAATCGTATTCGTATTCATATGCATATCCAAATTCGTATTCGTATTTGTATTCATAACCGTATTCGTATTTATATCCATAACAATATTCGTATTCGTATTCATATCCATATCCATATTCGTATTCGTATTCATATCCATATCTATATTCGTATTTGTATTTATATTTATATCTATATTCGTATTCATACCCATGTACGTAACCGTACTCGTATTCATATCCATATCCAAATTGGTATTCGTACATTCGTATTCGTATTCGTATTCCTATCCATATCCATATTCGTATTAGTATCCGTATTCATAACCATATTCGTATTTATATCCATAATCACATTCGTGTTCGTATTCATATCCATATCGAAATTCGTATGTTCGTATTAATATCAATAACCATATTCATATTCGTATTCATAACCATATTCGTATTCGTATTCATATCCATATCCAAATTAATAGGATTTCATCTTTTCTCTTTTCTTAAAAGGATATAAATAATGTGATAAAACGAATTTTAAATTTGTAAAGTTTTTACATTGGCCTTATGAGTTGCCATTATAGCAACTAAATAAACAAGGCAAGTGTAAACAAATTAATTAATCAAACAGCTGTTTGGAATCTACAGCCATCAAAGGACAAAAACATTGAGTGGGATGAAGAGTTAATGGAGCGATTAAAAGGGTTTATATTTATCAATTATATGACATTGAAATATTTTATAGTAATTGGATGAACTGCTTAACATGAATAACACCGAGCAATGCTCGGTCCACCAGGTACCCAGAACTTACTTGAGACAAAATATATTTTTTATCTTTCGGCGACTCCTGCGGGAGTCTCCCCGTCTGTACCGCAGTCCCATACCATCCATCACAGCGGCGGCGCCGGCGGCAGCGGCAGGTTGCGGCCTACACCAAGGCCAATCACTTTCACTCTCCTCTCGCCCTCGCCTCAGCCAGAGCCTCGCCTCGCCACCTCGAGTTCGACTCTTACTTTCCTCTTCAGCACCCTCGCTCAACGCCGCATTGTACTGCGACTGCGCCACTTGGCATTGGCATACGTCATAAATATATCATACGCTGAATGTATGCACCAGCACTAGCACTCCTACTAGGTTGGCAGCCTTGGTTATCTGGGTTACTCGAGGCTGATCTGGTTGTCTGGTTGTGGTTGCGTTGGCAACCGTGGGAACCTGCAACCACAACCGTCGGTGCACATCTCTCGTCCTTGGGACTGCCTCTGAGGTTCTCTCCTTTTGTTGTCGATAATTGTATCGATTGTGGTGCATTTCTCGCGTGACTGTTCTAGTTCGATTATCATTGTGATAACTTGTCAACATTTTTAACTTTATTTTTATTCAATTTAGAATATTTTTTAACAGTATTTTTACAGAATTAGTCCAGGCAATGAATGCTCAAAAAAAGGTATAGAGGGAATTGCATGGATCACAATTTTTGACTTTGTAACTTTGTTTGGACTAGTTAGGAGTAAAACATATCAAAAGTCCCCGCCCTTAGCCCTTGAGCCGGCTGGGCTGGAAGGGCCTAAAGGTACAATTTTTTGTTTTTTTCCTAAATATCTTGGAAAATATCAACTTTTCGTATTCCCTATTAAATCGGAGAATTAAAGAGAATTAAATTTCCTGTAAGAAAAATACATAATATGTCTACTTTGGTCCAACCGTTTACAAGGTACAAGCACTAATTTTATTAATATTTTTAAAAAATCCCTTCCATAAGAAATACATGTAAATTTGTGGGTAACATAGATGTCCAACTGGGCAACGTTTTCTTCACCTATAGGAAAATGAACAGCATTCAGGAAATATTGAAAACATTTCAGTAATTTGACACCTCAATAATAAAAATTGGTCTAAAACTAAGGCGTTGGCGAGCTCACAAAATACGTAATTTTTCAAGGAATTATAACAAATTGTAATGATTCCTTGAAAAATAACGTTATTTAGTCCTGTTTCGTTGCCTGGACTAAATAGGGTCCGTTTCTTTCTATGACAAGTTTTGTCTTAATATTTTGATTCCATTTTAGTTCGTATCTTACTTTTTTGTACCGTTATGTTATATTATATAGTGGGTTCGATCAAGCCCAAATTTTTGCGTTCCTTCCTACAACTGTCATAACCTAAATGTTTACTTACGATGCTATCTCGTTTTCTTCGGTTAGGCCTAATTATTCAAAGGTTTTCATTGAAACCACACTTCTTAAGTAACTATTTAAGTTACTTAACTAGTTACCACACTAGTTAAGGCCGCGCTGCGATCTGGTGGGTGGTGGCGCGGTGGTGAACTAGCGTGTTGACTTTGGAATGAAGAAAAATGATCGGTTTTGAATTGTATTAATTTAGTGAGAAGAAAAGAGGTAACATATCAAACGGTTCTTGAGAAATGCCAAGACAAGCAACGCTTTTGGATCTAAAGCCCTCGTATTTGTAGACCGCGGGGGCTGGGAGGTCAAAAATTACGTTAAAAGGTGCACATGTAAAAGCTATGCCGTTTTGAAGGGACATCCTGGGAGGTCTCAAAAATGGGTTTGTGAGTCCGCAATCTGAGGGCTTTCTCCAAGGTAGATAAACTTAAAAATAACCCAAAAATTTTTTTTGCAATTTTCATGTAAAAATTTAAAATAATAAAATTTTAGTTTACACCTTTGAATTCAGCTTAAAAAACAAACAATTTGTTATGTTGAATTATTACACTATGCCCAATGGTTACCGAGATACTGAGGGTGATAAAGTCAAAACGTTGTCCAATCTTAACATTATGGAAAATAAATAAAATTGTATAACTCGCTTATTTCTCAACACATTTTAATGAAACTTTACATGTGGCTTCATTTAGTTAAGATCTGTTATATATTAGCCTGCAATCCCCATTTTTGCATTTCCGTGTCAGCAAACCTATATACATTTTCCCTGTGTTATTCTCCTGGAGAGAAAAATAAAGTCTATATCCTTATGTTTCAATATATTTATGATAAAACTTATCACATAAGATCTTTTAGTCGAGGTTTATTGGATATTAATTTAAACCCACCCAGACTGAGGATTCACAAACCCATTTTTGGAAACCCCCCCAGGATTCCTCTTCAAAATGGCTTAGCTTTTGCGTGTACACATTTTGACGCAATTTTCGACCTCCCAGCTCCCAGCAGTGGCGTGCCCAGGATTTTTCCCTGGGGGGGGGTCAAACCAGAAGCAAATTGGGGGCCGTACATTAATTACGTCATATGAAAATTGGGGGAAGGGGCCCAAAATGAAAATTGCGGTAGGATTATGTGCTTGGGGAGAGGGTTAACGCTGGGATGATGTCATTTTTTAAATTATGTTTTAATACCAATTTAGATAGAAATATTGTAAACATTCTATGTTAATTCATTAAGCTAAAGGAAAACAGCTTGGAAACTATGTCCTCGATTTTTACAATATCCGTTAAAATGGTCATTTTAGCTTCAGGTCAGAACTAAGCTACAGTAAGTGCAATAATAAATACGTTTTTGGTTTTTGGATTTGCAGGCAGCGTCAGCGTCTATCTCTACAGCAAATGTACATCTACAAAGTTCAAAAAGTTCTGGTTTGAATCGTTGATTAACATCATAATTAGCCGAAAATGAGTTTAAAACCTAATTTAGTGGTTTTAACAAATCAGTAGGGGAACACTTTAATAGGGCTTTCTCAAAGACTAGTATTGTCTTAGGAGTTTGCCCTATGACGTCATTTTTGAATGGCGGGGGGGGGGGGGGTCAGGCGGATCATGACGGTAAGATGATTGTAGGGAGGGGGGGTAAAAAATGACCAAACATCGATGACATAATTTATAGACACGATGTACAGTATTTTCTTGTTTGTGACATGCCACTTGAAAACCAACCAATGTTATAAAATGGAGCTTTACACACCGGTGTCGCGGACACGATGTCATGGCCAATCAAAAAACGGTTTTCTGCAGGATTTCCTGCATCCCTTGAGATTGCAATCCGCATATACGATGAACACAAGTATCATACCATAATTTTTGTTCGTAAAGACAACAGTCGGTTGCCTGATGAATGGAATAAATTTCAGCGACATCGTGTCCGCAACATCGGTGTGTAAGGTGCCTTAAGTGTTCAATATTCCTGGCCAAATTGAAAGGAATGACGCGGGAATCGAGCAGAAATGCCATAAAATATCTATAAATGTGGCATACATACTGTACAAAATATTTATAGGTTTTTATTTTTTTATAAAAAATTAGCTCTGGGGGGGTCCGGTCCCGCTCGTCCTCCCCCGTCGGCACGCCCCTGGCTCCCAGTCTATTAGAATCAATCTCAGATGTTTTTTCAACTGATGATTTAAAGGGTCCTTTTATTAATTACATTACACCCATGACACGTTTTGTTTTTTTTTTAAGGAAGAAACGGGATCTGTGCAGTTTAATACTGGAATATGTGATATTTTTTATTTTGAGCTTATTAGAAGCAGAATAAAGGCATAACTTGAGTTGATTATAATCGACGACACATAATTTTATTAATTGGCTCGATGTACACTGAATTTTGTGGCAGAACACAACTGCTAATGTTTATTGTCTTAATTACTTTAACAACTTCTTTCATCGTACTAAAGCATTACCCTGATTTTGCAACTCATCTCACTTTCGCATATCAAAAACAACCGAACCGCATCGTTTTATCTCCGATTGCAATTTAACCAAGAGGTAGTTTCTCTCCAAATACAGAGACAAAACGTTAATCGCTAATCGGTTATAATTACCGACTGCGGCGCTTTCTAGCGGCGGTCGGAGAAAGGTGGCGCGCTGCGATCTGGTGGGTGGTGGCGGAACTAGCGCAAGGGATGATAATCGCCAACTGCACCGCCTGCACGGCGATACCCAGGATTTGTCCCCGTATAATAAGCACTTTGTTGTAACTATTTTGTCCTAATTACCGCTTATCTGGTAAGCTCAGTGTTCTCTAATGTATAGTAGCCCCTATGGTATTACTATCGTGGGGAAATTAATAGATACATTTATGGAATTTAATTTCATACTAAGGAACTTCTCATCATCTTTCATCTTTGTAATACTAACACGAAGTATATTCAATAACTGATTTATTCATTAATTCAGGATACAAAGTTGATCTTAGCATAAGCACAAAGCTCACTTCTGTCTCTATAGTGACTTTCATATAACCCTACACAGGAAGTATAAAAACAGCATACAAAATATTGCATAGAGTATTACATTTAAATTAGTAACTTAAAATGATGAACACATATATAACATCTCAACTAATTTATTCATTAACTCAGGATACAAAATTACAGTAATCTTAGCAGTAGCACAAAGCTCACTTCTACATCTCTAGATGACTTTCATATAACCCTACACAGGAAGTATAAAAACAGCGTACAAAATATGGCATAGAGTAATACATTAAAATTAATAACTTAATAATGAATACATAAATAACACATTATTTATATTGAAAATGCTCAATAGTTTTTATAAAGTTTTTTCTTCACTAAATTAAAAATTAATAATTCCGAAATGTTAAAAGTCTTAATAGATGATTATTACACATATTAAAATGCAAACGAACTGTAATAAAAATGAAGTAGCCTTTCCTTCATCCTGTGTAAACCTTCAATTCATAATTAATTCAAAAAATAATTTTCAAGCAATATGTATTATTAGATTTTTTAAATATTAATATTTATATTATGAATTAAGTAAAATGTTGTGATCAACAATTTTTTTCAACAATATTAATTACCAATTAATGATTAATTAGGAAGCTTATATGGAACAACCTTGATAATACAGAGTAACCTGGGAGGAATCACTCCTTTGCAAAAAGTTAATAAATTTCACCAAGTACCTTATTTTCTATACTCTACCCACAAAATCATTAGAGAAAGAACAGTTTTGTCTATGCAACCATATATTTATTACGCCACGGAAAGTGTTGCCCCACCATTCATGGCTCTGATTTCCATGTGAATGGAGGCCACAAAAATGCAGATGCATGAAAGCGTAACGCCCGGGGGCCGGAGGTGTGGTTATGCAAGGACTGCAGCCGGGACTATGGCATATTGTTGTCTTTAGACCTATAATGTCATATTCATAAACAAACTATCTTTTGTACCCTTTCTTTGCACCATTTGTAAACAGTTTTAGTTAAATAACTGGTAAAATAACAATGGTTGTCATGTAACAAATAAAACATAAAAAATCCCTGTATGTTAGTGTGTGTTGGGAACTTTAAAAGCCCACTCGGCAAAAACCAGAGCACATGGCAAAGCCCAGAGGTATTTAAGGAACGGTAATATGCTTATACAGGGTGTTTCAAAACTCTCTCCCGAAACTCCGTGGACACTTTCCGTGGGTAAAAAAGTCATATAAGTATAGGGTTTATCTATAAGTATAAAAGAGGATGTTGGTATATATATATATATTTGGCACTGATAAACTCAGACACCGCTGGACCGATGGCCACAAAACTTGGTACATACATGTAGAATTTCATGGAGTAGGTTTATACACCATCAATTTCTTGATAACTTTCAGGGCTTAGCCCTGGTACCGTCTTAAAGGTACCCATGTCAGGGATTTTGAAAGAATTTGAGTTAGATTTGTTTACTAACAAAACATGTGAAAGTAAAATTTAAAACAGATGATGTAATTTAATGGTGTTTCTTTCTGCTATTTAATTGTATTTGTTTACATGAAGATTTGTTACTTGGTGCCAGGTGGTTAATGAATTAGACTTTTGCATTTTTTCAAAGTGCAATACACTATATAAAATGTTGGTATGTAGTATAACATAAAATAAGTAACTGATTACTGAAGGACTTCAGTGATCACTGATCATTTATACTTGAACGACTTCTTTTTTATGACAACTAACTGCTTTTTACAGAGGAAGAGTGTGCTACTGTAAAGAATAAGTTTTATCTGCAGCACTTTAAAAAAATTGCCGGGACGGTTCATTCAATCTTTTTGTTCAATATAGAGTCTAAAAACGTGTCAGCCCTTTTTAATAATTGTTGGATTGGCATTGTAATTTTTGTTCAAGGTAGACCCTAAAACCTTAAGAAAATGATCTTTTACAGTGAATAAAATTTCAAGCCATGTTCTATGGTTTCTCTAACACGTGTATGCCTTCATGAAGGAAAGAAATAGGATTTCTAACACGCATGTCTGCTTCGACGGGGGCGCATAATAAAGTTCTAATTAAGGGTAACTATGCTCAAGGCCCCACAGTGTGGCCTTGCTTTGCTACATATGCGAGCAGACTCAAAGCCGTAGAAAAAGCCAAGGGTGCCATTCCTTATATCGTGCCCGATGATCATCATCAGGGCAAGCTTAGGTACCGTGCGTTAAGCAGAAACGACCATAAATGCTTCTCGGCGTTTGTCTCGGGTGAATCAGTCTCTGTAAAATCGCTTCTTGAGTGTGTGAGCGCAATCCTCTTCACCTGATAGCAAGATCGACTGGACAGCCGATACAAGCAAACAGCACTTGCAAGAGGAAGGAACGCCGATATTGGGCATGAGCCTACCCAGGGCAGCAACACCATTTGGGGCTTTGTCGGTGGGGCGCTGGATTTGGTCACATTTTTTATGTAGACAGGCACTTAAGGCAGGAATAGAATACCCCCGTCGTAGCATATGCGTACTAAGAGCAAATTTTTAAAAACTTTTTTTGTTTTATGGAAGTACATTTTATATGTTTAAAAGAAATAGATTTTACAACAAGAAAAATAAATGGGAAAGCAAAACTATATAATTGATGGGCGATAGTGTATGTTTAATTTTTATCGTGAGGGAAGCCACGGGTTCTTCTAGTCTCAATTAAAACTCTATAACTTTGAAACGGCTTGAGATAAATTATTGAAACTTGGTACGAAAACTAAGTTTTAGTAGTACTAATAGTTAGTATGCCCAAAATTTTGACCTATTTTCAATTTTATATCTTTTGCCATTTTAAAATGGCGGCCTTTTAAAAATTTAATTCATAATTGTCTAAAAATGAAGTTAACACATACATTTTTATCACACATTTTATTTACCATTTCATTAAAAACATAACGACACTTTATTTATTAAAATCGGATAATAAATAAGCGAGATACAGCGATTTAAGTCAAGCATGTCCTGGCATATTCTACGCGACTCATCCAGAAGCCGGCCCGCGAGACCGTGGCGCCCCGCGTCGCGCGTCGCGTCGCGCTGCAACAATGACGGTCTCGCGCTAGTCGGGTGGAATATCTCAGGACATGCTTTACTGAAACCGCTGTATCTCGCTATTTATTATCCGATTTTAATAAATAAAGCGTCGTTATGTTTATAATGAAATGGTAAATATGTGTGATAAATAGTAGTTTTCATCACTTGGAGCGAAAGCGGCTCTTTTTGGTACGAGATCGTAATTTACAGGCGAGGCGCAACCGAGCTTGGAAAAACGATCGAGTACCAAGGAGACACTTTTGCTCCGTGTGATGAACAACTATTTTCATCATTATGTATAAATAACCATTTAATCGTTAAAAAATTAGACTACATAATTTTGAGGTTATCCAAAATAGTCATCGTCATTTACACATCTGTTAGTTCTTTACAAACACAAGTTAAGAAATCGTTCAACCTTTCAAACGTAACATAAACAAATTTTGACATTAGAGTACGGCAAAATTTACCATACGTTTTTTCAGTGCTCCTATTCGAAGTGATCCAAAAACGATAATTTTGCGAGAACTAAAAAAGGCTGTTTTCCGGACAGTATGATGAAAAAGGTTTTTGTTAACTTTTGTTAACTCAACAACATTTTTAGATATTAACGAATTAAATTTTTAAAAAGTCGCCATTTTTTAATGTCAAAGATAAAAATTGAAAATCGGTTAAAATTTTGGGCATACTATAACTATAGTTTATGTACCAAGTTTCAATAATTTATCTTCTCATTAGTATTACAATAATTTATCTTAGCCGTTTCAAAGTTATAGAGTTTTAATTGAAAAACACAAACTGACTCACAAACGGGAAACGGAGTGAGGTAGATCATACACTTATAAGACATTTTTTGTTTGTTTTGACCAAAGAAACGTGCCCATGGAGTTTCGGGAGAGAGTTTCGAAACACCCTGTACATGTGTTAATCAAGAGTGTTATTTATCTACCTAACAAATATCAGGTCAATTGGTATAGTAGTTTAGGTGTGATGGGGCCCTAGACAAACAAACCCAAAAATTCTCAGACATAATATTTTTGAGCAAGATGGCAAATTTGTACAGATATATGTGAAAAATGTGAATAATAATTAACCATGCTTCTTGGTAATCACAGTTTAAGCAGAAACTATTTTTAAACAGTTTTGAATAAAATAATTGCAAAATTTTTTTATTATAAAATACATACCGTTAAAATTTGTATTTATAAATAAATGACTAAAACTAAGTGTTAAACAGTAAATGATCATTTAAAGCAATCATTAATATGGTTTCTGCAAAAATCTTTCCTGTTATTCCTTCATCACATTTATTCGTGGCGCGGGCCGTTAGTCACGCACCTATAGAGCCTATGCCTGTTAAACATATTAGGTTAAATTTCAATCTAATGGTATTATTTCTGACAAAAATTTAAAGTTCTTAATTTGAAGCCGCATTGCCAATCTACAAGATTAAATCTAAAATTCCAAGTCTAAAATGCTTTTTGTCGTTTTTAGATGGAGCCAAAAACAACAACCTGCAGAGGAGCCTTAGCGATCGCACTTCCCCCGGTGCCGAGACTGGCTGCAAGTTCAATGATACGATGCGCCTGCGACTGCGAACTGGGAGACGCGACACGAGAGACACGTTCTCTGACGGGAGGAAACCCGAGCGTAGAGTGCTGAGTCCGGGGCGACCCAGACCCAAGGAGCCTCCCCCTCCCCCTCCGCCCCCCGCTGCCGAGGAGTCTAGTGTGGACACGACTGGCAGCCAGGAGAAGACGCAAGAACCGTCCAGCATACCTCCGCCCCCACCGCCACCTCCGCCTAGGCAGATCTTCCCTTTCACCAAAGAGGAGATAGAGAAGATCAATAAGAAGCGGGGAAGTATAGGAGAGGTGAGACCTAGGAGTTCGTCTAACTCTCCTGTGAGGCACTCGCAAACGTCGACGGAGAGTCTGTTTTCAAGAAGAACTTCTTTGACTTTCCCCTTAACGAGTGGAAAAGAGGAAGAAGAAGGTCCTATGTGGCATCGAGATTTGAGCATTGTCAGTGATATCGCTCCCTTGATGCCCCTGGAAGAAAATGTTCCTATGATGGAGACTTTGTCTAGTGTGACTGAGTTTTATGAAGCGCTAGAAAGAAACTCCAAGAGCGAAGATGGGGAAAAGGTTAAATTTAAAGGTGAATCTGTTAAACTTCATGTTCCTCCTGCTGAGCCTGCGATTGTAGAGAATGCTGAAGAAATTAGTCAAAATTGTACAATAGTCACTGTTTCTTCCACTTCTCAAAAGTTGTCAGTTACCAGTCCAAAAACTTCCAATAGGAAAACATCTATCATGATCACAGGCAGTGACAATGATCAGGTTGAACCAAAAATTAGTAAGACTTCAGTGAGAATCGGTGAAATCACCCCATCAGTTAACAATCCAGGAAGTAACAAAGTAACAATAAACGTTGGTGGTTTTGATTACCAGAATAATAAGAATAAGACTGTGAAAAACAACACTCAGATTGAAATTAAAAATGACTTTAAAAGTAATATTACAATTGGTCCGAGCAACAACAAAAGCAGGACTATATTGATTCCTGATTCTTCTTCAAAAACAAATAATGATGCTGCAACCAAAGAAAATGTTACTTCTTCAAGTGAGGACGTTGTTAAAGACATTGTCATTGACATAGTAGCTCGAGAAGAAATTAACAAACTCATAATGAATAAAATCGATCCTGCAGAAGCCGCAAGAAAAAATATAGTTCCTCATGTCTGCGGAAAACCACATGAAGACAGTAGGGAGAAAGAAACGCCAACTGAAACCCCAGTTAAAGAAGTGGAGGAACACGCAGAAAAAGGAAATGATTGTAATGACACCTTACACACCCAGTTGTCGATAGAGTCAGAAAACTTAGACGATGATGTTTTTGCTCCAAAAGATGACAACTCTGATGATAACTCAGACTGCTATGTGTGTGCCAAAAAGTTAAAAGCCAAACAAGCTAAGCAAGAAGATGAAGAAATCAGAGTAGGATTAGAATTTGACTCTGATGAAAACCATTATGAAATCATTAGGGATCCTATTTATGAAGAAATTTCAGACACTCCTCCCCCTCTGCCACTATCTCCACCACCTGCCTCTGTAGATATTGACAATTCTATCCCTACAAGGTCTATATTTGAGGGAGCTAGTAAATATGACATTCTAAATTATTTGGAAACAGCAAAAGAAAGAGGAATAGTCGTGGAATCGGAGGACGATGGGGAGGTTAGGAGTCCAGACCATTCTCGCATCAGTTCACTGGATCTGAGCAGTCGCATCAGCCAGCTGAGCAATGCCAGCGACTCCAGTGAAGACTCTTGCAACCTGATCATCTCTCCTCCGGACTCTGCTTCTATAACTTCTGATAAGGTAATTAAATTGCTGTACTATTTTACTAAAGAGATTACTATAAACAAATCAAATCAAATTAATTGAAAATATTGATTTTTCCAAGGTAAAAATCATTAGTTTCTGAGAATTAAGCATGGACAAGAAACTTATTCACAGTCATAAAAAGTAAATTGTGTCAAGTGCCTCTTTGTCAAAATTGACTGCCCTAACCCAACAATCTCAATGTTCAAGCTTCGGAGGTTTAAATGCCAAATGGTAATTTTTATCTTGGTTAATAATTTCAACTGCAACTCTAGCATTCAGAAAATTTAGTTGCAACTTCTTTTCCTTAGCTAAGATTATGATATCTTAGACCACTTGGCCATTGATGACAATTGAGCTTCTGGTAAATGGATCATATCACCCAGCCTATTAACTGGTTGAGTAAAATCCTTGTGTTTACTTTGGAAGATAGAAACCTAAGATGTGACAAATACTATGATTTACACAGACAAGCTTTTTTATGGTCATAGATTATAAAAAAATCAAAATAATTTTATTTCCAATAAATACAAACTTGTTACAAAAATGATATGAAATCAACTAAAAATAAAATGGTTCAGTAACCAGTATATCTATTCTTTTTTACACTTTCCTAGGGAAAAGTGTAAAAACCCACCACAAGTAAAAAAAGTGTAACCACATGGGCCAAAGCCTGTGCGTGGGTACGAGTCGACGTTCATTGTTTAGTTGGAAAAATTATCAATAGGAAAATATTTTATATAACCATTGATTTAAGAATGATAAATTCAAGTATTAGTTTATAAATTCGAATGTATGTTATCCTGTCGATCCAAATTATAAAACATCCCAGACTGACACATTCCCTCCGCAGGTGCGCAAGAGCAGCGTGGAGATCGAGAGGAATGACTCTGGCGTGGGCTCGGAGACAAGCAAGTGCAGTCGCAGCCGGTGGCAGCACCTGCCCGCAACCCACCACCACGGCTGCGAGGACTGCGACCAGCCCGTGGAGACCCAGGTCACCGACAGGTCAGTCCTACCAACAGCTGGTTGAATTTGATTTTCGAGGGTAGTAGAGGGATTTGGGAACCTTGTAAAGTTACAAGATTCCTTGTAATGTACATGGCTCCAAAAAAACATATGTGATGCGGAAAGTGAAAAGGGACCCCCAGTCAGAATTTGATAGACCTCCTGCACTAAATTGTGAACAATAAGACATAATAAGTGCTATGATTTTTTTGTCTTTAAGCTATTGGCATATGAATTTTAACTTGTCAAAACAGGTATTTTTTAGGAAATCAATGCTCATAACTTGAAACGTCCACAGAATATTTATTATCCATATTTCAAAAATGAATTAGGTATCAATATAAAGCTGAAAACTAGATATTTAAATGTATACTAAAACAGACACGATAAACTTACAATATCATTGTTTGACAAAAATTAAAAAGTGAGAAGTTTGAAAAGGGACCTCAAGTTAGAAGGCAGAATGCTGAGGAATAAAAGAGAAATACATTGTCAAGTCGGTGATTTTTGGACTTAGACAATATTCTTATACAACACAAAACTTGAAGTAGTTCACATATCCGTTGAAAGATGTCAGGAGAGACTAGTTCTGTGATGCCCCTAACGACTCTGTTAGTACAGGCCTGCACATTCGGGAAATGGGACATGAAGTCACCTGCCATGTTATTTCCCATTTAAGCGATTGAGGTCCCTTTTCATATGCATGCCATAGGCTCCTAAATCAATTATTTTTTAATATTTCTCAGATTCTTATCGCTAATATCTTTGAATGAATTTATGGAAGATTTCAAAAACTTGAGGAGAGGGTTTTTGAAATCTTGCGGGTCGCAACTGTGGACTAACTAAAAATTACAACAGAGACTAAAATTAATTCACAAACACTACCATTACACTATTATCATAACACAAACACTATTTTTTTGACTTTTAATCTGTTCTCAAGGAGTATGATTAATAAATTATTCTGATTCTGTACAAGAACGATTAAGGAATCATATCCAATCGAAACCTAAAAATCGATATTTTTGACCCGATTCGACTACAATGAACCCCCCATACTGTAAAATTTACTCCAGCAACTTGAGGTCCCTTTTCACTTTCCACACCACATGTAAAACAAGTTCTACTACTACACTAAGGCAATCTAAATAGAATGACAATTTTTATTTCATCTATTCAATAAAATTCTTCTATAGAATGCAACAGATTGTCCAAAAGAATTTTTTTTCAGAGTCTTACCAAAAATTATGAGATCATCTATATTTTTTTATTGGGAAGCAGATTTTTTTTATGTTTCCCTGTATAGGAAGTTTTTTGTAAATAGATTTGTTTTGTAAATTTCTATTGCATTGTATTATTTTTTGTGTTGTAATAATGAATATTTTCTAACATGATATCACTTATAGCAATGTTTCTCAACCGGTGGTACGCATACCACCAGCAAAGGCCTTTCAGGTGGTACGCAAGAGGTTGAAGAAGTAGTACAAAGTAAAATACTAGGTTAACGAACGAACGCTGTCCCGTCGAACATTAAAGTCGCACTTAATGTCTTAACTTTATTAACTTTTTTAGTATCTGTTTTGGTCATAACATGCCAATTTCAAACCATATTTTAGAAACTATAGTTACTCTTTCATTTTAAGAATAATTCTTTGTACAAAACATTTTGGCATTAAAAAATGTTCTTTCCATTAAAAAATACTATCAGTTTTACAGTGTTAATCCGGTGGTATTACTACAGTTTTTAGTTGTACGATTTACTAACCAAACGTATTTTCTATTTTGAACACACAATTAATCTAATTAATTATGTCGATCTGTTGTATACATTTTGTAATATGTTTAATATAAGATCATTGGTGAGAATACAGTATTCTTTGAATGTCTTTGAATTGTTTATTAATGTTAATTTTACAATATAAAATATGAGAAACATAATGTAAAGTTCCAAATAACAGACAGATATAATTTTCCCCCGTATACCTAGACATTTTTTCACATTACGAAATTCATATTCAAATTCATTTGGTTTCTTTTGCCAAATTGACTGGAAAATTATTGAGCAGAGATGAGCATATAATTTGTCCAAATGTCCTCATAATCAAAATACGATATAAAAATGTACATTGGCAGGTAAAATAAAATAAATTTAGTGTCAAAAACAAAACCACCAAAGGGTAACTATACGCAATTTTGGAGGGGTTCCCTCAGTGGTGGGGGGAGGGGGGTCCTTGCGATGGTACGCCAAAATATTGAAAATGTGGTAGGTGGTACGCGAGCGCCAAAAGGGTGGGAAACACTGACTTATAGGTTCAATTTTAATATGTATGATTATGTGAAAATGTATAAACTAAATACTGTAAAATAGTCTTAAATCTTTAAATTTATCAATACATGATTCTCTATGACTCATTTTCTGTACAGCCACAGAGAAGAATCTATTTGATTCTTCTCTATGGTATAGCGCTGATAGCTTTTTTCAAAGTACTAAGATTTAGTGTCAAGTTGATGTGTGTACAGTCAAGTTGTGAAGCACAGTGCTCAGCCCACAATCAACTCACAATTTTGTAATGACAAAGATCCCAAAACTCTACTTAGTGCATACGGCATGATCGAGATGGTCTCTTCATGTAAGTTGGTTGCCGATAATTAAACCTAAGAATGATGAGTTACTTTTCTTTTTAAAATAATAAATTTTACAATACCAGTTAACAGAAAAAATGGTAGGTTTAATACTACTGTAATACAGTACAATCTCGATTATCCAAGGTCTTTGTGACCGCTACTGCCTTGGATACCGGGAACCTTGGATAATACGAACTGAACGAAGGTCAATTGTATTTTGAATGTAACAAGACCATTATGTAACAGTGAGCAGTGCAATAGCAAGTCATATTTTTACCAATGAACATAGTGTAAAGGACTTTTTAAAGGATTTCAATTATTTTAAAATGCAATCAATTGATTTTAGGTTGCCATACAATATCAATTTTTTTATGTTGCTATCTAAACTATTAATTTTGAAGTATAAAAATATGTTGAGCAATCTCGCAGTAACTGGAGTCTCAGCCAACCAGGGTTTGGATAGTTTGGAGTGCAGTAAACAATTTATTTATATATATTTAACGGAGGAAAGAGGTCACAGAAATTCAAACAACCCCTTCAAAATTTTGAAAATGTTAACAACTGTTACCTACTGTATTCATTTTTTCAATATGTTGCTGTAGGAAACTGACTCATCACTTATCACAAATATCCTGCAGTACATCTAGCCATCAGATAACCAGTTTAATTGCATAATTATTTTGGATAAGAAACATTTGACAGGGTTTCCTGGATATGCTAATGCGTGAGAAAGTAAAACGGGAATTTTTTTGTTGCCGAGTTGGCTGCCCTGTGTTGAACGGTTGGTTTCCCAAGTGAGACCGGGCACCCATTCCTTCTCACTTTCCAGCAACAATTACAAACACAGGAAGTTTATTTGCATATGTTCTGCAATCCTTTCAATTATGTTGCTCAATTTGGCAATTCACATCGGTTGCTTCCTAGAATCGGAGTCGTAAAACTCTGGTTGAGCAAGATAAATTCCCAACCAAGGAAAAATAATTTTTAATATTTTCCCGTACTTATAAAAGTAAACGATATTGTGACTGTTTTAAACCTTAAATAATTAATTGTTAACAGATTTTTACATTTTACTATTTTTATCTGTGACAACAAGATGAATCTTCAAAAAGTAACATAATTTTAAAGCGCTAAAAAAAATTATACAATTTATTTTGTTCATAAAGCGCCGTCTTCAATTTGTCTATAAGTTAACTTGTTTTGCATTATATCACATGCTTTCACTTACTACAATCCACTATTCCTCTTTGTATTTGACCTGAATTCTTGATAAAATATTATCAAAGCACCCGTTCAGATCCTACTATACTCATGCAATTGAACAACTGTCATTTCGGTTATAATAGGTGGATCAATTTATTTTGTTTAAAAGAATATTGACAATTGAACCAACCTTAACTATAACTATAACTATCTGGTTTTTATTCCAGTGGCCTGATGTTCGCCCCTTTGGTATGCCGGAAGTGTGCCAAGCGTCGAGCAGAGAGGAGAGAAATAATCACCGAGATCGTAGAAACGGAAGAAAAATACGGCCGAGATCTGAGGATAATTCTGGATGAGTTTTACAAACCGATGTTGGTGGCTGGCCTCCTTACTCCCGACCAGTTATCAGCTATCTTCTTGAATGTAGAAGAATTGTTGGAGAACAACGCTTCGCTGGCGGAGAAGCTGCGAGATGCTCTCGAGATCGCCATAGACCAAGGGGACGAGGATTTCTTGACTGTTAACATCGGGAGTATCTTCCTAGACGCAGCCCCCATGCTGCATGCCTTCGAGTCGTACTGCACAAGACAGGTTTGGATTATATTTTAACAGAATTTTAACAAAAAAATATATATTTAGAGATTGCCTAAGGGTTGAAATTCAACCAGAAAATATTTGGCTTTAATTTTTCTATAGCCAACATGGCAACTCATAAAGGTCATGTTATTTTTTTATAATTTAAAATTCATGTTTCTACGATTCTCAAAAACTATAGTACATTATGGTGGGATTGCGCAAATCTTCAGAAAATATTTTTCTAATGGTGTTTTTGGGTTTTTCCTACATTACACACATGGTAGGAACCAAGGATCACAAAAATCATGCTTGCCTATTAACATATAGATGGTGTGATTGATATAATAGTGCTCAGAGGTACTAAGGAAAAAGGGTGCAATGAATTTTCAGGTTCTGTGGCTCTGAAAATTGCTGAAATTTTTAGCTAAAATATATTTATTTGCGTATGTGATTGTAATTATTTGCAACTTCAAAATGTGAATGTGACATTGCAAAATCTTGGTATGTTGCCAAGTTTGAGTCGAATTGCAAAATCTATGAATGTTACGATGTAGATTTTCCAGAGAAGTGAGGTGTAATGACTGTTTAACCTTCTACACAAGTCATAAAGTCAGTTTTAGAAGTTAACCTTTAACCAGTACATTACCATAAGCGGGTGATTACTAATGTTACCTCGATGACGTAAGCTATCTTCTACATCACCTTGGGACTTTCCATCATTCAATCAGTTAAAGACCTTTTCATTAACAGAATGAAAAGGCAGGTTTACACCCCTTTACAAAAATTAAAATGATGTATAAATCCTTTGACCCTAACAAATATTTTTTAGTGAATTATTTTTTGATGAGATATATTTATTATGATTGATTCCTAAAAGTTATTACAAAATTGTTTGTGCAACTTCAGTGAAAAAGAGTCAGAGGGAAAATTCTTAAGGCAATAAAAGTGTGTGCTTTGAATATAAACACAAAGGAAGTTGAACAAAAGCATTATAATGGACATTCAGCCGTTTTTCCTGTGCTTAGTTAGTTGTTTAATAAAAGATTAAAAATACATCAACAGTGAGTAATCATAATGACTTACAGTATAGAGATGAGTATAGTAAAGATAGTATTAATTAAAGTTTCAAGGTCTGTAATATTCATTTTTGTATAAAAATTGTATATGTTTTTTGCTAACTGCTCCTGATTGCAAATAAATCATTAGCTATGTCCACATTACTACGTTTCAAATTCAAAATTCGCAGAAAATTTATCTCAACTTTCAGTTTAACACACGTAAATGTAAGCGTCATAACATACTGTATGCTACATTCTCAAATTAAGTCTAAAGTTCATTCATCACTAGGTTTGTTCAAACCAATGAAATATAATAAGAAAAATAATTAATAAAATTCTATTGATTTCAACTTTAATACAGCAGTTCCCAACCACGGCCACTCTATCTTTTTCTCTCTGTATTAATATTATCCAAGAGTTTGGATTAAAGGAAATTCCATTCAGAACTAAGTCAAACAACCAACAAACTGAAACGTTCTGAATATTTTTAAAGATAACATTAATTACTTTCACATATATTTAAAAATAATTATCATTTAAAGGCTACTTATGCAAGTAAATAAACAAATGCTGAGAGGCTGTCGGTGAACTGAAAGTCATGATTCTCTCTCTTTAATTAGATCCTTCTGTTTCCTCTATATCACAGCTGATTGTGTCCTCTGTGCCATTACTGACTGTATACACTATGCCAGTTGCGATTGTTTCCTCTATGCAGTCCTGATTGTTTACTCCGTGTCTAGGGAGCCGCTTCCCTGCTTCTGGCCAACCTGGAGAAGGAGAAGGAGCTGCTCCGCATCTTCCTGAGGGTCTCGCAGATGGAGAACTCCGTCCTCCGGAGAATGAACCTCAACTCGTTTCTGATGGTGAGAATCTTGCAACAACAGAAGCAATTTGAGTCTTTAATTCTTATGCAATAGGATGTAGAAATGATTTACCAAACAAAATGAACAGAGCCTGATAACAATGTTGACTGGGTAGCTGAGTGGATAAAGCGCTCACCACGTAATCTGAGGTTCGCCGGTTTAAATCCTAACCAGGATCAAAATTGTGTCCAGTTGCCATTAAACTTGTCGTTGGGCTATGAATTAATGATGCTATTTAACAAAAGGTCGCCGTTGGATCGTAACAAGACCTGGGTTTGGACTGAGACCGATCAAAACATTAAAAAGTGCTACTTGCTTTGAAACTCACAATATAAAAAATAAAAGAACAGAGTCTGATAAATTAACAAGTATTAAGTTACACAAAATTGTGTGTGAATATTTAATTTGGACCGGTCTTATTCAGCAAGCCCAAGAACTTGACTTACCTTTTGCTACTTTCCGCAAGTCATGTACATTTCCTTTTGTGCCCCTTGATATGTTTCTGTGTATTCTACCCATTGTTTTAAGTTCATAAAAATTGCACATCTCCTTCATAAATGTTCAGACATCAAAGAAATTAAAATCTTTTTAACGAATGGACACATTTGAATGAAATAGGAATCAAATTTTACCTGAAAATCCCATTAAAGGGATTGAAATTATGTAAATGCAATTAGACCAGCTGTTCTATGGTTAGGCACAAACTATTTTAATATGTGCACTTAACAAATAATATGACCTGGCTTGGCTAGGATGAAAGACCTTTGTCATTGGTTATGATGACTTGATTCTCGTATTCTATCGTTTTCTTAAACCAACATTGTCGTGTTGTCCACAGGTGCCCGTGCAGCGCGTAACCAAATACCCGCTACTGTTGGCGCGCCTGTACCGAGTCACTCCGGCGCACCTCAAGTCCCGAGAGGCGCTGCGTCTGGCGCAGAACAAGATCGAGCTGCATCTGGAGCATATCAACTCGGTTCGAACCCCACAGAGACTAATTAATATTAGGACCGAGTTACTATTGAAACTTAATTTAACGTGTGCCAAGTATTTAAAAAAAATTAAGTCTTTTTTAAATATAATTTTTATGTGACTTATTCTAATATGTATCAAAATCAAGCCATTCAATAGCCTATCAATAGGGCATCTTATATTAGAATTTACTTTATCATAATATAGATTACACAATCAATGGTGTGATTAGTATTGATCATGCAGATTGAGAAGGTATTTTAAATACTATTTGATATGCTCAATGAAGTGATCATTGTTTACTTAGTTTGTGAGTATAATCTTATCGTTACTTATAGCTTTTTATATTTAAGCCCTTTATACACCGAAGAAACATGGCTGCAAGCGCCATGGCATGTTGCATGGATCTATAATAACAGTGTGCTATATTAGCTGATGTGGAAGAACAACGCCACACTGCCACTACATTGGCATGGCACATTCCCATATTAGCGAGACAGGTTGATGCAGCGTGGCAAAGCGCAGCAGCCACATCACTTTGATATGCAACCCCAATATTGAGTAGGTATTATTTCAGAAATATTTGTTAAAGTTTAGCTTAAAATTTTTGTTTATCACTTAGTAAAAACAATTTTTAATTTGATGTTGTCTATCAAATTTGAGAGAAGTTTCTAATTTTCAGCTTAGATTTTTGTCTTTTAGTGTTAATTTTAAAATCATTAATACTTTTTCAATTTCATTTACTTTTCAGCTAGCAAAAGACATCAGTACAACCAAATTATGGAGGAGGATATCGATAATAAATGGAAGACGCTCAAGTAGTGAGACTGACATGGTTAACATCAAACTAAGAAAGGTACATCTAATTTGTTAGTTTTGTAAAAATATTCAATAAGGTCATTTACCTTATTTATAAATGTGTTGAAAGTTGAAGCTGTTTAATTTTGTTTTATCTCTCTTCTTTATCAGATGGGAGTTGTAGCTGCTCAGCCCGTTGGCTAAGATCAAATGTGTTCTGATCAACACATCGTTTGTGTCAAATTTCACTAGGTCTTCCTCCCATATGTGAAAAAGCTAAATATTGATTGACGCTCTTTTGGTTTCAGTTACATTTAGCTATTGGGTCCATTTGCAAATAAAAAAAGGCCTTTTTCAAAAAAGCGCAACTTTTACTTAATTGGTTGTCTTACTCCGTTATAAGCTATGAACAATGTTATTAATATGTTTGGAGGTAGTTAAATGAGGCAAAGAAACTTGTTTTGAGTGACATATTTTCTGATTATTCATGTTTTTTCATCTAATTGTTTTGCCGATGTTTTTATACATAATTCTATGACAAAAGCAAAAATTTTTTTCAACTATTGATTTTTTTGTAGGGGTGAATTGGTAGTCTGGGTTTCCCCACCCCACAGGAAAATCTTGTGAGGGTTTTTCAGCCATTATTTTGTTTTTTTGTACGGCTACCGGAAAGAAAAGCAAGCTTCCCTTTGGTTATCACTTAGGCTCACAGCCTTTAGTAGATTAATATAAGGGAAGCCAAAGGAAAAAGGAATAGGTAGATGGAATAGGTTCGGACAAGCTTAGACTGGGTGGGCAAAGGTATACCTTTATCCAATGGATGCTGGAACAGGGCCTCGAGGGATCAGGTGGCCCTCATATTGGCCTTCATCTTGGTTGCCAGTACACCCCTGCCCACCCTGCTGTCAACCCCAGCCCCCGTCAACCCCCTTGGTAGGGAACTGAAGTTGTTCACTGAAAGACAGCTACAACATGCCTCCAATCATGGAAACTTCCGTTACTGTACCCAGTATTGGTTCCTATACTAGCAAAAGAGCGTGTTGCTAGCCAAACGGTTATCGTCTTGGACTTCATTTGCTATTCTATTCTCGTTGTATACAGGTGGCCGTGGACGTGCTGGAATGGAACCACGACGAGGTGAGGTTCGCGATGGAGGGCAAGCTTCTGTTCACGCAGCCGACGGACAACAACTGGCGACGGGGCCGCACCATCAAGCTCAGTCCCATCAACGCCATGCTGGTCACCCTGGGCAAGGTATCAGCGTTTTGTGGTTATTTTTATGTAGTTTGGTTTATTTTTGTCCATCTTTTACTACTTTTGCTGGATTGATTTTTAGTAACTTCTGTTCAGGTTAAATGACTTTAATTGTAATTTAAGAACAAATTTTGCTCGCAATCAACTATTGGAGTTTCTTTCTATGTGTATTCCAATAGTTAATGATGGCTTGGCATACAAAAATTTATTTTTATTTTTGTGCACAGTTTAAAAGCTGGATAATAACGGTGTTTTAAAAATAGTCGTCATTTCTCATAATGTCTCATCATGTTTATTAAAATATATATATATATTCTAGTTAGAATTATGTGTTATATAACTCTAAAAACAGAGATTATCTTTTTTCAATTAATAACTTTCTATCTAAGGGGCTGTCCATAAATTACGTAATGCCAAAATCTGCCTTTTCAGACACTTCCTCCTTTCTTGTAATGATCTCATAATGGTGACAACAAATATTATTTTAGGTCCTGGTTACCCTTCTCCCTTCCAAAATGCATAAAAAATTAAACAATAAAAAAATTTAAAACCTCGTAATTAAAAGGGAAAAACGTTTTTTGGATTTAAGACATTTTGTTGGGATTTGTTAGCTATGTAACGCTGCGTCAACCCCCCACCCATCCTGTAATGCTACTAAAAACCCCCTCTCCCTCCCCTGAGAGTGTTACGTAATTTATGTGCGGCCCCTGAGCTGATGATTTAATTTGTAGATAAATACTCTACATATTCCATACCTACTTGGTGCCAGTACAAACAAAAGCACCTAAATAATATGAATGTTTTTATTCACATAGAAATCTGCAAAGTATTAATTGCTCTATTTATTGTTATAACGGTTAGTTAAGTAACTAGCGTGAATCCAATCATTTATTTATGTGTGTAACTCTTTAAATTACAGCCAACTGAAGACTACCAACCAGATTCAGACGAGCTGTTGGCCTTCCCAAGGAAGAATGGTATCAGGGACGCCACTCTTCTGCTGCTGAAGGAAAAAAGCGGTCGATACGGGCTGCTCAGAGTAAGTGCAGTCAAACTAACAGGTTTTCACTAATGATTTATCAGGTATTACAACTTTGCACTAGCCCTAACACTAATGAAGAATGAATGAATGAAATAATGCTTTATTAGAACACAAATATTATTTTAAGAAACAAAAACAACTATTTCACATGAACTGAACTATATTACATACAGAAATTCCTATCATCGCATTACATAGTTTGGTCATAGACAGTCAGCTAGAGTTGGTAACATATATTCCTGACACCATTCAAAAATTTATAAAAAAAATCAATAGGGAATACTTAAAGTTTACCTGGTCAACCCTTAAATGTGGTCCTAGTGGAGAGTTTGTGGGGTAAGGGTAGTTATCAAAATTTACTTCTTAATTATAACAAGTTAATAACAAGTTAAATATAAAATTTTGTATGCCCGGTATTTTTACTGGAAAGAGAATTAATTTTTATACCTATACAATATTTTTACTGGAAAAAGAATCAATTTTTTGTTCCTACCCGGTATTTTTACAGGAAAGAGAATGAAGACAAAATATGTTGGGCAAACTTCTAACATTAATTCCAATATTTAACTCTTAACAGATCAGAAAAACTTTGACAAATTTAACTGTCAACAAACTGACACAAAATGCTGCATAGTGTTGGGTATTTTGTCATTGATATCTCTAAGGTTTAAGCTGCATCACGGGTTAAATACTCAAGTTTATGACCTGCTCGAAACCTTATTACATTAAGGCTGTGAACACTCATCAGGGTTGAATTGGGAAAAATATTTGTTTAACTTCACCCCGTTATAGCTTTGATACAATTGTTTTTTACAGGAGCCGTTATTCCTAGACCGATGCATCATATGCTGTGAGGCCGATGTTGAAGACTATTTTGAAGTTCAAGAACTTGCTACCAAAGACACTTATTTGTTTAAGGTATGGTATTATATAAAAATGAATCATTTCATGCATAAAGTTTGGTTTGGATTTGCTTTGCATTTACTTAATATGCTAAAAAGGGATGAAAGACGAGCCGATATTCAAAAATTTGAATAAGAGTTCTTTAATAATATTTTTTGGTTTTGTTAAATGTAAATTTAATATGATTATTCACCAAAACTAGGCTTCAAACTTCAGTACACCTCAGTTTACCTGAACCAAAAATGTCCAATTCCTGGGTTTTTTTAGACAAGGTTATCCTGAATTAGTTATTTAAAATTACCGCAAAAACACAGTTTTAGCAGGTTCTTATATGTGTTCAACAGCTAATATCAGACACAACCACAATACATCAATATTTCCAGTAGGCTCCTGCAAAATTCATAAGACAAATTTGTTGTACAGTCTTGGAAAGCAATTTGCAGATTCAATATGGCAGGAACTAATTTCGAGAATGCTTTTTTTGTGATTTCTGAGCGAGTTTAGATTATCTAAATGGACTGAGTACTCCTCCACCATACAATCTAAGGTGTACTGATTCAGGATTCAAATGTTCAAGTCTTTTTCTGAAAACCACAGCTCCCAACATGTTCACTCAAACCTTAAGTTCCAAATTTTAACATATTATTTAAATTCAGTGACTGTTCCATTTGTAAAAATTGTTTGGTTCAATGCTCCTTCACTTACACTTCCTCCCCGATAGACTCTCTTTGAGCTGTAAAAAAAATGGTAATTTGAGTATGGAAAGAAAACTGAACTCAATGTATAAAAAGCCTGGCCCTTTGATATGCCAAACCTCCAAACCCAAACACTGAATCAAGGTATGCCTTCGGGAAGTTTTGTCTATCATTCTTGTGAAACTTCAATCTTGAAGATTTTTTATATAACCTCCACATTAGGTAGCGAGCAATTTTTACCATTGCAATTCCTTTAGGCTATTTATGTTTTTTAATTAGCCATAGATATTCACGCACTGTAGCGTCTTTTTATCCGTTCTAGTGATGTGTCGAGTCGAGTTGACTAGAGTGAAGAGCCAGCTTGAGTTAACTCGAGTCAATTTGTTTGTTACTCGAGTTGGACACGAACTGGTATGGAGATTAACGAACCTACACTAACCTTGACAATTAGAGTCGACTAAACCCGGTCGACTCCCAAAACTGAAAAGCTATTGACTGAATGCAAGTTGAGTTGACTCGGAAAACTATAACCCTAATGGTTCAATTCAAGTCAGAAACGAACTCGTCAGGGGATTACCGACTCGCTTCTCAACTCGAGTCAAGACCCAAACTCTTACGATGGTTGCTGACTTATCCCCCATATGATTTAGCATTGATGCATGATTGCGAGTCGAGTTCAACTCGACTCGTAACTCGAGATGGCTTGACTTGAGCCTTGTTGTCTCGAGACAACAAATGACTTAACTTGACACATCTGCGAGTGACCTCTCATCCGCTCCCTAATTCTCCCCACCTGTCCGCAGGCTGAAGACGGAGAGCAGACGAAGCGGTGGTTCCGCCAGCTGCAGTACCACGCGCAGGGCCTCGGCGCATGGCGCAAGCGGCGCAACGCTCTCGCCAACATCATGATCAATGGAATGCAACTGCGCACCTAGCACTGGGTCCCACTGCTGACGATACACTACGCCTCCGTCACCGTAACCATGGAAACGAGGCTGCCTCCCTGCTGATGATACGCTAAGCCTCTTGTCACCGTAACCATGGAAACGATGCTGCCTCCCGGCTGACGATACACTACGCCTCCATCACCGTAACCATGGAAACGAGGCTGCCTCCCGGCTGACCGCCTCTCAGAGTGCATTAAGAGTCTGCTGTACCTCCCGTCTTCTTTGATTTTAGTCCCATAAGAACAATAATATTTCCTTTGAAACATGCAATGATTTTAACACTAATTACTTGATTACCACATATTGTATGATTTTGTTGATTCTTGAACATGATTTATTTATTCCTATTTCATGAAAATTTGTGAAGAAAGATTGTCGAATCACGTTTATTTTGTGGTTAAATACTGCTTAAGACATAATTATGTACCGTACAATGATAATTAACTATTAAAAAAAACAAAGAACTGTTATATTACTGATTTCAATAAAACCTTTTTCCTTAACACTCATTTTGTTACTTTTCAGTGATACATGAAGCTTCATTTGGTCTTGAAGCAGGTATTGATTACAGGAAAAATGTCCTCAAATGTTATATATTTTTTAAACTGAGCTTGATAAATTGTTCTTATGAGGCTGAAACTCATGAAGGGGAGAGGTACTGCAGACTCTTAAAAAAGTAGTACAAAAAATTAACTTATCATTGAAAGAGTGGACTTCAAAATGTATTTTTGTATGGAAAAATAGCTTTTTAATAACTTATGTAACCTGTTTACTGTAAAAATGTGTATGATTTGTTAATAACTTTGTATATTTTTCATTGTGATATACGTAGTGTGTAAACTTTGTACTTAATTGTAACTTTGTATTCTTTTGTAAATATCCTCAAGATAGTATTAACAATTGTTACGTAATAGTGCTTAATGACTACAGTATTTAGAAACAAATAAAATAATTACATGAACATTAGTATTTTTTAATACCTTCATTTAGTCAGAAGATAGAGGAATTTAAATGAGTCAGTCATACTTAAGCAAAACTTTAGATTAGAAATTGTGGGCATTTGGCAAGTTGCAGGTAGGGATGGACTGGATTGGATTTTCAGTTCGGGACGGGACAGGATTTTTTTCTTCCCTCTTAAATGGGATGGGACGGGATTTTTGTCTTCCCTAAAGCTTCAGAAAATGCTTATTCACAAATTTATTTTATTACGATAGTATCAATAGATCAAAAACAATGTTGAATACAAATATTTATTTGTAGTAGGACCATCCATTCAAATTTTACGAAATAAATTTAAGTCAAAATATATTATCTTATATGCAATGAACAAAATAGCAAGCAAAAAAACACATTGCAAAATAAAAATCAAAATGTAACTGAATTAAATTGTAATTAAAAGTAAAATATTAACTTATATAAAAATGGCAAATAAAGTTCTTGATGAAGTTGTTTCGCGACCGATCGCGAGTTTCGCGAAGCTACACTTGTTGAATTGCGATTGCTAAAACGTTCTCCTCCCGAAAATTTCCCAAAGTAAATACAAATCCCACCCAAAAATCGAGATTTTCATCTTCCAGAAAATTTGGGACCCGACCTTCCTTAGTTGCAGGATGATGGGATGGGGCTCAAATTGAAGGTCTTGATCCCAGGGACTCGCAAAAAATATTGTAATTTTTTTAAGTTTACTTGCTTTGTTTTTTACATTAAAACATTTGGTGCTGATACTTAATTCAAAGCCATATAACACATAGCAGATCGAAAAACCATTTTACTATGAAGGTGTTTTTTTAATATAATAGAAAAGGATTATTCAGGCCAATTTAAATTTTCTCTAAAGATAACTTTTAAAGTCAGCTGCATGTTTTAAATTTCCTAAATTACAAAATAATATTTGTTACTACTTATTACCATGTAAATAATTCCTAATATAATAATTTTGGGTAATTAGTATAATCATTGTACACTTTTTACTAGTTTTTTTTACCTAAATACATACATTATTACGACAATACATGCTTGACTTTGTATCTTCAATGGTGACCTCCCGTCCAAAATAAACCTCAGTAATGGTTTGTGTATGAGAACTCAATGTTTACTAACAACGCCAGTGGTTGGACAATATCGCAGACAGGTAAACGCAAACCTTGTGAACTGCGAACGACAGACTCTTTGAGCATCTTTAACAGTTTACACTCACTGAACAAAGAGAGTGACAACTTTGTAAGCTTGGTACATTCTGTTTTACTATGATAAAACTCTTATGTGGTACTCAGACGCTGGTACTTCAAAAAGCTTAAATTAATTACAGCTCGAAAATACAAATAAATCATACTATTAGGCAGCCTATTCTTTCCATTTTTATAATATTATAAATAATAATAAAACATTTAATAATTATTTAAAACATTATTTACATAAAAAAAATCATGACAGCATTTTATCAAAGAAGTAAATAAAATTATGATTAATTCATACTCCATACGATTCTTAGAATTTGTGAAGAAGATGCAACAATATGATATACAATGAACACAAAATAATGCAATTAAGGTATGTTTGTAAACTTACATTTGGTTGTAAGTTGTAATTTGAAAACTTTATGTGTCCATTCATAAATGATTAATTACCACTTACAACTAGTATGATTAGGCAAAAAAATACAAAGAGCAAATCAATCTACGTAATGTTTTCATAAGAAATCATTGGTTTTTTATCATTTTTTTGCCAGTTTACTTACCAAGCTATGAAATACTTTGAGTAAAAATTCAAACTGTTAAGATGTATGGTTGCTGTTTTTATAATCTACTATTACTTATTTTATTTATTACTTATTTAATACACGAGCAGTTTTTTTGTTACAAAGACTCCTCCTAAACTACCGAACCGATTTTCATGTTTTTGGTGTCATTGGAAAGAGCTTGGCGTGAAGTTTTGCAGGAAATAAAATTTAAAAAGGTTTGACTAAAGGGAAGAGCCCTAGACGCCCTTAAAGTTTCGTATTAGTCCATAAGATTTAACATGGGAATAGAAATTTCAAATAAAGCAGCTGATTGGAGCAAACAAAGTTTTTCAACAAAGCCATATGATGTTAATGGAATTGAAACCATTGCATGTAGAGCTGGAGGCATTTCAGTTGATGGAAAATGTAAATTTCATTTCATTTCATTTCATTTATTTATTGAACATAGTTTTACAGAGTCTTGGCCCCACCAAGTTATGCATAACTTGTCGGTGGGGTCCAATATGTATCAAAAATAAAAAATAAAATGTTGTACATTTTTACAATCAACAGTTTAATTTTTATAAATTTCTTAGGTAATTATTCTTGCTAAAAATATTCTGGGTGGACCACCCGGGCAGAATCTGCTTTTAGTAACCAAAAGGATGGCAATTGACAGCTTTTAATCTAATAACTACCTCTACTTAACATTGTACTCATCAACAATATAATAACAACAAGCAACATTCATTAATAATCAAAAACGAACATTTTATACTTTTTTGTGAAACATACAATAAATAAATATATATAAAAACCGAAGCAAAAGAAAAAAAAAAACATTTACACAATCACAGCCACCATGTCTTATGCTATATCATTACAGTATTTTGATATTACATGTCTAGTAAAGGGAGTAAATCTAGCAGTTAAATTCATACTCCATGTTTTTGTTTACTACTAATGCCCTCTTACTCTTTACAGACAATGTTTTTGTTTATACAAACATAACCTTACTTATTTTTTGTCATTTTTTCTTTTTTTTACCCTTGCTTAATATTTAGTCGGGAAAACCCATGACAAAACCCTCCCCCATCGAAAAGAAAAAACATGAAAAGCTAAAATTTGAACAGCTCATGCACGTGCAGCGATAATGAAGATGTTTGTGCCAATCTCTAGTGATCCCATGGTGGTTGAAAAGTTGTGAGTTACAGTGTTTTATGTAAAAATATTATGTTATTTGTTTGTTTTTGTGAATTGCGTACATTTTTAGTGACTTTGAGTGAAATTGCAGTGTATAATGCCAGTTTTATCTACAAGTGATGGAGCAAAGCTTCATGAGCCTAGTTCTTACTGAGTGTTCTCCTAGCTTTAGTTCTGTCCTAAGAGCCATGCAGTTACAGCTATTTTAAAGGCTTTATAGTTGTTAATTCCCTCTGTTTCATTTGGCAACAGATTGAATATGTATGGGACTTTGCACTGAGGTAACCTCTGACCATAAATTGTTCTAGGTATTGGCACAATGTATTTGATGGATCCTACATTTCTGGTGTTTGCTTTGTAATTTTTATGAACCTTTAGGTCATTTTTTGTATAATACTTTGTTAAGATACCTAAAGTATAAAATCCTTTTGGGGTTAACTGTCCCATAATACTGTATTCATTGCTCTCTTCTTCAATATCAGTTACCACATTCCAGTCATTTAGGCCTATTGCCTTAATACACCTTTTCTGAAGTTTATTTATTGTATTGAGATGACTATTTGCTCCTGATCCCCATACTGTTACACCATATCTTATGTTAGATTCAACAAGTGCTTTATATACCATTATTTTTACTTGTTCACCTACTTTATTTTTCAATCCATACATCACAGCCAAAACCTGGTTGAGTTTTTTCTTTAGTGTACTAACATGTTCCTTCCAAATTAACTTTCTGTCTACATTTAATCCCAAGTACTTAGTATTTTCAACTTTTATAATGGAATCACATTTGCTGCATTCCTCATATCCGCATATACATCTACAGTTGTGGTACTTGATATCAATTTCTTTGTTTATTTTCATGTTTTTTGGACAGAGGTGCATTAGGCATGTCTTTTGCCCATTTATGATTAAGCCATTATCATGTGACCATACATTTAAGACATCAAAATCTCTTTGCAAATTTATCTCTGCCATAGCTAAATCTTTGTGAACAGACAAAACCAAGAGGTCATCAGCATAGGCCCATGTGTAGCAATTTTTCATTTTGTTAAGTACTTCATTTAAATAGATTATAAATAATGTAGGCCCAACCTGACTTCCTTGTGGCACGCCATACTTGATAATTTTCTCTTTGCTTAATATATTGAATATTTTAACCACAAATTTCCTGCCTCTTAAATAACTTTCGAAAAATCTAAGGTAGGGACCCCTCACTCCTATTCTATTAAGGGCCGATATAATTTTGCTATGTTCAATCGTGTCAAAGGCTTTGGAGAAATCAATAAATAAGCCCAATCCATGTCTTTTAGTATCCATAAGGTTATTAGCTACATCTGCAAATTCTTCCAAAGCCCCCTGCGTGTTGCATTGTTTTCTAAATCCAAATTGTTTGTCAATTAATATTTTGTGATGTGATAAATAGCTGTCCAAACAAATAATTACATATTTCTCTATTATTTTTGCAATTGAACTTAGAATAGCTATTGGTCTGTAATTTTGAAATTCTTTTTTGCTTTTATTTTTGTGAATAGGTCTTATAATCGAAGTTTTTAAGCAGTTTGGAAAAATACCCTGTTTGATTGATTGATTAATGAGCTTGGTCAGAGGTTCAGCAATTCTTTCTGCAACTAATTTGATATCTTTCATTCTTATGTTGTCTATTCCTGGAGCTTTATCTATCCTCATTCCTTTGATTATATTTATTATTTTTTCGGGTGTTGCACTTGGTATGTATATATTATATTCTGTCCCTGGATCCAGCCTATCTCCCACATTTAAAATATTCAACTCGTTACATTTATGTTTGATGCTTTCAACCCCCTCTACAAAGTATTGAGCAAATCCATTTACTATCTCCTCTTTTTTCATTGTTTTCCGCATGGCCTCTCCTACTGTGCGATCAATACTGCTCTTTTTTCCTCTTCCTAATAATTTGTTAACATTTTGCCACACTTTCCTAGCATCTGTTTTGTTCTTCTCAAAATACTGCCTATAGAAGTTGTTTTTTATTTTCCTAGTATTATTTGTTACTCTATTTCTTAGACGTTTATAGAGTTCTCTATATCTCAGATTTGAGGGGTCCCCTTTCCACAATTTGAAAACTCTGTCTCTTTCCCTTATATTTTGTATTAAATCGTCAGTGATCCATTCCGTTTTCCTAAATGTTTGATTTCTGTTATTGAGATTCTGGCTGTGCTGAAGTTGCCTCCCTCCTCCTTTAATAATGGTTGTTGTACATTCCCTATATATTCTTTGAAACTTCTCAATTATCTTTTCAAATCCCAACTCAACATTATTATACTCTTCCACGTCCCATTGTTCCCTTAAAAGTTTTTCTCTTACTTTGTGCTCATTTAGTTTTTCATATTTTTCTATCTCATCCTCTCCTTTTCCTCCTCCTATCATCTGTATCTTTGCCGTAAATAAATAAACTATTATCCTAACACATACTTAAGGTCAGAATTCAGTTTTAAAAACATTTATTTTGAATCACATGTGTGATTTACATATGATTATATTCCAAAGAAAAATACTAAAAGGAGAAATAAATTCTTATGTATAAATTCTATAAATATAAATATAAATAAAAGAAAAAAGAAACAGACTTAAAATTGATTATAAGTAGATTTATTGAACCATTTTAGTTCGGTTTGAGATTAAGACGGGTCTTACGCTACTTAGGGCCGCGAAACATGGACATCTCCTTAAAGATGACTGAGTATTCACAAAAAATTTAGTTTTAAAAAGCTTTTGAAAAAAAATTCAGTATAACAGGAAGTTTGACCATATAATTAATAAAATAGTTCTAGAATACTGAACCATAATTATTTTTATTTTGAAATCAATATATAACAATTGCTCGATTTCGAGCAACAGGTTTACTAGTGTAATATTGAATATGATAAAACAAATTAATCATAGTTTTTATGTTTAAATTTAAAATCTCAAATTAATTTTTCTTAAAACTTTTTTTCGACAAGTGAATTATTTTTAATCTGTACATTTTCCCATTCACTTACACAATACCAATGAATTTGCAACTCCACTGAGTTTCCAGTGTCGGACAAGTTAGTGGTTTGTAAATAAATCTCAATAGCCGTTGGATTGACTGGGCAAATCGTTAGACTTGGCCTCTGGCTCGAGTCTGAACACGGACCCGCAGTTGAATCTTGGCAGTGATGCGAATGAGAGCTCAATTTCTCGTCGGATTCCAAGTAAGTAATAGTTGAACATTAGATTTATTTTGAGGGAGTACAAAATAACCAAAAATATAAATTGTCCTCTTATGTATTTGTTCAATTTAAGTAAACATTATTTTTGTAGTTTTTTTTTGCTAGTAAATTGTACGTTGCTTAAATAATTTACAAAAAAAACTGTGAATAGATTAACTTAAAGTTTATGAAACATTTTTACAAGTTACTACAAAAAAACAAGTTTACAACTTTGTAACCAATTCATGTTATTTATTGTAATGTATATATGTATTCATATAATATTGTTTAATGTGGTTAATAATTTCCTTTAATTAAGCCATAATTCTCTTATTTATAAATTTAAGTTAGTTTTTCTCAAAATCCTTGGTTAGTATAAAGAATTAAACTTATCAAGATAATATTATAGTAACAACTTATCGTTATGTTGATAGCAAACAACAAGTTTAGTTTGATGGTGTTAGGAGTGTCAGGAACTATAGAAACTACATTAGAAATTTGCATTGGAATATATCAAGCATAACCCTCCTTCATGTGACATCGTCAACATTGATTTCAATTTACTCTCAACCATTTAATAAAAAATAGACGTATTTTCAAGATTTATCATAGTTAAATCTTTAATTTTTTTATCATGATTTTGCATTTAAAAAATCTACTTTTTTGGAAAAGCATTTTTTAACATTACAAAAAAATCTAATCTATACTATTAGACAAAAGAATAATTTCTTATTATTAGAGATATTCAAGGAACTTAATTTAGGTAAGTGTATTTTATATATCCTAAAACAGTATTCTTTCAGAAGGGAATTTAGGAAACTTTTACGAGTCAATAGGTTGAAGCCTTTGCTCTAAGAAGTAAAATAAATGCCGTTACCCATTAATAAGCGCTCATTTAATCCCACACCAAGAATGTTAATGTACAATACAAGAGGAGCAGTCTCCACTAAAATATCAGTTGTAATTATTGAGTAAGATTACTCAATTAGTTAATCTTTGTTTTGTGACTGATTGCAAGCGAAGATGTGTCAATCAGTGTCGTGTTGTGCCAAGTAAAATACATTAACTTAGAGAAAAAAGGGTAAAGCGAGGATTGATTTTAATGTCTTTAAATTGTAGTTTTCTCATAATAGTTTAATGTAAAACAAATAAAGTGAAAAACATTCTTATCTATAAAACTGAAATTTATATATTCAAACTGCTCAATTAATAGTACTAAAAGGGACGTCCCTTAAAACTAAAACACTGAAATTGAATTATTCCAAATAAATTTTTATATTGACAATACCGTACCAAATTTGATGATGATTGTTATTTTAGTTTCAAACAGTTCATGAGCTCAGCTTTGCACTCTAATCTTAACTAGCTTGATTTATGCATCCTCATTTGCAGCATAAAGAACCAATACAGATGGCTTTGCCATGTATCGGTCATAGATCACCTAGTAATTTGTTTTTATTTTAGTTATGAAAAGTAATCAAAAAAGAGGAGACCTGCATACTCAGTGAATTTACACAAACATTCAACACAAGCTTTTTTCATATTTATAAATATTTTGAAATGTAAAAATAAATATAAGTTTTTTGCTTCAACAATTTCTCTGTTGTTACTTAAATAATCATAATATCAGATGTTGCTCTTTAGCCGGATCCTTGTGTACAATCATTGACATGAAATACAGAAGTCTGTATTTAAAGTCGATGGTACAATTTACAAAAAGACATTGGAAGAACATTTCCTCTAATTTTTTATGTTTAAGTTTTGTTTTTCCACTAGTAATAATTATAAAACCTTTTACAGAAATAATCAAGAATTGTTAACCATACAGCATGTTTTAAACTTTTTTTAAATATATCTGCCGCATATGTTTCTCCTGTATTTGCAATAAATTATCTTTACTTAAAATTTATTTTCCATGGTTTAATGAAAGGAATTTTTCACCAATGTTAATTTGATTAGAATTGGCTAGTTATTATTTGTGAGTTAAACCAATTATGCAATAAAAGAGCATACACCTAGTTCATTTACGAGAAAGATAATCAATATCAATTATGAGACATGAGCTAAACCTGACATCGCTTGATGTGCTTCCAACTGTGGGAAATGTGTTTAATCAGCACCGATTTAGAACACCTGCTTGAGGAAACATGTCAACCATCATTCTCTTCACCTAAAATATTAATATAGAAACTTAATCTGGCCCAGGGGCGGACGTTGTGCCAAAATTAATACTCATACTTTCCTTGGTTAATATTGGTTAAAAGCTTTAAATTGAAGGAGTACTGACATACTGAACCAATATAATTTATCTGACCATTAGCCATTTATCTGACATTTGTTATACACAGCTTAAACAAAGTGATAATTACTATGAAAACTCACAATTTATGGGTTGAAACTATAAATTAATTATTCCATTCTATATTGAACAAATAATATTGTACATTTACATTTTAGTCAGAACACTCTTCTCTGCAATAATTTATAAAAACATATACTTCCTCTTGTCATAACAATACCCAAAGATACTGAAAAATTGTATTTACACAAATTTATTGATAATTAATAAATACGTACTGAATTATTAATACATTTATTTGATTCTGAATTATATAAATCATTTTTTTATGAATGCCATTGTAAAATAATATCATTATTTTATTTTATAATATAAATAATGTAAACATTTTAGCTTCAACTGAGGTAAACACTGCTAAAGTTTAAAATATTCTTAGCATGTATCACCAAAAATGATTTCTGCTTTTATTACCGTAGATGGAGTTGGCAAACCATAAAACAAACAACGGATATGTGGCTTGAGTCAGAGATTCCTGCAAAAGACTGTTATGAATGGTCTTAAAACTGAAAGTTGTTGGTGGACATTGAATATTTGTAGATTATTCTGCAACATTTTGCTTCCCTGAATGACCTTGGACAGGAGGGTGTGTCGGTTGTTTGGTATTTTTAACCAATCAGAAAGCATCTATCAAATTTGAAGTTGCTGGAGTGCTTTACTGCCAGCTGTAAGTGTAACGGATATGGATGAATCGAGAATAACTGACTACCTTTATAGCTTTTCCCCTGTCCTTGCATTGTTCCAAAAATAAATCATTTTATAGATAAAATTAAAAAATATAGTTTTAAACTAATGTTGCAGGATTTTACATCTCCTTAGCATGATATGTGTTACAAAGAAATACATTTAGCACCTCACAAATTTAAGACAGCATAAGATTTTATTAATTATTAGTTATAATAGAATAAAATTTTATCCCTCCTCAGGAATTTGTGGCTTGTTCCACAACCAGAGACAAAACTGGTGCTACTGTGAAGCAATCCCCAGACGTGAGAAAGTTTATTTAAACTAGTTATAGCTCTTCAAGTTATGTAAACCAGTAGTTCACAAAAACACTTTTATACATCAAGATGTAAACATGAGACGAACCTTTGGTGTTATTAATAATGGGAATTTGGGTGGGCGCTGTTGGGGGAATTTGGGTTATATACTGTACCCAATATAAATATATAGTCCAGGCAATGAATGCTCAAAAAGAGGTATAGAGGGAATTGCATGGATCACAATTTTTGACTTTGTAACTTTGTTTAGATTAGTTAGGAGTAAAACATATCAAAAGTCCCCGCCCTTAGCCCTTGAGCCGGCTGGGCTGGAAGGGCCCAAAGGTACATTTTTTGGTTTTTCCTAAATACCTTGAAAACTATCAACTTTTAGTATTGCCTATTAAATTTGAAAATTAAATTTACTGTAAGAAAAATACATAATATGTCTACTTTGGTCCAACCGTTTACAAGGTAAGCACTAATTTTGTTAATATTTAAAAAAATATCCCTTCCATAAGAAATACATGTAGATTTGTGGGTAACATAGATGCCCAATTGGGCAACTTTTTTCACCTAAATGAAAATGAACAGCATTCAGGAAATTTTGTCAATATTTCCTGAATGCTGTTCATTTTCCTTTAGGTGAAAAAAATGTTGCCCGATTGGGCATCTATATTACCCACAAATTTACATGTATTTCTTATGGAAGGGATATTTTTTTAATATTAACAAAATTAGTGCTTACCTTGTAAATGGTTGGATCAAAGTAGAGATATTATGTATTTTTCTTACAGGAAATTTAATTTTCAAATTTAATAGGGAATACTAAAAGTTGATAGTTTTCAAGATATTTAGGAAAAACCAAAAAATTTTACCTTTAGGCCCCTCCAGCCCAGCCGGCTCAAGGGCTAAGGGCGGGGACTTTTGATATGTTTTACTCCTAACTAGTCCAAACAAAGTTAAAAAGTCAAAAATTGTGATCCATGCAATTCCCTCTATAACCTCTCGTTGCCTGGACAGATAAGGTAGGAAATTCAAATGAATCCCGAACAAGCAATATTTAAAATTTTTGGGACATAACTTATATAAATCAGGGTAATTTTTAGAAAATTTGAAACAGCTAATATTCTAACCCACATAAAAGTGCTAGTTTATATTTACTTATGCATAATCTGCAAGTGAAAGATTATTTATTTAAAAACTGAGTCAGATAAAATCCCTAGATTCTATAAATCTAAATGAGATAGTTTTTGTTTGTACTGTCAGTTTAATAAAATTAAATTAGGAAGTTGAGGTACAGTGAAATCAAATATTTGTCTACCGTCTGCACCATTTTTATGGGTGCAAATCACAATGGTAAGTTGCACCAACTAAGGCAACAGGCTAAATAAAGGTAATTTCATCTGCCGGATATGACAAGGTTGATTTGAAGGTGATCAGTTGAAGGATACTGTTACTCAAAACATTAAAGGTGTTTGCATGATATAGTACACTCATTAATCAAATCACTCGGCAGAAAACTACAAGAAATTGACCATAAATACCCCTCAACACGTAAACCTCGAATACCTTGAAACACATTAATAGCTTTCTTTCATCTCTTGGACAACTTCCCAATGTTTTGCCTAAATTATATTTTTGACACTGATTTATTAAATCGATACAAAAAAATAGTAAGATGTAGAGTAAATCTGAATCTTCCTACTATAACAATTCGATAAATATTCAATGTCACTTTCAAAAGATAAAATGTAACGCAAAGATTTCTAAATCACGCCTATTTGTTCAAGGTCATAAGATCAAGAGGGGAAATCTTTGTGTAAATTTCTTTTTAATTACAAAACCTTCCATTCATGATTAATTCAACTATTCACGATTGATGACTTGGTCCAGTTGCATCAGAGTCTCCATGTTGCCGGGACATTCCCCCTCCAACGTTTTCTCTGGGGAGGGGGGTCTGCGACTTTGAAGCAACAACAGTGATTGACCCACATTCAAATCCTCACCTCCCGCTTGATTTTTTCTCGAAGGAGTTCCTTTAGGCTGCTGAGAAGGACCTGAGCAGCCTTGTGATTTATTCGGTTCAAAATGGCGACTTAGCATGGTAGTCAGTTGCAACATTGTTTCCATATTAGAAGTGCCTTGGCATGGATTTTCTTGGCATGGATTCATTATGGTGTACCAGTTTGCTTTTTTCAGTTCAGTGAAGTGTTATCACTGATAGATATCACTTTGATTTTTTCAGGGTTGTGAGAAATTATTTTTGTAGTTTCTCGCTGTGAATTTGTTTCTCGTGCCAGTGATGTTCTGTTTGTGTGCAAAGGGCTACCTAAAACAACTCATAAATTAAATTAAATTGTTTACCTTTGTTAACATACTTTTTTGGAGACGGATTTTTACTTAAAATAAATCTGGGCAAAAAAAACAAATCTACATAGAAAATCAAGTCCTATCCTACCATGATATTACATGTAAATTTTATTCAAAAAACTTATTAGGTTTTGTGAATAAAATTTATATGTAAATTTATATAAAATTTACATAATAAATTTTATGTAAATTTACATATAATTTATATGTAAATTTCACTGTAGCTAACACATTCACAAATAAACATGTTATATGTTTCAACCTATACCAATATCTGCAGAAACTAATTCTGGTTAATAACATTGTTTGAAGTAAATTGCTGTAACATGCCAAACTTAACTTTGCACGACTCTTATTTGGAACAGAAACCAGACACCCTTTTCTTCGTTAACTGTAGTAGCGAAGGCAATATCAGTCTTAATGGCTAGCTTAAAATCTAAACATCATATACTAAACTTTATATGACAATTAAAATTGTTTCAACTTACATGAGTGTTTAGAATGTTGTGACTGTGTCCTCTAAATTAATTGTTGCTATGGTCACATAATACATGAAATAAATATCTTTTAATAATGAGTTCAAATTAATTTTAAATTCACATAATAAGGAAATTTAAAACAGCATCACCAAGCATTAACCTTATTTACACATTTTTAGTTAATGTGTAAATATGGTCGATGATTAATCTGTGGTGCTGATGAACATTTTTCAAGAACAGACTACATAGGACACAAATATACTGCAAGCCCAGTCCTAAAGTTATTCATGTAATAAAGAGAATAAAAGCCCTAAACTTTCTCTAAAGGATCATTAACTGTAAACAATAACCATGGATAATAATGTGTTATTTTGGCTTTCAGGTTAGAATGGAAGATGTCATAGCTCTTAACCTTACAAACTCGACCGTAATGGACCCTCCCAACAGCACCAACTCCACGTCTGAGGGCCAGGAGTGGACGCCCTACTGGATGAGGATCGAGACCTACCTCGTCCCAGCCATCTTCGCCCTCATCTTCATCCTGGGAGTCATCGGTAACGGAATGCTCATCATCATCTTCATCCGCCATCGCAACATGAGGAACGTGCCCAACATTTACATCTTCAGCCTGGCTCTGGGAGATCTCCTGGTCATCGTGACTTGTGTGCCTTTCATCTCCATTATTTACACGTTCGAGTCGTGGCCGTGGGGGGAGAGGATCTGCGTTGTATCGGAGACCACGAAGGACGTCTCCATCGGTGTGTCGGTGTTCACCCTGACAGCCCTCAGTGTCGAGCGGTACTGCGCGATCGTTCGTCCGATGAGTCGTCACATGTCCACGAAGCCCCTAGCGATCGCAACGTGCGCTGCTATATGGGCGCTCTCGTTTGCTTTCGCCATTCCTGCCATGATATATTCGCATTGCGCTAAGGAATTCATCGCTGAGAAGAACTCGCACATACTCGTATGTACTCCGTTCCCCTCTCGGGCTCATGGCAGAGTGATGGTTACCGTTCAGTTTCTAATTTATTACCTGATTCCCATAATCGTAATTGGGTTTTTCTACTCTCTCATGGCCCATCATTTAGTTCTGAGCACTCGCTGCCTACCGGGAGAGTGTGGTCAGGGGCAGTCCACTCAGATTCTCGCCAGAAAGAAAGTGGCCATCATGGTATTAGCGTTCGTGATCATTTTTATCATTTGTTTCTTTCCCACTAGATTTTTCTTGTTGTGGGTTTATTATAACCCGGATTGGAAGGATGATTATAACATGTTCTGGCATGTATTTCGTATCCTCGGTTTTTGCTTGGCTTTCCTTAATTCTTGTGTCAACCCGATCGCTTTATACTTTATTAGCAAAGCATTTCGAAAGTATTTTAACTACTATCTTGTATGCTGTCCTTATACAAGACTAGAAGAATCAGTTTTTGCTCCTACAACCAGTTCTATAAGCCGACGACAAAATTCAGTGCTGTTAACAACGCTAAAAGATAGCCTTGAGAAAACCTAGTTACAGTCTTTTATTATGAGGTTTTTTACTTGGAGCTCTTATGGACTCTTATAATGTGATATTTATGTATAGATTTAATAATAGAAAAAAATCTTGAACGTGTTCGCAACCTAGCGACGCACATTTGAGTCGGCCCGGTCACTCCCATAGACCAAAAGATTCAAATCAAAATAAAAAAAGGTCCAGTATGGTGGTGCTTGCTGTCAGAACATTGCTTACAGACTAAGAGATATTTACATTACATTACATTGCCAGGAATAACATTGCCAGTAGACAAATAGAGAACTTTAGTAAATGGACTAGAGTACTTCACTGCATACTAACCTAAAAAAGGAATTAGTAAGCAATAACTATTGGTTTTATTTATTGATTTGAGTAATTTTTAAAACACCGCATATATGTGTCCATTGGTCTATTCAATGAAAACCACTTTGGTTTCAATAGGCCAAGCAACGCACATTGTCGTTGTAAATTTGCTGATTTATAAGCCTAGTAGGCCTATTTTACGTTCCATGGTTGACATCATAAACAATGAAAAAACAAACTCAATCAAAAACTGCAAAGGTTAGCACGTTTACAGATGTTCAGTGATGCTGTAGAAAAGACCACGTAAACAAAAATTTTGTCAACTGTTGTTTGACAAAACCTATCGTCATAACCACTGACCAAGCAACGCACATGTGCGGCAGATATCCTTCTGGGCCAATACGAAAAGATCAGGGCTTTAAAATATACCATTGCTAAGAAATAAGCTGTTAAATAACAATAGAGCACCAATGCAAATATGTGTCGTCAGTCTATTTCAAAGTGAACAGCTGACGCAAATATGCGTCGGTGGTCTATCGTTAGAAATGATTTGCCGCACATATGAGTCGCTGGTCTATGTGAATGAAAATTTCATATAATTGTGGTGTAGTGAATGTGTTTATCAAGAAACATTACTTAAGAATCAAGAACATGCTTTAAGTTGTATTTCATGAAAATTTTAGGCGCTATATGTTCGTTTAGTGGTAAATTGATGATTTGTCATGAGAAGTAATGAATGGTATTCATTAACTGTATTATGTCAACAAGTCATGATTGAGAAATCTGTGATATAATCCATAACAGTAGTAAAGCTTGAGATTTGTGCTTGGTCATCACTTAATTATAATTGTCACACTAATTAAATTTTCACATAACTTTTACAACATTAAACCTCACAATTCACAAAACAAGGCAATGTACTTTAACGTTTGGAACCGAGCCGAAGCCTGTTGCATTTCACCAACAAATCACGAGAGCTGCTGATGATTGGCGGACTTGCTTGATCTTTGTAAGTTTGAGCGAGAACCTAAAGGTGTCGTTATTGGTTGAGGTTTTGAGGGGAGGGCACCTTCCTAGATGAGTGATTAATCGGCAGTCGTCAGGCGATCGGCTCGGTTGTGCGGTTAAAAAGTTTTTCAAGGACCCCCTTAGGTAGAATGCAGGACTTTGGTTCCCAGGGTCCTGCGTTCGAAACCCACCAATCACCAATGGCAATTTGCTATGTGATAATGCTGTAACCTCGAGGGTGTACAGTAAGCTAATTAAGCTGCAGTGCATTTCCCTGGAAACTTCGGAGCCTGGCCCTCGTCTATAAAAAAAAGGACCCCCTTAGAAAACGGGAAACATTTCTTGTTTGCCGAAATGTCGGGTGTAATTATACTGTGGCACAAATGTACTGTGTTTTGTTCGTGTGTTTTTTATGTGTAAAACAAAAGGATTTAGGCTGTTCTCAAATCTTCGCAAAAAAGTGGACAAACTCCACATACCTCAAGGTGGGTAGGAGCCCAATAAAAACAATGCCTTTGTTGTAATTAGCTTCAATAGAAACAGTGGATGAAGGCCAAGCTTTGAAATGGACCAGCTGAGTTTTAAGCATGACATACGAAGCATGTTAGTATCTAGGATCACCCGCTGTTTCTACTGACGGCAATCATAAGGGTCGTCATGCATATCAATTCCAAGAAAATCCTGAGTAACTTGCAGATTCAAATATAGGAAAACCTGTAATTTTAAAAAACAGGCCGATGCCAGTGCCTGAGTGACTGCCCCTTAACAAAAGCATAAAGACATTTTTTTCTAAGAAACAAATTAGTTTGGTCCCAGAATTTGCTGAAGCCTTAAACAGTTTGAAAGTTAATTAATAAATACAGAGGAATACCTTACAGTGTCATTGTAAGAAGAGTGTATCTTTTGTGTCAGCCAGGATTTGAGTCTACTTGTGTAAGAGGGTAGTTTCTTTTAATTCAAAACAAAGAAACATGCACAATTAGTTTTTAACAATCTATAAGTGTTATTTCTGTATTTTTATGTACTTTTGAGAAATAAAAATGCATTATTCCATTCTGTTTAAATAATTTTGTCTATTAACACCCCACAAAATTAGTATGAGTGAATGTGACTGAGCAAGGAATGAATAAATTACATAAATATTTAACAACATATTTATTATTTAAATTAGATATATGATATACCAATAAAACTAATTTAACTTAAATTTAACTAACAGCAAGATATGTAATACCTACAACAAATACCTCAAACTGATATCTTTTAATTTTTCTGTTTTGAGAGATCATTAGGAATTAAAAAATTGAAATTGTTTGTTGAAACCAAATCATAAAGTTGATTAATTCTAATTGTAAAAAACTTGTAAAGTATAGGCGGGAATAAATCTAGGGCTGAAAATTCCTAGAAATGAACTAGCTATCGGTAACAAAAAATATAGAGGTATAATGTAATGTTGTAATGGATTTTACTGGTATAAAATTTAACTTACAATTACAATTATTCTTCAAAAATACCTGGAAGAATTAAAGAGACCACAACATCTGAATAATGCACCTTATAACATTTCTTCCTCAAAAACATAAATCAAAGAGCATTGACTAAACATAAAATCAATGCTAAGAGCCTTGTCATTTTATAAAAATGTCGCCTCATAGGAATAATTACTATCTAAAACCCAGATAAAGGCGTGGCATTGTAAAACTTCAACTTTTTCAAGGTGGAAATTTTTGTTTAGAATACTTAAGAGTAAAAAATCTCCAACACTAGTTTGACAATAAATTATTTGTTTTCTTCTTAGATTGTCATGTTCCCAGTAAATAGTTTTGGTATTGTGCATTGTGTTGATTTGTTATAAATTTACAACTCAATAGTAAACAACAAATTAAAGACCTTGATCGAAAAGACAGAGCTTTTTACAAAATCGAGGCTTCAAGCAAAAGCAATTATAGGATAATATATCACATTAACCACTAGTTAAGTAATAAATCATGCACTTAATAATAAAACTTATAGATTCTCAAATAGTAATATCATTTCCAGTAATTATACTGTTCATAAAAGATTAAAATATTAAGTAATACGCACTCAGTACGTGTAGGTGCACCGTAGTTATAAATGTATCACAGGAATGCATTGACTTGGATTACGATAGAACTAGAAAGTTCCCACAAAGATGATAGCTATGAACAGCAGCACTATCACTATCCAGTAGCCTGCAAAACCAGCAATGACAATTAGCTCCGTTAACAACAATTTTATTTTTTACTCAGATAGAGGAGTTTTTACCTGGAGTATACTAGCCATCTTTCAACTGGCCGCTGTTTTTATCAGTCTACACTCCCCCGGAAGTGACTTTTTCAATCAGGGAATTTCCATCAAGGCATTGGATCAACCGGCCGTTTTGGCAGGAAATGCGCAAAACTTCACTATACTTGTGGTAAAAAATTAGTCCCAATAAAATGTATAAAATTAAAATTTTTCATGTCAATTAGACACTATAATTTAAGAAATATTAGGACACGTTATTTTAACTTTCCAAATTGTTACACGGTGAGGTCTTGATCCTGAGGAGAACAGATAAGAGGGGACTACATGTGATAGTACATAGTACAGTGTGAGTGTACATTTTAAGATTTTATGAAAATTGAAACATACAATAGATTAACAATGTTAACACACTCACTACCAACAAGCATCACAGGGTGAGTCACAGTAGGTGTAACGGTCGGTAGTCAACCTGTTAAATTATAAACTAAGGAGGGTACAGGAAATAGTGTTTTTGAATTTGAGAGAGAAAATTTTAGCATATTAGGAAACGAAGTACTTTGTACACAGTACACAAAGGGGGGGGGGAGTTTTGAGCAAACAGCTATAAAATATAGGATACAAAATATTTGTGCTTATAACTAAAGGATGGTTATTATATGCATAGTCTTTCACAAACATTATTTTGATATACATTAATGGCTCCAAACTTAACTTTATTTCAATTATAGACTACTAGCAGATATACCCGCAGCTTCGCCCACTGAAAGGATAGCTCATTTTAGTTCAATTACATTATGCCTTGTACAATTTTTAGGAATAATTAAGAAATGGACTGATTTATTTGGGTCATGTGCGTGCAATTAAACCCTTAAGATGCAGCTGATAATTCCCCTCTAGATAAAAATGAGAAAGTGTAACGCTTCCTCTAAACTTGTTCCCCTCATGATTAGCGAGTGGTATAAAAATTAACTTCCTCCAATTTCCCAATGTAGAGAATGAAGATAACCCGGAATATAAAACAAAGAAGACACTAAGGATGGATTTTCGACTTGACATAAATCTGAATCTAGCTCGTTTTTAAAAATAAACCGAAAACTGTAAGAAACAGTAGGAGGTAAATATCTTGGCCAAAAACCTATTTCCCCAAAAAGTTTCTCGTTAAATTTTAAATTTTATTCTTTTAGTAGATTAATTCTCATACCTTTTCTGTTCCCTGTAAATATTCTACAGGACTCCCATCCATAGTTAGGAAAAACTAAAATGGCCGCCATTTTGAATTTTTTCAAATAATCTATTTTAGCCGTCTGAGAAAGAATATTTTTAAAACCTTTCTTTTTTCGCATCTAAAGCCTATAAGGAATAATTGTGCCAAGTTTCATGGCCAAAAGCCTTGTGGTTTTTGAGAAATTAAGCTTTGAAAGCTAAAAGTGGGCGCCATATCGTATTTTATAATATACCATATTTAGGCCTTTAGAGACAAAATATTGCAAAATCCTTTCTTAGTACGCATCTAGAGCCTGTAAGGAATATTTGTGCCGAGTTTCAGGGCTCTAAGCCTTATAGTTTTTGAGAAACTGTGATCAGTCAGTCAGTCAGTCAGTCAATGGGTTTTGGCTTTTATATATATAGAAAACAAATAGAAATGAGCATGACTAAACATGAAATGGTTTTCCAATATACCATTCGGAGAAAAATTGAAATATAGTATCCTTCGATTAATTAGTTTTAAGTTACTTAAGAGAAATTTTTTGTGATATTTGCTATTACCACAACTAGATAATATCACACTTATCCATGTTTGGGACTTGATTAAGTCAAAAAACAAAGTCAAAAAGGTGACTTACCACAAGTGTTATCAGTCCGAGAGATCACCTGGACATGGGCGGTCTCACGTTGGATTGAAACATTCGTACGATCCATCCTCTCGGCAATGTTGTCAACCAGTTCTGTAAAAAAAAAATAATAATAATCCTTATTGTTCCAACTGCATTAAGAATTTTGTTAACGACAAATTTCAATAAGCTGGAGGGGGAGAGGATGGGAACAGTAAGTAGCACTGTCAGTACCATATTATTATTATTATTACATTTTTGGATTTGAGGTGTTAAAGATTAAAAATATCAAGTTTTTCTGCTTTATGTGGCATAAGAGGTTACCATCATCCCCAAACATCACTAATTGAAGGGGTCCCCCGTAAAACGTTCTAAGCGACAAAATTTCAAAATCGGAGATATTCAGTGAAAAAGGTTCTCCAGGACATGAGCTACACCGTGGTATATTTTGTTTTGGAGATATTTGAGTTGGTAGCCCTGATTTCGTACGTCAAAGTTTGCTTGCTTCGCGAGACTGCACGGACTTTCTGGGTAATAACGTTCTATTCGCCGAAAGATGGAATCCCCGCCGGTCGTTGCGCTGTCAACCAAGGACCAAAATCGCGTAAATAAAAATAAAAGACGTGAAGTAAATATTGGAAAGTGGAAGGGTAAGACCAGGATTGAATGTAGAAAAGTTGGATTACCCTATATTTCAAAAAATAAGAAGCCAAGGCCTGGGAATTGCCCCCAAAAGAGGTGGGTAGAATAACATTTTAAGCACCACATGTGGATGACTTTTAGCAAAGTGACATATCATGTTTTATTGACAACATTACGTTTTTGTACTTTTACATCAATAAAATTGTTTTATATTCGGTTTTATTTTTGTTTCTGTTGGTATTCCTACTCTCCCTCATGTTTTCTTCCAAAGTAGAAGAGCAGTCCGTCAGAAAACGTTCCAAGCGCCAGTCATTTAGAACGTTATAACCCCTAAAAAAACACGTAAAATGTTTTAAAATGCTTGATGGCAAGAAAATATTCAATATAATGCTACATTATGATATTATAAATAGGGTGTTAAAAGATTATACATGATTATAAGTTCTAACCTTAAAAAACCGTAAATTTTAGAACTCAACTTTCAACCCTTGATTACTCAAAACTAGGTTTTTGTCATTTAGAACGTTTTACGGGGGACCCCTTCAATTAGTAAACCAAAGCTATTCTGGTTGAATTCTATTGCCAAATGGCATGGAAATAATTCAAACCAGTTTCTTTTTCAAACAAAAATTCTAAAACAAGTTTTCTGTACAAATACGTTCCATGATGATAGTGAGATAAATTGCCTGAAAATTCTTATTCTAATCATAACAAAAGAAGTAGATCATAAGAACTTATGCGGACATTTTTAAAGGACGGTAAGAAATCGATAAGGGTAAACATACCCTAGGGCTCAAAATATTGAGGTTAGCCTAGGCAATGAGCAAGGCCTAGGGCAACCCTGAACACGTAAAACCAATTCCACATTTTCTGTTATCTTTATAAAAATCATTTCTGACCATACTTCCGCTTTTGGTTTATCACGTAGTTTTGACAGAATTATTGCAAATAGCTTTTAATAGACTGGTAATTATTTCTCACAATAACAACAATACAGGACTATCCTAAACTAGCATTTGTTGGTGATCACAAAACTGCTTTTCTTCTTTTTCCCGACAGCCAATTGTTGTGTATCGGTTGGTTTTATTACGTCCAGGGAAAGGACAGCCTCCAACTCCAAATGGAAAATTATTCGGCTCACGATAACCAACATGCATGTATTTTCAAAAGGGGGAACTTGGGAGGTTGTACACAATGGTAGGCTAAATTAGCCTATTTAAGACTTAAATAAAATTTAGAAGAATTAATTACCAAAAGTATTCAAATTCTACGAAATTAAGTTATTTTTAGTTTCTTGGGGCTGGAGAACACATTCAATGTATTAAATTATTTCCAGAAAATATGTCAAAAACTCACCATTTTGATAGTCTACTTCACTTCCAATGGTTACGGCAATGTCTTTTTGTCTGGAGATCACTTTGGAAAGCCTTTCAAGACCCTCTTCTTGATCTGAAACATATATTTGAGAATTAACCATATTCCAAGATAGGTGTATTGTTGAAAATAGAGGTTGTTATATTGAAAAAGGATCCAAGATATTAAAAGTAATTTTGAGGCCCCTGAACTGCAGGTAACTTATAATGAAAATATAGGATAAATACCTTTTTCATCAGACGTTCAATTCAACAATGCCAGAGGTTAGGTTGACAAGTTTCTCTTTTTGCAAAACCATTTTCAAAACACGGTAAAACCTGGTGTTCTGGTCATCAACAAATTTTAAAACATCAAAAAAACTTACATATATACTATACTCGCAGATGCTATAAAAACATTAAATAAGTAAAAAATTAAAAATTTGTTTGGCTTGTCACTAAAAAAAGACATGATGCACACAGGCACGAGTCAGGATACAGACTCACCAAATGCATCCAGACTTGTGCGAGTGCATCGGCGTAAGGTATTTTCTGTATTCTATCTTGGATGTTCTGGACCAATTTACTGTGATTTGACTGATTACAATTCAAATGTTACTTTTAATATGCCCCAGTCCTGAAAGCTTTGAATAACCAATGATTACAATTTCACTACCTCTTGCCACAAATTTGATTGCAAACTAAATTCCACAGCTAGTTTTTTAAGGAAAGGCTCTATGCCACGATTTTAATTCTGGAATAGAGGAAAGACAGCTAGCTTACTTGAGGTGAAACAGAGTCAGGGCCGTATTTTGGGCCCCAGAGGTCCTGGGCGGTACTGTAAAAGGAGGCCCCTATAGTCTCGGCAAAAGTGGTTACCTTTTTTTTTAGGAGATTGATTCCAAATTCCTTCATTACAGCCCTACGTGGTACAAAACATTCTCGCCCCCCGGTATTTTCGTCCACTTTTTCCACCCTGGGGCCCCTTTCCCGACCCCTGAGCCCCCTTTTAGGCCCAAGGCCCCTGGCGGCCGCCGTGTACGCTGTTAGGAAAATACGGCCCTGAACAGAGTTGATAGCTAGCTACAAAACAGAGTTCAGATAGGTCACAGGACACATTACTGGTCACATCAAAAACACAACATTTTGTTTGATTTGAAAACCTCTTCAGGTGAAAAATAGACAGTATAAATTAAAAAAAAAAAAACACTTCTGACTTGCCCATTGTTGCAGTGTTGACCCTTCTCCCTGGTCGTCTAGTTAATTGTTGTCTAACCATTTCACTATTTAGACAACCAGTGAAATGTGTCAACATTGCATCTTAACAGTCAGTACCAAATCAATTTGTTAAAAGAAAAATCTCAATGCAAAAACCTCTTTCTGCTCTCTTTTCATCAACTCATGAAGTCCTTCAATGAAATGTGTTTTTCTATATGGCCTTTTAGAAATTTATGGCTTGCCCGGACTCTTTTAAAAGTAAACTATTGAAGAGCCAGATTCATCACTAGGCCCACCAAACCCGGGCTCAGGCATGCTAATAGAAGGGCCGCTTCAGGGTAAAAATAAGGTCACCGCTTTTTCCAAAGCCATCCAAAGGGCCACACAGAAGTCTGGGCTTTGGGTCGCGGAGAGTGTTGACTCCTGCACTAAAGCTATAAAGAATACATAGGGAATGTCTTTCCTCTAATTTAACACGTTCAGCCCGATGAAAGTCAACTGTCAGTTTTTGTACTTTCCATAATCCCGATGTGCGCCCCCGGTGGTGCACTGCAAACTTTCCAAAACTCCGACATGTACCACCAGTGGCGCACTGTTCCCATTTGATTTAATGCTTTTTCACAGCCCTTCCGGAGCTTTGCTGGGCTATATTATTGGTGTGTTCTTATTGTAGGGTTGTGCCTAGACACACTGTGGCCACCGGTGGCGCCACAGTGAACTTTTTGTAAAAAAAATAATTGTTGAAAAGATAAAGATGATGTAAAAACGCCAAAAATGGTGGAAGGGGCGTAAGAAGCCCGGGAAGTGCTTTACTCATATGGAGGTTACAATAACTAATAGTGTATCATTCCCCACTTCACCGCCTAGGGCGCCATCAACGAATCAAGCGTGTGCCACCCGTGGCGCACATCGGCCCGTGGTGATTTCAGTGTGTCAATCAGATAACGTGCCCCACCGGTAGTAGGCTACACTATAAAAATTTATTAATTTCACTCAAATTAGCTATTTTAGGTACAACCAGGTAAAATCAATGTATTTTTAAGATTTAGTTAAAAGTACAATTAAGGTTAGTTTTAGGGGTGTGCGAATAGTGATTTTTTGGTTCGAATCGAATAGTTTATAACTATTCCGAATATTGAATATTTTCGAACGAATATTTATGTTAAAGGTTATTCGTTCAAATGAGATCAAATTTTAAATCGCAGCATGTAAGTATGAATACCCTTTCGCAGCAAACCTGTATACTCAGCAAATTACCAAGCATTTTTAAGCAACTATTCAATAATTAATATAATGTTATCAAAACAAAAGTGTTATTTCATTGTGTTTTCTTGATTTTATTTCCTCTTGTCTTTACTTTCTCCCTCTCCTGTATTTATCTTATTTAATTATTAATAGCATTATAACATGTCAAAACAATATAGGTAAAATATCAATTACTAAAGTACACTAAGGTACAACTAATCAATTGTTAAGAATTTAGAAATTCATTGATATAGCATAGGTAATATTCATTTGAATAAGCATAATTAGGCCTATATTAGCAATTTCAGGATTAGGCTAGTTAACAATTAATTCATTTTCTACTGCAACCTAAATTTGTTCACTTTTAGGCCTCTGCATCCCTTTGTTCCTTTTCCTTTTAATAAACCAATAAATTATTTGATCAGGGACTAGGCTTAAGCAAATAGACCAAAGAATTACATATATATAAAACTTGGTTCACCAACTACTTCATATTTGAAGAAAGCCTTACAATTTTATTTGTGCATTAATGCCTGAGAACAAAGATTCTGATTCTCCTAAAGTAATACTATAAAATAATAATATGTTAGACAAGTAAACTTAACCTAAATTTCAAAATAATTTACATTGGCCATTTACTTACAACAAAGATTATTTGTTTTACATTATAAACAGCAAGCAAACTGATTAATTAGGCTTAAGTTGTCAATCCAACACTATACCGTTATCTGAAAATGACCATTTTAATCACGTATTGAAAAAAACACGCTCCGCCTGATTCGTCAGATTTCAACAAAATAAAACCAATTTTTGATCATTCAACGTTTCTACTTCTACGTAAAGTAATTGCTTAATTGAAAAATAAAGAAATCTGAGCGATTGAATCAAAGACGCGATAGACGTTCTCGAGTTATTAACAACAACTAAACTTCAAAAGCAGACGATGATTAGAGCGACGGCGACATTCGTAAACGAAAAGACAAATAATGAACAGGTCCGCCAACTCTGTGACAGTCCAAAATTATTGTACTTGTATTGTATCGTATCAAAATTGGAAGCGATGGTGATCCCGGATTCCGCATAAGATACTTACGGCGTGAAAAAGTCGTACGAAACACCAACACGATTATTTATTTATGGGGTATTTACGGGATATTTCGTTTTGGTAATTGAAGACGACTCTGGACATTGTAGGTCATCGAGGTGAACTCTGATTGGTCTTGATTGCAATTCTCTCTTTTACCAACTGATGTTTCGTCAGTATCGGATACTGGACGAGACAGAACTGATGAAGGATGGACTATTATTTATTAAATGATTTAATGCTATGATACGAGAATTTATCTTACGAAAAAATTCTTTGTCGTGTCGGGTATTGCGCAGTATATTAACCTAAGTACTGCATGACTGATCAACACGGCAGAGGGAATTTGGTGGCAAAACTGCGATGTCAGTATTATTTTACAGCAGCTATTCATCTGTCGTCTGTCCACGTGAGGACGCATCTGTTTCTGATGTAAAAAATGGATTCGTAGTTGTTTGCAACTATAAAAAACATACTTTTATTTTGAAAATTGGTATGTTTTCACCTACTTTTGATTTTATGCCAGTCCTTTTAAATATTCGATTCGGTCATATCAAACTTCTTTGCAATCTCGAATCGAATCGAATATCACGATATTCGATTCGAAAAAGTTCGAAGTTCGAATATTCGCACACCCCTAGTTAGTTTCATCTTTTTGGTCAGTTTACCAACTATTGCAATGTCCTTTTAATCAGTTCGAAAATTCAGTCGTATACCACCGGTGGCGCAAGTAGGGCTGAATCTGTTAAAAAATGACAAAGTTGCTCCCCGTCAGCTGCTCACCTCTCATGAGCCGCTGGTGGTGCTCACGGAGCTGCTCGTTGGTCTGGAGCAGCGGCTGAGTGTCCGGCTCCTCGTCCGACGCCCACCCGGACGACTGCAGCTCCCCCACCACGCCCATCAGGCTGCGTCGCTCCTCCTCCCCGCTCCTGCGACAAAGATCGTCAAATATCTAGAGGGTTCTGTTAACGTGAGGTGTTTGTATCATCAAAAACATTATTAACCCGCGAGATCACGCATAGCTGTCGAAATGACCAGGTAGGTACTTTTTTGCGTAAAAATTTTATTTGCTGGGGTCGGCAGAGTCAGCCGTAACTGTACCTCACGTGCCTCATTCCAGGAACGCCATGAATTCTTCCGCCATCCCTCAACCCCTCCTTCAGTCCATTGGCAGCTTTAGTCAAATACTGGTCAATTTGACACTGTGAATAATTTACTATTACAGTAGAGTCCCGCAAACCCGGATTTCGATAACCCGGAATTCTGGATAATTCGGAAAGCCTGCCAGAGCAATAAAGTGCATTAAGATTCAAGGCCAGAGCACGGTGTGACACATTTAAAACAGTTTTAGTTTTTCTTTAAGTTTTTTTTTGTAACTAATATAGTTTTTATATTTTTTACTGTGCAATAAATAAATGATTTCTTATAGAAATAACAGAAACTATTCTTATTTTTTCTTATTTTCAATCATTTCTCAATAACTCGGAATTTTCACAAACCCGGACACCGTTCGGTCCACATTAGTCCGGGTTTGTGGGACTCTACTGTAATTGTAATGCACATTAGAAACCTTACGAGTTAGAAGAATCTTTTTGTGGTAGCTGTTTTTCAGAGTTATTAGTGTCCGAGAGAGACATCAGTATGATTAAAAAAGATTGCTTTAAAATATCAGTATGATTAAAAAAAGGTTTCTTTAAAATATTTTAACTTTTTTTGAATAGTTTAAAACAAACTGCCGAAAAAAGTGTCGTTTGCCACCTTAATTAAATACCTTTATTGGCCTTGGGGTAATTTTTTTTAGAGACCATTGATTATAATAATTATTTCGTTCAGTTAAATAATAATAATTATTGTTATTTAATTTTTTTTACAAAAAATCTAATTTTAATACAAAGTTATCTTAGTCTTTACCTTATCATTTATTAAATTTTAAAATATAATTTAAACCAACAAAATTAATACTTAAGACAACTAAATGAAGTCTGGATATGATTGATGAAAGAACAAAGTGAAGTGTATCTATGTATTAGCGGAGCAAAATTTGTCGTCCGTCACTGATAGAATAGTTTTATTCAAAGCATACATTTTGCACACAAAATATTATTTTAAAAATTTGCTTTCATTAATCATACATACATCATGTCACATAAATGTGTATTTCATGCTTAAATTTTTACTAAACAAGGTCTTTACTCGTACCTGGAATTGAACTTTTGAGTCAGCTGGATTATAGAGCTCTCCAAGCTTTCGACCATCCGATATCTTCGCTCTTTCTCTCCCTGAGTTCTGTCAATCAACGTCAAGGCCATACTGATATGATGAATTACACGACTAGTTTGTTTAGATATGATTTCTATTCATTCCATATGATATAGATCATATAGTTTGAATTTATGGGAAAAAATTGCGTCTTTATAAAAAGCTTCATACCATCTCTAACAATATCTGTAATGACAATATACATTAAAAAGTTGAAATATTTATCAAGGATGAGAAAAGACTTTGGAATTTATGGAGATTTTGGGATTCCTCATGTGCTTTTGCCTCCTTGGTAGACACTGCCTGTTGCTGGCAAATAAGTGTATAAAGTACCCTACCCTCTCTCCTGCTTCACAGTTGAATTAATCCTAGTATGGTGTCAAGCACTGTTCAAGTTTATTACAAGAGAGGGGGGGGGGGATAGGGTCTAAAAAGGCTGGAATATAAAATACAAAACTCAACCTTAAATATTGTATTGCAAAACATTTTACCATTCTTTTCAGCGACACCTAAATTATTAAAATTGGTCTCTAACTCAACTTGGAGAGTCTTTATCACAAAAAACTCTGCGTATTAAATAAACATTTAGATAAATAAATAACATTATTAATTACTAAGTTAATTTTTTATTTATAAAGCCATAAATATTTAACATTATTATATTTATTTGTCTTTTTATAATATTTTTAAAAACCATTTAACTCTTTGCGATCGTAAGCCCAACAGGCGTGGCCACAACTCAGTCAGTAGACAGTCGGAATTACTTTCCGTATGGCTTGGTTCCAGCAGTTGGATGGCCAGCTCTACTGGCCAAGCCCCACTCTGCATCAGCTCGGCATTCACCATGGCGGCTCACTCCCGTCAGCTCAGAATTGTTTTCATTTAAAACCTGCAATGTTATTGCTGGGGATTTTTACGATTCAATGTTGCAAGCCTGCTGATCATTTAGTTAAATAACTCTTCACTAGGTTGCAAGCACCACTCTACCAGCAATCTATTCCGTGCGATCGCTTTGGAATAGCGGCAAACGTCCAATCCGATCGCAATGGGTTGGTACAATTTTTTTTTTATTTCACGTATTTTTAATGCCAGTGGTATTTTTTAACGTTTTGATCGGTTTTACCAACAAATGTGATTGATTTCTTAATTTAAATGGCATTTTTTCTTCTTTAGTTTCCTTAGCAATAAATAGATACCTAGTTACTTTAAAAAATTGGCTTACATAGGTCTTATTTTTTGTCCTACTAAAATTACCTAAAACAATCTAATTAATTAGGTTACGGGGCGTAGGAAAGGATACAATGTGTGTTCGTCTTCCAGTTTCTGTTTAAGACTTTTAACACTGGTCTCAAACTGTTTAAGCTGAACTCTTATCTTGGCCGATAACAGGTCATATTTTTTTGATGTCCTGGGTTCATATGACCTTGTGTTTAATAATTCATTGATAAATCTGTACTCTGCCTCACATGAAGCATGATCTGCAGACCTGAAATAACAAAAAAGATGATCGTTACCATATGTAAAACAATCTTAAACCGTTGTGGGCAGGGTAGAGCCTTTGTAATTTACGTTACATGACACACTAGAGTGGCAACTACTTAGAGTTCCGGCCAAATCATTAGGCGGGTGGCGAAAAATGGAAACTCCAGCTGTATAAATGACTTGATGTTAAAGACACCTCCGCTCCTCTACACAGTTAAGTAGTTGAACATATTTCCAACAGATAGAAGCACATTTACTTGGCTATGTTTGGAGAACTTACTCAGCTGATTTGGAGAACATAAACAAAGAGCATAACTGTCTATAACTTCAGATGGGTAAATGATTGGCCAAAAATAAATTTTGAACGCCAGCAGCGCACTCACTCACCCGCCTAATGATTTGGCCGGAACTCTAATCCCGGATAGCATTGAGTTAAATTTTAAATTAACACAATTTGGAGATACTCCACTTATTGCCACTACCTGCATCAGTGCTACACCACGCCACACTGTCGTCTCGTGCCTATCACTAAGTAGTTAGGCCAACTGCTTTCATATTTCGCATATGATAAAAAAAATTAGGCTAGTTACATGTAGTCAGTAGGCCTAGTAGTTGTCTGTAGGACCCCCTATTTAAATAGCTGGAATCAGCTTTTCATGCTTTTTCTCAATTAACCTTCAGTATTTGCACCTGTTACCACTTAAAATTGTTTATTTCTACTCTTCCACAAGGTTTAACAAGGAACTTTTGGATGCACAAGGAATAAAGATAATCTCCGAGAGGTTTGAAGTTTCATGAAGATCGGATGGATGATTTCATATCAAGCATAAAGGACAAACATTAAACAGACAAATGTTGATGCTATATATCCTACAAATTCAATAAATGTAAAAGTTTGTTTTTATGAAATATTATATAAGTCAGCTGTATCAACGTTTGTTTGTCATATCATGTAAGCCAGCTGTGACAAAGAATCCATTCATGCAGACGAATGTAAACAAATGAACTCAATTAAAATTGACAAGATACAAAAACAGTGCAGGGGCAATAACAGCTATTTCAAGTTATTTTGAACATAAGCGAAGAAACGGGTAAGATCTTAGTAGGCTATATATATTCATCATGCAGTATTTTGTAGGCCTAAAACATTTTATAGCAAAAATATAAAAAGGATAGACTTTGAAAAGCAATGTCCCAATTGTAAAGGGCATAATAAAATAATCAGTTTCCAAATTTTTTAATTTTGCCTGCCAGTTGCAAAGAACAAGGGATGTTTTCCTGTTTGGGTGCCTGGATGTCTATTTCATAAGCTGTGCATCAAAGCAATAATCTAGGGCGTGATAACTGCCATTAAATTCACTGCCTAAATTAAGCCTATGCATCTTAGTTGCTAAAAATTTTCATATTTTAAGGTCCAATTCACTCAGAACGACGCAAGGGGGAAACGTGGCATGGACGAGGTTAGGGCTTGGCAGAGATGTGTGTGTGCAATTCACACAGACGCGACGTGACAGTGGCAAGAAAACAAAAATTTTTGATTAGACACTGTAAGTTGGTGTTTTTTTCTGCTAACTGGTTTGGTTAAGTACCACCTGTATAGCAATACAGATAGCAGGGAGGAAGGTAACAGAGATAGGCCTACGTATGGCTTGGTGTTACTGGCCAATTAGCAAAAAAGCACAGATTTTGAGGTTAATTTTAGCTTCTTTACAAAATTTAACGTTGGAATGAGTATAGGCCTAACATTGAATTTAACATTGCGTCTTGCTTCCTACAATCACAACAAGAGACAACAAACAAGCAAACAGAAACAAAAAATTCAAAACACAGATGATAAAGCAACAAACATTCACAATATTTTCTTAACGAGACAAAGGGCCACTAGACTTTTCTAGGCCACTAACATGCTGGTTCCCGGTTTCCACGAGTGGTGGGAATGCGGGCACCCGCACCACGTTGCTTGTGTGTGCATTGGGCAATTAGTTTACATGGGAGCAACGGGGAAAGGAAATGTGTCCATGCTGTGTCCATGCCACGACTCCGCCATCCGTCCGTTCTGTGTGAATTCGGCCTAAGGTTGCCTTATTGTAGGCACCTGCATAGGTTAGCAGCAAAGTTTATTTGTTTTTCACTAATTAACTGGCTAAATTTCAAAGATGACAAGCCTAAGGACTGATTGACAAATTTATAGGTAAGTTAACCCTTGATTTTCAATGAATGAGTTTCACTCATAACTCTAACATAATAGTCGGTAATCAGCAACATTATTAGAGTTATATTCTTTAAAAATTTCAAAATAATAAAACGTAGTAGGCAAAAAATTAATAATATTCTAACCACATACAAAGTTACGTATATTTGGTTATCACTAAAAGAAGTAACTCAAGCCTAATGACATATTAAACCAATACAGTGGCACTGACCATTTATCCATTTCAAGATAAGATAGAGCCATTTTCAAAAGTGATTAGCTCGACTGATTTAATTCAACACATAAAAAACATCAATTAAATTTAACCTAAGACACATGAAAACAAACACGACGAAATCTGGCGACTTTGACGTATGATTTGTCTATCAGCTGATTTCTTTGTGCGGGACAAGGTTTGGGAGCAGAAAACGCCTCAAACCAGGCTAGCCAACAGCTAAAATCACACTCAGAATTATTTTTAAGTTGTGGTATTTAATCAATTATTTTTCTTAAATTTTATTTATATTTTTGATCATAATAAAATGGTGATAAAATTGAGGACGAGACCTAATTTATAAATTGACTAAAATGAAATTAATAATAGCAATGAATAGTAATGGGTTTGAAACAAGAGCTCTGACAGATCCTACAATTCTGAGCGCTAATATGTGTTTCTTATCCAAGACAAAATGGTGGTCTATGCTTCATCTGCTGAAATGCTATTAAGATAGGCATTATCCGTCTATTTCTACTATGCACTGGTGTAGGCCACCAAGTGTCCCAATGGCAAGCTCAGAGCACACAAATCAAGCCCAATGTAGTGTGTGGACTTGGACAAACAAAATGTCATTGATATTTCAATCATTTACGCTTGTATTTTCCCCGATATTTCTTTGTTGGACCATCGATGTAAATAAGTACACTGGATTGGTAACCCAGGCCCCGCGACGCGGGCCGCCGGCAGAGGTTGCGTTTAAGATTTTGCAGGGGCGTTGGGGGAACGGATCTTTTGCCGGCCAACTTGTACTGGCCGTTTAGTTAAATATTAATTGTAATTACTGAATAGTTATAGCAATACATCTATTATAGCAAGCTTTACCCGTAAAACTGCTCCCAAATCCGTGCGGTTTCAATATGGTTAACAATACAGTTTCGCGTTTTTTCCCCCAAAGTCCCTTCAATTCGGCCCGGCTGCAACCCCAACGCACAGCTGTGTTGGCTCGGAAATCACTACACGAGCCTTACGGGGAGCGCGCTATCCAGTTGTATTTATTTAAATCGATATGTTGGACTGATTCGCTGATACTGTTTATTCCTTAACAACTGGTTTCAGCTGATTCCCTGATTAAAATCCAGGATGTTAACTGGTTAAAATGTTAAGAATCATTGGACAAAAATGTTGCCTTTAGATTAATTATCAAAAACGATTATTTAAAAATATTGTTTTTAAAATTTTGTTAGAAAACAACCTTCAACAGCTGTTCAATAAAGCCTTGGAATTTTTTAATTTTTCCAGGGGAGGCCCCTGGCAGGGCTAAAGAAAAAAGAGAGGGCTGAACCATTTCGCCATCTGACTAGGCACCTGGGTCACGTGACGAGATGACGTAGTCAGTGTGACACCTGGTCCCTGTTTCAAAACAGATTCCTAATGATTAATTTGAAACTGCAAATCACCCCACTGCAAATAATTTCTGCACGAAACCACAACCTAACAACTCATCTTAATTAATCACTAAAAACCTATCTTACATTTACAAGCACAATTTAATCTTGTTAAAACAGCAATGTACTTACATGTTTTAAAAAATCAATTTTTTACTCTTATTTATAAAAATCAATGCAGTAAATAAACAACACATAATAACCAACTTGTCTCTGATAAACATTTCTAAAGTCAGCTGTCCATAAATATCATACTGAGCATTACATTTATATTAGTTGCCTCAAGATCCATGAGTGGCAGCACTTGATGTCAAACTAACTACGTCACAGAGATCACATGTCGGCATTTCATGAAAGATCAAAGTAATGAATCAGCCCTCTCTTTTTTCTTTGGCCCTGGGCCCCTGGACCCTCCTTTTGCATGGGGGGGGGGGGTTGAAAACTTCACTGTCAAAGCTTATCAGTTCCAAAAATCAGTTGCAGCTTAATGTTGTCTGTTTAACTCTATGATACTGCAGGTATGAATACTACTCTTAGGCCTTCCTGAATAGCTTCTTTATTACTGAATCCTTATTTGGTTTGTTAAAACAATACTTCAGGCATTGTAATCTTGTTTGGTAAGTACAGTATATCATGCAAGCTGTTTCAAAGATCACACTGTCTTAAAACTTAAAAATTGGGTTGGATTTCTCCTTTTTTTCTTTTTTCTACATTTTGGTCTTAAACTCAGCAAACTAAATTCAAAGACTTCAGCGAGTTTAAGTTACATTCTAAATTCTATGCTATTGTTTTAATTATAGGAAACCAATTAAATGTGACTTCCTCATAATTTGACAATGTTTAACGATCCAGCACTGAAAATTTCTAACTACTACAACACTGTAAAGAGTAACTGCAAGGTGGAGTCAACATTTTCAACCAATAGAGGCACCAACCTGTTGATAATTTGACAGTAACTAACAAATACTGTACTGTTAATGTTTACTACTCTGAATCCATTAAACTAGCAATAGACTTTGCTTTTTAATGGTTTAACTGTGATGTTTAAGATCATAGTTAATTCCCCAAAAAAGATGAGAGACACTACAAAATATTAAATTTATATCATCAGAAGACATAGTGATAGAGGAAGGAAATATAATATTGGGTCAAAAGATCATGAAATGAAACAATTTTTACAGAATTTTAATGATAATACACATTTGGTAAAAAACTTAAGTAAACAACTGGCCAATCTTAAAACTAAACATGAAATTCATTAAAATCTAAAATCAAGCTTGAAAATTCAGCAATTTGTTCATTATTATGAAATATGTTTCTGGTTAATATTTTCATCATGCTTTTATCCACTTATAATATTATTATAAATGTATTTAATGTAATCTGAACATAAATAAAATAAGTTTAAAACAAGAAATCAGTTTTAAAACTATGAAATTAAATTATTATTATAAATATATTTTGTAATCTGAACATAAATAAAATGAGTTTAAAACAAAATATCAGTTTTAAAACTATGAAATTAAATTCAGTAATTAAAAGGCAGTCATAAGTTTAACATTTCTAGCACTAATAACAATAGGTAAGCCCTAATTCCCAACCCTTAGCCATCGTTACAAATTCAAAAGTAATCACGTAGTTGTAGTTTGCGTAATATTTCTGTGGCTATAGCTGGTTGCAAGAGGAGCTGTTAGGGGAGGGAGGTACTTTTCTGAAAGCATTGTACTACAGCCCCACTGCCAGTCAATATATATACCGATACCATGTATTGAAAATATCATTATATACGATTAGTAGCATAGCTGCCTTAGCTGGTTGCCTTGGATATGTTGCGCAAACTACAAATTTACCTTATTAGCACCCTTATCATCACAGCAATATATGCAGTCTAGAGAAATCTTTAGAATTACATTTTTTATGGTGAACTTGGATAAAGTTTCATTTGTTAAAACTTCAGTATTCCTTCACTAACATAATGCTACTTTTTGATAACCACTGCATCATAAGATATTGATCCATTGATCAAAAGAAGGTCTTAAAAATGTCAAATCTTAAATATGCAGTACCAGTACCTCATTTTTAAGAAGAATTTTTGTACCCGGCCAAATGAAATGTAAAGTATTAATATTACTTTCTTTGTGAATAGACATTGTACGTTAAATTTAATAATGTGTCTTTTCTTAGATTAGAGGGAAGACCAGATTTCCCTGAATAATCTATATCAAAATCACGCATTATTTTATTAAGAAGAATAATTCATCATTCATCATTGCTTAAGTTAAGCCCCAAAATTGAAATTTGTTCTCTTTTTTCAGCATATACTTGTTTATATATTGAAGCTACATTCAATTTGTTTATATTTTTCTGGCCTGTGATGGAAAAGTTTAAAAAATATCAATGAATTTAAAGACACATTTCAATAAAAACATTGAGATCTGTATCTATTAATAAATGTCAAACGTAATACATGGTGGTAATATTAAATAATAACAACTATACAAAATTATTAGAAAAAATACTAAAACTAAAGTCAATAATAAAACTGACATACCAAAAGTGTGACTAGTAACTAAATGATTATAACAATTTAACCAAAAGACTAAATGATGTTCCTCAATTAAATGTGTATTATCAATGAACACATAACACTATAGTGTTATGTATTCATTGCTATTATCTACACATAGTATTCAGAGAAGGGTATTGTAACACAAAGTTAGATTTAAAATAAACAGAAACATATTTAAGGATGTAGAATTATCTCCACATGATCCTTTCACATTTTAGATGTACAATACATAACATTTCTCTGTCTTCACTTGAATATTATATAATAACTAGGCTCTAAGTATATTTAAAGATTAGTTATTAAAATTTAGAATTATAAGGCAGAATGCCAAGAAAATTAAACAGATACTTAATACATGGAAGTATGAATTTAAGCTATAAATTGGCTACAAAACATTTCGTAATATGGAAGACTTTCTCAAACACCTATCAGTGAAGATAAAAGTTCCTATTCTAGTCTTAAGGCAATGAAGAGGCTTTTGCACAGGGTGTTCATTAAATTTCCTCAAGTGATTTAAGAATAAACAGGTGTCCTGAGTGGTCTGGTGTGGTGATGGTTAGAAAAATATACTTAAAAAGTCATTTAACAACTTCATCAATATTACTCCTCCACTCCTTCTCCAGAACTGAGGCAGTAGCTCAGAGAGGTGAAGCGCTGGTCCGCAGGTACTTCAAAACGGGTTTTACAATCACTAGCTAAAAATTACTAAAAAACCAAAGAAACACTGCAAAAAATGTTGGTTAATTTAAATTTTAAAAATTACTAAAGTAAATATTATTAATTTACCAACATTGTTCTGAAACAAGGCCCAGTACCTACATTAACCGTTGCTGATTCAATCCTAGCTGCAGGCGAACCCTGTTTTATCATGAGCAATCACCCCTGGCTAGCCTATGTTTCTATTGTCACTACAGAACCTCAGATCGTCGCACAAACCTATTGGCCCATGGCAACGGCAGTTGTTGAGAGATTTTTAAGTACAAATCTTTCGCCCTTTTCCAGCAACAGCTAACTGCTGTCTTGTACAAAACAGTCATAAAAAGACCCCCTAGTCAGTGTGAGTGACACCCCTCATTTATAAATATGCACACTTCAAAATGAAATGAAAAGAGCCTGCATTCTACATTGCTGTTCAACAGAAAGGAAGGAATCTTCCAGCAAAGCTTCATCAATACCACTCCATTAGATAAACGGAGGAGGAGAGTATAATAACACCTCGCCACACCAGCTTAATAATTACCTTCACGACACCAGTGTAGTCAGGACAATACAGATTGTCTGACAAAATAGATCAGCAGAAAAATATCAAACACCCTTGATATTAAGACACATGTTATTTCCTAATTCCCAGTGTACATCTGGCCAAATATAAGCTGGCATGACAGAAAATAAACTTCAAGTATTAGTTACTTAAAACTACTGTCAATATTCACATCACACGGTCATCATCCCTACGAGTCACTTGTCATGGGCAGTATAAAAATTAAGAATCAACAGTACCATCAACGTAAAATAACATTGTCTTTTGTATTGTCAATCTCCCCTGACAACCTGATCACATCCATGGATATGATCATCATACATCACCATACGCCAGCTTAAATTGGCGGACTACATAAATCAAACCCACCCCGTCTCTGATTTCCCAAAATTAAAAAACGACCCTAAATACAATTGAACACCCCGGTTTACCTAGATAGGCTTACGAAGTGAGCATATAAGTTGTAAATATAAAACTATTTACTAAGGCTTTAAAATAGAGACGATAACACGTTGACTTCGAGAGCGACATGTTGTATCATGCACTGGTGTCTCGTCGCGCCAACGGGGATCGTTCCGAGGGTCTCGGCCTGGCGGGGGCGACACCAGGCAGTGTCTCCGGCAGCTTGAAACTGTGACAAATGATGAGGTTAAGGTTAGAAAAGATATGGTACCGACCCAGAGTAAGTAATCATTTAAGTGAAGTTGAACACATGCACATAAAGTTGGCTGGGCACACCAACCATTGTCAATAAGTGCAATAACGGCATTGCCAACTCTTATCAATAAGTGCAAACTCGGAAATCTAACACCTCAGAGTTCAGAATAAAATCTCCTTTTAGTAGTTTTAAAGCCAGCAAAAAATCATGAAACTTGTTTTTACTAATCATTAGAGGTGTGCGGATATCCGAAAACTCGGATCGGATTCGGATCGGATCGGATATCCGAATCCGATCCGAGGGTTTTATAACTATCCGGTAAGACTGACTAGATATCTGACTCTATCGGATAGACTGCATTTTTTGGGGTAAATTGTAAAGAAAGATCAAATTTTTAAGTAAGGAAAGTCTTCCAAACAAAAGAAGTCACTGCCGACGAAAGTACATTAGTGACAGAAAACATCGCGGAGTACAAACAACGCTTTGAAATGCGACGGTTGCGATAGCGGCTAGAACAACGCCTCAACACGATGCGATTATGTAGTGGTATGCATCAAGCGATGTATTTCGGTTGCCTATATTACGAATTGTGATTAGATCGAGATCGTAGTATACGATCAGATTACTGCGCAATACCCGACACGATAACAAACATTTTCTTAAGATAAATTCTTGTATCGTAGCATTAAATCAGTTAACAAAAATAGTAGTACATCCTGTAATAGTTCTGTCTCGATTAGTATCCGTTACCGACAAAACATCGATTGGTATGAGGGAGAATCACAATCAAGACCAGTCAGTGTTCTTAGCCATTGACCGACAGTTTCGACAGTGTCCAACAGTCGTCTTGAATTTCCAAAACGAAATATCCCGTAAATGCCCCATAAATAAATAGTCGTGTTGATGTTTCGTACGTCTATTTCAAACCGTAAATAAATATCTTAAGTGGCCTGTTGATACGATAAAATAAAAAGCCTACAATAATTTTGGACTGTCAAAGATTTGGCGAACCTGTTCATTTCATTGTTTTCTTTCCATCTCATTTCATTTTTTTTAGAGGTGTGCAGATAGTGAATTTTTGGATCGGATCGGATTCGGATCGGATAGCTTATGTTCGGATCGGTTTCGGATCGGATAACAACAGGTTCGGATATTCAGGGCTGTACCCAGCTGCGGCGGGCCCCGGTAAAGATATTAAGCCGGGCCCCTCATGTCTGGTACTGCACCCGTTCCACTCAAAACTGTAGCTGATTTCCGGCTCGCCAAAAGGGGTGACCTTTTTTTTTTTTTTTACTCACACGTCCCGATTTTTGTGTCCCTTCGTTGCCGTTGCGGGCCCTTTTTACCCATTCCCGGGCCTTGTCGGGGGCTTTCCACTATTTCGGAGGCCAATTACGGCCCCCCGGGCCCCCCTTAGACCCGCCCCGGGCCCCCCCTTGACCCCGGGCCCCGGTAAAATTGTACCGGCTATCCCGCTCTCAGTACGGCCCTGCGGATATTTACGGCACGGCGTAATGAGCAGATTTGGGTTTTCTCATAAGCCTAAGGTAATTGCAAGGAACTACCATATTATCCTAAATGTGTAAGGTAAGGTTTGCCTTGATAGCCCTGAGTTGTTGATTGTTCAGATATATTGTTTTCAATGCAGGCCAAATGTCAATTAAGTATGCAAAGGTACAACTAATTATCTGTTAATAATTTGGAGATTTATTGATTCCCTTTAAGCATAGTTAGTATTTAATTCAACAAGGTTATTAGGCCTAAATAAATTTCAGAATTAGTTTACTTAAAAATTCATTTTTCAATGCAATCTTAATTTGTTCATTTTTATGTCTCTGTATTTTTTTGTTCTTTTCCTTTTCATAAATCAATAAATTATTTGATCAGTGACTAGGCCTAAGTGATAAGACAAAAGAATCATATATAAAACTTGATTCACCAATCTCTTCACATTTGAAGAAAGCTCTACATCTTTATTCATGCATTAATGCCTGACAACCAAGATTTTGATTCACTACAAAATAATAAAATAATAAGTTTGAGCAGTAAACTTAACCTAAATTTCAAGATGAGTTTCAAATGTTGTAGGTTTCAGTATTAAAGCTTGGTCATTTAATTAGAACAAATAAAAGTCTATTTGTTTTAGAAAATAAACATCAAACAAACTCACTAATTATTATCACAGGCGTAGGTTGTCAATTCAGCATTTTACTGTTATCTAAGAATGCACGGAATGGATCTTAATCACGTATTGGAAATACGGCTCGGCTTAATTCGTCAAAGATTAATATTTCAACAAAATAAAAACTTAATTTTGATCGTTCAACTTTGTATTTCTAGGTAGATAATTGCTTAGTTGATAAATAAATTAATACAATTGAAAAATAGACATTCTTGAGTTAATTCAGCTTTTAAGCAGACGACGACATTCAAACAGGATGTGCGATGGAAAGACAAACAATGAAATGAACAGGTTCGCCAAATCTTTGGCAGCCCAAAATTATTGTAGGCTTTTTATTTTATCGTATCAACAGGCCACTTAAGATATTTACGGCCTGAAGAAACATCAACACGACTATTTATTTATGGGGTATTTACGGGATATTTCGTTTTGGCAATTGAAGACGACTGTGAGTGGGGACACTGGCGGTCATTGACGAACTCTTGATTTGTCTTGATTGCGATTCTCTCTCGTACCAATCGATGTTTTGTCGGTAACGTATACTGATCGAGATCACGACAGTGACAGAACTAATAAAGGATGTACCTATTTGTTAACTGATTTAATGCTACGATACAAGAATTTATCTTAGGATGTTCGTTATCGCATCGGGTATTGTGCAATACTCTGATCGTATACAACGATCTCGATCTTATCACGAGTCGCAATATCACCAACCGAAATACATCGCTTGATGCATGATGCATACCACTACATAATCGCATCGTGTTGAGGCGTTGTTCAAGCTGGAATCGCGAATCGTCGCAATTCAAAGTGTCATTTTTGCTCTGCGATGTTTTCTCTCACCATTGTACTCTTGTTGGCAGTGACTAGTTTTGTTTGGAAGACTTTCCAAACTTTAAAATTTGATCCTTCTTAAAAATTTACCCCAAAATATGCAGTCTATCCGATAGAGTCGGATATCTAGTCAGTCTTACCGGATAGTTATAAAACCCTCGGATCGGATTCGGATATCCGATCCGATCCGAATCCGATCCGAATTTTCGGATATCCGCACACCTCTAATTATTTTTGAATGTCGTCGTTTGCTTACAAGCTGAATAATTAACTCACGAACTTCTTTCTTAAAGTAACTCGCCAGATTACTTTATTTATCAATTAAACAATTACCTACCTAGAAATAGAAAGTTGAAATAAGTTTTTATTTTGCTGAAATATTAATCTTTGACGATTTAAGCCTAGTCAAAGCCGGCCGGCCGTATTTTCAATACGTGATTAAAATGGACATTCTTTTAGATAACAGTACAATGCGACTTCACAACCTACGTCTATGAAAATAATTAGTGAGTTTGCTTGTTGTTTGTGATGTAAAACAAATAGATCTTTGTTCTAATTAAATGACCAAGCTTTAATACTGAAACTTACAACATTTGAAACTTATCTTGAAATTAGGTTAAGTTTACAGCTCAGACTTATTTTGTTTTTTTAGTATTATTGTCGTGAATCGAAATCTAAGTTGTCAGGCATTAATGCATAAATAAAAATGTAAAGATTTCTTCAAATATGAGGTGATTAGGTGATTGGTGAATCAAGTTTTATATTTAATTCTTTTGTCTAGTCACTTAGGCCTGGTCTCTGATCAAATAAGGAAAAGAACAAAAAAGACAGAGGCCTAATAGTGAACAAATTTAGGTTGCATTGAAAAAAGGATTTTTTAAGTTGCAAATCCTGAAACTGATTTAGGCCTAATAAGCTTATTCAATTATATACTACCTATGCTTAAGGGGAATCAATGAATTTCTAAATTCTTAACAGATATTTAGTTGAACCTTTGCATACTTTAATAATTGACATTTGGCCTATATTGGAAACTTTAATAATAAATAAATAGGGTACTGTATGAATTAATAAATATAAAATTGAATAAATACATGTTTACAATAAACAGGATATAGCCTACTGAATATAAACAGGTGTATAAAACAATAAGGTAGACAAAGACGAGACTCTACGGTCGTTCAATATTCTTCCGCCCCCTCGCCCTCTCCCTCGACCGAGTCCATCCCGACCTCCTCGTAGTCCTTCTCCAGCGCGACGAGATCCTCCCTCGCCTCGCTGAACTCGCCCTCCTCCATCCCCTCGCCCACGTACCAGTGGACGAAGGCCCGCTTGGCGTACATCAGGTCGAACTTGTGGTCTAGCCGAGCCCACGCCTCCGCGATGGCCGTCGTGTTGGACAACATGCACACGGCTCGCTGCACCTTAGCGAGGTCTCCGCCGGGCACCACAGTCGGGGGCTGGTAGTTGATGCCGACCTTGAACCCTGTGGGGCACCAGTCCACGAACTGGATCGACCGCTTGGTCTTGATGGTGGCGATGGCTGCTATATCACAACAATTATATATCACAAAAATCAACAACTCAACCCTATCAAGGCAAATCTTACCTTACACATTAGGATAATATGGTAGTTCCTTGCAATTACCTTAGGCTCATGAGAAAACTTAAATCTGCTCATTACGCCACGCCATAAATATCTGAATCCGGTATTATCCGATCCGAACCTGTTGTTATCCGATCCGAAACCGATCCGAACAAAAGCTATCCGATCCGATCCAAAAATTCACAATCTGCACACCTCTACTAATCATGATGGAAAATGTCCGCAAAGATAAACCGAGACGCTTAAAAGTGATCTTAAAAAGATGATTGGGTCTCAAAATTTAAAACAGATTTCCAAAAACTTTTAAAGCAATGCCTAAAAACAGGGTAGGTAAAGTCCTTTTTACTTAGAGGGTTGTACTACAACGTATGTGAATTCTTGACTGACAATCTTCGGTAAAGATTTTAAATTTGTTAGATCTCGATTTGATTTGTGTGTACAATTATCATGTACAATTTACTTGATGATTAGTTTGACAGAAAATGTGATTATTAGTATTATTTGACAATGCACCTGTTTGGTTACCAATGTACAGTAGAACCTCGATTAACCGTCACTCTCGGGACCGGGAGTGTGACGGTTAAGAGAATAGACGGATAACAGAAATTTATCTATAAACCTGTTCAATACGTAGATTTAAAATATTTTGGAAGAAATTAAAACCTGTATAAGTGGATAATACATATTTATATTTAAATGACATTCTTACAATGGTAATTACAGACCTTCTAAACTGTATGTTGTGCTCATTCAGAGTTCGTAAGTGAATTGCATAACCTCTAATTAAAAGATAGTCCGTCATCTTTTAAATGAGTCGCTAACACCATACATCAGCGTGATACTCGTAGCTGTTTCGCCCTTCCTCAAACGTTTAATAATTTTGATCTTTTGGTCAAACCCTAGTACGACTCGTTTTCGTTTTTCGACCATCGTTAACAATCAACAGTTACTATTCTGCAGTTGATTAACAGAACGTATTTAGCTACACACCGTGTAACAGCAAACACTATGTAACTCTGAACTCCGAGGCGTGCCTTATAACCAAAAAAAATCAACATACCAATGAATGAGTAGTAAATAACTCGCTCACCCCCATACCACTCCTTACGTGGGAGTGGTGATTTTCGGCGGAAACTCAAGGTCATTAGCCGCGGACAGTCGCGTTCGATCACAATGGCGCTTGCACTTTCTTCTGTGCTTTGCACGACGCCAATTTACAACATATTGCGAGCACGGAGGCAGTGACGGATAACAGAGAGTGACGGATAAAAGAGTGACGGTTAATCGAGGTTCTACTGTAATGTTGAACCTAATGTGCAATAAAGAATATGATTATGACCATTTATGGTTATCTATTAATCCTTTCCATTCTATGAGGAATTTTTTGCTGTAAATAAATAGACTTTTGAACTTTGTGCCCAAATTTAAATTGAAAGTAGGCCTACCAATGTTTTTAATGTTGGGAATGTTTTTTTTTAATAGGTACTGATAACCTGTGATTTTTGTCTTGTTTGCATAGGTGAAACGTTCACTTTTTTTGAATGGTAATTAGCTGTGATTTTCGTCTTAAGTAGTTTTAATTTTTGGGTTAAAAATTTGACTTTGTGGTATTGCACTGCTGTTTTTTTCTTTTTCAATGCTTAAAGCCTGTGAGACATTAAACAAATTCTTATTCTTATTCTTATGACTCACTGACATGTTGCAACCTGTAAGCCAGGGTTTTGGCTTGTAAAGTGCAAATTTAATTTGACTTATCTCCTGAACTTCGAGTTATTGAGGTAATTTTTGGGTTCCTTTGACTTGCAGAGGTAAAACCATAAAATTATTTCGAGGTAAACATCTTTTTATTTCGACTTAGATAGGTTTTTCCAAAGGGAATTGAAAACGAAGATTTAGAGGTACAGAGGTTTGCGTTATCGAGAGTCGACAGTACTCACTGGAAGAAGACGACGAGAGCGGCCGTGCTGGAGGCGAAGACGAGGAAGGAGTACTGGCCGAGGAGTCGCTGCAGCGAGGGGAAGCCGAGGCCCACAAGCAGGTTCCCCGTCCAGTTGGCAGCACTGCCCAGCGCCATGGCTGCCGGCCTCGGACCCACGTCGAACAACTCTGCGGACACAGTCATGTTAGCCATCGCTGCAGCGAGGGGAAGCCGAGGCCCACGAGCAGGTTCCCCATCCAGTTGGCAGCACTGCCCACGCCATGGCTGCCGGCCTGGGGCCCACGTCGAACAACTCTGCGGACACAGTCATGTTAGCCATCGCTGCAGCGAGGGGAAGCCGAGGCCCACGAGCAGGTTCCCCATCCAGTTGGCAGCACTGCCCACGCCATGGCTGCCGGCCTCGGACCCACGTCGAACAACTCTGCGGACAAGTCATGTTAGCCATCGCTGCAGCGAGGGGAAGCCGAGGCCCACGAGCAGGTTCCCCATCCAGTTGGCAGCACTGCCCACGCCATGGCTGCCGGCCTCGGACCCACGTCGAACAACTCTGCGGACACAGTCATGTTAGCCATCGCTGCAGCGAGGGGAAGCCGAGGCCCACGAGCAGGTTCCCCATCCAGTTGGCAGCACTGCCCACGCCATGGCTGCCGGCCTGGGGCCCACGTCGAACAACTCTGTGACACAGTCATGTTAGCCATCGCTGCAGCGAGGGGAAGCCGAGGCCCACGAGCAGGTTCCCCATCCAGTTGGCAGCACTGCCCACGCCATGGCTGCCGGCCTGGGGCCCACGTCGAACAACTCTGCGGACACAGTCATGTTAGCCATCGCTGCAGCGAGGGGAAGCCGAGGCCCACGAGCAGGTTCCCCATCCAGTTGGCAGCACTGCCCACGCCATGGCTGCCGGCCTCGGACCCACGTCGAACAACTCTGCGGACAAGTCATGTTAGCCATCGCTGCAGCGAGGGGAAGCCGAGGCCCACGAGCAGGTTCCCCATCCAGTTGGCAGCACTGCCCACGCCATGGCTGCCGGCCTCGGACCCACGTCGAACAACTCTGCGGACACAGTCATGTTAGCCATCGCTGCAGCGAGGGGAAGCCGAGGCCCACGAGCAGGTTCCCCATCCAGTTGGCAGCACTGCCCACGCCATGGCTGCCGGCCTGGGGCCCACGTCGAACAACTCTGTGACACAGTCATGTTAGCCATCGCTGCAGCGAGGGGAAGCCGAGGCCCACGAGCAGGTTCCCCGTCCAGTTGGCAGCACTGCCCACGCCATGGCTGCCGGCCTGGGGCCCACGTCGAACAACTCTGTGACACAGTCATGTTAGCCATCCAATCACTTATATAGTTATGCAGAATTTTATAAATCCGTTTAACCCTTTTAGTGCCATGGATCTCGTAGCGAGATGTATTGTCTAGGTACCGCTAGTACCAAGGATCGCATAGCGAGATCCTGGGTCCTCCTGCATGAAATACTGGGATCTCCTAGCAAGACAAAAAATCATAGCACAATAAATCAAATGTCAAATTGTAAGAAATTTAATGCTGAATTTCAGGATGTTAATAACTCAAAACCGGAAAATCCCGACTTGATGTCCCTTTTCACATTCCACATCTCATATAAACTTTAGTTTTCTGACCAAAAAATAAACAAGAAATCCTGCATACCATTGGTTCTTATAAACATAACATTGGTTCTTATGGAGTATGAATCCAATATGGCGGCCAACTCCCACCTCCTCTTAACCCTTTTAGTGCCGTAGGGCCCGGAGCGGGCCATTCGTTTTATGTTATTAATGTGCCGGTGGGACCGGAGCAGGCCACCACATTTCGGTCACTAACTTACCGCGGGTCCGTAGCGGACCACTCTACATTTTTATACATATAATATTTATTTCTTACTTTAATGGCTGCGAATCGTGCCGAACGCCTCTACTAACCAGTCTTTCGTTTCATATGACTTTTCTCCTATCCTGTCTTTAGCACCAGCTAAAACATCATTCTGAAATTGCAGTAAGCTGTCGTCAGTTTCATATAACCTCGCAATTATTGTGCTGGTGTTGTAATTGTATTCGCGTTGTTGTGGTTACAGTTATTGAAATTTTATTAAAACTTAATTGTTAGAGCTACTTTAAAGATGTGTTTTGTGCGTTTTGTGACAGTAATATGAATGAATCTGGAATACGAAAATTGTTGGTAGCTAGTTGTTCGTCCATCAACAACTCATTCCTCAGTGCATCGGTCGATGGATCCCAAATTAATCTTGGTAATGTAGCAATAAATGAAGGAATTGCCTATCAAGGAATAGGCAGTAATGAAGTGGAGACTAGTTTCAGCCATTTAGGCTACGGTACAAGTGCCGATACTCTACCACCAACTTATGCAATCCGAAGGTTAGGTTAGGTTAGGTTAGTAAGGCCGAAATGTAAGGTTTTGGTTTTTGTTTTTTTTATTCATAACCCATGGGAGTAAATTGATGTTTTAGATATGGTTTTTATTTGTTTTTAAATGTACTTTTACATAAAAATATTGGAAATTACCCAACTATAAAATATAAACTAGATTTTGTTGGTTAAACAGGAAAAAAAATTTGGGTACATTTTTTTTATATTTATTTTTATATATGTCTACCAAAAAATTTTTATTTTCTCTTTATGTTGTCACTTTAAAAAAGCACAGATATTCAGCTGAAAAGTAAAAAAAAATCATTAAAATATATTAATAAATACATTTTTGGTGAATTTTTTTCTGAACGCTTACAAATTTGCCAAAAAAGCCACGGCACTTTATGCAGGTAACAGTGAAAAATGGCGCAGCACTTTATGCAACAATTTTTACTTTTTGTTCCGGCACTAAAAGGGTTAAAAGTGAATATTCTATAATTAGGGACTTTACAGGCCACTAGTTATTTGATAAATATGCTTACCAGATCCAATGAAAAAAGGAATTGGTCCGAGTCCAATCCCATAGACCAGAACGTAGAAGATAACACAAAATATGGAGAAGTTGGGCAGCCAACTCACTGCATCCTGTAAAACATACAAAAAAACCATAATTACCATCTACACTCAGTATTATTATTTAACAACCACAGCTGATTATTAATTATAAACAATTTTTTATTCTTTTGATTCTTCAGTAATATCATAACCATGGTAACTTCATAAACATTACAATTCTTTTTAAATTATCACTGCAACTTCAGAGTGCTTGAAATGGAAATGCTTCAATTTTCAGTGAATCAGCGAAATAATTAAAAAAAATAATCCTTCGTGAGCAACTACAACCAAAGAGAAACTTACATAAAAATTTAAGGCAAGCAAGTCTTAAAATTTTAGAGTAGAATCTGGAAATTTCAAATATAGTCTATTAGATAATAGGTAGGGGAAATTGTGAGTCGAGTGATAGTTTGTGAATACTGCAACATAAATCTGTTATCAATCTTCTAGTTAATCCTAGGCCAGCTGGTGAAAAGTAGGTTTAACTCCAAGTAAAAAAATAAATATTTATGATAAATTTATTTTAAAACTAATAAAGTGCAGGAAGAAAGGATAATTGTAAAAGTTATTTTGGTTTGTATATTAAAGTTACTTCAAAACAGAGAAGTGACGAATTTACTGGTAACTTGAAAAAAAAACCTTGCTTGGGGGTTTACAGGGGTACCATATTACTGAGACCAAGACGTTAAGGTACAAAACGCACCATGAACGTGATGGACACAGTGAGCAGCACCAGCGTGGCGGCGGCCGACACACAGCTGATGTGCAGCAGAGCGCGGCGCCGACAGCGGTTGACCACTCCGACCATGACCAGCGCGCAGGTGAGGTTGACCAGCCCGGCGCCCAGGTTGGCGTACTGGCTCTGCCGCTGGTCCAGCCCCGCCGACTTGAAGATGCGCGTCGAGTAGTAAAACACCTGCGACGAGCGGAAACGTTAAGTTGGTGATTTGAATCATCGTTCATCATCTATTTTAAGTGACAGTTGGATATTGTGGAAATTGGTTCAAGTTATTCTGTACAGATCTGCTCAACGACTTTCCATGTTTCTTAGAAACAAATTTTGAAAATGCTCATCCAGAACGTAAAAAACATTTTGTCCCTACATCTAACCCTGTTGCCCCAACACTGTGACGGAGAGTACCCAAACATTGTAGTCTAAAGCTCCACTCCCAGTCACAATTCGAACCAAGTCTCATTGCCGACCTTTGCTCATTTCATTCTTACAGTTTTTCAAAATAAAGGTGTCCAGAGAAAATCCAAATGAGCTGATTTTAATAGTTTTTTGCGACCTAAAATGTTTATTCCATGTTGAATTTATGCTCAGAATAGAAAAAAGTGTTTCTGAGTTTAGTGTGAGACCCTATGATAATTTGACATCCCCTACAAAATATGGAAGAAATCCCATTAATGACAAAAGTGTTGCAAATTCATGTTGATGTGACACCACCCCTATGCAGCAGCAGCAACTTCAGAGTGCTTTGCACTTTACTTAAAGTGAGACATTTTAAGACAATTTCTGTACAACCTTTATCTGATCTTGATTACCTTCTTTTTCAAGGTTAAAAAAGAACTTTGAGGTAGGTAAGTAACTGAAACATGCAACATATCAGGTCAAATCCACTCGGCAGGATTTTTGATGGACACTGCCACTTTGTAATGTTACAATGAAATTGTTTATCAGTCTGCATCTCTACAACAATTCTTGGTTAAAACTGAGACCGGGAATACTTCAGACTGAACATTCAGTCGCGGAGGTGGGGCAACAGGGCTAAATAAGTATAGTAACAAAACATTCTTTACTTTTTGCACGGTCCTCATAATACTGCTAAAAATCAAAGCTCTAACTTTTACCCTGTTAGGAATTCCCCATAAACTTTCATTAACATTAATCCTTAATTGTGGTAAAAGAACCCAAAGAAAACATATACTTCAAAATGTATTTTTAACCCACCATTTCCCCCTAAACACCTAATTCCCTAAACCACATTTTAACCAACCCAGCAAGTACAACTCACCGCATTGATCCCACTGCACTGTTGGCCAGCCTGAAGGGCACACGTCAGCGCCAGTGGCAGTCGCAGCGAAGGCTCCGTCAGCAGTGACATCACACTCCAAGGCCGGCCCCCCTCCCCTCCCCTCCCCTCCAGCTCCCCCACCACCTCTGCCGCCCCCCGCCCCCTCAGCCGCCCCAGCTCTGCAACACAACACACGTCAGCGCCAGTGGCAGTCGCAGGGACGGCTCCGTCAGCAGCAACATCACACTCCACGGCCGGTCCCCCTCCCCTCTCCACACCCCTCCAGCTCCCCCACCACCTCCACCCCATGCCGCCGCAGCCGACCCAGCTCTGCAACACAACACACGTCAGCGCCAGTGGCAGTCGCAGCGACGGCTCCGTTAGCAGCGACATCACACTCCACGGCCGGTCCCCCTCCCCTCTCCACACCCCTCCAGCTCCCCCACCACCTCCACCCCATGCCGCCGCAGCCGACCCAGCTCTGCAACACAACACACGTCAGCGCCAGTGGCAGTCGCTGCGAAGGCTCCGTCAGCAGCAACATCACACTCCACGGCCGGTCCCCCTCCCCTCTCCACACCCCTCCAGCTCCCCCACCACCTCCACCCCATGCCGCCGCAGCCGACCCAGCTCTGCAACACAACACACGTCAGCGCCAGTGGCAGTCGCAGCGACGGCTCCGTTAGCAGCGACATCACACTCCACGGCTGGCCGCCCTCCCCTCCAGCTCCCCCACCACCTCCGCCGCCCCCCGCCCCCGCAGCCACCCCAGCTCTGCAACCCAACTCACGTCAGCACCAGTGGCAGTTGCAGCGATGGCTCTGTCAGCAGTGACATCACACTCCACGGCCTGTGTCATAATCTTTTGACATTAAAATTTACCTTAATAATTGATAAAGTGATAGAATAAAGCTCAGCTGGACTCGGCTCGATTTTGAAAATACCTATTTGCACACCCCTTGTTGTCAACTAAATTTATTTCAACAAAGAAAAAAACAATTCCTCATTAATAAACACAGAAAACAGTGTTGATATCATTGATCCCTTAATACTTAAATGTCTGAGAGAAGATTAATCAAAGCACTTGAATTTATCAAAGTTTACAGATCTAAAACGATACTTTAGTGAAGATGAATGGCTCAATATTTTGCTTGTTTGTTGTTGTCTTTGTAAAACTTGGTAAGAGCTTCATTGTAATTATTGTAATCTGTGAACATCTTTATTATTAAATAAAAAGTATTAAAATAAATTTCTTGATATTTTTATTAACAAAACACAATCTTTTTTAAACTAATAATTTAGAATGTTTGGATATTCCTTCACTGAAAAAACTGCTTACTCACAATCAAAATCATTATTGAAACAATGAATGTTTAAGGAATTGCCTATGCAGTAAACTCCCTCTTATCTGGACTTGTCGGGACCGAGACCCATCCAGTTAACCAATGTCAAGTTAAAAGGTGTCTAGTTAAGAGTGAACCTACTGTAGTCAATAATTAATGAGAAAATTGTTATCAAAGCAATCCATGATAATTGATTATAGTGTAAAATGTTGGTTTTAGTACCCAAAATCAGAACTGGCACTAATTTATGGTAAATTATAATTTTGATTATTGCTAAAACAATGATGAAGTAATAGATAATTTTGTTTTAATGTCATTGGTCATGTCATTCATTCATCATTTTGTTTCAGTTAAAAAACTTTTTTGTTTTTTATTATTGTGTCTCTTACAACATTGGCTTTAAAATTAGTTTGGGGATTGAGGACCAAAACTGGCCGTGACATACGGACTTTAAATGAGGGTATTGTAAAGTATTGTAATTCCGAAAAAATCATTCAGATTAAACAGAATTGGGGAATAAGAAATATACAATATAAAGGCCCGACTACAATCTGATAGGGGTGTGCGAGTATTCGACCGGTCGATTTTTTAGGTCGAGCTTTTCAGTATTCGGCTCGGCTCGACTTTTTTCGAAAAAGCTCGACACTCGAGCCGAGCTTTTGATAAGAGAGTTATCGGAAAGATAACTATTGCGATCTATTTTTGGACACGTTAAACCGGAAGAGCGTTTCCCTCCCACGAAAAACAAGCAAAAAACATTCCCTAGTGATAAGGAAAGGACATTGACAGGTAACAAGAAATATTATCTCTATTTAGACGGAAATCGGAGCTATATTTGGTTGACCTTGGGGAACGCAAAATACAGCATTTAAGTCTATTGTTTTATCAAGGCTTATCTCTTAAAAGGTATATCGTACAAGTTTCATTTTGGTCACATTTGATTTATAAAAATAAGACAAAAAATATGAGCCGTCATTTATAGTTGTATGACAAGTAGTTTGTATTTTTGCATTTTGTAGTAAGGATTCCTTATCTCCTAATTAACTCACGCTCTCTGGCATACGCACACACGCACTGAGTCAGACAATAGCAAAAAACAGGGAAGGGGCTTGGAGTAAACAACCTCCAACCCCCACCCCTCCCTGGCCACTGATAAGGAGAGTTAGAGAGGTAACTGTTTCTTTCTTTCTCTCTATTCCGTCCTTATTTATTTATGATCTTTCTCCTTTGTTGTACATTATTTTCTTCACAAAAGTTTAGAAATGCAACTAATTTTAGGATTACAATAAATTACTGTTGTTATTAAATATTATTTCATCCACATACTATATTCTGAAATAATAAGTTTAGCCATGAATATTATGCACAATTGGGACTGCTATTTAATTTTTTATCATCTTTACTTAGTGAACATAAAAAAAATCAATCTTGTGCTTGACTAAGTGTAAATGTGTGATTTTTTACTAGATATAACTATTTTAAAACCTTTCAACTACTCCTTCCTACTCTTGAAATTAAATTTTGTAGTACCTATATGTAACTAGTCTAATTATGTAATTTTAACTATTTATTTAAAGTATTGTGGGATTGGTTATGACTTAAATATAATGTAGATAAATGTAGATTTTAAATTTGGTATTTTTCTTCATAAATTATTTTTTGAGCCAGTTTGATTAATTTTATGAAACATAATACAAAATACTGATGAACCTATCAGATAATTCACTTGTTTTGGAGATAAGCTTTCTATTTTTGAGCTGGCAGTCACCTAAGGTATTCAAACATTAGTCTATTGTATCTTTTAAAATTAAAATCAAGCTTCATTTCTTTTAATAATTTGGTGATTGTTAAAAAGCTCGGCTCGAAAAAAATCGAGCTCGAAAACTTTTGAAAAAGCTCGGCTCGGCTCGGGTTAAAAAATCACTATTCGCACACCCCTACAATCTGACAATAATTAATTAAACTTTAGATTTGAATAGTTACCTTGTATTGCTGATTGCTTGCTGCCCCGCACACTGTAGAGGTATTTGGGGCTCTCAGGCAGTATTGGCAGTGACAACGCCAGTGCCAAAATCGGCACCAAGTATAAACTGAGCAAATAGTGCCACTGATCTGGATTACCTGCAAAAAATTTAAACTTATTAATTAATTAAATAGTATATTTCACTACTAGTCACGAAAGTAGCCCCGAAATGGTACTTTTGTGAAGAGTTGTGAACAGTACTTTTCATCACAATGCAAATAAGTGACCAAACTTATAAAAAATTATCCAATATTTCATAATTTAGTAATTTTTCTATAAGAAACACAATACGGCTGAACTGTCTATTTTAGTTTATAAAGTCAGCTGGTTGAACTGTCAAATTAAGGAATTCGTTTGTTTGGGTACGGCAATATTTTGTTTTGGTACGGAAATGGTTTGTTTGGGTACGGGAATGAAATGTTTGGGTACCGAAAAAGCAGCTGATCATTACTTGTTTTGCGTAAGGAAATCGAGAATTTTCGTAAATCTCAGCTGTATGGTAACGGGCAATTTTCGTATAAGAGTGATGAAAAAACTGTTAACCTAATTAATTAAAATTTTTAAACTAAATCAATTTTAAATTTTAAATCAAATAAAAAATTATAAATTTAAAGTTAATTTTTTTAAATTTTAAATTCTAAAGCTGTTTCTCTCTTATTTGGGCGTTTGTTTTGGTTTTACCATTATAGCTCCTCTTTATAAAGGTTGTGCGGGCGCCGTTAGGGACAAACTATTCCGCCAGGCAGCATGACAGTCTAATGATTTTTTTTACTTTATTTTTCTCAACTTTTTGTCAGTGCGTGTGATTGGGATGTGTCATTAGAATGGTCCGGTAGCATTCTTTTGTTGAATATGGGTTACCTAATCAAATTATGCAGGTGTTAAGTTCTGTTTGTTTGTGCAACATTCCTGAAGAAAGTTTAAATTATAAAAATTTTACTTTTTGGGATATAATATAGAATTATTTGGCCTACAAAATGACATAATTTTAAAAGGTTTGACACATATAAAAACGGAAGGAAAAATTATTTTCCGACAACAATGAATTTTTTTTATTTATTTTTTATTTCCTCGATGGTTTAAGACATTCATTAATCATAAATAATACCCAAATATAGACCCTGTAGGTTAAACCATGTCTTCCTGAATGATGCAAGAAAGATGGGAATTTTCGCCCCATTATTACACTTTTGACGTCTGTAGCTCACAAATTTTATATAAAAAATTGTTTTAATTCATCGGAACTATCTTATCATGAGTAACATAAAAATAGAGGAAAACGTATCATAAAATTTTTCGACTGCACCACCTTAAACCCCTGAAACCACTCTGTCTTCACTAATAATTATTTTTTTTAAGATATTCATTTAATTTTGGTCCTGAAATTATTCTTATTCCCTACTACTGGATAAAGTGCCATTTTAGTTGAAGCAACTCTTGCGGCAATCATGCAGCTACTGTCGCTTCACAATCATCATAGGGCATTGCTCTTAAGAGGTTTGCGTTTCTTTTTTGGTGTAGCGATTCCAGTCACTAAAATTTTTCACTATTTTACTAAATTATTTTACCCATAACACCCACCCAGTATCCAGTCGAGGCTCATGAACTGGCCAAAGAAGACACCGAAGTTGACTCCGACGGTGGTGAAGACTCCCATCGCACCGCGGATACTGTCCGGAGACAGCTCTAGCAGGTACATGGGCATCACACTCAGCGTCAGACCTGCCAACCCACAGGAATCATAAAATGAAAGGTAAATGTTATTTTTAATTTATAGTTTTTACGTTTTACCTTTGTCGTCATTCAACAGGCCTTGCAGAGGCATGGAATCCGTCAACTGACTTTGTGTCATAAAACGTATATGCTAAGGAAGAACTAACTCATAGAAATAGATTTTTTCCAACATCACAATCACACACCTCTGCTATATCCAGGATGCTTGAAGTGAGGAATGGTGTGAATAGGGCTTGGTTCTTGGGTCCCTTCTCTTACTCATCTATAAGAACGATATCCAAAACCACGTTTAAACCCAGTGCTGGATTTACCATTGGGCTCGCCAAGCCCGGGCTTAAGGCCACGCACTGGGGGGGGGGGGGCACACAATATATGAAAAAAGGGATTGAGAGTGAATTACAGTGGATTACAGTGGCCGCAGCGCCCGCAAATCAAGCACTTTTAAAATCAGATTTAGATGTAGGATTTTATTTAAATTTGTAATACAAAACGACAGACCCGTATATAGTGGAGTTCCTGGAGCGTAAAAATCACCAAAACCTCGGAATACACCAAATCAGGATGAATTTTTTAGATTGAGGTGTAATTCTCTTTTCCATACTATAAATGAAAATCTTTACCCATTTATTTGTTGTGCTTTTGATTTTTTCACTGTTTTTAATCATAATTTAAATTTATCACATATTTACCATTAAAAATGGACTGTTATTTTCTTATATCATTATTTTTCCCTTATGTTTCTCAATATAACAATTTTAGACCACCTTTATGCGTCATAGGACGGCAAAAAATTCATTTCTAACGAGTTTTAATTTTCGGCCGCCATCTTGGATCCGCCATATTGGTTAACAAATTTTTTTTCAAATGCAAAGGTAGTGTTGTGACTCATCATTTCAAGGTAGAATCCAACGTTAAATGCAATGGCGAAATCCGATTTTGAAAATTTTGACTCGTTTTCGAGATATTACAAATTTAAAATTTATATTTTATTAAGTTTTACAGGTTTTTTTCTCCTATCGATAATACGTACTATTTCATATTTATTTGTCATAAAAGTAACAAGAAATAACCGTAGGCTATTGCTAAATAATTATTACTTAGTTATAATTAATTATTAACTGCCGCCATCTTGGATCCGCCATCTTGAATCCGCCATATTGGTTTACAATTTTTTTTTCAAATTCAAAGACTGTGTTGCGACCCATCATTCAAAACTAAAATTCAACGCTGATTGCGATGGCGAAGTCCGATATCAAAGGTTTTGAATCGTTTTCGAGATATTATATATTTAAAATATACGTATTTTACTAGTTTTCACAGGCTTTTTCTCCGAACGGTAATAAGTCCTGATGCATAATAGTTTCTTACAAAAGTAACAGTGATTAACCGTAGGATTTTACAAAGTATATAATTACTTAGTTATAATTAATTATCAGCCGCCGCATCTTGGATCCGCCATCTTTAATCCGCCATTTTGGTTACCAGTTTTTTCAAATATAAGGACAGTGTTGTGACCCATCATTTCAAGCCAATATTCAACGGTGATTGCAATGATTAAGTCCGATTTAAAATATTTTGTCTCGTTTTTGAGATATAATATATTTAAAATGTGAGTTTAAGTATATTTTACAGTTTTGCATCTAGTAACAATAAAACGTACTGATGTATAATTAGGTTTTACAATAATGACATTGAATAACCTTGGGTTATTACTACTCAACTACTACTTAGTTGAAGTTATTAGCCGCCATCTTAAATCCGCTATCTTAAATTTGCCATTTTGAATATGTCATATTGGATTCCACTTATTTTTTGACAGGGTTTTAACAGAAAAATATTTACAACCTATAATTTAAAATTACAATTACTTTTAAATTTTCTTAAAGGTCAACGATTTGCGATCAATTTTCTTAAGATTGACGTTTGCAATCATGCGCATATTACGTCTCGCTAGAAATTACCTGGCGACTAATATTTCTAGTCATCCGTTATAATTAACATTAAATTATTTTGTACAGACAAAACTAAATATTTAGAATAAAAATTGCCTAGCCAGGATAGGCAAATCAAACTCTTCTGTTTGTCACGTCTTTAACGCCAGACCCTTTTACAGTTCTAGCATTACATAATAACTTGACTGTTAAGGGAGATGGTCAAAATATTTTTTCCTCTATTGGTTATGTTGAACCATCATAGGGGAATTTTTATGATTTTTAAATATGTAAACCGTGAGAGAAACAGAGATCCAATGTGCCAAAAACATACAAAAAAATCCAATGTTGGTATAACTTCACAGGGCAACCCGCTTGATCTGTCAGGACTGTTTATTGGGGAATTTTCATGATTAATTATTGCTTAGAACATAACATAAAAATATTAACATGTATTTTTATGTCTCAGAAATTATGTTTTCATCACCCTTCATTCAAAAATAACTCGATACCCGTACAGCTACGATCTACGAAGGCCCTCGATTTCCTAAATCAAAACAAATCATGATCAGCTGACTTTTCCTAATCTAAACATTGCTTTCGTTACCCAAACATTGCTCTTCCGTGCTCAAAAAACTTTTCTGTACCCAAACAAACGAAGTTCCTATTTTGACTGTTCTATGTTATATCGATCTTCAACATGTACATGTAAACATAATTTTTTTAAATTACTATATCATGAAATGTCGGATCTTTTTCTGTGTCCAGTTACTTATTTGTATCGTGTTGAAAAGTCGTCACAAAAGTACCACTTCGGGGCTCGATAGTTTTTTTTACATGTTCGGCTTACATATCACAAGTACCACAATATATCTACCGAAATGGGCCATTTTTGTGACTAGTGAATATACTGTTTTCTCTTCCATTTGAAAATTTTAGCTTAATAAACTATGTTAATTTTGAGACCTATCAATACCATACAATGTCCTAAAAATGACCACTTAAGTTTTAAAACTGGTAACAAATATGGCGGATCCAAGATGGCAGAGCCAGTATGGAGGCTGATAATTAATTATAACTAAGTAATGATATAATTTGTAATAGCCGACGGCTATTCATTTTTAATTTAGTAAAAAACTATCATATATCAGGACGTATTATCGTTCGGAGAAAAAAATCCGTAAAAACTAGCAAGATACATATTTTAAATATAAAATATCTCGAAAACGAGTCAAAACCCTCCAGATCGGACTTTGCCATTACAATAAGCATTGAATTTTAGCTTGAAATGATGGGTGACAACACTATCTTTGCATTTGGAAAAACAAATTTGGTAACCAATATGGCGGATTCAAGATGGCGGATCCAAGATGGTGGCGGTTTATAATTAATTATAACTAAGTAATAATTATTTAGCAATAGCCTACGGTTATTTCTTTTTACTTTTATGACAAATAAATATGAAATAGTATGTATTATCGGTAGGAGAAAAAAACCTGTAAAATCTAGTAAAATATAAATTTTAAATTTATAATATCTCGAAAACGAGTCAAAATTTTCGCAATCGGATTTCGCCATTGCATTTAACGTTGAATTCTAGCTTGAAATGATGGGTCACAACACTACCTTTGCATTTGAAAAAAAAATTTGGTAACCAATATGGCGGATCCAAGATGGCGGCCGAAAATTAAAACTCGTTAGAAATGAATTTTTTGCCGTCCTATGACGCATAAAGGTGGTCTAAAATTGTTATATTGAGAAACATAAGGGAAAATAATGATATAAGGCAATAACAGTTCATTTTTGATGGTAAATGCATGTGATAAATTAAAATTTTGATTAAAAATAATGAAAAACTCAAAAGCACAACAAATAAATGGGTAAAGATTTTCATTTATAGTATAAAAAAGAGAATCCCGCCTCAATCTAAAAAATTCATTCTGATTTGGTGTATTCCGAGGTTTTAACCCATAGGCACTCCACTAATAATTTGTTCTATTAATAATTGTTCTATACAGAGATAAAAAAAACAAAGAGCATAAAAGTAATCAGACTTTGACATTTGAGAGTCAAAAATTACTAGGAAAATTTTATCTCCACTTCAAAAATTACCAACTGACATAGTAGTTCAAGATTTTGGTTACTTAGTCGATTCTAGTAGGTAGTGTAGGTCAAGAAAAATTACCTATGGGTTTAGAATATATATTTATGTAGTCATAAATATATATTCTAAACCCATAGGTCATTTTTCTTTTATAACTTAACTAATCTATTATTTGATATGACCTTTAGTTATTTAACCTAATCTGATTAAATTTATCTGCTAAATTGAATTATAACAATTACAGTTTTGATGTTGTTCTAAGCCTATTATGCCAGCAATGATTCAGAAGCTATGTATGAAAGAAAACCATGTCTTAGATTATAAATACATCATTATTAACTATAACTAACAAATAAATCATTAGAACCTCATCTGAAGCAATGGCTATACTTAAAACCTGTTTCAATAATTTTTCAACAATTAGGGCCTATTGCACAATAAATGGTAAGCTAATAATGTTAGCAAATCATTCAATCTGAGTAGGTAAATTACTAATACTATTAGACTTTATATTACGATCAACGATTGTGCATTAGGCGCCTGAAGTTAAGCAAGTTTTTTTTAACTTTGTCATATGTTACAACCTTCATACCTGATGAAAGACCAATGATGAACCTTGCTGACAGGAGAAGTGTGACGGAATACAAAGGCTTGCAGAAAAAGAACATCACGGCCGACAAACAACCGAGGACCGCCGAGATAACTAGGGCACCCTTCCTGTGAAAAAGCGAAACTGTTAAGTTAAATTTAACACCACTACAAAGCACCTATAAATGATTCGAGAGAAGCCTCCAAAATCCTTAATTGGTACCTTTTATTTTGGACTAAACTTAAACATTTAAGACTAAACTGATTAATTTCCATATATTAAAGCATTACAGGATCTATTATTCAAAGGCACAAGGGTAACGATTTATACATAACACTATCTTCAATTTCTCCAAACAAAATAAATTGTTAAGTTTGCAAGCTTAAAATTGTTTCCAACAAACAACTGCTTTAAAACTTCAACAACTAAATTAACCAGAATCATTTTTTCTTATTTTCATATTAGCTCATCTTTCTTAAATGTTTTCTTCCTTGTAACTTCAAATTATGCAAAACTTAACGAAGGTTGGGTATTACTACATAGAAGAGAGTTGCTTTAATTGCATAGAATAGCTCTTAATACAGCTCAGTTTAGGATCAAGGTTAACATCCTGCTTTTTTCACTACGATTTAATAACTTTCCTGTACTTTGTGTATTGACATCCAAACTGAAAAAACACATTGTTACCTAAGCGAAGCAGCTAATACCTTTGAAAAACAATCAAACAAATCTATATTGATGCAGTCAATGAAAAAAATTGTAAAAAACAGCTAAGAGATTACTTGAGAGTTCCTCTTTACTCCTTTAAAGTTTTTTTTTTAAATCAAGCACAGCTGATTCACCACCTTATAAGAATTGTACCTATATTTTACTTTGATGTATATTTATGTATATTTTATTTATGTATATTTTGTTTTAATGTATATTGATTTTTTCTACTTAAGAAAGGAAACGGATGTAATTTGGAATATGGAATTTAGTTAATCATCTGACACTATTCTTGTACAATGTACATTTGTGAATAAAGATATTTGATTGATTGATTGATTGAATGATATTAATACGCAAGCGGATTTCTTTTCACAGTCAAACCTCAAAGTGACTGGGTGGGTTTTAACGTTTGAGGTGTCAAATTAAATGGAATTTTATGTAGATATGTCAAAAGGTCTCAGAATTTTAAAAAAGGGCATCACTAAAGTACAGAAAGGTCTGAATTTTCGGAACATTAGCGATATCCTTCGACATTTGACCAAGCTCAGTTCACTTTGTTTACAACTAAACATGTTGTTAAGCTATGAAATAGTTCTACAGGTCAACTACAGAATCAAGTATTTGCAAGCAAAGCTGCAACCGAGCAATCTAGTAACAATAATTGTAAAGCACATTAAATCGAAAGTGATACCTGCCGGCGTAATCGGCGCACCACGAGCCTGCGAGGGAGCCGATCATCCCCCCCACCAGGAAGACACTGACCACCACAGACCACAGCAGGTCCAACTGTACATCGTCCAAGTGGGCGTCAGCCAGGGACACGTTGCACCACTGCTGGATAACCTGCCGATCAATGATCAATGAAAAATTGTGACGATGCAAAGATCACAATAGCCATCCAGGAAAATCATTAATTGAAGGGGTCCCCAATAAAATGTACTAAGCGACAAAATTTTGGAAGGGGAAGCATTGATGTATAAATATAAATAGCATAAATATTGGACCAGGAAGGAATATAGAAAAGCTGGATTGCCCTATATTTCAAAACTAAGAAGCCAAGGCCTGGAAAATTGCCCCAAAAAGAAGTGAGTAGAATAACGTTTTAAGCACCACATTTGGATATATTTTAGCAAAATTAAGTATGACGTTATGTAACGTTACGTTTTATGTTATGTGATATGTTACGTTTTTATATAAATAAAATTATTTTATATTCAGTTATATTTTCGTTCATTTTGGTATTCCTACACTCCCTGATGTTTTCTTCCAAAGCAGAAGAGCAGTCTGTCAGCCATTTAGAACTTTATAGCCCCCAAAAACCACATAAAATGTTTTAAAATGCTTAATGGCAAGTAAAAATGTAATAAAAGGATACATTGATGTTATAAATAGGGTATTAAAAATTATACATGATTATAAGTTCTAAACTTGAAAAAATCGCAAACTTTAGAATTCATCTTTCAACGCTTGACTATTCTAAACTAGAATTTTGTCGCTAGGATCATTTAACGGGAGACCCCTTCAACTGCCTAAGTTTGGTTAAAATTAGCTTAAAACCTGGCCAGTGAAGTTCTACCGAGTTGTAAAGGTCATTTTTGTGTTCATTTGACTTATAGCAGTGAAACATAGCTAAAACATTATTTCAAGTTATGTTTGGTTATTTTTTTATTTACATTTTCCAAGTGGATTAAAAATAATTCAAGATAGATTTTGAGTTGTTAACAGTTCAGGTTAGCGAAAGTTGACTGTATTAAAAGTGTTATCTCGAAAGTTTTACTGTTATTTTTATGTTTAACATTAACCTCAACAGATCACACATAAGTTGAACTCAATGTCGAACAATAGTAAATACACACCGGAGCAGGAGTGTTGATGACTCCGATGTTGTACCCGAAAGGAACGGCAGAACCGACCGTGGTGGATACAGCAGCCAAGAGCAGCAGCGGCGTCCACCCATCATCCAACTGTAACAATACTATTAAAATTTCTTATTTTACATAAACTCATTAAATTGTTCTTAACAAGGGAAACACAAGTACCTGAGTATCAAGTTTTTGAAGCCGAGTATAACCTACTCAACTCGACTCTCAAGTTTTGGCAAATACTCAAATGTTCATTAAGGGTGATCAATCCCACAGATTACTCAAAATCGGAACAAACGATCAAATTTTACAGCTGATTCTCTCTCTGTTAATCCCAACTCTAACTCCCATAAATTAATCCTTGTTCATTCTGTACTCTAACTAATGAGTTTTTTAAAGATATTAATATCAATATTATTATAAAACATCATTCCTCTCTAGAATTTAAATTTAATATTTTATACAAACATGTAAACGTCTCGCCTGGAGATCCCGGTATTTCATGCAGTAGGACTCGGGATCTCAATACAAGATCCTCGGCACTTAAAGGGTTAAATTTTGGTATAATTTGTTTATTTTTAACAAGTGTGAATCTAACCTTGTGGTATTGCAGTTCTGATTCATTTTTGAAGTGGGGTCGAGTAGAATTTTTAAAAGTAACGGCAAGTTTTGAGGTTGATTTGAATTTTTTTTATTAGAATATAGTTACCAGGCCAACCGTACCTATACCAACATAATCTTTATAAATAATAATTATTCATCAAGTCCATTGTAATATTTTTAAGTTAAATAATACAAGTATTTAGAAACAAAGAAAAAGATGATTTGTTAAAAAATGTAAATTAGGCTAATAAAGTTTTGGTGATTTTTTTTTCTGAACGCTTACACTTTTGCTAAAAAAGCCCGGGCACTTTTTGCACGTAACAATGAAAAATGGTCCGGCACTTCTCATACATTTTTTATTATTTCACAGGACTAAAATGGTTAAATTTCCTCTTTAAAAATAATAACAATGCGATGATAACATAACGACTATCAATACCCTGATGTTTGAAGGTGACTCACCCGCTGGCTGGTCCGCAGGGACAGTGTCTCCGGAGACACGGTGGAGGGAGTGTCCGAGCCCACCAGGCGATCCCCCTCCCGCGGGGAGTCCATCTCACTGCAACACACCACCGCCGACGTGATAATAAACAACAGAATCCATTCTGCCTAGTATACTACAGTATTGCAAAAAAAACTTGCAAGAAAATTGATTACTCTTTGATCTGATAAAACTGTTTTTTTAAATAAATGTCAAATTGTTTTACCGAGCACATACGCAAAGTATACAGAACCCGCTAACTAGGGACACCTTTTGGAAGAATGAGTAGTTCCTGCCGCTGAAAAAGAGATGGTGCGACTTTTGTTTTTCAGTCCGATTGGAATTGTTTTAGCAGTTTACGGATCAAGCTGACTTTCCAAATTCTAAAAGCTGGTAGTAATATTTTGACAGTTCTATGTTATTATTTTGTATTGTTATAATAATGCTTAATCTGTTTTGGTTTACAAACATTCTCATTTTGACACTTTGGATAGTGCGTAGAAGCGCGGTCGACACAGCCAGCTTGAACTATTCCATGCATCAGCGCTATTGTCTCCTCTGCTTTTCAGCGGCAGAACTACAAAAATAAACATTTGATGTCTCTACTTAGAGGGTTCTGTATACATTGACAAAGGATTCAATGTGAATTTCTCGGAGTATAACATCATGAGGCAACATTTACAGATATTATTTTTTAATATACGGAAAAAATGTATCACAATTTAAAAAATGTATTCCTCACAGCATAAAACTTCTAATTTTTTTAATACCCTAAAGATGAAAAGAGTAATCAGTGTCTGAGTTTATATACACTCAGTGGCGGCCGGCCCATAAGGACTCTCGGACGCCGCCCCCCCAGAAGATTTTCAAACATACTGAATTAAAATTGGTTTACAAATGTATCCGATAAACGTGTAAAAAATTACTAATTTTCATTATACTGACCATTAATGATAAATTAATTTCAACTGTATGCATCAAAATATGTTGCAAAAGTATTTAGGCGTCAACTGCTATTGCGCGTATATCCGCGGGCTCTGGCCGGAGCGTCCCAATCCCAACGCATAGTATCTTATGGAAAATCCTGCATACAGTCGGTAGGGTGCTCTGACGTCACTGCCATGTTGTGAATAGGGAATCTCGGGCAGCGTCACCAGCCGCCACTGTATACACTTGGGTTTTAAGTTTTAACTAAAACTCTGACACTACAACAGAGATTCAGTCAGCATCTGAAGTTATATTCTGCAAAGAGTAAAAGTAAATGTACTTCTTGAACCGAGCCTTGTTCATTGTATTTCAAATTCCATACAATCTTCAATCTGCATGTTCTCTTAACAGAGAGGTGACTTTGCTAACAGCTGTTATGAATATTCTTTGTCTTTATTTATTATATTTGCTTTGTTTATTTTCTAGCTCTAACAAGTCAAGCCATATGGCCCAATGTTAGATTTTCTTGACCTTAAAATTATTTAATATGATAGACTTTTTTAGGCCAAGTAGCCTACACTACATATAACATGTTTTTGAATCAGTAAATAGTTATTTCCAGACTTTGAAGGAAAACATTGAAGCTGTTTAAGAAAAAATCAATCAATCAAGCAAGCAAACATTGCTCATATTACAGTATAGGATAGATTATTATAAATATAGTTTAGGACCCTATTGCATAAAGATGGTTTATTTACTAGATCATACTACCTACGTCCTATGAAAAACAACACGAAGTAACGATTAGTCTCTGACCAGTGACAACAAATGGGAGGCTAGGACAACACCAAATAGCAATTGGCCTCCCAATGTTAAATAGAGAGGCCAATATCATCGCTTGGTTTCAAACAGCCATGTGTGACACACATGTGACGTCCAATATGTCTCTCATGTCACATTTTATTTATGACAGGCTGTCTGAAACCCTAACATCCATCTCCCTTTTTTTAAGATAGTAACGAACTCCATATCCACACATGAAGCCTAAACTACCCAGAACTTCTGAGAAAACTATAAATCTGACACCCATCAATCCCATAAAGAATGAAAGGTCTGGGTCTTTTATGAAAAATATTAGTTTTTTTATAAAATTATCCCTAAGGACATATATTTTTTTAAAGAAAAGCTAAACAACTGATTTACTCGTTTTTATTTTCAATTTACTTGACAGTGCTGCTGAGCAGTGCTTGTCCACTAGTAACTTGTACAAAGGTTTTAATCAAAAGGTAGGTTGAATCTCACAAACAAAATTTATGAAATATAAAGTCAAACAGAAGTATTTCCTGAAAATATTAGTTATGATAAATGTTTCTTCATTTCGAGTGCTACGACTAAGACCTCCTACAATGTCATAGAATTAATGAGTAGAATTAATAAGTTAACTTATTTAAAAATGAATACTTACATTATATCATTTTTACATGGCATTTTCAATCGTTATCACAATTTATTAAACCAATCCTTATGTTCATTTGGCTTTCAAATTGACAATAGAAAATACTCAATGTCACTACTGGGATTACAGAGTCACCTTTGAATTTAAACACTGAATAAATTATCTGCTCAATAACAAGGGGCTAAGTGGTGTCTTTTTAGGTTGTAAAACAATTAATTATGTGATTTTAAAAATGAATTTGATAGAGACACCAGAATATATTAAACAAAAATTTTTATGATTAAATTGATTGTAACCATGTTAATTCAGAACAGTTATTACACAAAGTACAAAGTAGGAGAACATATGTCACATAGCTATGTCCCAAAGCTATCATACTATTTAGGTTCAAACACTTTTGTTAGTGAAAATAGGGCTAATTCAACCACAATCGGTATTTAATTTAGACTGATTCCTACATTTGTTTATACATCACTTAAATATAAGAAAATCAAGTCCCTAGCTAGTCGTTATCAAGCTTGATAGCAACTGCTATTTCAACAGAAACTGTTATAATCTTGTAAACATTTCTTGGCAATAAGATGATTACTTTCCCTGCATTGTGAATTAAATCCTACAACTGAATCTTACCGATTTTTTAATAAACCTTAAATTTTTAGGAAAGCATGGAATATAGAAAAATTACACAAGTGATTAAAAAATAAAGGGTAGGCCTGTGAATTTAAGGATCAAGAATCATTTTCTAGTCTCTTTATGGTTATTTCATACTATTTACAATCAAGCACAAAACTCAAATATAAAAATAGAAAAGTTATTAGTTGTAATGTCCAATGTAGCACAATTTTAACATTGATTGTTCAATGTAGTTTGAATGTAGTTTTCAATGTAGCTACTGGTACTAAAAATAACGAGCTGCCGAGAAACAAAACACTACATTAAATAGCTTCAACAAGCTTCCACGAAATGGCCTAAAACCACATTTTAACACAAAGTCTTCCCCACATATCTGCATTCCCAAACTATCAGCCCCAGCCACTCCGGGCCAGTTAGACGACAGATAACAGAGATTAAAGTCATCAATCTGAACGGGCCTAAACCATTTTGTTGATTTCTCAATACCTCTTAGCCTTGGACCTATCATCAAAAAATGTTTGGATTAAGCAATAAATGGCAATAATGGCAATGTCTGGATTATACTTGTGTAATGGCTCATTACACATGTATTACTTGAATCATAACCTATAAAAATTAAAACAAATCTGTTATTTTCATTTGCTATACAAAACTGGAACGTTTTTGTTCCATTGAACATTTTTTATGTTATTCACTCATTTTAGAAAACACTAGCTGATAAACCCGGCTTTGCCCGGGAGATTATTTTTACTTATATTCTTGTTGTTTCTTTGTGCTGCATTCTGATAGTAACCATAATAGCTATTTCTAATGATAACCATAGCAACAATTCAAAGCACTACCAAAATCCTTGACATGGTTCCCTTTAGGGCGATCCTGGGCCTAAGCCCTTAAAGATATCAAAACAAAACCACCATAGTGCACATCATGAGATTCAAAGCTTTAATTTGATACCAATATCAAGTGTCCACAACATGTAGTTTTGGCTATAGCACGAAATATACCAACACACAACTCTTTTTTTATATACATAAATACGGATTTTTCTCAAAGTAAATTTGTACAACCCACAACGCGGCATATCCCCTCACAGCTACTCGCAAGGTTCACTCCTGAAAACAGCCCTCATACTTAACAGCAAAAAAAAAGAAACACACGAAATCCCAGATTAAATCAAATCTCACTGTACATTCTTTTGTTTTAAAGGATAACAAAATCGTTTGTTAGTTGGGGTCAAGTGTGTCCGGGCAATTACAAGCTTGGAAGCTTGTCCATAAACTAATCTGACATAAATAGTTTACTTCTACGTCCAGAAAGTAAAAATTTAGAATAAATCCTGTCAAAGGCCATTCCCCCGTGGTGCGGCATGGCAATGACGGATATGAGACACCCTCCTAGGACCAGCCAGACCATTCGGTGGCCGATACAACCGAAGCCGAACTAGAGGGGGTCTACTGTATATATTTTCATTTCAATGAAACACTGAAAGTATTACAAAAAAACTCACTATATTTTGCTTTACGCATCTTCAGGTAAAAAATTGTATAAAACATATGTCTGAATATACACTTATTCGTATATTTGACAAACGTATAGTTTGTCAAATAATAACGTTGTAGCATATCACATATCACTTTATAGCATATCACATATCTCTTAGTTTTTAATTCATTATTAATATATATATACATCTAGAAATTCAAACGAATGGTGTTTTTTTGCTTCTGGGGACCCCAAAACGAAAAACTAACATGGTCTGAGGCTTAGATCTTTCTATGAGCCCTGCTATAATAGCTTCTTCCCTATAGGGGAAATTCGCTAAAAGCAAAAAGCACAACAAATTTGGTGTGGTTTTCAGTAGTTTACATTCTCAATTTAACCAAAAATTATGATTTTACTATACCTGATTGTAACTAAGTGAAATATGTTTTCCAGACAAAAATATATTAATATCAAACTTAATATCTGATTGCTAGTATTTTCACAATAGCTGCCACCAATGGTATGAAGTTAGTCCACAAAAAAAAATGCATAACAACTACTTGTACTCAATCAATTTCCATTTCCTTGTTTGAATTGGGCCTTGAACAGATTGGCACTTAAAGAGCAATATTTCAGTTTGTCTTTCATAATCCTAAGTATGATCTCCAGAGAAACAACACTGTACTAATTATAGCTATGGTTTCTGTGTGATACAGATACTGTAAACCTGCAAAAATGAATGAGTAATAACTTGAGTACCTACTTTATTAAATAGTAGATTTTTTTAGGAAAGATAAATAAATTATTTTTATAAACTGTACTTTAATTATGTAATGCCTAACTGCACACAAGAATATTGAAGTTACTATGTCCATTACATCATTTAAAAATGAATACATGCAAAGTAGGGCCACATGGTCTTTTCTAACACTTAACCTACAAAACTGTATTTAACCTGTTTCTGTATTTATTTGTACAACATAAAAATAATGAATTAAAAAGTAAGTGATATGTGATATGCTATAACATTATTATTTGACAAACCTATAAAAAAGTGTAAATGTGGTGTTATGAAATAACAACAACAAGAATTAAATTCAAAATTTCATAAATACCACGGCACTAATAACCAGTTAATCATTCAGAGTTAATAGTAAGGTTGTGATCTCTGAAAAAAACAACAAATTTGAGAATACAAATTTACAGCATTCAGGGAATGTCAGGGACTGGCTGGTGTCGTACACCACAAATGAGCGGCAAGAGTAACCAGTTCCTCATGACAGGCAGTGAGTGTTTGTTTTTTATTGCTTTTTTAGTGAAATAATACATTTTATATGGATACTTTTTTTCATGGGGCGCAGCAAACCACTTCCCATACCGGTACCTGAGCTTGAGCCTTACCCGGCCCCAGCCAGGTTACCCTGGCTGGCGGGATGGCTTAAGACCATCACTCTCGTCGGCGGCAAAGCCTAGACCAACGGCGAAGGGGGTTTCCCCCGAGCCTCTAACCAGGGCAAACTGACTACTCATGACCACCAGCCGAAGCAGAAGGATAACAAATGCCCTGGAGGACAAATGCCTCCTGCTGCAACGTCAGGGTGAAGGTCTACGTGAGAGTCGTACAGGGCCTACCCTACCCCTGGCAACCGTACCGCCTTTTTGAGCCAGAACAGGACATACCGAACTCATAGTGGTGACACCATGAGCCCAGGGGGATAGCCCTGCCCATTTTGATACACATACCCCCACGAGGCCAACCTCAAATGCTGTATCCACCAGCCCTGACCGAGAGTCGACCCCAGCCAGAGCCGATAGGGCTCGACACCAGCCCCCGTGGTACTTATGGACGCTGGGGTTAGGAATGGAAGACAACCCTGGGCTGTCCAAGGACAACTAATTGATATCAATACTGATTTGTCAAAGGCTGCCGAGAGAACCCGTCGCTTTAGGCCGCCGCACACCAAGAATGAGCACACTGGTAACCACCAGTTGCTCGAGATGCAGTGAACGTGATAACTGAAATGTTGTTTCAACAAACTTACATTTTTTTGTTTAGAGAAATAACACGTTTGATATCAATACTGGGGTTAGAAGTGGACAATTCCAAGCTGCCAAAAGAAAACTAACTAGTAATAGGGCTGCCGAGTTGGCACTGATGGCTAGTGCACGATTAAATCCTTCCTTGGTTGACATAAGAGAGGCGAGGAGGGGGGAAGCAGGGAAGTTAAGAAAGCAAATGGCAGCGCTGTGTGCAACAAAAATTTGAGATTATATGTTCACATTCGTTGTTTGAATGTGAACATAAAATCAAGGAATCATAAAGTCAAGGAAACATATAAGTTAAGAAGTGACCAGGGAGCGACTAAAAAAATGTAGTTGATAATACCTTAATATCATAAACTAGTGGCTTGAAGGGGCTACAAGCCCACATTCATAATAAGGTAAAATTATAATCAAAACAATGCTTCTTTATTATAGTACAAAATACCTTCATAGTAAACTGGCCTTTAGATACAACATATGTTAATATCTAGCACATGGTTTTAAATCAAACAATGGCGTATGTTTTAATATAAACAAAACAGACGTTTTTAGATCCGATACTTTTTAAATGGTAGCTATTTTACGTTATTTCTATTTTTTGTTGAGCTTCAAGAAATTTCAGAATTTTTCCCGAGTCCCTGGCATCAAAACCTTCAATTTGAGCTCCCTCCCATCATCCTACGCCTTGCCAAACACCCACTATTTAAGTGCAAAATGTTCCCTTGCATAATTATATATAAAGATTAATATACAATATTAATTCATTAAAATTATTAGATAGTTAATGTAACCATACCATTAGTTTACCACATACAATTTTGGTGAGCAAACAATAAGATTGTAACATACTTACAGCACTTATTAGGCTATCCTATATACTCTTATATATGAGCAATGTTATCGTCCGGCCGTGCGTGCTTGCTTGTATGCTTGCACATTTATCTCAAAAACGGCTCCGAGGATTTCTTTCAAAGTCTGGAAATAAGTCATTTATGACTCAAAAACGTCTTTTACGCAGATTACTTGGCCAGAGAAAATCTAATAACGTAATAAATCGAATTTTAAAGTAGTAAAATTTTAACATTGGCCTTATGGGTTGCCGTGATAGCAACGAAAATAAACAAGGAAAGTGTAAACAAATGAAGTAATAATAACAGCTGTTTGGAATCTACAGCTATCAAGGGAAAATACAGCAGGTGGGATGAAGGTCCATTGAGCAATAAAAAAGGTTTATATTGATACATTTTATGACATTGAGATATTTTATAGTAACTGGATGAACTGGTAAACATGAAATAACACCGAGCAAGGCTCGGTCCACCAGGTACTATGGTATTATCAGGGATGAGTTATAAATATTTACAGGTGATTAATATTCTTGTGTTTATTTGGTTACGGTCATGAACGGATGCCATCTTCTTTTAGGGTGTGGTATAGGAAACCTGAAAAGGGTAGAATCAAAGTTAATTTCCATACCAAGCAAATATCAAGCAAATTTATACGTTATTTAAGTCAAAAAAAGGAAAAACTCTTACGTAGGCAACAAATGACCTGTGCATGAGAACATGCTCATTATTATTTGTAAGTACTCTATATGATTAAATCTACTTCATAGTTCATAGACTTAAAAAATGAAAGATTCAAATTAAATGAACAAACAATATAAATTTTAACTACAGAAAAAAGACAACTAAGAAAAAATACATAATATTGACACGTGAAATATAAATTAACTATTAACCAAACTTCTAGGCCTACACAGTTAAAGCAAATAAATAATTTACAAACGAAACACAGATATTACAAACACCCCCCCCCCCCCAACACCAAACATAAAATTCTGAAAATTTATTTCTGTCCTTCCATAAGTAATTTGTAAACAACTTCTGACAGTATCCTTCATCCGTATGACCGATGAACATGGTGACCTAAAGTACCCAAATGCACCACCCGAACAGTTTAATAGAACAATGCCAATTCCTTACTGACTTAATTTAAAAAAATTAAAATAAATAAATAAAAAGATCAAATAACTATAGTAATAAAGGGAAATTAAATACACCTACCTGTAATATTACGGATTTTCATTTATTTATTTATTAAAGGTGTGTGTGCTACTTCAACGTATAAAGCAACCTAAAACATTGACATTGATTAGACCAGTGGTCCCCAAATGGCGGATCGCGGTCCGGATCCAGACCCCCACCTAATGTTTTACGGACCGCGAGGTCGAATTCGCAAACTGCATTTTTTATGCATTTTTAGCTTTAAGTGTATTTCAACTTTATTTGAACTTAGAACAAATATCGCCAGACCAAACAACATAAAAATATTTTATAAAAGAAAACGATTTGTAATGAAACATAGTTAATTCAACTTCTGTGATCACTGAGTTTGAGTCATCTATGTCTATGTGAGTAATTTTTATGTATAATACGTATTCTAAGTAAAAATAAATTAAAATTTAAATTAAATAATTTATAATGTTTATTTTATTAAACCTAAACAATAGAGACATTTTCTTATCTATTCAAACGTTTATGTAGTATTTTGGGTGGAAAGAAATGTTAAAAATAACATGCACAAATAGGCTTAAATCACACCAATTTGAGTGAAATCTTGAAAATTTTCTGGGAGAGGGCCCCCGAACCCCCCCTAAACTGGGGGGGTATAACCCCCAGACCCCCCGGTGGGTCAAGCTCTCCCATAAAAAAATCCTGGGTGCGCCACTGACAATTAGGGTCCGGCCTGTGACAGTTTTATGAAAATTGGGTATGGACCTTCATAAAATTTAATTAGTGATCTCTGGATTAGACCCATAAAAATTTCAGGAAGTAAATCAAATATAGTAGACTCCATCTTATTAATACGGACTCTTCGGGACCGAGACCAGTCCAGATAACGGGTTTTCAGGTTAAAGCAATGTTTCCTAAAATTAACTATCAAATCAAAATATTCAAAATTTGATTTTTAATATTAATTTGTCTATTTTATATTTCCCACGGGAATCGTTGACATAATTTCTAAATTACTAAAAAATTCATTTACTCCACTTAAACTGAAAAGAGCATAGCATTTAGACACCTTATTACTGGTCTCAAATATTACCCCCCAAGAATTATCAATAAAATACTGTCCATTTCCTGCCAAACACGTTCGGTTAAACCGATGTAATCCGGTTAAAAAATTATCCGGTTAAAAAGATGTTACTTCTGTCGAGAGTATTCTGGTTAAACCAATGTCCAGTTAAAAGGTATCCGGAAAAGAGGGGACCTACTGTAATAAAGAGTTCATTTTGAAGAGTCCTCACATGAAAATTATGAATGAGATTGATTTACAAATACCGTAAAACAACAAAATGTGTTTAGCAATTTACATAAGCATGTACAATTCCTAACAAGTAAAAATTAATAGAAAATGCATTGCTAAAACTGGCATATTTCTGTTTATTTTAAGTCAATGAATTTGAATTCATGAGTGTTAATGCAAAATCTATGAACCAAGTGTTTTGTTAAAAGGGCTATCAACCTAGAATGCTAAAAGTTATCATGATTCAAGTCAAGTCAAGTAGAGTTAAAATATCCTTTATTCATGCAAGTACAATTGTACAAGAATAGAGTCAAATCGACAGCTAAAATTGTTTTACATATCAGTCTTATATAATAAACTCAATAAAGTCTTACGTAATAAAGTCAATGATAAATTTTATGCAAACTATAAAACAATTAGAGCATCTATTCACTCATTTTCCCAAAACTCCTCAAGAGAATAAGGAGCAAGTTTGACCAAAAGCTCCTTCAGACAATTTTTAAACTTTTTTGTATAATTTTTGGCTTTAAGTGTTGACTGGTTTTCTTACTTAACTATGAATTGGTTGTGGGCAAGTGTTTGTATTGTATTACACATGTCTGGAGGTATTCCTCCTAACCTAACCTAATCAGCCCCTACTTCACTATTGGTGATTTATTTAGATTTTATGTGACTTGTATTCAATAATAAGTTACACTTGTGTCTCATGAACTTGTATTGAGTGATATAAAATTCCCGGGAATTTAAAATCAAGGAAATATTTCCAGGGAATTTCAGGGAAATATTCCCAAAATTCATAAATTCCCGGGAATTTATGGAAATTTATATTAAATACCCAGAATAACTCAAACATACCTTTTTTGTAATTCTAAGGTAGAAACACTTTATATAGCAGTTTTATATAAAATAATAACTAGGATAAAAAACACAAAAATGGTGTAATTTTACAAAATAAGGTGTATGTATTACCGTGTGTCCCAAAAGCCCCACCCCCCCAGTGTATCAGTTTTTTTATTAATAGAGATCAATCAATCAATCAATCAATCAATCAAAGTTTTATTTCTAGATAAATTACAATAAATTTACAATATTACATGCAGAAATGGTCCCCGCATGGGCCAACGCCTGTGCGCGGGGGCCGAGTTCTCAAGTCTCTCGCACAAAAAAAAAACTTTCTTCTAATTGTCACTGTTTATAACATCTATACTATAACTGTTTATTAATAGTAAGGAGCTACTGCAACAATGTTGTAACAAAATCAAGGAGGTTAAAAAACAACATAAAAGAAATGTCTAGCGGTATGTTGAGTATGGAGTGAAAACTATTTGTAATGCGGGCCGGAGGTAAAAAAAATTGCATATAGTTGATATAGCTGATGCCAAAAAAAAAATATATATATATCGGTCAAAATAACACGTGAGGGCTTCTGAACACTAACACAAATAGACACACACGCACCTCCACTGCCCAGCACTCTCGGTCAGTCACACAAACGCGCACGCTCACACTCACACATCCTCAAACAAATCAACAATTGTTAGTAAAACACTAACTTATTATAAGGTAATTTATGCTTGTTGGCGAGCGTGTGACTCAGGCACCTAACGTGTATAAACAGAAGATATCATGCGGCTGGCGGTCTCCCTTCCTAAATTAAAAAGCCAACGAAATAAGTTTTTCTTGTACGACGCGAGCCTCAACGGACGAGCGTGGCGCAATTCCGGAGGTAAGTTGCCGTATAACAGGTGGATCACATAATATGGATTTGACGCATAAACTGATTTGACAATGCGAGGTGTGACAATGCCGACATCCGCTCTGTGCCGAGTTTCATAAGTGTGGGCCACTTGCTCCAGCATGCTGAAGTTTCTTTTGTATCCATATAAAATTAGTGTTTTTATAAAGAGTTGGCGGATATCAAGAACTTGAAAGGATTCGAATATCAATTGCGTTGAATACCGTACTGGTTTTTGGAGAGCAGATTTTATTATCCCTTTTTGTGTTATTAGAAGAGGATAAATTACGGTTGGAAGCGCGCCACCCCAGCACACTATACCATATTGCAAGATAGACTGGACATATGCGAAATAAACTGATTTGAGAAGATTCATTTCGAGGACACGAGATAGAACGGAAAACATATATGTACATTTTCGCAACTTATTATTTAAAGATTTTACATGAAATAAAGAGATAAATAGATAAAAGATAAAAGTATAATATTCAGGGAATGTCTATATGATCAAAAAAGGAAGTTTTTGGTGTATGTAAATTTTCACCCCCTCCCCCACAAAAGGGGTAGTCTGGGGGTAAGTCGAAATATCTAAATGTAAACCCCTATTTCTGTTTCTGATTCTAATAAATGACCTAGCACTTAATGTAAGATTAGACTCAATAATATTTGCTGATGATGTAACCTTCTATAGTTCAAATAAGTCCATCGATCTTGTAAAATCTGGCATATGTAATAAATTTCAGGATGCAATTAATTGGTACAGAACCAATTTTTTATTCTTAAATAATGAAAAAACTCAAGACTTTGTTTTTTCCCTGAGTAAAAGTTCTTTTGCCCCATGAGATAATGTTAAATTGCTTGGTATATATCTTGATACTAAATTATCTTGGCAGGTTCATATTGACTTTGTTTGTAAGAAACTCAGCAGAATAGTTTATTTGTTGAAGCACCTCAAGACCTATTTATCTAAGGAGCTTTTATTAACTGTTTACTACAGTCTTTTTCAAAGTTGTTTATCCTATGGGCTGCTATTGTGGGGCAATGGCTCTGGTATAGAAAAGGTTCTTATAATACAAAAAAAAAGCTTAGGAGTAATTACTGGTGCAGGTTTTAGAGATCATTGTAAGCCGCTATTTTTTCAAGAACAAATTCTTACAGTTGTTAACCTCTATATTTTTCACTGTTTGTTGCATGTAAAGAAAAATGTTGATAGTTTTACTTTAAATACGCAAGTTCATAGTCATTAGCCTACATGAGAGGGAACGAATTAATCCAAAAACCATTTACTAGACTGAGTAAAGTTCTCAACTCATTTGAAACAGTAAGCATTAATCTTTTCAATAAACTTCCAGTTACAGCCCAGAAAGTGCCTCTTAATTTGTTTAAAACTAGCATGTACAAATGGCTTGCAGAAAGACCGTTTTATAATCTGGAAGAATTCCTTACCAGCAATACAAGCTCTGTAATATTTCATGGAATTAATAACCATTTGACATAATTATTTTAGTTTTTAATATTTTTTTATAAATTCAGTTGTCATTAACTTAGGCTAACTGCAACATGCATGATGTTATTGTTTATTTAGTTCTAAATAATGCCTGTGATAACAGAAATATGTTGGCTTAAGTTTATTGTAGCATTAAGTGACTATTTATTGTATTTAAATTGTTTGATTATGTTGACTGACGAGATCTATTGCCTGTACTGTGCTTAATGATCAATAAAGTATCTATCTATCTATCTATCTATCGAGTTATACATAATTTTAAAGATCATAAAGAAACTAATTGGCCCAACCTAGAAGTCTCTACGTCAATCTTATCAAAAGTTATGGCAGTTCAAAGTTTTAATTTTTTCAAAATCAACTAAAATAAATTTTTTTTAGAATGGCCAGACCTTACACCTCTAAATAGTTATAAAAGCAAAATTTATGACACAAAACCCGCTAATCTCGATAAATTAAAAGCGCGGATTGAACGAGCATGCCAGCTAGTCACACCAGAAATATTGGCAAATGTGAGGCAGGCATTTACTTCTGCCTGGAAGTTAATGGTGGACATTTTGAGCAGTTAATCTAAATTTAATCATGGTATTTTTCCTCTTTATTCACTGGAATAATAATTATTTCTTCAATATTTACGTAAGTATGGATTTCATTTGATTTTCAAAAAATTAAAACTTTGAACTGCCATGACTTTTGATAGGATTGACATAGAGACCTCTAGTTTGCGCCTTCTTTTCTTTGATTATGACCTTTAAAATTATGTATAATTCAATACAAAAGGGGTTTACATCTAAATATTTTGACTTACCCCCGATCTACCTCTTATGGGGGGGAAGGGGCGAACATTTACATACACCAAAAACTTACTTTTTTGATCATATAAATATTCCCTGAATATTATATGTACTTTTATCTCTATTAACAAAAAAAATAACAGGGGGGGTGGGACTTTTGGGACACACGGTATATTGCCAATATTAAGCTCATCACAGAAGAACTGCCTTTTAGTATTTGTTTATTATTTTGAGAAAGGCCAAAGCCAAACACTTTTTTTCTTCTAGAGGATAATTTGTAATAAGTAAGCCTGGGCCTCTTATATTTCATATACTGTAAGCTGATTACCCTACATTTACATTATTGTGAATTATTTTTATTAATGTATGTTGTGGCTATTTAAAATGAGATTGGTCGGTTGGTCTGAGGTCCTGATTAACTGAGGTTTTTTTACCTTTGAAAGTATGAAAGTAAATTGAAATCATCGTAGGCATAGGAAAGAATATTTCTTTCCAAATAGGTCTTTGATGTTAGCTGTGTGTTATTTGAATTATATTGATAAATTTTTACCATTTTAAAAGATTTTCATAAATTCCCACTTTTTGACAAAATTTCCGGGCCTGGGAAATATTCCCATTTTATAAGTTCCTTCCCACTGGGAATATTTCCGGCTCACATCACTACTTGTATTAAGACATTTCAGTTCCAGTACTAGATTTAGTTTTAAAGGCAAGATCTATAAGGGTGTTTAAGGATGATGTAAATTAATATAAAAAATAGATAATGATTTGAAAAATGTTTGAAACTATGAAACTTAACACAAATTTGAAAAAAAAAGACTAAGCATGCAATGAGGATGAAAGTTCAACAACAAACAAAAGCATTTGGCAGTAGTCAAGTGTTGACTATAAGTCAGTTAGGTTTAATCAGTTTAAATGAATCATTTAAACTTGATTCACTTAATTAAAATGATGATCAGATAAAAGATTTGTACTACTGCTGCTGGGTATTTCATGTATTAAATTTCATTCGTTTTATCTTAAATGTTAACATTATGCTTAAATTTATAGGTAGTTGTAGTTATAACAAGTGACACTGACTTGTGCACTGTTACCTAGAGCGCTGTATCTATCTAAGTATTTAGTATATTAAGTAAAAATGTAATATATTGTAATATAGTGCACCCAACAGCAAATCATAAGATTGGTTGGGACTCATTGTGTAAAAATTATGGAAATAAAGATTTTGATATAGAAAATTGAGGGAAGAGGCACTGGATTATATTTTTAAAGCTTATGTATAGACTATTAACACATAACTGACTACAATACAACACTTTCACTGACCTGTACTGGTATCGGTCGTTCAGCCGACGACATTGCCTTGACAGCTTGATAAAGGGATTTCATTTGGTCATTAACAAAGTCTATTTGTTCTCCTGTTTTTGCCTCTTCCATGATCATTCCAAACACATCATTTATTTTTTCTCTCTTCTTTTCTTTTCCGGTTACTAGGTCACTAACCTGTTTTAAGACAAATTCATTTAAATTATGCAGGCTTTCATTTGAATCAAAATCTGGGGCATTGTCTTCATTAGAATGATGTTGGCTTTCATTTGGATCAAAATCCGGTGCATTGTCATCAGCAGGCAATGTTCCAGCCTGAAGACCACTTAATGTACGTGCAACTGCATGTATATGTTTGCACATATTGTTTTTGATCTTGTTGTCCTCACAAGTACAAATGTACTCGTGGAAGCACGAGTCACAATGCAAACATTGTAACTGACAATGTTTACAAGCCTTCACTTTGGTCACCTTATGCGAGTCTTGTCCGGTTGAAGAAACCACACTCCATCTGTAGTCACCGTCGGGTAGGATATCATTTTCGGCGTATGTCACCATTGCAGATTGGTGCCTTCGCCTCAATATTTGCTGTTTGCCGGCCAATTTCCCCTTTTCAATTTCTATTGAATCATTTTCGTGTCCAACATGGGTAGGCAAGTGAGATACACATATTTGGCCATCTTCTTCGGTTTTAACAACAATCTCCCAGGGGCAATGAGCATTGATTTTACACGAACTTGTTGGTCGCTTGTTTGTTCCTTTTGACTTAAATGTTCCACTTCTGTGACACACAAAATGTGAAAATCTTCTGGTACAAGAATTTGATTTAAGAAGCCGAAATTTGTTTTTTTCTTCAAGTTTGCTTTTCCAAACATCAAAATCTTGTTTGTTTTGAAAATTCAGTTTTTCCCATTCCATATTGAGGTTGTGGTTGTTTTTTAAATGATCTTTTATTTCCCTTTTCTTTGGATGTGAAGAGGAAAACTGACATAGGGGACACTTTCTATTTATCTTTGATTTGCTGAATCTTTGGATATTATGTTTGGTTTTTTCATGACGCCTCAAACTACATTTATTGAAAAATGACGATGTGCAATATACACATTTGTAATTCTTCTCTCCTTTGATATTTTTATCAGTCTTATGTATTAAGAAAATGTGTTTCTGTAAACCATCTCTTCTCACAGTTTTATAGGGACACATAGAACATGACAAGCTTTCGCTAGGAAAGTGCATAGTGTCAATGTGCCGTTGCAAAGTACTTTTGTATTTAAAAGCCTTATCGCACACAGCACATGTGAACTGAGTTTGTTGCAAACTTTCATTGCACTCAGATATTTTGCTATGAACCCTTTTAACATGTTTTGAGCGGTAAACAGCCAATCCAAAACCTTTTCCACAACTATCACATTTAAAGGGTTTTTTGTCTTCTTTCTCCATCTGAAATCGAAACTAATGTCCTTTATTCTACACACATTAAAAAATAATAGACAGAACAGAACTGTGGCAATCAAAAACAAAAATGGAACATTATCATATCTTTATTCACACTTTTCTACACCTAATAAAATATTTTAAACTGAAAATGTAACTTAGGTGCCTTGTTTGCGGTATGAGAAACTTTTTTATACAAATGCACATTATGCCGTCCTCTATGACACCCAAAAATGAAAAAGTAATCTCCAATGGCAGAAAAATATTGCGTTAAAACTACTAATTGGCGAGACCAATCAAAATCGGTTGTCATTTTTTATCTTTGATGTATATTTACCAACTTGAACGTGACTACACTTTAGGTTTCAGTAAAAGTTTTGTATAAGATGTCTTTTACAAATACAATAAAAGATGGTGGGTCCTTATATTGTCGAAGGCAACTAGGTAAGTTGAAAAATTCATAAGACAAAAAGTCAATCTCACCTAATAATTTTTTTTATATTTTGAATGATGTAATGATTTTACATAGGCTAATTCAAAATACAATGATTTTTGTAAATACCTACTTTTAAGGATAGGCTACACACAGTTAACACATACAACTAACTAGATGGCCTTTAAAAGCTAGTGCCCAGTGTTGCTGCGTTTGTGTGATTAGATCTGAGTAAGGGTCTCCTAATCCCTTAGGTGCCTTGGCCGATAGAAAACTGTATGATTTTACTTGCAGCCTCCCCATCCTGCGGATGGAGAATTTATAGTTATGCCTGCTCTGAAATTGTTTACTTTAGGATTTACTCAAATGACAAACCCAAAATGAACTTGTAATTAAAAGGGTGTTTTAAATTCAAATTACCATTGGCCGATCTCCAAAATTTATGAAAAATAAGTACTTATTTTATACTTTATTAGGCCAGAGGCCCCATTTCAGCCAGCAGCCCAATCCTAGCTCGTCTGGTGGTAAATCCAGCAATCTAGATACGGTACATTTAAATATATAACCCATATTCTATGAAAACACTTACCTCTGAAATGGTAGATTAAATGAGAGAAATGCAAAAACCTAGGCCTATATAAAACACTTCTGTACAGCCTAATCCGAAGAGTCACTGGAAACAATCGCCAAGGAAACGAATCTAAACTCACTGAGCGAATGTGCTAAACCAAAACCATGAAAAATTTTGACACGACATGTGGGGGCAATGGCAGTAATCCCGGGAAAAGGAAGGAAATTGAGGATGTGTTTCAGCAAAAGTAGAGAGGTAATTTGGGGGAGGTGCAGAAATCAGGAAACTAAAAAATAAATTAGGAAGTATTTTTATTTCTATCAGGAACCTTACAAACACCCATAGGCCTATTAAAATGTAATTTAATAGGTTTAATTGTTACCTATAAAAGAAAAATGTGCACTTATTGCCTAAGTGTATCAGACTCAAACACAATACTTGTATACACACAATAACCCCTGCGAAACTCACAGGAGCGATATACTGTACGATATTGACAAGCGATTTGCAGCATCAATATACTTAGCAGCCACTAGTTTTCAGATCAATTTTTGGTAAGTTAGATTGCTATGGCAACTTTAGACTATCTAGATTATTTTACAACAACCAATTGACTGTGGACGTTCAAGGACATCAACAGGAACATGGTGGCAGAAGCTAGGAACATTCCAACATTCCAGAATGGCATGGCCATTCAGAGTTATTGCAAACGTGGTCGCGGCGCCCCCCCCCCCCCCCCCAGTATTAGTCGCATATGTTAGCTTTTTGCGCTGTCACCAATACTTTACACAGCATACGTTAGTATATAATTACATGTATTAAAGGGTAATTCCAGGACAGCACAAAATTAAAACAACAATATGTTCGGAATGTATTTCAAAAGAAAACAAATAAATTAATTACAAATAGGTATTCACTCTCTATCTAACTTCATCACCGTGATTAACTAACTGTCACTGTAACAAAACAACAGTAACAACTGACCACATCACCCACAACCGCCTTAATCCCGAATCTGAATCCCGACTTTCAAGACTCAACCAGTGATGCCAGACAAGATTTGACATTTTACCTGACAACTCCATAAAAAATCCCGCTTTTACCCAGGTTTTCGGCAATAATCCCCGCAATTACCAAAAACCGGGAAAATACCCGAAAAACCACCTAATGACTTTAAAAACACCCCAAAAAAAAACTTAAAACACCCAAAACCAGGTAGTTTCCTCAAAATTAGGTAAGGAAGGAAATCTTACATCATTAAACTGCTCACTGCATACCAAAATATGTCTGTTTACTTCAAGTACTGTTGGAACATTGGAATGATTGGATATTTGCAAAGCAAATCGTAATTCAAAAATCCCCGGCTTTACCCATTTTTTATTTAGGATGCCGGGTAAATCCCCGCAGCTCAAGTCTATAATCCCCGATTAATATCCCGATTTTACTTAATTCTCTTAAAAATCCCCGAATGGCTTTCAAAGTACCCGGAAAACCAGGCATATACCCGGTTTCTGGTAACACTGAAACTCATAAAACCATACCAAATACATAATACCAACTAAAAAAATTTTTACTTTAAGCTTGTCCAAAATGCCCGGTTTTACCAGTTTTTTTATATCCAGGTTGTTGGGTAAATCCCCGTAGCCCAAGTCTAAAACCCCCAGTTTTACCCGGTTTTCCCTTAATCCCCGCCAAATCCCCGACGGCCTCCAAAATACCCAAAAACCGGGTGAATACCCGGTTTTTGGCAACACTGGTCTCGACAAGTTTGACAACAACAGACGATTGGATGGGCGCGCAACTTGCATAGTACCAACACTATTATTATTTCATAGTACACTGTTATTACTTCATACTATATTTTCATTAATGATACCTATAGTGTTGAGAATCACTAATAGCTACAGCCTCATTTTTTCAGGTTCGTAGTCCTATTTATTAACGCCATATCTTCACAATTCATGCAAACCTACAAGATCGCATAAAGATTTGCCGCGGCACGGCGCACCCTCAGCCGTGGCGCCCGGGGCAGCTTGCGCCGTTTGCCCCCCCCTTCGGACGGCCCTGATCTTGAATATGTTCTATATTTCTTTACAGGTTCATAACTTAGAACATATTTTTCCCACAATAAGAAAATTAGTTTCTTTAAATCACCACTAAGGTTTGTCCAGATTACAGCCTGTCCCAGTTCTTTAAGTACAGTATATACAATAGTGTAGAGATGATGGTGACACTACTGTACTGACATCAACCTAGGTATTGTGTACTATCTGAAAGAATCACTCAGTATTAAGTCCTAACCAGATTGATTGCAGAACATTACTATCAAATTTAACTATCGTTATTTGTACCATAACTAAGCATAACAGCGGCTATGTTACATAGCGGCATGCATGCTGGTTCAGCTCCTGGCGCAGTCTTGGCATCTAGGGGCCAGCAGTGAACGTGATAAATGAAAATGACAAAGTTGGTGGATTCTGGGAGACAGCACTGCTCACGAGCCCTGAATTTGTAATGTATTTAAGCATAGCTCCTTTTTGTTAATACCAATAACATTGGGTCAACTCAAAAGATTACATTGGGTCTCGCCTCTCAAATCAACCAAGCAAGGATATACTCGTGCTCTAGCCATCAGTCAAGTTGACAGAATAATTCTAGCGGCCAGCATTAGGCCTACAGGCCATCCCAATGAACACAGCCGATGAATAAATAATTCCAAGTGATGGTGAGCTATTAGTTACGGTAGTTGTAATAGTGGTTAATGGTAAAAGACTCGGAGCAAAAATGGTTAATTTATAACTTGCAACCAATTTTACTGAATTTGAGTGTTGGTGTAATGACAGTGAACACAGTTTAATACTCACGTTGTCTGAAATAGATAGTAGATTAGTAGGCCCTATTAATACTATTTCATTAAAGTGCTCTTCATAGCTTGTAAAAAGTTTAAAATTAAATTTAAAATTATTACAAGAAAATTTCAATGAAATAAGAAACACAATAAAACTGTTAATCAGATTAACAAAGCTTAACGCCTAGTTATTCACATAACCTAAAATTTTGTTTATAATTTTTTTAGTCATGACATGATGAAGCCTCCTCAGTGTTGCCAGCAGCCACACTAGTTCCCCATTGGTGCAACCGGAAATTCCCTACATCTCCGCACATAAGGAAAACACAAAAATCCCCGAATTCACTACTTAAATCATACTTACAAAAACGAATTATCTACTTTGAGGCAAAAAAGTACGAATTTGCAATCTAATACAATGCTTAATCATTAAAAATCTGTTCTAAATCACTAACTTTATTTCTTGACAAAGATGTTCAATTTCAAGTGCCAACATGGGCATAGAGTAATAATAATACATGGGGAACAGTTTTAGCGTTTTATCAATGACTTTATACTACCTAAAAGGAGACTGCTATACAGCTGGTGACTTCTAGGCTGGCACTTGACCGATCGATTCTCAGTCGATACTAGCCTAGTTCAAAAACATTATGTTCTGTTAAGCGAGTTGCGACAACGTCCTCGCGACCCGCGTGAATGCTTTCGTCAGCGGAAATTTTGCAGTCCGGCCTTTTTTTATACCTCCAACACTCCCCTCTCACCCCCGCACCTATACTGCCCGCGTGAGCAAGGCCACACTGGTTATTCATTAATTAATGCAGATTCGAAAAAATAATGGTTTCTAAACGAAAACTGAAACGAATTACTTAGGGCACGATAGTTTTAAGAGTGCGGCAGTGAATCGCCATAAGAGTACATTATAAAAGCGTCTGCGATTCCATCTGATAATGTGACGTCACCAAAAAAGGACTCCGGCCTGTAGTGTGGTGTGGCCTTGGCGTGAGGCCCAAGCAAGGCCACATTTGTATCCCTTTATCTATGGCATAACCATACCAAACGTCAGCTGACAGAGATGTCATCTATGAATACAAAACAAAATACGACTGCTGACGGCGACTGTAGACAAGTCTAGATTGCGGACTGCGGAGTAGTGGAAAATGACAAATTGAGGTTAATTATTTAGTGCAAGATTGTTTGAATTTTATGGTTTTGACTGCGATGAGACTTGTTTCAGCGCTATTAAGTTTAATTATTGGTTGATAAAGAAGCAACAATGTACTGTCTCCAGTGGCTAATTCCAGTTCTACTTATTCCGAAGCCTGTCAACCCAGCACTTCTTCAAACTCATGTTGTGTTTATGGTATTGTATTTGACAGGATTTTTCCTTGAAAGGAAGCCTTGCACGATATGCAGTTTGGTTTTTTTAGCTGCAGTGTTTTTAATATGCTACAGCGGCGTGGGCAATTGTCTCTTCTGGAGTTCAAATTGTGATACCGTTCGATGTGAAAATGGCTAGTCATCACTGTGAATCAACACCAGCCTTCATCTGTCTTACTTTATCTTGAAATTCACCGTGTATAAAGTTTTAGGTATTTATATTCATTGTACTTTAGTTTTTTTTAAATCCGTTAGTGTAATTTTTGTTAACCTGAAAAAATAAAAACTATACAAAACACGGTTTTTAATTACTATGCTAGCTTTGTAATGATTCATCTCACCTAAAAATCATGCAAATAAGTATGCTCTATTTCACCTGAGCAACATAGTTTAATAATGGCAGACAAACAGAATAAGAAACTAGTCTATTCCAAGCTAGCGATGAATGTTGTAAAGTTCTTGGTCCTAGTTGAAGTCTGAGCCTGTTGAATTTTGATTATAAAGTAACTTATGCTCTTGAAGGGTGTGTCGTGAAAGTGAATGAAAAATAGCTAGGCCCTAATGTTTGGATGATCAGTGAAGGTCTGTAATACCATGAATTAATTTGTATTAAACAAGCGAGAATTCCTTGACATTCCTGCAAACTGAGGCTTGACTTATAGAAATGCCAAATACAAATATACATAAGAAGCTTTGAACTTCTATTGTTTGTCCAAAGACCATCCAGGTAAATAGGCCTATTTTGGGAATTGGTATTATTGCCCTCTTCATGACACCTTGCCCTTTCATGACCTCTTTAACTTAATATGTTTTTAAAATTTCTTAATTTTCAAGCTTAATACACTTACTTGCTTCATATTAAAAAAATTATTGGGATCACTGCTGCTGATCCTTTTAATTGAGTTCTATCATTGAGATCTCTCCACACAGCCTAACTTACCAGATGGCTTTTGCTTAACATACGATCAAATGCACTTTTTTGCGTTGAAATGGGTCAGTAGCCTACACTGTGTGAATGTCCTTAAGCAGCATATTACATGGGAGATGAGTAGGTACAGTTTAATTTTGATGACCTTAGCATTGATAAATCTGAATTTGAAACAGCACATCAATTTACGCAGAATATCTTAAGTTTTTTCTTTTTATCATACGAGTAAACCACGTTTTTATATTTTGTTTATGAAGTGTTACCTTGACAGTGTCTAATTGTTTATATTCAGGGTTTTTTTTGTCATTTGATGTACAATGGGCCAAAGCTAAACTTTCAGGGCTTCCCAAAGATTTCTGGGTCCCCTTGCACTGACTTTCTAAAGGATCATCCGTATGTTTTTGGCTTACAAACAACAAGTAGATCATCAATAAGTTTGGCATTAATCTTCTGTGCATCAAAATCGCCTTGTTATAGGATAGCCAATAGTTCAACACCATATTTTACTTAACTTAATTATTTAATTTATTCAGCTGTTTTCAAGTTTTTTTGTAAGATTGGAAGTAGGCTACTATTAGTACAATAATTTTAAATCTTAGTTTCTAAAAATTTATCGTTTTGATTATTTAGTTAATTAGGTCTATTCCTATAGGCCTATAGGTTTCCCAAAAACCGATTATTCAGACAGACATTATTTTAATGCCTGTAAGTTAGTATTTCAACATGATGTCTTTGTCTGGTCCTAAAATGGTATTAAATACGATAATCCCTCCGATTGTTTCGGCTGTAGTTGCATTAAGTACAATGAATTAAACATTTTATTGGAGATAAAATATTCAACCTGGATGCAGTCTGTCAATTACTATGTGAATTAAAATTATTAAAAACTTGTTTTGTGGTATCCCACAAAGAAAATTGATTTAGGCTTTACCATATAGGTACCTAGGCCTATACTTTATTTTCACAGGCTTAAAATTATTAGAGCTGCAATTTGTAAAGTAGAAGCAAGATTACATTTTAATGTGATATTTTTTAATTTATGTGATAAGCATAAAGTGTAAATAATCATAGATATGTAGTTTTGTAGAACTGAAGATTTTGTAAATTGAATTTTAAAGTGGTTGTAGTATATTGTATCACATTATGAGACTAAATCATTATTTATAGGGATTTTCCTAAATGTGATTTATAGTCTTATCATTATCTTTTCCAGTTTCAATTTATAACCATACACGCTCATCTAAGCTCTGTTTCATGTAAAATAAAATCTAGTGTTCGATTGTTTGATGATAATTCCAAACCCTATAAATAATTTAAAACGATCTTAAGTGACTTTTACATATTATATAAAATATTGAGTTTAATTAAATTATAAGAACAAAACTAAAAGAGATTAAAAGTTTTATATTATAGTTTTTACGAGTACTTAAGACTCCCTTTCCAACACGGCGTCAGTGCGCTCAATGTCAACGTCAGCGTCGTTGCGCTAGAGTTACATGAGAAGCGGGCAATGGTGACTATTTGGTAGACTCTGCGCACGCTGATTGTTGACGCGACGACAATTACTGTTGTCAGCTTTGCATTTGACTGTAGCGCAATGATGCCAACATCTACGTTGAGTGCATTGGCGCTGTGTAGGAAATGGAGCCTTTAGGCCTTACTTTGGAGAAATTCTTTCCAAATTCATTTAAATGAGGCATAAATTGGATTAGTCTTGGGTGTATAAGACCTTTTCTTAGATTGTTGTAATGAGTTTCTATCTGTATTGAAAAATTGCTAAACGTATTAAAGCTATAAACTACCAGGCAGATTATGAGTTTTCTTGAAAAAGACGTTTTGTTTAGGCTTCATAAAATCAATATTAGGCTTAGCTTTTTGTTTCTTTTTTCAAAAATAAAAGTCAATGAGCTAAAATTATTTTAACTCTTCAATAATTGATTTTGTGTTCTTCTTTGGCAGTTTTGATATGGTTCCTATTCCTGGCCATGACGTTTTCTTGCCACATTTTCCAAGTTGAAGAGCTTAAAATCTTATTTTGAGTTTGTAAGAACCTCAATGGCCTCAAGCCTTCCTTTTTACATTGAAAATTAAGCTTGTGCACTTGACTCGGAGTTTTTGAGGATGGGGTTGTTTGCTTTCAATAACTGCAGGATTATGACATACATTGTATAGAAAGGTAATCTTCCAAATATGAATAAACAATAATAACAACACTGCTTTTTGACGAATTAAGACTGATCATTTGTTAGTTTGAGTGTTATTGAAAATCTATGTCCACGTTTGTGCGCCTTCACTTTCAACACCATTTCAATGTTCATCTCAACCAACTCCAGCATATATCAGTACATGCATTATTATGTGTGTTAAGATGCATACCCAATGTCAGGCCCGTTTTTAACCCTCTTGGCGCTATGGGCATATTAAACTGGTGCGCCCCCCCCCCAACCATAAGGCCTTTTTTACAATAAGCGATCGGCCGCGGCATCACGTTGTCGTTCCCTGTTGTTGTTGTTAAGTCACTGTCACCGGGTCACCATATGTGAACGCGCACAATCGCCGCATTTGAAGTATTATTCATATTTTGTGTCAGGACACAGACCGGTCGCCTAATGTAAAAGGTACCTTAGTCTTTGCCAGTTTTGGTTCGGGAGGGATTTCTCCCTTAACTCCACCTTAAATTGGTGAGTCTTTCCTTTATCGACCACCTATTATGGACGCGCCGTGTCCCGGACTGGCCAGTTGGCGATTTTATAACAAATACCTAAATAGGCCTAACGTCGCGAGCAAGCGTGCGCAAGCGCACGTGCGCCCTCGCAACAGTACCAAGGTCAAACTCTCTGACAACGCCCCCACTCGTCTAGGTTTTACTTCTCTTAATGTAACTTTTATGCAAGTACAATATTGTGCATATGCCAATAAATATACAATGGGGCGGGTGGCTTGGTGGCAGTGGTGAGGAGGAGGAGAGGGCAAATTTACACGAGGCGTCAAGGGTGCAAGCGCCCTTTAAGGGTGCTCGCGCGGCGCACGTCCATTTTTTTTTCTTCTGTCCTCTTTCCTCCCCTTAACCCTGGCGCCCCTGGGCAAGTGCCCATTGTGCCCAGTTATGGAATCGGGCCTGCCTATGTGGGTCCACACCGGTGCCTTAAGTTTACACGAAAGAGACAATAGAAACCTTTATAAATTTGAATGAATTATGAATAGACAGGCAGTCAGTATAATCTCCAATTAGGTCTAAGACTGTTCGTCTGAAATACATAAATGTTTTTTGTTATATACATAAAATCAATAACTTGCAATTTTATTGAAATCACAACCTGAAAGCACACAAATATTGAATGTCAGTAGAATGTCTTGCACCAAGTGGTGCTCTATAAAATCTTGCTCCTCTCGGTTCAAGTTGTGACGAGGCATGCACTTAGTGCAGTCAAAAAGGCACAAGTGTGGACTTAGCTAATAGGTCTTGTCAGTTGGTTTTAATTAAACCAAAGCAGTTTTTTCAATCCCTTTATGTCCTTCTGTTTTACTTATACTTCTACCTCTGTATTCTACCGGAGGATTATACAATTTATATGTTCCATAATAATGTTTGTACGTGTACTGTAATGAAAAGTGGTAACCTGTCAACTTGTATAGATGGCAGGAGAAAGGTTTTTTTTTTTATTTTGTCTTTAATTTCGCTGCAGGTCTTAAGTTTAATGTATAAATCATTTTAATTCAACGTGAATTATTTTTTAATCTATTGTATTGAAGGTCTCTAATGACTGAACTGTAGATAAAATTGTTAAAATAATTCATAATGCTCTGTTGTTTTAGTTGATGCCAAAATCTTACTTAATATTTTTTCTTTATTTTACCTTATGTCTCAAGAAAAATGTATTCACATTGTCCCTTGATTTTTAATGTTTATCAGAATAAATAGTTTTGAATATAAAGTATAAGCTTTTAGATTTTGATGATACACTGTACAAACATAATCAAACCATTGTTGTTACCTTTTTTATTGTTTGTCTATAATAATTAAATTGTTAATAAAAAGTTTATATCAATTACTGTATTTTTATTTTCTACCTTCGTTTTATTTAAGATTTACAACATCTCAGTCGTTAATTAATTGTCAGTTTGGTATTTAAAAGAGTCTAATAGTAATAGTCAGGCTCTGTGACAGGAATTATGGGTCCCTGACGACCTTTTTTTTTTCTAATCTTGTGTGCTTCCCTTTTTTGGTGATCTGTAATTCTGGGCCCCTATGCATTTGCCCTCCCAATGCTCCTGTCTATCCAGGCTCCTGAGCAGTTGACCCAGTTGCCCCCCCCCCCCCCCCCCGTCACTGGCCCCGGTAATAACCTTTAAATTAGTTTTATAAGCGACAGAGATAAAATACATCTACTTTACTGTAGGATGAAATGGTGAGTTAGTTTTGATGTAGGCACAGCGACATAGATCCATAATCTCTAATTTTTCACTAAAAATCAGGGATAGTGAATGTTTTTCCTTGTTTAATTCTTACAAACTCATAGAGAAATGTAATTGTAATTTTTTATTCTCATTGGATGATATTGAATTTTAAGTCAAAATTTGCTCTGGATATTTTGTCCTAGAACATTAATTTATATGCTTGTATAGTATTGTTTTTACTTTTGTTAGTACATATTTCCTTTTCTACTTAATTAAAACTTGAATTCAGTGGCAGCAATTTACAGCTGATAACTGTTTTCAAAAAGTTGTAAAAATAAAAATAATGAGTGTACCAACTTTTTTTTATAAATATTTGTATTGAGTTCTAATTTTTTGTGATAAAATGTTGTCTATCCATAGATTGAAATATATATTCAGGTATGAATTCAGTTCAAACATATTTTTATAAAGATTGTTTATTTGTTCGTAATGTCAAAAAAACCATGGTTCAGAGGGGTGTTTTCTGACAGTTACTATCAGAAGTTTAATATAAGGACTGATCTAACTGTGTTATCAAGAAACAAAAAAATTTGCTTTGAGTTCGCCCAGAAATGTCTTATGGGCTAAATTAATTCAAGTAGCTAGCCAATGATCGAGAGAGGTATATGTGGAATTATGTAATTTTCACTTCAGAAAACAAGGTTACTCCACGAGTTAGGTTGTTATTGCTGATTACAAAAAAAAGTAAAAATTTACTCAAGGATTAATTTACTATGTTTTCTGACTAGTGATTTGGTTTCATAAAGATTTTCGTGGTACCTCATTATTTTTTAGTAGACTGAACATACTATTTTCTAAACAATTTTTTTCTAAGTACTATCACAGATATTTTTGGCGTTTTGTTTTAGTGTTGAAGTTACACAATGTTTCAATAGAATATTTTAAGTTATTGAAAAAAAAAGAGTACAATAAAAGTAGCAATTAGAAATTGAAGACATTTAAAAATCATCATCGTTGGCTATTACATCATGACTAGTTTCTAGTAAGATTTTTATCATAATTTAGTTTATTTCTCAATGCAGAGATTCAAACTTCACTCAAAATTGCACAAGTTTTCTTATCAGAGGAGTCTTCACGGGACCACTGTTAGGAACAAGGAATGATGTTTACATCCAGAAAATTACAAAGCGGTAAGTTAAATCACTTATAAAGATTGGTTTACCACAATATCATAAAGAATGAAACCACAATTAAATCTTAATTCTCTGTACCAAACCTAGAACTATCTAAAACCTTTAGGCCTAGATAGGATTTGTAGAATATAATTATTTGCATCTTGAATATGTGGTTAATGATCATCCTAAAATGTCATCTACAAACATATGCATTTACAAATTTAGTCAAAGCAGTGGCAACATTGTCTGGTGGATTGCATAATTCTTTAAATAATAACATAAAGTAGATTGTATGAGTTTAGTGCAGTGTTGAAATAGATTGGAAGAGCAATTATTTTACCCAAAGATCAAGAACAACTAATGGAATTTATGATGGCAAAGAAATTTGGAATGCCCTGGTTTCATTTCCAATTTGACTCCATTAAATTAAACTAATGATGGTGCTGGCTGCAAAAGCAACACTACATTTGCTGATTATTAGCGAATTTCCTCCGGAATAGTGAGCTATTGCCATCACCCGCACAATGGTATGGGACCATGATAATTTTTTGTTTTGGGGCCGCCAGATGCCAAAAGCACCTGTTAAAAACTTAACTTTCATAAGTTAGGGCCACTATTATGTATTGTAATATTAAGATAAAGCGAAGTCCCCTTTCACTTTCTTTAATAAATGGACTGACTAATTTCAGTCGATTATTTTACATATCCAGTATTCTTCTTAAAAAACTTTAATTATACTGGATGGCTGGATCTACCATTTCCTTATTTTCCTTATCTTCCTTATTTTTATGTTTTATATTAAGGAAAAGCAAGAGATATTGTTTAAATTTATCTTTTCATAAGTTGAGGATTAGTATATACAGTACACCTCGGATTATCTGGATTAATGTGGCGGAACACCGATCCGGATAGCAAAAAATCCGGATAATCCGAGGTCATTACAATATAGCCTAAATAGCGATTGCGAACCTTATCCCCTGCTAAATTATTGCTGCAAACGTCTTATCTGGCCTGTTCAACATGTTAGTCTTTCAAATTTTAAGAGGGTTTAATTTTGAAACAAATTTAAGGACAAAACAATCATACGAATATAATGTTAACTTCTACCGTACCTACGGTTTAGGTTTGGAATAAGACTCCAGATAAAAATATTTAATTTAATAAGTTTAAATAATCATAACTCAAAATAACTCAAGCTAGAAATAATTATGATGAAACTTAATGTGACTCAAAACTTACTATAGTAATTTTCCTTAAGTAACGTAACGCGTCAAATGACAGCAAGAAAAAAAACTCACAAAATTGCCGTAGGCTACGCTTTTTATGATTACTGCTAGCGCCCGAGTTACCAATGCAGAAAACTACGTTCACGAAAATGCTGTAATGTACTGTTGATTCCTTCAATTATTGTGATTCCAAATGCGTACATTAATGTATTACATTTGTACTTCACTTTTAGAAGGCGCATTTCACCGGTAAAAACTCGTTAAAATTATGATTTTGCCATGATTTTAATTTTTCAATTTCTCGGTTAGACCGGTCTGGACAACCCGGGATCCGGATAATGTGAGGTCCGGATAATCCGAGGTGTACTGTAATACAGAGTATAAAGGTAAAAGAAATTCAATTGAAAACGTTTTTCATGAGTATATGGTTGCCTTGCTAAAACTAGTTGTTTGAAAAGAAATCTTATTTCCTATAAGTTGTTTTGGAACAATAATCTGATGAGGCAAGCTTTTAAACTATCATTATTCTTTTCAATGAAAAATGATAAGTAAAAATCCACTTACCTCAATGTTTTGTTAGCTTTTAATTAATTATTTATCAATCTGCAGCTATGGGCAGTCATGATCGCTGATCTCACTAGCTTTTGTTTGTATTCTTATCTTATTGTGCAAGTTGTAATATCAAATCTTGTAAGGTTGGGCAAATTTAAAGTACAAAATAAGGTACAAGTAATATGTTGATTTCCTCTTGATATACAACTATGGTCAAAGCATATTAGAGTTTATGATGGAGGGTAAAAATTATTACCTGCTCTGACTTAATTTTTGGTGTAGAAATACAACATGTCCTTGATAAAAAAAAGTCTGGATGGATTGGAGCCCCCCAGACACACTGTTCTAACTAAAATTTGAATTTAACACAACACACACAATAAAGGTAAAATATGGTGTATTTATGATTACACCAATGGAAAATTCAAAAATATGTGCAGTAGTTGAATTATTTTTTCTTGGTTCATAGACTTATGAAATATATTGCAATGTAACATTTAAAGGTTTAGGAGGATTACTACTGTTGGTGGGAAAGCACTTTTTCCTGTGGAATATTAGGCTACTTATCCACTTATTAGTTTTGTCCTCCTTAGAAGGAAAGAAAGACACTCTTCCCTAATACCATCCAGTACCTTTTGATCATAGTGGAAATTTGCCAACCCAAAAAAAAACCAGCCCCCAATGTGTTAGTCTCTCTTTATTGTTCTTTTTTTATTTTTTAAACCTATCAAGGTTAATTTGCTCACAACTCCTGTGGTAAAAAGAAGTAATCAGGTAATTAATCACAAATTAAGTTCTGAATCGGTACTCTGACCAATCCGTATGACTTCTTGTACATACCACCAGGATTTGTTTAGAAAATATTTGGTGCAATAGGTCCAATTTGTAGTGCAATAGAGTTTGTAAACAGGATAGGATAACAAATGTCAAGAGATTAAATTTCAGTTCCACTACAAATTTTAGTCAGCACTGGCCAACCTTTGATGTACTTCAACTCATTGCTTCAACTGACATTGTCATGCTCAGGTCCAAAAGCTGTGGTAAAGTAGAGACAAATTAAAAAAAATCCTTGCACATTAAAAACTCTTTTTTAACCATATTAAATAGTGATGTGAATTCAAGCATCTTTTATTCGACACAATCATAAACATCGATTTTTTTTGCTTTTAAGTCAAAAATTTGCATTGTGCCGTATTACAAATTTGAAAACTTAAATTACCTAACTTTAAAAATTCATAAGTTTCTCATTACCTGTAAATTCATATCCTTCAAAAATTTAATGGTAGAAACAGTGTTTTCTTATAATTGCAAATTTAAACCTACAGTGCTCTGCTTATGCGTGTTCTACAGATTCGCAGAGTCGTGTAAGATCTGCGAGTTCCCCCACCAGATGGACCCGGGCTGCAAGGTCGCCATCATCACGGGCGGCGAGTCGGGGATCGGACTGGCGACCGCCAACGACTTGCTCAAGAATGGCGCTCAGGTAAAACGCCAATAAAAGTCAACAAGAAGAAAAGATATCAAGAGATTTTAATAACTGACAGTAAATACCCAAATTTGTGTCTGTATTCAGTTTTGTATGACTGTGAGCCTTGAAATTACCTAAACAGCTGATGCCCTGTATAATTTATGCAAGGATTCTTTTTTTTTCCTTTAAAGGAAAACCTAAACTGCCGGTCGCCATGGGCCAATAAGCCTGTGCGGCGATCTAAAGACAGCGAGGTACCATAGCGGCAATAGTCACATAGACCAGCCAGAGGTCATGATGGAACAGGAGTCGCCCGCCACTGGGATCGAACCAGTGACGTTTGAAACGTTAAGCTAGTGCTTTACCTCTGAGCTACTGCCTTGGTGATTCAGCTGTTCAAGAATTTTTGAGCTTGCAGATGTATGTCATTGGGTATAAGTATATTTTTCCTACAACTGTGTGTAAACTGCCAGTTCCTGCTGTGAAAACCAATCGAAAAACAGCTGTTTATTGAGGAGCGAGCGGTAAAGTCTGCATCACCAGCAAGCTGTTTACCAGCTGATTGCATTGTTCCTCTACATGCTCCAGCCAATCACAGTAATGACTCCAGTACTTCCACTTCCGCTTTGATTCTACTGAGCTTGACTTGTTTATAATGTCAAAATCATAATGACACATTCAGCTACTACATGGACGTGAGTAACTGTGATTGGATTTGTCTTTTGGGACTCCAAAAATGCAGTTGGAGGAAAAATGTTGTATGTATTTTTCATGTGAAGTGTCTTCCTCACTTTTGCTACAACAATTAATAATAATAATAATAATTTTTATTGCAGAAAACAAAGAAAATGTATTACATGTCGTAGTAAATTCAATAAAACATATTACACTTTCAAGATTACTAGCTAAAATATACAAACAAAAAATATTATTCAAGCTAACTTTGCATGACACGTAACAACTTTCATAAAAAATAATCTTACCTATCTGCAAACGCTACCCTAACAGGCAAATGGCCCAATTACTAGGGAAGCTTAAACATTAAAAAAAATATACATAAAACCAACAAAAGATCACTTAGAACACGGAGTCAAACGATTTGAATTCATGATAAAATACAAACTAAAATAAATAATATATTTTTTAATTCTAACAAAGAAAATGAATAGTTGTTTGGATCCAGGACATCACACTATATTTAACTTTAAGTATATTTATACTTTAACTTTAACTCCTTTAACTTTAAGGAGAAAAAATAAATCTTTCCTTCTACAAACACATACACAAAATGTTATAAATAAAACATACACGAGCAAAAAAAAAACTTTACTCAATAATTGAATGCATGATCTTTTAAATTTGGCGTGGCTGAAAGCAAAATCCAAAAAATTGAAAGCTCAAGCAAGAAAGATTTGTTTACACTCTCAATACATAACTAATTATTGCGTTTTTCCCATACAATTGTACTGACGATTATAATAAAACCAATCGATCAATTGGTCATAAAGAAATTTATCTTTGGTCAAATCACAATTCACTTGGGGCTGTGTTTATAATAAATAAATTTCATTTTTGTAGCAGAATACAATACAACATTTAAATAAATAAATTTAAAATATACTTCATACACATAGTTGATTGTTGAACCCGAGACTGCGGCAGGTAGTGGTGCTGGCCGGGGTGTGTGAGAGGGAGGAGGTGGTGAAGCAGCTGAACAACGACCACAGCACCGGGTGGGTGTGCTTTATGATTGTTGACCCCGAGTAGCTTGACCGGGACTGATCCCCGTCTCTGGAACTAGCTCCTTGGTGAGGGTTTTGATGGTTTTCCTGGGCCAATATTTTGGGGCCAGCCTTTCGCAGCTCTCAGCTGGCTTGCCAGATCATCTGCGGGGTTTCCCCTTGTTGCAGCCTGGATTCTCCTGACGGTTCTGATCTAAGGTGTGAAACGGGGCCGGGTCTTTGTTCTAGACCACTGGTCCTACCCAGAGTGAGGGCAAAGGTCTGCTGGCGGTGAAAATGGGGAACCTGGCAGGCCTCATGTTAGGCCTTCCTTTGGATGGAGCCATTTGAGGGGGCTATTCAGGTAGCCTCTGTTGAGCAAGGGTTTCTTAATCTAGTATCCCAGGTGGGACCCACTTCTAATTCCGCCTCCGAATTGGGAAATCTATAGCGGAAGGCTGTGAGCTGGATGTATGGGCAAACAAAGTACCACAGGTGCTGGTGTCAAGCCCCGCTGGCTCTGGCTGGGGTTGACTCTCGGTCAGGGCTGGTGGATCCAGCGTTTGAGGTTGGCCTCGTGGGGGTATGTGGTTCGAAATGGGCAGGGCATATCCCCCCGAGCTCATGGTGTCACCGTCATGGGTCCGGTGAGTCCTTTGAGCTCAAAAAGGCAGCTAAGCTGTCAGGGGTAAGGTAGGCCCCGTGCGAAGCTCACGTAGACCTCCACCATGACAGTGTGGTTGAGGGCGCTTGTCATCCGTGGCATGTGTTCCTTTCCACACTTTACGAGCAATCAGTTTGCCCTGGTTAGAGGCTCGGGGGCGACTCCTTCCTTGATAGGCAAGGCTCTGTCGCTGACAAACATTATGGGTTCAAGCCACCCTGACAGCCAGGGGCGATGGCCTCAATCCTGGCTGGGCCCGGGTATGGGAAACTTAGGTACCAGCTAAGGAAAGCAGCTTGCCGCAACAAATGAAATGAAAATGAAATGACCCCGAGCGTGTGGCAGGTAGTGGTACTGGCTGGAGTGTGTGAGGGAGAGGAGGTGGTGAAGCAGCTGAACAACGACCACGGCACCGGGCGGGTGTGCTTCATGCACATGGACGTCAACGACCCCAGGGACTTTGAAGGTACCTATAGCGTAAGAAAAGCACTGACGAGAAGGGGCTTCTTTTGTGTTTGCAATGTTGAAGACTCTATGTGAATAGAGTTGAATCGGTTTTTTGCAAAACTCTCTCACTGACAAATTTGGCCATATGCTTTTTTTATAGAAAATCAATTAATGAAGAGAAACTTGTCTTTCATTTTTTTATAGAAACTTCTCAAACTCCATGCCCCTATGTTGAAAAAATGAGCCCAAGAATATTCTTTTATTGTACAAATACCTTATCTGAAACAGTTTAGGGGTTCCTGCAATAAATATATCTGTATTTTATACAATATAGTTGCCAAGAAAGATGGGTTGATAGTACTTGTGGCACTTGTGTTGTTTTTTTGGAAGGATGATTATATTTTTTATTGCTTAAAAGCACCGGCATTTTTTCTAAAAGTACGACGAGTTGTAAGGGGTTTCCACATTAAGCGATTCAACTCAAAAAATTATAGTTATCTTATGAATGAAATCTTATGCCTTATTTTTGAGCAGAAACCTTGACACTTTGCTGTGCAATGCCTCACATCTGACAAATAGTTATTACTTTTTTGGGCTTTGAACATTTTATGACTTTATAACGTCTTATATTTGTTTTAATTCTGCTTGATTTACAATACTCTTCAAATGAATTATTTCTTTATGGTTTCATGTTTCACTTGATACAATATCTTTAGTGGCGAAACCAATGGTAGTATGATTTGATCTATCTCTCAAAACCACAATCAGAAGAAATTGACACCACCTGCTCCCACAAAATCCACAGAGTGTACAAGATTTTATCTGCACAGTATCACTCATAAGATGTAAGAATTATTAAGAGAGTGTCATGTAAAAACAAAGTATCTAACAAAGCTATTAAACATTCTAACAGATTTTGGATATCAGCAATTCAAGATTGTTTGATTTCAAACATAAATACAAAATTTAATGGAGTTTTAAGTTAAATCACTTTGATTTTGTTGGCAGAACTGTTCTACAGAGTGGACCTGGTCTTTGGTGGGGTGGACATCGTGTTCAACAATGCTGGAGTCATGGAGGATCACGTTTGGGAGTTCGAGATTGATACAAATTTGGTAAGAAATGAGTGTTCACACTGTTGCTGGTGATTGCTTAGATTTTCACCCCTTCCCAATAAGGTACAATAATACATCTACCAAAATATTGTTGGTATTGCATTATTTCTTATATTTTTTTCTGGGTGTTCATTTACGTTGGCTTGTTACTTATTAATCATAACTAATATCAATATGAAACCAATTATTTTCTCTGTGTTGTTTCTTAATCAGCTGTCATTTATCGTTAGACTTTTAATTAATTCTCCTCAAAACTGAATCAACTGGTCTTTGCCAGCAACAATGTTTCCACATCACCTATTTACATCTCAACTTTTATTCAAATTTACTTTAAAATACCCCTTTCTGGTGGTCAGCATTTATCAATATTATAATAATTAACTTGCTTTGAAAAGGGCTTTTTTCCTACGGTAGTTAGAGAGAAATTGCCGGTAGGCAGGGCCCTGAAATGTCAGATTATCGTGAGTCTCCTGTAGCCAGAGGTGCCCACCCCCCCCCTGGGGCAATGACTCACCCCCCCACCCCCTTTATGAAGGAAGATAAATTCATTGTATACATAAACATTGGTTTATTTTTAACAAACAGTGTTCATTATATATGTATATATTATTCTTTACCAGTTTTTCCTATCAAGGGTTTCCAAGCGGACTCGCCCATTTCCTTTTCCTCGATTATTTAAAAATTTATATTCAAGCCATTCTTAGTTTTGTACACATGTTTCTTTCTGCAGTGCTCTGTCCACTTATCGTGGCGCACTTTAGCGTTACACATGGGTTCTAAACACTTACATATTAATAGTTTTTGTTTTTTAGGCATTTTAAATATCTAAACTTTAAGCAAAATACAAATGTGATGTGATAAAGCCCGATGCACTTCACCGTGATTACATCTTACACTAAAATACTGTTGACCTTAACCACAAACTAAATATTTTAAAACATCTATGATACTCGAAAGTCACAAAACACGCAGGTGTCAGGTGTATCGGATAGCAAGAACTAACCAGTAACTACTGACAGACAGTGACAACTGCAACTGACACAAGATCGAAGGGGTGGGAGTGAACGCATGCGCCGAGATTCTCCGAACTACGAGTACATCGCGCCACCGCGCGAGTCTCGTTACCATAGCAACCACTAGCTCAATGTTGCCAAACTTACATTGTCACTGCCCACTGCCCAGAGCCCACACTACGTTTATACGCATACATCCAAAGTTCTAGAAATATGGGTTTTAATTTAATACTGAAATTGAATTTCTTAATTTCACGTTTTTTAATTGTTTTATGATGCCCCCCCCCCAGGCTGGCGAAAAAGTACTATTTTTCACCCCCCCCCCAGAAATCTCAATGACGCAATTTGCGTCATGATCCCCCCCTGTGGGCACCCCTGCCTGTAGCACCATCTGATACCCATCAGGTGTGGATCAGGGTTTAAGTTTATACTAAAAGGGCAAAGTGGAAGCATGTATCTGTAAAAATAGATCCACTTCTCAATCAAGTATGGTAGTTTTTGACGTCAGTCAATTTTTTTTGTGGTTTTGAGACAGTCTGTTTAGTTTTTGACAAAGAATTTATGTCTTTTGGTGACACATTCTACATATTTCAGAGTCTGGAGATATCAATTACCATCTCTTCAATCAATGAAAGGATACCCCATCTGTAGTACAAAGTACTTTTCAGGGTGTTTTGTTCCTCCTTGAATCAATTCTAGCACAAGAAAACAATATACAGTTGACTCTCAACAACTTGCCTTGATAATTTAAAATCTTTGATAAGTTGAATAATTTTCCATCCTTTAGGAAAAACCTGTCTAAGACTAAATAAAAAACCATGTGTAACTTGAATAGTTCTTCAGTTATATTTAACCTCTGTTAGTCTAAGAATCGAAAAAAATAACATCTATAACTTGAAGTTCAGAAGATAAGTCGAATGAAATTTCCACATTACCTCTGTAAGTTTAAGTTTACCTCCAAGACTGTAAGTTTATTGAGGCTTATATAACCGCTGACCCACACAGTTCAACGGCGTACAGTTCATATATTTAACTGTTGTTTGCACAAGTCGCAATGTGTCAAATGAATCATATCCGGTCTAGCGTACAATTTTACCTCTGTAAATGAATATTTATTTGGTTTACCCCTATATCTTGAATATAGCGTAACCCTTTGCGATCCTAAGGCCAGAAGGAGTGGCCACAACGCAGTCAGCAGCCAATCAGAATCAATTTCCGTACGGCTTGGTTCTGCCAGTTTGATGGCCAGCTGTACTGGCCACGCCCCTCTTGGCGTCAGCTCGGTATTCATCATGGCGGCTCACTCCAGTCAGCTTTGTTTTCATGCCTGGCAGCTTGGAATTTTTTTCACGCCTGGCAGCTCGGGATTGTTTTTATTGTAAGCCTGCAATCTTATTGTAAGGTATTTTCACTATTTAATGTTGCAAGCCTACCGATCATTTAGTTAAATAATTCCTCACCAGGTTGCAGCACTCTACAGGCATCAGGCAAAATTTAGAAAAACAAACAAAAACGTATGTTATCAGCACTTATTGGCCAGTCCTGCTGGACACCTGAGCGTTCGTTGGATTTTATGTTGGCCAGCCCTGCTGAACATCTGATCGCAAATGACAACTGCTGTGGAAAAAAATCTGACTTCTGTACACTAATGGTAGTGGCCAGTACAGCTGGCCTCGCAATCCCTACGGAATAGCAGCAAATATTCAATCCAATCACAAAGGGTTAATTACTAAGTTGATATTAAGTAATAATCACCTCTGTAACTCCGACTGTGCCTAAGTCGTACTAATGTAACTCAAAGAAAAATATCATAGTCCCATACCATTTTGCATTAATGAGAGTCAACTGTATTTTTACTTTTTAACTCATCAGAAGTCGGTGATAAGAGGGACGCTGCTGGGACTAGACTACATGGGGAAGAAGGGGAAGGGGAAGCGCCGCGGGCAGGGGCTGATCATCAACCACTCGGACACGGCGGCGCTCGACGGCTTCCCCTATGCCCCTGTCTACGCAGCCACCAAGGCCGGCATCCTCGGGGCCACGCTCAGTTTTGGCGTAAGTTACGTGTAAGTTTTATTGATTCCGATAAGTGGGTTTATAAATATATGTGTAGAATGTTAGTGTGGATAGTTATAGAAGGTAAAGAGATAATATTATAGAAGACATTTGCTGAACAAGAGGCTATGACACTAGAAAACCCCCTTACTCAAAGCAGTGGAATAGATAAACCTTTGTCAAAGGGGGGATATAAACAATAGCACTGGGGGGGCTGGGGGTATGGAATACACCCCAGAGAAAGCGTGGTCGGGGGTACTTCCCCCCCATAGGGAAACTAAAACTACAGGCATAATCATACAGTGATGGGGCTAAATCCAACTTAACACGTTCACTACTGACATATTAAAAAAAATGCCATTTCCACAGCCCAACGTCAAGTATAGTTGACGTGCAAAACTTCTTCACAGCCTGACATCAACTATAGTAGATGCATGGGTTGATCCCAGTGGATTGACATCAAATATTGTTGATGTGGACATACTGACACTATTGCGTTTTACTTCGAATCGGTCCGCTTTTTCAACTTAGTTTTTGTGTGTCGGTCCACAGGAGAGTCCCCAGAATGAAATTACTTATTTTAGGGCAGTTAGCATTTATCATGCTTATTTAGACATCTGTGGAAAAAAGTAATGAGCTACGTTTGGTCTGTGGTGATGTCCACATGACAGTGTTTGGTCTCTGCTGAAAGTCAGTTTCTGGAGGTTGGCCACTAGCAATTTGTCTTGCGTCAACTATATTTGACGCTCGGTAGCGAACATGTTAATTCAAGTTCAGAGTTCAAGTCCAAGCGCATCCAGTAACTTTCTTCTACTGAATTGGCTCATTGCTTGTTAATGTCAGCCCTTTCCTTAGCAAATGGTCAGCTGCCAACCTCTCAAGCAAAAAAAATGAAGAATAATGATCTGTGGTGTTGCAGGCGAAGTACCACTACGCTGCCACGGGGGTGCGGGTGGTGGGGCTGCTGAGTGGCCCGACCAACACCAAGCTGGTGACCAACGCGGCCGACAAGCAGCTCACGCCCGAGATGGGTCAGGCCGCCTTCACCGCGCTCAGCGGCGCCGGTCTGCAGACGTGAGTCACTCTCTAGTGCCGCTGTAGAAAGTACTGGGTGTCTAGAAAAGAACTCCGGGGTTTTGAGACAAAATATTTGAGTTAATTAAAATCTTGTATAATTGTTTAATACGTGTTTAGAAAGGTTGCATTGTCAAGTTTTTTTTAGCAATTTAATAAAGTTCAATATGACCCCTATAGTGGTACGACATACATCGTAACAATATTCCACCTCTTCACATGTTCTAGCCAGCATGTCTGGGGGGACGGTTGCCACAAAATTGATTATTCGTAGCCTGAGATGGTTAGTATCACAAAATTTCTAAAGTTTCTTTGTACCGTAACTACAGTTTTAGTTTCTATCAGCCAAATAACGCATTGAGCCTTTTGTTGTGGTGTTGCCTTTACGTGGCAATCCAGACAGCACTGACAGCTGTGCTAAGTTGTTTGAAAATCAACACTCTGCAGCACTGCCAACTCTTGACGAAAACATTCCCAATTGTTATGAGTAAAACTTAATGAGCTAATCGTTTCAGAGAAATTAATTACATTTTGCTATCTTCTACAGTTATTAAGATATGAAATTTTAAAATCCCAAAGTTCTTTTATAGATACACTGTAAATTAGAGGTTCCTCATATCTGGCCTCGGTTTTACTAGTCCTCAGTTTATCCGGTCGGTTCTCAGAAGCCTATGTCAAAACATATTTCCTGCGCTTACAGAAGCATTTCCCTCTGATTCTCTCTTGGATACCTCTCTGTTTGTTTATGCTGTATTATCTCTTATTTGGTTATGGCCCCAGTTTACTACCAACAAACAGAGTGACACTGGTGAATGCAAGAGTGTACTAGTTTGTTCGGTGTGACTCGTCCTACATTCTCCTAGGGCCTCACACAGCAAATTGCTCGTCGAACATTTTGGCAATTTGGATCCGCCTTGATTTGGCAATAGTGAACTTGAGCCATTAATGTGTACTGCCAAGTGTACAATACTCAGTTAAGCTTGTAAACTCTAAACTGTTGTTTAATATCCAGTGTGGTTATTAAAATTGTGTTTCGTCAAGTCCCATAGCATGGCAGGCATATAAACAGCGATGAAGCTGTGGTGGTAGCGAATACTACTGAGTAGGGAAATGATTTAGTTTAAAATTCATTCAAACCCATGGGTGAAATGAGATCAATTAGCTGGTGTTCAAGTGATGTTTTGATTTTAATAACATACGTATTTTGAAATAACCCAAAAAACATTTAAAGCTCTACTTAGGGCTTAATTCATTAGCTACATATTATTATTCAGGTAAAAATTATCTTTTTCATGATAGCTAGGTTGGATTATCCTGGATTATAGCTGGATTACAGGACACACCACCATCCCAAACACTGAGGTAGATTTTCTAGTGCCACTTTATAAGAGATATGTCTGTCTTTGTGATGGCCAGGATTAAAGGAAGACCAAACTCATACCGAGTCATCAATAGACTCAGTCTGGCTAAGTCATATACTTGTGTTAGTCATTGATTATAGTTTAGTAGGTAATAAAACAAAAGGGTTGACTATTAATTTATTATCAGTTTCATTCTTGGGTATAGACAATTTACCAGTTAGCATAAACAAGCAAAACTCTGCTCATAAATAAGCAAAACTCATGTTTGTGTTTTTAACAGTCAAACTTTGTTAATGTTTCATGCCCTGTTGGCAGTAAGAAATTTGTACTGCTATATCTTACCAAAAGTTGTCTTGCATAATGTGAAATGTAAAATTGAGTTTTAAGTCCAGTAATAAGGAAGGATGTAACTTCTTCAACAGAATAGCAGCAAACTCTGTAGGAGCTGTTGCTATCATATTTTGTGAAAGTTTAATATTGTATCGAGCTTAACATTAATTACTTATGAGCTTGCAGCATAAACTTTTCAAAGCGTAACCACACCATCGCTGAAACATGAATTCATATGATTGATCCCCTATAAAACACAGATATTAATGCTAATTCCGATAACAGCGTTATTACTGATCTGCCAATATGGCTGGCTAGGGCAATTAAATAAAACGATCAGCAACATACTCTGTGACACAGTTAAAACTATGCCAACCTTCAATTTCTGACCATTAAAGAGGCAGAGGTAGGTCACAAAGTTGGAATGTGTTTCTGTTTCTATAACCATTTGCTTGTTGTCTAAGTACCAGTTCGGAAGGCCGATAAAGAAAAGAGGCATTGAAGCCAAGTTTCTCTCAGAAACGCAGTTTCCCTCATTCAATCAATCTTTTAAGTTACATAACCGAATTGAAGGATTAAGTGATTTTATGGATGCTCTTTTATTGGTTCATTGATATTTTGAACAGTTAAATCTAACTGAAAATTGACACCTGTTGCAGTCCTGAGTCAGTCGGGAAGGCGGTGACGCATATAATAAAGTACGCGCCTCCTGGGAGCCTGTGGACTGTTGAGAAAGGGGAACTCTCCATTTTGACGCTTCCTCATAGAAGATCCATGAGCCGCAAGGTTACCCAGATGTGACGCGAAATATAGGGGCATAACTTGTCCGATAATTGTGAGTTAGCTGATAAAGATTTAAAATGCAAAATAGAAATTTATATTCTTTTATTTTTAAAATATATTTAGACCACATTCATTTGAAATTATTCTTAGTTAAGGTATATTTTTTGGGCCAAAGAGTAATATGATAATAAAAGTTATATGTACTGATTGATTTAATCTTGTTTATGCTTTGTATTATAAAAATGGTATGCTGTATGGTTTTAATAAAATGTTATCTACTTTGAAAAAAATGTTTTTGGTGATTTGTAATCCATGTAATTATTTTTAGTTAATGGGTTCTCTCACCAATTGTTATCCCACGGATCTTGCCGATGCAGTCAAATTGAAACGTAGACACATCAACATAAAACACATATAACACGAGGAGTGATCCCAGGGCATTGTTTGTGTTATTTGTTTTTTGTTTATATATCTACTTGTGAATTTGACTGCATCAGCGAGATCCCTGGGATAACAATAAGTGAGAGAACCCAACAACAAAAAAGAATTACAAAAAATATTATGTACTTTAGGGTGGCTTTATAATTGTTACAATTTCCTACTATAAAAAAACAGCCCCTTATACTCCCATGAAATGTACCATAAAAGAAAAATTTTGCAGAACTTGATTCTAATAACTTCATTTTAAAGTAACATAACAAATTTGCTGAAGTAAGGTAAAAGGAATGTATATTGTATTTTATTTCTGTATCAATCAACACATAAAAATGCGTCTTTTAATTCAAAGTGCTCTTAGTTATTCCACTACCAGTTAGAAGAATTAGAGAATAAAAATTAATTGATGATAAGGAATTGCTGCTCTGGCTGATTTCCCCTTTCTTAAATCTGTTCCTAAACAGCTGTACCATGGAAACAGTCTTATTGTGGCTGACCAGGGCAGTCCCCTTCATTCCCTCTTTCCTTTCTTCCATTTATTTGCTAATCTCCACCACAAACTATGTTTTGCAATCTTCTATAAAATTATCAATTGTTCTTGAACTGTTTGAAAATCTCACAAGAGTGCTTCAGTTCTGATATAGGTCAATTTTTGTACTAATTTTTAACAACATTTTTAACAATTTTTGTACTCAATTTTTGTAACAATTCTTAATGATTCAATGTGTTTGATACAAACCCATTAAATTTAATCTTTGTCATGCTGGAACTTAAAACGTAAGTCTCTATTAAATAATGGGCGAAAGGAATAAAGACACTGTTTGAAAGTAAAGTTGTATTTTATAAACTATAAAACTCTTGATATAGCTCTCTAACAAACTGCTGGCTAATAATCTGTCAACAGTGATGTGGTAAAAATACAAGCCAAATTATTTGAGGAACTACAACGGTAGTAACAGTTTCGCTTAAGTTTTTTAGATAAGAACTGATACTGATGAGACCACAGCAAGTAGAAGTTGTTTTTATTGCAAGTGTAATTAAAGAAGTGCACATTCCAACAATGTTCTTGTTGGATTTAGTTATAACAATACTTACAAGTGTCAATCCAAGTTTTAAAGACACAATTTTCAAGGGGGTATTGACTTTAATCTTTTGAAATTCATATGAGGGTGTAAAGAACATTTTACCACTATGTCAAGGGTAGTTTCCCCACTATCATGACTGAGTGCACGGCCGAAAGCTCCAATATTAGCCTCAATGTGAGCCAAGAGTCGTGAGATGAGAGAAGAATCAATAAATTCTGCAACTTTTATGATACTCTTCGGCTTCGTCTGGATTGTAATTTTTTACTTTCTCCCCCTTTTACGCTGTTCATTGGAGAAAGTATTGTTCTCGTCAAAATTTAGAATTTGAGTTGTTAGTGGATGTATTCGTTTTAGTGTTCCATGATTCCAAAAAAGTGGTTTTCGGGGTGGTGTCTGTCTGTCTGTGTGTGTGAGGATGTGTGTGTGTGGATGTAAACAAAGCTAAAGACGACATCCGTTGTCCGATTTTCATGAAATTTGGCATGAAGGTATAAAACCGTGAAATCTTCAGGTGTTTTTTTTAATGTATGATTTTTAACTTTATTTACCCCATAAATCCCCAAAAAAATTACAACAATGCAAATTTCTCAAAAACAGCTCTAATAATTTTGATACAAATTTCACGATTTTAGCGAATTTCCTTAAAGGAATAAGCTATTATGGTAGTACTCATGGTAAGACCTAAGTCCGAGACCATGTTAACTTTTCATTTTAGGGTCCCCAGAAGCAAAAAACACCATTCATTCGAATTTATATATATATATATATATATATATATATATGTCTGTTTACACGATAGCGGCCGTAAATATGGTCTGATCTTAATGAAATTTGGTACAGACATGAAAAAGTGGTAATCCCTCAGACGAGTTCGTGAACCAGCCCGATCGGACCACCGGAAGGGGGGGTAAAGGGGGATAAACCCTCCAAAAAAGGGTTTTTTTGAGTTTTTCACATAGAAAAATAAAATTTATCAAATTTTTGTTGGCACCATTGAATTCAGCTAAAAAAAAAAACAATTTAGTATTTTGAATCACTGCTCTATGTCCATTGGTTACCGAGATATTGAAAGTGGTAAACACAGTACGTTGTCTCAATGTTAACCTTATGGGAAATAAGTAAAATTCTATATCTCGCTTATTAACTCGTACATATCTTGATAAAACTTGGTAAATGGCTTCTTCTAGTTCAAATCTACTAAATATTGAATTAAAACCAACCAGTTTAAAAATACCTGTAGCAGCAAACCTGCATACTAATTCCCCATATTATTCTTATGGAGCTTACAAAAAACATGGAAAATCTCGCTATGTTGGATTAAAATAAGTTGTTTTGCGTTTGAAATTCGCTGAGTATGCAGGTCTGCTGCAACGGGTGTATTTAGTGCATAAGACAAAAAATGGCACCACCCGCATGTCTGTGAAAATTTAGGTTCAAAAGTTAGTTATGGGGGTTTAACCTTTTATCTGCTGTGCACGAGTTAGCTCGTGGTAGGATTCTAAACCTGCGACTGCTGCACACTAGATATCTTGTGCAATACCCTCACTTCGTCGACTGCGACGCCTGAGTTTACTCGGATTTGACGTTCTCAGCTGTCTGTTTGGTTATTTTGTTGGTACAACTGTTCTGCTAGGTTTTTTCATTCTACAACTGTACAGTTGACCCCGATGAGTTGCAGACCGTTTGGTGCTGCAGTCTAGTGGATTTTTCTGGAACTACGTCCATGCCACGAGTTCTGCAGTATCGCGTTCCTCTTGTTGAAACGAACACCCCGCAATGTGGTGTTGATCGTGTAATTAAACTGCGCACCACTGATCACGTAAGAAACCGCAGGGGGCAAATTACTCCGCAGTTGAGGGGTTGTGCTAAATAATTCATACTTTTCCAATTTCACAAAATCTGTAACTTATAAAGAAAATATACTTGCAACCATTAAATTTGGCTTGAAAAAAAAAACAAATAATGCAGTATCTGGAATTATAACTCTACGTCAACTGGTTTCGGAGATAATTGATATTTTTGTTTGAGAATAAACACAATTCACGTTGTCCAATGCTATTCTCATGTCAAATATTTAAAATCCGATATCTCCATTAATTACTAACCAATTTTGATAAAATTCAGTATGTATTTGTGGGATAATCAATTCTTAATTTGTTTTATTTCATTATGTGAGTTTTCTAGTTTTAAATTACTTTAAGGGAGAAAGTATGTGTCAGTTCCTGATACCGTTTATTTCGACGTCGCTTGTTCTGGATGGCGTGTTAGTATTCTTGACCCTCAACGACACTTTGCCCCCAAGCGAGAGCAGTATCTCAACAATAAGATTATCACCTTCAAAGGGACTACTATTTTATGAATCCTGTATAAACCCGCTTTGGGCCCAAGTGAGTATGATTTTTTTTATAAGGTAATGGAATTTATAGGCAGGAAAATATTTGTTAATGATGAGGAACTGAAAGAGGTCACTTTATCAGTTTATTCGGATTTGGAGGGATTTTCAGTTTGCGTTGCTGGCGATGCCGTTTTGAAACACTGCAAGAATGAAAGACTTGACTGGTCGGTAGTAATACTCGGCTCCCATTAAGGCTGGTAGTGGAACTTTCGGCCGCACTCTCAGTTCAGCAAAGTGGAACATACTAGGCAGGGCGGCAAAATGTTCCTCAACACCCGTAAATTACAAATATAATACTCCTGTTTTGAGGTGCAACTTTTTTTCTTGAAAAAAACTTAGTTCATAGATTAAAAAAAACAACATTCATTTAATATAATTCGAACCCTAAAATCCTAACAGAATAGATGATCAAGTATAGGAACATCTACTCTGTATTCCATCTAGTCTGTGTACTATCCTATTCACGTGGTAGTATTTATGATCGCATTCACTTTGAGTGCTACGTAATTTTAATTTGCAAAAATGTTGCATAACTTAATTTTCATGTAAGATATTCATTGAATAGCAAGGAGTTTTTGAATATTCACATATTACATGCATTTTGTTCCAATTAAAAACTTAAATCTACGACAATTTTGAAATACCTCTTATCCTAATTTTTCTTTGGTCTCAAAAGTACTTATCCAGCTAATGCTAATCTACAATATTTACACTTCTCCAAAAATATATCGTGGTGTAAACCGTGTTTTATAATTTTAATCGTTAAAGAGTATTGTACAGCGAGGTGAATTATAAAACATGACTTACACGGAGTAAATAGTCTAATATAACCCAGTGCCAGCCCAGGTGACCAACCTCTAGCAAGTTCTAAACAGATCAACAGCGGCTTTGTAAAAATATAAAACCACGACACAAAATAGTTTGCTAACAATAACCCTATGGCTCATGCCACTAACCTAGTTTATGCACCGTTATGATATTGTGCGGCTATTTGTAGATTAGGTGCAAACATCCTGCGTGAAGCTTAGAACTCTGGTAACATTAGATGTGTGAGAATATTTTTGGTTTATTTTATATTGGGTCATTAAGTATTATTGGAAACATTGATATTTATAAGCCATTTCTTTGGATGCAAGTACCAAAAAGTAACATAGTAAACTGTAACCAATCTGAATTTGTGCTCAAGTTTCACTGTGAAGAGAACTTTTCACACATTGATGATTATTGACACAAACAACTAAGTGTGTCAATAAATTTATAGGTAACCAGACAATCAAAAGTCACAAGATGTTAGGTCGGGAGAGAAGGGCAGGCCAAGGAACATTACAAATTAATTGTCAGGTTTCAATCCTAAACTAAAGTGTAGAATTTGCGCAATAATTTAATTCGTATGTCGTTTCCACCAGGATTGGTTTTAACCACTAGCTGGTGTCAGAAAGCGGCATTAAATAAACAATTGTTAACCACAAAAATCACTTCTCTGTAGCTGAACTATAACAAAATGAAAACCAGATGGATTCTTTGGTCCACCCGATATATATACATCCTCATAAATTCTTCCATATTTGTTAATTTTAACTGTGCTAAAGGGATGCAGTTGTCAATGACTGAATTGAAGTTAGCTGAGTAAACTGGGGACAACAATTGTCACTAAGTGAGTTTTCAATGTTGCAAGGAAATAAGAGAAAACTGTGACGCTTACTCAGCCATTCTCAGGAAAAAAGTATTATCCAACAAGTTTTGTTACAAACATTGCTGTCAACAATATTTCCAACTACAATATTAATCTCCTTAATAAACTTTGGAGATTTTGAAGAAAAAGCTGGACAACAAGACAATTTGCTCGTAAAGTTCTGCATATAGTTTTATAGTGCAGAATATACCCAATGGAACAGAGCAAGCAAGTGACGACTTTGTTGGATGGTGTTCATGACTTACATTGCAGGATTTTCACATCTTATACGTATATGTACAACTTGTAGTTGCCACATTTACTTGTAGAAAACTCTAAACACTAATAAAAATAAGTACTTTGATTTAGTTTCTGCAATTATCCTTAACCTAATTTTATATGATATTCTAAACAATATTCTCGTGTTGAATTTTATTAATTTGATGTTGAAGTGGGTGTTTCCTAAAAAAAAAATTGTTGCAAGGCCTTAATATGATAAATTTGAAAAATTATACCTCTAACCAAACAATTTCATCTTAGAGGGGTAAATGACTTGTGGAAGCAAAACAAGCAAAGGGTTTGTTGAAAACATCACAATATACTCTGGGGCCCTCCTTAGGCCCCTTTCAATAAATGTAGCTGTTTTTATGCGATTGCAACCACATGGAAGTATAACTGTGCAAACCGCTGCTGTCAGTTTAGTATATGGATCATAAGGAAATACCATGTGGCAAGCTGCCACATCGAGTGAAAACACCCATAATTACACACACAACGCCGAATCACATAGCTCCTCATCACATGGTAGCAGCTGCATAAAAACTGCATTGTATGAAAGGGGCCTTGAGTATTTGCAATGGATTATCAAAGTAAACATAATTTAATTAAACAAACGCAGTCAAATGAACTTTGAAACTAATGAAAATTGTTACCAAGGAAATATTTAGACCTATAAGTGTACAGGTTTTAGGTCCTATTTTTGTGTTTGTGTTACGATAAATTACTATGTAATTGCTGGTTGTAAAATGCATTAAACAAAAATAATAAACAAACTAATAAAAATTAATTAGCTGTAGTACTTTTCTCTCCTAGTAAAATCCTGACACACAAGATTTATTGCTTTCCTGAAGATAATTACTGACACCAAATCAAACTACCTAATGCTCACTAACAAGTAAGCATTTCTTACAGCTAACATTAAGCTAGGGAACAATTTACAATGTACAATGCACTATCAGTTATGACAAATCAAATTCAACATCTCTTATTTGTGCAATAACATGTCCAATTCTATTTCACTTGTAAAATTAGTTTTTACGACATAATTCTACCAATATAGTCGATTATTAAGGTCACATTCTAAGGTAGAAATAGTATTGTCCTCACAAATTCCACCAAATCCTCCTGTTTTTTGTAATATTCTTCTTATAAAAGTAACTTTTATTAAAATCTGTAGATTTACAAATATAATGCTGTTTCAGCAGAATTCACATACATATTTCATTTAAAAACAACAATAACAATCTTATCAAGCAAAACATCCAACAACAACAATCTTATGAATTACTTAACAGCTCGGTATTATCACAAGTTGAGGCTCAAGCAAATTTGAGAGATGTAGTGAAACAAACTTTACTATAAAATTTGTTTATCCATAATGGAAAATATCTTGTCCAGTTGATCAAACCGATATGATCATTTTCAACTCGTAATGTTGAACCTCTGGGAAGGATTTCATTAAAGTTCATATTAACTGTGTTTTTCTATAATTTTAATTTGAGATAATTATGGATTAAAAATAATTTGAATAGCTTCTAGATTTTACTAATCAGCCTTAAAGCAGGTCCCAAAACATTAAATTTATAAATACTTGATCGTTTATATTTTTGATAAAATATTCTTTACTCATTTTGTTGATAATTTTGGACTCATGTGATTCCACATAAAAACACTTTAAAAAGTAGTATTCATATCAGTTTCCATCTGATAGCATTTAGATTCAGTTCTTTAGTTATCCAAGCAATCAGACCTTAGATTCTTAAACATTAGCCTCTATAGTTTTTTTCTCGACATATATTGCAGTTTTTATTAAAATAAAATAAGTTTGAAGAAGAAATGCATGAACGATTTTTTTCAAACCAAAACTCTAATTAACTTGAGCCCACCCATCTGCTCACCATTCACAATCAAGGCACAACATATTCGGTTCTCACTTTCCTTATTTTATTGCTCTCATTTTTAGTTTATTTCAAAAATTTACATTTACAAATTAAGAATAAACTTAACTTGTTTAAGTATATTTTTATGTTGTACATTATACGATATTTATGTTCAAATCGCTCTTATACCAATCATACCCTTTGATTTGGTTGTATGAAAGTTTCTAAAAAAAATTACTCAATTTATGTTATCTGTAAAATATTTAATTGAGAAAGATTTTTTTACATAATTAAGTATTATGTAGGAGGACGTGTGTTTACAATGCAGCCTGGATATAACCAACCTCAATATAAAAACCCCTAATAACACTTTTAAAAATCCCAATATCAATGAACAAACCTCTAGATTACATAATCCTTGATAAAACAATTTTTCGTTCTATCATTTTTCATTTGTTACATCAAGGTTGTAATGGATTTTTTAAATAAAAAGTTATCATATTATGATTGCTTTAGAAGTGTGTGTAATTAGTTAACTGGGTACAATGAATAAAACCAAATGAATTAATTGAGTTTTATGAAACTTTTTTGCAGATTCTAAGGATTTATCTCAAGACATTTTTAATGTATTCAAATAATGCAATTAGTTGCATAGTTTAAACTCTAGTTTAAAATACTGTTTCATTACATGCTTTCAAAGGTTTTGTTTAAATATATAAAGTTGTTATCCTGAAAGAAAAGAGTGATATAATCAAAATTTATGATTTTGAATAAATATTCCATTTTTAAATGAATTATCATGGAGTAATGTATATAATTGGTACCAGATTTAGTGAAACAATATTTTTTATATGTTGTAACTTCTTTTTCATTTAAAGCAGAGGATCATGTTACCATTGCTCAATTAAATTTGTTTTTAATGATTTGTTTACCCAGTTGTATTTTAGTCAGATTTTCAAAGTGTGTAAAAACATCTTGGCATCAGGTGAACATACAAAGAACACCTCTTGGCAACTAACCTCCGTATAAACATTTTAAAGTAAAAATGTACAACAGTAGACCGTAAATTTTTTCATATAATTAATATCATCAGTTTGGACAGATTGAATGTTATATTGTCTTTTATAATAACACTAAGATGTGGCGTGGACGGAAAAGTTTGTCTGATTATTAAACAAAAATGTTTAGGATTTTTACTGTTTTTATCAATAATTGTTCTCATTTATTAACTTCCCTGGTCCAAAATGTTCCCAAAGTAATTCATTAGGGAATTACTTGATATCAGCCAAATTTATTCTAAGAGCAATAATTACTTTCAGGTTTTTTCAGCCATGTCATCAGGGAAACAATTTATGTATGTTAAAACACCTTGACCTAAAAAAAGATTGAGTAAATAAAATCTATAAAACCAATGCATATCAGCCTCATTCACTTAATTTTGAAAGGGAGTCAAGTTAGTTTTTGTTAGTTAGTTTAAGTGTTATACTTTACCATTATTAAATTAGAGCAGTTTATAAATTTGCATTCCAAATTTAACACTTTTTATCAGGATGGCTATTTAACAGCTTACAACAAAATAAATTATATAAAAACTTTATGTGTTTACATGTACATCCGCCGATTGTGTAACTTGCATTATCTTTTGTGGCTTGGGAGTTACTGCACACAAATTTATAAATGTGTTGATTGGGTAAAAAAATACTAATATCTACTAAATTTTCCTTTACATATTACCTAGTAAATGCTCATATTGGATACATTGTGTGACCAAAAATAGTTTTAATTTTGTTTTAGTAATTACAAAACTAATTCAGTAACAATCCTTTCTCAAAATTCATCATCCGCAATTGTCTATAATAAATATCTTTGAGCACTACAAATGTAAATTATCCACTTAAATCGAAGGTCTTTAGCAAACAAATACAAGATATGTTCGGTCGTACCTACGAATATCACCGATAACGAATCTAAACAAAGTTGTACTCAGCGTTACAGAACTAACCTAAACTACGGATTGTCGAAATGAAACGCAAACGGGTTATAGTTCATGACTCGAGTTCGTGCAGGGGGACGATGGGCGCTCTCCGCGGGAAGTGCTGGGGGCTCGACGGCGCACTCTGGGGGACGAAGTCGCGCCGCGGGACGACCGCTGTTACGTCACGCTCCCGCGAGGCTACGTCACGCTCGCGCGAGGAGGAGGCCCCTCCGGCCACGGCGGAGAGGTCGAAGCGGGAGCCGGCGCGCGAGGAGGGCGCGGACGAGTTGCTGTAGGAAGACAGGCCGCCGGGGCCGCTGCGAGGGCGCCGCCCGCCGCTGGGGCCGCCCATGGCGTGGAGGCTGGTGGAGGACCGCGAGTGGGCGGGCGAGTGGGCGGGCGTGGGCGGCAGCAGGCGCGGCGACTGGGGCGGCGTCGTCGACGACTTGCGCCGCAGGATCCTGCAAGTTGGTGCAAGTTAATGTTTGCAAGTTAATTTAATGTTTCATAGTGATAAAAATCATAGTTTTGTGGGTTGGTTTTTGTCACAAAAGTGATCTATTACTGCCACTTTTCTTAGAATTTGTGAAATAACTTTAAAATGGTAGGTTTTCCTAAGCGTATATGCTGAGTATCCTCGAAGAAGACTTGTCAGAGACCTTTTAGATCCTTTTCTTGAGTTGTAAAACTAGCGAAGCTGAACGTGCTTACTTTTACTCTTTCAATAAAGTGACATAACTGTTGGTAAATAGTTTGTGATACTGCCAGTTCCGAATTTTATTTTAAATTCAGTAGTAGAAACTGAACATACTTTTAAAAACACTTACGAAACTATCAGTGTCGCAGTATATTATGATACTGACATCTTTATATTTGTCTTCACATTTCAAAAACCATTACAGTACAATAGACCAACAGTTGTGCTCCTGTTGATATTTTAAAATCAACGAAAAAACAATCTGGATTAATAAATTCAATAAGTGGTAATATCAAACTTGCCAAACCAATAGTTGAGTGCAAGAGTTGTAAAATTAGAATCAAGTCCACTCTACTTTTCCTTACTTTCCATCAAAAGAGTCAGAAAGTAACATAATTTCAGATTTACAATCTAAGCTAATAAGGTAGAGATTGAATTAATAAATTCAATGAGGTTTAATATACAACTTGCCAAACCCAAAGTTGAGTGGAGTTGTAAAATTAGAATACACCATTTACATCTTCATACTTCCAATCAAAAAAGTGAGAAAGCGAAATTATTTTAGACTATTATTCTAAACTAACGAGTCAGCATAGTTGGCTATCTGACTAGTTTATACCAATACAGATGTTGACAATGGCTTCAGTAATTAGGTGTCATTTTTCTAGTAAGTCTATTGGCTGTCTGGATTGACCAGCTTCCCATTCAACTTGGTTCCTCCTTGTTTTTTTTGTTTTTTTTTGGATCTTTGATGATTCTTAGCTGAGGTCAGACACCCAGCCATGTCTGAACCCTGTAGGGAGTTGCGGATCGTCCTGGCCTGTCCATCTGGGAGGGGATGAGGGACCCTTATCTAACAAACGTCTAAGCGTCTGCTGGTCTGGAGGGCGAACCGACCTGGGGAGACCCTTCACAAAAGGAGAGCTCCTAGGAGGAGGTCACTGTCTGGGGATGCCTGAGAGATCTCGGGTTAGAGGGTGAGTCGTCCCCGGAAGACCCTGGAGGATGGGTTGTAAATCTGTCTCTCTTCCTTCATGGACGAGGCTGACTGACTATACCATATCTTTCCCATCCTTACAATCCCTTCCTTCCTGAAGCTGCACAATATTTCAAGGGAGACATACCTAGCTGGCAATGGTGAGACTTTCATTCCTCCAAATTCTAACAGTCTAAAATGATAAGTTGTCCGTTGTGTGCGGTACCTGGTGCTGGGGGAGCGACACAGCCCGGTGGGGCAGACGTACCTGGTGCTGGGGGAGCGACATAGCCCGGTGGGGCAGACGTACCTGGTGCTGGGGGAGCGACACAGACCGGTGGGGCAGACGTACCTGGTGCTGGGGGAGCGACACAGCCCGGTGGGGCAGACGTACCTGGTGCTGGGGGAGCGACACAGCCCGGTGGGGCAGACGTACCTGGTGCTGGGGGAGCGACACAGCCCGGTGGGGCAGACGTACCTGGTGCTGGGGGAGCGACACAGCCCGGTGGGGCAGACCTCGCCGAACGTACCTGGTGCTGGGGGAGCGACACAGACCGGTGGGGCAGACGTACCTGGTGCTGGGGGAGCGACACAGCCCGGTGGGGCAGACCTCGCCGAACGTACCTGGTGCTGGGGGAGCGACACAGACCGGTAGGGCAGACCTCGCCGAACGTACCTGGTGCTGGGGGAGCGACACAGACCGGTGGGGCAGACGTACCTGGTGCTGGGGGAGCGACACAGCCCGGTGGGGCAGACGTACCTGGTGCTGGGGGAGCGACACAGCCCGGTGGGGCAGACCTCGCCGAACGTACCTGGTGCTGGGGGAGCGACACAGACCGGTGGGGCAGACGTACCTGGTGCTGGGGGAGCGACACAGCCCGGTGGGGCAGACCTCGCCGAACGTACCTGGTGCTGGGGGAGCGACACAGCCCGGTGGGGCAGACCTCGCCGAACGTACCTGGTGCTGGGGGAGCGACACAGACCGGTAGGGCAGACCTCGCCGAACGTACCTGGTGATGGGGGAGCGACACAGACCGGTGGGGCAGACGTACCTGGTGCTGGGGGAGCGACACAGCCCGGTGGGGCAGACGTACCTGGTGCTGGGGGAGCGACACAGCCCGGTGGGGCAGACCTCGCCGAACGTACCTGGTGCTGGGGGAGCGACACAGACCGGTAGGGCAGACCTCGCCGAACGTACCTGGTGCTGGGGGAGCGACACAGACCGGTGGGGCAGACGTACCTGGTGCTGGGGGAGCGACACAGCCCGGTGGGGCAGACGTACCTGGTGCTGGGGGAGCGACACAGCCCGGTGGGGCAGACGTACCTGGTGCTGGGGGAGCGACACAGACCGGTGGGGCAGACGTACCTGGTGCTGGGGGAGCGACACAGCCCGGTGGGGCAGACCTCGCCGAACGTACCTGGTGCTGGGGGAGCGACACAGACCGGTAGGGCAGACCTCGCCGAACGTACCTGGTGCTGGGGGAGCGACACAGACCGGTGGGGCAGACGTACCTGGTGCTGGGGGAGCGACACAGCCCGGTGGGGCAGACCTCGCCGAACGCGCACTTGCCCTCGCACAGGTCCTTGCTCAGCAGCAGCCCCTGGTACGAGTTGAGCAGCAGCCGACACTCCTGCTCGTCCCGCTCTGCCAGCGCCAGCGACGGGAACCGCTCCTTCAGTCTTCTTCTCTCCTGCAATCCATGTTTTGTGTATTTTATCTTTCATAAACAATCCGCATACACTAGCGGATAAACTGTAGACTATAAACATTGATTATAAAGAAAAACGACTTTTAGGTACAAAGTCAATGCTATAAATTACAAACTGTAGTTGAGGTTGGAAGCTATCAGAATCGTCTAAATTCACGATGATTTAAACTAGAAATAATATATCGTGCTTTTAAGTTGTATGCAGACGTGTAATGAAAGTCACCACCGGAACCACCGGAATGGTTTAAATTTTTACTAACCAACATAGATACGGTAATACAAATCATTATCATAAAACTCTATCATTTAAGCGATTATTAATTTCCCATACAAGGGAGATGACCCACAGCAGTAAGAAGATTAATGTAGGCATAGGTTGAGATGCGTGAAATTAAAGACTGAAATTAGTATAACACAACGTCACAAAACGTACCTCAACAGGTTCCTGAATAAGATATAGAAGAATTTGTACTGACCTCGGCGAGTCTGTATATTTCGAACTCCTGCAGCTGCTTCTGAAAGCCGAAGTTGGGGTTGGCCACGGACCTGCCGACCCTCACCACCTTGAGCGCCTCCTTCCAACTGAGCGACGTCACGCTCATGATGTAGGCCACGGCCACCGTCACGCTGCGTGACATGCCCGCCAGGCTGCAACACGACGTGGTGTATGTTAGTGCCGACCCTCGCCACCTTGAGCGCCTCCTTCCAACTGAGCGACGTCACGCTCATGATGTAGGCCACGGCCACCGTCAGTTGCGTGACATGCCCGCCAGGCTGCAACACGACGTGGTGTACGTTAGACCTGCCGACCCTCACCACCTTGAGCGCCTCCTTCCAACTGAGTGACGTCACGCTCATGATGTAGGCCACGGCCACCGTCACGCTGCGTGACATGCCCGCCAGGCTGCAACACGACGTGGTGTATGTTAGTGCCGACCCTCGCCACCTTGAGCGCCTCCTTCCAACTGAGCGACGTCACGCTCATGATGTAGGCCACGGCCACCGTCACGCTGCGTGACATGCCCGCCAGGCTGCAACACGACGTGGTGTATGTTAGAACTGTCGACCCTCGCCACCTTGAGTGCCTCCTTCCAACTGAGCGACGTCACGCTTATGATGTAGGCCACGGCCACCGTCACGCTGCGTGACATGCCCGCCAGGCTGCAACACGACGTGGTGTATGTTTGGACTGTCGACCCTCGCCACCTTGAGTGCCTCCTTCCAACTGAGCGACGTCACGCTCATGATGTAGGCCACGGCCACCGTCACGCTGCGTGACATGCCCGCCAGGCTGCAACACGACGTGGTGTATGTTAGACCTGCCGACCCTCACCACCTTGAGCGCCTCCTTCCAACTGAGCGACGTCACGCTCATGATGTAGGCCACGGCCACCGTCACGCTGCGTGACATGCCCGCCAGGCTGCAACACGACGTGGTGTATGTTAGAACTGTCGACCCTCGCCACCTTGAGTGCCTCCTTCCAACTGAGCGACGTCACGCTCATGATGTAGGCCACGGCCACCGTCACGCTGCGTGACATGCCCGCCAGGCTGCAACACGTCACACATGATACGGGGTCCTTGAGATATCATTGTCTAGCCAATGGGTTTAGATTAAGATAAATAAAAAAGAAAGATTCAAAGAGAAGCCCCCAAAAAATAATAAAGAAGAAAAGAAGAACCAATAGGAAGTCAAGATCAATAATCCGGGGTATGTCGAAAGACAGGAACTCGGAGAAGGAAAATTAATCAAAGGAAAAAACCAATGGGTTACAATAGCCTTTTATTGTACTAGAGAAGATTTTTCTGTGCTCGCTGAGAGTAGCACATTCCTAACTCATTTCCCATTTGTTTATGCCTTCCACTTGACAATGGTGAATTAATCCAGATTAAACCTTTAACACAGTATCTTTTACTTGATAATCTTAATACGTATCATCCTAGAAGCTGCTTTTTGCCGTTCCGGTACTTAAATCAAAGACTAAAGATGTACGTTCCAGCATTCACTTTAGATAAATAATTTTATACCAAGTCAATGGTTCCATGTAAAGACGAATATGAACTCTCTTATGATAACCGAGCGGTAAGACATTTAATAATGAACATTGTGCAACAGCGCTCTAAGAGATTTACTTGAAATCTGTAATTGTAGCATTTGGATAGTTATTTAACATTATTATTGTATCGGCGATCCAAAAATGTTTGCATTAAGAAAACCTCGGGTCTAACGCTGTAGTGTCAACCCGGAAACCTGCTGTAGTGTCCTTTGTTTCAAAACTCAAAATATTGTCAATATGATTATTACTCCCTGTCGTCGGAACCTAAATCTCCGTACTCTAAAGAATTTGGATTTTAGTCGCCTTTATACAATACAATAATAAACCAAAATGTCTGAAAAATGTCCATGTAATTCTTTCTATGTTTTTAACCACTTTCATAGTATTTATGTCTTTTTAACTGTGCCAAATATTAAGAAAACAAACTCGCGAATAAATCTTTTATGCTTTGAATAAAAAAGCATAATTTTACTAATAAATTTTAACCAAAACTGGTTGGCGTGTGTGCAAGAATATACTTGTAGTTTTTCAAAAGCAAAGTAAACCAAGATTAGAAATTAAAAATTTAAAAAAATGTCAAAAGAGCATTATTCAACAAGTAGGCCTATACTCAAAACACCGATACCATTTTAGCCAGTGTCAATGTCAAGGGTCGAGCGGGTCGGGTCGGCCAATAACTGACGGCCGACTGTAGCAGCCTGGCCCGCCGCCAGCCCTTTGTTTGCCACCTACCCCGCCATTAGTTTGGTTTTCGCTGCAAGCTCCGCCGCCCGCCAGAACCTCGCTCCGTGCCAAAACCTTGTTTGTTTATCTGATACCTCAATTCCAACAACGACAGCTGGGGTGGATCAAGTAGTTAAATGTAATTATTGGTTAGTCACAAACGTCATGGGCGGATTTAGGTCATAATATTTGAAGGTCCCAGGTCACTTAACGTTTGACGTTTTGCATGCTCAAATTCAAACATAAAACTCCTATTTAAATGGAAAGTTTTAAGGCCTATTCCTGGTAGGTACTTTTTTTATTTAACAACAACCATTTGTAATTTATGCCAATACCTCAATCAATTTTATTTTGAAAAAAATTCTCCCCTTCACTGCCAACAAATCCACCAAATATCAAAGGGTGCCAGCAGAAAAAATAACAAGTTTATAAATGAGAGAAATTCCAATATTCATCCTGCTTAAAACTAAACTCAAGGTTTGAAGTCGATTCGAAATTAATATGAAATAATGAAAAAAATAACCTGGTCGACCATAACAATGGAAAAAATTGTCAAGTTTCATTGGTTTTAAAACTTAACCAAAAATTATGAAGTTGATTATATACTAAGTTTAAGGTTCTTATATGGGTCGAGTCGGACGGGCGAGTTAGATGTTGGAAAAATCAGCTGCATTTTCCTGAGCGTACTTTATTTAATTTCTTTAATGTTTGCTTTCACGTAAAAGAAAACAACACATGTTGTCTACAGTTACAAATAACCTATTCAAACATTCGATCGGACATTTTAATTATTAAATCGCTGTTTAAGTTTAATACTAATTCAAAATTATTTAACACGATGATTCTAAAATCATTTTGTGGCTGCTTAAGTCTGCACTCCGGCGTCGTTATATTGGCATTTTCTTTAATAGAAATCGCGATTATAATTCTGTTTTCGAACCTCCACCTGTTCTCCCATTTCTCCTGGGGCCTGGCGTTCGTCCTGTGTTTCGTCCTGGTGGCGCTGTCGGCGGGCGCGGCGATGATAGTGGCAGCCTACAAGGAGGACAGGACGATGTGCTTGGTCGCTCTGGCCTTCGTCGTCCTCCTGTTGTCGCAGTTCCTGGTGGGGTCGGGCGTCTCGTTCACCAACCGGAGCGCCGTCGACGCGGTGTGCGTCGAACACCGGTGCCCGGAGAGCCTGTGGTGTGCCCCACTCAAGTACAGGAGACTCGTCGCCGCCGAGAGTAAGAGTGGCGACACCGCAGACGAAACGGAGGAGATCAGGCGTAGAGATCGTCGGGAAATACGTGATCCAGACAATCCCGACAATATAACTGACCCGGAGCCCCCGACCGAGGAGGCGACAACCACGACAACCACGTCCATGAGAACCATGACCGAGTTCACAGACGATAAAATTGGCCTTCGACCACCTAACGAAGAGCCCCAACTCGCTGAAGAAGTGGTTTACACGAGCAAATTCTCCTTTATCGCTTCTATTGTGCTGTTTTTTATCAATTCGTTATTTTTTGTATACTGCGCACAGGTTGTCTTCAGTTATTACCAGGAACTTACGTTCCTCTCAAAGTTACATTTAAGTTAAAATGTTAAGGATTCTGTTTCGGAGGGATGCCAACTGTTATTTTAGGTACACTTTTTTATGGTAAAAGGTAAATAAAGGATTCAAGGAATTAGGAGATTATTATTTGAACCAAGTAGGGCATCAAAGTATGTAAGGTACCACAATATGTGTTTATGATTAACGAGAAAAATAATGTCCAAAGATTCAATCACAGCTTATGCTTATCTTGATTAAGCATGACGAAATTTGCCAAATGAGTGGCGTGTTGACATTTTGTAGTTATAAAATTGTTAATACAAACTGTAAATTAATGTTTTGGTATTTTAAAGATGATTCAAAATTTACTGCAACAATTTCACTATATATTGTAAGATTTTTTTCTTATGCTGATTTAACAAAATAGCTACTTCCCTATTCGCTAAAACCTATTACCATTGTAGACTTCTCATCGCCATAGTGAAAAGTGGACCAACTTTTTGAGTCAGACAAGATAAGGAAGAAAACGTAGTCGCAGTATTCTCCAACAGAGTGAGTGAACTGCTTTCAACAAGTAAATCTGCTTTTGTTAAAGTCTGCCAGAATTATTTATACACTTATTTATTTAGATTGTGGTTTAGGAAGCAAACACAAGTCAAAGAATTCTTGTTTTCTAGCGCATAAAGAAGACAAAACTTATATAAATAGCTGAAATAAATTATTTACAGCAGCACTATTTGTTAGTGATTCAGTCGAACTACGTTCACTTCAAATCCTGGCTGACGCAAAAATTGGTTCAGCTGGGCCACAAGGAATCTCTTTATGTATCCAAAGTCAATGCTTTTACCTCTGAGTGTAAAGAAAAAGATAGTTCAAGGGATGTTACATTCGGAAACCAAAAACGTAATCATGTGTTGCAAAAATAGCACGTTCTGGTAGACAATTTCGGTACTAAAGAGATTTAAAAGATTTAAAATACCTTTTTATCCTCTCTTTTGCACTCCTCGTTATTAACTTTTCAAAATAAAATCCATTTATTAACCCTTATAACCTGGTTGGTTGGAACTAAAATACTATATCTTAGCCTAAGATGTCGCATTTCAGAGGAACAAATCTGGACGTGAAATCACACTCTTGGCGCTATCTATAGTGACGAGTGCCGAACTAATTTCGCGAGTGCTAAATTTCTGGTTTCGAAATATCCATAAGCATGAACAGTCTCCTTTGAGTTAGTCAATGCTATTACTTTAAATGAGCAAATCTTGTAGACCCTTTATCTCGAAAACAGCTCCAGCGATTTTAATAAAAATTTCCATGACCGCCAGCGGCAATATTATCGCGTGGTTTTTTTACGCCCTGTGTGTACGCGTCCATTTAAATCAATGCACTTTGGGCGAGCGGTTTTTTTACCGCGCGATCGCGCGATAAAAAAAACGCCGTGTGTGTCTCGGGCCTAATTTTGATTTTGAAGTTCACCTACCTAGTTGAATTCCAATATTGTAAGAGCCCATAGTTAAATATTATGAGCTGTATACCATTAAACAGAACAGGAGTACGATCTTTTGTAGCGTACTTGGATAAATTCACAAAAAACCGAATCTATCCCCACCTAATGGGGATCAGATGATGCTCCCTGGCGGAATACTTGTACAATATTTAGTAGGGATACAAACCTAAAAGATATTAGAAAAACGTTTCTTGTAGGATTTGTGTGTGTAAATTTTAGCGAATTTCCCCTATAGGGAAGAAGCTATTAGGCTATCGTAGGTCTCATGGTAAGACCTAAGCCCGAGACCATGATAACTTTTCGTTTTGGGGCCCCCAGAAGCAAAAAACACCATTCGTTCGAATTTGTATAAATGTGTGTGTGTGTGTGTGTGTGTGTGTGTGTGTGTGTGTGTGTGTGTGTGTGTGTGTGTGTGCGTGTGTGCGTGTGTGCGTGTGTGCGTGTGTGCGTGTGTGCGTGTGTGCGTGTGTGCGTGTGTGCGTGTGTGCGTGTGTGCGTGTGTGCGTGTGTGCGTGTGTGCGTGCGTGCGTGCGTGCGTGCGTGCGTGCGTGCGTGCGTGTGTGCGTGTGTGTGTGTGTGTGCGTGTGTGTGTGTGCGCGTGTGCGCGTGTGTGCGTGTGTGCGTGTGTGCGTGCGTGCGTGCGTGCGTGCGTGCGTGCGTGTGTGTGTGTGTGTGTGTGTGTGTGTGTGTGTGTGTGTGTGTGTGTGTGTGTGTGTGTGTGTGTGTGTGTGTGTGTGTGTGTGTGTGTGTGTGTGTGTGTGTGTGTGTGTGTGTGTGTGTGTGTGTGTGTGTGTATGTGTGTGTGTGTAAGCACGATAGCGGCCGTAAAACTGATCCGATCGTAATGAAATTCGGTACAGACATGTAAAGAGGCAATCCCTCGGACGAGTTCGTAAACCAGCCCGATCGGACCACCGGAAGGGGGGTAAAGGAGGACAAACACCCCCAAAAATGCATTTTTAAGTTTTTTACTAGAAAAATTAAATTTATCGAATTTTTGTTAGCACCGTAGAATTCAGCTCAAAAAACAAACAATTTAGTATTTTGAATCACTGCTCTATGTCCATTGGTTACCGAGATATTAAAACTGGTAAACCCAGTACGTTGTTCCAATGTTAACCTTATGGGAAATAAGTAAAATTCTATTTCTCGATTATTTATCGACAAATCTTGATAAAACTTGGTAAATAGCTTCTTCTAGTTCAGATCTACTAAATATTGAATTAAAACCACCCAGTTTTAATATGCCTGTAGCAGCAACCCAGCATACTCATTCCCCATGTTATTCTTATGGAGCTTACCAAAACATGTCATATCTCGCTATGTTGGATTGAAATATGTTGTTTTGCATTTGAAATTCGCTGAGTATGCAGGTCTGCTGCAACGGGGGTATTAGGTTTTCACTAGCATTAATAACTCATAGCAGCATTAAGTATAGCCTAGCATTAATTAATAAAACTCTTTTAAAAACAATTTGAGAATTCTTATCCAAACAACATAATGTACTTTTTTGTGTACTTTTTTCGTAAATATATTTTGTGCATATTTAATCCTAGTTTCTTTCGTTTTTGAAATTAGCGTTTCTTCATCTTCAACCCATTATCCCATTATTGGAATAACGATTTTTTTCCAGTGCTGATTTCAAATCATTTATTTCAATTTTTTAATTAAATTGCTAAAAAACTGTTCAAGGAATTCGCTTCAAAATGTAATGGCAGATTTTAGGTGAGCTATTGAACGTGTGTGCAAAATTTTAAAATTATCATTGCTACCACGGTAAATAGTTAGGCCTACGTTGATTCATTCAACATCGTTCGTTCATAATTTAAAATTTAAGAATTCACCGCAATAATCTCACTGCAAAAAGGTTACACTTAAATTAGAACATTAATCATAAAATAAATGAAAACGGTTTGAAAATTCAATCCAAGAGCAAGCAAGAATATTATACTGTATTAATTGAATAATGTTTTATCACTGTGGTAAAGAAATCGTTGCTATTGGCAATTTTATTATCCTGCTAAGTCAACATTTTTCTATTAAAGCCATTATTTTTGAATCCCAAATTACAAAACTTGTTACTATGGTAAAATTGTTGGGGTACGTAAATTTCAAATTATCAAAATACCGATTTACTAAATTACCGAAAACAAAATATAAAGAATTTTATTATTCTTAAAGTCAACAAGCCATTCTTTCATCTCATTCATGATGTAAAAACATCGAGTGGGAATGATTTTTGTTTAATCTTTTTCATCGACCGTGATTTCTGATAGCAATCTTATGGTTGACGACGTCTCTTCGGTCGGGGGGTCAGTTCAATTGTCGGGATTTTCTGGATCAGACATTTTACTAATATCTATACTCTTTATCTCCTCCGATATCACTTCATCCGCTTTATTTGCTGTGTCACCAAGGAGATCGATGGCGTCGAGTCTTCTGGATCTCTCAGATTGTCTGGATTACAGATTTCCCGACGATTTCTACGCCTTATCTCCTCCGTTTCATCTGCGGTGTCACCACTCGTACTCTCGACTGCGACGAGTCTCCTGGATCTCTCGAATTATCTGGATTACAGATTTCCCGACGATCTCTACGCCTTATCTCCTCCGTTTCATCTGCGGTGTCACCACTCGTACTCTCGACTGCGACGAGTCTCCTGGATCTCTCGAATTATCTGGATTACATATTTCCCGACGATCTCTACGCCTGATCTCCTCCGTTTCATCTGCGGTGTCACCACTCGTACTCTCGACTGCGACGAGTCTCCTGGATCTCTCGAATTATCTGGATTACATATTTCCCGACGATCTCTACGCCTTATCTACTCCGTTTCATCTGCGGTGTCACCACTCGTACTCTCGACTGCGACGAGTCTCCTGGATCTCTCGAATTATCTGGATTACAGATTTCCCGACGATCTCTACACCTTATCTCCTCCGTTTCATCTGCGGTGTCACCACTCGTACTCTCGACTGCGACGAGTCTCCTGGATCTCTCGAATTATCTGGATTACATATTTCCCGACGATCTCTACGCCTTATCTCCTCCGTTTCATCTGCGGTGTCACCACTCGTACTCTCGACTGCGACGAGTCTCCTGGATCTCTCGAATTATCTGGATTACAGATTTCCCGACGATCTCTACGCCTTATCTCCTCCGTTTCATCTGCGGTGTCACCACTCGTACTTTCGACTACGACGAGTCTCCTGGATCTCTCGAATTATCTGGATTACATATTTCCCGACGATCTCTACGCCTGATCTCCTCCGTTTCATCTGCGGTGTCGCCAGTCATACTCTCGACGGCGACGAGTCTCCTGGATCTCTCGAATTATCTGGATTACATATTTCCCGACGATCTCTCCGCCTGATCTCCTCCGTTTCATCTGCGGTGTTGCCATTCGTACTCTCGACTGCGACGAGTCTCCTGGATCTCTCGAATCATCTGGATTACATATTTCCCGACGATCTCTACGCCTGATCTCCTCCGTTTCGTCTGCGGTGTCGCCATTCGTACTCTCGACTGCGACGAGTCTCCTGATCTCTCAGATTGTCTGGATTACAGATTTCCCGACGATCTCTCCGCCTGATCTCCTCCGTTTCATCTGCGGTGTTGCCATTCGTACTCTCGACTGCGACGAGTCTCCTGGATCTCTCGAATCATCTGGATTACATATTTCCCGACGATCTCTACGCCTGATCTCCTCCGTTTCGTCTGCGGTGTCGCCATTCGTACTCTCGACTGCGACGAGTCTCCTGATCTCTCAGATTGTCTGGATTACAGATTTCCCGACGATCTCTACGCCTGATCTCCTCCGTTTCGTCTGCGGTGTCGCCACTCGCACTCTCGGCGGCGACGAGTCTCCTGTACTTGAGTGGAGCACACCACAGACTCTCCGGGCAGCGTGTTCGACGCACACCGCGTCCACGGCGCTCCGGTCGGTGAACGAGACGCCCGACCCCACCAGGATCAGCGACAACAGGAGGACGACGAAGACCAGAGCGACCAAGCACATCGTCCTGTCCTCCTTGTAGGCTGCCACTATCATCGCCGCGCCCGCCGACAGCGCCATCAGGACGAAACACAGGACGAACGCCAGACCCCAGGAGAAATGGGAGAACAGGTGGAGGTTCGAGAATAGAATTATAATCGCGATTTTGATTAAAGAAAATGCCAATATAACGACGCCGGAGTGCAGATTTAAACAGCCACAAAATGATTTTATAATCATCGTGTTGTACAATTTAGAATCTCTCTTAAGCCTAAACAATTATTTGGTGATTAAAATGTGTTAAAATGCTCTATCGAATCTGTTGTTTGTGTTTGTAACAGTTGTTTAACAAACAGTAAATGTGTGATCGTAAAGAGAAAAAAATTTAAAAAATGCAAGCAGGAAGCATGGCTGATTTTTATTTACCAATGTGTTTATAAGATATACGGTGACAGGAAAAATATTACATTAATTTTTCTTTACACCATGATAATATATGCTTTTTGATGAAAGTTAAAAATATTAAAATCAATATTTTTGTAATTTATAATTTTTTAAGGCACCCTAAACATGTCATTTTATGTATATATCAGCGAATTTTCAAATGAGCAGTGAGCACATGGCCCCCAGATGCCAATAAAACACAATTTGCCATTAAATTAAATATATAATTTAACCATACAAGTATATGGTTAAGAACTACTATATGGTTAAGAAATATTGTATATTTCTTTCAACCCGCATTAACGTCAAAGAGACTCAATTTTCCCATACAACTACAAATATGTAGAAAGCTACATTTTGAAAATAACTGGCTCGAAGACAGTTTGTCCGTCTACCATTAACCTTGGTATACTCATGTAAAGTGCCCGGAAAATATGTTTACATTTTTTTTTTTTTAATCTGGAAAGATAAATTAACCCAGTTGTTTTTCAGTAACAGAATATCATTTAAACATTTTAAAAATACAAAGGTACATAATTCCGTGATACGTTGAGTGAATTAAAAGCTCACTTGAAAATTAAATAAGTGGTTTTATTTTACTATAATTTAATTTCCAAAAGCGCAAGTGGCCGGCAGGCAGGGGGGTGCTAAGGTTAGGAAGCTCCGACAATCAATAAAAGCTATTCCACCGCGAGCCCCCGCCCCGCGGCTGCCGAAAATCACTAACCCACACTTGTTTTTCTTGTCCGAGGTCTTGTTTGTGATTTTTATTTGTTTTTTTACTTTAGTTTTTTTAATCGTATTTTCAATATTAGCGAATTTCCTCTATAGGGAAGAAGCTGTTACCGTAGGTCTCATGGTAAGACTTAAGCCCGAGACCATCATAACTTTTCTTTTTGAGGTCCCTAGATGCCAAAAACACCTTTCATTCATTTCATAAATATATAATATCTATATATGTGTCTTTAAGCACGATAACTCGCGTAATAATGGTCCAATCTTAATGAAATTTGGCATGGACATGTAAAGTAGTCATTATTCGGACGAGTTCGTAAACCAGCCCGATCGGACTACCGGAAGGGGGGGTAAAAGGGGGTACACCCCCCAAAAATCGGTTTTTTTTAGTTTTTTACATATAAAAATAAAAATAATCCAATTTTTACTAGCACCATTGAATTCAGCTCAAAAAAACAAACAATTCAGTATTTTGAATCACTGCTCTATGTCCATTGGTTACCGAGATATTGCAAGTGGTAAGCACAGTACGTTGTCCCAATGTTAACCTTATGGGAAATAAGTAAAATTCTATATCTCACTTATTTCTCAACATATCTTGTTAAAACTTGGTAAATGGCTTCTTCTAGGTCAGATCTACTAAATATTGAATTAAAACCACCCAGTTTTAATACACCCGTAGCAGCAAACCTGCATACTCATTCCCCATTTTATTCTTATGGAGCTTACAAAATCATGAAAAATCTCGCTATGTTGGATTTAAATATGTTGTTTTGTCTTTGAAATTCGCTGAGTATGCAGGTCTGCTGCAACGGGGGTATATTAGTAATCTAGAGGTTCAATCGTTAATGGTAAAACGCCTTGATGGTCGATGATCAACAGAAGTCTGCAAAAACACGTATTGTCTTCGGGATTTGGGAGGTTGTTGAAATCTATGGGTATGAGTGCCCCGGAGTACGGCTCTAGATTTCCGGGGAGTGAAAAGAACAAAATGAAACAAACATAATAGAAACTCGGAAATGAAATTATGGAGTTTCTCCCATGTAGTTGAGCTTTTGATTTTTTATTTAAAAATACGATAGACGGTGCAATAGTACGGTGAGTTTACCTAATATTCCTGAAAATAGATTGTATGCTGATGACAGCTATTTAATTCGTCTCAAAATCTACAGATTTAAACAATCGATTGATCAAATGAAAGCTAATGACTTAAAACCTAAAAAAGTTTGCTAATTTTAAGGGGAAATCGCGAAAAACACTTATTTGTAGCACCATATAATTCGGTAACTGTTAGGAGTACAAAAAATGTACAGTACCAATTCTGTAGTAAATTTAATAAGCTTTATTTTGTACACATGAAGGTTTTACCTCAGACCAACGGTTCTTGAGATGTTTACGAATAAACTAAAAAAGTGCCTTGTTTCCGTCAATTCCCACTACAGCTCGTCACATATTTTCGGGGAGTTAAAAGTATTTTCATCCTTAGGTATTTCTAAATAAGTGTGAAAAGTTTCCAAATTAACGTAAATAACTTTTTCCAGGTTGGGTCATTTATTTAAGTTGTTCGACTGGGCTATAAATGAAAGACACGTAAATTTGAAATGTATAGCTTTTTTTAATTGTAGGTTAATTACAGAAGGGATGAAGGTTTAAAGCGTAACCATTGACTTTGAATGTATAAGTCTACATTCATAGTCAATGGCGTAACAACCAGTTGACAAATATGTGTGGGGGCAGACGCCGCCGGGGGCTCGTCTTTGTAAAGGCATAAAGGAATTCCTCTCACGATGTGAGTCGACCAGGAACGATGTTCAAATTTTCTTAAAGGTACAAAAAAAAGATGTTTATATACAGATGTTTATATGTTTAACCTTGTATATATACAGGATGCTATGAAAGAATGTCAGATTTTTGATCAACTGAATCTTTAATATCTGGTATTGAAGAGATTATATTTCAGATATATAATATTCATTGAATTGGCGTTCACAATTAATGAAGTATATTCAATTAGACAACGATACTAACTCTGGGAATAAGAGGCCCTTAGTAGCCCCTATATTTTTCAAGTGTATAAGACGTTTAACTGTTGAGGTTCAATTTAAACTAATTTATTTCGGCAGCTTAAGCGCAATTAACTGATCGATAGACTTAATGAGGCCCCAATTCACCCTCCCCATTGCAGCCGCAATTATTCCGCCACGTTTGACTGTAAAACCCTCTTCACCGATTGACCGTTCCTGCCCGTTTCAACACGTCTCAATGTAGTGGGAACACGTCCCTCCCGACTGATAACGTCTCATGGTGGTGGGTGCACGTCCCTCCCGACTGATAACGTCTCGTGGTGGTGGGTACACGTCAGTAGAGAGTCCCCCACTTGAGTTCTAACATGGGCTCTTATGGGGAATAGATTTAACATGGGCTCTTATGGAGAATGATTTAACATGGGCTCTTATGGAAAGTATATTTAACATTAAGTCTTATAGAGTAATAAATTGCTTAAAATTGTATTTTACTATTGTTAGGTATATAGTGTAATAAATGTGTTTTTATCTTATAATCAATTGTAAATGTTGAGTTGTTGTGTCTAGTGAGGTAATTAACAGCAAACTAGTGGCTTAAAGGGAAAATTAACTAGGGCCTAGTGAGGGAAAATTCAAATGATCCTTTATTAAAGTACAAAATACTTTGATAGCAAACTGAATCTACCTTACATTGATACATTGATAGCCTAGCACATGCCTACATTGATAGCCTAGCACATGGTATCCATTCAAGTATCAGCATCTCATGTTTTATGTAAACAAAGCAGATGTTTTTAGATCCCAATGCTTTTTAAATGGTAGATATTTTACATTATTTCTTGTTTTCCGGTGAATTTCAAGAAATTTCATTATTTTTCCCACCATCACGGAATTGAGACCTTTAATTTGAGCCCTCTCCCATCTTTTTATGACTTGCCAGACGCCTAAAATTTTGACGCAAACAACTGCCTTACAAAATTAAATATATGATTATTACTACTTGAGGTAAAATTTTCTTGGTTATTGCCTGTATCTTGTTTATATTAAAACCACTAAATTATTTTTATAATTTGTTTTATAATAAAGTAGACTGATTATAATGAGTGATATATTTTTGTTATTGGATCCAACAAGTGCCAACGAGAACAAGTAGTCCTCCCGCCCCTTTAGAACCGGAAACAAGATGGCGGCCGTTTTCCGCCAAAACGTGACGTCACCGGAAACAAGACGTTTTTTTCCCGCCAAAACGGTGGACATAACCTCACTTTTTTCCCGCCAAAACGGTGGACATAACCTCACTTTTGTTTCCCGCCAAAACGGCGGTTCCTGCCAAGATGGCGGCGACATAACCTCACTTTTTCCTGTCCCCCACCCCCGTCCCCCGTCCCTTGTACCAGTGTTGGCAACTGTAGACAGTGAAAATATTCATATACTATATGATAAGTTGGGTATGTCACATTAGTCCTTTGTATGTTATAATATTATATGAAATTTTACTTAAAATTAAATAACTTTGGAATGGGCTAGTTAATGTAGCTAAAATTTGGTATTTGGGTACTTCTTAACCTCATCTACTTTTTCCAAAGCCTAACACCCCCTCTCACCCCACCTCACCCCCTCTTTTCTTCTTTTTCTTCTCAAATTTGACAAAAATATATAAAATTGTCGATATCTCGAAAACGGTTGGTCCTAGAGCAATTTTGGGCCCAAAATTGCTCTAGGACCAACCGTTTTCGAGATATCGACGATTTTATATATTTTTAGCCATATTTGAGAAGGTGAAGAACAAAAAGAGGGGGAGGGTGGAGTAAGAGGGGGGTATAAGTTTATGGAAAAGGTAGAAGAGGTTAAGAAGTACCTAAGTACCAAATTTTAGCTACATTAACTAGCCCATTCCAAAGTTATTTAATTTTAAGTAAAATTTCATATAATATTATAACATACAAAGGACTAATGTGACATACCCAACTTATCATATAGTATATGAATATTTTCACTGTCTACAGTTGCCAACACTGGTACAAGGGACGGGGGACGGGGGTGGGGGACAGGAAAAAGTGAGGTTATGTCGCCGCCATCTTGGCAGGAACCGCCGTTTTGGCGGGAAACAAAAGTGAGGTTATGTCCACCGTTTTGGCGGGAAAAAAGTGAGGTTATGTCCACCGTTTTGGCGGGAAAAAAACGTCTTGTTTCCGGTGACGTCACGTTTTGGCGGAAAACGGCCGCCATCTTGTTTCCGGTTCTAAAGGGGCGGGAGGACTACTTGTTCTCGTTGGCACTTGTTGGATCCAATAACAAAAATATATCACTCATTATAATCAGTCTACTTTATTATAAAACAAATTATAAAAATAATTTAGTGGTTTTAATATAAACAAGATACAGGCAATAACCAAGAAAATTTTACCTCAAGTAGTAATAATCATATATTTAATTTTGTAAGGCAGTTGTTTGCGTCAAAATTTTAGGCGTCTGGCAAGTCATAAAAAGATGGGAGAGGGCTCAAATTAAAGGTCTCAATTCCGTGATGGTGGGAAAAATAATGAAATTTCTTGAAATTCACCGGAAAACAAGAAATAATGTAAAATATCTACCATTTAAAAAGCATTGGGATCTAAAAACATCTGCTTTGTTTACATAAAACATGAGATGCTGATACTTGAATGGATACCATGTGCTAGGCTATCAATGTAGGCATGTGCTAGGCTATCAATGTATCAATGTAAGGTAGATTCAGTTTGCTATCAAAGTATTTTGTACTTTAATAAAGGATCATTTGAATTTTCCCTCACTAGGCCCTAGTTAATTTTCCCTTTAAGCCACTAGTTTGCTGTTAATTACCTCACTAGACACAACAACTCAACATTTACAATTGATTATAAGATAAAAACACATTTATTACACTATATACCTAACAATAGTAAAATACAATTTTAAGCAATTTATTACTCTATAAGACTTAATGTTAAATATACTTTCCATAAGAGCCCATGTTAAATCATTCTCCATAAGAGCCCATGTTAAATCTATTCCCCATAAGAGCCCATGTTAGAACTCAAGTGGGGGACTCTCTACTCACGTCCCTCCCGACTGATAACGTCTCGTGGTGGTGGGTGCACGTCCCTCCCGACTGATAACGTCTCGTGGTGGTGGGTGCACGTCCCTCCCGACTGATAACGTCTAGTGGTGGTGGGTACACGTCCCTCCCGACTGATAACGTCTCATGGTGGTGGGTGCACGTCCCTCCCGACTGATAACGTCTCATGGGTGGTGGGTACACGTCCCTCCCGACTGATAACGTCTCGTGGTGGTGGGTGCACGTCCCTCCCGACTGATAACGTCTCGTGGTGTTGGGTACACGTCCCTCCCGACTGATAACGTCTCGTGGTGGTGGCTGCACATCCCTCCCGACTGATAACGTCTCGTGGTGTTGGGGTCACGTCCCTCCCGACTAATAACGTCTCGTGGTGTTGGGTGCACGTCCCTCCCGACTGATAACATCTCGTGGTGGTGGCTGCACATCCCTCTCGACTGATAACGTCTCGTAGTGTTGGGGTCACGTCCCTCCCGACTGATAACGTCTCGTGGTGTTGGGTCCACGTCCCTCCCGACTGATAACGTCTCGTGGTGGTGGGTGCACGTCCCTCCCGACTGATAACGTCTCGTGGTGGTGGGTGCACGTCCCTCCCGACTGATAACGTCTAGTGGTGGTGGGTGCACGACACTCCCGACTGATAACGTCTCGTGGTGGTGGGTGCACGTCCCTCCCGACTGATAACGTCTCGTGGTGGTGGGTAAACGTCCCTCCCGACTGATAACGTCTCGTGGTGGTGGGTGCACGTCCCTCCCGACTGATAACGTCTCGTGGTGGTGGGTGCACGTCCCTCCCGACTGATAACGTCTAGTGGTGGTGGGTGCACGTCCCTCCCGACTGATAACGTCTCGTGGTGGTGGGTGCACGTCCCTCCCGACTGATAACGTCTCGTGGTGGTGGGTACACGTCCCTCCCGACTGATAACGTCTCGTGGTGGTGGGTGCACGTCCCTCCAGACTGATAACGTCTAGTGGTGGTGGGTACACTTCCCTCCCGACTGATAACGTCTCGTGGTGGTGGGTACACGTCCCTCCCGACTGATAACGTCTCGTGGTGGTGGGTGCACGTCCCTCCCGACTGATAACGTCTCGTGGTGGTGGGTGCACGTCCCTCCCGACTGATAACGTCTAGTGGTGGTGGGCACACGTCCCTTCCGACTGATAACGTCTCGTGGTGGTGGGTACACGTCCCTCCCGACTGATAACGTCTCGTGGTGGTGGGTGCACGTCCCTCCCGACTGATAACGTCTCGTGGTGGTGGGTACACGTCCCTCCCGACTGATAACGTATCATGGTGGTGGGTACACGTCCCTCCCGACTGATAACGTCTCGTAGTAGTGGTTGACAAACGTTCCCGTGTCTGTCAACGTCTCGTGGTGGTGGGTGCACGTCCCTCCCGACTGATAACGTCTCGTGGTGGTGGGTACACGTCCCTCCCGACTGATAACGTCTCATGGTGGTGGGTACACGTCCCTCCCGACTGATAACGTCTCGTAGTAGTGGTTGACAAACGTTCCCCTGTTTGTCAACGTCTTGTGGTGGTGGGTACACGTCCCTCCCGACTGATAACGTCTCGTAGTAGTGGTTGACAAACGTTCCCCTGTTTGTCAACGTCTTGTGGTGGTGGGTACACGTCCCTCCCGACTGATAACGTCTCGTAGTAGTGGTTGACAAACGTTCCCCTGTTTGTCAACGTCTTGTGGTGGATAGGCGTGCCTCCCATTTTTCAACGTATCGTGGTGGTGGGTACACGTTTACCCATTATTCAACGTGTCGTGGTGGGGGGTACACGTTTCCCCATTTTTCAACGTATCGTTGTGGTGGGTACACGTCGCTCTATTAGCGAATTTCCCCTATTGGGAAGAAGTACTCATGGTAAGACCTCAGACCCAGACCATGATAACTTATCGTTTTGGGGTCCCCAGAAACAAAAATACACCGTTCTTTCAAATTTATATATATATATATAAACACCGGGTGTCTCACCTAATGTGAATCAATAGCTAACTTTTTTATTATAAAACTGACAAAGAACTTCTTATGGGGAAATTCCCTTAATGTTTAACACTGCTTTTTGGAGTCACTTCGAAATTTAAAAATATGGCCGCCATTTTCCAATATGGCGGGCAACTTTGATTTTTCTTAAGGTGCATTCTATATTTTAAGGCGTTTTTGGATTTTTGGAACTTTTAATTTTAGGATTAGGAATTTTTTGGATTTGAGGCGTTTTAATTTTAGGAACTTTTTATTCTTTCTAATTTTTTCCTAAACTCAATGGGTCAGGAGATATGAGAAGTTAAAGTTTTATTTTTCCCCATTTAAAATGCATTGTGTCCGTTTAACTGTGCCATTCCATGTATTCCTTACGGAGTAAAATCATGTTTAAACTAACACATTTCCAAGATTAAATCTCGACTAAAAATTAGTTTAAGATTAAACCTCAACTAAACTAACATTTTAGGCACTTTTATTCTTTGGTATCTTTTATTAAACCCAACAGTTTTCGATATGCAGACTACCAAAAATGTCCCAATGCATTTTAAATGGGAAAAAATCTAACTTTAACTGTTCAGAACTCTTTAACCATTGGGTTTAAAAAAATATAAAGGATAAAAAGTTCCTAAAATTAAGCGTAAAATCCAAAAACGCCCTAAAATATAGGTTGTTCTATAAGAAAAGTCAAAGTGGTCCGCCATATTGGAAAATGGCGGCCATATTTTTAAATTTCGAAGTGACTCCAAAACGCAGTCTTAAAAATTAAGGGAAGTGCCCCATAAGAAGTTCTTTGTCAGATTTATATTAAAAAAGTTAGCTATTTGTACACTGAAGGTGAGGCACCCGGTATCGTAATGAAATTTGGTACAGACGTGTAAAGTGGCAATCACTCGGAAGGGTTCGTGAACCAGCCCGATCAGACCACTGGAAGGGGGGGGGGGGGGTAAATGAGGATAAAGCCCCCAAAAATGGGTTTTTAGAGTTTTTACATAAAAAAATAAAATTTATATAATTTTTGTTGGCACCATTAAATTCAGCTCAATAAACAAATAATTTATTAATTTGAATCTCCCCAAGTCCATTGATTACCGAGATATTGAAAGTGGTAAACACAGTACATTAACCTTAACATACTGTGTTAACCTACGTTAACCCCAATGTTAACATTATGGGAAATAAGTAAAATTCAATATCTTGCTTATTTCTCAACATATCTTAATAAAACTTGGTAAATGGCTTCTTAATCACTTAATCACTTAATCACTTAATCACTTTGATAAGACAGGTACCTCATGGAGGACGTTACCCTGAATATGAATGAAGGATGAGTGGTTCTTCTAGTTCAGATCTACTAAATAATGAATCAAAACCACCCAGTGCTGCCCCCCCGCCCAGGAAGTATTTTATTTGAACTCCCTATCTATTCATGCGAGCAGATTCAGCACTCCCCCAAGAATGTCGCTGCCCTGGGAAGGCTTATGCCCAATATCTCCGAATCTGCTGGCATGTACAATAATGAGTTGCCTCTAAGTAGGAATAAAAATACCCTGCCGCAGGATAGCTTGCGTACTTAACGATTCATAAAGCAGTTTTCTGTTTCATGAAAGTATTTGTACGTAGAACGTAGAACATGCCTTAATTTAATGTATGTAAAAAGATTTTAGGTTGTTATGGTCTATTTTGAAAAAATACAAAGCCGCCCCATCACGTTTTGAAAATGCTGTAGCCTATATAAAATAAATGGTTTATTTAAGCTCTTTCAATAACAGCTGCAAAAAGGAAGGAAGGCCTTTTAAGTATCTCTAGTCAGTGATTTATTTTATGTTCTATTCCTGACAGCTGGTTTATCACTCTACCGATTTTCTTGGTTTTAACATCTGTTTGAATATAAACACTTCATCAATTTATATTCTGCCATATGGGATCTTTCATAACCATCTTTGAGAGGGTCCGTGGCGAGGGAAACTGTTTTGTGGCCCGATGGCGACAATTTTCCCGAGGCAGAAAAAGCACTTTAGTCCCTACACAAAATTTTTCCTCCACCTACACCATTAACAATAACTGTGACAATATAACGTTACCTTCATATGATCCTTTTCTCCTTTAAACTAGGCTAAATTAGAATCGCATATAAATACATAAAATAAGGTACTTATGTTTTTTAAACAGCCATTTATTCACACTTTCACACTATTTTTAACACTATTTTTTCTAAAGTATCAATTAAAAAAATACCTCCCAAAATCTGTAGGTAAGAAACAATCATGTTTATAAAACGTCCGGCCGTTCGGTATATTGGTAACAACAAACTCTAAATCAGGTGTTTTTATATTCAGTGTTGCCAACTTAATTCATAAAAAAATATTACCTGGCTATTAAATGAATACGGTTTTGTTTTCTTAAGTTGAAACACCGAAGTTCTTGAATTAAATTTAGAGTAAGCATAAGAAAATTGAGAATGTTGCCACATTTTCTCACTGTCCATCGCGGCGTTGCCGGATTTCTCCCCATGTATTTCTTATGGGATTACTTTTAGTCCCATGGGAGAAGAAGTAGATACTTTTAGTCCCGTGGGAGAAAAAGTAAGCAAGTAAATCCCATGGAGTAAAAACTAATACTTTAGTATTCTATTCCAGGGACTAAAAGACGACTTTAAATAGTAGGTCGAGGAAAATATATTGATTTATCGATAACCATCATTATCTGATCATTTTTCCGGCGTGGAGAGTATTTCCAAAGTTGATTTTTTTGTATTTAATGTTCCGTACGTTAAGGAAAAAAGGATTAATTCTTTAAATTTATAATGGGAAATTGGAACACTAAAACATTTATAAGTTTATATAAACCCTTTTAATGCACAAGTAGTTAAAATTCCAAAAATTCCCCTTTGATAATTTACAAACTGTATGAATTGAAACACAAAATAAAAGTAAGGATCACACAAAGAATATTTAATTTCCTGTTCATATAACACGCTTAATGTTGAACGAAAATCGATCTGACATCTTCCTGTACTAAACACCCAAGTTTTAAATATTTTTACGGTAATTATAGATGAACGTAAGTTCTTGATAGTAGCTGAAGACGATCGCACAGCAGAATACGAAGAATACCAAGTTAATGACAAACAGGAGGATGGCGATGAAAAGGTCGATTCCAATGACCACTCGGCCGGACTCTGCTGATGACTCCTCATCGTCCTCAAACTCCCCAAACTCCCTCGACTTGCCCCTTCCTCCTTTGGACTTATCGTCAATGCCATCGATTTTTTCTGGTTCCGCTACTTCTGGTTCGAAATGCACGTAGTAATCGGGCATAACCTCAGCCTCATACTCGGGCTCTGGTTCGATCTCGGCTTCGGTCTCGGCCTCGGGCTCGGACTCGGTCGAGGTTTCGTCAGGGATCGGAGGTGGCTCATCCCCACCTTCGACGTCGAGACGACGTCGTCGGTCGTGCCCATCCTCCGGGTACTCTTCAACACCTACGGCCTCACTCACAATTTCCTCCATTGTTGTTGTCTCATCCGTTGTCTCAATCACTAGCTCAGCCATCGGAGTCACTACCTCCTCTGGAGCCTCCTTCGTCTCCTCCGCCTCGCCTGCGCTGGCTGCTCGCCTGTACTTGAGCGGCGCGCACCACAGAGTCTCCGGACAACGGTCTTCGACGCAGACGAAGTCTTTCAGGTTGGCGAACGAGAGGACCGATCCCACGATGAACAGCAACAAAACCAGCACCATGAAGATAAAGGCGATCAAACTCGTTTTCCGGCATTCTTTGTAGCCTGCAGCGATCGTTACACCGGCGGCTGTCAACATGACCGACAGAAAAAGCAGAGTGAATCCCAATCCTGCCGTGAATTCCAGAAAAAGATGGAGGTTCGAGATTAAAATAATAAAGGCGATTTCTATGAAGCAAAAAGACAGAATCGCTGACCCGGCTTGGAGGCTGAGGCAGCCACAAAATGATTTCAAGAGAATCATGACATTAATCGGATTTTAAATTGAAGATAAAATTTTCCAATCAGGGTTTTTTCCAAAAGTGAGAATTGTTTTGTGTACAAATATATTTTGGTGCCAAAAAACCAAAAACACAGCTGATTACGAATTTGTTTATCACAGAGTAATCAAAATTTATCACAAGGGTACGATGGCTCCCTACTATATAACTTACGATAGTAATTAACTACCATTTTAAGACGCCGGCGCCGGCGCTACCTGGTGAAATATAAAGAACTAGAAATCACAAGTCATTATATTTTTTTAAGAAGCATTCCTTGAAGAATAAAATAACTTGTGATTTCTAGTTCTTTACATTTCACCAGTTAGCGCCGGCGTCTTCAAATAGTTGATTACTATCGTAAGTTATATAGTAAGGGGCGATAAATTTTAATTACTCTGTGATAAACAACTTCGTAATCAGCTGTGTTTTTAATTTTTTGGCACAACAATATATTTGTACACAAAACAATTCTCACTCTTTGTAAAAAATCCTAATTGGCAAATTTTATCTTCAATTTAAAATCCGATTATCGTCATGATTCTCTTGAAATCATTCTGTGGCTGTCTCAGCCTCCAAGCCGGATCGGCAATTCTGTCTTTCTGCTTCATAGAAATCGCCTTTATTATTTTAATCTCGAACCTCCATCTTTTTCTGGAATTCACGGCAGGATTGGGATTCACTCTGCTTTTTCTGTCGGTCATGTTGACAGCCGCCGGTGTAACGATCGCTGCAGGCTACAAAGAATGCCGGAAAACGAGTTTGATCGCCTCTATCTTCATGGTGCTGGTTTTGTCGCTGTTCATCGTGGGATCGGTCCTCTCGTTCGCCAACCTGAAAGACTTCGTCTGCGTCGAAGACCGTTGTCCGGAGACTCTGTGGTGCGCGCCGCTCAAGTACAGGCGAGCAGCCAGCGCAGGCGAGGCGGAGGAGACGAAGGAGGCTCCAGAGGAGGTAGTGACTCCGATGGCTGAGTTAGCGATTGAGACAACGAATGACACAACAATAATGGAGGAAAATGTTGAAGTTGTTTCAACGGAGGCCGTAGGTGTTGAAGAGTACCCGGAGGGTGGGCACGACCGACGACGTCGTCTCGACGTCGAAGGTGGGGATGAGGCAGCTCCGATCCCTGACGAAACCTCGACCGAGGCCGAGACCGAACCAGAGCCCGAGTATGAGGCCGAGGTTGTGCCCCCGAACTACGTGGATATAGCGGAACCAGAAATACCGGAACCAGACAAAGACGATGACATTGACGATAAGTCCAAAGGAGGAGGAAGGGGCAAGCCGAGGGAGTCTGGGGAGTCTGATGACGACGAGGACGAGTCACCAGCAAGCTCGGGCTCGGGCCCGGGCTCGGGCTTAGTCATTGGAATCGACCTTTTCATCGCCACCCTCCTGTTTGCCATTAACTTGGTATTCTTCGTATTCTGCTGTGCGATCGTCTTCAGCTACTATCAAGAACTTACGTTCATCTATAATTACCGTAAAAATATTTAAAACTTGGAAGTTCAGTTTAGGAAGATGTCCGATCGGTTTTCGTTCAACATTTAGCGTGTTATAAACAGGAAATTAAATATTCTTTGTGTGATCCTTACTTTTATTTTGTGTTTCAATTCATGCAGTTTGTGAATTATCAAAGAGGATTTTTTCGAATTTTAACTACTTTTGTATTAAAAGGGTTTATATAAAGTTACACAGTAAATGATTTAGTGTTCCAATTTCCCCTTATGAATTGAAAGAATTAATCCTTTTTTTCGTTAACGTACGGAACAATAAATTCAAGAAATCAATTCTGGAAATACTTTCCACACCGGCAAAAACTGATCAGATAAAGATGGTCCAATGACCAATATAAATCAATGATTTATCAATATAAATCAATATTTTTTTTTACCTAGACACTGTCATTGCCTTTTTTATGGTCCATATGCGGTAGTGGTTGGAGCGTTACACATCTAATCCTCGGATATTGAATAATAAATATTATAATTCGAAATAAAATTGCGGCACTTTTCCTTGTTGTCAAATTAGACAACTCATTACTATCACTAGAATTCGGGTATTAGTTATTAGTACTCGTTTATTAGTATTAATTAATTCGCAGTATTTTCCAAATAAATTTTCAAATATGGTCGAACCAGCGAAATGGATCCCCCGATTGCGAGTCGCAGCTTTAGAGCCTTGTTAAAAAGGCTGAGAAATAATAAAACATAGGCCTAGTTTAGTATAGGTCGAGTAAATTTTTGTGGTCCAGTCCGCCCACGTATAGGCCTGGTCAAATGTCGTGGTCCAGTCCGCCCACGTATAGGCCGGGTCAAATGTCGTGGTCCAGCCCCGCCCACGTATAGACCGGGTCAAATGTCGTGGTCCAGTCCGCCCACGTATAGGCCGGGTCAAATGTCGTGGTCCAGTCCGCCCACGTATAGGCCGGGTCAAATGTCGTGGTCCAGTCCGCCCACGTATAGGCCGGGTCAAATGTCGTGGTCCAGTCCGCCCACGTATAGGCTGGGTCAAATGTCGTGGTCCAGCCCCGCCCACGTATAGACCGGGTCAAATGTCGTGGTCCAGTCCGCCCACGTATAGACCGGGTCAGATGTCGTGGTCCAGTCCGCCCACGTATAGGCCGGGTCAAATGGCGTGGTCCAGTCCGCCCACGTATAGGCCGGGTCAAATGCCGTGGTCCAGTCCGCCCACGTATAGACCGGGTCAAATGTCGTGCTCCAGTCCGCCCACGTATAGACCGGGTCAAATGTTGTGGTCCAGTCCGCCCACGTATAGACCGGGTCAAATGTCGTGGTCCAGTCCGCCCACGTATAGGCCGGGTCAAATGTCGTGGTCCAGTCCGCCCACGTATAGACCGGGTCAAATGTCGTGGTCCAGTCCGCCCACGTATAGACCGGGTCAAATGGCGTGGTCCAGTCCGCCCACGTATAGACCGGGTCAAATGTCGTGGTCCAGTCCGCCCACGTATAGGCCGGGTCAAATGTCGTGGTCCAGTCCGCCCACGTATAGGCCGGGTCAAATGTCGTGGTCCAGTCCGCCCACGTATAGGCCGGGTCAAATGTCGTGGTCCAGTCCGCCCACGTATAGGCCGGGTCAAATGGCGTGGTCCAGCCCCGTCCACGTGTAGTCCGGGCCAAATAGCGTGGTCCAGTCCGTCCACGTATAGACCGGGTCAAATGTCGTGGTCCAGCCCCGTCCACGTATAGACTGGGTCAAATGTCGTGGTCCAGCCCCGCCCACGTATAGACCTGGTCAAATGGCGTGGTCCAGCCCCGTCCACGTATAGACCGGGTCAAATGGCATGGTCCAGCCCCGTCCACGTATAGATCTGGTCAAATGTCGTGGTCCAGCCCCGTCCACGTATAGACCGGGTCAAATGGCGTGGTCCAGCCCCGTCCACGTATAGACCGGGTCAAATGTCGTGGTCCAGCCCCGTCCACGTATAGACCGGGTCAAATGTCGTGGTCAAGTCCGCCCACGGATAGGCCGGGTCAAATGTCGTGGTCCAGTCCGCCCACAACAGTGATGTTAATTTCAGCGTTGGCGTTACGTACGGCCTGGGCCGGGAACGGGATGATTGCCACAAATTGTTGTCCTGTCTGATCATAGCACGACTGCCATAATCAGAGCGGATTTATTTGGGCCAGCTCGTTTTGTTCGAGGTGGCATGACTGCCACAACCACCCTACCAGGTAGTGTCTACGTACGCCAGGTAGCCAGAACGGGGAAACGGGGAAATTATTTTACACTCGCGGACCGTCTGCTGTGGTGCACATTGAACTTGGAGTATTGCATAAGTGTGATGAGTAATAAATACATATTGTGGCCACAATTCTCAAATTATCTTTGGTCAAAGATAATATGTTCATTAAAGGGGATTTTTCACCACAGAAAAATGTAGACAAATCTAAACAACCCCTAAAAGTTCCCTGGCCGAAGAGAAACACCACTCCGCCAGGTAATTTTTCAATTTCTCTTTAAATCTTTTTTCCTTGGACCATTTTAATATTTTCTGTTCATAGTAGGTCTATAAGAACAAAAGGCAAGCAAAAACTGATGACAACAGTGGCCATTAAAGGTGTCCGCGATGTTGCCGCCATCGCCATCGTCGTCAGTTGTGGCAAAAGACTCATCATATTACATTATGAGAAATATTCATGGTAAAAAATCACGATGTTAAAATCGGCATACGAATATTGCCGCTTTATCACGGTCGTGTACTTAAACACTATTCGTCTGTCAGACGATCTCTTAGCACCATCGGGGCAGGCGGAAACCGTCTGCCTACGTTGCGTGAAAACCAAGTCTCACCGTCAATCTAGGCAGATTTGTGATAAGTCTGTCAAATTTCGGATATAAAACTTTTTCCGGTGGTCTCCAGTATTCGATTTCCCACTATTATGTGATTATTATTAGTCTTCGATGCTTGCTAAACTAGGTTAACATACCTCAACGTCCAACAGTTCAAAAAGTAGATATTACACTACATGTTTCGAAGTGATGACTTCATTATCAAGCGGTTTCTTACAAAAACGTTCATCCGGGTCGGAGTCGTCAGGAAACAGTTAACATACAAGATACACATACACATTTAACACCGTACGAATAAACAAACATTTCAGTAGGCCTACTGTACCCGATCGCGGCACTGACAGGAAGCAGATCGGGTACAGTAGGCCTACTGAAATGTTTGTTTATTCGTACGGTGTTAAATGTGTATGTGTATCGTGTATGTTAACTGTTTCCTGACGACTCCGACCCGGATGAACGTTTTTGTAAGAAACCACTTGATAATGAAGTCATCACTTCGAAACATGTAGTGTAATATCTACTTTTTGAACTGTTGGACGTTGAGGTATGTTAACCTAGTTTAGTCAGTTTCACAGTTCAGGGGCTACCACAATGGATTTTAATTCGATGCTTGCTTTACGTTATCACGTTATACGTTATACGTTATTTACGTTATCATAGCTTTGCGGTTACGTTCTGAGACTTGAGTAGCACTACAGAAGTGAGACAACTTGCATTTTTTAATTCTATTCATTGACCTCGCTTGGATAATCTAGGGCCCGGATACTTCAGGTACAGAAGGTCCGAGGCGTGCAATAAAAGAATGTGAGATGTAGTTTTTACTTTGAAATTAAATAGAAAAAAATTCTTTCCAAGGTTAAGAAGGTGTAATTTTTAAATTACTTTCTCATCTGTCTTTTAATGTTAGGCCTACTACATAAATATGCTATTTCTTTGATTGTGAACAGTACATTACATTACATTACATTGCTTGAAATGGCGACCTACCCAGGTAGGTATTTCAAGCCAAGTATGAACATGAATGACAAATGAGTGAAAGATGATTGTGGCGCGATCTTGTAGTCTTTTTGGACATGTTCCTTAGACAGGACTGTTAAGAGCCAATGGCAACTAAGGGACCTACATTTTTACGTGGGATCCGAACCACAATTCCCCCGGTTAACAATTTTACGAATTATGAGGACAGTCCTATGAACGAAGTATTCAATAGTGCGGACGTCACTCTCCACTAAGGAACACCGCGTCCACAAGCTAACGCTCATAACTATCCACAATTAAAAAACATTTCCGCTGTTTTTTGTCTGCAATGCTGAACGGCACCGCCATTATCATCACTGTAAAACTCACTATATTTTTTAATTTTATTTTAGATGTTGACTCTGGACTCTGGGCCAACGCCTAACGAAGAAAAGTTTAAGTAGTTTGCCGATTTTAAACATACTGACAAATATTTTAAAATTTGGGACCACCACATAAAGCAGCAAAATAAAGGGGGGGGGGGGGTGTTCATTTAAAAGTTCATTGTCTGATTCATAGTCAAAACCTTACCTATTGGTTAAGTTCACTTTTTACTTGTAGTGTGACACCCTGTACATAATATATTTCTCGATCTGTGCCTTAGCAAACCTCGAATGTAAGGTCAACAGCGGTTTCAGATTTTTCAGGGAAAATCGGTACAAATCCCTTGATTCGCAGGTTTCTGGAGTCGATCAGTGTTTGGTGCGGTGTTTTGGTAAATTCGTTTCTACTTCCTAACCGTACTTTCCCTAGACTGTGCTCCAACAACATCAAGCTCTTGCAATGTATGCAAATGCATATGTCGTCCAAATTTCTAATCAGCTGTATTTTTAAGTCCATTCGACTATTTTCATTCAACAATAAATTGTATAATACATCAAAAATTCACATTTTACTTACTGTTTCTTAATCGTTAAATTTAAACTCCAACTCAAAATCAATCGTCACAATGCTCCTAAAATCCTTTTGCGGTTGCGTCAGCCTCCAATCCGGGGTGGTAATTCTGGCTTTCTCTTTCATAGAAATCGCGGTGATCATTTTAATCTCGAACCTCCACCTTTTTACGCATTTCACGACGGGATTGGGATTCATCCTGTGCTTCCTCCTCGTGATGATCATCGCCGGCGCCTTGATGATAACGACGTCTTACAAGGAAGACACGAAGATAAGTCTGGTCGCTCTGCTCTTCGCGGGTCTCGTGCTGTTGCTGTTCGTCGTGGGATCGGCCATCTCGCTGTCCAACCGGCAGAACATGGTGGACTACGTCTGCGTCGAGGACCGCTGCCCCGAGACCCTGTGGTGCGTGCCGCTCCAGTTCAGGAAGGTACCGGAGAACAAGACGACCCCGGAGCCGGTACGTGGGACGATGGAGACTCTGCCGACGGTGTCCCTCAAAGCGACTCCCTACATGGGAACTAAGGTGGACGACGACGTGATGCGACGACGTCGACGTCAGGATAACCCCCCGACGCTCGCGGGCGGCGCGGACCCGACCAACCCGATCGAAACCACCTCCGAGTCCGCCATGGAGGAGACCGAGCCCATCACGGACGTGTACGAGGAGGAGATCAGCACGGGCCAGCCGGGGGAGGAGCCCGAGGAGGCGTCGGGGGGAACCTACGTCGTCGGCGCGCACCTCTTCATCGCCATCCTCATGTGCCTCATCAACCTGGCGTTCTTCGTGTTCTGCTGTCTGATAATCTTCAGCTTCTACCAGGAACTCACGTGGTTTAGACATTACCACAAAAATGAATAAGTCTGAAGATCCTATAGATCGATTGTCGTTTTGACACTTTGTTATAAATTTATAATCTGTAAGAAATGTATTTTTATGGATAAATAGGTTCGTTTTTGTTTCCTCAAATCTGGTATTGATAATTTAAAGGTGTTTGAGTGAGTCTTACACCACTATTAATTTGTTTTAAACATGTTAAGTTTAAGTAAATATACATTAAACATTGTAAACTCATTAATGTATTTGAGATATTTACCTCTCAGTGTTATAACGAGTAGATTTTATTGATGTTTTACTAGAGGTGGTTTTACTGAGGTCTAATGAAGTGAGCTTATATTCCGAGGAAAACAATTAGCTCATTGAATAAAATAACTTGCAAACAATTTGAAAATCTGCTACGCTGCCAAAAAGCGGTGGGCCTTGTCTGGCTTTTCACTTCAGCGTCTGGAGTTTCCAAAGTCCAAACATGGAGCTGTTTAGTTAGGCTATATAAAACATAAATAAATTTCAACATTATGAGGTTATTGATTTTATAGGACAAATTGAATGACAGTACGGAACCTGGGACACTAAATTTTATTAATTTTTATTAATTTTTATTAATTTTTATTAATTCATTAATGTGACACCACTTCATATTAATTTTTTTTACTAAACACAAAGAACCTTGGAGTTAGTAAAAAATTAATGAAGACCCTAAACAAAACTTTTTTTCAGTTTTAATCCTACACATAAAAGAAAGTAACTATGGATATAAGATTCGTCCTTAATACCTTAATACCTCAATACTCGTCTTGCTATAAACCCTGATTCCATTGTGAAAAACACATTAAAAACTTACAACACATTTTTTTTAGTTTACCGATTAAGTTCAATTCATTAAGGCCCTTATTACTAGGTGGTTTAGCCACGGCGCTTATGGCGGCGTAGCAACGTTGCTAAGTCACAGACTTCTTTTTAAAAGGGGGCGGCTGATGAAACGACATGGCCGACCTCGGGCCGAACCGCCTCGGTACATCGAATATGGGGGTGCCTCCTCAGCCATCCAGTAGCCTAAGGTGGAAAAATCATCAACTTATCATAAATAAATTCTACAACTTAAGGGCTACCTAGAAATTAATAGCGTTTCTTAAGGGGTGAAACTAATAAAGAAACAAAACAAAACGTAAAATTTTATTTTTTTCTTGCAATTTCATTCCAAAATAAAACTAAAGAAGGAACAACAAAGCCTTATTCGGGACGCTACCAAAGTCGACCGACACCGTCAAATTCGGACTGTTTAAAAATCCTAAAACGTCTAAGTCGGACCCTTATTCCATGAATTTTAATTTCAACATCTTACTCAGAAAAATAATGTATTTCTTACATTACAAGGCTCGTTTAGAGAAACATTTTAACTTACCAATGAATGAGGACGTTGCCGCCGCGTAGACGAGCCGCGTGGATGAAGTCGTTACAAAGAGGGAAGTACTGGGTGAGGTTCTGGTCCGGGGTGTCCGCCGCCATCACGCAGAGGTAGTGTTTGTCCTGCGGCACAGACGACAATGTCGTAAAAAAAGTAATGTTTCATTAATAATCATTAATCGAAACAATACACACCCTCTCAAATAGTTGACATTTTAGCTGTTGGTGGTAGATCATAAACAATTTTTATATTTTAATATGGGTACAAAAGCAAAGAAATTACGCAAATCTGTTGCATTAGTAATACAATGTCCAATTCCAGGGAATCTAGAGGGATAATAAACTACCTATCTCCTGTTAAATAGTTTGAAGGTCCCTTGATTCAGTCCAGAGTCAATGACAACTCTGCTGAATGATTACCCTGCTAGTAGCTTAATAGCAGGTTTTTTCGAATCCAAGATCAAAAGTTTAAAATCAAAGAGTGTTTTCTAGCGTAGATCAAAGTAGCCTGAAATTAATTGATTGGTTTAACTGATTTCGAAACTAGCTCATTTAATAGCTCGATCATAGCGAGTGATGTAAAATATACTGGAATTTTTACTCATTGGAGCAGAGCTCCAATATTCAGTACTCAAATATTCAAACTGTTTCGGAATTTTGTTTAATCTAGCAATCATTTGCAACAAAAAAAATTGTTCGTTTGTGATTCCACCCAAAACATATTTTGTTGCCTGGATATTTCTTGGTTTATGAGTATAGTTTAATATATTTATTCTTAAGGGTGGAATAGTAATTTCTCAGTTCCGGGTCTTCAGGCTAATGCCGCAGTCTGCAGTAGCCTACAGTTAACTCTTCGTGGAGGAAGGAGCTGCAATACTAAACATAGGGTTAAGAGACGATATTGTTAAGAGGCATTTTTATATTATCGTGTATTTTGTTTCGATTTAAAAAAAACCATAGTTGCCATAGTATACATTTTGCCGGAAAATAAAATAATTTTTTAACGGAAGTAGCGCTAACTGTTACTGCCGTTTTCATTAGATAATTGATAATTTAATCTATCTGTAACAGCTATTTTCAACCTATTTTTGTAAAAGTGTAAAGTCATTCGAATGCTACATAGATGGTTAAATTCCTAAAAGCACATTTTTTGACAGTGAATCCTACACAATATTAGACACTAAATCATTTCTCTTTACGATTTCATAGGATGAGACTTAAATACTTAACGTTATGAGGTACCTATTTATGTGAGTTAACGTTTTGAAGTACATTATACAGTAGGCCTACTTGTGTTAACAACACAATAATGGTAGGAAATGCTTTGAAGCATTTCCGCAGAGCGCACTAAATTTTTCATCGGGGAATAAAACGGTAATGAGCTCTAGAGGGAGGGGTTATAAATTATTCTTCTTATTGCACTCAAAGGACTGTGAAGAATAGTGACACAGAATACTTATCTAAATGTTAATATTGAAACGTATCATACAGCTAAAATGAAGTTACTTTTTTATCACTTTTTTCTAACACTTTAAAATCTTTTTACATCCAGTTTAACAAAAACAATTGTTAAAAATATATTCATGAAATTGTAGTTTTGTAGTTTTTAAAATAGGCCTAGCAAATATTATTCAAAAACTCAAATGAGGTAGTCAGAATTCTACTTGGTACCATTTTTAATTTTGAACTATAAACAAAATAAAAATAGCTTTGAAAACTTCATTTATATCTGCCCATCACAATTTACAACTTTGGTGTGTCCAACCAAGCTACAACACCTCCATAAATAACTACATTGACCCTAGATACAACCGAGCAGACCAACAAGAAGATTGAAGAGGATTATCAATACATTATGAGGTCTGCAAAATTGAAGTGCTTTCTTTCTCACAATGTGCCATCATTTTGAAGTAATGGTAAATACATCACCAAAATGAAAATGATTCACCCTAATTTCCTGGTAAAATATGTACTTTTATGCTAGTATATTAATAGTTTATTCTGTGACTAATCCGTAGTTACAGAACTATTATATTTTTTGTAACTTGGTTACCTTTGCTTTGCTTTTTTGCCTTGGTTGCTGTCTTAACTCTGCATGATGTTGTACGTAGATTTATGTTCAATTTTATTTAAATATATTTTTCACACTGATCGCATGACCGGTATCAACAAAAATGTCATTCTGATTGAGCCTTTAACAAATCGCGTGATGGAAACCGTCAAACGAATAACGGCAAACATTGGCTGTTGGAATGGGTTAACGGCCAAGTAATTGTGGCCGGATAAGTCACGTGACTGGTCTGACCACACGACAAAGTCGTTGGGGCGAATAACCTGAGGAAGAGGGTAGAACTGTGATTTTATACACCTAAAAATAAATTACTGAATAAATCTAAACCATTAAAAGCCATGGGTTGGTTTTTAAATAAATCATTTTACAAAAATTAAATAAACTATATACAACAAGCAACAATGTTTGGCAATGTTTTACCTATCCAAAAAATTAGTTCAAGATTTCTTTAAAAATATGTTGTAGTTGTAATTAGTAGTTATTAATTATTAATTTACTATATATTTGTCAAATACGACTCAGTATAATCATCGCACAGCCCAAACTACTTGACCTAGAACCTTGAAACTTTGCATTGATGTTCGTCTTAGGGCGTAGGCATCCGCTAAGAACGGATTCTACAAAATTCGTAGTATAAAGGGGTTTTTGACGAGGCCGAAGTTTTCAAATTTTCCCATTTAGGCCAGTCATTCTACGAAAAGTAACATGGGGAACCTCAAAAAAACTGCAAGAAAACGTTTTTTGATGGAATTCAACTTAAAAAAATATGAATTTTAACATATCCAAAGTTTACCAAAATCGGACCATGGGAACCTCACTAAAATCACGTTTCAAAATGGCAGCTTCTCCCACCATACAAAATTTTTTGAAAAAAGACATTCAACTGAATTTTGTATCAATGTTTCTCGAGATATTGACTTTGGACCGCCTCCAATCATCTTTGGGTGATTGGTTCTAAATTTTGACAGAGTTTACATTTTCGGCCGCCATCTTGGATCCGCCATATAAATAATATTTTTCAAATGTAAAGATGGTGTTGTAACGCATTATTATGGACTAGATTTTTACCCTGAACACAATGCTGAAATCCGTTTTTGAAAATATGCATTCGTTAAAAAGATTTGTTCAAATAAAAATTCATCCCTATACATTTCTTATGGACGTTTAATTTTTTTAAATATTTTTTAAGAATTATCTCTTATATCTCCGGTTCTACTTAAGGTATGTAGTTCGTTTTGGTTTTAAAATACTCAGTCATTTATTGGTTTTTATATGAGCTATTGATCATTAAAATCGGACGACTGCTGGACGAGCTATAAGGCTAAAATCGACATGAAAATCCACTTTTTAGAAATTAATTTTTTGTCAAAGATTCATTCAGCCCTCTCTTTTTTCTTTAGCCCTGCTACATTCCACAATAAAACAAACATATCCCTACATGAAATATTCCTTGATATAAATATTTTCTATTCAGTCCTCTAGATTCTTCATATCAAGGTTAGACGATAATTTTTATCGTGAGCGAAGCCACGGGTTCTGCTAGTTCGTCTATATACAGACTGAAAAAATATACAATTTATAAACAAAAACAAATTACTTAAGGCGCGATGGTTTTAAGAGCGTCATTGAACTGCCACAAGAGTCCACATTATTACAATTAATTAAGCGCCTGCGGAACGCCTAATGGAACGACAAAAAAATTACAATAGTCACTTTTTTCTTTGATATTTTTTCATAAATATAAATCTTTTGCGTTGTAATTTTTACACAAATTCAACAATTATTTTGTTTATAATTTCTTCATTCAGTCAGCAGCACCTGCTTAGCTATTCATGAATTATTTAGTAATATAAACTGATTATGAATGTGATTATTATTTACAGTATTTATACCGTGAGCTCCATGAGTCACGTCGAGTGTGTCACACTGGGTTTCATAAAGTTCGGAAAGTGTTTTGTTCAGACATGCAACGCTGCAGTAAGTGTTTCAACGGTGATTAGCTTTAACCTAATTTCAACTACTCAATGCCTCCAGTCAGTATTTCAAAAGGTTTTTATAATTGATATATTGGTAAAATGATTAAAAAACTTTTAATTTTATATCTTTTGTATACTCTGCATTTTGGTAGTGAAGTAAGAGGAAAATATTTAAAGGAGCCGATCCAAAGAGAAGTTAGCGTATGTGATTTTTTAATTATGTCGTAATTGAACATGAATATGAATTATTCATTTTCTATAGCCAATCAATGTGCTGTATTAATTCACTATCTAGAGAATTTTTTAATATTCTTGATTCGTGAGCAAATATTTTTCTTTTCTAAAAACTAAACCGATACATAAAACATTTAATACTTCCTTATATAATTTAGGAATTATGTTTGGTATCAAACATGCCAAAATAAATGTAATAAAGTTTTCTTTTTGTAACTTTTTTGGAAAAGCGCCCCTATTAGAGGACATTGTCTAAGATACAAATACTTACTCCTTAAATGTATAAATTACTTATCTATAATATTTTAACTACGAAATTAACATCTTAACGAACTTGGCAAAACATTTTCTCACATGACTTTTGAAAACTAATATTCCTTAAACAAATCAGACAAAATATAATCATTTTAATGAGATAAGACTCTAACATGAGGATGACGTTTGCGACGAGAAAAAGAGATTGTGAAAAAACATAGCGAACATCCCACCTTACCCCTCCCCATCATCCATTTATTGAGCCTTGGAAGTCTAGACAGAGTCTATTTGTTCATATCATATTTGGTAATGGAACGTCTTTCAACATGTAATCCTATATATCAGTATTGCAATATAATGTAATCCTATATATTAATACACAATTGAACCTCAGAGTTGTCAGTCACTATAAAACCGATATTGAAGATTTATATGTCAAATTAAAGAGGATAATGCGTATATTTGCCGAATTTCCTAACAATTTACGTTTTTAAGGGATACGCCCTGCAGCCTGCAGCCCTTCAAAGGACGGGTCAATACAATTCTTATGATTTTTATTATATTGACATAAAATTTCTTCACAAGTCATACATGTATATTATTGTTTTGACTTATTCTTTAGTCTTAGTCTATGGTTCTGATTGATCTGTTTAGTGGTAGCAATGCCAATTAGTTTGAACTTCTAGCCGTTAATTTTTCATTTCACTTTTTAACTGGTTTCTTAGCATTGAACATACTCGTAGACAATTGTAAGTAAAGTAAGATATGATTCTCAAATTATTACATTTGCTTATTTAATTAAATAATATGTAAATTCAAAATATATTGTTCTTTGTTTGATTGTAGATTTCATGAATATGTAATAACTTATAATTTATTTTGCTAGAAGATGTTAATAAAACAAGCCTCTGTATCGTAATTTTCATGTTTTAGCTTACCTTTATCTCATAATTTCCTTCAAATTAAGTCTTTTTAACGTTTTTCTAGACGAGTTCAAGGGCCAGATGAGAGATGTTCAGAAATGTAGGATCTTTCTTAGTTTATTATTATTATAAGTCAAAGGTTATATAAGTGTACACTGACTTATTATGCAAGGATTTCATGTTAATATGTTATTTGGGCTTAATAAATTTGTTTGGCAGCAACAGTATTTCATTTGAGTGTGGCCTAGCTTGTGTACCATATTAAAATTCCAAAATCGATATTTATTCTCCTTATTGGATAATTAATAGGAATATACTCTTTAGGAAGAATAAAATTCAGTTTCCTTTATTTTATTCCGGCCCCTATTGAATAGTTTAATGGTAAAGATAATAATTGGATCACCGGAGAAAAAATCTTGAGTTAGTGAAAATAGAAGAAGAAGAAGAAGAAGGGGAGGCGGTAAATGACGGACGAGGGTCCTCCTGCTAAGAACTCATTAGAGCCCGCGCTCCTGAGCCCGGCGTCTGAGCTGTGCAGGAGTTATGTCTCTGCTCTGGAGATGCTAAACAATAGTATTTTCGTAAAAGAATATTATAAATTCAAATTAATTATATCGTAGATTTAATTTGGCTACTGAGTATTTTGTTCGCCGTTCTAAAAATATATTGTTGATAAGTTTTTCTATTTTTTTTAAGGATATACAATTTTTTATGAAAAATGAAATAAAAATTTAAATTATATTAAATGGGAGTGAAAATAAGTGCGTTGTTGTTTTCTAAAAATATATACGTTTATTTTTCTATGTAAGATGCGGTGAGTAATTAAATAACTCATGATTTTGATTGTCTGACAACGTTTAACTTGGAAAACGTATTCGACATATTTTTTGCCGTCAAAGTAGGAATAAGCTTTGTTCAAAATATTGTTGTTAATATAATATAAGGCATTCTACAGCTTTTCTTAAAGTTTCCATTGCCAAGCACTCTATTCACTTTCCCTCTCGAGGGTATATTTTGGTTGTCCAAATTGAGAGAAATATTTACTGTGGCAGAGATATAAAACATTATGTTTACACAAAAACTATATTAAGAAAAAATATTGTGTAGTTGTACAGTTTATTTCCAATATGTTTTTATAAGCACTGGAAAGTAACTCCTGATATTTCATTGTTACTTATATTAATATCCTCTTACGCCCATCAGAGATTTAATATCCAATTATGTTTCAGCGCACTACACATCCCCCCGAAATTTATTCAATGCAAAGTTCACCTTAGGGGATTTGCTTTGAAAACCAATAAAATCGCCAAACATTATTTTGTCAGTTATACCTGCAATTCCAGCCCATCTGGAGATGTCGTTTCCACTTTCCACATTCCGTCTCTCAGTAATGCTTGTGGGACACGCAGGCCTGCGTGGGGAGTGTCCCGAGATGTAGAGTAATAAGGGAGTGGTTGCAGGAATGATTCAGCGCGTATTTCGCTGCTTGGTTCATTTGTCGTATTAAAACTCTGATGGAAAATATGAGGGTACTTTTATTAAAGGCTGTCGTGTTGAGGAATTTTCTGAGATCGACAGATAACAAAATTGAAAATTCCAAACGAAAAAAAACGGAAAATTCGTTCCTCGACATGGCACAAATCAAGTTTAGCGTGCGGGTTGAAATTTCCGGTGAAAAAACGTAAATTTTTAAACTTTGAAAGATTTAGCACAAATATGAAAATACCACCCTCACAGAAAACCTGCGTACTCAGCGAATTTCCAATTAAAAACTATAGCTATCAATTATTACAAAACACATAAAAGTGATATATTTATATATTGAAATAAAATGCCGTCGTTTGTTTTGCATAGTCTCTGTCAAAAATACTAAGAAATAAGTTACATTTAAAAATATATATTTATTTCAAATAAATAGGCTAGATTGTTACTTTTTTATAAAAATACAAAATCCTATTAAAAGTACTTTTGATAAACTCGTGAAGTACTCCGCAGGTTTCGTTGGACAACATTCTTCTGCCCTGATACTATAAAAGATGGAAAAAAACGAGAAGCGGAAGTAACTTGGAGACCAATGGACTTAGAGCAACGATTCAAGATACCAAATTGTTTTTTTTTTTCAAGCTGAATTCAATGGTGAAAACATTAATTTGATTACTTTAATTTTTCAATTTGAAAAAGCCAAAAACCCCATTTTTGGGGGGGTAAAAGCATAAAAGCAGCCTTTACGCCACTTTGGATATGTCAATCTGGCCGGATTACAAAGTCGTCCAAGAGAACCTAGTTTTACATGTGTGTACTTAACTTTGTTGCGACCGGACGATTTCTACGAGAGTTATCGTGCTAACAGACACTCAAAAAATGAAAATTCTATTCCCCATATAAGCCCATGCTAAATTTTGAAACAAATCGTGACTTTTGTAGGAAAAAATGCATTTCATCGATAAACTCACTTGATATCCAGAAAGTAGGCATAAAAAGCTATCAATTGATATAAAAATTAATAATACGGTTGCTGAGGTTACCAAGAACGGATATTTTTTGTCCATTCTGTTAAAACGACGGTAATAGCTTATTTCTAAGGAAATTCGCTAAAACTAAAATACTTTATCGTACAAACAATAACAACATGTAAACGTTGTCTACGCGTGAAATGTTGCATGAAAAATGTCGCCATGCGGAGTTTAAAACCCTTCAAAACATTCACCCTCATACTGTATTAATTACAATTCATTAGGGCGATTGATATCGACTGTAAAATAGCGTGTCAATAACTATTCTGCCTCACGATCAATCAAGGTGTTTTAAAAACAGCTATTCACAGCATTGTAAAATAAAGTTCTTATTTCTTTCCCTTCAGTAATAATAATATATTAACTAATAATTTACCTAACATTTAAAACAGCTATCAACAGCATTGTGAAATAATTTCCCCAATTTTCAATTGTAGGCTCAGGAAGTGGCTCTTGACTCTTAATAGTATAAATTTTTTGTTAAAGATCGATGTCTGAATGATGTTTTTTTCTCTCTCTTAGGTTGTTCTTGTAAATTTCTAGTCCTTTTTTTTAACTCAAAAACACAGAAGTACATTTTATGTGAAGTAATTATAATATTTCAAAACAATTGAAAATAGAAAGGGGTTTTAACGCTTAGTTACATCACAGGCTGTCTATGCTGATATGATATAATTATCTATGTGATAAGGAACCTCTGAGGCCCTAAATGTCTGAGGATGTGGCTTTGCCTCTGAGGCCCTAAATTTTTCCAAACTAATTGTTTACTTTATTGTCTTTATTATTTAGTTTAAGTTTTGATAATTTCACTTTTTACTTTAATAAATATTTTTAAGTTAGTGTAATACCTACTGAAGGATTATTTTTTTGTTTAATCTGTGCAGGAAAAGGACAAAGTGATGAAGAAATTAGTTTGGACAATGATAAAAGTGTAAAAATGATTGTATTGTTCGAATGTTTGGAAAAATTAAATCTATTCTAAACCCATTCTATAAAGTTCTTATTTATTTCTCTTGGGTAATAATGATGAATTGAGTAATAATTTACCTGAAATTCAGGCCTTCACATTTAGTGATCAACGCCAATGGTGTAAGGAATAAAGAAATACCATAGCCGTACTAAACAAAATATAACAATAAAAACCGAATGAAATAAATAAGTTAGTTTTATAAATGTTATCGATGCATCGATGAATCAACCGAATCAACCGGTGTTTGCGGCTAATGTCGAGTGATGACGCGGGCTTAGCTTTATTGGGCTTCCGCTCACTTATCGCGGCGATCTTAAATCACAACGTTCACGCCCTCGTGTTCATACATCCCTCAACTTGCTGAGTTTGAAGTTTTATAAATCTACTGGTAGATTACCTTTTTTATTTTAAAATTAAAATTTGAGATAGTTTTAAAGTGATTAATTATGGAAAACTATATATATACCCAATTAGGGTCTGACGGCGTTTTAATATACCTACATAGGCCTAAGGGGAATGTTTTTGAGGGTCTCTACCTGTTTTCTTGAATAGAGAGCATCGCCGATCTTTGAGTTGAAAAAGTTCAAAAAAGATACGTCATGTTTCAGAACACGACCTAATTACCTTATCGTTCATACTAAGTCCTGCAGAAAGTTAATGGCAAATTTAAGTGACTAACAGTTTTTTAGCTAAATGAAAAACTTGTGAAAATTGCAAAAAGAGAATCTGTTTCAAGAGATCTGTAACTTAGATTCTTTTTTCCAATTAATTCCAGAATTCATTATAAATTTTCAGGTTGTGCGGTAGTATAAAATGTTTAAGTTTTTTGCAGTTTTAAGCAACAAGGTAAAGCTGCTTTAAGGTTATTACTCAGAGAACGTGTTTGTATGTAGTCTAATGCAGAATGCAGCAAAATTTAAACATCACGCAATAATAGAATGCATTTAACCTTTGAATAAATTCGTAACACGAGATCAAAGAATGTTGCGCAACAGACCAATTGCAAAGGAAAATGTCCGCTTAAATTATTCAACTTAAAATCGATCACTTTAAATCTGGGACAGCAGCTAAATCCTACTTAAATATATTCATTATTACATGAACTTTTTTCACTGTTTTTGCTCATTTGCAATTTTGTAGTTGCTATTTTATTAAACGATTGCATTTAAGTTGCGTGATTAAATTTTTTTGTTGTATTTTTTTATTATATAATTTTTTGTTAGATTTAAATTACTAATAAGAATATTATTTATAAAACGCTTACTTTGTCTTTATAAATATTGAACATTTACAAAGACTTTCTATTTAACTGAAGTTATCAATCTATTATCAAAATTTGACATACTCTGATGACCTCAGAACATCTTTGGAAAAGGCCAAAATCAGGTTGTTAAAAATGGGAATAACAGTTAATACTTCACATTCGTAGAGCCGGCGCCGGCGCCAGCGCGTCGGAGAGTTTTGCTTTATGTGTCTGAAAGTCCGTAGTTCTATGGGCTATTGGCACATTACGACTTTGCTAGCAGGCGTAATTTACGCTTGTGAATATACTGTCCCACGCGATTTTATATTGCTTCACAATCTGTGTAAATATAAATATTTTCATTAAAATGAAGTGATACGATTCTTAATGTGTGTAATCTAAAATGGTGTTAAATCGGAATTAAAACATTGTCTGTTAGTATTGTTTTACGAGCAGATTTTTATGTCGTACATCAGCCGTTTTTCATTGTTGGGTAAGTGCAAAAGAGGCAGTTACGAATAGCAGTAACCTTGAATGAATGAATGAATGAAAATACTTCTTTATTGAGGCGAACTTAGGACCACATGGTCCTTTCTTACAGCTAACCTCTAATACTAATATACAAAACCAAAATATGCTTAAAATTTATAAACAAAGTTTCCTAAGATATATAAATAAACAAAAAAGTATATAACAACAATAATAATGCCCTAACATTCGCACGCACTCACACATTCATTCGATGTCCTTCGATGTTCATTCGATAACCTTCGAAAGGTTATGTGCACAGTTACCACAACAAATGGAAACGACTGTCATAACTACACTAACGCATGCAGGGAGGAATTTTACCGTTATGAGAACTCTCATCTCCCCCCCCCCCCCCAAAGCTTGTTTCGTCACATATATATCTCGCAGATATTTATAGTGCAGATATTGAAAGATCTAGGTTTAATATTAACTGTCTATTGACTGTGACTTGATCTACACTGACTAAAGATTAACACTGTAGTAGGTCACATACTTTTACTGCAGTTTGACCCTTCTTAAAACTTAATTTATCATCTGACAATCTATATGCTCACTGACTAATATAGGCCTACCACCAACTGAGCTAGTGGTTATTTTTGTATAATTTTAACTACCTCTATCGTTTAGACACAATTGGCTCTAAGTTGTAAAAGGTAAAATACCCCCGTTGCAGCAGACCTGCATACTCAGCGAATTTCAAATCCAAAACAACATATTTCAATCCAACATAGCGAGAATTGACATAGCTCCATAAGAATAACATGGAGAATGAGTATGCAGGTTTGCTGCCACAGGCAATTTGAAACCGGATGGTTTTAATTCATTATGTAGTAGATCTGAACTAGAAGAAGCTATTTACCAAGTTTAATCAAGATATGTTGAGAAATAACCGAGATTTAGAATTTTACTTATTTCCCATAAGGTTATAATATTGGGACAATGTACTGCGTTTACCACTTTCAATATCTCGGTAATAAATGGACATAGAGCAATGATTCAAAATACTAAATTGTTTGTTTTTTTTTGAGCTGAATTACTAATAAGAATATTATTTATAAAACGCTTACTTTGTATTTATAAATATTGAACATTTACAAAGACTTTTCTATTTAACTGAAGTTATGAATCTATTATCAAAATCTGACATACTCTGATTACCTCAGAACATCTTTGGAAAAGGCCAAAATCAGGTTGTTAAAAATGGGAATAACAGTTAATACTTCACATTCGTAGAGCCGGCGCTGGCGCCAGCGCGTCGGAGAGTTTTGCTTTATGTGTCTGAAAGTCCGTAGTTCTATGGGCTATTGGCACATTACGACTTTGCTAGCAGACGTAATTTACGCCTGTGAATATGCTGTCCCACACGATTTTATATTGCTTCACAGTCTGTGTAAAATATAAATATTTTCATTAAAATGTAGTGATAATAATCTTAATTTGTGTAATCTAAAATAATATTTGATTAGAATAAAAACATTGTTTTACAAGCCGATTTTTATCTTGTCCATTAGCCGATTTTCATTGTTGGGTAAGTGCAAAAGAGGCAGTTACGTGTAGCAGTAAACTTCGAATGGTTATGTGCAAAGCTACCACAACAAATGGAAACGACTGTCATCACTACACTAACGCATGCAGGGAGGAATTTTACCGTTATGAGAACTCTCATCTCCCCCCCCCCCCCCAAGCTTGCTTCATCACATATATATCCCGCAGATATTTATGTTACAGATATTGAAAGATCGGATCCATCTAAGTTTAATATTGACTGTCTATTGACTGTGTCTTGATCTACACTTACTATAAAGATCAACACTGCAGCAGGTCACTCTCTTTTAGTGCAGTTCTGTTTTACCCTTTTTAATACTGCATTTTTCAACAAACAATCCCTTGCCTATAGGCTGACTGACTATCATAATATAGGCCTACCATCTTCTGAACTAGTGATTATTTTTCTACAATTATCACTACCTCTATCGTTTTGACACGATTAGCTCTTTGTAAAACATATCTTAAACCTACGGGACACTACTAATTGAAGTCACAATTAATTATTGTATCAGTAACTATTTATTGCTTTGGGCTAAGGAAAGAATGGGTCAACGGTCACTATTCCGGGTTGGGGTAGACCTTCGAGCATGATCTGAAGACTTTGTTTTGGTTTAGTATTTTTCAAGGCTTAGTGTCTAAGGAAAAAAGTACCGGAGCTGTGGCACCGGGGGGGGGACCTACCCTGGAAAAGTTTTATAAATTGAAATTAAATTTGGTGCTTTTTTACGTTTATGACTACTGTATAATGTTTAGGCCGAGTTAGCTAGGTTAGCTACTTTCGCGCTAGCTAGGTTTTGTCCTGCCGCGGCTAGAGTGAACTTGCGCCATAGTAATTATGTAGGTCGAGATCTCCAGTGCTACCTGCGTTAGCACCACTCACGCCTCAAGGTGAGAATTTAATATCGTCGAACAAGGGCGCAACTGACTTGTCCAAACATAACTATTTGCCGCATGAGGCATAACAACATAGAAACGAGTAATGTCGAACGCATCTAGTATACATGCTCGAACTGGTCTGAATTGGATTCGTCCTTGATCGACAATAGTGAACTCCCGCCATCACTTGCTAAAGCATTACTGTATACGTACTCGACTGGGTGGAAAAATTTAAGAGGGCCAACCTCAAAAGGGACGAGAATAAGGAACAAATCTGCAAGTAAACTGAATATTACACTGGGGGGCTTCCTAATAATGACACAGCTTCTTATACGCCCACAACATTACCCAAATAAGTACCCTGTGTACTGAAATAAATAATTATAAAAGGCGACACAAGTGCAGTTTGCCACCTGTCTTCTGCCTACTGTACTGATCGTTTACCTTCTGCCTACTGCCTATTGCTTACTACCTACTGCCTACTGTACTTACCGAGTGCAGTTTGCGGGCGGCGTCGTGGATGGCGACGATGTGGGTGATGTTGAACCTGTCCAGCTGCTGCGCGTCCTTGGAGTCCCTGTAGTTGCCCACGTACAGCCCCGGCAGCACCTGCCACATGAGGAAGGCCGCTGTAGCGCATTCGAAACGTCATAAAATCTCACATGACACATATGAAATGTTGGATTACCAAGGCTATGAGCAATCATTATTTGATTTTATAACAGATCTCCCATTCTTATGGCCCAGCTGTAGCTAGTTTTGGGTGACCCAGAATTCAAAGTTGATATAGTTTCATTGATTACCAACAGAGGGTGCTTCTATCAACCCCTCATTTTAGCTATTTATTGAAACAATTTGCATTTTATCTTACGTAAATCAATAATTAATTGACTATTGCTTGTTTTATGTATCACTAAATGATATATTATCAGCTCCTAATACTTAAATGAAAAGGTGACATCAGTACACTCTGTTGGGGATTCACTATAAGTAGGAGCTATTTCAATCCTGGGTCACTCAAAAGCTGGTACACATTTGATAATGCGATGGAAGGTCTGCTTCAGATTCAAAGTCAATGGTTTTACGTAAATCTGTTCAGTGTCTTGAGATATAATCTTAAGTTCAAATTTCAAACTCTTATATAGGGTGTTTTTTAAACGTAACCTAAAACTTTATTTTATAAGTGAAGGATTATTCTCCCCAAGATCCCCGGATTT